>CM057470.1:58925351-60175351 GCA_030035585.1 Dugong dugon
AGACGTGGCCATTTGTTCCGGTAACGATTACGACCTAGGAAGCCCTATGGGGCAGTTCTACTCTGTCCTATAAGGGTTGCTGTGAGTCGGACAACAGGTTTGGTTTGGTATTCTGAGTCGGAATCGACAACATACAATAGCAACAGCAGAGAAGACCAAAGACTCTCTAAGGCCTGCATCTCAGCTTTCTCAGTCACCAAAGTCAACTCTGAAAGCAGTATTCCACGCTTAGAGAATCCTCACACAACACACCGTGGTTTCTCATAATTTTAAAACTTTCAAATTCTGGGGACCATCAGAAGAGGAGGGCAGGAAGCTCCCTAGAGTTAAGCATTACAAAGACATTAGTCTTAGTGAGAAATCAATAATAAAAAGAATGTCCTCAAATATATCTCTAGCTCTGGCCTCTCTCCAGCACGTGGACCCTACATTTTCAACAGTCTGCTAGGCATCTCTACTTGGATGGGAGAGAAACTGCAGATGCAGTTGGTCCCAAACCTATTCCCCCCTCACTATCATCACACTACTCACACTATCTCTCTTCCAGACTTCCTTTGCCTGTTAATGAAACCAGTCTTGAAACTTGTTTGCTTCCTTCCTCGCCACATCTAGCCTCTCTCTACCTCTATCATCCATTGTGGGTTAGCTCCTCTGACTCCAGTCTCATCCCATGTACCTCCATCCCCAAATCTGCTGCCATTTGATGCTTCCTGAAGCCCAGGTGTGACCAAGTCACTTCTCTAGCATAGGCAGTAGAGCATGGTGAGGTAAGCGTGGGATTTAGAACCAGATAGACCTGGCTTTGAGTCCAGCTCTGCCATTTACTGGGTGTTTAATAACATTTGACAAATTTATTAACCTCATCAGTAGAAAAGGAGATACGAATACATGCCTGAAGGGCTCATTCTACAAATAAGTGACAAGATGATTTACTGGGAAAAAAAATAATAATGTGGCATTATGAATAAATTCATTGAGAAATTGACTAGGTCTTTTTTTCTAGCCTACAAGTTCATTATAAGAGATTAAGAAATTCTTCCCCTCCCCTCCGGAGTAGTTTTAGCTGGAGATCTAGGCTGTTTTTATCCCCAGAAGAAAGAGTTCACAAACCATTGTTTTACAGGGTCTAGGTCAGAAGTCCAAACTCATTCCCTCAGCGTAATTCCAGCCCAGGAACCTGTTTTGTTCTAACTTTTTTTGTTCCATCTGGACCGTACTGATATGCAGCATTTTAAAAAATTGAAGGAATTCCAATATTTAAAAATCAAGAGCTATCCAACATCATTAGCCGTTAGGGAAATGCAAGTCAAAACCAAAAGGAGATAACCACTTCACACTCACTAAAACGACTATAATCAAAAAGACCAATGATAACAAATGTTGTGGAGGATGTGGAGAAACAGGAACCCTCTGTCATTGCTGGTAGGAATGAAAAATGGTGTAACCACTTTGGAAAACTGTTTGCAGTTTCTTGAGAAGTTAAGCATGAATTTACCATATGACCTGGCAATTCTACCCTTAGATGTCTACCCAAGAAAAGGGAAAACAAATATCAACACAAAGACTTGCATACAAATGGGCTTAGCAACATTATTCATGATAGCCAAAAAAATAAAAAGGAAACAACCTAAATGTCCATCAACTGGTGGGTGGATAGATGAAATGTGTTGTATCTATACAGTGGAATACTAGTCAGCAGTGAACAGGAACAAACTGTGGAGAAATGAGATAACATGGATGAACCTCAAAAAATATTTACTGACTCAGTAAAAGAAGCCAGACACAAGAGATCACATACTGTGTAATCTCATTTATGTAAAATATCCATAAAAAACAAAGTTATAGAGACAGAAAGATTAGTATTTGCCTGGGGGAAGTGGGGAGGGTAGGACAAAGGGATTAACAGTAAATGGGCATGTTGTTGTTGTTAGGTGCCCTCAAGTCGTTTCGAACTCATAGGGACCCTGTGTGTACCAGAACAAAGCACTGCCTGGTCCTGTGCCGTCCTCACAATTGTTGCTATGCTTGAGCCCATCGTTGCAGCTGCTGTGTCAATCCATCTCATTGAGGGTCTTCTTGAGGATGATGATAATGTCCTAAAATGTTGAAAATGTCTTATTGGGGTGATGAAAATGTCCTAAAACTGATTTATGGTGATAGTTGCACAACTTGGTAAATTCATTTAAAAATCATTCAATTGTAGTGGTGGTAGAGTGCCACTGAGTCCATTCCAACTCCTAGTGACCCAATATGACAGAGAAGAACTGCCTCAGAGTTTCTTAGGCTGTAATCTAAATTAATTACATATGATACATAAAATATTCTTCAATAAAATTATTTTTAAAATAAAGTTGACCCCAGAAGGAAGAAAAATCAAGAGCTATCACATGAGAATCCAGATTTCTAGCTTCCTTTGAAAAATTGAAGATCTAGGACTTTAGCAACAATTTGTTGATGTTGATAGCTGCCGCTCCTTTTTAGACAAGGCATATGCTCTCTAGTTTGCCTCAGTCGCCACCACTCCCTATTGCTTCTTAAAGCTGGCTTGACATTTGCCTGGTGTTTTGAGGCATTCATTTGAGTTTTTAGACCCTAGTCTAGGCCACTTGAAGGGGATCATATCAGATCATCCCAGAGAAATGGGAAGACGGGTGCTTTGAGTCGAAGGGTTGTTTCTCTAACACTGATAAAAGAGTAGGAGGTTTGGGGTGTCTATGAGAAGTGTAAACAAGGGCTCCCTTTGAACATGATACCTGGGGAGTAGACAATTATCATGACCATCTTGCAGTCCACCCAGGGCAATGATACTTGACTAATGTCGAGGATCAATGTTCAACAGTGGTGTCTTGAAACAGAAGGAGTAATAGAAAAACAAAGACTCCAATGGGCTGAGAAAGAAGGAACCTTACAGAATTTTCCTGGACCACTGAAGTTCTAGAGTTCTGGAACAATCCATGAGAAGGGATTCCTGAAAAGTTACTAACGTAAGACCTCTCACCAACCATGTAGGGTATGGCTAAGCCAGATTTCATTTGATTTAGAAAAATGAAAGGATGAAAATCCTTGCTACCTAATGTCTTAGACCAAGCTATACCTGTGACAAATATTTATTGGGTGTCTGTTGTGTCTAGGGACTGTGCCTAGTGCTGAGGAAATGTCTATAATAAGATAGACATGGTCCCTACCTGTCTTAGTTATCTAGTACTGCGCTAACAGAAATACCACAAGTGGATGGTTTTAATAAGGAGAAATTTATTCTCTCACAGTCCAGAAGGCTACAAGTCCAAATTCAGGGTGTCAGCTCCAGGGGAAGGCTTTCTCTCTCTGTCAGCCTTCTTTTCATTAGTATTCCCCCGGACTTGGAGCTTCTCCGCTCAGGGACCCCAGGTCCAAAGGATGAGCTCTGCTCCTGGCACTGCTTTCTTGGTGGTATGAGGTCCCCCATTCTCTGCTTGCTTCTCTTTCCTTTTATCTCAAGTAAGGTAAAAGGTGGTGCAGGCCACACCCTAGGGAAACTCCCTTTACATTAGATCAGGGGTGTGACCTGGGTAAGGGTGGTGTTAAAATCCCACTCTAATCCTCTTTAACATAAAATTACAATCACAAAATGGAGGCCAACCACACAATTCTGGGAATCACGGCCCAGCCAAATTGATACACACATTTTTTGGGGGACATAATTCAAACCATGACACTACTCTCAAGGAGCATGTGTTCTAGTGGGGGATATAAATGAATAAGCAGATGGTTATAATACAGCCAGGGCTCTTAATCTGGAGTTCATGGCAACCAAAAAGGTTTTAGGGGTTCTATAACTCTCTGAAATTGTATGCAAAATTTACTGTGTGCCCTTTTTTTCTGGGAAGAAGAGCTACAGCTTTCAGCAGATTCTCATAGAGGCTTCTGATCCAAAAAGGTTGAGAAAATGCAATATAGTGTCATAAATGCTACATTATGGGAAGCACAGTAAGATCCAGGGACACATAAGAAGGACACTTAACCCACAATGGTGACAGGGGTAGGGGTGGAGGGAAGTTCCAGAAAGTCTTCTTAGAGAAGGTAATGTTGAAAATATAATCTGAAGAATCAGATGCTAACCAAAGAGAGGAAGAAAATCCTTTCAGAGAAAACTGCGTTTAGAAGAGAGAATGCAGGACTTTCAAAGCCGAAATAAAAGACGTTCAGAGTAGCTAGAGCCAAGAGAACAAGCATGGAGGAGTGGTGAGGTATGAGACTGAGGAGGTAGGCAGGGGCCAGCTGGTGCATGTAAGCCAGGAGGCAGAAGTTAGATTTCATCCAGAGGACTACGGGGAGCTATGGGAAAGTTTTAAGTTGGGGAGTAACATGACCAGGTATTATGGATTGAATTGTGTCCGTCTAAAATATGTGTTGGAATTCTAATCCCTATACCTGTGGATGTAATCTAATCTAATGTAACTAATGTAAATGGAATCACCTCCTTTAATGCAATAGAGTATAATGTAATCAACCAATCAGTTGAGGCCATACCAGTGCAGGGTGAATCCTAAACCTAATCACTTCTGATTCTATATAAAGAGCAGAATAGACACAGAGACACAGACACACACAAGTGGGGGAGACAGATGCCATGTGAGGATCATCTACAAGCCAAGGCACCAAGGAATGTCCAAGACAATCTAGAAGAAAGGACTCGACATGGCCGAGACCCTGATTTGGACTTTGAGAACTGTGAGAAAATAAATGGTCATTCTTTAAAGCCACCCATTTGTGGTATTTTTGTTACATATGGCAGCATTAGGTAACTGAGACCCCAGGGTTGTGTTTTAGAAGGCGCACTCTGGCCATAATGTAGAGAATGGATTGAAGGGCGACAAGAGGGGCAGAAGAAAGCCAGTTAAGAGGCTGTTGCAGCAAACAGTCCAGCTGAGAGACGATGGTGACTTGGACTAAGGAGGGACAGCAGGCTGGAAAGATGTCAAGTTGTGGCGATTGCTGTTGCAAGGATTAAGTGAGATCTTCAAAGTGCCAGGCCAGTGCGTGGAGATGCTAAAGCACACAGCACAGCGCATAAAGATGTTTATAGTGCCTAGCACAATGATTGATGCATTAATTGATTCCCTTCCCTCTTCTCATGGCCTCCTGAATTTAAAGCAATCCCTCACTGTACCCTGTACACACTTTCATAACCAACCAACCAACCAGTTGCTGTCAAGTCGGCTCCAACTCATGACTACCCCAATGTGTGTCAGAGTAGTGGCTACCCCAATGTGTGCGCCATAGGGTTTTCAATGGCTGTGATCTTTTGAAAGTGAATCCTCAGGCCTTTCTTCCGAGGTGCCTCTGGGTGGATTCAAATCTCCAATCTAGGGACTGCGCCCAGTGCTGAGGAAATGTCTATTATACAGTTAGTAACCCTGGTGGTGCGGTGGTTAGGAGCTCAGGCTGCTAACCAAGAGGTCGGCAGTTTGAATCCACCAGCCGCTCCTTGGAAACCCTATGGAGCAGTTCTACTCTGTCCTGTTGGGTCAAAATGAGTTGGAATTGACCCAGTGGCAATGGATTTGGGTTTTTTTGTTTGTTTGTTTATCATCATTTCAGCATTTAATCAATAAAAATAACAATTATTGCAATGTTTTACATTCTTTTTTTTTTCCACACTAAGTGAAATGTGATGTGTGTATTAGACTTAACAACACATCTGGATTCAGACTAACCACATTCGAAGTGCTCAACATGTGGCTAATAACTACCATATTACAGTGCAGGTCTAGACTATTGTCTTGGTCATCTAGTGCTGCTATAACAGAAATACCACAAGTAGATGGCTTTAACAAAGACAAGTTTATTCTCACACAGTCCAGTAGGCTACAAGTCCAAACTCAGGGTGTCAGCTCCAGGGGAAGATTTTATCTTCTCTGTTGGATCCAGAGGAAGGTCCTTGTCATCAGTCTTCCCTTGGTCTGGGAGCATCTCAGTACAGGAACCTCAGGTCCAAAGGACATGCTGTGCTCCCAGCACTGCTTTCTTGGTGGTATGAGGTCCCCATGTGTCTCTGCTCGCTTCTCTCTTTTATATCTCAAAAGAGATTGGCTTAAGAACCATCTAATCTTGTAGACCTCATCAGTATAACTGCTGCTAATCCATCTTATTACATCATAGTGATAGAGTTTACAACACATAGAGAAATTACATCAGATGATGAAATGGTAGACAATCATACAATACTGGGAATCATGACCTAGCCAAGCTGACAGTTTTTTGGGGGGGATACAATTCAATCCATGACAACTATAAACTCCTTCTAGGTAGGACCAGTGTCATTTGGCTTGTATCCCCAGGAATTAGCTCAGTGCCTGACACAGAGTAGATGTCAATTAACACTTGTTGGAAAGAAGGATGAATGGATGAATGGATGGATGGGTGTTATTGGTAGATGGATGAGGAGATTCTTTCCAGCTTTGGGAAAGAGGTGTCATTTTAGCTGAGCCTGCAAAGTGAGCAGGATTGAAGCCATTGAGATTGGTAGGCTGGGAGGGCAAGGGTAAAGCATGGGCAAAGGCAAGAAGAAGTGCTATCAGGAAAGAGTGGGAGGTATTAACATTTGGCCACAGTATAGAAGACAAGTTGCAGAAAAGAAGGTGGGAAGTTGTCTTAGTCATCTAGTACTGCTATAACAGAAATACCACAAGTGGATGGCTTTAACAAAGAGAAGTTTATTCTCTCACAGTCCAGTAGGCTACAAGTCCAAATTCAGGGTGTCTGCTCCAGGGGAACACTTTCTCCGTCAGCTCTGGAGGAAGGTCCGTTTCATCAATCTTCCCTTGGTCTGGGAGCTTCTCTGCGCGGGAACCTTAGGTCCAAAGGATGCACTGTGCTCCCGGCACTGCTTGGTGGTATGAGGTTCCCATGTGTCTCTGCTCGCTTCTCTCTTTTATATCTCAAAAGAGATTGGCTTAAGACACTATCCAATCTTGTAGACCTCATCAGTATAACTGCTGCTAATCCATCTTATTACATCATAGTGATAGAGTTCACAACACATAAGGAAATCACATCAGATTGCAAAATGGTACCCAGTCATACAATACTGGGAATCATGACCCAGCCAAGTTGACAGATATTTTGGGGGACACAGTTCAATCCATGACAGAGGTGATCCCAGAGATTCCTGACGGCTAACACTAAACCGTATATAGCTGGGGACTCCCAAGCTTCCAGTGTAGTTTACTTCAGTAAATATTTCAGAAATAAACAAAAAGGAAATAAGAGAAAGAGGCAACATAAAACAGAAAAGGATAGAAAAAATGACAGCAAAGTGGTAACAATTGCTGCTGTAAATGTTGGCCAAAGGCAAAGAGAGGATGTCTGGCAGAGGATCTGGGGTGTGATCTTGCTGGTGGTGGCTGATGGAGAGAGATATAGGCCACTGAAGACAAAGGGTCTGAGAAGTCTGAATCTGGTTGATGGTTAGAAATGAAATTGGGGTTGTTGGTCTCAGAGCTTGTGCTGGTCCCTGAAAGAACAGGCCTGGTGTGAACATGGGGAACCACTACTGGTGCCCAGGGTCTGAGTTTGACATCAAGCCTGATTTTGTCCTCGGAATTAGCATGTTGCTGCCTCATCTTTAAGGAGCCAAGGCCTGTTGTTTTTCTTCTTGTCAGTCCTACACACCAGATGGAGAGAGAAAATCAAGAAATTTCCCTGGATTTGCTGAAAATAGATGTGATTCTTCAGGCAAAAAGGTGTGTGGGCATCTAATTCGAAGTTGTTTTGAAAATCCGAATCAGTGGTATTGTTGAAAGATATTTTTGTCCAAGGCTTTTCGTGTTTAAAACATTTTGCGTAACACTGGGCAAGTTACTTAACCTCTCTGAGCCTTTATTTCCTTGTCTGAGGAACAGGAATAACAGTACCTACTTTGCAGGGTTGCTGTAAGGGTCACATACAATGAGATAATACTTGTAAAGGTCTTAGCACAGTGCCATGCACAAAATTAGCTGCCAATAAGTGTTGTTCTTTATTATTACTATTACCCTCATAATCATTACCATTACCCTTTTTGAGGACTAATACATAGCCTCTCACAGGAAGTTTCTAGTGCTTTCATTATTTTCCGTAGATGTATGTTAATGAATGTTGTCCCTGGCTTGGAGTTTTAAACAATACTGAAGAATATAGAACCTGCAGATGAAATAATGTAAGACTCTCAAAGGTCTTATAAAAAGTAAAGAAAAAAATATAAGATAGAAAAGCAATGCTTACAAAAAGTTGTACCTAGACCATACAAACAGCCCTTACATAGAAAGGTCTACTATGACATACATACAAACACTTGTATACACACAGGAGCATTTACTTTGTATATCCTAGCAAGAGAAATGTAAAGGGGTATGGGATAGCCACCATACTCACAATGCACCTTGATTACCTTCCACAGTAGGTAGTATGGCGCAGAAGAGAAACATTTGGACTCTGCAATCAATTAAATTGACTCTACCACTTAAAACTATGTGACCTCTGCCAAGTTATTTGACCTCTCCAGGCCTTAGTGTTCTCATCTGTAAGATGGTGATGATAGCACAGACTCAATGGGATTGTTATAAGGATTAAATTTTTAAAAAATGTACTGAAAGGTTGGGCCCAGCATTTGACTCCTAGAAAGTCTTCTCAATAAAATCTAGTTATTCTTAAGTGCTCACACTTGAATCTAATTAAGTCTCTGGATCCAACTACCAGTTTACAGAAAATACAGAGGACAGAGGAACACATTGAACCATACCACAGGAATGCAATCAGCAAAATCCAGACTGTGATAAATGCCATAGGACAAAGAACCTGGTTTCTTCACCAAATAACTTGGACAAAAACAAAAACAAGGAGATGAGGTTTACTATAGATTAAAAGAGATTTAAAAGACATCTCAACCGACTGTAATGTGTGAATCTTTTTGAATCCTGATACAAACAATCCAACAAACTGCTATTAATATATATATATATAATATATAATGTATATTATATATACTGGTGTTGTGGGGTGGCATCAAGTTGATTCCAAATCATAGTGACCCCATGTGACAGAGTAGAACTGCCCCATAGGGTTTTCTTGGCTGTAATCTTTATGGAAGCAGATTACCAAGTCTTTCTCCCACAGAGCCACTGGGTAGGTTCAAGCCAGCAGCCTTTCAGCTAGCAGCCGAGTGCCACCAGGCTTCTTATTTTATATATATATGTGTTTCATATATATATAATTTATGAAACACTTATAAATTGGAAAGCTGATAGGATATTGGATAATATTAAAGAGTTATTGTTAATTTTTATGTGTGATGATGGTATTACAGTTGTATAAAAATACAGGATCCTTTTAGAGATGTACACTGAAATATTGGTGGATGAAGAATGTGATGTCTGAGATTTGCTTCAAAATCACACAGGAAAGGGTAAGGGAGAGGTAGAGATGGAAGGAATTGAGCCAGGAATAGTTGAAGTTGGGTGATGGACACATGGAAGTTCATTATACTGCCCTCTCTACTTTTATGTGTGTTTAAAATTCTCCAAAACAGAGGGAGGGCAATGCATCTCATGCACAGCCACCAACCATCTGTCAGTGGAGGCTTGTATGTTGCTATGATGCTGAATAGGTTTCAGCGGAGCTTCCAGACTAAGACAGACTAGGAAGAAAGGCCTGGTGATCTACTTCTGAAAATCAGCCAGTGAAAACTCTATGGATCACAATAGTCCAATCCACAACTGATCATGGGGATAGTAAAGGAGCAGGCAGTGTTTCATTCTGTTATGCATGGGGTCCTCATGCGTTGTGGGCCAACTCAACAGCAGCTAACAACAACAATATCCATACAGTGTCTAGTGCCGTGGTAAAAGAAAAATGCTTTGGAAACAGGCAGACTGAGTTTATATCCCCTCTCAACACTTACTACATGACCTTGGGCAAGTCACTTAATCTCTCTGGGTCTCCATTTCCCATGCGTCAGGGTCAAGGTGGGTGTTACATACCACAGTATATAAAGTGGTTCACACGGTGCCTGGCACAGAGTGTTGTTGTTAGATGCTGCTGAGCTGGTTCTGACTCATAGTGACCCCATGTACAGCAGAACGAAACATTGCCTGGTCCTGTGTCATCCTCACAATCATGATAAATGGAGAAAAGATTGAAGTTGTCCAGGATTTCATTTTACTTGGATCCACAATCAATGCCCATGGAAGCAGCAGCCAAGAATCAAATGATGTATTGCATTGGGCAAATCTGCTGCGAAAGACCTCTTTAAAGTGTTAAAAAGCAAAGATGTCACCTTGAGGATTAAGTGCACCTGACCCAAGACATGGAATTTTTCAATTGCCTCATAAGCATGGGAAAGCTAGACAATGAATAAGGAAGGCTGAAGAAGAATTGATGCATTTGAATTATGGTGTTGGTGAAGATTATTGAATATACCATGAACTGCCAGAAGAGCAAACAAATCTGTGTTGGAAGAAGTCCAGCCTGAATGCTCCTTAGAAGCAGGGATGGCGAGACTTTTCTCATGTACTTTGGATGTGTTATCAGCAGGGATCAGATCCTGGAGAAGACATCATGCTTGGTAAAGTAGAGGGTTTATGAAAAAGAGGAAGACTCTTAATGGGACGGATTGGTATGGTGGCATAGAGTAACCCTCAGTAATTGACAGCTGTTAGCATTCTGGTACTTTGCTCCTCTGTCTCCTTCCCTAGTCCCGGCTCCAGAGTCAACAGGAAGTTGGCTCACAGACAGATGAGCTCCCCCGGTTCATACCTGGAGTCAAGAGCTATTGGAAGTTTTACTATCTCTCTTCATAGTCACATCTTTCATTTCAGGGAAAATTTGGAGGAGCTAAATCGGGAATGGAAAATTTGCATCTGACAAAAGGTATGTGCAAACACATGTTTGCAAATGAGATCAAGCTTTCAAAATACCCCTTCTCTGACACATGAGTCAAGCCCTACGCGGTGGTCTTACTATTTACCATGCATGACGGCACATTCTCGCGGTGCCCAGCACATTCTCTCAGTGCCTCATAGGGTCTTTTGCCAGAAGTTATACTGGAGGGAGTTACTCATTGGAAAACATGGCTGCGTTGCCCAGATTGAGATCTGAACTTGGACTTCCAAGGATTTCACCCAAAATAAGCTAAATTCCTCAGTTATAATTGTCGAAGAAACACAGCCAAGGAATCTGCATGCCAGGCCAGCAAGGGCTTCTGCTGGGGAAAGGTGTGGGTCTGGGCAGCAGGAGAGCATAGAGCACTGTGCTTGTCTGACCCTCAGAGCTTTTTATAACAGCTACCGAGGACTGTTGCCAACTGTTCATTCATCCTTTGATTCAGTTATTCGTTCACTTCCTCAGCAGCTTTTTTTTTTTAAATCTCCTAATAATAGCTCACTCTTATTTAGTACTTCTTATGTGCCAGGCACTGTGCTCAGCACCTTATATGTGTTATGTCGTGTGATCTTTCCATGTTAGTCAGTTGCCCTTGAATCAACTCCGACTCATGGCGACCTTATGCACAGCAGAATAGAACACTGCCTGGTCCAGAGTCAGCCTCATGATCACCGGCATTGCTGGCACCGTGCCAGTTCATCTCACTGAGGGTCTTCTATGCCCTTGCTTGCCCTCTATTTGACCAAACATAGCGTCCTCCTCTAGCGATAGATCTCTCCTGATGATGTGTCCAAAGCAAGCAAGTGAAACAACGTACTGTAGTGATCCATAAGGTTTTCATTAGCTAATTTTCAGAAGTAGATCATCAGGTCTTTTTTCCTAGTCTGTCTTAGTCTGGAAGCTCCGCTAAACTTGTCCACATGGCTGATCTTGCTGGTTTTTGAAATGCCGGTGGCACAGCTTCCAGCATCATAGCAACACAAAAGCCACCACAGTATGACAAACTGGCAGATGGGTGGCAGGACTCTTCCAATAGCCCTATGAAATAGGTACTATTACACTGTAGGGTCAAAATTTTTAGCTCAAACTACAACTGAGACATGTAGAGAAAATGTAAATATTTTATTTTGCCTGTAACTAAGCTGACCTTCTTCCTTAGGCCCCTCCCACTCACATGTTGTGGGGGTCGAATGAACTAAGTGGCTAATCCAATGAAATCTTTGATCTGATCATTTAAATATATATGTATGTATGTATCTTTTTTTTTTTTTGCAAAAGGGAAGGATAAGCCATAAATATTTTTTTAAAGTTACCTATAGGGAGAGAGGGAGAATAAGGTGGAGAGACAAGGATAGAAGCTGGACTTCTCTAAACGTAACTTGTTTTGAAGCTATGCCTTTGGAACCACGTAAATATTTTATATTAACTATAACAAAATTAAAGTTTTTAAAAAGGGTCATGGCTAAAAAGCTAAAGCAAATGAAAAAATGAACCTAACTCTTTATCCAGTTGGTGGCATAACCACACAGAGAAGAAGTATTTCAAGTGACTTTAAAGCATAGAAACTTGAGAGTACGTCCTAATGGGACATACTCTAAGGAAAAAAAAAACTGTCACCAAAAAATAAATAAATAAAGGAAGGAAGGAAGAAAAGAAAAAAAAAAAGAAAGATCTTGAACCATTTTCAGTAATCATATTGTGGGTGGTAGTGTTGATATTGTTATTCTGAGACTATTATGTGTATGTTTTTGTGTGCTGTTGAGTTGATTCAGACTCGTAGTGATCCTATAGGGCAGACTAGACGTGCTCCATAGGGTTTCCTAGACTGTAATCTTTATGGTAGCAGGTAGCCCAGTCTTTTCTTCCATGGAGCAGCTAGTGATTTCAAACTGCCGAACTTTCAGTTAACAGCCAAGTGCTTTAACCATTGTGCCACTAGGGCTCCTTGTAATGTGTATAGTTTGGGATAAAGCAAATGAGTAGTTCTGTTACATTGCCAAAAACCAGGATTTTCAGTGCAGGAGAAAGCAGATACAAATTTAAGATGGATGAGGTTAAGGAAAAACTTCATAATACTGAATTTGAACTGAAAGTTTCAGTATGAATTGATGACAACATTTTATCTTTTAAAAAGAAAGTATTTTCTAGCTCTGTCCACTGAAAAGGTCTAGAAACAGTGAGTGCTCCTAGGGCACTGAGCACCCCTAGTGCCTACAAACTGTGGCCTGCAAATACTATTTCCCAATAAAAGAACCAGTTTCCTTGAAAAAATCGTCTAGGGTAGGAAATACACACGGTGAACTTAGAACAAAACAGAAAGCAAGGAAACAAACCCAAAAAGTATTACAGCTATGACAAAGGGACTCAGAAGCTAACTTGAAGAGACTCCCACTGGCCAAAGATGGGATGGACAATTCCAGTATCATATGGATAATAATGGCAATGAATTGAATCATTTAAATATGTTTAAACATATGAGTTCATAATGACAAAAAAAAATTAAAAAAACAAAAAAACAAACTCATTGTAAAACTTTGAAGAGAGCTAGGGAACAAGCTCATGATTTTGAAAACAGGTAGAGACCAAAAAAAAAAGTCAAGCATTTATCTTGCCTTCCCTATATAAACTGTACCTCAGGGTAGCCAAATACTTGGTGAGGGTGAAGTTTCTCTTTATAGAAGTATTCTAGCTAATAAATAACAGAAGAATGGTAGAATTGGAATATCATTGTTTTACAACCTCTGAAAATATTGGATCTAGGCAATAATCATCAAATGATGCGAATATCACCAAAAGAAAGCCAACTCATTAGAGGCAGAGCTGTCGTATGACTCAGCAATTCCACTCCTAGAAATATACCCCAGAGATCTAATAGAAGTGATGCGAACAGACAGATGCATACCTATGTTCATCGCAGACTAGTCACAATAGCAAAAACATGAAAACAATCTAAGTGCCCATGAACGAATGAATGGATATGTAAAATGTGGTATATTCATACAATGGAATACTACTCATTGATGAAGAAAAATGAGTTCCTGAAACATCTTGGAACATGGATGAACCTGGAGGACATTATGTTGAGTGAAATAAGTCAATCACAAAAAACAAATATTGTATGATCTCACTTTTATGAAATGACATGAACAGGTAAATATACAGAAACTAATGTTCATTAGTGGTTACCAGTGATGGGAGGCAAGGGGCATTCACTCTCTAGAGAGTAGACATTTGTTTTTTCCGGTGATGGGAAAGGTAAACTGAATGAGGGTGAAGTGTACACAGCTTGATGAAGGTAAATGATGTCACTAAAATGTACCCAAGAAAAAAGGAACTTTGGTAATTACTATGGCATATATAATTGTGAAACAACAGCAACAACTACCAAAAAATATATGTGTGGGTATATATGTATGTATGTAGATATATATGTTGTATTTGTCATATACACACACACACAAATAGTCACACATATGTACCTATATATATAGGTTTATGCGTATGTATATGCATCTATGCATATACTGTACATATACACCTATACATGTAAGAGGACTTGAAGCACTTACTGATGAAGATCAAAGACTACAGCCATCAGTATGGATTACACCGCAACATGAAGCAAACCAAAATCCTCACAACTGCAACATCATGATAAAAAGAGAAAATAGTGAAGTTGTCAAGGTTTCATTTTACTTGGATCCACAATCAATGCCTATGGAATCAACAGTTAAGAAGTCAGATGACATACTGCATTGGGCAAATCTGCTGCAAAAGATCTCTTTAACTGTTAAAAAGCAAAGATGTCACCTTGAGGACTAAAGGGCACCTGATCTTATGGTATTTTCCATACCATAGCATATGGTATTTTCAATTGCCTCATATGTGTGTGAAAGCTGGCAATGAATAAGGAAGACTGAAGAAGAACTGATGCATTTGGATTATGGTGTTGGTGA
The DNA here is from genome assembly GCA_030035585.1 of Dugong dugon. Lineage (NCBI taxonomy): Eukaryota > Metazoa > Chordata > Mammalia > Sirenia > Dugongidae > Dugong > Dugong dugon. The sequence goes on from CM057470.1 coordinate 58,940,207, forward strand.
AGAATATTGAATATACCATGGACTGCCAGAAGAACGAACAAATCTGTTTTGGAAGAAGTACAGCCAGAATATTCCTGAGAAGCGAGGATGGCAAGACTTCGTCTCATGTACTTTGGACATGTTATCAGGAGAGACCAGTCCCTGGAGAAGGACATCATGCTTAGTAAAGTAGAGGGTCAGCCAAAAAAGAGGAAGACCCTCAACGAGATGGATTGACATAGTGGCTGCAACAGTGGGCTCAAGCGTAACAACGATTGTGAGAATGGCACAGGACCAGTCAGTGTTTCGTTCTGTTGTACATAGGGTCGCTGTAAGTTGGAAGTGACTTAACAGCACCTTACAGCAACACATGCATCTATGTGACCATATGCACATATATTCATATATATATAACAAAGCACATTAGGGCACAATTACAGATACTTCTTAGACGTAATCAAACACTTCAAGGGATTGGTTTCCTATGTTTGAAGGATTAGGACCATGGTCTCATGGAACATCTTGGTCGATTGCCATAATATGGTTTATAAAGTTATGTTCTGCATCCTAGTTTAGTGAACAGTGTCTGAGGTCTTAATAGCTTGTGAGGGGTCATCTAAGATACAGGTAGATATTGGTCTCTACTTGTCTTGAGCAAAAGAGAAAGAAGGAAACCAAAGACTCAAAGAAGAAACTAGTCTACAGGACAAACAGTCTACATGAGCCATGGCCTCACCTACTCTGAAACCAGAACAACTAGACGGTGCCTGGCTGCCACTATCATCCGTTCTGATCAGGGCCACAGTAGATAGACCCTGATAGAATGGGGAAAAAATGTGGAACAGAACCTGAAATTCCTTAAAAAAAGAAAAGAAAAAAACCAGACTTACTGGACTTGCTGAGACTGGAGGAGTCCCTGAGACTATTGCCCTGAGATACTCTTTGAACTTGAACTGAAACTAGCCCCTGAGCTGAATAACAGATTGGCTCACAAAATAATGAATATCACCTGTAAGTACTGTGCTCCTTCTAAAAGTCTCCTATATGAGCCCAAACGGTCAACAATTACTTTAAAACAAAGATGAGACTCTAAGGGGGCAGGGAAACTAGATTAATGGAAATGCAACAACCAGAATGGAAATAATGAGAAGGTCATGCGTTGTGAAAACGATGACCACTGCCACTGAACAATTTGTGAAGAAATTGTTGAATGGGAAATTAAACTGCTGTGTAAACTTTCACCAAAAACACAATAAAAATTTTTTTTTTTTAAAAAAAAGAATGCCAACTCAACATGTGCCTCTTGATGGAAGTACGCAATCCAACCTAGGAATTATTCTTGTCCAAAAAAGCAAACCTAAATCTGATCAAGTCTCTAGATCTCACTCTAATTTGCCAGAAACACAGAGGACAGAGAAACATGTCAAACTTTATCACAGGAAAGCAATCTGAAAAATTTACTGTAGGAAATTGTATAGGACAACCAACCTGATTTCTTCAATAATACATAGCAAGAAAAATAAAAGAAAAGGAGAAAGAGAGATGGAAGAGAGATCTGTAGATTAAAAGAGATTTAAACACATATCAACAAATGTAACATATGGACCTTATTCAGAGCTTGATTCAAACAAACTTTAAAAGCAAAGTAATATATGAGACAACTGGGAAAATTTGAACATTGACTGGATATTTGATGGTATTAAGGAATTACTGTTAATTTTTAGATGTGACAATGATATTTTTTTTCCCTAAAAGAGTCATTATTTTAGAGATGCATACTGAAATATTTAATTAGTCTGAGATTAGCTTCAAAATAATCTGGGAGGGGGAACAGGTAGAGTTATTGCTCAAACAAGATTGTCCATAAGTTAAGAAACGTTAGAAGGTAGCAAAGTTTTTGTTATATATATATATACTCACCACAGTAAAGTAAATTAAAAAATAAAAATGAAGGTTTATCATACTATTCTTTCTCCTTTTGCATATGTTTGAAAATTTTCCATAACTATAAAGTGAAAAATAATTAAGATCTAAATGGTGTTTTTAATTACAAAAAAATAGTACATGCTTTTTGGAAAGACATTAAAATAATACAGAAGTATTATTAAGCAAAAAGTAACATCTCCTTTACCCCTCTTCCCCCACATCGACCCCTGGTTCCAGGAGTAATCAGTATAAGCAGTTTGGTAGATTTCTGTGGTAATATTTGTATTATTGCTCACACATTGCCACCTTGCTACCCTGAGGAGGAGCAATATTGCCCCACCCCACTACTTCAGGCTTACCCATGTGACTTGCTTGACCAATGAACTGCGAGCAGAAATTACTCTTGAAGAACCAGCTCCTAGTACTTTGCTATGCTCTCTTTCTTGTCTTAGTAAACCAGCAGCGTTCCAAACAACAGAGCTACAACCAGCATACAAAGGACAGGTAGTGTATATAACATATAAACCTTTATTGTGGCATACACTGAGATTTTTGAGGTCATTTGTTATTGAAACATCACTTCACCTATCCTGACTGATACAGTATCCTTCCAAACCTTTTGCTACGCATGTGTACACAGATGTATAACAGAAACATTTTTCAAAACTGCAAACTTTTTTCCAGAAATGTTATATTAAGCATATAACTCTGCAACTTTTTTTTTTAAATCAGTAATGTATCTTGGGCTTTTGATTCTACTTTGAATTAAATTAATCTGAGTATCCAAAGGCCCGACAACAGTGTCCCTACAGCCAGAAACTTCTGTTTCTTTTACATGGGGGCCAATGGAGAGGTTCTCCAGACATAAACCCATGCAGAAAGTAAGCAGAGTGTGCTGAGTGTGAATCCGGAGCCCTCGTTAAAAAAAATCAAAAAACCAAACCCTATTGTTGTCCAGTTGATTGTGACTCATAGCCACCCTATAGGACAGAGTAGAACTGTCCCATAGGGTTTCTGAGGCTGCAAATCTTTATGGAAGTGGAGTGCCACATCTTTCTCTCACGGAGTGGCTGGTGGGTTCAAACCACCAACCTTTAGGTTAGCAGCTAAATGCTTTAACCACTGCACCACCAGGGCTCCCTCCCCCCTTGTTAACTAGGGTATGATTGGCAGTGAACTGTGGATTTGCATAATTCCACATACTTTCCTGCCCAAGCAAGGAAGGAAATCTACAAGGTTGTTAAAGTGACTTTCTTTCTCTTTGTAATCCCTGCAGTCACTGCCTGTGGTTGGAAGAGAAATCCTGGATTTCCTTGAAAGCTTGGATTAGGAGGGCTGTTGCTGTGGTTGTGACTACAGCCTGGAATGCCAGGGGAATGGAGCACTGAGTTTCTTGATTATGATATCAAACCTGAATTCATCACCTTCCTCCCCAAACCAAATCAGCCTCCTGGGCTCCCTGTAACTGAGCACAGCACCACCACGCCACCAAAGCACCACACACCGGAAACCTCAGCGCCATCTTTCACTCTCCCATCCGCTGGCATATGAACTCCACGGGTGCAGGGATTTTTGTCTGGTTTGTTTACCGTTGTGTCCCTAGCATCTGTAACATTGTCTAACACATAATAGATGCTCAATAAAAATTTCATAAACAGATGAACCCAAGCAGTCGCTAAGTCCTGTGACTGCTCTCCCTATAATTTGCCTTCTATTTGTCATCCTCTGTCCATTCTCATTGTTATTAGCTGGGATGGATTAAAGATGGAGACAAATCTTTTGATGATGCTCCCACTGAGATATGGGGCATATGGTAGACTTTGAATAAATATTTATTGGACAAATAGGTAAATAAATGGAGCCCAGTTTCACTTCTCTGTGGTCATAATTCATCAGCAGTAACACTAGTGTACATATATAAGCTTCTGGTTCAGTTTCCCTGCCTGTAAATTGGTAGAAATAACAACAATAATACCAGTCTAACCTCTTTACACACGGTTGTTGTGAAGATCAAATGAAATGTGAAACTAAAAAGTACTAATTAAGTAAAGAACTCCCAACTTTTTGCTTAGCATCCAAACACTTAACCAGCGCGCCACCAGGGCTCCTGAATAAAGATACTCACATGGAATTAAAGTCAAGGGACCACAGACCTAACCTCAGCCTATTTTTAGCAAAGGTGGTGATGTGACTCCCTAATACTCAGTATTAGCCAAGCAGACCAAGAAACTCAGAGAAAAGTTCAGAGGGGGACCCCACAGCCATAACCTGGGAGAATTACCAGGTATATTAGGTGTATTAGATTCCGAGAGCTGTTGTAACAAAATACTACAAAGTGGGTGGTTCATATGAACAGAAATTTATTGTCTCACAGTTCTGGAGGCTAGAAGTTCAAATCCACATGTTGGCTGGGCCACGCTCTCTCCAAAGTCCCTAGAGGAAGATCCTTTTCTCTTTCAGCTCTGGTAGCCCCGGGTGTCTCTTAAGTTGTAGATGCATCTTCATATGGCCACTCTTTCCCTGTCTCTGTCTCTATCCTCTTTGTTACAAGGACACCAGTTGTATTGGATTAAGACCCACCCTATTCCAATAGTCAGTCTGAGCTCATTTTAACTGGTAACATCTTCAAAGACTCTATTTCCAAACAAGGTCACATTCGCAGGTAACAGGGATTAGGACTTCAACATATCCTTTTGGGGGACACAATTCAGTTGATAACATTGGGTAAGAACAGAACAAGTCAAAGGACCACAGATCTAGCCTCAGCTTTCCTTTTAACAAAACGCTTGGGAGCAGGAGGAGAAAATGGAACCCCACAAACTTCTGCCCTGACTCCTTGGAGGTACCACACACCAGGGCCAATTTGGGCCTTTAGCTGCCTGGGTTGCACCCCAACCAAAGGCTGAGTGTTTTTGAGCAGCAGGACTGTGGAGTCTGGACTCTTGTTTGTAGGTGAAAGCGTCTTGGTTTCCTTGTGCTGCCATAACAAAAAATACCACAACTGAGTGACTCGAAAGAACAGAGATTTATTGTCTCACAGTTCTGGAGTCTAGAAGTATGAGTTCAGGGCAGTGGCTCTAGGGGAAGGTCCTTGTTTGTCTCTTTCTGCTTCTAATAGTTGCAGCAATCCTTGGTATTCCTGGGCTTGTAGATACCTCTGCTTCCATCACCTCATCACACAGTGTCCATCTTCTCCCGAAGTGTGTGTCTCTCTTTCTGTCTATTTTCCTTTTTATCAGACACCACTCGGAAGAGATTAGGTTTAAGGCTCATCCTAGTCTGTATGACCTCATTAGCATAACAAAATAAAACTCTATTTTCAAACAAGGTGACACGTACAGGTACAGGAGTTGACACACACAGGTACAGGAGTTCGGGTTTCAACATATCTTCTGGGGGGACACAACTCAATCCTTAGCAGTGCAGGAAATCCTACTTCAACCAGCTTATGCAGAGAAGGGAATCCATTGGCCCATGTAACTGGAAAGTGCAGGGGAAGACACTGTTTTGTGGCCCAGCCAGATACATTTGCTCAGACCATGTCAGTGGGGCTCAGGTTCTCACTTGCCATTCCTCAGCTCTGCTTTCTTCTGTCTTGGTTTCCTTCCGAGGAAGCTTCTCCCACGTGGTGGCACAGATGGTCCTGAACAGCCTCACACTTACATCCTACCAATTTAGCAACCCCCGCTGAAAAGAGTACTTCTCTTTCCCAATAGTTCCAGAGAAAGTCTAGTATTAGGACTCACTAGATACATAGGGAGGAGCTCTGATGGAGCAGTAGTTAGTGCTAGGCTGCTAACAAAAAAGGTTGGTGGTTTGAACCCACCAACCCCTCTGCAGGGGAAAGATGTGGCAGTCTGCTTCTGTAGAGATTATAACCTTGGAAACCCTATGGGGCAGTTCTACTCTGTCTTATAGGGTTGCTATGAGTTGGAATCGACTTGATGGCAGTGGGTTTTTGGTAGATACACAGGAGGCTTTCCCTGAGCAAAGCACTGTGGCCAAGAGAATAGACCTTCCTGATTAGCCAGTCCTAGGTTATCTGGAGAACCCAGGGGCTGGAGCTGGAGATAGTGGTGGTGGAGGGGATTACAACAGAAAAGGATGATGCTATTACCAAAGGAATGGGAACTGGAAATTGGACAGGTAGAATGATGGATTTCATCTCACTCATCCTGGTAAGAGGAATCCCAGGGTGGTATAAACAGTTAAGCACTTGACTACGAACTGAAAGGCTGACAGTTTGAACTCACCCAGAGGTGCCTCGGAAGACATGCCTGATGATCTGCTTGAAAACCTTCACAGACTTGAAAACCCTATGGTGCAGTTCTACTCTGCACCCATGGGGTCTCCATGAATCAGAATCGACTCGAGGGCAACTAACAACATCCTGGTAGGAGGTGCCAAGCTCCACATGAAAAGAGTGATTCTCCTCATGTCTGATGTTGGGTGCCTGTTCTTTACTGGACCCTTTAAAGATACCTGCCCCAACTACGTAACAAAGTATCCAGGCCCATAAAAGCTCCACACCACTGGCATTGTCCCCTGCCCCATCTCTGCTTCTTGTCAAAAGACCCTTTCTGATTTGCCTTTTCTCCCCAATCGTACCTTGCTCTCATCTTTCCTGCCTCTCTATCTGTATTCATTCCTAGGGCTGTGGTAACAAAATACACAAACTGGGTGGCCTGTAAGAACAGAAATTGTCTCATGCAAGGCCGGATTAAGGCATGCAAGGGCCCTAACACTGATAATCTGTGGTGCCCCCTCCTCTGCTTACTCATGAGTTTGAATGGGATATGTGAGTTAGATATATACATGTATGTATGTGTGTGTGACTTAGCTATCCATGATGTAACTTCTTTTTAAAAGCAACTGTAATATTAGCGATTGAATGCAAAAGTGGCACATGCCATTTTAGTGGAATGAGATGAACTGGATTGTAAAATTTTTAGTGAGGATGTGGGGTACTAAGATGTTTACTATACACCACATTTTCTACAAAAAGAATATTCCACATATTCTACAACAAAGAAAATGAATCAGTGAACTTAGTTGTTTCAACAGACAATGTAAAATTCTGTTGATCTCCCACAATGAAAAATTAACTTTCACCAATTTTGCTTTAAACAGCTCATAATTCAATTTTGATGCTTGTTTTTTAATAAATGCTATACATCTACTCCTCAATTATCAGCTATCTTGTTATCTGACATTTCACATTTATGACAATAATAAAAATCTACTATCTATTTTGCGCATTAATGATGTACGTCTGGCAGGAATGAACGCCACGGTGCGAGGTGAGAGTAACGCTGGCTGTGATGGTAAAGGTTATGTGTCAGCTTGGCTGGGCCATGATTCTCAGTGGTTTGGCAGTTATGTAATGATGTAATTTGGCAGTTATATAATGATGTAGTCATCTTCATCCTCCATTTCTTGATCTGAGGTAGTCATCCTCCAGTTTCATATAATGCTCACTTTTACATAATGACCTGATCTTTGGAACATAACCATGTCGATCAGTGAGGAGTGGGTTTAATTATACCTGAACAAATGAAAAGATGTCATAAAAGAAAATTTAATGATCAGAAAACAAATATTACAACAAACTACAATATTTTATTTTTAGATCAATCTTTCATCTCTAGCATGTTATAGTTAAAAACATTTCTTCCTATTCTTTGTTCTAATAAATTCTTCAATGATTTCATCACAATTAAGCTGCCGAACAGTATCTATTTCTATACATAATAAGGATAATGAATTGAGTCTTTCCTGAATCATTGTGCGCTCGCTTTTCCTTGTATCCTGTCTGCTTGGCATCTATTGGTCCTTGCTTTGGACAATTGTTGCTCCTGTTTTGTTGATGCCCTAAGCATGTGCTTACCTTGCTTATTGGGTAATCCATCATTGGTCTCACAGTTCTGGAGACTAGAAGTCCAAATCAGGTTATCAGTTGTGTTTATTCTTTTAGAGGGCTCTGGGAGAAAAACTGCTCCATGCTTCTTTTATAGCTTCTAGTAGCTCCAGGCATTCCTTGGCTTGCAACTGCAGTCACATTGAGTCCTTTCTCTGTCTCTCTGTCTCGTATGTCTTCTCCTCTTTTATAAGGACATCACTTATGTAGGATTAGGAACCAATATATCTCAATATGATCACATGTTGACCTAACTGATAACATCTTCAAAGACCTTATTTCCAAATAGGGTCACAGTCATAGGTACAGCAGTTAGGACTTCAACATATCTTTTTGGGAGACACAGTTCAATCCATAACACTATCATTCTTGGCATCAATGAGCATGAAACACAAAAGCTGTTTACTGGCACTTCCTTGCCCAACCCCACATGTACCATTACCACATACTTACATCCTTGGGCTGCTAGCAGCTATCAGATCACACACAGGCCTTGATGACATTGTTTGACACCCTGAATCCTGCCATACCTGAAGCCAAATAGCCACCCGACTTTTTTTCTGTTTTGTGAGCCAATGAGTTCCCCAGTTGCTTAAGCAAAATCATGTTTCTATTACTCACAGCTGAAATCCTGAATAACACAACATGTATGGACACCTACTCTGAGCTGTGTGCTCAGGATGTAAAGACAAATTTGACCATGTCCCTGCCTTTGAGCCATCCATCCTTGTGGCACTAAACCCAGCACCATATAACATTACTGGGACCAAAACCAGTAAGCAGGGTGAGAAGAAACTCAGTTGGGATGGCAATTTCTTACCTCTGATTAATGAAAGTAATTTATTTCAAGCACAGTTCAGACCTTGATTTAAAACACTCATGTCTTCTCATTCTGTGCAGGATAAAGTCCAAGCTCCTTAGTCTGGTGCTAAAGACCCCAATCCACGTTTCCCTCATCATCTCCCACTATGTTGTTGTTGTAGACGGACATTGACTCGGCCCTTGGATTCATGGAAACTCCATGCACAATGGAATGAAATGCTGCTAAGTCCTGTGCTATTCCCATGGTTGGATGGCAATCAGACTGCTGTGATCCATATGGTTTTCATTGGTTGATTTTTGAGAGTAGATCTCCAGGCCTTTGTGAGAGTCTGTCTTATTCTGGAAGCTCTGTAGAAACCTGTTCAACACCATAGCAACACACAAACCTCCACTGACAGATGCGTGGTGGCTGCACATGAGGTGCATTGATTGGGAATTGAACCTGGGCGTTCCGCATTGAAGCTGAGAATTCTACCACTGAACCACCAATGCCCTCCTCTCCTGCTATACTCAGCTCCTTTTTCCTCTCCACCTCTTTTTCTCCAGCCACATCAAATTACTAATTATTCCACAAAGTGATTACATTCACTCATAGTATCTCTCTTTACATGTACTACCTTCCACTGTCTCAAAGTCCTACCCATCCCTTCAAAGCCCAGCTCAAATGCCACCTCTGCCATGAAACCTCCACCACCTCCCTACAGCACAAACGTTGAATGCCCCCATGCTGTGTTACAGCCTTATCACATTTGGCCCTGCAGTATAGATACTGGAGAATTTACTAATTCACAGTTTGCAAACGACAGTATTGGGATTCAAACCTAGTCTGTTTTATCCAAAGCCCTTGGTTAGTACCTATTTTGCTAGTTAGAGAATACTCTGAGAATGTTTGTCATTTTGAATTAAATTGATATGGAGGAGAGACAAGGTGGAAGAGAGTGTAGCTGTATGATACATACTGGAATGGTTTTCAAGCCATTAGAAAAAAGAGAACCAAACTAAAGCTGTCTAAATAAAAACTGAAACACGATTGTACTTGTCTTCGTCCTTCTCCTGCAGCTTGTCTACCTGGGTTTTCCATTCTTACAATAGCCAGAGTTCTGGTCTCTTGCATCATTTAGATGGGAGGGCTTTGAGTTGCTCTGGGGGACTGAGAAAAGTCTTTACAACCCTAGAATGACCCCTGTCCAGTGGCCACTCTGGCTTCAAGGCTCAAGGACAGTGACAAATCCCCCCTCCCTCTGACCCCATGACAGTCTCCAGCCCTAGACTCTGACTGCCCAGTTGAAAACCCAAAACCAAACACAATAGGAAGACATTCTATGTCAGACACCCCCTCACCCTCGATAGGGCAGCCCAGGTCCCCACCAAGCTTCACAGAGAAGTTGACCACCAGCAACTGGGCCTGGATCACGCTGCTCCTAGCACTAAGAGGAAGCAAGACTGCTGGCCCAGAGCCAGGCGTGTTCCCTCTGTGGTCTGAGTGCTGGACAGAGTGGAGCTATTGCAGTCTGCCTTGGAGACAAGCGAGTTAAGAATAACATTGCAGGGGCTGAGATTTACAAGCCTAGGCATCCCAAAATAGCTGAGAAGTGATCGCCTGATACCTTGCTGCCTGTCTATCAGGGAGACACGTTCAGAGAACAGCCCAGTAAAACACAGCCTTGTATAGTTCTCTTCATCAGAATGTCTCAGGCTTTGGGGTCCAGATTCCAGCTACCTCTTAGGCCTCCTCTCTGGTGTTTTGGTGGGTCTCACTGAATTGGGCAGTTCCTGATTTGGAGACTGTTCCTAAATCAGGGTCTGAGAGCCACAGACCTCCTTAGGAAAACTACTAAATAAATCCAAGAGGAAAAGGAAATAGTAATAATAGCCCTGATATAGCACTTATATGGCCTTATCAGGCACTCTTCTACATGTGTTCTCGGGTAAACGCTATTATTATCCCAAAGATTCACTGCCCCTCCTTGTGGGAAAATTATACATCTCTTCTATGTTGACATTAGTTGTAGCCATGTAACTGGCTTTGGCAAAGGAAATGTGAACAGATGACACACATCACTTTCAAGAAGAAACCTTAAGAGCCATTCAGTGGATCCACCGTCAATCACTCTTTTCCTGTTCTCCTAACACCAGCCGTGTTCCAGATAAGGACTTCCTCTCCTTCAGTCTGGTCCTATTGGGAAGAGTCAAACCCATCCACCAACAGACAAGTGATATAAGTAAGAAATAAACCTTTGCAGTTTTAATCCACTGAGTTTTTGGAGTTGTTGTCTTTGCAGAACAACTTAGCCTAAGATGATTGTCATGAATTGAATTGTGTCCCCCAAAAAATGTGTGTAGCAACTTGGCTAGGTCATGATTCCGGTATTGTATAACTGTGTAATCTGATGTGATTTCCTTATGTGTTGTAAACTCTATCACTATGATGAGATTATATGTGACCTCCTTATGTGTTGTAAATTCTATCACTGTGATGAGGTTATACTGATGAGGTTGACAAGATTAGATAGTGTCTTAATACAATCTCTTTTGAGATATAAAAGAGAGAAATGAGCAGAGACACCTAGAAACCTCACACCACCAAGAAAGCAGTGCTGGGAGAAGAGCGCATCCTTTGGACCTGAGCTGAGATGCTCCCAGATCAAGGAAAGACTGATGCATCACAAGGAGCTTCCTCCAGAGCCGACAGAGAGAGAAAGCCTTCTCCTGGAGCTGATGCCCTGAATTCGGACTTGTAGCCTACTGAACTGTGAGAGAATAAACTTCTCTTTGTTAAAGCCATCCACTAATGGTATTCCTGTTGGAGCAGAACTAGATGACTAAGACACTGATGATTATCTTCATCTGCATTTCACAAACGAGGGAACAAAGGCACCAAGACATTGTGCAATTTGCCCAAGGTCACACAAGCAGGAACTGGAAGAACCAGGATTGAAATGCAGGCAATCCACTGTACTGCCACGAAGGGGTGTTTGTTTCCTTTCAAAGCTCCTTCAGCTGGTAATACCCTCATGGGTATTAGTTTCCTAAAGAACCCTGGTAGCACAGTGGTTAAAACATTCAGCTGCTAACCAAAAGGTCAGCTGTGTGAACGCACCAGCTGCTCTGTGGGAGAAAGATGTGGCAGTCTGCTTTTGTAAAGATTTACAGCCTTGGAAACCCTACGGGGCAGTTCCACCCAGTCCTATAGAGTCACTATGAGTCAGGATCAACCCCATGGCAGTAGGTTTGGTTTTTTGGTTATTAGTTTCCAAGAGCTGTTGTTACAAAATACCACAAACTGGGTAGTTTATAAGAACAGAAATTTATTGCCTCACAGTTCTTGAGGCTAGAAGTCTGAAATCAGGGTGTCAGCCATGTTGATTCCTTCCGAGGACTCTGTGGGGGAATCTGTTTCATGCTTCTCTTCTAGTTTCTGGTGATGGCTAGTGTCCTTGGCATTCTCTGGCTTGTAGATCACTCCAATCTCTGCATCTGTCTTCACATGGCCATCTTCCCTACGTGGGTACCTGTGTTATTTTGAGGGACAGGGTAGCAGGTGTAGGGGTTTGGGGACCAAGCTTTCAGGGGACATCTAGGTCAATTGGCATGGCAAAGTTTATTAAGAAACTGTTCTAGTCTTTGTAAGGACAACACTCAGATTGGATTAGGACCCATTTTACTCCAGTATGAACTCATGTTAACTGATAATACCTTCAAAGACCCTATTTCCAAACAAGATCTGTGGTGAAAATGTGTTCTTTTTATTTTATTTTATTTATTTATTGCTGTAGTTTAAATGAAGTTTACATTTCAAGTTAGTCTCCCATACAAAAATTTATACATACATAGTTATGTGACCCTAATTGCTCTCCCCATACTGTGACAGCACACTCCTCCTTTCCACCCCTGATTCCCCATGTCCATTCAACCAGCTCCTAACCCTCTCTGCCTTCCCTTCTCACCTCTGGACAGAAGCTGCCCCTTTAGTCTCTTGTATTTACTTGAGCTAAGAAGCACACTCCTCATGAGTATTACTTTATGTCCCACAGTCCAGTCCAATCCCTGTCTGAAGAGTTGACCTTGGAAACTGCTTTAATTCTGGGCTGATAGAGAATCCAGGGGTCACACTTTCCAGGGTTCCTCCAGTCTCAGTCAGACCATTAAGTCTGGTCTTCTTACTAGAATTTGAGTTCTGCACCCCACTTTTCTCCTGCTCCATCTGGGACTCTCTGTTGTGTTCCCAGTCAGGGCGGTCATCGGTGGTAGCTGGGCACCATCTAGTTCTTCTGGCCTTAGGCTGATGAAGTCTGGTTTATGTGGCCCTTTCTGTCTCTTGGGCTAATACTTTCCTTGTGTCTTTGGTGTTCTTCATTCTCCCTTACTCCAGGTGGTTGGGACCAATTGATGCATCTTAGATGGCTGCTTGCAAGCTTTTAAGACCCCAGATGCTACTCATCGAAGTAGGATGCAGAACACTCTCTTAATAAGCTTTGTTATGCCAGTTGACCTAGATGTCCCCTGAAAGCATGGTCCCCAGACCCCTAGCCCTGCTACTCTGTCCCTCAAAGTGTTTGATTGTATTCAGGAAACTTCTTAGCTTTGGTTTAGTCCAGTTGTGCTGACTTCCCCTGTAGTGTGTGCTGTCCTTCCCTTCACCTAAGATAATTCTTACCTACTATTTAGTTAGTATATAACCTTCACCCTCCCTCCCCACCCTTGTAACCATCAAAGAATGTCTTCTTCTGTGTTTAAACCTTTTCTTGAGTTCTTATAACAGTGGTCTTATACAAAATTTGTCCTTCTGTGACTGACTAAATTCACTCAGCATAATGACCTCCAGCTTCCTCCATGTTATAAGATGTTCCACGGCTTAATCTTTCCTCTTTATCATTGTGTAGTATTCCATTGTGTGAATATACCATAATTTGTTTATCCAATCATCCGTTGATGGCCACCTAGGTTGTTTCCATCTTTTTGCTATTGTGAACAGTGCTGCAATGAACATGGGTGTGCATATATCTGTTCATGTAACACATCTTATTTCTCTAGGATATATTCCAACCAAAGAGCAGGATAGCTGGATCATATGGTACTTCTATTTCTAGCTTTTTAAGGAAGTGTCAAATCAATGTCCAAAGTGTATGTACATTTCACATTCCAGCCAAGAGTGTATATGTTTTCCAGTGTCTCTGCAACCTCTCCATCATTCATTATTTTGTGTTATTTGGATTAATGCTAGCCTTGTTGGGATGAGATGATATCTCATTGTAGTTTTGATCTGCATTTCTCTAATGGCTAATGATCCTGAGCATTTCTTCATGTGTCTGTTAGCCACCTGAATATCTTCTTTGGCGAAGTGCCAGTTCATATCCTTTCCCCATTTCTCAACTGGGTTATTTGTCCTTTTGTTGTTGAGGTTTTGCAGTATCTTGTAGATTTTAGAGATTAGAAGCTGATTGGATTTGTCGTAACCAAAACCTTTTTCCCCGTCTGTAGGGTGTCTTTTTACTCTTTTGGTGAAGTCTTTTGATGAGCATAAGTGTTTGATTTTTAGGAGCTCCCGGTTATCTAGTCTCTCTTCTGGTGCTCGTGCATTGTTACTTATGGTTCATATTGTGTTTAGGCCATGTATTAGGACTCCTAGCGTTGTCCCTATTTTTTCTTCCATGATCTTTATCATTTTTGATTTTATATTTAAGTCTTTGATCCATTTTGAGTTAGTTTTTGTGCATGGTGTGAGGGATGGGTCTTGTTTCATTTTTTTGCAGATGGATATCCAGTTATGCCAGCACCATTTGTTAAAGAGACTGTCTTTTCCCCAATTAATGGACTTTGGGCCTTTGTCAAATATCAGCTGCTCATAGGTGGATGAATTTATGTCTGGATTCTCAGTTCTGTTCCACTGGTCTATGTATCTGTTGAACCTGTACCAGGCTGTTTTGACTACCATGGCAGTATGATAGGTTCTAAAATCAGGTAGCATGAGGCTTTCCACTTTGTTCTTCTTCTTGAGTAATGCTTTACTTATTGGGGGCCTCTTCTCTTTTCGTATGAAGTTGGTGATTTGTTTCTCCATCTCATTAAAAAATGCTGGTGGAATTTGGATCAGGATTACATTGTATCTGTAGATCGCTTTGAGTAAAACTGACATTTTCACAATGTTGAGTCTACCTATCCACTTATGCAGGTCTCTTTTGGTTTCTTGCAGTAAGTCTTGTAGTTTTCACTGCACAGGTCTTTTATGTCTCTGGTTAGATTTATTCCTAAGTAACTGATCTTCTTGGAGACTATTGCTGGTATTGATTTGGTGATTTCCTCTTCAAGGTTCTCTTTGTTGGTATAAAGGAATTCAACTGACTTTTGTATGTTTATCTTGTATCCTGAAACTTTGCTGAAATCTTCTATTAGTTCCAGTAGTTTTCTTGTGGATTCTTTGGAGTTTTCTGTGTATAAGATCATATCATCTGCCGATAGAGATACTTTGACTTCTTCCCTACCAATTTGGATGCCCTTTATTTCTTTTTCTAGCCTAATTGCTCTGGCTAGGATCTCCAGCACGATGTTGAATAAGAGTGGTGATAAAGGGCATCCTTGTCTCGTTCCCGTTCTCAAGGGGAATGCTTTCAAAGCCTCTCCATTTAGGATGATGTTGGCTGTTAGTTTTGTATAAATGCCCTTAATTATATTGAAGAATTTCCCTACTATTCCTATTTTGTTGAGAGTTTTTATCATGAATGGGTGTTGGACTTTGTCAAACGCCTTTTCTGCATCGATTGATAAGATCACATGGTTCTTGTCTTTTGTTTTATTTATGTGATGGATTATATTGATTGTTTTCTAATGTTGAACCATCCCTGCATACCTGGTATAAATCCCACTTGATCATGGTGAATTATTTTTTTGATATGCTGCTGAATTCTGTTGGCTAGAATTTTGAGGATTTTTGCGTCAATGTTCATGAGGGATATTGGTCTGTAATTTTCTTTTTTTGTGGTGTCTTCACCTGGTTTTGGTATCAGGGTTATGCAGGCTTCATAGAATGACTTTGGAAGTATTCCATCCTTTTCTATGCTCTGAAATACCTTTAGTAGTAGTGGTGTTAACTCTTCTCTGAAAATTCGGTAGAATTCTCCAGTGAAGCCATCTGAGCCAGGGCTTTTTTTTTTTTTTTTTTAAATTACCTTTTCAATCTCTTCTTTCGTTATGGGTTTATTTAGTTGTTCTACCTCTGTTTGTGTTAGTTTAGGTAGGTAGTGAGTTTCTAGAAATTTGTCCATTTCCTCTAGGTTTTCAAATTTGTTAGAGTACAGTTTTTCATAGTATTCTGTTATGATTCTTTTCATTTCAGTTGGGTCTGTTGTGATATCACCCATCTCATTTCTTATACAGGTTATTTGCTTCCTCTCCTGTTTTTCTTTTGTCAGTTTGGCCAATGGTTTATCAATTTTGTTGATCTTTTCAAAGAACCAGATTTTGGTCTTGTTAACTCTTTCAATTGTTTTTCTATTCTCTATTTCATTTAATTCTGCTCTAATTCTTATCATTTCCTTTCTTCTGGGGCCTGAGGGTTTCTTTTGCTGCTCTCTTTCTACTTGTTCCAGTTGTAGGGTTAATGTTTTGATTATGGCCCTTTTTTCTTTTTAGATGTGTGCATTTATTGCTATAAACTGACCTCTGAGCACTGCTTTTGCTATGTCCCAAAGGTTCTGGTATGATGTTTTGTCATTCTCGTTTGATTCTATGAATTTCTTTATTCCATCCTTGATTTCTTCTATAACCCAGTAGTTTTTGAGCAAGGTGTTGTTCAGTTTCCATGTGTTAGATTTCTTTTCCTTGCTTTTTCTGTTGTTGATTTCTACTTTAATGGCTTTATGGTCAGAAAAGATGCTTTGTAATATTTCAAAGCTTTGGATTTTGTTAAGGCTTACTTTACGGCCTGAGATGTGGTCGATTCTGGAGAATGTTCCATGTGAGTTGGAAAAGAAAGTATACTTGGCTGCTGTTGGGTGGAGTGTTTGGTATATGTCTATGAGATCAAGCTGGTTGATTGTAGCATTTAGCTCTTCCGTGTCTTTGTTGAACTTTTTTCTGTATGTTTTGTCCTTCACTGAAAGCACGTGTTGAAGTCTCCTACTACTATTGTGGAGCTTTCTATCTCTCTTTTCACTGCTGTTAGAGTTTGTTTTATGTATTTTGGAGCCCTGTCATTGGGTACATAAATATTTATTATAGTTAACTCCTCCTGGTGTATTGACCCTTTAATCATTATATAGTGTCCTTCCTTATCCTTTGTGGTGGATTTTACGTTAAAGTCTATTTTGTCAGAGATTAATATCGCCACTCCTGCTTTTTTTTGAGTGTTGTTTGCTTGACATATTTTTTACATCCTTTGAGTTTTAGTTTTTGTCTTTAAGTCTAAGCTGTGTCTTTTGTAGGCAGCTAGAGATGAATCACATTTTTTTTTTAAATCTAATCTGCCACTCTGTCTCATTATTGGTGCATTTAGTCCATTTACATTCAGCTTAATTATTGATAGGTATGAGTTTAGTGCTGTCATTTTGATGTCTTTTTTTGTGTGCTGTTGACAGTTTCTTTGTTCCACTTAATTTTCTGTGCTGAGTCGTTTTTCTGTATGTATTTTCTTTTCATGTTTTTCATTGTTGTTGATTTTGTGTTTGCTGAGTCTTTATATTATTCTAGTTTTTTATTTTTTTTGGAGGAAATTAAAAAAAAATTTTTTTATTGTACTTTAGATGAAGGTTTACAGGACAAATAGTTTCTCATTAAACAGTCAGCACACGTAGCGTTTTATGACATTGGTTAACAACCCCATGACATGTCAACACTCTCCCTTCTCGACCTTGAGGGCCTTTTTTTTGGTGAAAATATACATAGCCGATGTTACACCATTTTGAAAGTTTCTACATGTACAGTTCAGTGACATCAATTACATCCTTCCAGTTGTGCTGCTATTCTCACTATCCCTTTCCAAATTATTCCATCACCATTACCTTCAACTCACTGTCTCCTAGGCTTCCCATCAAAGCTTTTGAGTTGCTGTTGTCAATTTGATCTCACATAGATAATTCTTTTTTTTTTCCTTAAATGTAGGTTTGCAGAACAAATAGTGTCTCATTAAACAGTTAGTACACATATTGCCCTATGACAATGTTTAACAACCCCGTGACATGTCATCACTGTCCCTTCTCAACCTTGGGTTCCCTATCACCACCTTTCCTGTCCCCTCCTGCCTTCTAGTCCTTGTCTCTGGACTGCTGTGCCTCTTTAATCCTGTTTTGTTTTATGAGGCTGTCCAATCCCCTGATGAAGGGTGAATTTCAGGAGGGACTTCACCACTGGGCTTATAGGGTGTCTGGGGGCCATACTCTCGGGGTTTCTCCAGTCTGTCAGGCCAGTAAATATGGTCTTTTTTTGTGAGTTAGAATTCTGTTCTACATCATTTTCCAGCTCTGTCCAAGACCCTCTATTGTGATCCTGGTCAGAGCAGTCAGTGGTGGTAGCCAGGCACGATCTAGCTGTACTGGACTCAGTCTGGTGCAGGCCGTGGTAGCTGTGGTCCATTAGTCCTTTGGACTAATCTTTTCCTTGTGTCCTGTTCTCTTCATTCTCCCTTGCTTCCGAAGGGGTGAGACCAGTAGAATATCTTAGATGGCTGCTCACAGGCTTTTAAGACCCCAGACACTGCTCACCAGGTAGAATGTAGAACACTGTCTTTATAAACTGTGTCATGCCAATTGAGCTAGATGTTCCCCGAGACCATGGTCCTCACAGCCCTCTCCCCAGCAATTCAGTCCCTCAGGGAGTTTGGAAGTGTCTGTTGATCTTCTATGACCGTTCCTTGTACAAGTTGTGCTGGCTTCCCCAGTAACGTGTACTGTCTTACCCTTCACCAAAGTTACCACTTATCTGTTTAGTTCCCCCACTCCTCCCATCCCTCGTAACCAACAAAGACTGTTTCTTTTTGTGTGTAAACTTTTACATGAGTTATACAGTAGAGGTCTCATACAATATTTGTCCTTTTGTGATTGACTTATTTCACTCAGCATAATGTCCTCCAGTTTTGTTCCTCTTACTGTCCTGTGCTGAGTTCCTTTTGTTTGTGGACTTTTTTTCCCTTTCTTTTGTTTTTGTCAGTTTTGTTTTTACTGAGACTTTATGTTTTTCTTCCTTATTTTGATGAGTAGGTTTGTTAACTTTCTTTGTGGTTACCATGAAATTTACCCCTATCTTCCTAGATTTGAACCAGTTTATTATTACTTGGTATCGCTTGACTTCCTCTCCATTAGAAGGTTCTATATCTACACCGTTTATTCCCTCTTTTATTGTTCTGATGCTATTGTCATTTACAGATTAACCTCTCTGGTTTCCTTTTGTAATTCTTTTGGTTTTGCATAGTTGTTAAGAGTTCATTTCCTAGGTTGGCTACTGGCTAGTACAATCCTGTGTCCTATATTCAGCCTGTGGTCTGATATTGTTTGTTCTCAGATAAAACGACTTCCTTTAATAAGTATCATAAGTTTGGTTTGGTTTTTACATAGTCCCTTAATTTCCGTTTATCTGGAAATAACCTAATTTCACCACCATATTTGAACAAGAGTTTTGCAGGATATATTATTCTTGGCTGGCAATTTTTTCTTTCAAGGTTTTATATATGTCATCCCATTGCCTCTTTCCAGCATGGTTTCTGCTGAATAATCTGAGCTTAGTCTTATTGTTTCTCCTCTGTACGTGACATTTTGTTTTTCTTGAGCTGCTCTCAGGATTCTTTGTTTGTCTTGGGTTTTAGTGAGTGTGATTATGATATGCCTTCATGATTTTCTTTTGGGGTCTATCCTATATGGGGTTTGTTGAGCTTCTTGGATGGTCAGCTTTTCATCCTTCATGATATTGGGGAAGTTTTCTGTTAGCAATTCTTCAGTGATCCTCTCTGTGTCTTCTGTTTTCTCCCCCTGTTCTGGAACTCTGATCATGCTCAGATTTTTGCTTTTGATTGTATCCCACATAATTCTCAGGGTCTCTTCATTTTTCTTCACTCTTTTTTCTGATTTTTCCTCAAACAGAGTTGTATCCAAGTGTTTGTCTTCAATTCCACTGATCCTGTCTCCCATCATTTCAAATCTACTCCTCAGCCCTTCTATGACACTGTCCATTTCTGAAATCTTGTTTATCTTTTGGATTTATAATTGTCACTTTTGTATAGTTTCTAGTTGTGAATTTATTTTGGCATTTTGTTCCTGCATTATTTTCCTGAATTCTTACAGTTTTTTGTCTGCATTTTCCATGAATTTGTCTATTTTTTCCTCATTTTTGTCTGCTTTTTGCTTCAGCTCTTGGATAATTCTGAGTATTAGAGATTTGAATTCCCTATCAGGTAGTTCTAGTGCCTTTTCTTCTACTGGAAAGTCATCTGGTGTTTTATTTTGGATGCCTACTGGAACCATCCTGTGCATTTTTGTAAATGTTTTGATATTGTCTGCTGTCTTCAGGGCATTTAGTAGTTATTTTTCTCATTTATTTATTGTAGATTTGTTTGTTTTGTCCTTTTTTTCTTTTCTTTTTTAAATTTGGCTATGTCTGAGCAGGCGGGCTGTGTGTTCTTTGTTGTTTGCTTGTCTGTGGGCATGATATTTTTCACCTGCTTCTCCAATTGGCCAGGTCAGTCACTCAGATATGGTACAGCAGGGCAGGTCTAGCTGAAGAGGAGTTGCTAGGATGGGTTGTTTGTGGCACTTACTACAGCCACCAGGGCGGGTCAGTAATCTGTGCAGGGAAGGTTCTGGTAGGCCGTGCCTGTGCTGCTTGGTGGTGTGATGTTAAGTTCACGGTGCAGGCAGGCAGGACGGAGGGGGGAGATTGTGATATGTGGAGCTAAGATGGGTATGGGAGAGAGGAGAGAGGAACAGGAGCCAAAATCATACAAACAAACAAAAAAGAGTGCTAGGGAGCTTGCTGTTGGAGTGGAGAGATGACAGTATGAAATGAAGGAAAACAAAAAGGGGAAGAAGAAAAAAAGAATGAATAAATAAAAATTAGAAAGAAAAAAGAGCAGCAAAACTCCCATGGATCCCACTGGTGCAGTACAAGGTCTGGGGAAGTTGTTCCCAGGTGTTGCAGTACAGCCTGGCTAGAAGGCATGGAAGAATTCAGTGCCAGATATTCAGGGAACAGGAAGAGAAGGAAGGTATAGAGAGATGAGAAACTGAGTAATGAATAAAGACAAAAAGTGAAAAAGAGGGAAAAGAAAACAAAACATATTTAAAAAAAAAAAAAAGAACAAGAAAAGCCCCCCAAAAAACAGAAGAAAAAAAAAACCATGACAAAAAAGAAATGCCCTCAGGGATCCCTCTGCGGTCTGCACAAGCTGAGGGGGTAGGTTTCAAGCTGCGCAGCACTGCCAGCCAGAAGGGGCTCCCAACTCAAGAAAAGGAAAAGAAAACAAACAAACAACTCAAAACAAACAAACAAAAGCCCCGGGATCCCACCAGCATGGCAGCCCTGACCGGGAAGCAGTTCCACACTCAAATGGAACTCCACAGCCCCCCAGGAAGAAGCAAAGATGGTGCACGGAGCCAGGTATTTTGAGTGAAAGGAGGGTAAGGTGGTGAGAGGTAAGGAAGAAATCAAAAGAAGCGGAAGAAAGCAATACCAGCAGCCAAAAAATGGCACTCAGGGAGTCGATCAGTGTGGACGGGTGGAATCCAAGCAGCCGGTTCTTCCTGGCCAAGAGACTGTGGCTGTGGGAAGTAGAGGAGGTCGAGTGGGGGTGAAGAAGAGTGGGGGGTGGGAAAGCGTATATTGCCAATTACTGGTTGTTCTGTCTCTGGCTGGAAGCTCCATGAAGCTGCTTTCTCATACCCCCTATTTTCTGGTCTCTGATAGGAGTCCAAGATGGCGGATCCGTGCTGCTTAGCTGATAGGGGACCTCTGCATGAACCTCTCCTCGCTCTCCATTCTCTGTCAATTTTCTCACTCCATTTGGTGCTTGGCTGAGTTCTTTATCTCTTCATTTGATGTTTTAGGGTTTCAGGATTGCTGTTTTCTCTGTTTGGCTTAGTTTTTTGGAACTTTGCTGTGGAGGGACGGCGTGGTGCTTCTTCCTAGAGCGCCATGTTGCCGGAAGTTCCCTAGTTTTTTATTTTGATTTGTAGGATTGTTAGTTTCCTTTGTGGTTACCTTAATACTTATCCCATTTTTCTAAGTTTATACCAGCCTTTTATTTCTTTATATCACTTTGACTTCCTCTCCATATGAAAAATCTGCATCTACATTTTTTAAGTCCCTCTTTTTTGTTTTAACGTTGTCATCTTTTACATATTGACATCTGTTTCCCTAGTTTCAGTGTTTTAACTTTGATTTACTTTTGTGACTTCCGTATCTGGGTTATGTGGTTGTTCTGTCCTGTGTTCTAGTCTTGAGTTGTTATCTGATGTTACAGATCTTCTAACCGGAGGACTCCCTTTACTATTTCTTGTAAGTTTGGTTTAGTTTTTGCAAATTCCCTAAACTTCTGTTTATCTGGAAATGCCCTAATTTTGCCATCATATTTGAGAGACAGTTTTGCTGGATATATAATTCTTCTTGGCTGGCAGTTTTTTTCCTTCAAGGCTTTATATATGTCATCCCGTTGCCTTCTTGCCTGCATGGTTTCCTGCCGAGTAGTCTGAGCTTATTCTTTTTTTTTTTTTTAAATTGTACTTCAGGTGAAGGCTTACAGAACAAATGGTTTCTCATGAAACAGTAGTACACATATTGTTTTATGACATTAGTTAACAACCCCACAACATGTCAACCCTCTAACTTCTCAACCTTTTTTTCTTGGTGAAAATACACATAGCCAAAGATACACCATTTCAAAAATTTCTACATGCACAGTTCAGTGACACTGACTATGCTCTTCCAATTGTGCTGTTATTCTCACTTAAGATGAAGGCTTACAGAACAAAATAGTTTCTCATTTAACAGTTACTACAAATGTTGCCCTATGACAATGGTTAACAATCTCACAACACATCAACAATATCCTTACTCGACCTTGGGTTCCCTATCACCAGCTTCCTTGTCCCCTTCTGCCTTCTGGTCCTTGTCACTGGACTACTGTACCTCGTTAGTCTCATTTGGTTTTATGGGCTGTCCACTCCCAGGCTGAACAGTGAACCTCGGAGGTAACTTCACCACTGAGCTAAAAGGGTGTCTAGGGCCATACTCTCGGGGTTTCTCCAGTCTCCTTTAGGCCAGTAAATCTGGCCTTTTTTTTTTTTTTGTGAGTTAGAATTATGTTCTACATCCTTCTCCAGCTCTGTCCAGAACCCTCTGTTGTGATCCTGGTCAGAGCAGTCAGTGGTGGTAGCCGGGCACCATCTAGCTGTACTGGACTCAGTCCAGTGGAGGCCTTGGTAGCTGTGGACAATTAGTCCTTCGGACTAATCTTTTCCTTGTATCCTGTTCTCTTCATTCTCCCTTGCTCCCAAAGGGATGAGACCAGTGGAGTACCTTAGATGGCCGCTCACAGGCTTTTAAGACCCCAGACACTACTCACCAAGGTAGAATGTAGAGCATTGTCTTTATTAGCTGTGTCATGCCTATTGAGCTAGATGTTCCCCGAGACCATGGTCCCGAGAGCCCTCCGCCCAGCAATTCAGTCCCTCAGGGAGTTTGGATGTGTCTATGGGACTTCCATGACCTTTCCTTGTACGAGTTGTGCTGGTTTCCCCTGTATTGTGTACTGTCTCACCCCTCACCCAAGATACCACTTACCTATTGCCTATTTAGTATTTCCACCCCACCCCTCCCTTCCCTGGTAACCAACAAAGATTGTTACATTTTGTGTGTGAACTTTTCCATGGGTTTTTACAATAGAGGTCTCATAGAATATTTGTCCTTTTGTGATTGACTTATTTCACTCAGCATAATGTCCTCCAGTTTCTTCCATGTTATGAGATGGTTCACAGATTCATTGTTGTCCGAGCTTATTCTTATTGACTCTCCTTTGTAGATGACTTTTTGTTTATCCCTAACCACTCTTAAAATTCTCTCTTTATCTTTGGTTTTGGGAAGTTTGATTATAATATGTCTTGGTGACTTTCTTTTGGGATCTACCTTATGTGGGGTTCGATGAGCATCTTGGATAGATATCTTGTCATCTTTCACAATATCAGGCAAATTTTCTGCCAACAAATCTTCAACAATTCTCTCTGTATTTTCTGTTATCCCCCTCGTTCTGGTACTCCGATCACTCCTAAGTTATTCCTCTTGATGGAGTCCCCCATGATTTTTAGGGCTTCTTCATTTTTTAAAATTATTTTATCTGATTTTTCCTCAAATAAGTTGGTGTCAAGTGCTTTATCTTCAATCTCACTAGTTTTGAGTTCTATTGCCTCAAATCTGCTCCTTTGACTTTCTATTGAGTTGTCTAATTCTGAAATTTTATTGTTAATCTTCTGGATTTCTGATTGCTGTTTCTCTATGGATTCTTGCACCTGTTAAATTTGTCATTATGCTCTTCTTTAATCTTTTTAATTTCCTCTATTGCGTGTTCTGTGTTTTGCTTAATTTCCTTCCTAATTTCTTGAAGAGTTCTGTATATTAATCTTTTGCATTCTGCCTCTGGTAATTCCAAGAAATTTTCCTCCTCTGGAAAATTTCTAGATTCTTTATTTTGTGAGCTTGCTGAAACCATCATGGGTTGCCTCTTTATGTGGCTGTTGTCTCTGAGCCATCAATAAATTATTATATTTATTTATTTTATGTTTGTTTACTGTGTCCTAGCTTTTATTTTGATATGCCCAAATAGGCTGCTCGTATAAACTAGTTTGATTATTGGCACCTTTGAAGCTCTAATGTCCTGTCACAAGCTGGTTAGATCTGTTACTAGATATGTTAGCTCAGGAGTCCTCCCACTCCTCCTGTATGGCTTCAGCTCAGGTGCCCAGGTAGATAGCCACCAAGTGGGTAATGTCAGCTCTCACAGTCCTAGACAGGCATGGGTGATTGGTGTAGGCACAGGCATCTAGCTGCAGCAGGGGGACACACTCCGAGCAAGGCAGGGGGCCGACCCCCCCCCCCGGAGTGTCCAGGAGGAAGGTGTATCCCTGTTTCCTAGAGTGCATAGGTGGGTGGGTTTTGCAGCCAAATTATGAGTACCTAATGCTGTTGGCTGTAAGGACTGGGGGACACCTCTTATTCATGGGCCCCATCACAGGTGGCTAGGTGGCGTGGGTGGAGCCACCAGTCATCAGGCCCCTGATGTGGGTAGGTGAAGACCCTGCTCAATAGGCAGAGCAGTGTCAAATGTCATGAACCTGCCACTTCACAGCTGAAACAGTTGAAGTTAGACTTCTGGTATATACCTGTGGTACTGCGGTAATGAGGGCCTATGCCGTTGAAATGGGCCCACACAAGTCTATGCAGGGGGAAAGGCACTCAAAGTCCATGGATCCCTTATGCCTGTGCCTGGGCAAAGGAGCTGTGCCTACCCTGGGTTCCTGGCTTAGGGGAGCCAGCAGTATATTTTTCCCCCTGTTTGTTAATTTGTTCCCTCCCCAAGGCAGGGAGAATGACTCCAGGCATATGACATATCCTACTTCCGGCCCAGGGGACTCGGCAATTGCTGAAGATGGTCTGGGACCCAGTGCAGAGCAGGGAGCAGGGAGGTAAATGGGAGAGAGGTTTTTCCCTAACGGGAACGTTTTTGATCCGCGCAGTAGGTCGTATGCAAGTACTTATCTTTTGCTGATCCAGGGCTACTTCTCACTGGTTCTGGGTGGCCGTGTAGACTGTCTGGTGCTGGGTCTCTCCCAGTGTGGAAAACATGCCTCCCGAGCACCGCCACTTGCCTACCTCACCACTCACCCCAAAGTGATCAGGCCTGAAGGGCTCAGGCTCTCGCTGGGTTAGGTCTGGCAACTCCTTGCTGCTTCCGAACCGTCTCTCCCTTCCCCTGCCACTCAGTCCGGTTCCTCAACCCTGTGTTTGTTGTTCAGGGTACCCAGATTGCCATATATAATTGATTCACTTGTTTTTTTTGGTCTTTGTTGTAAAAGCGTCCTATGTAGGCATCTGACTACTCGGCCATCTTGGCCCCACCTCCCTGAAATTAGTTCTTTTATGTGACTTTTTGCCTTGGTTCTTTGGAAAAAGCGCTTGGGAGATTTTCCCCTAAACCCTGAGGAGCTGCCTTTCTTCTAGTTTTCTACCTCAGAGGGTTTGTTACTTTTGTCCAGGTTGACTGACATTTCCTGGGTGAACTATAAACAACTTGAGGATTTAATACTTTTTGTCTGGCTCTGGGCTGCAGCCTGCCCTGAGATAGGTCAGTATACCCATTGCCCTTGACTTGATTCCAACTTGTAGTGACCCTAAAGGACAGAGTAGAACTGCCCTATAGGGTTTCAAAGGCTGTAATCTTTACAGAAGCAGACTGCCATATCTTTCTCCTGCAGAGCGGCTGGTTGGTTCAAACCACTGACCTTTGGGTTGACAGCTGAGTACTTAACCAGTTGAGCCACCAGGGCTCCATCCAACATACTATAGACTATGCAAATGAAGTGACTATATTCCACCAAGGGGATTGGTCAGTTTGTAGCCCTGCTGGGAGGGTCATGCCTTGCAACTGGGAAGAAGTTTGCTTATAAGTGTAGCCAACACCACAGAGGTTTCAGAAAGAAAAAAGAAGGAAAGGAGAAAAGGCAAGAGAGGTAAGAAGAGAGAAGAAGCAGAGAGAGAGGAAGTGAGGAACCTCATAAAAGAGCTGTAATATGGGTCAAGGGCTGTAACACTGAAGATAGTGAGGGGCCTGGAAGAGGCTCTGAGGCAGAGCCGGCAGCAACAGGCCCGGAAGGGGCCCTGCAGCAGAATTGGTGGTGATGGCAGAAACCTGCTGCTAGAAGCATTGCTAAGAGAGAGTTGAACAATGCTGGCTGCACTGGCTATAAACTGGATCAGTTAGCAGTGGAATGGCCAACAGCAGGGAGGCTGAAGGCAGAGAGGTCTGCAAGGCTGAAAGGAGGCATCAAGGGCTAAGAGGCCTGTGCTGAGGGTGCCAAGAGGAGGCCTACATGGCTGAGAGGGTGTATGCACAGAATAGAGAAGGGCCTGCTTGCTTGCACAGCCAAAAGGAGCTAAGAGAGCTATCCTGCACTGAAGAAGGAAGAGAGTGTGGGGGGTGGGAGGTGTGGGGGGCAGGGATGCCTGGTGTCAGAAATGGTAAAGAAGTTGAAGAGTAGAGGTATGTCTGGCCTCCACCTCATGGGGACCAGCTTTGGGCTAATCCTGGTTCTTACCATTAAGGAATCTAGACAAGTTCTGAGGCTACTACTGCTGCAACCCAAGGTCACATTCCAAGGTTGGGCAGGGGCAGGTGGGTTAGGACTTCAATATATCTTTTTGGGAGATACAATTCAATCCGTAACACCATATATGCTCTGTTTTTTTTCACTTCTCATGGAGATAATTAAGAATAATCACAGATTGTTTGATCCTCAGTAGGTAGAATAGACCAGGTAGATAAACTCTGTATGATAAAATATAATTGGTTGTTGAATAAGCCAGACTCATCGGCATGCAAAGCAGGAAACAAAAAATTTCATCGTTAGAAATTTAAAAACCAAGATCAAATCTAGTATCAGAGCTCCAATCTCTCAACTATTTGAAAGCTTCTCTCCTACCCAGGTTTGGAAATTTGCAATAGGGAAGGGGGTCATGGTTGGCTTCCTCTTTATTTCCCTATAGTACTCTTCTGCACCTCCCCCACTCACCTGAATGCCTCAGGTACCTGCAGAATTGGAATTGGGGATGGAATGGGGGCATAGGAGGCAGGAAAAGTTTTACTTGGCTTTAGTGCCCTCTCGGTGTGGCAGGTCATCAGATGCTGGCTGTTTGTGATAAAGCTCTCTTTTATGGTTTTCCCCCACTGGGGGCTACTTTCTGGCTCAAGCAGTGTAGTATCTGGCTAACCACTATGACCTAGCCTTCCCCTCCTCTCCAAGTTCTACATCCAACGTCTTTCTGCTGGGGTAACCTGGTTCCTGGAAGAAAGTCCTCTTACATGGGTTTCTTTTTCTTAATAGCTTTATTTAGATACAAGGAGTTCCTGTATCTGTGGTGCAAACAGCTCTTGACTATTAACTGAAAGGCTGATACTTTGATCCCACCCAGAAGTACCTTGGAAGAAAGGCTTGGTGATCTACTTCTGAAAGGTCTCAGCCTTGAAAACCCTATAGAATGCAGTTCTACTCTGGCACGTATGGGGTCCCTATGAGTTGGAATTGACTTAATGGTGGCAACTTTTTTTTAAGATAAAGTTGCCATACATTAAACTGTACATATTTAAAATGTACTATTTGATAAGTTTTGACTTTTGCATATGCCTGTGCAACTACAATCAAGATAATGAATTTACCTGCCCCTAAAAGTTACTTCATAGCCCTTTGTAATTCCTCTCTCCTGTCCCTGCTCCATCGCCAGGCAATGTCCATCTGCTTTCTGCCACTATAGATCTGTCTGCATTTTCTAGAATTGTATATAAATGTAATCAGACAGTATGTACTCTGGCTTCTTTCACTCAGCATAATTATTTTTAGATTCATCATGGGGAATTCAAGATGGTGGCCTAGTTAGACACACCACACCATCCCTCTATAGCAAAGGCCTGAGATAAAAAGTGAGACAGGTACAGATGACAACCCTGGAACCCTGAACATCAAATGAAAGTATGTAGAATAGATCAAACACCAACTGGAAAAAGAAACTGAATGACAGCAGCAAACGGAGAGAGATACAGAGTGGATGTGCCCTACCAGATGACCCAGCACAATGGGGCCATTTTGAGACAAAGTTAGCGGCAACCCTGGGTGGGGAGCACAGGAAGACAACATCACGGAACTCCCAATAGGAGACAGAGAAACTGTTGACATATCTGGAATAAAGCAAGGAGAGCAGGACATGAACTGGAGCCAAGGAGGGAAAGTACAGGAAGGAGGACAAGAGCTTCAGGGATCCTGGCATACACAGAGCAGGGAGGGAATCAGAATCTAGAGACAGGGAGACTCTCCGGTGGTGGTACCTGAATAGTAAGGCAAGTGGCAAGCACATAGCAATAGACAAACCCCCTCCCTTCTTAAAACTTTTTTTCCCTCTTTCTTTTCTCTTTTTTTCTCTGTCCCCTTCCTCCTCAGCCACCCCTCTGGCCCTGCCCTGGTAGAGAGAGTGCCTACATGATCCCTGGTTACCCGCCCCAGCTCTCCCCCACTGGAGAGAATGCCTACACATCCTGGCCACCCGCCCCTCCCCTCCCCAGCCAAAGAGAGCACCTGTGTGCTCCCCCAGTTGACTGCTCCACCCCTCCCCCACCAGAGAGAGCATCTGCACAATCCCCAGTTGCCTGCCTCACCCCTCTCCTGCAGTGAGAGCAACTGTGAGCCCCCTGGCTGACTGCCCCACCCCTACCTTCCTGCGGAGAGCACCTACATGTCCCTCAGCCAACCACC
This sequence comes from Dugong dugon, assembly GCA_030035585.1. Taxonomy (NCBI): domain Eukaryota; kingdom Metazoa; phylum Chordata; class Mammalia; order Sirenia; family Dugongidae; genus Dugong; species Dugong dugon. The sequence goes on from CM057470.1 coordinate 58,969,340, forward strand.
CCACCCCTCCCCTCCCCTGACAGAGGGAGTGCCTCTGTGCCCCTCAGACACCCACCCTGCTCCTTGCCCATCACCCATACACCTGGCAAACAACTGTGAACATTTCTGTACCACCTAATATACCCACCCAACACGCCCTCAACTGTCTCACACATACAGTGAGCAGAGACAAGGGCTTGCCCTGCCAGCTGTTGCCCTGTCCAGCTGAGGATGGAAAGTGAGTGTCCCTGTGCTGCTGAAGCTCACATGACCTGTCAGCTCTTATAAATCAAAACAAAACAAAACTATAAATAAATAAAATATCACCTTAATGCCTCAGAGACAGCAGACAATACCAAATCTTATAAAAAACCAAGACAAGATGGCTCAACCAAATGACCAAAACAAAGGGGCAGGAAATCTTCCTGAGGAAGAGATGGTAATGGTACTGCCTGATAAGAAATTTGAAAGGCTTATATATAGGGTCCTCAAAGAGATCAAGGAAAACAGAGAAAGCCAAAGAAAACACAGACAAAACCCTAGAAGAATTCAGGAAAGCAATACAAGAACAAAATGACAAATTAAACAGACAGAAATCATACAAAAACAGCAACTAGAAATCCAGAAGATTAACAATAAAACATCAGAAATAGATAACTCAATGGAAGGACACAGAAGTAGAATTGAAACAATGGAAGAAGGAATTAGTGAAATAGAGGACAAATCCCTTGATACCAATTTGAGGAACAATCAGAAAAAAGAAAGAAAAAAAAATGAAGAAAGTCTAAGAGTTATGTGGGAAAATATGAAGAGGAATAATCTGTGCATGATGGGAACCCCGAACAGGTTGTTGTTGTTAGGTGTTGTTGAGTTGGTTTCAACTCATAGCAACCCTACCTACAACAGAACAAAACACTGCCTGGTCCTGTGCCATCCTTGCAATCATTGTTGTGCTTGAGCCAATTGTTACAGCCACTGTGTCAATTTATGTTGTTGAGGGTCTTCTTCTTTTTGCTGACCCTCCCAGAACAGAAGGAGACAAAAAAAAAAAAAAAAAAAAAAAGCACAGAGAAAATTTTTGAAGAATTGCTGGAAGAAAACTTCCCCAATATCATGAAAGACAAGAGGATTTCCATCCAAGAAGCTCAACAAAACCCATACACGATAGACCCCAAAAGAAAGTCACCAAGACATATTATAATCAAACTTTCCAAGTCCAAAGATAAAGAATTCTGAGAGCAGGTTGAGAAAAACAAAACATCGCCTACAAAGGAACTCCAAAAAGACTAAGTTCTGATTTTTTGGCAGAAGCCATGTAGGCAAGAAGTCAATGGGTTGACATATATAAAGCCGTGAAAGAAAAGAACTGCCAACCAAGAATCATACACCCAGCAAAATTAGCTCTCAGATATGATGGCAGAATCAGGACATCCCCAGATATACAGAAATTAAGGGAATTTGTAAACCAGATCATCCTTACAAGAAATAGTAATAGAGAACCAACAACATCAGACAACAACCTGAGAGTAAGCCACACGATGGCATCATCAAGATGCCAACCCAGAGACAGAAATCTCAAAAGTAAAATAAAGCTACAGAACTGAAAACAGGGAACAAGAGATGTCAATCTGAATTCGATGACAACTTCAAAACAAAAAGAGGAAACAAATGGTGTAGTTACAGAACTTCCATATGGTGAGGAATCAGGGTAGTATCTAAAACTAACGGACTGTTTTGAACATAGGATGATAAAGGTAAACCTCACAGTAACCACAAAGAATATTAACAAACGTAAGTACCAAAATAAAGAAGAAAATAAAAAAGACTCAGTAAACACAAAATTGACAAAAACAAAGGAAATGAAAAGACAATCGGTAAACAAAAAGACCTTAGCACAGAAAATTAAGTGGAACAAAGAAACTGTCAATACCACACACACACAAAAAAGCATAACAAAATGACAGCAGTAAATTCATACCTGTCGATAATCACCCTGAATGTAAATGGGTTAAATGCACCAGTCAAGAGACAGACAGTGGCAGAGGATTAAAAAACATGCCCCATCAATATGTTGCCTACAAGAGACACACCTTAGACACAAAGACATAAAGAGGTTAAAAGTCAAAGAATGGAAAAAAATATATTAAGCCAACTGTAAGCCAAAAAGAACAGCTGTGGCAATATTAATCTCTGATAAAATAGACTTTAAATCAAATTCCATCATAAGAGACAAGGAAGGACATTATATAATGACTAAGGGATCAATCCACCAAGAGGCCATAACCATAATAAATATCGATGCACCCAATGACAGAGCTCCAAACTCTAACAGAGATTCATCATGTAGTTCTTTTCAAGATAACTTCAGCCCAGCCAACTTCTGTGGGTGCTTGGGGCCCATGGAAAAGTTCACCCATCCATCTCCTGTCACACAATGCAAGGGCAGCCTGTTCCTGGGCAGCCGCCTGAGCTGCTCCAGCCAGCTTCACCTTTATTCTCCAGGTGTGGCAGGCTCTAGTGTGAGGCCACCCACACCAGGGTACATGGACCAGGCTCTCCAAGCACTTTTCCTGAAGGCCCCCTTCACTTGGCTTGAGGACAGGGGTGTGGGGAAAAGCACTTTGTTATGGATTGAATTTTATGCTCCCAAAATGTGTTGGAGTCCTAACCTCTATACCTGTGGATGTAATTCCATTTGGGAATAGAATTTTTTTTGTTATGTTAATGAGGCCAATCAGTGTAGGGTGTGTTTTAGACCTAATCACTTCTGAGATCTAGAAACAGCAGATTAGGCCCAGAGAGAAGCAAGCACGAGTGGAGGGGAAGATACATGCCACCTGGAGATCGCAAATGAGCAAAGGAATGACAGGGCTGCAGAAAACTTGGAAGTACAGCCAGAATACTCCTTAGAAGCGAGGATGGCGAGACTTTGTCTCAGGTACTTTGGACATGTTATCAGGAGGGACCAGTCCCTGGAGAAGGTCAGTGAAAAAGAGGAAGACCTTCAAGGAGATGGACCGACACAGTGGCTGCAATGACGGGCTCAAACAACAACGATTGTGAGGATGGTGCAGGACCAGGCAGTGTTTCATTCTGTTGTACATAGGGTCATTATGAGTTGGAACTGACTTGATGACACCTAACAACAACAACACAGAAACTGAAAGAGATCTTCCCCCAGAGACAACAGAGACAGAGAGGCTTCCTCTAGAGCCAGTGCCCTGAATTCAAACTTTTAGCCTCCTAAGCTGTGAGGAGGAACCCTGATGGCACAGTGGTTAAGCCCTCGACTGCTAACCAAAAGCTTGGTGGTTTGAACAAGGGCTTCAAACCGGTTTGTTCTGGTTTGAACCTCCGCTGAGAAGTTGCATTTCTAACAAGTTCCCAGGCAATGCTAATGCTGCTGGTTAGGGACCAACTCTGAGAACCACTGGTAGAGCAGTGGCTCTCAAAATTTATTATACATAAGAATCACCTGTGGATCTTGTTAAAATGTAGATTCTGATTCAGTCTGTCTGGGGTGGGAATGCAAATTCTTAGCAGGGGTTCAAACCAGAACGAACCAGTTTGAAGCCCTGCCCTTCTCCCAGCCCCTGGTAACCATTAATCAACTTTTGTCTCTATGCATTTGCCTATTCCAGATAATTCATGCAAGTGGGATCATACAATATTTGTCCTTTTGTGAATAGCACATTTCACTCAGCATAATGTTTTCAAAGTTTATATTGTAGCATATGTCAAGACTTCATTTCTCTTTATGGCTGAATAACATTCCATTGTATGGATATACCACATTTTGTTTATCCATTCATCTGTTGATGGATGCTCAGGTTGTTTTCACCTTTTTACTATTGTGAATAACGCTGCACTGAACATTGGTGTACATGTATCTGAGACTTTTCAAGTCTTTTGGGTACATACCTAGAAGTGGAATTTCTGGGTCTTTTGATAATTCTGGAGACCCTGGATGGTGCAAATGGTTAACACACTTGGCTGCTAACCAAAAGGTTGGAGGTTCAGGTCCACCCAGAGCCACCTTGGTAGAAAGTCCTGGTGATCTACTTCCAAAAAATCAGCCATTGAAAACCCCATGGAGCACAGTTCTACTCTGACACTCATGGGGCTGCCAGAAGTTGGAATCAACTTGTTTTTATGATAATCCTATGTTTAACATTTTGAGGAAGTTGGTTTCCTATTTTATTACTATTAAATTTTTATACTTTTTTGAACCATGTGAACGTACTTTTCAAAAAATTTAACTAATTTTTTAAAAGAAAGAATCTGAAGTTTAGAACCTTACTGATCACAGTCTTCACTGAATTAATCATTGTCCCTTTGGCCAGGTGAGAGAACCTAAGGGGTGTATATGGTGGTGGTGGTGGGTGTGTTATCAACCCTGGAGAACACAAGAGTTGAGAGTGGGGAGGGATATTTCCCCTGATGGCAATTGGTGGCTGTTACCAAATGGACACTGGATGGCAAATTAGTATGAATCAGACCTTCCAACTTGGTTGTGAGAACAACACATCACAGACCAGGGGGAATTCAGAGTCTAGCGATGGAAAATATGGGATTTATTGGAATGGAAATGGGTGCCAGCAAGTAAAGAAGCAAGCCCCAAAGCTCAGGTGGGAGCACTCTGCTGGCCGCTAGATAGCGTGGAAACCAGACAAATTTCCATGGAGTTGTGGCCCAGGTGAGGACAAGCAATTGGTAGATCCTGGCTGAGGGAGCTCTCCAAGGGGCAGAGGATCTGCTCCTAGTGAATCCTGACAATGTCTCTGACTTAGCTGGTGCTGGCATCACAGAAATACCACAAGTGGGTGTCTTCAACAAACAGAAATTTATTTTCCCACAGTTTAGGCTACTAGAAGTCCGAACTCAGAGCACCGGCTATTTGGAGAAGGCTCTCTCTCTGTCGGTTCTGGGGGCAGGTCCTTGTCTCTTTTCAGTTTCTGTTCCTGGATCCTTGGTGATCTTCATGTGGCCTATCTTCCCTGATCTCTGCTGTTTTATATCTCAAAAGAGATTGACTTAAAACACACCCTACACCAATACTTCCCCATTAACATAACAAAGAAAGCCCATTCCCAAAAGGGACTAAAACCACAGGTACAGGGGTCAGGATTTACAACACATATTTTTGGGGGGCACAATTCAATCCGTAACGGTTTCCAAAATATAATTTGTCTTGGTAGGAGACTTTCAACAAGAGAACAACCCGTGAATTTGCTAATAGTTCTTCCCAGAGGTGAACATCAGCCTGGTGTTTGAACTTTGCCAGCAGTACTGGTATAGAGAAAGCTGTCAGCAGTTGCTGAACTCTTTGTAGGATCCGTTTTTCAAATGCAGGAAGTATCTGCCAAATTACATGAATTATGCTTAACGCCACTCATTCTATTCCTCTCCCCCAGGCTCTTCTCTCTTCACCTCTCAGCCACAAATCCATGAAGTCTGCTTATCATTCCTGCATGCATGGGGTATTTTAGGAAACTGTCTGCATGTTGGCAGCCGTCCCTGGCCTGACCAGAGCACACCTCCATAGACAGACACATTCTGCAGAATTTTAACAAAGCAAATATGTTGATTTTGGCATAGGTTGGCCTCAACTTATCAGACTATATTGCTGGGTAGACTAGGAGGAAATATCTAGGGAAAACACATTTTATGACTTTAATTGTTATTATAGGTGCTTTCAAAAAGGAAATCTGTGACCTGCAATATATTTAAATGAAAGGAACTCACATCTGGTTCCGATTAGCTCTGGAGCTCGTTGGCTGATATAGCACGGGAGCCTTTTCTGGAAGTAAAAGCCATGTCTCAGGGATTTTATTTTCACCCAGACAGGCACAGTGGAGACCTTGTTCCTGCACAAAGGCATAACTGTTAATGTGACCCCTCACAAACATGGCGATGCTATCCAAAGACCTGAAAGCATCAGAGTCCTGTCCTGGAGGACTGAGACAGGCAAGTCTGAAGGCAAGGGCAGAATGGATGGAAGGAAGGAGTTCCAGAATAGCCCAACAGACTTAGCATTGGGCAAATTGCCTTTGCCTCCATTCACAAGGAGGAAATAAGAGCTTTGATAAAGACAGTAGCAGCTCACCTTCATGCTGGATAAAAGGATGGGATCCATAATAAACACTGTGGTATGTCTTACTTTCAGTATGAACAACATGACATGAGATGTGTCACATCACATGAAATGTGAGCATCTATAAGAGACACCATGAAATATTTCACTTTCTTCTTGCAAGATGATATGATGTATAATGAACACATTGGCCCATCTCACTTTCTTTATGGGTAAGATGGCAGGATTAATAATAAAAATGGGTGAAAAGAAGCCAACACAGTCAATAGCAGCACTGGGACCAGCAGACTCTGAGGAGCCTACAAAGCAATGTCCAGGATGAGATACCATTTACCTGAACATTTGTGATCTAAGAATCTGCTAGTAGTGGCAGTTGCTGGCTAACAAGGGCTAACAGCCCCAAGTACATCCCTCTCTGGAAGGAAGGAAGAATGAGAAAGTTCCAACCTCCAACTCCTATCTCTCCAACTAACTCCAATGAAAGCAACCCAGAACCAAGTGGGAAAAAACCATCCTGTCCTGCTCCTGGGATACAAGTGGGTCTCACCTGGGATGGCCTCCTCTCGCTCTCCATCTATATGGCCCTTCCTCCCCAATCACACTCGACATACCCCAAGAGCTCCATCCTTGCTTAGCTGCACCCATATCATCTCTCAGAGGAGACAGGGAGACCCAATTTTTACCATTTATACCACTGAACAGAGTGAGGTAACAATGTCCTTGAAAAAAACTTGACAGGGGAAGGACAATTTCTTTTCCAATTGCATGCTATATATAAATACAATAGACTTTAGCTTTCAAAAAGCCTCTACAAGTTGCCACATGTAGAACTCCATGAGACACTGATGGTTGGTTGCTTTTTGTCACTGGTAGGGAGCTACCTTAGGTGCAGAATAAATGGCTGCTTCTTTGAATGAAAACTTATGAATAATACTTTCAAAAATAGTTAACAGTTTTTGAGTATTTACAGTGTGCAAACGATTACTCTAAGCACGTCACAAGTATTATTTAATCCTCACAAGAGCCCTATAAGGCAAGTACCATTACAATACCAACTTTGCAGATGAGGAAACAGTTGCAAACAGGCTAAGTGATTTGACCAAGGTAACACAGCTAGTTCTGGAACAATTATTGGTGACATCCTAAAAATTGATATAGATCTCATAGTAAAATCTCATTATAATGTTTGTGAAGTGTACAAAACACAGTAGCTAGTGAGAAAAAATCACAGACGGATCTGGTTAGGCTCCTGGTCGCATTTTCAGCTCTGTCTTCCCTTAGTCTCCTGACAGTTCCAACCCTGCATCATCCTTCAACAATGTTCCCTCCTTTCCAAGCCCCAGTCACCACCCTATTCAGGTCTTTATTCTGTCTGCCATGAACTCTTGTAATGGCATCTTAATTGGTCCCCTGGCTTTCCTTCACTTCCACACTCCAATTCAGTAATTGGATCACTGCCAGATTAAATTTGCACAGCACAGCTCTGTACTAGCCCTAGCCAGCTCAAAGCCCATTGATATCTACATTCAAGGCCTTCCATGGCATGCCACAGCCAACAGGGCCAGCATTACCTGAGTTACAGCCTGTGCTTTTAGATTCAATACATTTTTATTGTGTGACTCCCTTGAGCCAAAAGGTTTTTGCTCATCTACTAACCTAAAGGTTGGCAGTTCAAACTCACCCAGCGGTGCCATGAAAGAAAGCCTTAGTGATCTGCTTCTGTAAAGATTACAGCCAAAGAAAACCCTATGGAGCTCAGTTCTACTCTGTAATAAATGGGGTCGCCATGAGTCAGAATTGACTTGTCGGCAACAGGGTTTTTTTTTTTTTTACCTTGAGCTACAGTATCATGGTAAGTTATGGGAATACAGAGTTGAAAGGACGTAGTCTCTGCCCTTAAATTGTTTATCATAGTGAAGAGACAGACTTGTAAATAAATTCAATATGATGAAATAATTGTTCCAACATGAGAATGTGCACAATACAGGAGAAGAAGCACCTCCATCTGCCCAGGGGCATCAGAAAGGCCTCCTCTCACTCTCCGTCTACATGGTCAGAAGAGCAGCCAGAGAGCCAGTGCCAGACAGTGGAGCATGTGCACAAGTGACAAAGGGGCAGAGTGTGGGTGTGTTCTTGGCAGGGTAAGTGGTTAAGTCTGGTTGGAATGCAGCGTTTGATGGGAAGTGGAGGAAGCTGAGCAAACAGGGGCCAGATAAAGGCCCTTCATGAGTTGCGTCAATGTATGGATATAATTCCAACTCCAGACTACAAAGTGATTCTAAAATTTGTCTGGAAAAATAAGCGTGAGAATTGCCAAGTTTTTGTTTTTAGGAAAAGTAAGGAAAGAAAAAGCAATACTCCACTAAACGTTACAATATATTATAAGATTATGATGGTTGAGATTGTGTGGTCTGGTGAGGATCAGAAAGACAGATAAGGGAATAAAATAGAACAGAAATGGATCCAAGTATATATTATTTGACATATGAATATTATAAATGTGGCATCTCAACTCAGGATAAAAATGATGGGTTACTCAAAAGATGATGTTAGAACAAATGTGTAAACTATTTTGAAAAGTAAAAATAAAAAGCTAGATTCCCTACCCACCCCCATCGTTCACAAAATAAATTCTATGTCAGCACTGTCCAAAAAGACTTTCTGCAATGGTGGACATATTCTTTGCCCACGCTGTTCAATATGGTAGCCACTAGCCATATGTGGTTATTAAGCACTTGAAATGTGGCTAGTGTGACTGATGAATTTTTAATTTTAATTAATGAAAATTTAAATTTAAATAGTCATCTGTGGCTAGTGTCTACCATGGTGAACAGCACAGTTCTAGACCGACTAGAGGTATAAATATAAGGAAGAAAATAATAAAACTACTAGAAAGTAAGTACGTATTTATATAATCTTGAGATGAAGAGAGCCATCTTTAGAGTGATATCAAAAGCAGAAATCATAAAGGAAAAGAGGGCTTCAAGTACCTAAAAATGTAAAACTTCTGAATACATGAAATACAATAAAATAGAAGACAAAGTCAGAAAAAAATTTACTTCAGATGTGACAGATAAGGAAATTATACCTTTGCTATACAGATTGTAAATTAATACAACTGTAAATTGCATTAATTTGCTGTGTAAACTTTCACCAAAAGCATAAAATATTGCAAATTGATAAAAATGAAGATGCCTTCGAAAAATAAAGGACATGAATAAGCAAATCACAAGAGAAGAAATGCAAATGTCCAATAAACACAGAAAAACTTCAGCCTCACCAGTAATCACAAATTCAACGATGAGGGCTTAGGACCATAGTCTCATGGGACTATCCGTCAATTGGCATCATACAGTACATAAAGTTTATGTTCTACTTCCTAGTTTGGTAAGAATTGTCTGGGATCTTAAAAGCTTGTGAGTGGCCATCTAAGATACAACTATTGATCTCTATGCAACTGGAGTAAAAGAGAAAGAAGAAAACCAAAGCCTCAGAGAAGAAATTAGTCTATTGGACTAATATCTATACAAATCACGACCTCATCTACCCTGAGACCAGAAGAACTACACGATACTCATCTACTGCTACCAGCTACTACTGATTGTTCTGATCAGGAACACAATAGACAGATCCTGATAGAAGGGGATCCAAATGTGGAACAGAACTCAAATTCTGAAACAGTCCAGACTTACTGGACTGGTTGAGACTGGAGGACTCCCCGAGACTATAGCCCTGAGATACTCTTTAAACCTTGAACCGAAACTATTCCATGAGGTCGTCTTTTAGCTAAACAACAGATTGGCTCATAAAATACCCGCCATGAGTACTGTGCTCTTTTAAAAAATTATCTATGTGAGACGAAATGGTCAACCTTTACTCTGAAGCAGAGACTTGAAGACAAGGGGGCAGGGAAACTAGATTACTGGAAACGGAACAACCTGAATGAAAATGAGAAAGGTTACACTGTGAAAAACGTTTCCAATGTCACTGAACAAATTGTGTAGAAATTGTTAAATGGGAACCTAATTTGCTGTGTAAACTTTCACCAAAAACACAATATATTATCTAAAGAAAAAAAAGAACAACAATGAGATAATTAATTAAACTGTCAATGATTTCAAAAATGTTACTCTACCCATTGCTGGTGGGGGATAAGGAAACAGGCATTCTCCTACATTGTAACTGCAAGCATAAATTGACTCCACCTTCCTGGAAAGAAATTTAGTAATATCTATCAAATTACACACTACTGAGTCAAATTTCAGGTGTTCTTATATCCCCCATGTTTATCTTACATGAAAACCCACACATTAAGACCCCTGAATGCCAATATTTAGGCTCGATGATGGCTATTGGACCCCTGGGTGGTACAAATGGTTAACATGTTCGGCTGCTAACCAAAAGGTTAGGAGTCCGAGTCTACCCAGGGGTGCCTTGGAAGGAAGGCCTGGTGATCTACTTCTGAAAAAATCAGCCAATAAAACTCCTGTGGAGCACAGCTCTACTCTGACACACAAGGGGTCACCATGAATTGGAGTCTACTTGATGGAAACTGGTTTGGTTCTTGGTTTATATGGCTGTAGTCCAGGTCAAATCTCAGTGTATTTGGTGGCATTCCACGTGGCAAAGTGGAGCCACTGAAAGGTGAAACAGAGTCCTGAGAGCTCAAAGAAATAATCACCACTATTCACTGAGCATTTAGCTGTGTGCCAAGCTCTTTACTCATAGCATCTCATTTAATTCTCAAGGCAACCACTTGAAGTAGATATTATCCCTATTTTACAGATGTGGAAACAGGCCCTGAGAGGTTGCAAACTGGGATGCTATGGCCCTAGAACCTTCTGATCAGCAGCAGTGACCTCACCAGTGAGCCTGGCAGACAGCTCAGGGGGCGACCATATACCCAGTGGTCTGTTGATCTCTTAGCTGTCTCTCTTCTATGACCTGAAATAAAGAAAACTGGTGTATATGTGGGTAAGGAGGAGCTGGGTTTTAACTAGTTTGAAAAGAATCTAATTTGTTGGGGCTGAGACAGGGTAAAACTCTTAGGAAAGGAATTTGGGGAATTGAGTGTCCTCAGACTTTTCCCTCTGCTGTTTGACAAGGACCTGCCAAGTGACAACGGAATGCTGTGTGTGTGCCCAGCCTTGTCTCGGCTCATCCATCTCACATGCTGGACCGGGGGGGCTGGTTCTCCAGCTGGGGTGGGTGGGGGTAAGCTCCTTGGGGAGGGAGAACTTGGAAGCCGTCAGCTTCCTCTTGCAGCGTAGTTAGAGCCTGAGATAGTCTGTGTGCTCAGAAGGAAATCGGGTGGGTGGAGAAAGCCAAATACCATTTGGTATCCATCAACGCTCAGAAAGCAACTTGGGTCAACACTGCAGGCACAGTTGGGTCTATAGTCTGGAGACGGCAGCCAGGACTTTTTCCAGGGTGTCTGGGCCTGACAAATTGAACAGGACAAGAGCCAGGGAATCTAGAAAGCAAAGGTCTTTACTAGGCAGGAAGGAATGAGACAGGGTCGGGGTTGTTGGGATGAATAAAGGGTAGCACGTAGATCAAATTTTACATAAAAATAACAGACTTGCATCTAGTCTTGACCTTTCCTTGAGGAAATTAGTATTTTGCTTTTGTTTCCGTTTTAAAGGCAGTTAGAAAAATAGCCACGTGAACTTGGGCAATCTCTTCAATTCTCTGCATTATCTGAGAAAGGAGGGAACTGAACCAGATGTTGTTCTAAGCTCCCATTTAGTGCTAAGGTCAGGGGTACCCTAACTGCCTTGAAGATAAGATCACCTGGGACGCTTGTTAAAAAAAAAATAACAACTTTCCCAAGCTGCCCCAGAGCAGGGGCAGAATCTCCAGGGGAAGGTCCTGAGAATTTGTATTTTAGTAAGCACCCAGATGAGTCTTAGCATCAGAAAAATTCAGGAATTTCTGGTAGGTGATAGATGAGGAAGAAATGCCTGGTGTTCAGAAAATCAGCCAATGAAAACCTATGGATCATAATGGTCCCATCCGCAACTGATCATGGGGATGGTACAGGGCTGTGTAGCATTTCATTCGATTGTGCGTGGGGTCCCCATGAGTCGACAGCAGCTAACAACAACGAGGAACAATTTAATGTTGTCATCGTGCATCCTAACTTTTTAATATTTTTACCTATTTCCTTTTATTAAGGAAAAAAATCTTTAGCTCTTTCCTCACCTCTATGCTTCAGGATCCAAACATTTCTTGGCTCATTCTCTCAATCTCAGAGTTGACCTTTGAGTCTGTAAACCTGTTGAGGTCAAGTCAGTTCCAAACTCACGGCAATCCTATGTGTTACAGAAGAGAATGCTCCATGAGGTTTTCCTGGCTGTAATCATAGCAGATCGCCAGGCCTTTCTTCCATGGCCCCAATGGGTGGGTTCCAACTGCCAACCTTTAGGTTAGTAGATGAGCGCAAACCATCTGTAGACATCTACCATTTCAGCCTCTCCCTCCTCAGTCAGCCGGCTGAACTGCCAATGGGGAAGAGAAAGCAGCTGTATTTCCTCCCACTTTCCTATTGGAAGCGAGAGAGGCTTCCTTTTTCTTCCACCGTTAGAAACACACACACACATACACACACACACACACACAAAGATTAGTCACATATGTTTGTCTCTGTGCCACTCAGGATGAACCTTTGGAACTACCCTTTTCTCATGAGACAGGAGTAATTTTCCATTTTCTTCTTCAAAAGTAAGAGTCTTCCCTCACCCAACAGGACTCTCTAACTGCTACTTGGATTTTAAATATAATAACCAGGTTTATACATTAAGCAAGCTTTGCCTGGTTCCTTAGCAACAGCTCTAACTTTGATAACTTGCCATAGCACGTTCTAAAGAAACTTGCACATTTCATTATAATAATATCCCACTGATCCAGAAGGGAAGAAACCTTAACCTTTCAGAATGATGAAAATCTAAAATTAAGCCACAAAGAGAAAAAAAAAAGACAGAAAAGAAAAGCCCTTTAGATCCCCTGGAATAATCTTCACAAAGTCCAGCACTAAAAGACAAGAGCTCTACTTAGAAGAAAAGTCTTTCTTTTCTTTAGACAATCCCTAACAGTAACAGTGATTCACTATTGGACAGTGACCCCGAGATTCCAATTCTTCTCTTTAAACACACTGCTCTCAACAGCAAGTCTAAACTGGAGAGGGGGCTGCTAGAGACAGACACGTTAACAGCCTCAATGAACCATCTGGTAGCCTGACAGCAAAGACAGAAAAACTTTGGGAAAAAAAAAGCAGACTAAGCACTATGCTGTGACATTTTTTAAAGCTTCGAATGAAGATGACCAAAATATACAAAATGCTGGCTTTTGTAGAAATAAGATTCAGTTATCTGGAAAACTCACTTGTTTTTGAAGAATCCAGTGCCAAGAGAACTCATAAATGAGGCATCCCTATGTTTTGAACCAAAAAACTTAGCAGGGCATTCAAAGATTATATTTTATCAATTGGATGAATCCCTAATGGTGTGTTCAGGGGTGTGTTTTGGGGTGGCGTCTTGGCTAAGACTGAACCCCTAGACTGTGTGAAAGCGAGTTGGTTTTGTGTACAAGCAGTCTTTATGTTTAGGTAACAATAGCTGCCATCGAGTTCATTCTGACTCATGGTGACCCCATGTCTGCAGAGTGGAAGTGCTCCACAGGGTTTTCATAGCTGTGACCTTTCAGGAGCAGATCACCGGATTTTCTTTTAAGGCACCTTTGAGTGAGTTTGAACCACCAGCCTTTTAGTTAGTGGCCAAGCACTCAACTGCGCCCCAACCCGTTGCTGACTCATAAGGACCCTATAGGACAGACTAGAACTGCCTCATATGGTTTCCAAGGAGTGGCTGGTGGATTCGAACTGCCAACCTTTTGGTTAGCAGCCGAGCTCTTAACCAGCAGTACCCAGGGACTCCTTAAGTTTAGGTTGTTGTGCTGTTGTTGGGTGCCGTCAATTCCGTCTCATAGTGACCCTGTAGAACAGAATAGAACTGCCCCATAGGGTTTCCAAGGAGCAGCTGGTGGATTGGAACTGCCGACCTTTTTTGTTTAGCAGCCATAGCTCTTAACCACTGCGCCACCAGGGCTCTTAAATTTAGGTAGAGGCTGGAATTTTAGGGTTGCCAGGATTTGCAATGTTGCCTGAGGGGAAATACTTTATGGAGCCTTTGATTTTGTAAGCCTTTGAAGTAAGTAAACGTCCTGTTCTAGAATGAGGAGAATCATGTTCTGCAGAACGTTGAAGACTGTCTTCCCAAGGGGACAGCTGCATCACAGCACTGTTCCTAAAATTGTTTCTTCTGGAGGAATGTGTGATATGATCTTGTGCAAGACTGGGAACAGTGATCAGAAGCTCCAGGAAAGACACCAAGCCAGAGATGGAGCCATAACCGCACCAGGCTGACTGAGGTCTCCAAAAGAAGGCAGACGGTGATTGCCCAGCCACCTGGACTCTCCGGCTGACCCTTCGCCAGGCCGCTCGTTCCAGAAAGACTGTGCAATCTAGACTGCAGGAAATGTGCTGATACCAGAGTATTGTTCTGAGGCCTGTAGGGGCCGAAGGGCAAGACCACATTCTTGGGGATAGGGGTTGGGCTTCCCTTGAAAGGAATGGATGTTTCTATTATCAGTCATCCGGGGTCCAGAAATGGGGACTTGGAAGGAGCCTTAGACTCTCTGAGGGGAAAACTGTTTCTTGTTCTTGGAGCCTTGAGGAAAGAGAAGCCTGGACTCCTGGGAAGGGAGAGTTTCTCCAGGACACTCCCATTGTGGGAGAAGTTAGACTCTGTCACAGGGGCATGCAGGGGCCACAGGGACAGCCCTACACACGGAAGGGGTAGGGTTGCCAGATAAAATGTCAGACACATAGTTAAATTTGAATTTCAGATAAACAACACAATTTTTATAAAATAATTGTATCTAAGTGAAATTCACATAAAATTAACCATTTTAAGTTGAACAGTTCAGTGGCATTTAGTATACTGACAACATTGTGCCACTACCACCCTTATCTAGTTCCAAAACATTTAACAAACAATTTTTTAATATAAGTATGTCCCCAATTGCATATCCCACATATTACATGTTGTTCTGTGCCGTTGAGTTAATTCTGGTCATAGTAACCCTATAGGACAGAGTTGAACTGCCCCAGAGGGTTTCCAAGCCTGTATATCTTTATGGAAGCAGATTGCCACATCTTTCTCCCACGGATCAGCCAGAGGGTTCAAACCTCAGACCTTCCAGTTAGCAGCTGAGCACTTAATCACGGTGCCACCAGGGCTCTTTAAATATTACATGGGCCCTACTTATACTAAAGAAGTATTTGTTGTTTATCTGAAATTCAAATGTAACTGGCTGTCCTGTATTTTTATTTACTAAATCTGGCAACCCTAAGAGGACCTCTGTGAAGACCCTCTGTATGGTCCTTTCTGTTATCTCCAAACATTCAGTAAAACCAAAAACCCGTTGCCATCAAGTCAATTCCAACTCATAGCGACCCTGTAGGACAGAGTAGAAGTGTCCCATAGGGTTTCCAAGGAGCAGCTGGTGGATTTTAATTTCTTTTATTTTTATTTTTTCCCATACAAAAATTTATACATACATTGTTATGTGACTCTAATTGCTCTCCCCATACTGTGACAGCACACTGCTCCTTTCCACCCGATTCCCTGTGTCCATTCAACCAGCTCCTGACCCTCTCCTCCTTCTCATCTCACCTCCAGACAGAAGCTGCCCATTTAGTCTCTTGTATCGACTTGAGCTAAGAGGCACACTCCTCATGAGTATCACTTTATGTCCCACAGTCCAGGCCAATCCCTGTCTGAAGAGTTGGCCTCGGAAATTGTTTTAGTTCTTGGCTGATAGAGAAACCAGGGGCCATGCTTTCTGGGGTTCCTCCAGTCTCAGTCAGACCATTACGTCTGGTCTTCTTACTAGAATTTGAGTTCTGCACCCCACCTTTCTCCTGCTCCATCAGGGACTCTCTGCTGTGTTCCCTGTCAGGGTCGTCATTGGTGGTAGCCAGGCACCATCTAGTTCTTTTGGTCTCAGGCCGATGAAGTCTCTGGTTTACGTGGCCCTTTCTGTTTCTTGGGCTACTACTTTCCTTGTGTCTTTGGTGTTCTTCATTGTCCTTTACTCCAGGCAGTTGGGACCAATTGATGCATCTTAGACGGCCACTTGCAAGCTTTTAAGACCCCAGAGGCCACTCAGCAGCTGGTGGATTTGAACTGTCAAAATTTTGGTTAGCAGCCAGGCTCTTAACCACTGTGCTACAGGGCTCCAGCATTCAGTAAGATCAGCTTAAATATTAAAGTCTGGCTCGCCCTTGCTGTGAGCAGTTGAAGGCATGATTTGTGTCCATGCTTGGGATGAAGCCATACTGAAGCCATTGCTGGAGGAGTCTGGCTCTAGAACAAGGAGGGTCCTTGGAGAGAAGAGTCAGGTAGTAATTCAGAGTCACCTGGCTTATTGGGGTGGGAATGGACATCAGGGAAGATTTATAGTTCTTGAGAGCATTTCTTATGGAGTCCTAGAAAAGTTGCAGAGGAGAATCTGGTAAAAATATGTGGTCAAGGAGGCTGGGGACCAGGGCGATTGTAATTGTGGACGTTAAAGGATGGTGTGACTTCACAAGGAGTCCCTGGGTGGTGCAAATGGTTAACTAGCCTGGCTGCTAACCAAAAGGTTGGAGGTTCGAGTCTACCCAGAGTCACCTCAGAAGAAAGACCTGGTGATCTACTGAAAAATCAGCCATTAAAAACCCTATAGAGCACAGTTCTATTCTGACACATGCGGGGTCGCCACGAGCCAGAGTTGACCCACCTGCAGCTGGTTTGGTGACCACACGAACTAGGAAGTCTGGGACATTAGAGTTACAAGTGCAACTGGTGGCATCGGGGTTAGAGACATGGGACTCTTCCTGTAGTGTTCGTTTCAACTAAGGCTCGTTTGTTGAGGATGCAGGGTGTTGGGTGCCCACACACTTTAAAGAACGGCTCCAGATCATCCATGTAGAACTTGTTAAAGAGTAATTAAAAAAAAACAAAACAAAACAGTCTGGACACTGTCAGAGCATTAACCAGTTCAGAGTGTACCAAGGGAGCTGAGGTATTCACTAGGAGATGGGATGGAGTTCCCCAAAAGTCATCAGGTCACTGTAACAGGGTGGGTGGGGAGGGCTGTGTCTTAGTTTACTACTGCTGCTATAACAGAAATGCCACAAGTGGGTGGTTTTAAAAAACAGAAATTTATTTTCTCACAGCTTAATCAAAACCCATTGCCATCAAGTCAATGCACTGTAGGAATTCCAAGGCTGTAAATCTTTATGGAAGCAGACTGCCACATCTTTCTCTGGCAGAGTGCCTGGTGGGTTTGAACCGGAGCTTCTAACTGGTTTTGTCCGGTTTGAACCCCTGCTAAGAATTTGCATTTCTAACAAGTTCCTGGGTGATGCTATTGCTGCTGGTTAGGGACCAATTTTGAGAACCACTAGTAGAGCCAAAACCCAAAACCAAACTCGTTGCCGTTGAGTCGATTCCGACTCATAGCAACCCCATAGCACAGAGTAGAACTGCCTTGTGGGGTTTCCAAGGAGCAGCTGGTGGATTAGAACCGCTGACCTTTACGGTTGGCAGCTGAGCTCTTAACCACTTTGCCACCAGGGCTCCACTAGTACAGCACTGGTTCTCAAAATTTATTGTACATAAGAATCACCTGGGGATCTTGTTAAACTGTAGATTCTGATTCAGTACCTCTGAGGTGGAATTGCAAATTCTCAGCAAAGGTTGGAGCCAGAAAGAACGGGTTTGAAATCCTGATATATAAGAACGAATAAGCTGATGACCACAACTTAAGAGGTGCTCTTTAATACTAGGGTCTCCATATCCCAGTCTGCTAGAGGATCTTGAAACCTTGCTTAAAACCCAGCTCTCGGTACTTGTCCTTCATCTCCATAGTTCTTGGGAGCTCCTAGCTTGGAGTATGGTGCACCTAGCTCACAGCTGACCTTATCCAGATCAGCAGTAGGACTCTCAATGCAGTCCTCTTTCTCTGTTCTGTCATTAAATTACAAGGCTTTGCAAAAATAAAAGGGATTCCTGCTCAAAAAGCTCATCTACCAAAGGCTATCAATTCACAGGAAAAATATAAGAATGTCACTTGGAGACATTTAGATTTTCCTTTCTTTGACAGTGATATTTCAAAACATTCCATTTTTCCAAGCTTTATTTGGTGACTGACATCAAGTAATTTCAAATGAATGCGATCATTAATGAATATGTTTCTATTCTGAGTTGAGGTAGAGAGAGATAAGGAGGGAAATAGTGACTGTGAGAAAGAAAAATGTAGAGACAAAATTTCATGCACTGTCTGGGCATGCAGAGTGGGGTGAGTGCCTGTTGGGTCTCCTGGCAATAATGTTGTTGTTGTTAGGTGCCATCGAGTCGGTTCTGACTCATAGTGACCCTATGTACAACAGAATGAAACACTGCCCGGTCCTGCACCATCCTTACAATTGTTGCTATGTTTGAGTCCATTGTTGCAGCCACTGTGTCAATCCACCTCATTGAGGGTCTTCCTCTTTTTCGATGACCCTCTAATTTACCAAGAATGATGCCCTTCTCTAGGGATTGATCCCTCCTGATAACATGTCCAAAGTATGTGAGACGAAGTCTTACTCTCCTCACTGCTAAGGAGCATTCTGGCTGTACTTCTTCCAAAACGAAACATCTCAGTTGGTATTCTGTCAATTCCTGGAGTCTTGTTTTTCACCATTCCCTTCAGTGCAGCTTGGACTTCTTTTAAAACCATTGATTCTTGATCATATGCTACCTCCTGAAATGGTTGAACGTCGAACAATTCTTTTTGGTACAGTAACTCTCTGTATTCCTTCCATCTTCTTTTGATACTTCCTTTGCCCTTCAGCGTTATGCCCACAGAATCCCTCCATATTGCAACTTGAGCCTTGAATTTTTTCTTCAGTTTTTCGGCTTGAGAAACGCCAAGAATGTTCTCCCCTTTTGGTTTTCTTTGCATATTTCATTATAATTATTTAGTTTGTCTTCTCGAGTTGCCCTTTGAAATCTTCTGTTCAGCTCTTTTACTTCATGATTTCTTCCTTTTACTTTAGCTACTCTATGTTCTAGAGCAAGTTTCAGAATCTCTTCTGACATCCATTTTTGTCTTTTCTTTCTTTCCTGTCTTTTTAATGACCTTTTGCTTCCTTCACGTATGATGTCCTTGATGTCATCTCACAACTCGTCTGGTCTTTGGTAATTAGTGTTCAATGTGTCAAATCTATTCTTGAGATAGTCTCTAAAATCAGGTGGGATATACTCAAGGTTGTACTTTGGCTCTCATGGACTTGTTTTAATTTTCTTCAGCTTCAACTTGAACTTGTATATGAGCAATTGATCGTCTGTCCCTGAAGTTGGCGCCTGACCTTGTTCTGACTGATAATGTTGAGCTTCTCCATCATCTCTTTGCACAGGTGTAGTCGATCTGATTCCTGTATTTTCCATCCAGTGAGGTCCATGTGTATAGTCAACATTTATGTTGCTGATTTGCAATGAATAAGTCATTGGTCTTGCAAAATTCTATCATGAGATCTCCGGCATTGTTTCTGTCACCAAGGCCGCATTTTCCAACTACAGATCCTTCTTCTTTGTTTCCAACTTTTGTATTCCAATCACCAGTAATTACCAATACATCTTGAGTGCATGTTCAATCAATTTCAGACTGCAGAAGTTGGTAAAAATCTTCAGTTTCTTCATCTTTAGCATTAGTGGTTGGTGCATAAATTTGAATAATAGTCATATTAACCGACCTTCCTTGTAGGTGTATGGATATTGTCCTATCACTGACAGCGTTGTACTTCAGGATAGATCTTGAAATGTTCTTTTTGACAATGAGCCTGACACCATTTTTCTTCAATTTGTCATTTCTGGCATAGTAGACCACATGTTTGCCTGATTCAAAATGGCCAGTATCAGTCCATTCTAACTCACTTAATGCCTAGGATATCAATCTTTATGCGTTCCATTTCATTTTTGATGATTTCCAATTTCCCCAGATTCATACTTCATACATTCCACATTCTGATTATTAAAGGATGTTTGCAGCTGTTTCTTCTCATTTTGAGCTGCGCCACATCAACAATTGAAGGTCCTGAAAGCTTGACTCCATCCATGTCATTAAGGTCAACTCTAGTTTGAGGAGACAGCTCTTCACCAGTTGTACTTTGAGTGACTTCCAACCTGAGGGGCTCATTTTCTGGTGCTATACCAGACAATGTTCCGCTGCTATTCATAAGGTTTTCACGGGCCAATTTTTTTAGAAGTAGATCATGAGCTCCTTCTTCCTAGTCTGTCTTAGTCTGGAAGCTCCGCTGAAACATGTCTACCATGGGAGACCCTGCTGGTATTTGACATATGAGTGGTGTACCTTCCAGCATCACAGCAACACACAAGCCACCACAGTATGACAAACTGACAGATGAGTGGTGGCCTGACAATAATGGTTCCTGTTAATTTTTTTATTTTTTATTTTTATTGTGGTAAGTATATAGGTAACAAAACATTTACTATTTCAACAATCTTCACATGTATAGTTCAGTGATGTTAAATATGTTCATCACATTGTTCAACCATTACCATCAACAGTTCCCGAATTTTTCCCTCATCCTTAAGAGAAGTCCAGTTAACTTTTTGTGCTCTAAACTGGGGAGTGAAAAGAGAGAATTTCTCCTTATAAGACTGAGTCACAAAGGTCTTTCCCATAGTCTTTTCTGTGGTAGAGCTTTTTTCTTACCTCATCCACTACGACTCCTCATCCACTCTCAGTTCAAGAGTGACATTATCATTCCCTAGGACAGAATTCAGAGCACACAAATTTTCTCTTGTCAGAGGCCTGCATGAAAAAACAAAACAAAAAACAAACCCATTTGGAATTGTGATACGGCTTGCATTAAATCTGTAGATAACCTGGGTTGTTTTGCCATCTTAATCATATTAGGTCTTCCAGCCCATGAACATGGAATGTCTTTCCATTTATTTAGGTCTTTCCTAATTACTTTCAATGATGTTTTTTAGTTTTCAGTGTACAGAATCTGAATTCGGAACTTCTTTGGTTAAATTTATTCCTAGGTATTTTACTCTTTAGGGTGTTATTGTAAACGGAATTGTATTCTTAATTTCCTTTTCAGATTGTTCATTGCTGGTATATAGAAACAACTGATGTTTGTGTGTTGATTTTGTACCTTGCAACTTTGCTGAATTTGTTTATTAGCTCTAGTAGCTTTCTTGTAGGTTCTTTAGGATTTTCTATATATAGAACTGGCCCATCTGCAAATATAGTTTTACTTCTTCCTTTCGCTTTAAATGCCTTTTATTTTATTTTATTTTTTTGCCTAATTTCTCTGGCTAGAACTTCCATTACAATGTTGAATAGCAGTGGTAAGAGGAGGCACCCTTGTCATGTTCCTGATCTTAGCAGGGAAAGCTTTTAGTCTTTCACCACTGAGTATGATTTTAGCTGTAGGTTTTTCATAAGTGTCCTTTATCATGTTAAGGAAGTTCTCTTCTATTCCTAGTTTACTGAGTGTTTTTTATCATTAAAAGGTGTTGAATTTTGCTAAATGGTTTTTCTGTGTCTATTGAGATAATTATGTGTGTTTTTTTCCCCTTTGTTCTACTAAGGTGGTGTATTACACTGATTGATTTTCTTATATTGAACCACCCTTGCATTCCTGGGATAAATCCCATTTGGTTGTGGAGGATAATCCTTTTTCTGTGCTGTTGGATTCAGTTTGCTAGTATTTTGCTAAGGATTTTTGCATCAATATTCATAAGGATTATTGGTATGCAGTTTTCTTGTATCGTTGTCTGGCTTGCGTATCACGGTAACCCTGGCCTCAAAGAATGTGTTAGGAAGTGTTTCCTCCTCTTCTTTTTTTTGAAATAGTTTGGGTAGGATTGGTGTTAATTCTTTAAATGTGTAGTAGAATTCATCAGTGAAGTCATCTGGTGCTGGACTTTCTTTGTTGGAAGGTTTCTGATTACTGATTCAATATCTTTACTTGTTAAAGGTCTGTTGCGATATTTGCATTTCTTTTGAGTCAGTTTTGGTAATTGTGTGTTTCTAGGAATTTGTCGTTTTTTGTTTAGATTATCTAATTTGTTATCATACCATTGTTTACAATATTCTCTTATAATCCTTTTAATTTCTGTAAGGTTGGTAGTTACGTCCCCACTTTCATTTCTGATTTTATTTATTTTCTTCTTGTCTCTTTTTTTCTTAGTCAGCCTAGCTAAAAGTTTGTCAGTTTTGCTGATTTTCTTCAAAGAACCAGCTTATGCTTTTGTTGATTCTCTCTATTGTCTCTCCATCCTGCATTCCATTTATTTCTGTTCTTGTTGTCAGATGCCATCGAGTCAGTCCAGACTCACAGAAACCCTATGTACAACAGGATGAAGCACTGCCTGGTCCTGTGCCATTCTCACAATCATGGTTATGCTTGAGCCCATTGTTGCAGCCACTGTGTCATTCCATCTCCTTGAGGGTCTTCCTCTCTTTCACAGACCTTCTTCTTTACCAAGTGTGATGTCCTTCTCCAGGGACTGATCCTTCCTCGTAACATGTCCAAAGTATGTGAGGCAAAGTCTCACCATCCTTGCTTCTAAGGAGCATTCTGGCTGTACTTCTTCCAAGATAAATTTATTCATTCTTTTGGCAGTCTACGCTGTATTTAATATTCTTCATCAACACCATAATTCAAAGGAGTCAATTCTTCTTTGATCTTCCTTGTTCATTGTCCAGCTTTCACATGCATATGAGGCAACTGAAAACACTGTGGCTTGGGTCAGGTGCACCTTAGTCTTCAAGGTGATGTCTTTGCCTTTTAACACTTTAAAGAGGTCTTTTGAAGCAGATTTGCCCAGTGGAATGCATCGTTTGATTTCTTGCCTGCTGCTTCCATGGTGTTGATTGTGGATCCAAGTAAAATGAAATCCTTGACAGCTTCAATCTTTCTATGTTTATCATGATGCTGCTTATTGATCTAGTTGTGAGGATTTTTGTTTTCTTTATGTTGAGGTGTAATCCATACTGAAGGCTGTAGTCTTTAATCTTCATCAGTAAGTGCTTCAAGTCCTCTTCACTTTCAGCAAGCAAGGTTGTGTCACCCGCATATCACAGATTGTTAATGAGTCTTCCTCCAATCCTGGTGCCGTGTTCTTCTTCATATAGTCCAGCTTCTTGGATTGTTTGCTCAGCATACAGGTTGAATAAATATGGTGAAAGGATACAACCTTGATGCACACCTTTTCTGACTTTAAACCATGCAGTATCCCTTTGTTCTGTTTGAACGACACCTCTTGTTCTATGTACAGGCTCCTCATGAGCATAATCAAGTGTTCTGGAATTCCCATTATTTGCAATGTTATCCATAATTTGCTATGATCCACACAGTCAAATGCCTTTGCATAGTCAATAAAACACAGGTAAACATCTTTCTGGTATTCTCTGCTTTCAGCCAGGATCCATCTGACATCAGCAATGATACCCCTGGTTCCATGTCCTGTTCTGAATAAGGCTTGAATTTCTGGCAGTTCCCTGTCAATGTACTGTTGTAACTGCTTTTGAATGATCTTCAGCAAAATTTTACTTGTGTGTGTTATTAATGATATTGTTCAATGAAATTTCCACATTCGGTTGGATCACCTTTCTTTGGAATAGGCATAAATATGGATCTCTTCCAGTTGGTTGGTCAGATAGTTGTCTTCCAAATTTCTTGACATAGGTGAGTGAGCACTTCTAGCGCTGCATCCATCTGTTGAAACATCTCAGTTCATATTCCTTCAATTCCTGGGGGCTTGTTTTTTGCCAATGTCTTCAGTGCAGCTTGGACCTCTTCCTTCAGTACCATCGGTTCCTGATCATATGCTACCTCCTGAAATGGATGAACGTTGACCAATTCTTTTTGGTACAGTGACTCTGTATATTCCTTCCATCTTCTTTTGAGGCTTCCTGTGTATTTTAATATTTTTTCTGTAGAATCCTTCATTATTGCAACTTGAGGCTTGAATTTTTTCTTCAGTTCTTTCAGACTGAGAAATGTCCAGCATGTTCTTTCTTTTGGTTTTCTAACTCCAGGTCTTTGCACATCTCATTATAATAATTTATTTTGTCTTCTCGAGTCGCCGTTTGAAATCTTCTGTTCAGCTCTTTTACTTCATCATTTCTTCTGTTTGCTTTAGCTACTCGACATTCAAGAGCAAGTTGAGTCAATTCCAACTCATGATGATCCCATGTGTGCTTAGTAGAACTGCTTCATGGGGTTTTCAAGGCTGTGAACTTTCAGAAGCCGATCACCAGGCCCGTCTTCTAAGTCACCTCTGGGTGGGTTCAAATCACCAACCTTTCTGCTAGTAGTCAAGTGCATAACCATTTGGACCACCCAGGGACTCCAGCTAGTTTACAAAACCCACTGCTGTCGAGCTGATTCTGACTCACAGTGACCCTATAGACAAAGTAGAACTGCCCCATAGAGTTTCCAAGGCTGTAAATCTTTACGGAAGCAGACTGCTACATCTTTCTCCTGCAGGGCTGATGGTGGGTTCGAACTGCCGACCTTTCGGTTAGCAGCTAAGTGCTTTCATCACTGTGCCACCAGGGCTCCTGGGTTGGTTTCCCATTGCCGTCGGGTCAATTCTGATTCGTAGTGACCCTGCAGAACAGAGAAGAACTACCCTATGGGGTTTCCAAGGAGTGGCTATTGGATTTGAACTGCTGACTTCTTGGTTAGAAGCCAAGCTCTCAACCACTGCGCCACCAGTTGGTATATAGTGCTGTTCAATTCCCCTGTTTTCTTACTAATGTTCTGTCTAAATGTTCTATCCATTATTGAAAGAGGAATATTGAAGTCTCCAACTATTTTTGTAGAACAATCTATTTCTCTCTTCAATTTTGTCAATGTTTGTTTCATATATTTTAGGGCTCCGTTGGTTGGTGAATATGTGTTTATAACTGTTTTATCTTCTTGATAAACTTATCTTCTATCAATGTATAATGTCCATCTTTGTCTTTTGTAACAATTTTTTTTTAAAATCCATTTTTGTTCTCTTTTGGTTACTATTCGCATGGAATATATTTTTTTTTCATCTTTTCACTTTCAACCTATTTGTGTTTTTGGATCTAAAGTGAGTCTCTTCACTTCACCAAAGAGGACATTCATGTAGCTAGCAAACATGAAAAAATGCTCATGAGCATTAGCTATTAGAGAGATGCAAATCAAAATTATCATGAGATATCATCTCACCCCGGTATTACTGGACTAATAAAAAAAAATACAGAAAACAACAAATATTGGTGAGGTTGTGGGGAGATTGGAACCCCTTTACACCGTTGGTAGGAATGTAAAATGGTACAACCACTTTGGGTAATGGTATGGTGCTTCCTCCAAAAGCTAGAAATAGAAACACTGTATGATTCAACAATCCCCCCCAGATATGTACCCTAAAGAAATAAGAGCCTTGACATGAATAGACATATGCACACCCATGTTCATTGTAGCATTATTCACAACAGCAAAAAGATGGAAACAACCTAGGTGCTCATCGACAGATGAATGGATTAACAAACTATGGTACATATACATAATGGAATACTATGCAATGATAAAGAATCATGATGAATCTGAGAACTATCTCACAACATGGATGAATTTGGGGGGTGTTATGCTGAGTGAAATAAATCAACCACAAAAGGACAAATATTGTATGAGGCCACTACTATAAAATAACAGCAAAATGTTTACACACAGGAAAAAAAGAAAAAAAACATTCTTTGATGGTTACCAGAGATGGGAGGGGGTCGGAGAGAAAATTACCAATTAGATAGAAGATATGAGGTAATATTGGTGAAGGGAAAGACAATACATAATATGCGGGAAGTCAGCACAACATGACCAAGGCAAGAGAGGACACTGAGAGGAACGCAAGAATAAAGGACAACTACAGTAACAACTACTGCTTAGACAATCCTGCAGCGATAGTATTAACAAACAATAATTTACAAATGGACAAACTGGTAGATAGATACTCCAAGAGGTGTAGTAGGATCTAACGGAACACACTCACCGGCAGATATAGGTTTAGCAGTGGATATTTCTACATACATGACTGTAGGCTCAGCTCATATGATTACGCAAAGGGTATAGTCAGGGAAGCCTCTTAGACATAACCAAACACTTCATGAGATGAAATTCCTAGGCTAGAAGACAAAAGACCATAGACTTGGGGGACATCTATGTCAATTGGCACAACATATTACATAAAGACAATGTTCTGCATCTTACTTTGGTAACTAGTGTCTGGGGTCTTAAAAGCTTGTGAGTAGCCATCTAAGATACAATGATTGATCCCTTCCCATCCAGAGCAAAGGAGAGTGAAGAAAACGAAAGACTTAAGAGAGCAGTTAGTCCAGAGGGCCAGTGGACCCCATGAACCACAGCCTACATAACTGCAAGACCAGAAGTACTAGATGGTGCCCGGCTATCACTACCAAGTGCTCTGACTGGGATCACAACAGATGGTCCTGGACAGAGCAGGAGAAAATTGTAGAACAAAAAATAAAATTCACAAAAAAGACCATACTTGCTAGTCTGACAGACTATAGGAAACCCTGAGACTATGGCCCTAAGACACCCTTCTGACTTGTAACTGAAGCCTGTTTCCAGAGACCACCTCCCAGGCAAACAATAGACAAGCACATAAAGTAAAGGATAACACCCGAGTGGAATGTACTCCTTAGAATAATCGATTATATGAACTCAAACGGGCATTATCTGCTGAAAAGCAAAGATGAGAAGACAGGAGAGGGTAGAAAAATAAGACAAAAGAAAATGGGGAATCCAGGACAGAAATAGGGAGTGTGCTAACACCTTGTGGGGAATGAAACCAAGGTCATGAAACACTTTATGTACACTATCTATTGGGAAACTAATTTGCTCTGTAAACTTTCACCTAATGCACACACATCCACACACACAAAGACGCTCCACCAAAACTTACAATTATACTATTAGAGAACAAGAACAGAAAAAAGTGAGTCTCTTGTAAGTAGCAGATAGTTGGATCATGCTTTCCCCACCCCCCGCCAATCTCTGTCTTTTAATTGGTTTAATTGGTGAGTTTAATCCATTTACATATACATTTAAAGTGATTACTGATAATAAATGACTTACTTCTGTCAGTTTGCTATTTGTTTTTTATATATCTTATATCTTTTTTGTTCCTTAATTCCTTCCATCTGCCTCATTTTTGCTTGATTGAATTTTGTTTCTAGTGTACTATTTTGATTCCCTCTTTATTTCCTTTTCTGTATTTAGTCTGAACTGATACCAAGTGAAGTTCAATAGCATACATTAACTCTGTTTTTTATCTACCTCCATTCCCTTATCGCTTATGTTATTATTGTTACAAATTCTGTCTTTACATATTATGTGCCCATAGATTTATAATTATTGTTTCATGCATTTGTCATTTAAATCATATAGGAAACAAAAGAGAGTTACAAGCCCAAACTACATGCTTTTATATTTTCCTATGCAGTTACCTTTACCAGAGATCCTTATTTCTTGTATGGCTTCAAGCTACCATCTAGTTTCTTTCATTTCAGACTGAAGGACTCCCTTTAGCATTTCTTGTACGGAAAATTTACTGAAAAACTCTCTTAGCTTTTGTTTATCTGGGACTGCCTTAATTTCTTTTTCATTTTTAAGGATAATTTTTCTAGCTATAGAATTCTTGGTTAACAATTTTTTTTTTCTCCCGGTACTTTAAATATATAATCCCACTGCCATCTGTACTCCCTGGTTTCTGATGAGAAATCAGCTGTTAATCTTACTGATGCCAGAGAAAGATGTGGCAGTAGGCTTCCATAAAGATTTACAGCCCTGGAAACCCTCTGAGTCAGTTCTACTCTGTCCTATATATAGGGTCATTATGAGTTGAAATCAACTTGATGGCAATGTTTTTTTTTTAAACTTTTATTGGGACCTGTTTGTATGTGACAAGCCACTTCTTTCTTGCTGCTTTCAAGACTTTCTTTTTCTCTTTGTCTTTCAACAGTTTGATTATAAGGTGTATCGATGTTAATCGCTTTGAGTTTATGCTGCTTGGAGTTCATCGAGCTTCTTGGATGTTTAGATTCATGTCTTTTGTCAAATTTGAGAAGCTTTCAACCATTATCTCTTTAAACATTCTCCCTGTCTTTTTCTTCTAGGACTCCCATAATCCATATTTGGTATGCTGGATGGTGTCCCATAGATCCCTTAGGCTTTGTCCACTTTTCTTCATTCTTTTTCTTTCTGCTTCTCAGACTGGGGAATTTCAACTGCCCAGTCTTCAAATTTGCTGATTATTTCTTTTGCCTTCTCAAATCTTCTGTGTGAATCTCTCTAGTAAATTTTTCATTTCAGCTGTTGTACTTTTCAGCTCTAGAATTTCTGTTTGGTTCCTTTTAATAATTTCTATCTCTTTATTTATAGTCCCTACTTGTTCATACATCATTCTCCTGATTCCCTGTAGTTTTATGTTATAGTTTCCTTCAGCTCTTTGAGCATATTTAAGACAATTGATTTAAAGTCTTTGTCTAGTAAGTCCAGTGTGTGAATGGTTTATGTCAATTTCTTTTTTCCTTGGAAATGGGCCATACTTTTCTACTTCTTTGTATGCTTTGTAATTTTTTTGCTGAGAACTTAACGTTTTGAATATTATAATGTGGTAACTCTGGAAATCAGACTCCCCCACCCCCACCCAGAGGTTACTGCTGTTTCTTTTTGAGAGCGGCAGTCATCCATTTGTTTAGTGACTTTTTCAAACTATTTTTACAAAAACTGTATTTCTTGTTGTGTGTGGTCACTGAAGTCTCTGTTCTATCTGTGGTCAGCTAGTGACCTGCCAGAGATTTTGTCGAATGCCTGGATCCAATAAGGAGAGAAAAGAAAAAAAAAAGTGTTCTGCTTCTTTAAATTCTTTAAACTGACCGACAGTTGATCAACGTTTCAGCTGCTTCAGTCCTAAGAGTTGAGACAACAAGCAGTCTCTGTGATGGTCCATTGAACTGCAGATAGATCAAAACACAACTTCAATTTTTGGAGGATGTGGTCCTTATGGCAAGCTGTACCAGGAAAGTGGGTGCTGCAGCTGTGGAAATAGGTGATGGGGAGGGGAGCTGCTATGCAAGATGCTGAAATTTATCAAAGTTGACCAAACTCTTTCCTCATCAAGCTCTCCTATTTATGATGCAAGTGTTCAACTAGACTCTCCAATTCTAAAATTATTGATTCTGACAGTTCTTGTCAGCTCAGTAGTTATTTTGGTGGAAGGACCAATTCCTGGAACTTCCTACTCCACCATCTTCCATGACCTCACTACTCAATTAATGGTTTTAACAGATCATTCTTAATAAGAATACAAACAACCCAAATTAAAAATTAGCAGAAGATTTGAATAGACATTTCACCGAAGGGGATATATGGATGGTGTTATGGATTGAATTGTGTCCCCGAAAATGTGTATCAATTTGGCTAGGCCACAATTCTCAGTATTGTGTGATTGTCCACCATTTTGTCATCTGATGTGATTTTCCTATGTGTTATAAATCCTACCTCTATGAGGTTAATGAGGCAGGATTAGAGGCAGTTATTTTAATGAGGCAGGACTCAATCTACAAGATTAGGTTGTATCTTGAGTCCATCTCTTTTGAGATATAAAAGACAGAAGCAAGCAGAGAGACAGGGGGACCTCATTACCACCAAGCAAGAAGAGCCAGGAGAGCACATCCTTTTGGACCTGGGATCCCTGTGCTGAGAAGCTCCCTAGACCAGGGGAAGATTGATGACAAGGACCTTCCCCCAGAGCTGACAGAAAGAG
Source organism: Dugong dugon (assembly GCA_030035585.1). Taxonomy (NCBI): domain Eukaryota; kingdom Metazoa; phylum Chordata; class Mammalia; order Sirenia; family Dugongidae; genus Dugong; species Dugong dugon. The sequence goes on from CM057470.1 coordinate 58,999,364, forward strand.
AAAGCCTTCCCCAAGAGCTGACACCTTGAATTCGGACTTCTAGCCTATTAGACTGTGAGAGAATAAACTTCTCTTTGTTAAGCCATCCACTTATGGTATTTCTGTTATAGCAGAACTAGAATATCTAAGAGAGATGGCAAATAAGCACATGAAAAGATGCTCAACATCACTACACATTAGGGAAATGCAAATTAAAACAACAATTAAAAGTTACACTACCAGCTGCCATTGATTTGATTCTGACTCATGGAAACTCTCTGTGTGTCAGAGTAGAACCTTCATAGGGTTTTCAAGGCTATGACCATTTGGAAGCAGGTCACCAGGCCTTTCTTCTCAGGTGCCTCTGGGTGCATTAAAACTGCCAATCTTTCAGTTAGTAGTTGAGTGCTTAACCATTTGCACTACCCAGGGATTCCTTGATTTAAAAAAGAAAAAATCCCACTAGGATGGCTATAGTCAAAAAGATTGAAAACACCAAACATTAGCAAGGATGTGAAAAAACTGGAATCCTCATTCATCACTTGTGGGAACATAAATGATGTGGACACTTTAGAGAACAGTTTGTCAGTTTCTTAAAAAGTTAAGCATAAACTTACCATGTAACTCCACAGTTCCACTCCTAGGTATATACCCCAGAGAAATTAAAACTTAGGTCCACACAAAGACTTGTAGCAAATGTTCATAGCAACATTATTCATAATAGCCAAAATGTGGAAACAACTCAAATGTTCATCAACTGATGAGAGGATTAATAAAATGGATAAACAAAGTACTATTCAGCAATAAAAAGGAACGAAGCTGATACATGTTGTAATGTGGATGAACCTCAAAAATATTATAAATAAATTGTGAAGTCAAATAAGGCAGATGCAAAAGACTGCATATTGCATGATTATATTGGTATAAAGTTTCTAGAAAGTACAAAACTATAAGGACAGCAAGCAGATCAGTGGTTGCCTGGGGCATGGGGTGAGAGCAGGGATTGACTACAAATAGGCACAAAGAAACTCTTTTCAGTGATGGAAATGTTCTAAAACTGGATTGTAGTGATGGTTGCACAACTGTATAAATTCTGGGGTCCTAGTATCTAGTACCTGGATCCTAGTATCTAGATCCGGCATCTGGCTCTTCATCATCTGACCTCTGGTTCTTGGGACTTGAGCCAGTGACCTGCTGTATTGCCTGCCAGTATTGGGATTCATCAGTTTCTGCAGTCTGTGAGCTAGCAGCCTGCCATCTTACCTGCTGATCTTGGGATTCATTGGCCTTCACAGCTTGTGAGCCAGCAGCCTGCCATCTACCCTGCCTATCCTGGATTTGTCAGCCTCCATAGCCCATGAGCCAGCGGCCTGCCATCTGACCTTCTGATCATGGTTCGTCAGGCGCTGCAGCTACATGAGTTAGGATAGAAGCAACACTTGAGATCATATGATAGAATTTTGCAAGACCAATGACCTATTGGTTGGAAATACCTTTTTTCAACACTATAAATGGTGACTATACATGTGGACCTTGCCAGCTGGGATAGATAGGACTAAATCAACTACATTCATGGAAAGAGATGATGGAGAAGCTCGATATCATCAGTCAGAACAAGGTCAGGGGCTGACTGTGGAACGGACCATCAATTGATCCGATGCAAGTTCAAGTTGAAGCTGAAGAAAATTAAAACAAGTCCACAAGAGCCAAAATACAACCTTGGGTATATCCCACCTGAATTTAGAAACCATTTCAAGAATAGATTTGATGCACTGAACACTAATTATTGAATACCAGACGAGTTGTTGGATAACATCAAGGCCATCATAGATGAAGAAAGCAAAAGGTCATTAAAAAAACAGGAAAGAAAGAAAAGATCAAAAAGGATGTTAAGAGAAACTCTGAAACTCGCTCTTGAACAGCATCAGAGTACAGTAGCTAAAGCCAATGGAAGAAATGATGAAGTAAAAGAGCTTTAACAAAAGATTTCAAAGGGCAGCTTGAGAAGACAAAGTATAGTCATCCCTTGGTATCCATCGGAGACTGATTCCAGGACCCCTATGAATACCAAAATCTGCAGATGCTCAAGTCCTTTATATAAAATTTGCGTATAACCTGGACATATCCTCCCAGATACTTTAAATCATCTCTAGATTACTTATAATGTAAATTAATACAATGTAAATGCTATGTAAATAGTTGGTTCATCATAAGTGAAGACTTGCTCTAGAAGGTAGCCGTTCTTTTCTATGAGTTTCTTAAGCTCTTTCATTTGGGCTGATGCCTATTGTCCCATAATCTTCAAGTTCTTGAGGCTGTAGTGCTTTACATAGCTAGCCAGCCATCCCTTACCAGCCTTCAACTCCTTCTTCTCACTCTTCTCAACCCCCTTACACTCAGCCTTTGAGGGACTGATTTGACCACATCACTGCTTTTTAAGAGTCATTTTTTTTCACAGAAACAAAGAGTGCACACAACAGAAGTAGCGAATGAATAAGACTCGAAGCAAAAAATGCTCAAACAATGAGTGTTGCAGAGAGACAGGATCTGTGAAATGGCGAGAGGCTACAGCAGAGTATGCCTACATATGACTTCATTTATGTGGATTCAGTGTAGTGCTCAGAGCACAGAAAATTCAAGTTTTGCTCTTTGGAACTTTCTTTTTTTTTCAAATATTTTCCAGCTGCAGTTGGTTGAATTCCAGGATGCAAAACTCGCAGATACGAAAGGTCGACTGTATTTTAATGAAATGTGCAATGACCTGGAGTTAGAAAACCAAAAGGAAAGAACACACTCGGCATTTCTCAACCTCAAAGAAATGAAGAAAAAAATCAAGCCTCGTGTTGCAATATTGAGGGATTCTATGGGCAAAATATTGAATGATGCAGGAAATAGCAAAAGAAGATGGAAGGAATACACAGTCACTGTACCAAAAAGAATTGGTAGACATTAAACTATTTCAGGAGGTAGCATATGATCAAGAAGCGAAGGTATTGAAGGAAAAAGTCCAAGGTGCACTGAAGGCATTGGTGAAAAATAAGGCTCCAGGAATTGACGGAATACCACCTGGAAGAGGTCCATATACATGCCCATTCCAAAGAAAGAAACAGAATGCAGAAATTATCGGACAATATCATTAATATCACACACAAGTAAAATTTTGCTGAAGATCATTCAAACAAAGTTTGCAGCAGTACACCAGCAGGGAACTGCCAGAAATTCAAGCTGGATTGAGAAGAGGACATGGAACCAGGCATATCATTGCTGACGTCAGATGGATCTTGGTGAAAGCAGAGAATACTTGAAAGATGTTTACCTGTGTTTCATTAACTATGCAAAGGCATTTGACTGTGTTGATCATAACAAATTATGGGTAACATTGCAAACAATGGGAATTACAGAACACTTAATTGTGCTCATACAGAACCTGTAGACCAAGAGGCAGTCATTTGAACAGAACAAGGGGCTATTGCACGGTTTAAACTCAAGAAAGTGTGTGTCAGGGTTGCATCCTTTCACCATATTTATTGTATGCTGAGCAAACAATCCAAGAAGCTGGACTATATCAAGATGAATGTGGCATCAGGATTGTTGGAAGACTCATTGACAACCTGCGACATACAGATGACACAACCTTGCTTGCTGAAAGCAAAGAGGACTTGAAGCACTTACTGATGAAGATCAAAGACCACAGGCTTCAGTATGGATTACACCTCAAAGTAGAGAAAACAAAAATCCTCACGACTAGCTCGATAAGCAGCATCATAATAAACAGAGAAAGACTGAAGTTGTCAAGGATTTCATTTTACTTGGATCCACAACCAACACCCATGGAAGTAGCAGTCAAGAAATCAAACGTCCCCTTCTGGTTTCCTCCATCCCATAGTCTCTCATCTGTACATTCCAACGACAAACTCCCCTAGCATTCTTTTATGTTTGTACGCTTTTTGCTCCTCCTCCTCTCTCCTCTCTCCCATATCCAGCTTAGCTTCACACATAACCATCTTCCCGCTGCACCCTACCTACCTGCACCGTGCACTAGACATCACATCACCAAGCGGTGCAGGCACGCCCTATTGGAACCTGCCCAGCACTGACTACCGACCGTCCTGGTGGCTGCGGTGAGTGCCACAAGCAACCCATCCCAGTGGCTCCTCCTCAACTAGATCTGCCCAGCTGTACCACAAGAACAAAAAAAAAAAAAAAAATCTACAATCAATAAACGAGAGAAATATCTACTGAATGCCCCGAAAACAGCAAACAATATCAAAACATTTACAAAAACAAGACAAGATGGCTCCAATAGGCGTCCAAATTAAAACACCAGATAACTCTCCTGTGGAAGAAAATGCACTAGAAGTACCTGATACGGAACTCAAATCACTAATACTCGGAATTTTCCAAGAACTGAGGCAAAAAGCTGACAAACATGAGGAAAAAATAGACAAATTTATGGAAAATACAGACAAAAAATTGGAAGAATTCAGGAAGATGATGCAAGAACAAAATGCCAAAATAAATTCACAACTCGAAATTATACAAAAACAACAATTAGAAATCCAAAAGATAAACAACAAGATTTCAGAAATGGACGGTGTCATAGAAGGGTTGAGAAGTAGATTTGAAACCATGGAAGACAGGATCAGTGGAACTGAAGACAAACACTTGGATACAACTCTGTTTCAGGAAAACTCAGAAAAAAGAACAAAGAAAAATGAAGAGACCCTGAGAGTTATGTGGGACACAATTAAAAGCAAAAACTTACGAGTGATTGGCATACCAGAACAGGGGAAGAAAACAGAAAACACAGAGAGGATCATTGAGGAACTGCTGACAGAAAACTTTCCCAATATCATGAAAGATGAAAAGCTGGTCATCCAAGAAGCTCAACGAACCCCATATAGAATAGACCCCAAAAGAAAATCACCAAGACATATCATATTCACACTCGCTAAAACTAAAGACAAGCAAAGAATCCTGAGAGCAGCTCGGGAAAAACAAGAAGTCACATACAGAGGAGAAACAATAAGACTAAGCTCAGATTATTCAGCAGAAACCATGCAGGCAAGAAGGCAATGGGATGACATATATAAAATCTTGAAAGAAAAAAATTGTCAGCCAAGAATAATATATCCTGCAAAACTCTCATTCAGATTTGATGGTGAAATTAGGTCATTTCCAGATAAACAGAAACTAAAGGAATATGCAAAAGTCAAACCAAACTTACAAGAATTATTAAAGGGAGTTCTTCGATCTGAGGACAAACAGCTTAAGACCTCAGGCAGGACCTAGGACCTAGGATGCAGGTTAACATGAACCAGATACCATTCTAGGAACTGAACTACAGACGACTTTCCAAAAACAAAAGATATACAACAGGGAATCAGAGAAATCAATCAAAGGATGACAACAACATCAAAACAATGAAAGAGGGAACAAACGGCATAGGTATAGAACCTTCTAAAGGAGAAGAAGGCAAGGCGATACCAAGTAACGGTAGACTGCTTCAAAATTATAAAGATAAGGGTAAAATTCATGGTAACCACAAAAAAAGTTAACAAACCAACTCATAAAAATAAAGACGAAAAACATAAAGTCTCAACAAAAACAAAACCTACAAAAACAAAAGAAATGAACACAAAATCCACAAACAAAAGGAACTCAGCACAAGAGAGTAAGAAGAACAAAGAAAACTTCAGCATCACAAAAAAAAGCACTACAAAATGACAGCAACAAACTCACATCTATCAATAATTACACTGAACGTAAATGGACTCAATGCACCCATAAAGCGACGGAGAGTGGCAGAATGGATAAGAAAACAGGATCCATCTATTTGCTGTCTACAAGAGACACATCTTAGAAACAAAGATGTGAATTTATTAAAAATCAAAGGTTGGAAAAAAATATATCAAGCTAACAACTATCAAAAAAGAGCAGGAGTGGCAATTCTAATCTCAGATAAAATAGACTTTAAAACAAAATCTACCATAAAAGACAAAGAAGGACACTATATAATGATTAAGGGGATGATCCATCATGAAGACATAACCATAATAAATATCTATGCACCCAATGACAGGGCTCCAAAATACATAAAAAAAACTCTAACAGCACTGAAAAGAGAAATTGACAGTTCCACAATAATAGTAGGAGACTTCAACACACCACTCTCAGTAAAGGACAGAACAACTAAAAAGAAACTTAGCAAAGATACAGAAGACCTAAAGGACACAATCAGCCAACTGGACCTCATAGACATATATAGAACACTCCATCCAACCGCTGCAAAGTACACATTCTTTTCCAATGCACATGGAACGTTCTCCAGAATAGACCACATCTTAGGCCACAGAGCAATCCTCAACAAGATCCAAAATGCTGAGATAATTCACAGTATCTTCTCTGACCACAATGCCATCAAGGTAGAAATTAACACTAGAAAGAGCAAGGAAAAAAAATCAAACACATGGAAACTGAATAATAATCTGCTTACACATCAATGGGTAATAGAAGAAATCAGAGATGGAATTAAAAAATTCCTAGAATCAAATGAAAATGAAAACACATCATACCAAAACCTTTGGGACACAGCAAAGGCAGTCCTCAGAGGACAATTTATAGCAATAGATGCACATATCAAAAAAGAAGAAAGGGACAAAATCAAAACATTAACTACAGAACTCAAACAAATAGAAAGAGAACAACAAAAAAAGCCTACAACCACCGGAAGAAAGGAAATAGTAAAGATCAGAGCAGAAATAAATGAAATAGAGAACAGAAAAACAATAGAAAGAATCAACAAAACCAAAAGTTGGTTCTTTGAAAGAATCAACAAAATCGACAAACCACTGGCCAGACTGACAAAAGAAAAACAGCAGAGGGCACAAATAACCCAAATAAGAAATGAAATGGGGGACATTACAACAGACCCAACTGAAATAAAAAGGATTATAACAGAATATTATGAAAAACTATATTCCAACAAATTTGAAAACCTAGAGGAAATGGATAAATTTCTAGAAACATACGGCCTACCCAAACTACAACAAAGTGATATTGAAAATCTGAACAGACCCATAACAAGAGAAGAGATTGAAAAGGTAATAAAAAAACTCCCAACCAAAAAAAGCCCTGGCCCAGATGGCTTCACTGGAGAATTCTACAAAACATTTACAGAAGAGCTCGTACCAGTTCTACTCAAGTTATTTCAGAGCATAGAAGAGGAAGCAACACTTCCAAATTCATTCTATGAAGCCAGCATAACGCTGATACCAAAACCAGGCAAAGACATCACAAAAAAAGAAAATTACAGACCAATATCTCTCATGAATATAGATGCAAAAATTCTGAACAAAATTTTAGCCAATAGAATTCAGTATCATATCAAAAAAATAATACACCACGACCAAGTAGGATTCATACCAGGTATGCAAGGATGGTTTAACATTAGAAAATCCATCAACGTAATCCACCACATAAATAAAAGGAAAGAAAAAAATCACATGATTATCTCAATTGATGCAGAAAAGGCATTTGACAAAGTCCAACACCCATTCCTGATAAAAGCTCTCAATAAAATAGGTATAGAAGGGAAATTTCTCAACATCATAAAGGGCATCTATGCAAAACCAACAGCCAACATCATTCTTAATGGAGAAAGGCTGAAAACATTCCCCCTGAAAACAGGAACAAGACAAGGATGCCCTTTATCACCACTCCTATTTAACATTGTGCTGGAAGTTCTCGCTAGAGCAGTAAGGCAAGAGAAAGAAATAAAGGGCATCCAAATTGGTAATGAAGAAGTTAAACTCTCCCTGTTTGCAGATGATATGATACTATACATAGAAAACCCTAAAGACTCCACGAGAAATTTACTGGAACTAATAGAAAGATTCAGCAGAGTAGCAGGATACAAGATAAACATTCAAAAATCAGTTGGATTCCTATACACCAGTAAAGAGAACGATGAAAAGGAGATCAGGAAATCAATACCATTTTCAATAGCCCCTAAAAAGATAAAATACTTGGGAATAAATCTGACCAGGAATATAAAAGACCTATACAAAGAAAACTACAAAACACTGCTGCATGAAACCCAAAGGGATCTACATAAATGGAAAAACATACCATGCTCATGGATAGGCAGACTCAACATTGTGAAAATGGCAATTCTACCTAAAGCAATTTACAAATACAATGCAATTCCGATACAAATACCAACAACATTCTTCAAAGAGATGGAAAAACTAATTATTAACTTTATATGGAAAGGGAAGAAACCCCGAATAAGTAAAGCACTACTGAAGAAGAAGAATAAAGTTGGAGGACTCACACTACCTGACTTGAGAACCTACTATACAGCTACAGTACTCAAAACAGCCTGGTACTGGTACAACAACAGAGACATTGACCAATGGAACAGAATTGAGAACTCAGATGTAAATCTATCCACCTACGGTCACCTGATTTTTGACAAGGGCCCAAAATACATCAAATGGGGAAAAGACAGTCTTTTTAACAAATGGTGCTGGCAAAACTGGATATCCATTTGTAGAAAAATGAAACAGGACCCATACCTCACACCATATACAAAAACTACTTCAAAATGGATCAAAGACCTGAATATAAAGCCTCAAACTATAAAATTCATAGAAGAAAAAATAGGACCAACACTTCAGACCTTAATACATGGCATTAACAGGATACAAACCATAAACATCAACACAAAAAACCCAACAGATAAACTAGATAATTGAGATCTTCTAAAAATCAAACATCTATGCTCTTCAAAAGATTTCACCAAAAGAGTTAAAAGAGAACCTACAGACTGGGAAAAAATTTTTGGACAGTACAAGTCAGACAAAGGTCTAATCTCCATAATCTACAAGAAAATCCAACACCTCTACAACAAAAAGACAACCAATCCTATCAAAAAATGGGCAAAGGAAATGAACAGACACTTCACCAAGGAAGACATTCAAATGGCCAACAGACACATGAGGAAATGCTCGCGATCACTAGCCATTAGAGAAATGCAAATTAAAACCACAATGAGATACCATCTCACCCCGGCATTACTGGCACGAATCAAAAACACTGGAAATAACAAATGTTGGAGGGGCTGCGGGGAGACGGGAACTCTTATACACTGCTGGTGGGAATGCAAAATGATACAGCCATTTTGGAAAATGATATGGCGTTTCCTCAGAAAGCTAGAAATAGACGTACCATTCGATCCAGCAATCCCACTCCTAGGAATATATCCTAGAGAAATAAGAGTCATCACTCGAATAGACATATGCACACCTATGTTCATGGCAGCATTATTCACAATAGCAAAACGATGGAAACAACCTCGATGTCCATCAACAGACGAATGGATACACAAACTATGGTACATACACACAATGGAGTACTATGCAACGAGAAAGAACAATGAATCGGTGAACCATCTCATAACATGGATGAAACTGGAGGACATCATGCTGAGTGAAATAAGTCAATCACAAAAGGACAAATATTGTATGAGACCTCTATTGTAAAAACCCATGAAAAAATTCACATGCAAAATGTAACAATCCTTGTTGGTTACCAGGGATGGGAGGTGGGGGGGATACTAAATAGGTAATAGGTAAGTGGTAACTTGGGTGAGAGATGAGATAGTACATAGTACAGGGGAAACTAACACAACCTGCACAAGGAAAGGTCATGGAGGCCCTATAGACACATCCAAACCCCCGAGGGACTGAGTTGTTGGACGGAGGCCTCTGGGGACCATGATCTCGGGGAACATCTAGCTCAATTGGCATGACACTACTTATAAAGATAATGCTCTACATTCTACCTTGGTGAGTAGTGTCTGGGGTCTTAAAAGCCTATGAGCGGCCATCTAAGATACTCCACTGATCTCATCCCTTCGGGAACAAGGGAGAACGAAGAGAACAGGATACAAGGAAAAGATTAGTCCGAAGGACTAATGGTCCACAGCTACCAAGGCCTCCACGGGACTGAGCCCAGTACAGCTGGATGGTGCCCGGCTACCACCAATGACTCCTCTGACCAGGATCACAACAGAGGGTTCTGGGCAGAGCTGGAGTAGGATGTAGAGTATAATTTTAACTCCCAAAAAAAAAAAAAAAAAAGAAGACCAGATATACTGGCCTAAAGAATACTAGAGAAACCTCGAGAGTGTGGCCCCCAGACACCCTTTCAGCTCAGAGGGGAAGTTACCTTCAAGGTTCGATGTTAAGCCTGGGAATGGACACCCCAGTAAAACTAAATGGGACTAACGATGTACAGGAGTCCGGTGACAAGGGCCAGAAGGCAGAGGGAGAGTAGGAAACTGATGATAAGGAACACAAATTGAATAAGGACACTGTCGATGTATTGTGAGATTGTTGACCACTGCTATAGGGCAACATTTGTAGTAACTATTAAATGGGAGGCTGTTTTGTCCTGTAAGCCTTCATCTTGGGCGAGAATGGCAGCACAATTGGAAGAGCATAGTCAATATCACTTAAATGTGTAAGTAAAAAGTTTTGAAATGGTGTTTAAATAAAATAAAAATAAATAAATAAATAAATAAATAAATAAACAAATGAGACTAAAGAGGTACAATAGTCCACTGACAAGGTCCAGAAGACAGAAGGGGACAAGGAAGCCCCCTGGTGATAGGGAACACAAGGTGGAGTAAGGATATTCTTGATGTGCTGTGAGATTGTTAACCATTGTCATAGGGCAACATGTGTAGTAACTGTTAAATGAAAAACTATTTTTTCTGTAAGCCTTCATCTTAAGTGAGAATAACAGCACAGTTGGAAGAGCGTAGTCAATGTCACTGAACTGTGAATGTAGAAATTTTGAAACGGTGTATCTTTGGCCATCTGTAATTTTCATCAAAAAAAAAGGTTGAGAATTTAGAGGCTTAATACGTTGTGGGGTTGTTAACCAATGTCAAAAAACAACATGTGTACTACTATTTCATGAGAAACTATTTGCTCTGTAAGCTTTCACCTGAAGTACAATAAAATATATATTAAAAAAAAAAAAATACCTACCAAAAAAAAAAAAAAAAAAAAGAAATCAAACGATGCATTCCTTGGGCAAATATGCTTCAAAAGACCTCTTTAAAGTGTTGAAAAGCAAAGATGTCTTTGAGGACTAAGATGTGCCTGACCCAAGCCACAGTGTTTTCAATTGCCTCATATGCATGCGAAGCTGGACAATGAATAAGGAAGACCAAAGAAGAATTGATGCCTTTGAATTATGGTGTTGGTGAAGAATGTTGAATATACCATGGACTGCCAGAAGAACGAACAAATCTGTCTTGGAAGAAGTACAGCCAAAATGCTCCTTAGAAGGGAGGATGGTGAGATCTCCTCTCATGTACTTTGGATATGTTATCAGGAGGGACTAATCCCTGGAGAAGGACACCATGCTTGGTAAAGTAGAGGGTTAGTGAAATAAAGGAAGACCCTCAGGAGAAGAACTGACACAGTGGCTGCAACAATGGGCCCAAACGTAGCAACAATTGTGAAGATGGCGCAGGGCCAGGCAGGGTTTTGTTCTGTTGTACATAGGGTTGCTATGAGTTGAAATCAACTTGATGGCACCTAATGACAACAACAACAGCAGCAAAAATGTGGTCTAGAAGGGAAGGGGTACACATGGCAAGTTCCCTTGGTCCAGGGGAATTCTTTACCCTTTGGGAGAAACATGGCTGGAGAACAGTGAGGATTGTTTGGATAAATTGTTTTAATAGATTTCCTGAAATTCATCCATTCTTGTTGTTATGGATTGAATTGTGTCCCCCCAAAATATGTGTCAACTTGGCTAGACCATGGATTCCCAGTATTGTGTGGCTGTCCTCCATTTTGTGATTTGATTATCCTTCATTTTGTGATGTGTTTTAAATCCTATCCTCTATGCCTGTGGTTATGGTCCCATTTGGGAGTGAGCTGTTCATTTTTGTTATGAGACAGGATTAGGTCATGTTAATGAGGATTAAGGTGAGATGAAACACCCTTAATCACGTCAAAGCCCTGATTGAATGTAAAGGGAGTTTCCTTAGGGTGTGGCCTGTATCATTTTTTATCTTACAAGAGATAAAAGGAGAAGGAATCGAGTAGCAAGAGAGGGACCTCACTACCACCAAGCAAGAAGAGCTAGGAGTGGAGCTTGTCCCTTGGACCTAAGGTCCTGCGCTGAGAACCTCCCAGATCTAGGGGAAGATTGATTCCAAGACACATGGAGAACTCCAAGGAACTCTGGGCCCACAGTTGTTGAAGGGAGATTAGGACCTTCCCCAAGAGCCAACAGAGAGAGAAAGCCTTCCCTTGAAGCTGGCAGCCTGATTTCAGACTTCTGAAATGTGAGAGAATAAATTTCTGTTTGTTAAAGCCACCCACTTGTGGTATTTCTGTTCTAGCAGCACTAGATAACTAAGACACTTGTCATTCTGGAATAAACCTTGCTTAGTCATGGTTTTTGAAATACTGTTGGATTCCATTTGCTAATGTTCTATGTAGGAATTTTCCATCCATATTCATAAATGAAAGTGATCTCTAGTTTTCTTTATTTGTGCTAACGTTGTCAGGTTTCAGTATCAGGCTTATGTTAGTTTTGTAAATTAAATTGGGAAGTTTTCCATGTTTTTTCTATGTTCTATAACAGTTATTTTGTTCCTTTTAATATGCGAGCCACAAAACCTTCTCACTGTAAAAAATTCAAGTCATACAGAAAAAGCAAAAGTCCCCCCAACCCTTCTCCCAAATCCTAATCATCTGCCGAGAAATGACCACTATGATCCATTTGCCATACATTCTTCCAGACTCTTTTCATTTCCATACAGATATATACATATATATAATTTGGAACTTTTTTTTTTTTACGTAAGTGGAATTAAGCTTTACATACTGAATTGCAAATTTTTGTGTCTTATGAGTTTTTTTTACTTAACCAAATCACGTCTTGGAGAACTTGCCATCTCAGTACATATAGACCTATCACATTCTTTTTAAATATTACATGATGTTCCATAGTATCGGTATATTCATCTAAAACTATTCTCCATTTGAGGGACACTTAAGTGGGTTTCAATTTTTCTTCATTATAATGCTGCATTATGGATTTTTTGTAGCACTTGTTACTACCTGATTTTATCCTATTTAGTGATTTGTTTGTTAAATGTTCATTTGTTTATTGTTCTGTCTCTCCCCACTAGAACTTTAACTCCTTCAAAGCAAAACCTTTTTATGCCCTGCTCCGCTTTGCCTAAAATTGTGTTGACACATAGTAAACCAGTTGCTGTCGAATCGATTCTGACTCATGGCCATCCTATGCATGTCAGAGTAGAACTGTATTCCACAGTTTTTAATGGCTGATTTTTTTGGATGTTGCTCACTAGGCCTTTCTTCCGAGGTACCTCTGGATGAACTCGAACCACCAACCAAGAGCCAAGCGTATTAACCGTTTGCACCATCCTGGGACTCCTGGTACATAGTAGGCACTCAATAAATATTCATTGAATAAATGGATGAGTAAAAGACTATCTTTGTAAATGGCTGTGTATTAGTTTCCTAGGGTTACTGTAACAAAGTACCCCAAAGTGGGTGTCTTCAAACATCAGAAATTTATTGTCTCACAGTTCTGGAGGCTAGATGTCCAAAATCAGGGTGCTGGCAGGGCCATGATCTCTCTGAAGGCTCTAGGGAAAGATCCTTCCTTGTTTCTCCCAAACGCACCCTGGTGGCGCAGTGGTTAAGCACTTGGCTGCTAACCGAAAGGTCTGCAGTTCAGACCCACCAACTGCTCTGCGGAGAAAGATGTGGCAGTCTGCTTCCATAAAGATTTACAGCCTTGGAAACCCTAGGGGGCACCTCTACTCTGCCCTACAAGGTCACTATGAGTCGTAATCTACTCAAGGGCAACGAGTGTCTCTCCCAGCTTCCTGGAGCCCCAGGCGTTCCTTGGGTTGCAGCTGCAGCATAACTCTGTCATCACGTAGCTGTTTTCCCTCTGTCTGACTCTCTGTGTCTCTTCTCTTTTATAGGACACTGCTCAGGTTGGATTAGGATCCAACCCACTCTGGTATGATCTCATGTTAGCTTAACTGATAACATCTTCAAAGACTCTATTTCCAAACAAGGTCACATTCTCACGCACCAGGGGTTAGGACTTCAACATAAATTTTGAGGCACAATTCAATCTATAATAGGCCCTTTAGGCATACATGCCATTTTATCTTTCTTTCTTTTATTGTGCTTTAGATGAAGCTATTGTATCTTTAGATTAGTTACCTAGAAGTGGAAGTGCTGCGTCAAAACATTCTCATTTAACTTTTCAATAAACCAGTTAAATCAGTCGCTGTGGAGTCATTCTGACTCATGGTGACCCCATGTGTTCGTCAGAGTACGACTGTCTCCATAGGATTTTCAATGGCTGATTTCCTGGAAGTAGATCGTCAGGTTTTTCTTCTGAGGTGCTTTTGGGTGGGCTTGAACCTTCAACCTTGTGGTTAGCAGCCAGGCTTGTTAATCATTTTCACCACTCAGGGACTCCAACATTTCAACACAATCGCCTAATTGACCTCCAGACATTTGGATCAGTTTATACCTCCGCAAGTAACATTCAAGAGAATCCACTGCCTCACACCCTTGCCACCATTTGCTATTAACATACTTAACTTTTTATCCAATTTATGAGTGAAAAAAAAAAAAGTATCTTATTCCTGTTTTAATGTGCACCTTTTTGATTACTAGAACAGTTGATCATGTTTTTGTTTCTTGGCGACCTGGGAATCCTTCTCTGTGAATTATTTGCTTATATTTTTTGTCCCTTTTTTCTACTCAGTCGCTTACATTTTTCTTATTGACTTGTGGGAGATTTTTGTTTATTTTGGAGCAAAAATTGTTAAATATATGGCCAATATTTTCTCCTAGTTTATTGCTTTTGATTTAAATTTATCTATGGTATCTTTCTGGTCTGCATTATGTAAGTTATATTTTAATTTATCAGATTTATTTGTATTTTGATTTATGTTTCTTTTTTCAGTTTAAAACTTGATTAGTATCTATTGACACAGCTCTGTGAATAATGAGAAATTTGTTATATTCAATCATAAAGGCTATCCTTTCAAACTGATATTCTTTAAATACTTGTTAAACATTTATTTAAAAGGACAGAAAGAAGCTGTTTTTCTTTTAATTAGAGTGGAACGTGGCCTTCTTTATATGCCAAATAAGGGCTTTATGGCATGCTCTGAATGTAACAAAGCATTTTAACTTAATTGGCATTATCTTTCATTTCATTCTATTGTTCGCAAATAGACTCAGGGTGAAAATAATCTGTAGTACTAACTAAGAGCTGTCTTCAAGGCATGTGGGTCAGAATACAGAGAAAGGTAGGAGCCAACAGGGTTGACGGGATGGCAGGCTCCCATTCTGGGGTTCTGATTCCTACCACCTCCTTCACTCCCATCAATGATCTACCAAGAGAAACCAAACCCATTGTGACGCCATGTGTTACAGAGTAGAACTGACGTCCATAGGGTTTGCTTGGCTGTAATCTTTACAGAAGCAGATTGCTAGGCCTTTCTTCCTCAGTGCCACTGGGTGGGTTTGAACCACCAACCATTTGTGCCACCCAAGGACCTCTCACAAATGATCTGTTGTTGTTAGTCACCAAATGATCTAGGATCTCCTGTCTTAGTCATTTGGTGCTGCTCCAACAGAACTACCACAAGTGGATGGTTTTAACAAAGAAGAATTTATTTTCTCACAGTCTAGTAGGCTACAAATCCAAATTCAGGGCTTCAGCTCCAGCGGAAGGCTTTCTCTCTGTTGGATCTGGAGGAAGGTCCTCGCCATCATCAGTCTTCCCCCAGACTAGGAGCTTCTCTGCGCAGGAACCTTAGTCCAAAGGACGTGCTCTGCTCTCGGTGCTTCTTTCTTGGTGGTATGAGGTCCCCAACTCTCTGCTTGCTTTCCTTTCCTTTTATCTCTTGAAAGATAAAAGGTGGTGCATGCCACACCCTAGGGAAACTCCCTTTACATTGGATCAGGGATGTGACCTGGGTAAGGGTGGTGTTACAGTCCCACCCTAATCCTCTTTAACATAAAATTACAATACAAAATGGAGACTAACCACACAATTCTGGGAATCATGGCCCACCCAAATTGATACACACATTTTTGGGGGACATAATTCAAGCCATGACAATCTCCCAACTAGATTTGCTTGGAGGGACGAGGAGTTAGTTAAACCACAGGCTAGGTCTTGGACTTGAAGCCTGATGTGTTTTTAAAGTAAGGGTTTTGGTTCCCTGCTCTAAACTTTTAAACCATCAAGTTGAACTCTTATTTCTCTCTCAACAATGCTGTCTCAACCTAAGTTAGTGCTCAATAAATACTTGCTGACTTCTCCTCCTCCTCCTCCTTTTCCTGCTTCTTTGTGCATAATCATTAGCCCTTCTGAGAAAAGCCCAACTATTGAGGTCAGTGGCTCTCAACTGGGGATGCACAGCCGAACTGATTGGCAGCTTAACAAAAAAATAGGCTCCTGGGCTCTAACCTAGATTTCCTGAATCACAATCACCAGAGGCTGGGCCAGGAATCATGAAATGTTTAAAATTTCCCCAGGTGATACTGACTTGCAGCCTGGCTTGAGAATAACGATTCTACCAGTTGCTGTCCAGTTGATTCTGACTCAAGGGGTTTTTCAGAAGTAGATCGCCAGGCCTTTCTTCCGAGGTGTCCCTGGCTGGGCTTGAACTTCCAATCTTTTGGTTAGTAGCTGAGTGGGTTAACTGTTTGCATCACCCAGGGACTCCTATAACTACTCTTAACATATGACTTTACCCTTAAGGGACGGCTAAAGGAGCTAATGAGGATACAGTCAGACAATGTGAGAAATTCTGCAGGACGAATGACCTAGTTCCTTCAACAAATAAATGGCATAAAAAACTTGGGGGCGGGGGGAGGAATGAGAACAGTTATAAATTGAAAGACTTGAGACATACCACCTAAATACAATGTATAGACCTTGTTTGGATCCTGATAAACAAACTGAAACTAGGCATTTTTGAGAAAATTAGGGAAAACTGAACACAGATTATTTTTTACACTGCAGAATTATTATTAATTTTATTGATATGGTAATATTGGTTCAATGGTTGTGTTAAAAAACAAAGTCCATATCTGTTAAATATAAATACTTAGTATTTATAGGTGACATACCTAAAATTTGCTTTTAAATGTTTCTGGACATTATTTATTTATTTATTTTTTATTGTTGTACTTTAAGTGAAAGTTTACAATTCAAGTTAGTCTCTCATACAAAAATTTATACATACATTGTTATGTGGCCCTGATTGCTTTCCCTATACTGTGACAGCACACTGCTCCTTTCCACCCCTAATTTCCCATGTCCATCCAACCAGCTCCTGACCCTCTCTGCCTTCTCATCTCACCACTGGACAGGAGCTTGAGTCTCAACGTATCTACTTGAGCTAAGAAGCACACTCTTCACGAATGTCATTTTATGTCCCATAGTCCAGTCTAATCTTTTTCTGAAGAGTTGGCCTTGGGAATGGTTTTAGTTCTGGGTTGACAGACAGTCCGGGGGTCATGCTTTCCGGGGTTCCTCCAGTCTCAGTCAGACCATTAGGTCTGGTCTTTTTACTAGAATTTGAGTTCTGCATGCAACTTTTCTCGTGCTCCATCAGGGACTCTCTGCTGTATTCCCTGTCAGAGCGGTCATTGGTGGTAGCCGGGCACCATCGAGTTCTTCTGGTCTCAGGTTAATGCAGTCTCTGGTTTATGTGGCCCTTTGTGTCACTTGGGGTAATACTTCCCTTGTGTCTTTGGTGTTCTTCATTCGCCTTTATTCCAGGTGAGTTGGGACGAATTGATGCATCTTAGATGGCTGCTCACTAGATTTTAAGACCCAGACGCCACTCACCAAAGTAGGATGCAGGACATTTTCGTAATCAACTTTGTTATGCCAACTGACTTAGATGTCCCCTGAAAGCATGACCCCCAGACCCCACCCATGTTACTCTGTCCCTTGAAGCATTTGACTGTATTCAGGAAACTTCTTAGCTTTGGTTTAGTCCAGTTGTGCTGACTTCCCCTGTAGTGTGTGTTGTCCTTCCCTTCACCTAAGATAATTCTTGTGTACTATCTAGTTAGTAAATAACCCTCACCCTCTCTCCCCACCCTCGTAACCACTAAGGAATGTTTTCTTCTGTGTTTAAATCTTTTCTTCAGCTCTATACAATATTTGTCCTTCTGTGACTGACTAAATTCACTCAGTGTAATGCCTTCCAGATTCCTCCATGTTATAAGATGTTTCATGGATTCATCATTGTTCTTTATTGTTGTGTAGTATTCCATTGCGTGAATATAACATAATTTGTTTATCCATTCGTCCATTGATGGGCGCCTAAGTTGTTTCCATCTTTTTGCTATCGTAAGCAGTGCTGCAATGAACATGAGCATACACATATCTATCCGTGTGATGGCTCTTATTTCTCTAGGCTATATTCCAAGGAGCAGGATAGCTGGGTTGTATGGTACTTCTATTTCTAGCTTTTTAAGGATGCGCCAAATCGATTTCCAAAGTAGTTGTACCATTTTACATTCCCACCAACAGTGTATAAGTGTTCCAGTCTCTCCACAACCTCTCCAATATTTATTATTTTGTATTTTTTTGATTAATGCTAGCCTTGTTGGGGTGAGATGGTATCTTATTGTAGTTTTGATCTGCATTTCTCTAATGGTTAATGATCCTGAGCATTTCTTCACCTGTCTGTTAGCCACCTGAATATCTTCTTTGGCAAAGTGCCTGTTCATATCCTTTGCCCATTTTTTAATTGGGTTATCTGTCTTTTTGCTGTTGAGGTTTTGCAGTATCTTGTACATTTTATGGATTAGACAACGATTGGATTTGTCATAGCCAAATTTTTTTTCCCAGTTTGTACATTATCTTTTGATTCTTTTGGTGAAGTCTTTTGATGAGCATAAGTGTTTGATTTTTAAGAGTTCCCAGTTATCTAGTTTCTCTTCTGGTGTTTGTGCATTGTTACTTACGGTTCGTATTCTGTTTATGCCATGTATTAGGGCTCCTAGTGTTGTCCCTATTTTTTCTTCCATGATCTTTATCATTTTAGGTTTTATATTTACATCTTTGATCCATTTTGAGTTAGTTTTTGTGCATGGTGTGAGGTATGGCTCTTATTGCAGTTTTTTATGGATGGATATCCAGTTATGCCAGCACCATTTGTTAAAGAGACTGTCTTTTCCCCATTTAATGGATTTTGGGATTTGGTCAAATATTAGCTGCTCATAGGTGGATGAATTTACATCTGGATTCTCAATTCTGTTCCATTGGTCTATGTATCTGTTGTTGTACCAGTACTAGGTTGTTTTGACTACTGTGGTGGTATAATAGGTTCTAAAATTAGGTAGTGTGAGGCCTCCCACTTTGTTCTTCTTCTTGAGTGATGCTTTACTTATCCAGGGCCTCTTCCCTTTCCATATGAAGTTGGTGATTTGTTTCTCCATCTCATTAAAAAATGCCATTGGAATTTGGATCAGGATTGCATTGTATCTGTTGATCGCTTTGGGTAGAATTGACATTTTAACAATGTTGAGTCTACCTATCCATGAGCAATGTATGTTTTTCCACTTATGCAGGTTTCTTTTCTTTTCTTGCAGTAGAGTCTTGTAGTTTTCATTGTATAGGTCTTTTACGTCTCTGGTTAGATTTATTCCTAAGTATTTTATCTTCTTGGGGGCTATTGTAAATGGTGTTGTTTTGGTAATTTTCTCTTTGAGGTTCTCTTTGTTGGTGTAGACGAATCCAACTGATTTTTGTATGTTTATCCTGCATCCTGAAACTTTGCTGAAATCTTCTATTAGTTCCAGTAGTTTTCTTGTGGATTCTTTGGGGTTTTCTGTGTATAAGATCATATCACCTGCAGAAAGAGATACTTTGACTTCTTTCCTACCAATCTGGATGCCCTTTATTTCTTTTTCTAGCCTAATTGCTCTGGCTAGGATCTCTAGCACAATGTTGAATAAGAGTGGTGATAAAGGGCATCCTTGTCTGGTTCCCATTCTCAAGGGGAATGCTTTCAGAATCTCTCCATTTAGGGTGTTGTTAGCTGTTGGCTTTGTATAAATGTCCTTAATTATGTTGAGGAATTTCCCTTTTATTCCTATTTTGTTGAGAGTTTTTATGATGAATGGGTGTTGGACTTTGTCAAATGCCTTTTCTGCATTGATTGATAAGATCATGTGATTCTTGTCTTTTGTTTTATTAATTGATGGATTACATTGATAGTTTTTTTTTTTTTTTTTTTTTTTTTTTACTGTTGAACCATCCCTGCATACCTAGTATAAATCCCACTTGATCATGGTGAATTATTTTTTTGATATGTTGCTGAATTCTATTGGCTAGAATTTTGTTGAGGATTTTTGCGTCAATGTTCATGAGGGATATTGGTTGGTAATTTTCTTTTTTTTTTGTGGTGTCTTTACTTGGTTTTGGTATCAGGGTTATGGTGGCTTCATAGGGTGAGTTTGGGAGTATTCCTTCCTTTTCTGTGCTCTGAAATACCTTTAGTAGTAGTGGTGTTATCTCTTCTATGAAAGTTTGGTAGAATTCTCCAGTGAAGATGTTCCTGCCAGGGCTTCTTTTTGTTGGGGGTTTTTAAATTACCTTTTCAATCTCTTCTTTTGTTAGGGGTGTATTTAATTGTTCTACCTCTGTTTATGTTAGTTTAGGTAGGTAGTGAGTTTCTAGAAATTTGTCCATTTCCTCTAGGCTTTCAAATTTGTTAGAGTACAATTTTTCACAGTATTCTGTTATGATTCTTTTAATTTCAGTTGGGTCTGTTGTGATATCACCCATCTCATTTCTTATTTGGGTTATTTGCTTTCTCTCCTGTTTTTCTTTTGTCAGTTTGGCCAGTGGTTTATGAATTTTGTTGATCTTTTCAAAGAACCAGCTTTAGGTCTTGTTAGCTCTTTCAATTGTTTTTCTATTCTCTATTTCATTTACTTCTGCTCTAATTCTTATCATTTCCTTTCTTCTGGCACCTGAGGGCTTCTTTTGCTGCTGTCTTTCTACTTGTTCCAGTTGTAGGGTTAATGTTTTGATTTTGGCCCTTTCTTCTCTTTGGATGCATGTATTTATTGTTATAGACTGACCTGTGAGCACTGCTTATGCTATGTCCCAAAGGTTCTGGTAGGATGAGTTTTCATTCTCATTTGATTCTATGAGTTTGTTTATTCCTTCCTTAATTTCTTCTATAACCCGGTAGTTTTTGATCAAGGTGTTGTTCAGTTTCCATGTGTTTGATTTTTTTCTTTGCTTTTTCTGTTGTTGATTTCTACTTTTATGGCTTTATGGTCAGAAAATATGCTTTGTAATATTTCCGTGCTTTGGATTTTGTTAAGGCTTGCTTTATGGCCTAATATGTGGTCTATTCTGGGAATGTTCCATGTGTATTGGAAAAGAAAGTATACTCGGCTGCTGTTGGGTGGAGTGTTCGGTATATATCTATGATAGCAAGTTGGTTGATTGTAGCATTTAGCTCTTCCTTTCTTTGTTGAGCTTTTTTCTGGATGTTCTGTCTTTCACTGAAAGCGGCTTGTTGAAGTCTCCTGCTACTGTTGTGGAGCTTTCTGTCTCTCTTTTCAGTGCTGTTAGAGTTTGTTTTATGTATTTTGGATCCCTGTCGTTGGGTGCATAAATATTTATTATAGTTATGTCCTCCTAGCGTATTGACCCTTTAATCATTACGTAATGTCCTTCCTTATCCTCTGTGGTGGATTTTATTTTAAAGTCTATTTTGTCAGAGATTAATATTGCCACTCCTGCTCTTTTTTGAGTGTTGTTTGTGTGATATATTTTTTCCATCTTTTGAGTTTATTTTGTTTGTGTCTTTAAGTCTAAGGTGTGTCTCTTGTAGGCAGCATATAGACAGATCCTGTTTTTTTAATCCAATCTGCCACTCTGTTTCTTTATTGGTGCATTTAGTCCATTTACATTCAGTGTAATTATTGATAGATATGAGTTTAGTGCTGTCATTTTGATGTCTTTTTTTGTGTGTTGTTGACAGTTTCTTTGTTCCACTTAATTTTCTGTGCTGAGTCATTTTTCTTTATGTATTTTCTTTTCATCTTTCTCATTGTTGTTGATTTTGTGTTTGCTGAGTCTTTATATTTTTCTTGTTTTTTATTTTGATGTGTAGGATTGTTAATTTCCTTTGTGATTACCTTAATATTTACCCCTATTTTTCCAAGTTTATACCAGTCTTTTATTTCTTTATATCACCTTGACTTCCTCTCCATATGAAAAATCTATGTCTACACTTTTTAGTCACTCTATTCTGTTTTAATGTTGTCATCTTTTATATACTGACATCCCTGTTTCCCTGTTTTCAGTGTTTTAGCTTTGATTTATTTTTGTAACTTCCCTGTCTGGGTTGATATCTGGTTGTGCTGTCCTGTGTTCTAGTCTTGGGTTGTTACCTGATGTTATTGATTTTCTAACTGGAGGACTCCCTTTAGTATTTCTTGTAATTGTGGTTTGGTTTTTGCAAATTTCCTAAACTTGTTTTTATCTAGAAATGCCCTAATTTCACCATCATATTTGAGAGACAGTTTTGCTGGATATATAACTCTTGGCAGTTTTTTTCCTTCAAGGCTTTATATATGTCATCCCATTGCCTTCTTGCCAGCATGGTTTCTGCTGAGTAGTCTGAGCTTATTCTTATTGACTTTCCTTTGTAGATGACTTTTATTTTATCCCTAGCCACTCTTAAAATTCTCCCTTTATCTTTGATTTTGGTAAGTTTGATTATAATATGTCTTGGTGACTTTCTTTTGGAGTCTACCTTACGTGGGGTTCGATGAGCATCTTGAGTATATATCTTCTCATCTTTCACGATATCAGGGAAGTTTTCTGCCAACAGATCTTCAACAATTTTCTCTATGTTTTCTGTTATCCCCTCCCTTTTCTAGTACTCCAGTCACTTGTAGGT
The DNA here is from genome assembly GCA_030035585.1 of Dugong dugon. NCBI lineage: Eukaryota > Metazoa > Chordata > Mammalia > Sirenia > Dugongidae > Dugong > Dugong dugon. The sequence continues at coordinate 59,022,396 of CM057470.1, forward strand.
TATTCCTCTTGATAGAAACCCACATAATTCTTAGGGTTTTTTCATTTTTTTAAATACTTTTATCTGATTTTTCCTCAAATAAGTTGGTGTCAAGTGCGTTATCTTCAATCTCACTCATTCTGCCTTCCATTGCCTCTATTCTGCTCCTATGACTTTCTATTGAGTTGTCTAATTGTGAAATTTTAGTGTTAATCTTCTGGATTTCTGATTGCTGTCTCTCTATGGATTCATGCAGCCTCTTACATCTGTCACTATGCTCTTCTCTAATCTTTTTAATTTCCTCTATTGCGTATTCTGTGTTTTGCTTAATTTCCTTCCTGATTTCTTGAAGAGTTCTGTATATTAATCTTTTGTATTCTGCCTCTGGTAATTCCAAGAAATTTTCTTCCCCTGAAAATTTCTAGATTCTTTATTTTGAGAGCTTGCTGAAGCCATCATGGTCTGCCTCTTTATGTGATTTGATATTGATCCTTGTCTCTGAGCCATCAAGAAGTTATTATATTTATTTATTTTATGTTTGCTTACTGTGTCCTAGATTCTTGTTTTATTTTGTTTTGATATGCCCAAAAAGGCTGCTCATTTGAGCCAGCCCAATCACCAGTGCCCCTGAAGCTCCAATGTCCTCCCACCAGGTGGCCACACCTACCACTATGTATGTGAGCCCAGGAGTCTGCCCACTCCTCCTGTATGGATTCAGCTCAGGTGTCCAGGTAGTCAGCCACCAAGTGTGTGTTGCAGGCTCTCACCTACAGTTCTAGACAGGCATGGGTGATTGGTGTAGGCACAGGCATCCAGCTGCAGCAAGGGGACACTTGCTGTGCAAGGCAGCGGGCTGATGGCTGCCCCCAAGTGTCCAGGAGGAAAGCGTGTCCCTGATCCCTAGAGCACATAGGTGGGTGGGTTTTGCAGCCAGACTATGAGCACCCAGTGCTGTTGGCTGTAAGGACTGGGGGGCACCTCTTATTCTTGGGCCCCTATTGCAGGTGGCTAGGTGGCATGGGTGGAGCCACCAGTCCTCAGGCCCCTGATGTGGGTAGGTTAAAACCCTGCTTAATGGGAAGAGCAGTGTCAAATGTCATGAACTTGTCACTTAACAGCTGAAACAGTTGAAGTTAGACTTCAGGTATATACCCTGTTGTACTGCAACAATGAGGGCCTAAGCTGTTGAAATGGGCCCACACAAGTCTCTGCAGGGGGAAAGGCACTCAAAGTCTGTGGATCCCTTATGCCTGTGCCTAGGCAAAGGAGCTGTGCCTACCCTGAGTTGTTGGGTTAGGAGAGCATTTTTTTCCCCTTGTTTGTTAATTTGTTCTCTCTCCAAGGCTGGGAGAATGGCTCAGGGGGCATGACAGGTCCCACTTCTGGCCCAGGGGACTTGGCAATCGCTGAAGCCGTCCTGAACCCAAAGCAGAGCAGGGAGCAGGGAGCAGGGAGGTAAATGGGAGAAAGGTTTTTCTCTAACGGGGGTGTTTGTGATCCGCACAGTAGGCCAGACGCAAATACTTATCTTTCACCTATCAATGGCTGCTTCCCACTGGTTCTGGTCGAGTAGACTGTGCCGCTAGGTCTCTTCCAGTGTTGAAAATGCCTCCCAAGTGCTGCTCCTTACCTGCCTCACCGCTCACCCCCAAGCTGATCCGGGCTGAAGGGCTCTGGCTCCCACTGAGTCAGGTCTGGCAACTTCTCGCTGCTTCTGAACCATCTCTCCCTCCCCCTGCCATTCAGTCCGATTCATCAACTTTGCCTTTGATGTTCAGAGCTTTTGTCAGATATAACTGATTCACTTGTTTTTTGGGGTCTTTGTTGTAAGAGGGACCACTAGAATTGTCTGACTACTCCACCATCTTGGCCCTGCTTCCTCTGCTCTAAAATGTTTCTGAAAGGAAAAAAAAGTGGGAGGATATGATAAAGCAAGAATATCAGACTGTTGATATGGTGTGATGGATCACTTTTATATGGCCTTCTCACCATAGTCTTGTAACTCCACCAAATGACTGGGTGGGACTATGCTTGTGGCTCACCAAGGGGATTAAAGATCTTACTAATAATGCACATAAAGTGCATGGCACCCTTGTGGAGGTGGAACCATGCAAGTAATGTGTACGGAACCCTAACAACAGGATTGGTCAGTTTTGCCATCCTGCTAGGCTTAAAATAAGCCATCACAGAGGTAGAAAGTGGGGTACCTGAGTGCCACCAAGAAGAAGAGACGGGAGTGGAGCGCATCCTTTGGACCTGGGGTCCCTGCGCCAAGAACCTCCTAGACCCAGGTGACAGAGAGAGCTGTAACACAGGAGACCGTACAAGACAGTGAGAAGCAGTGGCAGGAAATGGTGGTGGCAGAACGAGGAGTCTGGCGTGAGATGGTGTGGTGGGCTTCCCAGCCCAGAGATCAAGGCAGTTACAGTGGGTGTGCTGACCCACAGAGCAAGAGAGCTGAGCGCCTTCAGGCAGGAGGCTTCCTGGTGGAGTGGGGTGCTCCTGGGCACTTAATGGCAGAGCTAAAGAGCTTTGTAACACTTGCCCAAGCAGGGCAGAGGCTGGGCCAAGGGGCTGAGGGGCCGAGGGCCAGAGAGAGGCCCGCCTGCGGGCACGGCTGAAAAGAGGCTGTCCTGATTGAAGAACTGTATCCTAAGACCGTCCTGATCCTGAATTGTAATGTTACTTCTGTAATAAACCCCATAACTGTGAGTATGGTCTGTGAGTTTTGTGTGGCCATTGCAATGAATTATCACACCCAGCAGAGAAGTAGAAAGTGCTGTGGGAGGGACAGCTGGTGTCAGAATTGGTAAAAAGGTTAGAGAGAGGAGGTATGTCTGACCGCCTCATAGGACTCAGCCTTGGGCTGTTGATGCTGATGGTGATTCTCCCCTCTCATGAAGTTAGAGGAGGTCAGACATCCCTGCCATGCCATTTTTATAGTTGACAACTGTTGAAACTGGGTGATAGGCACAAAAGGGGTTCTTTGTTCTTTATACTATTTTCTCTACTTTGTAAATGTTTGAAAAATTCAGTAATGAAATTGTTTCTAAAGAATAACACTATCCATAAGTGTTTGACAACCATATCTGGTTTTCCTGACCCAGTCTCACCTGGGCCTTGTCAGCCCCTTCCTTTGGTGGTTTCTTATTTCATTTGGGGTGTGCCTGATTGAATCAAGAAACTTTAGGGATGCTTTTCCTGTGGTTCTCCTACCTGCTTCTTTCCCCTCAGAGGGAAGTGGAAACTAAATCCAGAGGGGCATTTTCCTGCTGACATTTCATATCCTTATAATGTAGTGAGAAGCCCTCGTGGCATAGTGATTAAGAGCTTGGCTTCTCCTTGGAACCCTATGGGGCAGTTCTACTCTGTCCTATAGGGTCGTTATGAGTCGGAACTAACTTGACAGCAATGGGTTTGGCTTGGTTTTTGTTATAATATAGTGAAGGAGTCCCTAGGTGGTGCAAATGGTTAAGCACTTGACTAACCACCCAGAGGCGCCTCAGAAGAAAGGCCTGGCAATCTGCTTTTGAAAGTTCATAGCCTTGAAAACCCTATGGAGCACAATTCTTCTCTGCACACATGGGGTCACCAAGAGTCAGAATTGACTCCATGGCAGCAGATTTGGGTTTTTTTGTTTTTTTTTTTTTATAATATAGTGAAGAGGGCAATGGTGGTCCAGTGGTAGAATTCTTGTCTTCCATGCAGGAGACCCAGATTCGATTCCAGGCCTGGTGATCTACTTCCAAAAATCAGCCAATGAAAACCTTATGGATCACAAGAGGATTGGACCATGGTGTATAGGGTCGCCATCCGTCAGGGCTGACTCGACAGTAGCTAACAACAATGACATAGTAGAGTGAAATTGGTGTCAGGGCCAGAGCCTCACCATCAGAGCTTCAGCAAGCGGCTTCCCTCTTCAACTTTCCAACCTAGTCTTGATTTTCCCCTCCATCAACTCCATAAGTGGTACAGCCCAGACAGCGCTGGGTTAGAGCAACAGGGATGTCAATTCCAAGTGAAACTGTGGAGCCAAGCCACAAACGCATCTTAGGGGAGGAAGGGTGTGATCATCAAGGCAAGCAGGTGAAACGAACAGGTCAGGCTTTCTCTCACATTTCACATTCAGAGAAGGAGAGGAGCAAGACCCACTGAGTCCAGACTTAGAGGAAAGGGAACCACAGGGCACTGAGGAACTGGTTTTTCTATAGCTCGTCTTATAAAGTTTATAACTGTGTTTTCTTAAAGGACTCTTTTTTTTTAATCGTGGTAAAATATACACAACATAAAATATGCCATTTTAACCATTTTCAAGTGTACAATCCAGTGGCATCAAGCACAGTTACAATGTTGTGCAATAATCACTAGCTACCACTTGTGTCCAAAATGTTTTCATCACCCCAAACAGGAACTCTATATCCATTAAACAATAATTACTCATTTCCCTTTCCCCGCAGCCTGTGGTTACCGCTAATCTGCTGTCTCTATGCATTTGTCTGTTCCAGAGAGTTCATAGAAATGGGATCATACAATATTTGTCCTTTTGTGTCTGTCATGTTTCACTCAGCATAATGTTTTCAAGGTTCATTGATATCACAGCATGTATTAGAACTTCATTCCTGGTTATGGCTGAATAATATTCCATTGTATGCTTTTGTTTTTTATGTATATACCACATCATGTTTATCCACTCAAGGGATGCTAACTTTTCAGTTAAGAGTGTGTGTGTGTGTTTAATAAAAATGATAAGAGGAAAGAGATGCTAATTTTATAGTTATCCATGCTATAACTGCAGCCAGATTGTTTGGACATCATTATAAGTCTGCCTGGTAACTTGTTTTTGTTAGTTGCCATGGAGTCGGCTCCAACTTATGATTACCTCGTGTATAACAGCATGAAACTTTGCCTGGTGCTGCGCCATCTTTATGATCATTGGTATGCTTGAGCCCATTGCTTTGGCTGTTGTGTCAATCCGTCTCATTGGGGGGTCTCCCTCATTTTTGTTGACCCTCTACTTTCCCAAACATGATATCTTTTTCTAGCAATTGGTCTTTCCTGATGACATGTCCAAAGTAAGTGAGCTGCAGCTTACCCTAAACTCAGGCAAAGTACCTCAGACAAAATCAACGGCCACCTGAACTTGAATATCTCAAGTCCAAATTCCATTAAGTACTGTCAACAAAGACCAACAACTAAAAAAACCAAACCGGTTGCCGTCGAGTCAATGCCAACACACAGCCACCCTATGGGACAGAGTAGAACCGCCCCATAGAGTTTTTGCCAAGGAGTGGCTGGTGGATTCAAACTGCCAACCATTTGGTTAGCAACCGAGCTCTTAACCACTGCACCACTAGGGCTCCAATCAACAAAGAACACGCAGGTACAAAACTATTTTTTCTGGCCTCTTTCTGGGTTCTCCTGGGCTTGTCAGTTCCAGTTACCACAGCTCAGTTTTCTGATTCAGGCTGCTTCTATCTTTATTCTCTCATGACACCCTTTGAAGCTCAGATTCCTCTTCCTTCTCAGTTTGTTCATTGCTACAAGAGGAAAGAAGGCGGAAAGCAGAGTGGCAGGATGGAGGAAGGCCTGAAACTAAACACTAATGGTTGTGTGGGTTTTAGACAGCCCCTTAGTTTACCTGTCATCTCTTCTTTTTCTTTACCTTCCTGCTGGGCAGAAAGTGGCTGCTGCCCTGTTAGGCTGCTGTGCTCCCTCAGCAGCTGGTGTTCCCTCATCTTGTAACCTATTAAATAAGGGATGCATTGGTAGTTCAGTGGTAGAATTCTCGCCTTCCATGTGGGAGACCTGGGCTTGATTCCTGGCCAATGCATCTCATGCACAGCCACCATCCATCTGTCAGGGGAGGCTTGTGTGTTGCTATGATGCTGAACAGGTTTCAGTTGTGCTTCCAGACTAAGATGGACTAGGGAGAAAGGCCTGGTGATCTACTTCCAAAAATCAGCCAATGAAAACCCTATGGAGCACAATGGTCTGATCCATAACCCATCATGGGGGTGGGGGTGGGGGACAGGACTGGGCAGCATTTTGTTTTGTTGTGCGTGGGGTCTCCATGAATCGGGGGTCAACTCGACGGCAGCTAACAACAACGTTAAAAGAGGAGATAAGCTTTGAAGTTCACTCCTTGGCAGCCTCTGAGAGCAGGGCGGGACACTGAGATGCTCGGGTTAAAATCAAGGAATGCACCAAGGGCTTTGTCTGCACGACCTCCAGCTCCCTCACAGAGTCTGTCTTGACAGGTTTAGACTTGACATCCTGGGAAAAAGATGAATAGTAACAAGTCTCTTTATGTAAGTCTGGGGCATAAAGAACAGTGGTGCTTAAGTATGCAAGTTCTGGAATTGTATTCCAGCTCCCCCACTTATTAGTTGTGGGACCTTGGACAAGTGATTTAACTTCTCTGAGCCTCAGTTTTTCTCATCTTTAAAGTGGGCAGAGTAATGTTGCTAGCTGTTGTTAAGTTGCCCTGACTTACGGCAAGCCCATGAACAATGGAATGAAGTGGGTTGCAGATCAGACCGTTGTGATCCATAGGGCTTTCACTGACTGATTTTTGGAAGTAGATCCCCAGGCCTTTCTTTCTAGTCTGCCTTAGTCTGGAAGTTCCTCGGAAACCTGTTCGGTATCATAGCAAAACACAAGCCTCCACTGACAGAAAGGTGGCAGCAGCACATGAAGTGCATTGGCTGGGAATCAAACCGGGTCTCCACAAGGAAGGCGAGAATTCTGCCACTGAACCACCACTGCCCCCATAATTCAGCCAAATGAAATAATATGTCTTCAACAGCCAGCTGGCTGCAGTTCAGTAAATCCAGTAAAGGATGACCCATATCACTAGTACCATGTAAATGATTTTCCTTGGCCTTTATAACATTTCTCTACATTGCAATTTTCTGGTGGAAGAAATTAGGTTTTAAGAAGTTAGGAGCTTTGAGTAAGGTAATACAGGGCAGAGCCAGGCAGGAGTCATGATCCATCTCCCAGGCCAGGGCTCTTTCCCCTCATCCTTACTGGCCAACTAGGCCCCTCTCTGCCTGCTGCTCGGTTGCTTTCTTTTGGTGAACCAAGGCTGCCCCAGCTTGGAGTATCAGCAGCTGGTGGATTCAGGTCATACATCTCAGAAAGAGGCCCCAGAGTCCTGGTTTGTAGCTGTGCACACACCAGAACCACCTGGGAAGCTTGGAGGAATAGACGCCTATCCCATCATATGCCCAAGGCCCATCCAGACCATTACATCAGAATCCCTGGGCTGGGTCCAACCCCAGTATTTTTTTTTTTTTAATTGTACTTCAGGCGAAGGCTTACAGAACAAATAGTTTCTCATGAAACAGTAGTACACATGTTGTTTTACGACATTGGTTAACAACCCTACAACGTATTAACCCTCTAACTTCTCAACCTTTTTTTTTTGGTGAAACTACACATAGCCAAAGATACACCGTTTCAAAAATTTCTACATGCACAGTTCAGTGACATTGACTACGCTCTTTCAATTGTGCTGTTATTCTCACTTAAGATGAAGGCTTACAGAACAAAATAGTTTCTCATTTAACAGTTACTACAAATGTTGCCCTATGACAATGGTTAACAATCTCACAACACATCAACAATATCCTTACTCAACCTTGGGTTCCCTATCACCAGCTTCCTTGTCCCCTTCTTCCTTCTGGCCCTTGTCACTGGATTCCTGTACCTCGTTAGTCTCATTTGGTTTTACGAGGCTGTCCACTCCCAGGCTGAACAGTGAACCTCGGAAGTAGCTTCACCACTGAGCTAAAAGGGTGTCTGGGGGCCATACTCTTGAGGTTTCTCCAGTCTCCTTTAGGCCAGTAAATCTGGTCTTTTTTTTGTGAGTTAGAATTATGCTCTACATCCTTCTCCAGCTCTGTCCAGAACCCTCTGTTGTGATCCTGGTCAGAGCAGTCAGTGGTGGTAGCCGGGCACCATCTAGCTGTACTGGACTCAGTCTGGTGGAGGCCTTGGTAGCTGTGGACAATTAGTCCTTCGGACTAATCTTTTCCTTGTATCCTGTTCTCTTCATTCTCCCTTGCTCCCAAAGGGATGGGACTAGTGGAGTACCTTAGATGGCCGCTCACAGGCTTTTAAGAGCCCAGACACTACTCACCAAGGTAGAATGTAGAACATTGTCTTTATTAGCTTTGTCATGCCAATTGAGCTAGATGTTCCCTGAGACCATGGTCCCCACAGCCCTCCACCAAGCAATTCAGTCCCTCAGGGAGTTTGGATGTGTCTATGGCCAACGCCAGTATTTTTTAAAAGCTCCCTGTACCTGGGTTGAATGGTGTCCTCCCAAAGTTCCTGTCCATCTGGAACCTCAGAATGTGATCTTATTTGGAAATAGAGTCTTTGCTGATGTATTAGTTAGATTAAGATGAAGTCATACTGGATTTGGGTGGCCCTAATCCAATGACTCATGTCCTCACAAGAAGAAAAACAGAGACACGGACAGAGAGACCCAGAAGAAAGAATGCCAGGTGTAATTGTTAAGGTTGTGTGTCACCTTGGCTGGGCCATGGGTCTCCATGGTTTGACAGTTATGATGTAGTTTGGCAGTTGTATAATGATGTGATAACCTTCATGATGAGATTTGATACAATGTGATCACCTCCATGATGGGATCTGTTGTGAGTAGGCAATCAGTTGAAGGGGAGTTTCCTTGGGCATGTGGCCTGCATAGAATATAAGTGGACTTTCTGGCAAGGTTTAGGGGCTTTTCTCACTCTGGATCCTGCAGCTGGCTTCTGTTCAACTGACCTCCAGTTCTTGGGACTTGAGCTAGCAGCTTACCTGGCATTTTGCCTGCTGATCTTGGGATCTGTTGGTCTTCACAGCCTGTGAGCCAGAGCCCTGCTGTCTGACCTGCAGATCTTGGGTTCACCAGCCCCTCTGGCTATGGAGAAACCTCCAGCCTGACCCATGGACTTGAGATGTTCCAGCCTCTACAACCATGTGATCCATTTCCTTGATATAAATCTCTCTCTGTATATATATTTATACCCTTTACTGGTTTTGCTTCTCTAGAGAACCCAGCCTGAGACACCATGTGAAGACAGAAGAAGAGATTATTGGAGTGGTGCATCTACAAGCTAAGGAAGCCGAGGATCGCCTGCAATCCTAGAAACTAGGAGAATCATGTGAAACAGTTTCTCCCACAGAGGCTTCCGAAGGAATCAACCTTACTGACACCTTGATTCCGGACTTCTGGCGTCCAGTACTGTGACAGAATAAATTGTTCTGAGCCACCCAGCTTCTGGTACTTTGTTATGGCAGCTCTAGGGAACTAGTACTCGCCCCAGGAGTTTCTTCCGTGCAGCAGGGTTGAGCTCCCTTGTGCTAGAGGCTCAGGGGGTGCAATGCTGGAAGAACATTGTTTATTATTTAGAGTGAATTAGAAGACAGCAATTACCAAAGCTGCACCTGACCCAGAGTGCACTTTCTCTGACCATAGCTTTGGGACCATGGGTGAGCAGCTGGATACCCTCCTTGCTCTTGACACGGGAGGTCCAGCTCCTGCAAGCATGCCCCTACCTCTCAGGACTTCCTCTAAACCCTGTCCCATCTGTTTATGCTTTAGGCCGGCACCACTATGCTGTCAGGTAAACAGTGCCCCCTCTGACAGGTGAGTCTAGAGCTCTGGAGCGAATCTGAGCTGGAGATGTAAATCTTGACTTGCTCAGCTAGCAATAGAAAGGGGGAAGTCCTGACAGCAGACGAGATGGTCCAGGGAGTCAGAGGAGGTTTCTAGTGGGGTTTTTGTTGTTGTTAGTAGATTCCAACTCATGGCAACTCCATGTGTGCAGAGTAGAACTGCTGTGACCTTTTGGAAGCAGACCACCTGGCCTGTCCTCTGAGGAGCCTCTGGGTGGGTTTGAGCCTAGTAGTTGAGCATTTAGCCGTTTGCACCATCCAGGGACTCCTGTGAGGCTTTTAGGGATAAACCAATATTTATTCAGAGTCCCTGGGTGCTGCAAAATGTTAATGTGCTCAGCTGCTAATCAAAAGATTGGAGGTTCGAATCCACCCAGAGGCACCTTGAAGAAAGGCCTGGTGATCTACATCCGAAATATCAGCCACTGAAAACCCCATGGAGCAGTTCTACTCTGACACACATGGGATTGCCACGAGTCAGAGTCAACTCCACAGCAATTCGTTTAATATTTATTCAGTTCGCTTCGAATCTCAGGGGTTAGTTTCCTGTGTCACCATTTTTGTCACCTTCAGTTCAGGTAGACTCTCTTGCATGGTCAGGCCAGCTGGGAAGGGTTCAGACTGCAACCATCTGTCTGGGCCAAGGAAAGGTTCTGGGAGCTAGGAGATCTTGTCTGCTGTGATTCCCACGTTGTGAATCCTGCCCAGCCTCAGGGGCTATCTGCATGTGGCCTACTTCACCTGGGCTGGAGGGGTGCAGGAGAGAACGGGGACTGTTGGCAAGGGGAGCAAGGAGGAGAGTTACAGGGGCGTCCTCTGGGAGTGGTGGGGATGGGAAGGACTTCAGGCGTGCTGTCGGGCAGGAGAGGGAGATGCGGAGGAGGGAAGGGCAAGAGGGGCCATCAAGAAAGGGAATGGAAGCCAGCAGATCTCTTCCCCCGCATTCCTCCTGGAACTTTTTTTCATTTCCTTGGTTAGAGAAGAAAAGCAATTAGTAAATTCACTCAAAAGAGCCAGAAATGGAGATTGTTTGTGCATTTTGGGGCCAACATGCATTAGTGAAGGAATGTGACCAGAACTATATATAACCCCTCTCTTGGCCCACCCACCTGTCCCGCCGAGTGAGCGATGGTCTGTTTGTTCTGGGCTGGTATGTAGCTCATTTCATTCCGGGAGCCCACCATCTGGGCCAGAGCCTCGCTGCCAGTAGCTCTCGGTGACCATATATGGCAAAATGATATATGTGATAAAAAGAAGCCAAATTCTCTCGTTGTGTCAGCCCCCGGAGCACGCAGCTTGCTTGCTCGCACAGGACCTCTTCCAGCCCATCTCCCGGTCTCCCGCCCCCACCTTACATCTCCGGAAACCAAAGGGGCTCAGTGATTGGCTGGGGGAGCAAGAGTGGGCGGGGCCTCCCGCCTCATCTTCTATCACAGACGGCGGTGGATTTTAACGTTTATTGGGGTGGGGGTTGGGTGGCAAGGATGGTTAGAGAGGGTGAGAATCTGCGTGTGTTTTTGACCCGGGCCTTAAGCCAGGAATATTAGAAGAGTGATAAGTCACATTCTTTCCAAAATGCTGCCCAGCCGGTGTAGAGCCAGTGTATACGTGGGTAGAGGGTGGGGGCACGGTCCCATCTGGGTCCTTTTCACCCCCAATTCCAAAGATGAAATGGCTACCATGGTCTCCAACGTCCCCTCAAATCCTTTGAACCTTAATCCACTAGTCCAGATAGCTGTGATATATTTGTGTTTATATTTTTTCCTCACCCCCAGATTCTTTTTTCCCTTGTGCCCTGTCCCCAGCAGCCAAACCCAAAGCACAGCTGCACCCTTGATCACACACCCAGGACCAGATGCTGGGGGAAGGTGACCAGCACAGACAAGAGCCCTCAAGCAGCTTGCCTTGAGAGAGAGGGGAGGCGTGGGGGGACACACAAGGGCTAAGGAGGCCTTTGGGAGGCCGTGACGCTTGAGTCTAGTCTTAAAGGGCGAGTAGTATTGGCCTTATCATGGAGGTGGATTAAGACTGGAAACCCCAGGCTGAGAGAACAGTATACACAAAGGAGGAGAGACAGCGTGAGGGAGTGGGAGCAGGGTGAGTCCATGTGGGGGTGGTGAGATACAGGCTGGGGAGGCAGGAAGGGCCCAGAGCACGGAGACCTTTATCAGGAAGTGTTGAAGCATCTGGACCTCTGCCTACCTCCCCCACCTCTTATCTCACACCTGAACCGCCACCTCTGAGCATATGCACATACCCATTTGCCAAGTCAGGCGCACACACACGTTCTGTGGTGTACACACACGTCCCAAGGTGTACACATATGTATCCTGTGGTGTACACACACATGTCCCATGGTGCACACACATATCTCATGGCATACACACATGTCCTGTGGTGTACATGTATGTTCCAGGGTGCACACACATGTCCTGTGGTACACATACACATGTCCTAGGTGTGTGCATATGTCCTGTGATGTACACACACATATCCCATTGTGTACACACATGTCCCGTGGTGTACGTGCATATCCTGTGATGCATGCACACACACACACGCTTAGGAATTTGTAGAGATGCCTGCTCATGCCTACCCGTTGCCACATCCCATAAGCAAGGAAATTTAGCAAAAGGGATGCAAAGAACAATGAAGTACAAATGAGAACCAGGAGAGAAGCTGGCCTGGTGAAGGCATTTGGCCAGGAAGGGGTGTGTGTGGGAGTGGGAAGCGTGTGGGCAGAGAACAGGAGGCTGTTGTTGGAGGAGTGGGACTAGCAAGCATGCTCTGGGCTCCCTCCTTAGGGGAGGCACAGACCGGAGTGGAGACAGCTGGTCAGCAGGGGTCAGAGGGGGCAAAGCGCAGGCTCTATCCCAGCATCCCCAGCGGCAGCTCAGGGTGTGCGTGTCTGTGTTTTCACACACCCTTCACCTGTGGGAACAGTGGCTTCCCCTTTAGCTCACCTTCTCTGAGCTGACTCCAGAGGCTGGGGCACTGGGGGCAGGAGCTCCTGGGAAAATGCTCCTGTAGCGCCCAGGAGGGCAATGAGGCTGGGCCTTGTCTGGCTTTCTCCCTCCAGTGTGCGTACATTGACCTGATGCGTCCCTGACCTGAGGGGTGAGCATCATACATTGAACATGGCTTCAGGGACCTGTGTCCATAGGTGTCCACTGGGAGGATAACATTTTAGGACTCATGTTAGGCATTGTTCCACAGGAAGTTCTTGCTGGATCCCCAGGCCAGGGCAGGCCCCCTCCTGTGCATACTAGGAAATCACAATGCAGCGGGATATGCCCAGGGGGACAAGGTGTAAGTTGCTATGTCTTTTATGACCTAGGCTCAGAAGTCGCACATCATTACTTCGGCTGTGTTCTGTCGGTCACTTAGAGAGGGCCTGGTGCAATATGGGAGGAGACTGCACAGGGCATGAATACTAGGAGGTGAGGATCTTTCAGATCTGTCTTGGAGACTGGTTACCACATCCACTAAGTTGTGGGGTAATTTATTATGCAGCAGTAGGTAAATGAAGAGCCCTGGAGGCACCGTGGTTAGGCGCTCAGCTGCTAAACTAAAGGTCAGTGGTTCGAACCCACCTGCCATTCTGTGGGAGAAAGACGTGGCAGTTTGCTTCTGCAAAGATATACAGCCTTGGAAACTCTACTCTGTCCTATAGTGTCAGTATGAGTCCGAATTGACTTGACGGCAATGGGTAATAGGTAAGTAATATGCAGTGGATGCCCTTGAACTCACCTGGTTTTTCTCCTGTCTCTGGTTGCTCCATTTCAGCCTCCTTCATAAGCTCATACTCTTTCTCAGGGTGGCAGGGTGGTTGATGGGGACTGCCAGATAAGGTTGGGCTGGACTTAACTCTGGTCTCTATATTAGACAGGATTCTTTCCAGGACAAGGGACAAAAATTCATCTCAGACTGGCTGAGGTATAGAAATGTATTGGCCCACATAACAGAAAAGCCCATAAATGGTGCTGATTTCAGGAGGGGCTGTAACTAAGATTTCGTGAGAAAGTACATGGTTAATTGCCAAGTGGGAGGCATGGACAAGTTAGAGGTGTTTGGAGGAGGAAGAGATCAATGGCAGTGAGAATGATGGGCGTTACGGACTGAATTGTGTCCACCCAAATATGTACTGATTTCTTGGCCCCTATACCTGTAAATAGGAGTCCTGGTGGCACAGTGGTTAAGAGCTTGGCTGCTAACCAAATGGTTGGCAGTTTGAATCCACCAGCCGCTCCTTGGAAACCCAGTGGGGCAGTTCTACTCTGTCCTATAGGGTCACTGTGAGTTGGAATCCACTCAGTGGTAACGGGTTTTTTGGGTTTATATCTTGTCCTAGTCATCTAGTGCTGCTCTAACAGAAACACCACAAGTGGATGGCTTTAACAAAGAGAAGTTTATGCTCTCACAGTCCAGTAGGCTACAGGTCCAAATTCAGGGCTTCAGCTCCAAGGGAACGCTTTCTCTGTCCGCTCTGGAGGAAGGTCTGTGCCAATCTTCCCTTGGTCTTCCCTTGTAGAGCTTCTCTACACAGGAACCTTAAGTCCAAAGGACACACTCTGCTCCTGGCACTGCTTTCTTGGTGGTATGAGGTTTCCAAGTGTCTCTGCTCACTTCTCCTTTTTGTATCTCAGAAGAGATTGGCTTCACACATTATCTAATCTTGTATATCTCATCAGTATGACTGCGCTAATCCATCTGATTACATCATAGTGATAGAGTTTACAACACATAAGGAAATCACATCAGATTACAAAATGGTACACAGTCATACAATACTGGGAATTACGACCCAGCCAAATCGATATACATTTTTGGGGGGACATAATTCAATCTATGACGTACCTGTAAGTATGATCCTGTTTGGAAATAGGGTTTTCTTTGTTATGTTAATTAGGTCATACCCAAGTAGGGTGGGCTGTAAATCCAATCACTTCTGAGTTATAAAAAGAGCAGAATGGACCCAGAGACACATGCAGGGAGAAGAGGAAGACAGACAACAAGGACAGATGCATCTACAAGATTACTGGCAGCTACTAGACACTGAGAAAGACAAGGAAGGACTTCCCACTAGAGCTTGAATTCAGACTTCTAGCCTCCTCAACTGTAAGAAATAAATTTCTGTCCTTTAAAATCTCCTATTTGTGATATTTGTGTTAAGGCAGCAGTAGGTAACTAAGACAATGGGTAATGGGGGTTCACTGTACTATGCTCTGTACTTTTGCATATGTTTTCAAATTTCTATGACAAAAACAAAGAATAGGGAAACTTCCTAGAAGAGTAGACAACTTCTTGCTCTCTCTCTCTCTCTTTCCTTGCACACACACTGAGTGATTCTCTGCATCGAGTTGCCCCAGATAACTGGACAATCCACTCCCAAGTCCCCAAGACCTTCCAAATGATGAGTCTTATCCAAAAGCCCCCTTCCTCTGACCCCTACATCTGTTGTGTCTATCTGCTGCTTTTCAATATATCAGTCCAAACTGAGGACACCTGCCTTGCCCAAGCGGTTGGGCCACTCAGCTTTTTTTGATAAAAGGAAGAGCTGCTGAGGACAAGGGCTGGCATTTATCTTACTGACTAATCCCAGTGCTGGAGGGTAGTGGTGGTTCAGTGATAGAATTCTCTCCTTCCATGTAGGAGGCCCGGGTTCAATTCCTGGACAACATACCTCATTTATAGCCACAACTCTTCCTCACTGGAGGCTTGCATGTTGCTGTGATGCTGAACAGGTTTCAGTGGAACTTTCAGACTAAGACAAACTAAGAAGAAAGGCCTGGTGATCTATTTCCAAAAAACCAGCCCATGAAAACCCTATGGATCACAACAGTCCAATCCACAACTGATCATGAGGATGGAGCAGGACCAGGCAGCGTTCTGTTTCTATTGTGCATGGGGTCCTCATGATTCAGGGGCACCTTGACGGCAGCTTACAACAACCCCAGTGTTCAGGACAGGGCTTGGCACACAGTGGATGCTCAGGAAATATATATAGAATGAATAAAATATCTTCAAGAAAAAAGGAGTTTTTGAGCATACAGAAGGTCCAGAACTAGAGCTGGAAGTCAGAATGGAAACAGCACCAGGGCCAGCGATTCCGCCTCTTTCTCAGCAGCTGTGGATTGTCTTGCTCCCTGCATCTCTGCCTCACTATGCATTTGTCCATTCTACTTTTGCTGCTTCTGGCTTCCTCTGCTGACTTGGTTCCCACATCACTTCAGCTTGCCATGGCTCCATTTCCACCTCATGGCATCCTTCACTGCCAGCTTTCACTTCCTGCCTTCCAGGAGCCTTGCAGTGCCAGTGACTCCCCTCTCCAACCGAGCTCCTTCCCATCAATGTTTAAACTAAGACTCTCCCACTGAAATCACAAACCAACCTCTTTTAACCACAGATCCTTCTCCAGTTACTGCCTTTCTTCTATTCACAGCCAACTTCTTAAAAGAGTTGTCCATATTTCCTGTTTGTGTTTCTTCACCTCACACTCAATTTTTACTGATTCCATTCTGACTTCCACCTCCATCACTCCACTGACATAACTTGCTATGGTATTAGTGCCATCCTACTTGCCCAAATCCTCATCTTACATGACCCCTCAATAACATTAGACGTAATTGGCCAATCCTTCCTTTAATTCACCTGGTTTTTCTCCTCTCTGTCTCTGGTTGCTCCATCTCGGCCTCCTTCATGGGTTCATCCTCCTCTCTCAGGCCATTAAGTGTGGGCATGCCTCAAGGCCTGACCCCAGGGCTCCTCCCAGGGCTCCCCTCTTATCTCACTTGGTACTTTCTCACTGGGCAGTTCATTGGTGTTACTTGTTCAGACCTTTTTGTTACTATGTATACATTTATGACTCCTGCGAGAGCAGCGGTGGTTCGGTGGTAGAAGTGTCACCTTCCATGCAGGATATTCAGGATTGATTCCTGGCCAATACACCTGTTATGGATTGAATTGTGTTCCCCCGCAAAATGTGTGTCAACGTGGCTACGCCATGATTTCCAATATCGTGTGGTTGTCCACCATTTTGTGATCTGACGTGATTACCCCGTGTGTTGTAAATCCTAACCTCTATGATGTTAATGAGGCAGGATTTGAGGCAGTTGTGTCCATGAGGCAGGACTTAATCTACCGGTTTAAGTTGTATCTTGAGTCAATCTCTTTTGAGATATAAAAGAAAGAATCGAGCAGAGAAGAGAGAGACTTCATTACCACCAAGCAAGGAGAGCCAGGAGCTCACATCCTTTGGACCCTGGGTCCTTGCACTGAGAAGCTCCTAGACCAGGGGAAGATTGATGACAAGGACCTTCCTCCAGAGCCAACAGAGGGAGAAAGACTTCCCCTGGAACTGGCACCCTAAATTCAGACTTCTAGCCTCCCAAACTGTGAGAGAATAAACTTCTGTTAAAGCCATCCACTTGCAGTATTTCTCTTATAGCAATGCTAGATAACTAAGGCAACACCTCACTGACAGGTCAATGGACCGCAATGACGGCACATTGATCATCCATCTGTCAATGGAGGCTTGCATGTTGCTATGATGCTGAATAGGTTTCAATGGAGCTTCCAGACTAAGACATACTAGGAAGAAAGGCTTGGTGATCTACTTACGAAAATCAGCCCATAAAAGCCCTATGGATCACAACGATATGATCTGCAACCAATCATGGGGATGGTGCAGGACTGGGCAGCATTTTGTACTCTTGCGTATGGGGTCACCATGAGTTGGGAGCCAACTCGATGAGAGCTAACAACATGACTCCTGTGGTAATCATTATTTATTCTCCTCTCCTTTCAAAAACATGTTAGGATTGCACTTCCCAATTCCTTGGGACATGATCAGGAGCTTAAGTGGCACATGTCGCTTCAGGGCAGAAATTTTAAGAGTCAGTCTGCAATTCACTATGCCCCTCTTCTCTGCCTTAATCACAGTTGAAGCACATGTTGAGAGGGAGGTTTTATCAGCCTTGTCCCCAAGTGTCTACGGTGAGCAAAGCTTCCCAATGATCTGTGTTGGACATGTAACACAGTGAGAAATAAACCTTGTTTCATTAAGATGCTGAGATTTGAATTACCTACCTATCTATCTATCTGGCTGCCTACCTATCTACCTACCTCCCTACCTACCTATCATTTATGGTATTGCTGGCTTTATAAAATGAGTTGGAAAGTGTTCCCTCCTGCTGTATTTTTTGAAAGACTTTGTGTTATTTCTTCCTTAAATATTTGATAGAATTCACCAATGAAATTACCTGGAGTTGGAGTTTTCTTTGTGGGAAGGATTTTTACAATGAATTCAATTTTTTAAATAAATTCAGCTGTTCAGATTTTCAATTTCATCTTGTGTCAGTTTTGGTAAATTGCAATTTTCAACGAATTTGTCCATTTCATCTAAGTTGTCGAATTTATTGGCATAAAGATGTTCATAGTATTTTCTTATTTTAATGTCTGCAGAGTCTGTGGTGATATCTTCTCTTTCTTTTCTTGTATTAGTGATTTATGTTCTCTCTCTCTCTCTGTTGATCAATCCAGCTAGGGGTTTATCAATGTTGTTTTTTTTTACTGAATCAACTTTTGGCTTTGTTAATTTTCTCTACTGTTTGTCTGTTTTCTATGTCACAAATATTTGCTCTTATCATTATTATTTCTTTTCTTTTACTTTAGGTTTACTTTGCTCTTCTTTTTCTAGCTTTTTGAAGTGGAACTTTACTTCATTGATTTTATATTTTTTTTAATAAAGCTAAATCTTTTTCTTTAAACACTCCTTTAGCTGAGTACCACAACTTTCAATAGATTATATTTTCATTTATCTATCAGTTCAAAATATTTTCCAATTTCTCTTGTGATTTCTTCTTTTACCTATGGGTTAGAGATGTGTGTTTAACTTCCAAATATTTGAGTTCTTCTAGGTCATTCATTGTAATTGATTTCTAATTTAATTCCCTTGTGGTCAGAGAACATACTTTGTAAGATTTCAGTATTTTGAAATGTATTGAGACTTGTTTTATGGTCCAACATACGGTCTATCTTGACAAACATACAATGTGCTCTTGGAGTGTTCTATAAATGTCCATTAGTTCAAAGTGGTTGATAGCGTTGCTCTGATCTCCTATGTCTTTACTGATTTTTCTTTTTTCTTTTTCTTTTTTTTACCGTAGCATATGCTAGCCTACCCTGAAGAGTACAGTTCTCAAATTTATATCTCTAGCCCTTAGTCTCTAAGCTCCAGGCCTGTATCTGACTGTTTATACATCTCTACTTGGATGTCTCAATACTTACCTTGAGGTATTTACTTAAATACATCAAATTAAGTATTTTCAAGAATGAACTCATGATCTTTCTCCTTAAAATTAGTGCTTTCCCAATGTTTCCTATCTCAGTGGATGTCATCTCCACCATCCATCTAGTTCCCCGGACCAGAAACCTGGAAGTCATCCCTGAGACCTTCTTCTGTCTTACCACCTGTCTTAGTTTCTAGTGCTGCTATAACAGAAATACCACAAGTGAGTGGCTTTAAGGAACAGAAATTTATTTTCTCGTAGTTTAGGAGGCTAGAAGTCCAAATTCAGGGCACTCGCTCTAGGGGAAAACGCTTTCTGTCCATTCTGAGGGAAAATCCTTGTCCTTCTCTAGCATTCTTCCCAGTGTTTCTTGTAGATCTCCCAGTGGCATCTCTCTCTACCTTTCCCCTATTTTTGCTTGCTCGCTTCCATGCCTAATCTACTGTTTTCATATCTCAAAAGTGGTTAGGTTTAAGACACATGCTACACTGATATGGCTTCATTAACATAACAAAGAAACCATATTCTCAAATGGGGTTACAGCCACAAGTATAGGGGTCAGGATTTACAACACATATTTTGTGGGGACACAATTCAATCCATAACACCGTTTCCACATCTAATCTATCCACAATCTATCTATGTATTTTTACTTCCTCAATATATTTCAAATCCACCCCTTTATCTCCATGTCTACTGCCACTGCCCTACTGCAAGCCACCATCATCCTTCATTTAGACAACTGCAATGGCTTCCTTGAGGGACTCTCCACTTGTCATCTGGCTCCACCTCCTATTCATTCTCTACCCAATAGCAATGTAAAGTTGAAAAAAATCTTAATCTGATCTTGCCCGCACCCCTGACTACTTAAAACCATTCAAGAGCTTCTCATTGCTCTCTGGATAATAACCAAAAATCCTTCTCATAGCCTGCAAGGCCCTGCATGCTCTGGCTCTGCCTACCTCCCCAATCTCCTCAGTCTTCCCTAGCTCTCCGTGCTTCAGCTGCACTCACCCCCTCTTCCACAGGGTCTTTGCACATGCTGTTGGCCCTTATGGAATGTTCCACCACCAGGCTTATCCATTTTTTGTCCAGCGATCCTCTTCCCCTATTTTAGGACTACTTATCTTTCAGAGAAGGAGCTTTGGTGGTGCAGTGGTTTAGTGCTCAGCTGCTAACCGAAAGGTTAGCAGTTCAAACCCACCAGCCACGCCATGGGAGAAAGATGTGGCAGTGTGCTTCTGTAAATATTTACAGCCTTGGAAACCCTATGGGGCAGTTCTACTCTGTCTTATTGGGTCTCTATGAGTTGGAATCAACTTGACAACAATGGGTTTTGGGTTTGGTATCTTTCTGATCTCAGCTCTGTGTCACTTCCCAGGGACCACTCCTCCTAATCCCTGTGTCAGTTCAGATCCTTCAAGAAGCAGGCCCCAAAATGGAATTAGACATGCAAGAGATTTATTGGGGTAAATGACATGAAGAATGAAGGGGTGAGGTAGCAGGAGTAGGTGAGGAGAGCTTTCAGGTCTGACACGTGTGAAAGGAGAGAGGGAAGGAAGGAAGATGGGGTAGATACAGCTTCTGACTGCAGTGCAGACCTGAGAAAGTCTCAGTCAAGCCATTGAGAGCTCCAGAGCAAAGACTGCCCATGAGAGTAGTCCTGTGTCCAGCAGAAATGGCCCAGCTCTATACCTGCTGTGCTCAGTCATTGGCTAGGAGAAGCCTGGGGAGTGAGTGGCCTTGGCGCAAACACTGAGGGGATCTGAAGGTGCAGTGTTGGAGGCTGTCAACCAACTGAATTCCTTGAAAGAAGTTTTCTTGAAGGTATATCTTTGTAGTGCACCTCCACAGCCACACATGCCTCCCTAAACTAGGACACATTCCTTTGATATATGTTGTCATGGGACAACGTTTCTTCCCTTCAGAGAGCTTTCCTTAGTTGCAATTATGCCACTTATAAGCACTGATTTTATTTAACGTCTGTCTCTCCTTGAGAATAGTGACTTACTCACCATTATGTGTCTGTTCATAGCACGATGTGTTCAATAAACACTTGTCAGAGAAATGAAAGAATGAATGAATGACTAGTAACTAACTGACTCAGTCTCTCAGAATTCCCTAGTTCAAATTTTCAGAATAGAATCTGATGACCCAGCTCATCTTTTCCTACCAGGTCACAGAGGGCTGATCAGCCAGCAGATTGGCCACCTAGGGGCTGATACAGACCCTGTTCAATCAGTTATGTTGGGGAGGGGACTGGTATGGTACGTATCTGGGTGCAGCAATGGATATCTCCAGAATGGGTATGAATGAACCTCTACAAACCTTTTTGTGTATCTTTTTTCAAAAATTGAGGTGAAATTCACATTACATAAAATTAAACATTGTAAGTAAATAATTCAGTGGCATTTGTTGTTGTTAGCCGCCATCTAGTTGGCCCCTGATTTGTGGAGACCCCATGCACACAGAAGGAACACTGCCTGGTCTTGCACAATACCCACAATTGGTTGCGGGTTGGATCATCGTGATCCATAGGGTTTTTATTGGCTGATTTTCAGGAGAAGATCACCGAACTTTTCTTTCCGGTCTGTCTTAATCTGGAAGCTCTGCGGAAACCTGATCAGCATCATGTTGTTGTTCGTCGTTAGGTGCCATTGAGTGGGTTGACTCATAGCAACGCTATGTACAACAGAACGAAACACTGCCCAGTCCTGTGCCATCCTCACAGTTGTTGCTATGTTTGAGCCCATTGTTGCAGCCACTGTGACAATTCATCTCAACTAGGGTCTTCCTCTTTTTCACTGACCTATCTTACCAAGCATGGTGTCCTTCTCCAGGGACTGGTCCCTCCTGATGACATGTCTAAAGTATGTGAAACAAAGTCTCGCCACTCTTGTTTCCATTCTGGCTGTACTTCTTTGAAGACAGACTTGTTCCTTCTTCTGGCAGTCCATGGTATATTCAGTATTCTTCACCAGTACCATAATTCTAAGGCATCAACTCTTCTTTGGCCTTCCTTATTCATTGTTCAGCTTTCACACGCACATAAGGCAACTGAAAATATCATGGCTTGGGTCAGGTGCATCTTAGTCCGCAAAGTGACATCTTTTCTTCTCAACACTTTAAAGAGGTCTTTTGCAGCAGATTTGTCCAATGCAACACATTCTTTGATGTCTTGACTGCTGCTTCCATGGGCATTGGTTGTGCATCCAAGTAAAATGAAATCCTTGACAACTTCAATATTTTCTCCATTTATCATGATGTTGCTTATTGGTTCAGTTGTGAGGATTTTTGTTTTCTTTACGTTGAGGTGTAATCCATACTGAAGACTGTAGCCTTTGATCTTCATCAGTAAGTGCTTTAAGTCCTCTTCACTTTCAGGAAGCAAGGTTGTGTCATCTGCATATTGCAGGTTGTTAATGAGTCTTCTTCCAATCCTGATGCCATGTTCTTCTTCATATAGTCCAACTTCTCTAATTATTTGCTCAACATAAAGACTGAATAAGTATGGTGAAAGGATACAACCTTGATGCACACCTTTCCTGATTTTAAACCATGCAGTATCCCCTTGTTCTGTTCAAATGACTGCCTCTTGGTCTATGTACAGGTTCTGCATGAACACAGGGAAGTGTTCTGGAATTCCCATTCTTTGCAATGTTATCCATAATTTGTTATGATCCACACAGTCGAATGCCTTTGCATAGTCGATAAAACACAAGTAAACACCTTTCTGGTATTCTCTGCTTTCAGCCAAGATCCATCTGACATCAACCATGATATCCCTCATTCCATGTCCTCTTCTGAATCCAGCTTGAATTTCTGGCAGTTTTCTGTCAAAGTACTGCTGCAACTGTTTTTAAATTCTCTTCAGCAAGATTTTATTTGTGTGTAATACTAATGATATTGTTTGGTAATTTCTGAGTTTGTTGAATCAGCTTTCTTTGGAATGGACACTTGTATGGATCTCTCCAGTTGGTTGGCCATGTAGCTGTCTTCCAAATTTCCTGGCATAGATGAGTGAGCATTTCCAGGGTTGCATCATGCGGGGTTGTTGAAACATCTCATTTGGTATTCTGTCAGTTCCTGGAGACTTGTTTTTCACCAATGCCTTCTGCACTGCTTGGACTTCTTCCTTCAGTACCATTGATTCTTGATCATATGCTGTCTTAGTCATTTGCTGCTTCAACAGAAATACCATAAGTGGATGACTTTAACAAGGAGAAATTTATTTCCTCACAGTGAAGTAGGCTAGAAGCCCAAATTCAGGGCGTCAACTCCAGGAGAAGGCTTACTCTCTCTATCAGCTCTGGAGGAAGGTCCTTCTCATCAATCTTCCCCTGGACTAGGAGCTTCTCTGTACAGGAACCCAGAGTCCAAAGGACGCGTTCTGCTCCTGGCACTGCTTTCTTGGTGGTATGAGGTCCCCAACTCTGTTCACTTCCCTTTCCTTTTATCTCTTGTAAGATAAAAGGTGGTGCAGGTCACGCCCGAGGGAAACTCCCTTTGCATTGGATCAGGGATATGACTTTAGCAAGGGTGTTGCAATCCCACTCTAATCCTCTTTAACATAAAATTATAATTACAAAATGGAGGACAACCACACAATACTGGGAATCATGGCCTAGACAAGTTGACACGTATCTTTGGGAAACGCAATTCAATCCATGACATATGCTGCCTCCTGAAATGGTTGAATGTCTGCCAGTTCTTTTTGGTACAGAGACTCTGTGTATTCCTTCCATCCTCTTTTAATGCTTTCTGAGTTATTCAATATTTTGCCCACAGAATCCCTCCACACTGCTTGACTATTTCTTGACTTTTTCTTCAGGTTTTCAGCTTGAGAAATGCCAAGCATGTTCTTCCCTTTTGGTTTTCTAACTCCAGGTCTTTGCACATTTCATTATAATACTTTACTTTGTCTTCTTGAGCTGCCATTTGAAATCTTCTGTTCAGCTCTCTTACTTCATCATTTCTTCCATTCACTTTAGCTGCTCTGTGCTCTACAGCAAGTTTCAGAGTCTCTTCTGACTTCCATTTTGATCTTTTCTTTCTTTCATGTCTTTTTAATGACCTTTTGCTTTCTTCATGTATGATGTCCTTGATGTCATCCCACAACTCGTCTGGTCTTTGGTCATTAGTGTTCTATGTGTCAAATCTATTCTTGAGATGGTCTCTAAATTCAGGTGGGATATACATATTCAAGGTCATACGTTGGCTCTCATGGACTTGTTTTAATTTTCTTGAGCATCAACTTGAACTTGCATATGAGCAACTGATGGTCTGTTCCATGGTTGGCCCCTGGCCTTGTTCTGACTGATGATATTGTGCTTTTCCATTGTCTCCACAGATGTAGTCGGTTTGATTCCTTTGTTTTCCATCTGTTGAGGTCCATGTGTATAGTTGCCACTTATGTTGTTGAAAAAAGGTATTTGCAATGAATAAGTCATTGGTCTTGCAAAATTCTATCATGTGATCGCCATTGTCGTTTCTATCACCAAGGCCATGTTTTTCAGCTACAGAACCTTCTTCTTTGTTTCCAACTTTAACATTCCATCATCAGTCATTATCAATGCATCTTGATTGCATGTTTGATCAATTTCAGACTGCAGAAGTTGGAAAAAATCTTTAGTTTCCTCATCTTTGACATTAGTAGCTGGTGAGTAAATTTGAATAATAGTCTATTAACTAGTCTTCCATGTAGGTGGATGGATAATATCCTATCACTGACAGCGTTGTACTTCAGGATAGATCTCGGACATGTTCTTTTTGACTATGAATGTGACACCATTCCTCTTCAATTTGTCATTCCCGGCATAGTATACAATATGATTATCTGATTCAAAATGGCTAATACCAGTCCATTTCAGCTCACTAATGCCTGGGATGTCGATCTGTATGCAGTCCATTTCATTTTTGGAAACTTCCAATATTCCTAGATTCATATTTCGTACATTCCATGTACTGATTATTAATGGATGTTTGCAGCTGTTTCTTCTCATTTTGAATTGTGCCACGTCAACAAAGGAAGGTCCCAAAAGCTTTATTCCATCCATGTCAGTAAGATTCAACTCTACTTCGAGGAGGCAGCTCTTCCTCAGTCCTATTTTGAGTGCCTTCCAACCTGAGATGCTCATCTTCCGGCACTATACCAGACAATGTGCCACTGCTACTTTTAAGGTTTTCACTGGCCAGTTTTTCAGAAGTAGACCACCAGGTCCTTCTTCCTAGGCTGTCTTAGTCTGGACGCTCTGCTGAAACCTGTCCACCATGGGTGACCCTGCTGGCATTTGAAATACCAGTGGCATAACTTCCAGCATCATAGCAACATGCAAGCCACTACAGTATGACAAACTGAAAGACACGTGGTGGGTTCAGCATCATAGCAACATGGTGGCTATGTATGAGGTTACATACATTGGCCAGGAATCGAACCTGGTCTCCCGCATGAAAGGGGAGAATTTCACCACTGGAACACCACTATCCTCTTAGTGGCCTTTAGTATACTGTATTCAAAATGTTGTGCAGCCATCACCCCAAAAAGATGTGCACCAGAACATTTTCATCACCCCATAAGAAAACCTCCTACTCATTAAGCAGTTACTCCTCATTCTCCCCTCTCCCCAACCTCTGGTAACCGCCAACCTGCTTTCTGTTTCTTTGGATATTTCATATAAATGGAATGATACAGTATGTGAACTTTTGTGACTGGCTTCATTCACTTAGCATGGTGTTTTTGAGGTTCATCCATGTTGTAGCATATATCAGAACTTCATTCCTTTTTATGGCTATGTATTTTTTTTTTGTAAAGGGCTTGGCACTCCCTTCACCTGATTTACTCCAGAGGCTTGTTACATTTGTGGGGAGCAGTACAGACATTGGTGAGTCCCTATTTCCCTGAATGAGTTGTCCTCAGGGAACAGCTACAGGTCCTTATTCCTGAGGCTTTTATACATGCATGAACGACGTCCTTTACAATTCCTTCCTCTTCCCAGATACCTGCTCATTGTTCCATTGCCGTGAGGTGTTTGAGCTGGGACAAAGGAGACTGGTAACTCATTCCTGGAGTTTACTAATGTGAGATGAAAATATAGCATAACATTAGGAACACAGGCTCTAGATTCAGACAGACCTGAATTCCAATACAGACCCCTTCAACTTCCAAGCTGCAGGACTTTGGGCAAGTCACTTAACCTCTCTGGGCCCCATTATCTCATCTGTAAAACGGAAATAGCAAAATTGCAAAAACCAAAAGACTTTTATGAGGGTTAAGCAGATTGTCTATTGTAGTGGCTCTAAATTCAATGCAGTAAAGAAGCCTGTTTAACTCAGCTTTCCGTAAACTTATTTGACAACAGGTTTGCAAAACTCAACTACACATGGGTTACCAGTGCTGTATAGAAGGTAATTTGGGAAACACGTCTCTAGAAAATTTAGCTTTTATCTTTAGATCACTGTGGACCTTCAAAAGCACCACAAATGAGATCCAGATGGCCTTGGCCTCCTGCAGAATCGTTTTAACTAAGCTGTGTTTGGAGAGTTATGTCTCTGGATTTTATCGAGGGGTGCAGGAACTCTAATGAATTCCACGACTGTGTTCACTACAGGGACATTGTGGAGGACGTTGTGTGAAGCTCTTCAATGCTCAGGGACCAGTAAAAACTGGCGATGGGCATTGAGGCATGGACTGTTTGAAGTGGGGTGCACCCTAAGGTTAGAGGCCAGCTCATTCAGCCACTTCATTTTATAGATGAAACAGCTGAGGCCCAGTTAGAAAGGTCAAGTGCCATGCCCAAGGAGACAAAGAAGTGAGGGGCAGTGTCCAGAACTCAGAGCCAGCTGTTGCAAGTGGGGTGGAAGCTGTTGGGCTCTGAGGAAGGTGATGTTCTCTTGGTTAGAACTGGACATGTGAGGGAACTACCTCCCAGTAGAAACTGGTAGGTCTCTTGGCTCTTGGCTCCTTCTCCTGACCTGGATATGCGGAGGGAGGCGAGGTGAAAGATTATGGCTGAAGGTCAGGGGTTAATAGGCCTGAGTCCAGGTGACAAGAAGCTGGGCTGAGGCACAAACCAAGAACTGCTTCCTCTCCTTTCTGGTGACTTCAGGGATGGAGAGGTAGGGGAGGAACTTGCAACAGATGGAAGGGAGACCAGAAAGAATTTGGAAAGGCCCAAAGGAACCCAGCTCTTGGAAAATGAGGAGGAAATGTTTTATGCTCTGAGAAAACATTATTTACAAGCAAGGAGACAGGGCCAGGGTCCTACCCTGGTAGACTGGTGAGCTGTGGCTCACATTTCTTGGCTGTGACCCATCATACCAATCCATGTTTCTAAGACAACTGAGGAACCAAATAAGAACAGCAACATTCATGGAGATAAGAGGTGGCTGTTGCAGGCTGGGCCAAGCCAGACAAGCTGAGCTCAAAGATCAGAAGTTTTGAGGTCAGTTCTAAATTTACAGTCCAATTTTTGAGGAAGCCAAAATGAGCTCTCCCTGCATGAAGTGTGTCAGAAGAATGGAAGTTCCAAATCCCAAGGAGCAACTGGTAGGTACAGAGGGGACCAGAGCCTCCTTTCAGCCGAGATGCTAATAATGAGATCAGCCAGGCTCTTTTCTTTTTCAGCTTTGTGTCTTTTCAAACTAAGAGCTCTGAAAGAACCGTATATCACATTCCCTCTTCTCTCTCCCCTGCTGACTTTTTTCCTTTATTACTCAGAAAGACCCTCAAAGCTACTTAGGGGGAGTGTGGAGGAGGCAACATTCAGATCTCCATTTTCCCCTCAGCACCCAGCCCCAATCTAACTCCAGTGGACTGGGCCCACCCCAAGACTCTCCCTTGTACGTGAGCTCCTCACAGTAGGAAGAAAGAAGGTTACTTATCAGAGTGGGTCCTTTCTGTTGGCTCAAACCTAGTAAAACCTCCTCATTGAATGATTCATGTGTTTGACACTAGCACCATACTGATGCCAATGAGCTCCATAGGTAGGTCACTGGAGTCCCAAGCTTTATGGGTCCCCACTGTATTTGTTTCCTAGGGCTGCCATAACAAGGTGAGTGGCTTATAAGAACAGAAATTGATCATCTCACAGTTCTGGAGGCTGCGAGTCTGAGATCAGGTTGTCGGCCGTGATGATTTCTGCTGAGGCTTTGAGGGAGGATCAGTTTCGTGCCTCCCTCCCAGCTTCTGGTAGCCCCAAGTGTTCCTTGGCTTGCAGCTACGGCTTCACATGGCATCCTTCCTCTGTCTCCCTGTCTCTGTATCTTCTTTTTTATAAGGACACAAATCATATAGGATTAGGAGCCCTGGTTGCTCAATGGTTAAGCTCTTCACAGCTAACAGAAAGGTTGACAGTTTGAACATACCAGCCACTCATTGGGAGAAAAGACCTGGTGATCTGCTCCTGTAAAGATTAAACCAAAATAAAAAAAAAATAAAAACTCTTTGCCACCAAGTGGATTCCGACTCATAGTAACAGCAGCTGGTGGATTCAAACTGCCCCCCTTTTTGGTTAGCAGCCAACCTCTTAACCACTGTGCCACCAGGGCTCCCTGTAAAGTTTACAGCCTAGAAAACTCTATAGGGCAGTTCTACTCTGTCCGATAGGATGCGCTGAGTTGGAATCAGCTGGATGGCACACAACAACAACAACAATATAACATGTAAAATTAAGGCCCACCCTACTCCAGTATGATCTTACGTTAATCTAACTGATAATATCTTCAAAGACCCATTCTCCAAACAGGGTCACATTCACAGTCCAGGGGTTAGGACTTCAACATATCTTTTGGGGGACATAATTCAATTCGTAACACCCACCATGAACATTCCCATTTAATTGAATGAGTAGAGGTTCAAAGACCTGGATTCTTACCCGAGCCCCATTCTCCACTTACGTTTACTCATTGAGCTCTACTTAGAGCTTTGCCATTTGCTCTGCTGTGAGGTCCGGGAGCATTAGCCTCTCAGAGCTGCAATTTCCTCATCTGGAAAATACCAAGGTGCCAAGTTGCATCACATCCACCCCTTTGGCGTTTCCTGCCTTCACAACCATTCCTTTACTCCCACATGCTGTCTAGGCCAGGCCTTCATTGCTCCTGCAGGAGTCTCCTAATTTATTGGGCTGCCTCCATTCATCTAGCATACACAGAGCCACTGGATTAATCCTTCTAATGCACAGCCCTGATCATGTCACTCTCCTGCTCAAAATCCTTCCATGGTGCCCCACTGCCTACAAAAATCAAGTCCAAATAATTTTGCCTGGTGTTCAAGGTCACCCACTGTCTGGCCTCAGCCTATCTTTTTTACCTTGTTACTTTTACCTTGTTACTTCTTCCAGCAAACTAAACAACTGCACTCCAGGTTTTCATGTCTCTAGGCATGTCTCATTCACATGCATCATTTTACCTGAAATGTCCTTCTCCACATTTCTGCATGTCTGACCACTACTCTGCTTACTAGTTATGTGACCTTGAGCAAGTTATTTAGATTCTGTCTCTGTGGAAGACTGTTTTCAAAGATGACCACAATTCTTCCCATCCTGCATGCCCTTTAGAATATGATTCTTCCATCAAGAGGTAGAGTCGATTTCTCTTCCGTTTGAATCTGGGCTAGCTCTGTGATGTTCTTTGACCAATTAAATGTGGTGGAAGTGATACTATGTCACTTGTAGCTTCTGTTTTTGTACTTTGGGAAGCCAGCTGCCATGTAAAGAAGTCTGGGCTAGCCTGCTGGGGAGAGAAGTCACAAAAGACAACCGAAGTGTCCCAGCTGACAGCCAGCTTCAAGGCTCCAGTCATGTGAGTAAGGCCACCTTGGTCCTGCAGCCCCAGCCAATGTCCCAACAAACACTGTGAAGCAGAGATGAGCTGTCTCCATTGGGCCCTGTCTGAATTTCTGACCCATCAAATCATGAGAAAGTAAAAAGATTGCTGTTTTATGTCGCTAAGTTTTGGGGTGGATTGTCATGCAGCAATAGATAACTGAAATGGTTTCCTCACTTACAAAATGGGGATAAAAATGGTCCCCTACCTTGCCAATGCACCTCATGTGCAGCCACCACCTGTCTACCAGTGGAGACTTGCATATTTCAGTGGAGTTTCCAGACCAAGATGAACTAGGAAGAAAGACTTGGCAACCTATATCAGAAAATCAGCCAATGGTTGATCCACAACCGATCATAGGGATGGTTCAGGACCAGGCAGCATTTTGTTCATTGTGCATGGGCTCGCCATGAGTCGGGGGCCAACTCAATGGCATCTAATGGCAACAACCTCACCAAAGGACTGGGAGGATTGCATTACACAAAGCACTTAGAACAGTGTCTGCAAGTTGTACCCACTCAGTAAATGTTAGCTTCTCTCAACATGAAATTACCTTGATTAACTTTTTCTTGTTTCTTATTCATCCCCATCCCCTCCCCACATATACAGTAGGTACTCAGTAAATGAATGAATGTCAAATGTTCCCTCCTTCATGAAGCCTTCTCTGATTACAGTCCACCAGCTAGACATCCTCTCTCCCTCCCTGATCTCCCACTGTGCTTTATTCATACCTTCCTACAAAGAAGATTACATTCAGCCCTGAGCTCTGTCTGAGCTGGAGTGTCTTCTTTGTAGACTATGAGATCCTTGGAGTCATATGGGCAATAAGTGTTGTAGAGTGAATGGATAAAAAAGAGGAACAATGCCACCTCCTCTACCAGCCTACTAGTGTTGTTGTGATTCACAAGACAAGAGCACAGAGGAGCCAGGACCTTCAGTGCCTCACCTGGAGCATATCTGATGACAATTCTGCTACTTTTGTGTCTTCCTGGCTCCAACTGTGTGACCTTTATCTTGTAGGGCAGGAGAGAATCCAACACAGGGCTCCTGGAGGAAGTTTCCCTATTTCCTGTTCTAAGTGCTGGCTGGCCTTGCAGGCCATGGAAATACAGAGTGTGGACTGGAAAACGAACTGATGACCCCAAGTCCGTTCCCATTGCTGACAGATGCCTGAGGTTCCACCACTAGAGGAAAAAGAGCTGATTCCTAAGCCATGATTCTAGGCGTAGTGGTTAAGAGCTACAGCTACAAACCAAAAGGTTGGCAGTTCAAATCCACCAGCTGCTCTTTGGAAACCCTATGGGGCAGTTCTACTCTGTCCTATAGGATTTCCACAAGTCAGAATTGGCTTGATGGCGAGTTTGGGTTTTGTTTTTTTTTTCTTTTAGAAGCCATGATTCTATTAGACATCATTTTAGTATCTCTAAGACTTGTGCTGTCCAAAGGGACAATGGCATAAGAAAGAATGCAGGATTCCATCTGGTTCAAAGATCTTTAGCATGAATGGAAATGACTTTATCAATCTTAAAAGCCTAAGATGTGCAAAATCAAATCAAGTGGTAGAGCCTACTGGGTAGGGATGTGTATTAATTCCCTAGGGCTGCTGTGGCAAAGTACCATAAACTGTGTGGCTTAAAACAACAGAAATGTATTCTGTCACAGCTAGAGGCTGGAAGTCTGAGTTGAGGTGTTGGCAGGGCCATGTGCTCTCCGAAGGCTCTAGGGGAACATCTTCCAGTAGCCCCAGCTGTTCCTTGCCTGTGACCCTGTAACTCCAATTTCTGCCCCCGGCTTCCCTCTGTCTGTTTCTTTCTGTGTCTCTTCCCCTTTAATAAGAATACCAGTTACATTGAATTAGGGCCCACCCTACTCTATGTTAACTAATTACACTTGCAACAACCCTGTTTCCAAATAAGGTCATATTCACAGGTACTGGAGCTGAGGACTTCAGCATAACTTTTCTGGGAGTCGCAATTCAATCTACAACATGGAACTAGGGAGCCCTGGTGACATGATGGTTAAGCGCTTGGCTGCTAACTGAAAGACTGGTCGTTTGAACTCACACAGTGGCTCCATGTGAGAAAGACCGGGCGATCTGCTCCAGTAAAGATTACAACCAAGAAAACCCTATGGGGCAGTTCTACTCTGTCACATGGGGCCACTAGGAGTGGAAATTGATTCAACAGCACCGATCAACAACAGCATGCGACTTTGATCTGGGTGTCCTAGGCTGTGTGGCTCCTCCTTTGAATCAGGGGGTCTCTGACACAGCAATGGTTGATAGAGCAGAGTGGTTGTTATAGAATCTCAAGAGAGTCTAGACGGCAACCCCAAAACTGTGTAAAATAGCATAGTGTCTTTGATGAGTAAGTATCTTTTAACCCCAGGAAGATTTAAATTAAGCACAGAAAGTTCAATGGAATGCAAACCATGATATTAATGTTTTTATGTAAAAGAATCTGTGCACATTTGGCATTTTATGTACTTACAACGCTTAATAGAATTTGGCCTATTTAGAGTAAAAGTCTTGAAATTCTCATTGAAAATCATTAAGTTTGTAATTGATTCAGACTTAAACGATTTTAAATTGAAAACCTCCTAAACTTATATACAGTATTAAAGCATTTAAAGAGAACTCAAGGCTCAGCATATTTATAAATTTAATTTATTGAATGAATCATTTAAATTTAAATCCTTGGAAAAGTTTTGTTTGTTAAAATCAGGCCATTAAAGTACATAAAAGGAGCACAATAAAAGTTTAAATGCAATTTAAAATGTTTAAAGATGTTTGCTTATAATTGGGATCAAACATTCAAAATCCTTTTAAGAGTAATAGCTAAAATATGCTGGAAACAAATAGAATAAGATTTGTAAGCCAAAGCTTAAAGAAGAACTAGGCTTTTGCATTGTAATTTTAATAAATTATATACTAATTTTGAAAGTCAAAGTTAAACCTCTGAATAACCTTTTCTTTGTCTAAACAATAAGACTTGTAGTAACACCTACCTCATGGGATTGTTGAGACGGTTAAACGAGACACTGGGTTTAAAGCGTTTGGCACCATGCCTATCACATGGTAAGCATTCACTATGACATGCAGCAGTTATTAATATTGTTAACTCTTCCTTAAAGGAGAGTTTGAAAATGTTAAGAAACAGGAAGGGAATACAGGGTATGACAAAGATGTAGGCAATCCTGGCAGCAGGGGTGAGATATGTACCACACACCTTTGCCCCTCAGCTGTTCTCTGAACAGGAAGGCTCACCCTCACCTTGTCTGGGTTTCCCCCAAATGCATTAAGCTTCTCCTGCAGGGGTGGTATTCAATTCATTGTCACTACATCACCCAAGGTCCCCTTTGCCAGTGCCCATGGGAGGCATTTCTCTCAGGTAACTGATTCATTCACTCATTCGTCCATTCTACAAGCGTTCACTGAGTACCGATGTTGTAGAGGAAAAACATCATAAAGTTTAGTAAAATGAAAAGAAAGTTTTCTTCAGCATATATCCAAAATGAAAAAAGTGGGAAACAGACCATGCTGCCAGAGCCATGTCTGTCCGAGTCCAAGGAAATATCACAGAACAGACAAAAGTTGGAAAACGGACAAGCACGCTGCCACAGCCATGTCTGCCCGAGTCCAAAGACCATTACAGAGTCATCAGTATATATTAACATTACAAAAGGGCAAAACCATTGAAAGCTTAGCCTTTTCAGATTGGCTAGAAACTGTGATCCTGCCTTTTGAATTATCTTTCTTAACAGTCATTGGTACAGGTTTCAGTAACGACAGTCAGGAAGGTCTTCATTGGTCCAACAAATTTCTACTCACTAAATGCTAATAGAAAAAGAGTGGAAAGTCTTTTGTGTTCTGTTTGATTGGCTTTATGTGAAAGCTTCACTAAAAGATATTTTCCAAGATTATCTTAGCTATTGTCTTTACACCTCAGGGCCCAGTTGATGTGTCCTTGTGAATCCTTGTGAGCCCAGCTCCAGCTGGGTCACATTCTCTAGGCTCAAGGAGAGGGAATAATAACTCCAATATTATTTCCTAAATCACCTACTAGGTGCCAGGCACTGTGCCAGGCACTGGGGATAGAGCAGTAAACAAAACAGATGAAAACCCTTGCCCTTACATTCTAATAGCAGAGACAGACATTACACAAAATCAAAAGTAGATTATACGATATGTTAGATGATAAGGGCAAGGGGATGGAAGTGCCAGGGACAGGGATTACAATTTTCAAGTGTCCCAAGGTAGATCCATCCCACTGAGGAGGTGATATCTGAGCCACTTGAGCTAAGACTTTAAAGAGGAACAAGAGTATTCCATGCAGAGGGAATGATAAGTGCAAAGGCTGTTACGTCGGGGTGTGGTTGGCATATTGGAAGTACATGCAGGAGGCCAGTGAGGCTGAGAGGGGTAAACAAGGAGGAGAGGTGGAGGAGATGCAATCAGAGATGTGATAGGGGCAGGGGTGGGAGTGATCATGGAGGGCCTCATGGCCTTTGTAGGACTTTGACTTTGAATGAAGTGAGGGAGCCATTGGGATATTTTTGGGACAATTGGGGAAATTAAAATATGAGCTATGTATTAGATGTTATTTAACCAATATTAAAGTTGTTGTTGTTAAGTGTGGTTGAGTCTGTTCCAACTCATAGTGACCCTATGTACGACAGAATGAAACACTGCCCAGTTCTGTGCCACCCTCACAATCATTGCTATGTTTGAAACCATTGTTGCAGCCACTGTGTCAGTCCATCCTGTTGAGAGTCTTCTTCTTTTTCGCCGACCCTCCACTTTACCAAGCATGATGTCCTTCTCCAGGGACTGGTCCCTCCTGATAATGTGTGCAAAGTACGTGAGACGAAGTCTTGCCATCCTTGCTTCTAAGAAGCTTTCTTACCGTACTTCTTCCAAGATAGATTTGTTTGTTCTTCTGGCAGTCCATGGTATATTCAATATTCTTCGCCAACACCATAATTCAAAGGTGTCATTTCTTCTTCGGTCTTCCTTATTCATTGTCCAACCTTCACATGTATATGAAGCAATTGAAAATACCATGGCTTGGACTGCTAGTGGGAATGCAAAATGATACAATCATTGTGGAAAATGGTATGGCACTACCTTAGAAAACTAGAAATAGAAATAGCATTCAATCCAGCAATCCCACTCCTAGGAATATATCCTAGAGAAATAAGAGCAGGTATAGGAGTAGACATATGCACACCATGTTCACTGCAGCATTGTTCACAATAGCTAAAAGATGGAAACAACCTAGATGCCCATCAACAGATGAATGGATACACAAACTATGGTACATACACACAACGGAGTCTTATGCAACGATAAAGAACAATGATGAATCTGTGATGCATCTTGTAACATGGATGCTGAGTGAAATAAGTCAATCACAAAAGGACAAATAGTGTATGAAACCTCTACTGTAAAAACTCATGAAAAAGTTTACACACAAAAAGAAACAATCTTTGTTGGTTATGAGGGATGAGAGGGGTTGGGGGCGAGTACTAAATAGACAATAGATAAGTGGTAACTTTGGTGAAGGATAAGACAGTACATAATATTGGGGAAGCCAGCACAACTTGTACAAGGAAAGGTCATGGAAGCTCCATAAACACATTCAAACTCCCTGAGGGACTGAATTGCTGGGCGGAGGGCTGTGGGGACCATGGTCTCGGAATATCTGGCTCAATTGACATAACACAGTTTATAAAGAGAATGTTCTACTTTCTACCTTGGTGAATAGCGTTTGGGGTCCTAAAAGCCTGTGAGAAGCCATTTAAGATTCTCCACTGGTCTCACACCTTTGGGAGCAAGGGAGAACGAAGAAAACAAGACACAAGGAAAAGATTAGTCCAAAGGACTAATGGACCACAACTACCATGGCCTCCACCAGACTGAGTCCAATACAACTAGATGGTGCCCAGCTACCACCACTGACTGCTCTGACAGGGATCACAACAGAGGGTCCCGGACAGAGCTGGAGAAAAATGTAGAACAAAATCCTAACTCACAAAAGAAGACCAGACTTACTGGCCTGACAGAGACTGGAGAAACTCCGAGAGTATGGCCCCTGGACACCCTTTTAGCTCAGTAATGAAGTCATTCCCAAGGTTCACCCTTCAGCCAAAGATTAGACAGCCCCATAAAACAAAACGAGACTAATGGGGCACAACCATCGACAAGGACTAGAAGGCAGGAGGGGACAAGAAAGCTGGTAATAAGGAACCCAAGGCTGAGAAGGGACTGTGTTGATATGTCATGGGGTTGTTAACCATTGTCATAAAACAATATGTGTACCAACCGTTTAATGAGAAACTATTTGTTCTGTAAACCTTCATCTAAAGTACAATAGAAGAAATAATAATAATAAAAAAGAAACAACAACAACAAAAAAGAGAGAAAATATCATGGCTTGAGTCAGGCACACTTTAGTCATCAAAGTGGCATCCTTGCTTTAAAGAGGTCTTTTGCAGCAGATTTGCCCAACACAATATGTCAGCTGATTTCTTGACTGCTGCTTCCACGGGCAGCATTTTACCTGGATTGCGAATCCAAGTAAAATGAAATCCTTGACAACTTCAATATTTTCTCCATTTATTATGATGTTGCTTATTTGTCCAGTTGTGAGTATTTTTGTTTTCTTTATGTTGCGGTGCAATCCATACTGAAGGCTGTAGTCTTCAGTCTTCATCAGTACGTGCTTCAAGTTCTCTTTATTTTCAGCAAACAAAGTTGTGTCATCCGCATATCACAGGCTGTTAATGCGTCTTGGGTGTGATAATTCCCAATACATTGGAATAAAAACTTTAAGTGTCTTTGTTTTTAGAAAAAACATGCTGAAATATTTAGGGGTGAAGGGTCATGATGTTTGCAACTTACTTTCAAATGATTCGGCAACAAAGAAAAACAGTCTAGCTATTTATATGGCTCATTTTTAGTTAACTTTTACTGAGAGAAGCCCTGGTGGCTCAGTGGTTAAGAGCTTGGCTGCTCACCGAAAGTTTGGCAGTTGGAATTCACCAGCTGCTCCTTGAAAACCCTACGGGGCAGTTGTACTCTGTCCTATAGGGTTGCTATGAGTCGGAACTGACTTGATGGCAACGGGTTTGGTTTGGTTTTGATTACTGAGTAACAAATTATCTCAGATTTACAGGCTTAAAGTGATTGTAAATATCTCACTTGATTTCTGGAGTTCAGGAATCTGGGAATGGCTTGGCTGGGTGGTTCTGGCTCTGGGTCTGTCATGAAGTGCAGTCATGACGTCAGCTGGTTCTGCAGTCATTTCACGGCTTTCAAGAAGGCTCGCTCACATGGCCTTTGGCAGGAGGCCTCGGTTCTTCACCATGTAGACTTCTCCATAGTGCTGCTTGAGTGTCCTTATGGCATGGCCGTTGGCTTCCTCCAGAATGAATGAACCCAGATAGAGAGAGAGAGAGAGAGAGAGCAAGGTGGAAGATGCAATGCCTTTTATGATCTAGTCTTAGAAATCATATACTTTCACTTCTGCCATATTGTATTCTCTAGAAGTGAGTCTCTAAGTCTAAACTATGCTCATGGGGAGGGGAATTAAACTCTACTTCTTGAAGAGGAGCATATCATAGAATACTCTTTGTAAGTGCCATGTAGGATTTGTTTCTTTAATCATTATGATTATCAGTATATTTAACTCTGCTAGTCCCTCCCGTGGAGGAGAGGGACTGCACAGAACTTCCTCTGGCTGGTCCCTAACTGTCTCTCTGTGATTAAGGCCCTGAGAGGAGCTTGAGAGGGCGTATGCAGAAAAACTTGTAGGAAAAGAGAATACTGGACAAAAACTTGGCATGAGAACAACTTTAACCTCTCCTTTCATCACATTTGCTGTATCTCAGGACTGAAGAGGCGAAGAGGAAGCACTGGTTTCTTCTAGGGCCTCCACATTTTCTGTGATCCTTCCCAGGCTGGCTGGGCGTTCATTGTCTTCAGCAGCCCCACTCTGGTGCCTCATGTGTCATACTCAATAAATATTGGATGATAACAAGATAATAAATATTTTTATTTAAATATAAGTACTTGATGATGCTAATGTTGATGATTCCCCACACTTGTGTGTTTACCTGCATGAACTCATGTGTGAACATGGCTGACTCTTCCTACTGTCTGTGTATTTACTCCTGATGCTTGTTGATTAGTTAAAGATAACAGTTACGAGGATAGACTGACATCATGATCCCAACCACCAGGCTTCTCACGAGCAGCACAGTGAATCAGAATGATATCTTGTGAATTCATTCAATCATAAGAATCACAAGAAAAATAAATACTTAGTTCTTCCCGTGTGTCAGGTTCTGTTCTAAATGATATACATGTACTAATGGATTTAGTCTTTAGAATAAACCTATGAACTATTATTATCTCCATGTTACAGATGAGGAAACAAAGGCATAAAGAGGTCAAGAGACTTCCCCAGGGTTACAGAGCTCATGGTCTGATCCCAAGAGTATATGTTTGTCATAATGACCTAGTGCTGCTGTAATAAAAATACCACAAGAGGTTGGCTTTCAACGACAGAAATCTACTTTCTGATAGTTCTGGAGGCTAAAAGTCCTTGGCTTGTAGACAATATTCACATGACATCTGTCTCCCCCCCCACCCCCGGTGTGTGTGTCTCTGTGTCAGTGTTGCTCTTTTTATAACACAGAAGTGATTAGGTTTAGAATCCACCCTACTCTGGTATGACCTTATTAACATAACAAAAGGAAACACTTATTTCTAAATAGGGTCATATTTATAGGTAGAGGGGTTAGGATTTCAATATATATTTTTGGGGGACACAATCCATAACAAGGCTCAACACCACTATGCAATATGACTTCTTAAAAATTGCACAATCCATCTTTATATTTTTAAGAAAGATATTTAAATATAAGCAGGCTGTGTCCTTAAATAGTTTAAACAGTTGAGAGTAAGATTTAGGGACCTAGGAGTCCCAGGTAACCCAGAAGGCTAAGCAGGCAGGACCTAAGAGACATCCTAGGCCAGCAGTTTTCAAAATGGATTCTGTAGAGCCCCTGGGATCCTGCGGGTGTCACAAGATCTGTTTGACAACCCCCCTCAATTCAACTGCAGCAGGCCTACTTGGATCCATTTTACATATCACTCCTCTGTATAAGTCCGGGGTCTCCAGATTGTCCGGGAAAATGTGAAAGACTTTGAAGTATGCAAAAATATTACTGGCTCTCCCTTCACTGAAAAGCTAGGTGTTGTCTCTAGAGGACCTTCTGGGGTTATCCCATTCTATA
This sequence comes from Dugong dugon, assembly GCA_030035585.1. Lineage (NCBI taxonomy): Eukaryota > Metazoa > Chordata > Mammalia > Sirenia > Dugongidae > Dugong > Dugong dugon. The sequence goes on from CM057470.1 coordinate 59,061,473, forward strand.
GCGATGTGCACCTTTCATTGTCTGTTACCATTTTGCAGCTCTGTAGAGACAGAAATTAACTTACAGAGGAGATGCAAACCATCCCTGGTCATAGAAATTCAAATTAATTTTGTACAAGCAGTATGCAATTGATCTCTGCCTTGTGGAAGAGATCATTTTTGCATCTATTAGCAAATGAATTTTAGCATTCCTGATTACCTGTTTATGTGTCTATTGTTTAGGTTCTCCTTTGAACCAGCTTTTACATTATGAACTAAATTAATGAGTTAAATAAAATCTGTAACATGCTTGTACATTTTACATTTGTCTGAGTCATGATTCTACCTTTTTTTTTTTTTTAATTATCCTTTAACAAGATGATCTCCCTGTACCCACTCTGACCTCTCCTTTTTCGCCCATCTAATCCGTTCTCCACAGGAGCCAGAGTGACCTTTGCCAAGGGCAAATCTCATCACATTCTTCCCCAGCTTAAACTGACATGCTGTAGCTTGCTGATGGCAGTGCAGCCCTAACTTTGTCATTCTCTCCAATTGGGCACCTCACCTTGCATCAAACATCTGGACTTCCTTCATGGCAAGTGCTCCGCCTGTGGGGTTGAAGCCACCTCCAGCCAGCCCTGCACCCACCTGACTGGTAAAACCACGTATCACCGGCCAATTGGCAGCATGCGGAGATTTGCCTTTCTAATACAGGACAGAGAAAGTGTGTTGGGTTTTTTTCAAAAGCTCTTAAAGATCTACTTTTCCCCCTTCCCCAAACCTCATTCCTCAGATCCTAGATTCTGCGCCAAATTGGGCTTTTAGGTTTCTGAGCCTGGCTATATAAATCAAACAAACTTCCACTCAGAGCTCAATCTTTGGTCTCTTAGTCTTCATTTTAACTCTAGTGCTCTGCAGTCTCCTTATAATACTAACACAGGATCCTTGGCAAGGCCTACCCAAAAGGTCCCACCTGATCTAGCCCCTGCTTATCTCTCTGTCCTTACCCTAACCCTCTCTTGCTCCAGCCACACTGGCCTTCTGATCCATCCATTCCAGACCCAGGGACTTGTAATTTTGTGTGAAGGCAGCCTCACTTCCTGTTTTCCTCCTCCTCCTGTTCCTTCTGACCATTGTCCGGCTTAAAAAAAACAAAAAACAAAAAACACTCTATTCATTCTTCAGGCCTCTGCCTAAACATCACATTACTTCCTCAAGGAGACTTGGTTGGTTCCCCACTGCATCCACTTACATGATCCCGCAGCACCCAGTACTTCTCGACAGCCATTGCAATGATAATTATTTTACTATTTATAACCTTTGGTTTAACATCTCTCTTTCCCAAGAGACCACATTCTCCAAAAGGCAGGAACTGTATAAGTTATTTACTACTGTGTCCCCTTTGCTTCACTCAGTGCTTGACCTGTTGCTGTCGAGTCGATTCCGACTCATAGCGACCCTATAGGACAGAGTAGAACTGCCGATAGGGTTTCCAGGGAGTGGCTGGTGGATTCGAACTGCCAACCTTTTGGTTAGCAGCTGAGCTCTTAACCACTGCACCACCAGGGCTCCTTTCTCTTGGCGGATAGGAGGCACTGAAAAATATTTGTTGGTTGACAGCAAGGTCTGAGGCCTGAGTATGAGCATGGAGTAAGGAAAGGATGCGGTATGGGAAGTGGGGGTTGTTCGGTGAATTTTTTTTTATTGTGGTAGATATAAATGTAACAAAACGTTTGTCATTTCAATATTCTTCACATGTACAATTCAGTGACATTAATTATGTTTATCATGTTCAACATTATCATTACCCATTTATAAATTTTTCCATCACCCTTAACAGTGTCCCCTAAGCAATGAGTCTTCCTCTTCCTCTTCCCACACATCCCTCTCCCCCAGCAACCACTAATAAACTTTGGTCTCTATACACTTGGGCAGTGAATTTTTCCTCACACAGTGAGTTGTGAGGAGGGCTATGATGGCAGCCTGGTCTCTAATTCATGGTCCAGGCTCCTTCTACTTGAGTCTTGGCAACTGGGTATTGTATTCATAAATCATGAACTTTCCTCAGTCTTTATTTAATCAAATCCTGGTTTTTCTTCAGAATATTCTTTGCTGGGTTTGTATAAAACGTACCCATAAAAAAAACAAAAAAACACCAAGTCTGTTGCTGTCTAGTCAGTTCTGACTCATAGTGACCCTATAGGACAGAGTAGAACTGCCCCATAGGGTTTCCAAGGAATGGCTGGTGGGTTCGAACTGCTGACCTTTTGGTTAGCAGCTGTAGCCCTTAACCACTGTGCCACCAAAATGTACAATTCTCCATTAATCCCTAAAATGAAAGTATATCCAGTATCTCAAAATGCAGTCATTTCAAACTGTCTGGCAGTTCCTCAAAAGGTTAAACATAAAGTTACCATAAACCCAAAACCCAAACCCACTGCCATTGAGTCAATTCCAACTCATAGTGACCCTACAGGACAGAGTAGAACCGCCCCATAGGGTTTCCAAGGCTGTAAATCTTTACCGAAACAGGCTGCCACATCTTTCTCCTGTCGAGCTGCTGGTGGTTTTGAACTGCTGACCTTTCAGTTAGCAGCAGAACCACTGAACCATCAGGGCTCCTTGAGTTACCATATGACCCAGCAATTCTACTCCTAGGTCTGTACTCAAGGAACTGAAAACAAATGTCCACACAAAAACTTGTACATAAATGTTCATAGTAGCATTATTCATAATAGCCCAAAAGCAGAAACCACACTGTGTGAGGGCACTCTAAAACTGAGGTGCTTGGCATGATTAAAAATGACTGACCCAAACCTGAATCAAAACTCCATTTTTTAAAAATTAAACTTTAGCTTGTCCTAAGTCCTCCTTTATGCCTTATCATGAATAGAATGTATGATTTAGAGCCTTATGACATGTAACTTCTTGTACAACTTTAACCACCTTCAGCAAACAATGGAGGGAGTAAAAATGTGGTTTGTGAAGAAATGTTAGTCAGGAAATGTTTATCCAGATGAACTCAGGAGAATGCTTGTGCTGCATGCCTCAGGAAGAATGTATAGGTAGATATTTCAGAAAATTGCTTGCTAGGTTGGCTCCAGGAAGTTTGTGTTAGAAAATAGATCAACTAACCTTGTAAACTTGCTTTTTAACTTGCTATTGTCTTGTAACTGTATGTAATCCCAAGCCCACATGATCATGGTCACGTACTCCCTTCTCCACCTTTCTGTATAAAAAGCTCACCTCTCCCTCAGAATGTTGATCAGTGTAGTTGGCAGAGCTTTAAGACGGCCCCTATGAACTTCACCCTTGGAGCTGTTGTTGTTGTGACTCCTCACTGTCGCACTGCATTGCCCAGCTCAAGCTGTTAGATTCCTCAGTAAAACTCTTTGATTTTAGTCCTTGCAAACTAAGGACTGTTTCACACTAGGACAGCCAAAAGGCCCACCAACTGAAGAATGGATAAATAAAATGTGGCGTATATACATACAGTGAAATGCTATTTGGCAATAAAAAGGAAGTACTGACACATGTTACAACATGGATGAACTTTGAAAACCTTATAGTAAGTGAAAAAGCCACACACAAAAGGCCTCATATTGTAGGATTTCATTTGTATGAAATGGCCTGAATAGGCAAAACTAGAGACAGAAAATAGATTAGTGGTTGCCAGGAGGCGGGTTGGGGAGATAGGGGAGTAATTTATCATGGATACAAATTTTTTTGGGGGGGGTGATGAAAATGTTCTAAAATTGATTGTATTGCTGGTTGCACAACTTTGTAAATATACTAAAAACCATTGAATTTTACACCTTAAATGGGAGAACTGTAGGGTATAAATTATGTCTCAAAAAAAGCTGTTATTTTCTGAAAAAAAAAGCTGTAGTCTCTAACAGTTGTTGGGATCTAAGTGTCCTGGGAGAATCTACTGAGAGATATGGACTCTCTCTTGCCCCCATTCGCACCCTCACCTCCCCCCACTCATGAAAAACCTATACACACAAGTATATAAATATTTTACAAAAACACCAGGGAGTTCCTGGACTGACTAAAGCCCATTTATTGACTCCCTAGAGGTCTGCAAGCCCCAGGTGGAGAACCTGCCTTGATGAACACTTCACTAGTAAATGCTAGGTCGTGTCCATACCTAAACGATTTCTTTCATCATCAACCTTCACCTTGGCATGGCCCACTCTAGTCATAGCCCTCCTCTGCACCACATTGGAACTTGTCCTTTATGTCAAAGTGGGGCTAGAATGCAGTCTTGAAGTTCAGGTTGAAGCTGCTATCTTGTTAGGAATTCTTTAGACTGTGTGGCTATCGATGGGCTATTTGCCTTTGTACACGCTGGTGAAAACCTCATTCAGGGACTCCAGCTCCTTGGTCTGCAGAGTCCAGGGACATCTTTCTCAAGCTGTTTTGACATCCTTTCTTGATCAGTGCAGTTGGCAGAGCTTTAAGATGGTCCCTATGATCTTTGCCTTTGGAGCTGTTGTTGTTGTTACCTGCTCTCGAGTTGACCTCTGACTCACGATAACTTCATGTGAACAGAAAGAATGCTGCCTGGTCCTGCGTCATCCCCATGACTGGCTACAGATCAGACTGTTGTGATCCATAGGGTTTTCACTGTCTGATTTACAGAAGTAGATCACCAGGTTTTTCTTCGTAGTCCATTTTTTTCTGGAAGCTCTATGGACATCCGTTCAGCATCATCGCAACACACAAGCCTCCACTGATAGATGGTGGTGGCTGTGCATGAGGTGCATTGGCTGGGAATGGAACCCAGGTCTTCCCCACAAAAGGCAAGAATTCTACCACAGAACCACCACTGCCCTCCCTCATTGGTGCTACTCCCATGTAATATGGCAGAAGGGAGATTATTCAGGTGGACATAATCAAATCACACGAGCCCTTTAAAAGCAGAGAGTTTTCACTGGTTGGTATTGGAAGAGAATGTCAGACAGATTTGAATTTTGAGAGTAACTTGATGTGCTGTTGCTGGCTCTAAAGATGTGTGACAAGGAATGCCGTGGCTTCTTGCAGCAGAGAGAGACTGCTGCCTGACAGTGGACCTCATGCAAGAAATGACTCTGCCAACAACCTGAATGAGCCTGGAAGCAGATTCTTCCCTAAAGCCTCCAGATAAGAGCCAAGCCCTACTGATACCTCGATTTCAGCCTCATGAGACCCTGAGCAGGGAACCTAGTCAAGCCAGCATGGACTTCTGACCTATAGAACTGTGAGCTAACCAATGGGCATTGGTTTAATACTCTAAGTTTGTAGTAATTTGTTTTGCGTAGTAGAAAATAAATACAATCAGTTTTGCACTGCAGTGCAGCTGGCTGCCATTCTGTTGAATATTTTGCTAGATCCAGCTCTTTTCCTCATGTTGTTGTTGTTAGCTGTTGTTGGCTTCCAACTCGTGGCAACTCATACACAATAGATCTGACCATTGTGATCCATAGGGTTCTCATTTGCTGATTTTTGGAAGTAGATCAACAGGCCTTTCTTCCTAGTCCATCTTAGTCTGAAAGCTCTGCTGAAACCTGTTCAGCATCAAAGCAACATGCAAGCCTCCACTGGCAGACTGGTGGTGGCTGTGCATGAGGTGCACTGGGACTGGGAATCGAATCTGAGACTCCTGCATAGAAGGTGAAAATTCTACCACTGAACCACCACTGCCCCCACCTTTTCCTCATGAACTTTCTGAAATGGTTGTTTGCTTCCAGGGGGTGATATTGCACTCTGGATACCTGCGAGCCTGGCTCTTACCATTCCTGACTCCGTGGCCTACACTGGGGGCCTTCTCACTCAGATTTGTAAACGTTAAAGCTAAAGTGGACCTCAGACCATTGCAGGTGAGGAAACTGAGGTGAAGTCGGCACTCTAGCTGGTATTTTCAATGTGTTCTCATCTCCCAGAAGAAAAGAGGCTGACTGAGGCAGGGGCCTTGTATGACTGAGCTTAGCCTCAACACACTACTCTGCACATCAGAGATGTAATGCGTTGAGTTGTTTCCCCCCAAAATATGTGTTGACCTTCTAACCCGGATACCTGTGGATGTAATCGTGTTTGGGAATAGGATTTTCTTTGTTATGCTAACGAAGTCATATCAATGTAGGGTGTGTCCTAAAGCTAATCACTCCTGAGTTATAAAAAGAGCAGATTAGACACAGATTTGAGCACTTACAGGGAAAGACAGATGCCATGTGAGGATCCTCTACAAGCTAAAGAGCCGAGGAACTTCAGGGGTTACTGACAAGGAATGAAGTGATATGGCTGAGACCCTGATTTGGACACTTAGCCTCTAGAACTGTGAGAAAATAAATTTCTGTTTTTTTAAAGCCACTCACTTGTGGTATTTCTGTTACAGCAGCAAACTAAGACTGGAGACTTACACTAAATATCTATGGTATTGAAGGACCAGAGCATAGGAGCTCACTCAGGTGCCTGAGTGATCAGTCCTAAGATGGCTGGCAATGAGAAGTCGAAGTCTCTGGAGACCCGCCAGCTGACTGACAGCCTTGTACATAAAGATGTGGGACTCTGGCCTAGAGTTTGGGACAGGGATTTTGGAGGGCAAGATCGAGTGAGGGAAGGGTCTGATTTCAACCACCAATAGCGAATCCCACAGAAGCATGGGCTCCTCAGCTATCCCAGACAGAGGGAGAGCTGCCTTGACAACTTTCAACATTCAGCTCTAATCTCATCCTCACCAGCAGCTTTTGGACGCCAGTTGCTGTTTTGGGGCTGTGTGTAAGGCATGGCATATGTGACTGATGTTGGGATGTCCATCCACCTGCTTGCTTGTAGGCTTGGCTCTTTCACACCTGAGGCCCTACTCTCCCCTCTGTCCACCACCTTTCTGCTATACTTGCTTTCTTCTTTCCTGCACCCCTTTGTATCAGGAAGAGCTAATAGGCTTTGATGGGGAGTGGGGTGCTCTAGTATTCAGAGGAGTCCCTGGGTGCTGCAAATGGTTAAGTGCTGGGCTACTAACCAAAAGTTGGAGGTTTGAACCCACTCAGAGGTGCCTTGGACAAAAAGCATGGAGATCTACTTCTGAAAGATGACCATCATGAAAACCTCATGGAAACCAGTTTTAACTCTGATGCACATGGGTTTGCCATGGGTCGGAATCGGATGGCAATTGGTTTGGTTAACATTGACAGCAAGTCCCTGAAGGGCTTCCCTCCTTTGCCCATAAAAAGCCCACAGCCCTGCTTGCTGCCTTTGCTGATGAGAAGCATTCATTTCTGGAACCAATCACTTATTTCTGCTTTAATGGGCTAGAGTCTTTTCTTGCTGGGAAAACTCCCATCTGACCCTTAGCTTCATCTTCTTGTTCTTGGAACATTCTCTCGATCACATAGAAGCCCAGGGCCCAGGGTAGACACGCTGAGGGACTGAGGGGCTGAGATGAAGAAAGGAGGGTGGGTCTTTGCCCGACTGCTGCCCTCCCCATCCTTGATGGGAAGCCTCTCACTCAGCCTCCTCAGGATCCCTGGAGCCTTCTGGATTTGTTCTCCCTCTTTCTGTTGGCTTGGGAACGAGTTTGTGGATTTGTGGCTTCCCTTGTAATCAAGAAATCTGCCTAAGCCCACAGAATTTCTTCTGCCCCAGGGCTGGGCCTCTTTTAAAACCTTAAAAATGCAACAGTGTCAGAGTGAGTTTTATGAATGTGTGTAAACATGAGTGTTTTAAGATGAGCTTGTCTGTGATCACAGGAATTCTAAGTGTGACCCTTCACTAGTCCCCACCTCAATTGAGCAAGAAACTTGACACTCCAAGGGGGTGAAGCCAGAGGAGGGGAGAAGGGGAAGGAAGGGAGAGAGGGGCCCATATATCCTTGGCACAGGGCCTTGGGGCAGGGCTGGTGGGGCCCTCACCCCACCAGAAGTATGTTCAGTTCTCACAGGCCAGACTTCTCAAACACCCCCTAAAGGAGACAGTAGAAGATGGGGGGATGCGTGTACTGGGGGGCTGAGGGAATATCAGTTCTGCACCCTCACCCATCTCCCAGGACACAGCTCAGTAGGTAAACCAGTCAAGGGAAGCTACTTCAGAGGCATATACTTCATCCACAACTTGTTTCTGGAAGGCTCTGATTTCTCCAGCTCCCGGCTCCTTTCCATGAGAGACTCCCTCGGTTCCTGTGTGAGCACAACTCCCGAGAACTCGGCAGCCTTGTGTCTGTGAGATGGCCTCTGCCCTCCAGCCCCTCTAGAGAGAAGTGTCCATGGCTATAGCCAGCCAGCCCCTGCTGGGACCTCAGCGTCCACTCCTTTCCTCTAAAGGAGGCTGAGCCTCCCTTTCCTCACCTGTAAAATGGAGACAATGATAGTGTGGTAGCTTTGTAACGTGTTAACTTGGTTAGGTTGAACTATATTTTGCAGCATTCCATTTCCTGTGTGTTTCAGATTAGGGTGGGCCAAAGAGAGATTCTTGTGGGAGGTTTGGAGGGTGGAGGGAAGCCATGGCTGTTGCTCTGCTGATGTACTTCTTGGGTGTGAGACGGCGGCCAGGCCGCAACTGCTTCCCCTTCTCTTGGACCCTTCTTCAGCTTCTCCAACTCCCGGGCCAGGTGTGTGCGTTTAGCTCTGTGACAAAAGGTCCTGGCTTCTGCAGAACACCAGTACCACCAGGTACAGAAGCAATAAGAACTGATATGGGTTTCTGTCTGTCCTCATGGACTCCAGCTTGTTCTTCATTCCCCCACTTTACATTCATATTACCTTCCCAATGACCCCTCTGTGGCTTTCAAGCTCCAGTATCTGATGGCAAGATGACAGCCTTACAGAGACTGCTTAACCAGCTCTCACAGTTGCCCAAGTTCAAATCCCTGTAGCAAATACCTTTATATCTATATATACATCTGTCTATCTTTCTGTCCGTTCGTCCATCCATCCATCCATCCATCCATCCATCGATCCATCCACCCACCACTGCCCCACCCATCCATTCATCTATCTGTCTATACCTTTTAATGGTTCTGCTTCTCTGATTGAACACTAACTGATACAGGTAGCAATATGTGTTACCTTATGTGGTAGATGAAGCCCAGATACTTGAAAGTGTTGGGTCACTCTAAGGCAGTGGCTCTCAAACTTAAGCGTCTATCAGAATCACCTGGAGGGCTTGTTAAAACCCAGATTGCCGGGTCCCACCCAAGAGTTTCTGATTCTCAGCTCTGGGTTGCGGCCTGAAAATTTACATTTCTAACAGGTTCCCCAGTGAGGCTGATACTGCTGGTCTGGGGATCACATTTTGAGAACCACTGCTGTACAGTGTTGTACACAAAGGTGAGGGGTTACTCTGCCCAAACCAGGATCCCAGGAGAGCAGGATACAGCAGTGCCTTCCCTTGTAGGCAACAGGAATCCTGTGCCCTCCAGAATCACGGGGCCAGAGAGCAAACGAGAAGCCTGATTCAGGCCTGCTCCACAGCCTGCTTTGGAGGCAGCCTGGGCCAGTGGCGGGAGAGCACAGGCTTTGGGGCAGGCCGACCCAAGTTTGGATCCTGGCGCTGGAGTCCTGTAGCCAGTGTCCTTCCCAGTCCAGCAGCGATAATGGTGCGTCACAGTGTTGTCATGCAGATGACCTGTATGAAGTACTGTATATGCTCAATAAGCGCTGCTTCTTTTACGCTCATACCCCTTGGGTCTCTGCCTTGCACTTTGCCATTGATGATTTCGAAATATGCAACTGAGTTTTTTAATCTAAGTGCAAGACTTTATATCTATCTGTATTTGGTTTAGTTGTTGCTGGTTTTAGCCCATTGTTCTAGCCTGTTAATATGTTCCTGAGGCTTGAAGTTGTCATGTGGCATATTTGCAGTCCCTCGCAAGTTAGAGAGTAGCTGGCCTGCTATTTTTTCATTAGCATTGCTGATACCATAGGGCAACGGGCGCAGGAGGATGAGGCTTGCTCCTGGAGTCAAGGAGGAGTACTTTTTTTTTTTTTATTGTTGTGCTTTAAGTGAAAGTTTACAATTCAAGTTAGTCTGTCATACAAAAATGTATACGCACATTGTTAAGTGAACCTAATTGCTCTCCCCATACTGTGACAGCACACTCTTCCTTTCCACCTCTGATTTTCCACGTTCATTCAACCAGCTCCTAACCCTCTCTGCCTTCTCATCTCACCTCGGGACAGAAGCTGCCCATTTAGTCTCACGTGTCTACTTGAGCTTAGAACCACGCACTCTTCACGAGTATCATTTTATGTCCCATTGTCCAGTCTAATCTTTGTCTGAAGAGTTGGCCTCAGGAACGGTTTTAGTGCTGTGTGGACAGAGAGTCTGGGGGCCATGCTTTCTGGGGTTCCTCCAGTCTCAGGCAGACCATTAAGTCAGGTCTTTTTTACTAGAACTTGAGTTCTGTACCCCACTTTTCTGCTGTTCCAACAGGGACTCTCTGTTGTGTTCCCTGTCAGGGTGGTCACTGGTGGTAACCGGGCACCAACTAGTTCTTCTGGTCTCAGGCTGTTGCAGTCTCCAGTTTATGTGGCCCTTTCTGTCTCTTGGGCTAATGCTCTCCTTGTGACTTTGATATTCTTCATTCAAGGAAGAGTTCTTGACTCAGCATCTTTGGAACACTGACTTGGGAAGCCACCTTTATAGTTCCCAGTGAATCTTTACACTCAGAGTAGAAACACCAACTTTTTTTTTTTTTTTTTGAAATCTTTGAGTAGTGGAGGAAAGAAGGGTCCTATGAACTAACCCCACTCATCTGTTGCCGACCCAAACACTCACTAGTCCAAAGCCTAGGAGACACCACACCTAAGATTTGCTTTCTAGTTCCCGGGCAGCCTAAGTGACCAGCTTTGAGAGGGGTCCTTCTGGGGACTCCTCCTCATTGGTTCTCTTCCTCATGAATAAACCAAAAACCAAACCCATTGCTGTGGAGTCAATTCTGATGCATAGCGACCCTGTAAGACAGAGTAGAACTGCCCCATTGGGTTTCCAAGGAGTAGATCTGAACTGCCAACTTTTGGTTAGCAGCCTGAACTCTTAACCACTGTGCCACCAGGGCTCCTGCTCATCAATAAACCACCAAAAACAGACAGAACTCAGGAAGAAACTTCTTATAAAGTTTAGTGTTTTCAGGAATGGGATGGATGAAGTGGTGGAGAAAATGGCAAGGTGTTTGCCAGTAGAAAGGCAGGGGGGTCCTCACTGGGCTGGGCTGACTGGGCTGCAAGCTCACCAAGCATTTATTCAGTCTCTGTCTCAGAACATTCTGGAACCATGGTTGCTGCCTTAAACCCGGATTTGCTGTTGTTCCTTCTTCTTCACCTCTGCCCAGATGTCTGACAGGTCTTGGATAAACTGCTGGATCTAGCAAGGCAAGGGGACCAGAGTTAACCCCACTCAGCGAGCATGTTCCCCCATCCCAAGACGAAGCACCCCAGGGCATAATGCGTAAGGAGTCCATTGCTCTCCCGTGACTGACTTCTTGAGGGAGCCACATTCCCACATGAAATCGAGTATCAGATTTAGCAGACTAGAAGCACCAAGTAGGTACAGAGTTGGCAAATCCTAGAGAGACACAGCGATAGCATGAAGAAGTGATTTTAGGTGACACACAGACATGGCATGAAATAACTGAATCCTACAGTGAAAAAGTTATTTCCTTTTCAGTTTCCTTAAAGAGAAAGTCTCAGATTGGTATTAATATGACTTTAACACTTCTCTAAACTTGCTAATTTTCCTTTTGAACAAAACAGGCCTTGGGCATAAGCCTTCAGTAAGCCACAGTACCTGACTAGAAGTTAAAAAGACTGTTTTGCACAACTAATTAATTCAATAGTGGGTCCCTGCTACTAGTAGATGGATTACCCAACAAGCAAGGTCAGCATGGGCTTACTTGTGTTTACTTACTAATCTGTAGTGTACAATTTCACTTGAGAAACAGGTGAAATTGTACACTACAGATTAGTAAGAAAACACAAGTAAGCCTTTCGTACCTTGTTTAATGTAAGCTCATGGGTATCTTACTTACTGGTTAATCAGCCCCTGTGCTACTGCCCACCTTGATTGGGGCCTACAGGGTCTTAGCTCTAATGCAGTGGCTCTCAAAGTGTGGAACCCAGACCCGTAGTATCACCTAGGGTCTTGTTGAAAATGCAAAATCTTTGACTCCCATCTCAGGCCTACTGAATCAGAGACACCAGAGGTGGGGCCCAGCAATACTTTCCACTCCCCAGGTGATTCTGATGCCCTGGAAATTTGAGACCCACTGCTTTATCTGGTTCATTCCTCCACTCAACAAATTTAGGACCTCCTAAACCCAGCCCACTCAGCTACCCCCAGGCGTCTGCCCCTCATCCTACCAGGTCCAGCTGTTTGTGCGTGTCCTCCAGGGACACGCTGGTCGTCTCTTTCAGCTGCTTGCTCACGATCTGGAAGAGGTTCAGTGTCGCCATCTTAATGGTGCCAAGCAGGAGGGTCTTCTTGGCGGCGGTGTTCTGGATGTGTGCCCAGCGAGATTCCTGGGTAGGAGACGGGATGGGGGCATGAGGGTGGGAAGTGCGGGATGGGGGTGCCAAGGAAGGCTGGCAGCCCTCACTTGCCCGGCCCCGCCCAAGGATAGTCGATGAGCCCTTCACCCAGACGATGACGTCGCTGCGGGCGCGGTCAAAGCGCATCTGCAGCCGCGCCAGCTCGTTGTTGTGCTGCAGGATCTCGTCATCCTTCTCCTCCATGTAGCGTGCCAGCCGCGCCTTGGCCCGTTCGATCTTCTCCTGGCCTTCCTGCGCCGACTGCATGAGGTCGTGGTGCATGCTTACCAGCGTCTTGTACCGCCCGATCACCTCGTGGATTTCCTCAAACTGTGGCCAGAAACTTGGGTCATTGCGCCACTAAGGAGCCAGCGCAGCGACCGGCCTAGCAGGGAGGCCCTGAGCCAGTGGCAAGGAGCAAAGGTTGTGAGGATGTTGGGGTCCTGCCTACGCTTCTCCTGGTTTGGTATGGGACATGGGCTCTGTACTGGGAAAGGTGCACCTGGGCTGGGAGCTCGGAATTTGGCTGCATGTTAGAATCACGGGGGGAGGGGGCTTTAAAAAAAGACACCTGGCAGGCTCCACCTCCAGAAATCTGGATTAATAAACAGGTTTGAGGTGGCCCCTGGCATCTGAATTTTGCAAAAGTCCCCTAGGTGATTCAAAGTGCCCCCAGGGGTGAGAATTGCTGATGGTGGCATTTTGAGATGTCTTCCAAGCCAGTATGGGGGCAGTGGTGGTTCAGTGGTAGATTTCTCACCTCCCTTGTGAGGCCCAGGTTCCATTCACAGCCAATGCACCGCAGGCATAGCCACCAAGCCTCTGTCAGTGGGGGTTTGACCTGGTGGTGCAGTGGTTAAGAGCTTGGCTGCTAACCAAAAGGCTGAATCTACCAGCTGTTCCTTGGAAACCCTGTAGGGCAGTTCTACTCTGTCCTATAGGGTCAGTATGAGTTGGAATCAACTCTATGGGTTTGGTTTGGTTTTAATTATGATGCTGAATAGGTTTCAGCAGAGCTTCCAGACTAAGACGACTAGGAAGAAGGCCTGGTGATCTATTTCTGAAAATTAGCCATTGGAAACCCTATGAATCACAAAGGTCCAATCCATAGCCTGTCAGGGGGATGAAACAGGACTGGGCAGTATTTTGTTCCATTGTGCATAGGGTCACCATGATTTAGGGGCCAATTCTACTGCAGCTAACAACAACCACCCAAGACAATAATTATTCTATTCAACAAGAATGTACCAAGAAAAAAAATAAATAAATAATGTACCAAGAACCACTTACAAGCCAGGGCCTGTGCTAAATGCTAGGGACATACCAGGAGATAAGAAAGCCAGACCCTGCTTTTATGGAGCTTATAGCATAGGGGGTGGTGTGGAGGGAGGGAGAACAGACGGATGAGTAGACAGGCCATTGCAACACCGAGTGATTAGCCCTATCTATGACTGGGGGTGCAAACGTACCAACCATTGTGAGGATGGTGCAGTGCCGGGCAATGTTTCGTTCTATTATACATAGGGTTGCTAGGAGTCGGAGCCAACTTAATGGCAACTTACAACAACAATATGATTGGCAGACAGGGTTGAGCTAAGATGTGTGGGGTAGTACCTTGGTGCTCTTTCAAACATGGTGCTCTCTAGTATTTATTCAGAATTTACTGGTATTTATTTGGGAGAAGCTGGAGCTGGAGAGGGTCTAGTGGGGCAGGTGGCCTTCCAGGCCCAGCTTGCCTCCTCTAGCATAATCCAGAACCGCCGCACTCTGGTCCCGAACCACAAGTCCCACTCAGTGGAGCAGAAGCCCTGCAACCTACCCTCTCTAGAAGGCAGTGTGAGCACCAGTTCCTGTGACTCCAACTTGCCTCCCCCGACTTGTCAACGTGCACCTCTGGTCCCAGGGGACACGCCCGGAGTGCTTTCTCCATCTCTTCACATTTCCAAGGAGAGACTGCTGTCCCAGGACTGCCCTGTGGCCTTTCCCCAAATTTGGCTTGGTGGGGATTGGCAACCCAACTCAGGTATGGAGGAGTGGGGAACAGCCAGAAAAGAGTTCCTGGGGGAAAGGATGGCTAAAATGAGGCTGGAGGTATAAATAGAAAGATAGCCAGGCAAAAGCAGGTGGGGGAAGGTGAGAAAGTATTACAGGTAATCAAAGTATTACAGGTAGAGGACACAGCATGGGTAAAGATGAATGCTGCCACCACACTGTCACTGTCATACTGTGGTGGCTTGCATGTTACTATGATGCTGGAAGCTATGCCACAGATATTTCAAATACCAGCAGGGCCAACCATGGCAGACAGGTTCCAGTGGGGCTTCCAGACTAGGAAGAAAGGCCTAGCAATCTACTTCCAAAAATTAGCCAATAAAAACCCTATGGATCACAACAGAATATTGTCTGATACGGTGCTGGAAGATGAGCCCCCTAGGTTGGAAGGCACTCAAAATACTCTGTGGCCGCAACAATGGTCTCAAGTATACTGGTGATCTTTAGGATGGCGCATGACCAGGCAATGTTTCATCCTGTCGTACATGAGGTTGCCATGAGTTGGAGCTGACTCAACGGCAACTAACAAAACAGAATGAGTGGGGTTGTGTGTGGCATGTGCAGGACGCTCAAGGTAGTTTAGAATGAATGGCATGATGAGTTAAAGATGGGGAGGGAGAGATGGGCCTGGAGAAGTTTTAAAAAGTGCCCAGTAAACCCTGTGAAGAGTGTGGACTTTGACCATGGAAGGATATTAAGAAGCTGGGCGATAACTTCATATCTGCATTTCAGAAAGTTCTCTCTGGACACAATGCTGCACCATGCAGTGGCTACAATCAATGGATTAGTTCAGAGCTACCAGGAACAGATGCACATCTCAAAAACTTTATTATAGAGTGTCAAAAGGACTCAGGTACCAACTTGAAGAAGCTCGCACTGTCCAAAGATGGGTCCATTTGAACATGTGAGTAAGAAGTAAGTGCAAAGGATTGAAACATATAAAATGTGTTAAAATCCATGAGTTCATCGTCATACTAAAAACTTTGCAGGTCACTTTTGGAGGATGCTGGAGAACTAATTCATTATTCTGAAAACTGTAAATAAAGAATCAAGTGTTTAACAAGCTTGTCCTGTAAGGCCCACATAGTAATCAAGTAGGTGATGATGGAAAGATTCTCTTTCTAGAGGCCCTTTTCTTTACGGTAGTATTCTAGCTAATAAATGAAGGAAGAACGATAGAACACTTCTAGCACCCTCTAGAAGGGTCCTCTCCTCCTTCCATCAATATCCCTCACCACTGTCACCACTGAGTAAACCACTTTTCTCATGTCTATCATCATAGATTAATTTTACTTATTTTTAAACATAAATGGAATCCCACACTATGTCATCTTGTGGCAGGCTTCTTTTGCTCAGCATAATGTCTGTGACACTTGAGAAACATATCAACCAAATACAGTGTGTGGACCTCATTTGGACCCTGATTGGAACAAACCAACTGTACAAAAAGCATTTATGAGATAATTGGGGAAATTTTAACATTGACTGAGTATTTGATATTAAGGAATTGCTGTCCATTTTTTAGCTAGCTGTGATAATGGCATTGTGATTATGTTTAAAAAGAGTCCTTAAGTTTTAGAGATATATACTGAAATACTTATGGATGAAAACATATCATTTGCTTCCAAATGGTGGAGGTGGGAAGGTGTGGGCGCTATGCGTTGATAATGGTTGGAACTAGGTAATGAGTAATGGGTGATAACTTCATAGACTATTCTTACTGTAATTTTGTATATGTTTGAAATTTTCCATAATAAACAGGTTTAAAAAAAACTATATGTTGATAGTTTATAAAGAAAATGTTCTACATTCTACCTTGGTGAGTACTGTCTGGGGTCTTAAAAGCTGTGAGCAGCCATCTAAGATTTTCCACTGGTCTCATCCCTTCGGGAGCAAGGGAGAATGAAGAAAACAAGATACAGGGGAAAGATTAGTCCAAAGGACTAATGGACCACAACTACCATGGCCTCCACCAGACTGAGTCCAGTACAACTAGATGGTGCCCAGCTACCACCACTAACTGCTCTGACAGGGATCACAACAGAGCGTCCCAGACAGAGCTGGAGAAAAATGTAGAACAAAATTCTAACTCACAAAAAAAGACCAGACTTACTGGCTTGACAGAGACTGGAGAAACCCTAAGAGTATGGCCCCCGGACACCCTTTTAGCTCAGTAATGAAGTCACTCCTGAGTTTCACCCTTCAGCCAAAGATTAGACAGCCCCGTAAAACAAAATGAGACTAAATGGGGCACACCAGCCCAGGGGCAAGGACTAGAAGGCAGGAGGGGACAGGAAAGCTTGTAATAGGGAACCCGAGGTTGAGAAGGGAGAGTGTTGACATGTCATGGGGTTGTTAACCAATGTCGTAAAACAATATGTGTACTAACCGTTTAATGAGAAACTATTTGTTCTATAAACTTTCATCTAAAGTACAATAAAAAATAATTAAAAAAAAAAAGAAACCTAAAAAAAACCCAAAAACCTGTATGTTGACTAGAAGCAGCAAGTGGCAGAAGAATATGTATAATACTGTTCATAGTTTATAGATATGGCAGAGCCATGGTTGCACAGTGGTTAAGAGCTCAGGCAGCTAACCAAAAGGTCGACAGTTAGAATCCACCAGCCGCTCCTTGGAAACCCTATGGGGCAGTTCCGTTCTGTTCTGTCCTATACGATCTCTATGAGTAGGAATCGACACGATGGCAACAGGTTTGGTTTTGGTTTGGAAATGGTTAATGCACTTGGCTGCTAACCGAAAGGCTGGAAGTTCAAGTCCACCTAGAAGTACCTCAGAAGAAAGGCCTGGCAATCTACTTCTGGAAAATTGGCCAATGAAAACCTTATGGAGCACAGTTCTACTCTGACATACACGGGGTCACCATGAGTCAGAGTTGACTCAAGGGCAATTGCTAATATGTTGCAAAAGAATAAAAACAAGCATAAGAACGAGAAATTTGAAGATCAGGATACTGGTTAACTCTGAGGAAAGGGAAAGAAGAATGCGATTTCAAAGGGGCTTTGACTACCTGTAGTATTTTATTTCTTAAAAAAAAGAAGAATCCAGGGCAAATAAGGCAAAATGTTAAGATTTGACAAAGCTATGTGGTGAGTACTTGGGTGCTGTTACGTATTTCTCATTACTTTTCACGTACTTAAAATAATTTGAAAGAAATGAAGACAGAGAGAGGAAAGGAGAATGGGAAGGAGGAAGAAGAGGCGAGGGGGAGAGAGAGAGAGAGGAAGAGAGAGGAAGGAATGAAGAAAGGAAGAAAGCAAGGAAAGAAGAGGTAAGGAAGAAAGATCATGTTGGCTGTAGGCCGCCAAGCAGGCTGTCCAGAAATAACACACAGTTGAACTCCAGATGAGGTACACTGGTAGTCCGGATGAGGGCAGGGACAGGGGATGGATGCCAGAAATACTTCAGAGGCAGAACAGAGCAGATCTGGTGATTGATGGCTGTGGGGAGTGAGCAAGAGGGAGGAGTCAAGGCTGAGGCCTGAGTTCTGGCCTGGCTGTGAGTGGGTGGCTGTGTCATTCCCCAGCCCAGAACACATCGGCAGTAGGACTGGCCTGGGGGTGGGAGGAAGCAGATGAGTTGGGATGTGGTCGCAAGGATATAGATACAGTGTCCTGAAGCTTAGGAGAAAGATACTGGCCAGAGATATACCTAGTTTCCTCAGTTCTAAGGTATACATTGTACTATCTCTGAATTTGAGACATACCGTATCATTTATCTGCTTCTTTAATATGGTAAAAACCAGTTGCCACCAAGTCAATTCTGTCTCATGGTGACCCCATGTGTTGCAGAGTAGAACTGCACATAGGGTTTTCAAGGCTGTGACCCTTTGCAAGCAGATCACCAGGCCTTTCTTCTAAGGTGCCTCTCATGGCTTTGAACTGCCAACCTTTCGGTCAGTAGGCCAGCACTTAACCATTTGGGCCACCTTGGGACTCCTTTTTAATATAGTAATCTTCTCTAACTTGTTGTTGTTGTTGGGTGCCATCAAGTTGATTCTGACTCATCATGAACCCATGTGACAGAGTAGAACTGCCCCATAGGGTTTTCTTGGCTGTAATCTTTATGGAAGTAGATTGCTAGGTGTTTCTTTTATGAAGCCGCTGGATGGGTTCAACCCACCAACCTTTCAGTTAGCAGCCAAGCCCTTAACCGTTGGTGCCACCAAGGCTTCTTTTCCTACCTACCCCCTCACCTTCAAATAAAAAAGTCATACCAATATTAAATCAACTATTGGTAAGGATTACAGCCAAGAAAACCCTATGGAGCATTTCTATTCTGTAATGCATGGGGTGGCCATGAGGTGGGATCAACTCAACAGCAATGGGTTTGGTTTTTATAGGGGGAGATGGGTTAGGTAGTACCTTAGAAGGCAGGAAGTAACACAGATCTGGGACTCATGCAGAAATAAATTAGACGAGTGTTCTATACGCATATCCCTGGGTATTATGGATTGAATTGTATCCACCCCAAAATACGTGTTGGAATCCTAACCCCTATACCTGTGGATGTGAACCTGTCTGGAAAAAGGGCTTTCTTTGTTGTGCTAATTAGGCCCACCCAAGTGGATTCTAAATCTAATCACTTCTGAGTTATAGAAAGAGCAGATTAGACTCTGAAATGCACACATGGGGGGTGGAGGGGGCAGGGAGAAGACAGACATCATGTGAGGATCACATATAAGCCAAGGTACCAAGGAATGCCTGGGACCACCCACCAGGAAGGAATCGACACACAGCCGAGACCCTGATTTGAACTTTTAGCCTCCAGAACTATGAGAAAATAAATTTCTGTTCTGGAAAGCCACTCACTTGTGGTATTTGCGTTACAACAGTACTAGGTAACTAACACACCAAGGGACTTTAAAAAGCTGTGCATCTGTGTCTCCCGACACCCCCTCATGGGGACATACCCCTGCCATGGATGGGGATCCACCACAGGGAGCTACTGCTGCCTCAGGTGTCTGGGTGGGGGGACAGTGTGGATGACCACAGACATGGGTGGCAGCTGAGACCCCAGAATTCCTCAGGGGGGAAGGTGGAGAGTCGGCAGCAAAGACCGGAAGAACACAGCATTTACAGATGAGCCTAGGAAGAGGAGCCCGGAGGAGACTGAGTGGGGTGGCCAGAAGGGTGAGGGCAGTCGTGGCATGGGGTGACACAGAGGCAGGGCGAAGGTGTTTCCAGGAGGAGCCCAAACAGTGTCTCATGCTGCCACGCTCGAGGGGGGTGAGGAGGGAGGGGGAGGGCGGAGGGTCCCTGCAGCCCTGGCCTCAAGGCGACTTTCAGATGAGCAGTTCTCAGTGACGTGGCGGTGCCCACAGGGGGTGAGGAAAAGGAACGGCTCTGCCACTGATCAGCTGCGAGACCCTCCATTTCCTCCTCTGCTGGTGAATGAGGAGACGGAATGAAGTTACAAGGAGGGACGCCCTGAGCCCAGTGCCCAGCACATGCGAAACAGTCAGACCAGAGGGGCTTTTTGCTCTGCCCTAAACCCCAACCAAACCAAACCCGTTGCGGTCGAGTCGATTCTGAGGACAGAGTAGACCTGCCCCAAAGGCTTTCCAAGAAGTGGCTGGTGGATTCGAACTGCTGACCTTCTCATTATCAGCCGAGCTCTTAACCACTGTGCCACCAGGGCTCCTTGCTCTGCACTAAGTTGGGCGTTTTCCCAGTTCCTCTCCCTTCCTCTCCTCATTTTATTCTCAAGTCAAAGACACTGGGGGAGGAGAAGAAGCAGGGGCAGGTGGAGGTCCAGCCCAAAAGCTTGTTTTTGTTGCTCCAAAACCTAGTTCCCCCAGCAGACACACACACACACACACACACACACACACACACACACACACACACACACACACAAGGCTTTAGACAGACATAGACACAAACCCAGACCTGAACACGCACTTACACTCACAGAGACATTTACACAGACATCACTCACACAGACACACAAGGATAGACCACCAGACCTCCAATCCCTAAGAAGCAAGTCCAGCCCCACCAGGCAGTCTCTTCCTAGTCTCCTCTCTGACCCTCTCTTCTCTGTCCCTCTGTCCTACCCTCTTGTTAGCTGGCTCCTTGCTGAGAGGAAGATAAAGCGCAAGCACCAACGCTTTGCAAACTGTGAAACTGTGCGGTGGCGTCCCCAGGGAGGCCTCGCTGTGAGAGACAGTGAGGGCCTGAGGGAGGGTGGAGATGGGTGATGACACAGGAGACCGTGAAGGTGCAGGCACAGAGGCAGCCAAGGGCCAGTGAGTGTCTAGAGAGGTGGGTAACCAGCAGCAGCTAATGCCAGGCTAAGGACAGAAATGAGTCCCGTAGGTCCAGTCCCGGGTGACTCTGGAGAGGCTGGCAGGAGCCAGACTGTACTGCTGAAGGACACATGGAAAGTGAGGCTGTGGAGACTGTGAGTATAGACAGCTCCTTCTGGAGACTTGGCTATAAGGTCGGGAAAGCTGGGGCAGCAACTGGGGAGGGATGCTGGGTCTTAGAACAGTGCAGATGCTTAATACGAATTTGGGGGGTAAATGCATTTAAAAAAATGAGGTGGCGTAGAGGAGAAAGTTTCCTTATGTGTAAAATGGGGATACTACCTCATAGGGCTGTTGTGAGGAACAAATGTACATACCTATGCAAGTTCGCCAGGGGCCCTGGTGGCACAGTGGTTAAGAGCTCAGCTGCTAATCACAAGGTCGGCAGTTTGAATCCACCAGCCGCTCCTTGGAAACCCTATGGGGCAGTTCTACTCTGTCCTGTAGGGTCACTACGAGTCAGAATCGACTCGATGGCAAAGGGTATCTAAGTTCTTAGAACAGCAGCTGGTACACAGTAAGTGCTATTTAATGGTTAGCAAAAGATAAGATGCAAAAGCATTGGGTGGCGTTGGAAGCTTCCTAAAACCAAAATCCACACCTGTTGCTGTCAAGCCAGTTTTGACTCACGACAACCCCACGTGTGTCAGAGTAGATCTGCACCCCATAGGGTCTTCAAGGCTGTGACCTTTCAGAAGCAGATGGCCAGGCCAGACCTTTCTTCTAAGGTGCCTTTCAACCTTTCAGTTAGTGACTGAGTGCTTAACTATTTGTACCACCCCGGGACTCCAAAAGCTTCTTACAAGCTTTCTGATCAATATCCAGCCCAGGGCAGCAGCTTCTCTTCATCTTTAAGCCTCACCCTGTGGAACAAAAGCCTCCCTGGGAAAAAAGTCCACAGGGATATCCGGGGCCTTCCAACCACTTAGATGTGAGCTTAGAGTAGACACAAGATTCTGGAAAGGGAGAGGGGGCAAGCGATGGCTCTAGACCAAGGCTGGAGGCTCTGTAGACTCTCACTGCTCCCTGGGTTCAAGAGAGAAGGGAGCCCCGCTCACTATGGAGATGTCATTTTGCCTTGAGATTGTGTGTGTCAAGGGCAGTAGGTGTTCTCAGGGTTTGTGTCTTGAGGAGGGGGTGTCTGCATGGATCGGGTAGGCATGATTGGGCCTCACGGGCACAAACCCCAACATTCTGAGGGCTCCAGGCACTAGAGTCTAGGGCCCCTTTCCAGCACCCTTCCAAGGTGACTGTCACTGCAGACCCCCTAGAAGCCCCCAAGTCCCAGCCAGCTCGGGCTGAAATACCACCCATAGCCCCACACCGTGGGGAAGGGGAGGTGGGGCTGAGGTGGGCGCCAAGCTCTTCCCCACTCGCCCCCGGGACTCACCTCGGAGTTCTCCACCACCTTCTCCAGGTACTTGTTGAAGATGGAGTAGTCCTGCAGCTTGGTACTCAGCCGCTGGTGCTCCAGCCGCAGAGCTGCCATCTCCTGCTTGGCCTTGGCCAGCTCCCGCATGCGCTGCCTCCTGAGTTCTCGCTCCTTGTTGGCTTTCTTCAGGGCGCGGATCCGCTTCTGGTCATTCTCCTGGGGCCAGAGCAGGGGCACTAGTCAGGCCTGCCAGTGGCTGGTGGGGCCCTCAGCCCCCCGGGGCCCTCACAAGGCCTGTTTGCTGAGTTCTGGACACTCTAAGGATGGGCAGGGAAGGCTGGGCCACCCACTGGGAGATGAGGCACACAGGAGAAGGATCTCCAAAGTTATCTGAAGCTAGTTGGGGGGTTTCTGTGGATTGAGTTGGGGTTCAGGAGGCTGTGAGGAAAGAGGTTTAGACCAAAGTTAAGAGGAGGCCTTGGCAAATAATTCTGATTCTGTAGGAGGAGTTCCAGACTTCAGAGGGTGGACTGGGGAGGACCACATTGTCAGGCTCAGCCTCTGGAGAAAGCTAAACCCTGGGGAAGGGTGAGAAAGCCCAGAAGTGGGCTTTCCAGAAGTAAACCTTCTGAAAAATCTTCTGTCACTTCTGTTCTTAGTGGGGGTCATTTGTCATGGGGTAAATTCCTGGGCCCAGAGCTGGGAGGCCTGACTTTTCTCCTGACTTTGTACTTGGTGCCTCAGTTTCTCCAACTATATAAATGAGAGGCAGCAGCCCTTCTCCTTCTTCCAAAAGCTGAGGCAGCGGTGCTTGAGCTACAAGGAGATGAGACAGGTGATGCGCCTGAAGGGGATGAAGACATTCCAGGGAATAAGTTCCTAGGGGCTTGGACTGGCACCAGGCCAGGGCTGGAGAAGATGGTGCAGGCAATTTGATACCCAAGACGACATGAGGCGCAGCTACTGCAATCAGTCCAATCCTGCCTTCTCCTTCCTACCGCCAAGCCCTGCCTCCAAGATGCAGGAGATAAACCCACCCCTCACCCTGCACTTGTGTGGCCCATTCCCCTCCAGGGCCTCCGTTGATCCCCATGGGTGCCATGTGTGGGGCTAGCATTTGGACAGCACGGAGCAAGGTTCTTGGCGGTTTGTTTTCTGCTCTGTAAGCCCAGGAGAGGACTGAGGGTCCTAAGCCAGTGGTTTTCAAATCCTACTGTACATCTGGAACTCCTGGAGAGCTTTGTAAAAATACAGACGCCTGGGACAGACCTCACACCTGCTGAAAGCAGGGAGAGAAGAGAGTCCGGGAGTCTGTAACAAACTCTCAGGGACCTCAATGCTGCTGGTCCTCTGGTAGCCATCTGGAGTGCCCTTCACCCCAAATCTCCTGCTGCTCCAACCACTCCATGAGCTTTTCTCTGGCCAGTAAAAGGCCTGGTCCTCGAATGCCCAGTCTACCAGCTTCTTTTCCTATCAGGTTTAGGCACAAGTGTGGAGGAACATGCTTAAGAGTGGGCCCCTCTATAGCTAAGGGCGGCAGTGAGCCTCTGGAGCTGGGCCAGGCCCTTAAGGGTTCAATAAGTGCTGGCTGGCCTTTAAGACGATTAAATCCCTCCTCTAAGGACCCACTGAGAGGGGTTGTCCAGGAATGGACTCTGGTGCCTGCTCCTTCGACTATTTCCTGTCTGGGCCTTCAGGGCAAGGATGGAGTGGCGGGAAGGGCAGGGACTGAGAACCTGTCTCACTCATCTTTGTATCCCCAAGTGCCCAGCCCTGATTCTGGTATGCTCATTCATTCATTCATTCACTAGATAAACTGTGCGCTAGGTACTGGCAAGGAAATAGGAAACAGCAATCTAGAGGGGCCAGGTAAACAGTGAATTCCAAACAGAGCTGTAAATGAGGGATCAGAAGGTGGAAGCACTAGGCATTGCTGGAGTACTGGCCAGGCATTGAACCCAGGGAGAGAAAGTCAGCAAAAGCGAGGAGGAGGAGAAGGGTAATTTGCTGGACTGCAGAGGTGGGCCCCATCAACCTGCTGCATTAGGCCACACCGCTGCTACCTACCTGGATGAATTGCTCAAACTTCTGGATGTGAGCTGTCAGCTGGGCCTCCTTGACACCCAGCTCCTCCCAGCGCAGGTTCATGGCTTCCATCTTGCATTTAAATGTCTGGGGGTGGGGGAGGGAAGTAGAGCGGTCAGGAGGGCCCCAGACATGTGTACTAAGGAAGGTCCCAGCATCCCCTGTCCAGAGCCTCCATCCCCAGGCTCAGAAGGTACGGACGAGGTCTCTCCCTCTCTATCCCACACCTGGCTTGGAGCAGAGCATCCCAGCACAATGATAGTACCAGAGACTCAGATCATTTCTGTTCTCCCCAGAGGGAAGAGCCCTGCACCCCAGCACCCTGTCCCCTCGGCCCCCACCTCCTTCTTCTGCTCCATGGCATGGTGCATGATCTTGGCCTCCTTCTTCTTCTCCAGTAGCCGGATGGATGGGGACTCCGACTGCTCCTCAATGGAGGGGAACTTCCTGCCCAAGACACCGGCAAGAGGGGCCTGTGGGTTCTGGGCTCCTGAGGCAGGTTGGGACTGGGCAGTAACCAGTGGAGAGAGATACCCATGGGGAGGCAAGGGGGTCGTCTCCCCCACCAGAGTGACAGGACTGGGGTGTTGAGGAGAGAGAGACGTGCTGGCATTCAGAGTGAGGTGGGGCAGGGTGAGGGGTGAATCAGGATAATGGGGGTGGATTGGTGTCAGGGTGACGTGGAGCCCTGGCTTATAGGAGTAGGAGGGGACAGGTCGGGAGCAGGAAGGTGAGGCATGGGGGGTTGGGGTGGGGGCCTAAGGCAGGCCAGGCTCTCAGACACGCACTGCAGCAGTTGTAGTAGCCGCTCCCCATACTGCAGCCGGAAGTACTCGGCCAGATCCTCCTCTTCCATGATTCCCAGACTCATGGCTGCGGTGACCTCACGGCCCAGGCAGCTGGCTCCTCACGGTGAAATGGTGGGTGGCGGATCCCAGGGGGTGATGGCAGGGCTCTGGTTTCTTTCCTCCTCCTGCTTTCAGGGTTCCACAGGGGATGGTGGGTATTTCAGAGAGTCTGCCCAAGATAGCTGGAGACAGAATCTGTGGCTCAGGATGATGTGTTAGGGTGGTGATGTGAGGTTCTGGTTACCGAGCAACAGGCTGCTTGGTTCTGTGGACTACACACAGAACCCGGGCTTAGCCCTCCGCCCCCCTGCCCCACTGGTCCTACTCCTTACTCTGCCCTCCCCTCAGGAACTCTGGGAGAAAGTTAGGCCTGAGTAGATGCTGGCTGCCATGGTGCCCAGAGCTGGGAGGCAGGGCCTGGGTGTCCTGGCTGAGAAAAGGGGTTTTAGGAGGCAGGTGTCCTTGTGAGGGAGCCCTGCTCCTGGGCCTCCCTCCCGGGTCAGGTGGGCTCTGACAGATGGCCAAGGAGAAAGGAGAGGAGGTGCTTAGCTGAGGCAGGGGTGAGACTGGACAGAGAAACGTGGGCCTGCCGGGATGTGCAGGAGAGGGGTTGCAGATAGATTCCGGAGGGTGGGAGGCGGACTGAGGTTGACAACTAAGTAGTGGGTGAAAACTGTGTATGGGGTCTGGGTGTGTGAGGATATGTGAGAAGCCTGGACTGAAGAGATAACGGCCAACGGGTATGGAGGAGGGCAAGAGACTTGGGCCAGTGCCCCATTTAGAAGTTCTCAAATTATTAAATTTTGAAGAAATGTTGAAGTAGGGTCTTGTATATTTCACACATTTTAAATGTTTTCTTTGTCACGGCTGCCTTCCCTGACCCTGTCAGGGTAAATGCATACACTCATTTGGCCTTGAGATCCAAAGTCTAGATTTGAGACGTGGCGTGTGGGGCAGACGCCGTGTGTCTCCCTGCTAGACTCTGGCTGGGAGGTTAACGGTCGGCCCTCGAGCTCGGTCCTGCCTGCGGACAGGCTCCGGAGCTCCCTCTCTGCTCTCGCGCTTCGCTGCTTCCTCTCCCCGACGTGGGCTATGCGGCCTGGCTCTCCTCTCCGTCTGGATGGGAAGCCCGGGTGGGGTGCGGGTCTGGCGGGAGCTCAGCGACCGCCCTGTCCGCGGCATTGCCGGTCCTCTGGCGCTCCCTGCTGGCTACCCGCCAGCTTGGATTCCCGGGCCCGAGGGGGAGGAAAAGACGTGCTGGAGGGGCGCTGACCACCCCCGCCCTCCCCATCTCCATCCTCCCCCCAGCCGCCTCTCCAGAACAGGCCCCTCAGGGGGGATTCCTGAGGCCAGAAACACAAGTCCGGATGCTTTCCAGTCAGCTCGGTGGGCTCAGCAGAGACAGAAGGACAGCCCCTATCCCACCCAGAACAAACCCACTCACCCCCTAGAAGCCCCTAAACCAGAGACGGCTTCTCCACCCGGGAGAATCAGAACCAGTAGGGTGAGAGCAACAAGAGCAAAAATAACCATGAACTCCTCGAAGGGTACGTTTCTCTCATTGTTTGTCCCCAGAGCCTGGCACAATTCTGACACACGAAGGTACTTACTTAACATTTGAATGAATAATAGTAATAGCACTAATAGTACTAACCTCACTAATTCGCTTAATTCTTAAAACAACCCTCTGGAGGTAGGTACTATGATTAACATCTCCATTTTACGGATGAAAAGATGGACGCTCACAGAAGTTAAGTATCTTGCCCACTGTCATCCAATTAAGAAGGCATGGTGTTGGGGGAAGGCAGCCAAGGCATCAACCAAAGGGAAGCTGTTGGTGATGTGTAATGTTTTAGATTGGACATTGGGAACACAAGTGTTCATTACATTATTTATACTTTTTGGTATGTCTCAAATATCTAATAATAAATTAAAAAGAAAATTTTTGCATCTGCCCCCATGGTGGTTAGTCATTTTTGTCATCCTCAAGATTTGCTGATTCTCCCCCAAACCTTCTTTTACCAGTGGCTTTCTCTTTCCCCTGTGTACCTCTGTCAACATCCTCCCCCTTCTCCTAGTTCCTTGGAACTTGATTGACGCTCCACCTTCTGAACTTGACATCCATTCTCGCTAATGGATATTCCCTTGCTGGGTATCCCCCCATATGTCTTTTTATTTCCTTGGTAACTGTGTAGGCTTAAAATATCTCAGTGTATTTCGCCTGTCACTTCTTCGTTTGCCACACAGAATTACAGGATTTTAAAGCTAGAACAACTTGAGATCATTTATTTCAAATGTCTCATTTTATGGAAGAAAAAAAATATGGGAGCTTGAAGATGACACTTCATCTTCAGTAATAAAAAAGCCACGGTTAAAAATGAGGCTAATTTCAGATTTCCCACAAGACTGCAGATCAGGAAAGGTTGTTGGCTTCTGTCCCTGGAGATTCTGCAGAACCGAGGGAGGTGGATGGATACTTGCAAGGAAATCCGACGGAGGCAGACAGTGGTGGGATGTGTTTCTGTGGTTGTGTGTGTGTGTGTGAAATGGCAGTCCAGAGCAGAAGAGGGCTAAGTACTAGGGATGGGGGTTAGATCATGCCATTTTCTCTCCTTCACATTGCCCTGGGAAGATCACTGTACAGCCCACTGCCACTGTATGGTCAAAAAACAGCATCATCCCAGTGACAATTTAATGTCAGCCCAGAGTGGTAGGGTGATGAGGGGGAAGCATTGGAGCAGATACAAATGCACTCAGGCAGGACAACCCTGAGCAGTCCTTCTTCCATGGGCAGGCAGTTGCAACAGAGGGAAGCTGCCCCTAGAAAAGAGCAATGTCTCAGGGGAGGTTCTGGAAGGTTTACAGAGGGACAGTGTTGCCTGGTCGAGGGAGGCAAAGGGGGAGTGGATGAGCTCAGAGGGCAACACCAGAGACTCTCTAACTGTCCAAGTACACTGAATACATACATCCGCAGAACATAGCAGGGAGCCATTTAACATTCCAGGGACAGTTCAAGGTAGTTGGTGTTCCCAAGGACACATGAGCTTGTAAGGAAAAACAATGAGTTGTCTGAAGAGGGCAACTGTTATAAAAGATAACAGAATGAACACCTATCCAAAGGAAACAGAACCAATAGATCAACAGAATAAGAATTTAAAATAAACATAACAAATACCTTCAAAGAGATGAGGGGGGCTGTTGGAAACAAATCAGTAGCAAGCATGAATGGAGAAGAATGAACTGGATGGATATACTGGATATGGAAACTGAGTGGACTACAGAACTCAGTGGATGTATTAAATGGCAGAATGGATACAGTTAAAGAACAATTAATAAATGGAAGACAACTATGATGATTAAGATTGCATGTCAACTTGGCTGGGCCATGATTCTCAGTGTTTATATGTGATCACTCGCATGATAGAATATGCTGTGAGGAGCCAATCAGTTGAAAGGGAGTTTCCTTGGGGGTGTAGCCTGCATCCAAATGTAAGCAGACGTTCTGGCTTTTTTGCTTGCTCTGGATCTTGCGGCTGCCTCCTGTTCATCTGACCTCTGGTTTTTGGGACTTGAGCTATCAGCATATCTGCTGATCTTGGGATTCATCAGTCTTCACAGCCTGTGAGTGGGAGCCCTGCTTTCCAACCTGCCGATCTTGGGTTCGCCAGCCCCTGTGGCTACATAAATCGAGAGAAGCCTTTATCCTGATGCACGGACTTGGAACATTCCAGCCTCTACAATCATGTGAGCCGTTTCCTTGATATAAATCTCTCTCTATACATGTTTATATGCTTTACTGGTTTTGCTTCTCTAGAGAACCCAGCCTAAGACATTTGGTGTTGAGAGCGGTTCTAGAGAAACAAAATTGTAAGGATGACTTTTCTAAATTGGTTCTCAAGTCTGGGTAGTCTTAAAGATGTTGATGACTCTGCTTCCAGCAGCTAAGAGAGCACTGCTAATCCATGGCATGAGGTGGCAATACAAATACACACAATATCACCACTAGTAGATCAGGTATTGGTGAAAGGTGAGGCTATGGGTGAACACATGTGTGATATCTTTCTATAGTTCTGTCAGAATGAGAAATATAAGGAAGCTGGTTAGTTGGTCCTACTTTTGCTAGACAAACTGGTGAAAGAAAGAGATGCACTCAGGGCTTCAGAGTCAAAGCTCAAGTGCCACATAAATGACCTCAAGGCTTCCACTTGGGCTTTGAAAGAAAGCCTTATTTCTTGTGGTAACAGAGCTGAAACTGCCAAAAACCAAACCCAGAGTCTTATTGAAAGAGTGACTAAATTACAACACCAGCTCAATTGCCAACCTTGAGAGGTATCTGAAGTTAAAGTAAGGGCATTGATTGGGAAGAAATGGCATCCTGAAACTTGGGATGGGGACATATAGGCAGATAATCAGGAAGCTGGGGACCTCATACCACCAAGAAAGAAGCACTGGGAGCATAGCATGTCCTTTGGACCTGGGGTCCCTGTGCTGAGAAGCTCTTTGACCAGGGGAAGATTGCTGACAAGGACCTTCCCCCAGAGCCAACAGAGACAGAAAGCATCCCCCTAGAGCTGGTGCCCTGAATTTGGACTTCTAGGCTACTAGACTGTGAGAGAATAAACTTTTGTTTGCTAAAGCCATCCACTTATGGCATTTCTATTATAGCAGCACTAGATGATCCCGACAGCTACATGAATCAGGAGAAGCCTTGCAGTCTCGCCTGCCAATCTTGGGATTTGTCGATCTTCACAGCCTGTGAGCAGGAGCCCTGCCGATCTTGGGTTCGACAGCCCCTGTGGCTACGTGACTCGAGAGAAGCCTCTATCCTGATCCATGGACTTGGGATGTTCCAGCCTCTACAACTGTGTGAGCCGTTCCCTTGATATAAATCTCTCTCTATATATATTTATATGCTTTACTGGTTTTGTTTCTCTAGGGAACCCAGCCTAAGACAACCATCTTTAGGAACTCTTCCAGAAGGCATCATGAATAGATAACAAAAGATACTGAGGATTGAAGTAAAAATGTCAAATCTAAATAATAATAGGAATTTCATAAGAAAAAAAATGCAGGGGATGAAAGAGAAGTAAGAGATTCAGATTGAAATGCTCATATCTAAGGAAACAAACAAACAAAAAAACACATCTAAACATATACAGTGAAATTTAAGAATATCAAAGATAAATAGAAAATTATTTTCTTTTAAATGTAGTATTTTAAACAGATAGTTTATCCTCATGGTTCAAAAATCCAAAAAAAAAAAGTGGTACAATGAAGAGTCTCACCACCACCCCGTCTTTCTTTCTTTTTCTTGTACTTTAGATGAAGGTTTACAGAACAAACTAGCATCTCATTAAACAGTACACATATTCTTTCATGACATTGGTTAACAACACCATGACATATCAGCACTCTCCCTTCTTGACCTTGGGTTCCCTATTACCAGCTTTCCTGTCCCCTCCTGCCTTCTAGTCCTTGCCCCTGGGCTGGTGTGCCCCATTTAGTCTCATTTTGTTTTACGGGGCTGTCTAATCTTTGGCTGAAGGGTGAACCTCAGGAGTGACTTCATTACTGAGCTAAAAGGGTGTCCGGGGGCCATACTCTTAGGGTTTCTCCAGTCTCTGTCAAGCCAGTAAGTCTGGTCTTTTTTTGTGAGTTAAATTTTGTTCTACATTTTTCTCCAGCTCTGTCTGGGACCCTCTATTGTGATTCCTGTTAGAGCAGTCCGTGGTGGTAGCTGGGCACCATCTAGTTGTACTGGACTCAGTCTGGTGGAGGCCATGGTAGTTGTGGTTCATTAGTCCTTTGGACTAATCTTTCCTTTGTATCTTGTTTCCTTCATCCTCCCTTGCTTTAGAAGCAGTGAGACCAGTGGAGTGTCTTAGATGGCTGCTCACAGGCTTTTAAGTCTCCAGATGCTACTTACCAAAGTAGAATGTAGACCATTTTCTTTATAAACTATGTTGTGTCAATTGAGCTAGATGTTCCCCGAGACCATGTTCCTCACAGTCTTTAGCCCAGCAATTCAGTCCCTCAGGGAGTTTGGATGTGTCTATGGACCTTCCATGACCTTGCCTTGTACAAGTTGTGCTGGCTTCCCCAGTATTGTGTACTGTCTTCCCCTTCACCAAAATTACCACTTATCTACTGTCTATTTAGTGTTTTTCCATCCCCACCTCTCCCTCCCTCATAACCATCAAACATTGTTTCTTTTTGTGTGTAAACCTTTTCATGAGTTTTTATAGTAGTGGTCTTATACAATATTTGTCCTTTTGTGATTGACTTACTTCACTCAGAATAATACCCTCCAGATTCATCCATGTTGTGAGATGCTCACAGATTCATCATTGTTCTTTATCGTTGTGTAGCACTCCATTGTGTGTATGTACCATAGTTTGTTTATCCATTCATCTGCTGGTGGGCATCTAGGTTGTTTCCATCTTTTTGCTATTGTGAACAATGCTGCAATGAACATGGGTGTGCATTTCTCTAGGTTATATTCCTACGAGTGGAATTGCTGGATCATATGGTATTTCTATTTCTAGCTTTCTAAGGAAGTGCCATATCATTTTCCAAAATGGTTGTTTTGCATTCCCACCAGCAGTGCATAAGTGTTCCAATCTCCCCGCAGCCTTTCCGATGTTTGCTATTTTCCTTTTTTTTGATTCGTGCCAGTAACATGGGGGTGAGATGGTATCTTATTGTGGTTTTGATTTGCATTTCTCTAATGGCTAGTGTTCGCGAGCATTTCCTCATGTGTCTGTTAGCTGCTTGCAGGTCTTCTTTGGAAAAGTGTCTGTTCATTTCCTTGCCCATTTTTTAATTGGATTATTTGTCTTTTTGTTGTAGAGCTGTTGGATTTTCCTGTAGATTTTAGAGATTAGAACTTTGTCAGATTTGTAATAGCCAAAAATCTTTTCCCAGTCTTTAGGTTCTCTTTTTACTCTTTTGGTGAAGTCTTTTGATGAGCATAAGTGTTTAATTTTTAGAAGATCTCAGTTATCTAGCTTATCTTCTGGAGTCTGTGTGTTGTTAGTTATGGTTTTTATCCTGTTAATGCCGTGTACTAGGGCCTCTAGCGTTCATCCTATTTTTTCTTCTATGATCTTTATTGTTTTGGGCTTTATATTTAAGTCTTTGATCCATTTTGAATTAGTTTTTGTGTATGGGGTGAGGTATGGGTCCCGTTTCATTTTTTTTGCAGATGGACATCCAGTTTCGCCAGCACCATTTCTTAAAAAGACCTCTTTGATGGACTTTGGGCCCTTGTCGAAGATCAGGTGACCGTAGCTGGATGGATTTACATCCGGGTTCTCAATTCTGTTCCATTGGTCAATGTATACCAGTATCAGGCTGTTTTGACTACTGTAGTAGGTTCTGAGGCCAGGTAGTGCGAGTCCTCCTACTTTATTCTTCTTCAATAGTGCTTTACTTGTACTTGTGTAACTTTGTTGTTTAAAGTTAATGATTATTTTTTCCATATGTTTTTTAAAGAATGTTGTTGGTATTTGGATCAGGATTGCACTGTATTTGTAGATTGCTTTGGGTAGAATTGACATTTTCACAATGTTGAGTCTACCTATCCATGAGCATGGTATGTTTTTCCATTTATGTAGATCTCTTTTGGTTTCTTGCAGTAGTGTTTTGTAGTTTTCTTTGTATAGGTCTTTTACATCCCTAGTTAGCTTTATTCCTAAGTATTTTATTTTTTTAGGGGCTATTATAAACGGTATTGTTTTCCTGATTTCCTTTTCATCTTTCTCTTTATTGGTGTATAGGAATACAACTGATTTTTGTATGTTTATCTTGTATCC
Source organism: Dugong dugon (assembly GCA_030035585.1). Taxonomy (NCBI): domain Eukaryota; kingdom Metazoa; phylum Chordata; class Mammalia; order Sirenia; family Dugongidae; genus Dugong; species Dugong dugon. The sequence continues at coordinate 59,094,453 of CM057470.1, forward strand.
TGCTACTCTGCTGAATCTTTCTATTAGTTCTAGTCGTTTTCTCTTTAAGTCTTTTGGGTTTTCTATATATAGTACCATCTCATCTGCAGATAGGAACAGTTTTACTTCTTCATTGCCAATTTGGATGTCCTTTATTTCTTTTTCTTGCCTTACTGCTCTAGCTAGGACTTCCAGAACAATGTTAAATAGGAGTGGTCATAAAGGACATCTTTGTCTTGTTCCTGTTCTCAAGGGGATTGTTTTCAGCCTCTCTCCATTAAGAATGATGTTGGCTTCTGGTTTTGTGTAGATGCCCTTTATTATGTTGAGGAATTTCCCTTCTATACCTATTTTTTTGATTCTATACCTATTTTTTTGAGAGTTTTTATCATAAATGAGTGTTGGACTTTGTTGAATGTCTTTTCTGTGTCGATTGAGATGATCATGTGATTATTTTATTTTATTTATGTGGTGGATTATGTTGATTGATTTTCTAATGTTGAACCATCCTTGCATACCTGGTATGAATCCTACTTGGTCATGGTGTATTTTTTTTTTTTTATATGATGCTTAAGTCTACTGGCTAGAATTTTGTTGAGAATTTTTGCATCTATATTCATAAGAGATATTGGTCTGTAATTTTCTTTTTTTGTGGTGTCTTTGCCTGGTTTTGGTATCAGGGTTATGCTGGATTCATAGAGTGAGTCTGGGAGTATTCCATCCTTTTCTATGCTCTGAAATACCTTTAGTAGTAGTGGTGTTAACTCTTCTCTGAAAGTTTGGTAGAATTCTCCAGTGAAGCTGTCTGGGCTAGGGCTTTTTTTTGTTGTTGTTGTTGGGAGTTTTTTAAATTATCTTTTCAATCTCTTCTCTCGTTATGGGTCTGTTCAGATTTTCAACGTCATTTTGTGTTAGTTGGGTAGGTAGTGTGTTTCTAGAAATTTGTCCATTTCCTCTAGGTTTTCAAATTTGTTGGGAGTATAGTTTTTCATAATACTCTGTAATGATGCTTTTTATTTTGGTTGGGTTTGTTGTAATGTCCCACATTTCATTTCTTATTTGGGTTATTTGTGTCTTCTCCTGTGTTTCTTTTGTCAATTTTGTTGATCCTTTCAAAGAACCAACTTTTGGTTTTGTTGATTCTTTCTATTGTTTTTCTGTTCTCTATTTCATTTATTTCTGCTCTGATCTTTATTATTTCCTTTCTTCTGGTGGCTGTGGGCTTCTTTTGCTGTTCTCCTTCTGTTTGTTCAAGTTGTGTAGCTAATGTTTTGATTTTGTCCCTTTCTTCTTTTTTGATGTGTGCTATTGCTATAAACTGACCTCTAAGCATTGTCTTTGCTGTGTCCCAAAGGTTTTGATATAATGTGTTTTCATTCTTGTTTCATTCTAGGAATTTTTTTATTCCAGCTCTGATTTCTTCTATTACTCAGTGGTTTCTAAGCAGGGTGTTATTCAGGTTCCATGTAATTGATTTTCTGTCCTTGCTCTTTTCTTGATGACGTTGTGGTCAGAAATTATACTTTGTATTATCTCAATGTTTTGGATTTTGTTGAGGGTGGCTTTGTGGCCTAAGATATGGTCTATTCTGGAGAATGTTCCATGTGCATTGGAAAAGAATGTGTACTTTGCAGCTGTTTGGTGGAGTGTTCTATATATGACTATGAGTTCAAATTGGCTGATTGTGTCCTTTAGATCTTCTGTATCTTTGTTGAGTTTCTTTCTAGATGTTGTGTCCTTTACCAAGTGTGGCATGTTGAAGTCTCCTCCTATTATTGTGTAACTGTCAGTTTCTCTTTTCAGTGCTGTTAGAGTTTGTTTTATGTATTTTGGAGCCCTATCATTGGGCGCATAGATATTTATTATGGTTATGTCTTCATGATGGATCATCCGTTTAGTCATTATATAGTGCCCTTCTTTGTTGTTTATGGTGGATTTTGTTTTAAACTCTGTTTTATCTGAGATTAGTATTGCCACTCCTGCTCTTTTTTGGTAGCTGTTTGCTTGGTATATTTTTTTCCGTCCTTTGATTTTTAATAAATTTACATCTTTGTTTCTAAAGTGTGTCTCTTATAGACAGCATATTGATGGATCCTGTTTGTTCATCCATTCTGTCACTCTCTGTCTCTTTATGGGTGCATTTAGGCCACTTATGTTCAGTGTAATTATTGATAGGTGTGGGTTTATTGCTGTCATTTTGTAGTTTTTTTTTTTTTTTTTTTTTGTGGTGCAGATGTTTTCTTTGTTCCTCTTACTCTCCTGTGCTGAATTCCTTTTATTTGTGGATTTTTTTCCCCATTTCTTTTGTTTTTGTAGATTTTGTGTTTACTGAGACTTTATGTTTTTCTTTATCTTGATGAGCATGTTTGTTAACTTTCTTTGTGGTTACTTTGAAATTTACCCTAATCTTCCTAGGTTTGAACCAGTCTATTATTACTTGGTATCACCTTGCCTTCCTCTCCATTAGAAAGTTCTATACCTACACTGTTTATTCCTTCTTTTATTGTTCTGACATTGTTGTCATTTACAGATTAACCTCTCTGGTTCCCTGTTGTAAATCTTTTGGTTTCAAATAGTCCTTGAGAGTTCATTTCCTAGGTTGGTATCTGGCTGGTGCAATCTTGCGTCCTAAATTCAGGCTGTGGTCTGATGTTGTTTGTTCTCAAACCGAAGGACTCCCTTTAATAATTCTTGTAAGTGTGGTTTACCACTCCTTCTTTCAACCACCCAGTTCTCACCCCTTTCCTACAAACAACTGCTTTTATGACTTTTTGTGCATTTTCCAGAGTTTCTTTATGCTAATGCAGGCAGATATGAATATATTATATTTTTACCCTTTCTACACAAAAGATAGTATATAAAAATGTTTTGCTCTTTACTTTTTTAACTTAATAATATATATTAGAGCTCTTTCTTTATCAATATATTAATATTAATAATTTTAATTGTTTAATGTTCCATTATGTTGATATGCCATAATTTATTTAATTGGTCTCTTATTGATGGACATATGGGTTATTTCCAATTGTTTGCAATATATAACCTTGTATACATATAATTTCACATATGGGCAGGCATATCTTTAGGATAAATTCCAAGTGGTGGGATTTCTGGGTCAATCCATTGGTATTTCTTTCTGTATGAATTGTCTCTCTATTTCCTTTGCCCACCAATCTATTAAGTTTGTTGGTCTTTTTCTTATAGATTTATAAGAGCTCATTGTTTATTAGAAAGAATAGCGTTTTGTGAAATGAGTTGTTAATATTTTCCCAGTTTTTCATTGGTCTTTTGACTTAAGTTTTTTTTTTTTTTTTTTTAGAATTTTTTTATTTGTATGTAGTCAGATGCATTAATCTTTTCTCTTATAGCTTCTGGATTTTGAGTCATAGTTAGAGAAGATTTCCATATCACAAGATTATCTTCAAATCCTTTTAGGGTTTCATGTTTTACATTTTTATTTTTGAGCCACTTGGCTTTTATCAAAGGGTATGGATCAAACTTTTTTTCCCTACCTTCTGATGACTGCCTAGCTGTCCCCAAACCATTTATTCACTAGTGCATCTTTTCTTCATGGACATTTTCTGTTAAATTGATATGTCTATCCACACACCTTTACCTATTGAGGCTTTAAATGTGTTTTTGTATCTTTCAGGGATAGTCCTTTCTCATTGTGCTTCTTTTTCAGAATCTTCCTAACTATTCTAGTTTATTTTTTCATATAAACTTTAGAATCAGATTTTCTAGTTCCAAACAACATAACTAACTAAACAACAACAAAACCAAGTTAGAATACTTACTGAGATTGCATTAAATGTATAAATTGACTTAGAGAAAATTGACATACTTGTGATGTCGAACCTACCTACCAAAAAAATTGTACTTTTTCATTTGTTCAACTCTTCTTTTTTATCCTTCAGCAGGGTTTTAAAGTTTTCGTCATACAGTTGTCCCTCTGTATATGCAGGGGATTGATTCCAGGACTCCCCTCCTACCCTCTACAGATACCAAAATCTGGGGATGCTCAAGTCCCTTATATAAAATGGAAGAGTATTTGCATATAACCTACACATACCCTTCCATATACTTTAAATCTCTAGATTACTTATAATACCTAATACAATGTAAATGCTATATAAATACTTGTTATACTGCATTGTTTAGGGAATAATGACAAGAGGCGAGGCGAACAATGCTCAAACATTGAGTGGTAGAGAGAAACTGAGGATATGTGAAATGGCGGGAGGCTGCAGCTGAGTATGCCTACACATCACTTCATTAACGTGGATTCAGTGGCGTGCTTGCATGTGGCAAATACAAGCTTTGCTTCTTTGGAAGTTTCTTTTTTCCCAAATAGTTTTCATCCATGGTTGGTTGAATCTGTGGATGTGGAACCTGTGGATATGGAAGGCTGACTGTATAGACCTTGTACATTTTTTGTTAATTCCAGATGTTACTATATTTGTTGTTGTTGAAAGAAAAAATTCTAAAAGCTCCCAGAGAGAACAGGCAGATCATCTACAAGAAATAATAAACATATCGACATCAGACTTTTCAACATCAAACCGGATGCAAAATAACGATAGAGCAATATTTTCAAAGGGCTAAAGAGCATGAATTTTTTGAAACCAAGAATTTTATAGCAGCCTAACTACTGTTAAAATGTGAGCATGAAAGAAAAAGATTGTCAGGCACATAAGTCCAAGTTTACTACATCAAGACTTATCTGAAACCATTTAAAAAATTCATTTCTCAGCTGTTGCCCTGGAAATTACAATTGGCATTTTAACTTAAAAGAATCCAGTTTGGATTAATTCTAATTTAACTTCAGTATCCTATAAAAATTTTGTTCCAGTGTACCTCTGTTCCATCCCCCTTTCTTGGTGCTATTATTGTCATACAAATTACAGCTTTATACATTATAAGCCCTTATGTAGTTATTTCAAAATCAGATTGGAGAACGAAGAAGTTGCAAACAAAAATTTGTTTATACTGTCTTTTATACTTACCTATGTAGTCACATTTACTGGTGCTCTTTATTTCTTTATGTGGAGTTGAGTTACCATATATCTTTTTTCATTTCAATTTGAAAAGCTCTCTTTAGTATTTCTTACAGGGCAATGAATTCTTTCAATTTCTGTTTTTCTGGGAATGTCTCAATTTCTCTTCATTTTTGAAGGAGAGTTTTGCTGGATACAGAATTCTTGAATGACAGTATTTTTCTTTTAACACTTTGAAGATGTCATCACACTGTCTTCTGGCTCCATGGTTTCTACTGAGAAGTCAACTATTAATCTTATTGAGGATCCCTTTTTCTAATGAGAAGTCAACTATTAATCTTATTGATGATCCCTTGTATATAAGTTTTTTTCCTTTTGCTGCTTTCAAGATTTTTTGTCTTTGACTTCATCAGTTTGACTTTAATCTGTCTAGGTGTGGATTGCTTTGAGTTATTCTACTTTGAGTTGGTTGAGTTTCTTGAATGTGTTGATTAATGTTCTTTGTCAAATTTGGTAAATTTCAGTCATTATTTCTTCAAATATTCTTTCTGTTCTGTTCTCTTTCTCTTCTTCTCATTATGTGTGTGTTGGTATGCTTGATGGTATCTCACAGGCCTCTGATGCTCTGTTCATTATATTCTTAATTTTATTTTCATTCTGTTCCTCAGACTGGAGAATCTCTCTTGATCTGTCTTCAAGTTCACTGATCCTTTCTTCTGATAGTTCAAAATTTTTGTTGATCCCCTTTAGTGAATTTTTCATTTTGGTTATTGTACTTTTCAACTCTAGAATTTATAAATAATTCTTTTTTGTAATTTCTAGTTTTTTCATTGATACTCTGTTTAGTGAGGCATTGCTGTCATATGTTCCTTTGATTCTTTAGACATGGTATCCTATAGTTCTTTGACCATGTTTATAATAGCTGATTTAAGGTCTTTGTCTACTAAATCCAACATCTTTGCTCCCTCAGATATTTTCTGTTGGCTGCTTGTTTTCCTGTGTATGTGGCTGCGGTGCAGTGAATTATTTAATATGGCTTTTCTAGCCATTCATGGTCTTGTGACTCCCATTAAATGACTGGGTGGTACTATGCAAATAAGGTATGTGCAGGGATTGATTTGCTAATGCAAATAAAGTGCATGGGACCCTTGTGGGGGTAGCTAATGCAAATAAGGTACACGGAACTCTTTTGGGGGTTGGTTAGTTTGTGGTCTTCCGGGGTGGGGGGAACCACACCTTTAAATTGATAAGAAGCTCGCTATATAACCAGCTTACCTGACAGAGGTTTTAGGAGAGAGACATGGAGAGAGAGAAGAAGGAGCTGTAACACTGAAGGCAGTGAGAGATGGCATGGCAGCAGCAGGGGCAATAGTGGTGGGAGATGGCAGGAACCACAAGATGGCTGCAGTGGGGCTTGCCAACCCACAAAGCCAAGAGCTGTAACACTCGCCTGAGAAGGCCCTGAGTAGGGCCCAGTGGTAGTAAGGCCTCAAACAAGGCCCACTGGCAGTAAGGTCCCGAGCAGGGTCCAGCAGCAGCAGTAGCCACAAAGAAGCTTTCCTGGTAGAAGAACCGTATCCCGAGTTCCTGTCACTTCTGAATTGATCCTGATCCTGAGTTGTACTTGTTACTTCCCTAATAAACCACTTAACTGTAACTATGGTTCATGAGTTCTGTGAGATGTTGCAGTGAATTGCCAAACCCAAAGACAGAAGGAAGAGTACTGAGGGGAGGGGCAGTATTTGGTGTTAGAGATAATGGAGTGGTACAGCAGTTTGGAGAAGTTGGACATTTGGGACATCTTTAACCTCTGCCTCATAGAAACCACCTCTGTGCTGATTCTTATAAAAGAAACTATTCATTTAGTGGCATTTTTTTTTATTTCTTTGCCTGTCACGTAATTTTTTGTTGAAAACATGACATTTTACATAATATGTTGTAACAATATGGTATCAGATCCCCACCCTCCCAGGTTTGTTACCGTTGCTGGTTTTCTGCTATTATTTTTTCTTGTTGCTGCTTATTTTTTTAGTGGCTTTTCTGGACTAATTCTATAGATTCTATATTCCCTGTGGTGTGCAGTCTCTGAGTTCTCTGCTAGCTTTTTTAAATTTTTTTTTTTTTTTTTAATATTTAACCCTTGTTTCCTAGGGTTCACAGCTGGGTTAGTATAATTTAGTGGTCAGCCAATGATCAGTCTGAAGATTTCCCTAAATGCCTTGCTTGTATGTCTTCTACCCTTTGCTCAGGGGATCTGTGGGTGAAGGCAGGCGTTCTACCTCTATGCAATTTATGAGACAGACTTAGCTTTCACTTTCTGCTTGCACAGGGCTTCAAGGTCAACCAGAGGTGAATGACTGGGGCCTTCTTCTTTCCAAGGTCTTTCCTGAGCATGCACATGTGAGTAGCCTTCTAGATCCCCAGGAATATGTTGGAACTTTTCAAAGTCCCTTGTGGTGTCCAGTTCTCTGATACTTCCTTTTAAATTTTTGTTGTTGTTGGCCAGGCTCTTGTTTGCCCCAGCTTAAATCACAGCCTTAGGCAGCTGAGATATTGCCAGCAGACTGCCATTGTTTTCAGCAGTGCCTTGGGGATAGGAATTTTTTTCCTCTGGGCTAGGTTCTAAGTCAAATCAAATAGCCATAGTTCCTTGGGAATGGAAATTTTCCAGACAGATGCTAGTTTGGACCAAATATTGACTATGCTTTAGGGATGTTGCTTTTAACAGAGCTGAAAAAGAGTCTAGTATTCTCTGTTAGCTTTAAGACTGCTGTCTTTTCATGGTTACTGGTTCACTGAGATGAAGAGGAAGGGAGGATGGGAATAGCCCCAAGTTAAAATGCCACAGACCTCCACTGTCTTATCAAAGTTCAGTTGCTTTTCTTGGATAGATGACTTTCAGTTCACTATGTGGCTTTGGTACATTTCCAGAGTTCTGAAATGGTTGATTTTAGTCGTTTTGCCAGTATTTTTGTTATTTTTGTGGGAGAGCAGTTTACCAAGGTCCTCACTCCATCATTCCAGAAATCCTTCTCCCTTGAGAGCATATTTTAAAAGAGAAGTATCCCAGGAAGATGAAAAATTAATTCAGGAGGAAGCAATCATGGATGCAAAGTAAAAGGTAGAACATAACTTGGAAAAGTATATTGTTACCTAAATTAGCAATGCCTCCCCTCCTTCTTCCCCCATCTCCCTTCCCCACAAAAAAAAAAGGGTATTGCAGATAATCCAGAAATAAAGCCGTAGTCTAGAAGCATGGCTGGGGAAGGGGAATGGGGAACTGGTGGTAGGAGGAATGACCAGAGGGTGATGGGAGTATGCTAAGTCCATTTGTCCTATTTAAGGAAACACAGATGTTGTTAAGCTTAAGAAATCTGACAGGAGAAAAAAATAAACATAAGTAAGGGTCTGTCCTAGGGTAAAATCACCTCAAAGTTATAGTAAAGCAAAAAGAAATATTTTATTTGGCATATGTTCAAAGAGGCAAAACTGGGAAATGGACAAGCATGCTGCCAGAGCCATGTCTGCCCGAGTCCCAGGAATGTAACAGAAGCATCAGTATATATTAACATTACAAATGAGTAAAGTTATTAAAAGTGTCACCTTTTCACAGATTGGCTAAAAACTGCTAAATCACTGTAATTCTACATTTTGAGTTGTCTTTCTTAATAATCATTTGTACAGATTTCAGTAGTGGCACTCAGGAGGGTCTTCATTGGTCCAACAAATCTTACTGCTGATTTAGGAGATAATATTGGAGCCATTATTCCCTGTCCTTGAGCATAGAGAATATGACCCAGCTGGAGGTGGACTCACAAGGGCTCACAAGAACACATCAACTGGACCCTGAGATAAAAAGACAATATCTAGGACAATCTTGGAAAACATCTTTTAGGAAACCTTTCACATAAACTAATAAAACAGCACAAAAGACCCACATACTTTCCACTCTTATCTTTTTCTGTTAGCACTTAGTGAATAGTTAAGATTTGTTGGACCAATGAAGACTCTCCTGACTGTCTTCACTGAAACCTGTGCCAATGATTATTAAACAAGATAATTCAGAATGTAGAATCACAGTGATTTAGCAGTTTCAAGCCAGTATGTGAAAAGGTGAAGCTTTCAATGATTTTAACTATTTGTAATGTTAATATAGACTGATGATTCTGTAATATTTCCTTGGACTCGGACAACATGGCTCTGGCAGCATACTTGTCCATTTTCCACTTTTGCCTCTTTGAACATACGTCAAATAAAACTTTTCTTTTTGCCTTACTAAACTTTGTGATGTTTTTACCCTAGAACACTATTTATTAAATGTTAACAGAAAAAGATAAGAGTGGAAAATATGTGGGTGTTTTGTGTTCTGTCTAAATATTTGTTTATGTGAAAGATTCCCTAAAAGATGATTTCCAAGATGTCCTAGCTATTGTCTTTATACCTCAGGGCCCAGCTGATGTGTCCTTGTGAGTCCTTGTGAGTCCAGCTCCAGCTGAGTCACATTCTTTATACTCAAGGACACAGAATAATGGCTCCAATTTTAACTCCTAAATCAGGTCTTAGTAAACTAGGGTTAACCACAAGAAGTATATAAATAAAATGTATTATTTTCTACAGAAGAAATTTGTTCTGGTCAATGAAAAGTAGGAAATCCAAACTTGTCAATGGACGGAAGAAAATTTTGAGCTATTTAGAAGATGATAGAAAGGAGTAGAAAGAAAGTATAGTAAATAGAAAATAAAAAATGAGATAGCAGAAATAAATCCTAAAATAACATTTATTACTGTAAATGTAGGTGTATTAAACTTACATGTCAAAGTACAGAAATTCTCTGACTGGATATAAAAATAAGATCCAATAATGCATTTTAAACAAGAGATAATTTAAGTAAAATTGAAAAATAAAAGGTTAAAAAACCCAGGCACATTAAAAAACAAAGAAAGCCAGGGTAGCAATTTCAATGTCAGAAAAAATTAATTTAAGGTGAAAAATAACATAAGGGACAAATAGAGATGTTATATACTGATAGAAGGAATAATAAATCAATTCAATAAGAAATAACAATAGGCGGGGCCAAGATGGTGGAGTAGTCAGATGCTTCCTGTGGTCCCCCTTACAACAAAGAGCCAAAAAACCAAGTTAATCAATTATATATGACAATCTAGGAGCCCTGAACATCAAAGACAAAGTTGAAGAGTCAGACTGAGTGGCAGGGAGAGAGAAAGATAGTTCAGAAGCAGCGAAGAAGTGCCAGACTTGAGCTAGTCGGCACCCTGCAGGCTGGATTGGCTTGTGCATGCAAGCTGGATTGGCTTGTGCATGCAGGCTGAGGCAAGCAGTAGTGCTCAGGATGCATTTTACCACCTCAGGAGAGACTGGGCGGCAGAGAGTCTGCACAAGCCTCCACAGCCAAGGGGAAGCGACGCTAGATCTGCAAAAGTTAAGCGCAAGTGTCTAACCTACCTTGCAGGATCAAAATAACCTCTCCCCCTCTGAGACTTTCCAGTAGAGAAGTGCCTCTTTTTCCCTCATCTACCACCCTCTCTGCTCCACTCCAATACCAGTCCAGCAGTATTCAACAATTGCCATGCCCCCTGAGCTGGAAATAGGAGCTATGGAGCCCAAACCAGTTTCCACAGACTTCAGGGAAAAAACAAACAAAAAAAAAAAAAACCCGCCAACTCCCCTAAGGACAAACTGTACCCAAACCAGTCTCACAGCTTTAAAAAATTGTCATGCCCCCTAAGCCAAGAACTCAGGGCAGGCATTGCCCTTTTGCCTAGGCACAAGCATAAGGGATCCACAGACTTCGAACACAGTTCACCTCTGTCTAGACCTGTGTGGGCTGATTCAACAGCATAGGCCCTCATTAGCATATAACAACAGGGCATACACCTGAAGCCTATTTTCAAGTGCAACAGCTGAGAGGGAGTGGCAGATTCATGACATTTGATACCGTCCTGCCCATTAAGCAGGGTCCTCACCCAACCACATCTCAGCCTTAGGCCTGGCAGCTTCACCCATTCCACCTAGCCATCTATGACAGGAGTCCGAAAATAAGTGGTGCTTCCCAAACCTTACAGCCAACAGCATTGGATGCCCAAAGTCTGGCTGCAAAACCCACCCACCTATGTGCTCTAGGGGACAGGGACATGTCTTTGACCTAGGCACTCAGAGGCAGCCATCAGCCCTCTACATTGCTCAGCACATAGCTCCCTATTGCAGCCAGATACCTGTGCCTGTTTCAGTCAGCCCTGCATAGCCCTGCCCATCTAGGACTGTAGGTGAGAGCCTGCACCACACACTAAGTAACTGATGACCTGGACACCTGAACTGAATCTACACAAGAAAAGTAGATGGATTTCTTGGCTCACATACCTAGTAGCAGCTCTAATCACCTGGTGAGAGGACATGAGAGCTTCAAAGATGGCAATAATCAAAGTAGCTCCTATGCCCAGCCTATTTGGGCATATCAAAACAAAACGAAAGAAAAAGCTAGGACACAATAAGCAAACATACAATAAATATAATAACTTACTGATGGCTCAGAGACAACAGTCAATATCTAATCACATAAAGAAGCAGATCAACATGGCAACTGACCAAAACAAAGAACCAGGAAACCTTCCAGAGGAAGAGAAGATCTTGGACTTACCAGAGGTAGAATCAAAAGATTAATATACAGAGCTCCTCAAGAGATCAGGAAGGAGATCAGACAAAACTCAGACCAAGCCAAGGAACACACAGACAAAGCAACAGAGGAATTCAGGAAAGCTATACAAGATCAGAATGACAAATTTAACGGCTGCTAGGATGCATAGGGAGACAGCAAAAAGAAATTCAAAAGATTAACAATAAAATTTTAGAATTAGATGACTCAATAGAAAGTCATAGGAGCAGAATTGAGGCAATAGAAGTCAGAATTAGTGAGACTGAAGATAAAGCACTCGACACCAATTTATTTGAGGAAAAATCATATGAAAGAATTAAAAAAAATGAGAAAACCCTGGGAATTATGTGGGACACTATCAAGAGGCATAACCTACGAGTGATTGGAGTACCAAAATGGGGGGGATAAGAGAAAATATAGAGAGAACTGTTGAAGATTTACTGGCAGAAAACTTCCCTGATATCATGAAAGATGAGAAGATCATCAACCCCCACACAGGGTAGATCCCAAAAGAAAGTTACCAAGACATCTTATAATCAAACTTGTCAAAACCAAGATAAAGAGAATTTTAAGAGCAGCTAGGGATAAATGAAAAGTCATGTACAAAGGAGAGTCAATAAGACTAAGCTCGGACTACTCAGCAGAAACCATGCAGGCAAGAAGGCAATGGGATGACATATATAAAGTCTTGAAGGAAAAAAACTGCCAGCCAAGAATTCTATATCCAGTAAAACTGTCTCTCAAATATGAAGGTGAAATTAGGGCATTTTGAGATAAACAGAAGTTAAGGAAATTTGTAAAAACCAAACCAAAATTACAAGAAATATTAAAGGGAGTCCTCTGGTTAGAAAACCAATAATATAAGATAACAATCCAGGACTAGAACACAGGACAGAACAACCAGATATCAACCCAGATAGGAAAGTCACAAAAATAAGTCAAAGCTAAAAATTGAAAATAGGGAAACAGAGATGTTGATACATAAATGATGACAACATTTAAACAAAAAAGAGGGACTAACTACTGTAGTCATAGAACTTTCATATGGAGAGGAAGGCAAGGCAATGTTAAGAAATAAAAGATTGGTTTAAACTTGGAAAAATAGAGGTAAACTTCAAGGTAACCACAAACAAAACTAACTAATCTACCCATAAAAATAAAAAAGAAGAAAAACATAAAGACTCGGCAAATATAAAATCAACAATAATGAAAAAGATGAAAAGAAAATACATAAACAAAATGACTCAGCAAGAAAATTAAGTGGAACAAAGAAACTGTCAACACCACACCAAAAAAAGAAAAAAAAAAAAAATCAAAATGACAGCACTAAACTCATACCTATCAATAATTACACTGAATGTAAATGGGCTAAATGCACCAAAAAGAGACAGAGAGTGGCAGAATGGATTAAAAAAATGACCTGTCAATATTCTGCCCACAAGAGACTCACCTTAGACTTAAAGACACAAACTAAAACTCAAAGGATGGAAAAAAATATATCAAGCAAACAACAATAAAAAAAGAGCAGGAGTGGCAGTATTAATCTCTGACAAAATAAACTTTAAAGCAAAATCCACCACAAAGGATAAGGAAGGACACTATATAATGATTAAAGGGTCAATACACCAGGAGGACACAAACATAAGAAATATACACCCTTCCAACAACAGGGCTTCAAAATATATAAAATAAACTCTAACAGCATTGAAAAGAGAAATAGACAGCTCCACAATAATAATAGGAGACTTCAACACACCACTTTCAATGAAGGACAGAACATCTAGAAAGAAGCTCAGTAAAGACATGGTGGATCTAAATGCCACAATCAACCAACTTGACCTGCTAGACATGTACTGAACACTCCACCCAAAATCAGCCAAGTATAATTTCTTTTCCAATGCACATAGAACATTCTCCAGAATAGATCACATATTAGGCCACAGAGCAAGCCTTAACAGAATCCAGAACATTGAAATATTACAAAGCATTTTTTCTGGCCATAAAGCCATAAAACTAGAAATCAATAACAGAGAAAGCAAGGGAAAAACATCAAATACATGGAAACTGAACAACACCTTGCTCAAAAACTACTGGGTTATACAAGAAATCAAGGACAGAATAAAGAGATTCATAGAATCAAATGAGAATGAAAACACATCTTACCAAAACCTTTGGGACATAGCAAAAGCAGTGCTCAGAGGTCAATTTATAGCAATACATGCACACATCCAAAAAGAAGAAAGGGCTAAAATCAAAACATTAACCCTACAACTCAAACAAATAGAAAGAGATCAGCAAAAGAAACCCTTGGGCACCAGAAGAAAGGAAATAATAAAGATTAGAGCAGAAATAAATGAAATAGAGAATAGAAAAACAATTGAAAGCGTCAACAAGACCGAAAGCTGGTTCTTTGAAAAGATCAATAAACCACTGGCCAAACTGACAAAAGAAAAACAGAAGAGGAAGCAAAAAACCCAAATAAGAAATGAGATGGGTGGTATCACAACAGACCCAACTGAAATTAAAAGGATCATAACAATCCTATGAAAAATTGTACTCCAACAAATTTGAAAACTAGAGAAAATTGACTAATTTCCAGAAACACACTACCTAACTAAACTAACACAAACTAGGTCGAAAAATGAAATAAACCCATAACAAAAAAGAGATTGAAGAGGTAATTTAAAGACTCCCAACAAAAAAAAGCCCTGGTCCTGACAGCTTCACTGGAGATTTCTACCAAACTTTGAGAGAGGAGTTAACATCAGTGCTACTAAAGGTATTTCGGAGCATAGAAAAAGATGGAATACTCCTGAACTCATTCTATGAAGCCAGCATAACCTTGACACCAAAACCAGGTAAAGACACCACAAAAAAAGAAAATTACAGACCAATATCCATCATAAACATAGATGCAAAAATCCTCAACAAAATTCTAGTCAATAGAATTCAACAACATATCAAAAAGATAATTCATCATGGCCAAGTGGGATTCACAGCAGGTATGCAGGGATGGTTCAACATTAGAAAAACAATGTAATCCATCACATAAATAAAACAAAAGATAAGAACCACATGATCTTATCAATCAATGCAGAAAAGGCATTTGACAAAGTCCAACACTCATGATAACATTCATGATAAAAACTCTCAGCAAAATAGTAATGGAAGGGAAACTCTTCAACCTAATAAAGGACATTAATACAAAGCCAACAGCCAGTATCATCCTAAATGGAGAGAGTCTGAAAGCATTCCCCTTGAGAACAGGACCCAGACAAGGATGTCCTTTATCATCACTCTTATTCAACATTGTGCTGGAGGTCCTAGCCAGAGCACTGAGGCTAGAAAAAGAAATAAAGGGCATCCAAATTGGTAAGGAAGAAGTAAAAGTATCTCTGTTTGCAGATGATATGATCTTATACATAGAAAACCCCAAAGAATCTACAAGAAAACTACTGGAACTAATAGAATATTTCAGCAAAGTTTCAGGATACAAGATAAACATACAAAAATCAGTTAGATTCCTCTATACCAACAAAGAGAACTTTGAAAAGGAAATCATCAAATCAATACCATTTACAATAGTCCCCAAGAGGACGTAAAAGACCTATACAAAGAAAACTACAAGACACCACTGCAAGAAACCAAGAGACCTACATAAGTGGAAAAACATACCATGCACGTGGATAGGAAGACTCAACATTGCGAAAATGTCAACTCTACCAAAAGCAATCTACAGCTACAATTCAATCCCGATCCAAATTCCACCAGCATTTTCTAATGAGAAGGAGAAACAAATCACCAACTTCATATGGAAAGGGAAGAGGCCCCGAATAAGCAACGCATTACTCAAGAAGAACAAAGTGGGAGGCCTCACACTACCTGATTTTAGACCCTATTATACCGTCATGGTAGTCAAAACAGCCTGATATTGGTACAACAGATACATAGACCAGTGGAACAGAACTGCGAATCCAGACGTAAATTCATCCACCTACGAGAAGCTGATATTTGACAAAGGCTCAAAATTTGTTAATTGGGGAAAAGACAGTCTCTTTAACAAATGGGGCTGGCATAACTGGATATCCATCTGCAAAAAACCGAAACAAGACCCATACCTCATACCATGTACAGAAACTAACTCCAAATGGATCAAAGACGTAACTATAAAATCTAAAACAATAAAGATCATGGAAGGAAAATAGAGACAACACTAGGAGCCCTAATACATGGCATAAACAGAATACAGACCATAAGTAACAATACACAAACACCAGAAGAGAAACTAGATAACTAGGAGCTCCTAAAAATCAAACACATTCTCATCAAAAGACTTAACCAAAAGAGTAAAAAGACAACCTACAAACTTGGAAAAAATTTTGGCTATGACATAACTGATAAGGGTCTAATCTCTAAAATCTACAAGATACTGCAACACCTCAACAACAAAAAGACAAATAACCCAATTAAAAAATGGGGAAAGGATATGAAGAGATGCTTCACCAAAGAAGACATTCAGGCAGCTAACAGATACACGAGAAAATGCTCACAATCACTAGCCATTAGAGAAATGCAAACAAGGCCGACGCTAATCCAAAAAGCACAAAATAATAAATGTTGGAGAGTGTCATGGACTGAATTGTGTCCCCCAAAAATATCTGTCAACCTGGCTGGGTCATGATTCCCAGTATTGTATGATTATGTACCATTCTGTAATCTGATGTGATTTCCTTATGTGTTGTAAACTCAATCACTATGATATAATAAGATGGATTAGCAGCAGTTATACTGATGAGGTCTACAAGATGGGATAGTGTCTTAAGCCAATCTCTTTTGAGATATAAAAGAGAGAAGTGAGCAGAGACACATGGGAACCTCATACCACCAAGAAAGCAGGGCCGGAAGCAAAGTGCGTCCTTTGGACCTGAGTTTCCTGCGCAGAGAAGCTCCCAGGCCAAGGGAAGATTGATGACATGGACCTTCCTCCAGAGCCGAAGGAGAAAGCGTTCCCCTGGAGCTGATGTTCTGAATTTGGACTTCTAGCCTACTGGACTGTGAGAGAATAAAATTCTCTTTGTTGAAGCCATCCACTTGTTGTATTTCTGTCATAGAAGCACTAGATGACTAAGACAGAGAGGTTGTGGAGAAACTGGAACACTTATGCACTGCAGGTGGGAATGTTAAATTGTACAAACACTTTGGAAATTGATTTGGTGCTTCCTTAAAAAGCTAGAAATAGTTCCATACGAATGAGCAATCCAACTCCTTGGAATATATCTTAGAGAAATAAGAGCCGTCACACAAATAGATATATGCACACCTATGTTCATTGCAGCACTGTTCACAATAGCAAAGAGATGGAAACAAGCTAGGTGCCCATCAACAGACAAATGAATAAACAAACTATGGGACATACACACAATGGAATACTACTCAATGATAAAGAACAATGATGAATCTGCAAAACATCTCACATCATGGATGAACCTGGAGGGCATTATGCTGAGTGAAATTAGTCAGTGGCCAAAGGACAAATATGGTATGAGACCACTATTATAAGAACTCAAGGAAAGGTTTAAACACAAAGAAAACATTCTTTGATGGTTACAAGGGTAGGGAGGGAGGGAGAAGAGAATTCACTAACTAGATAGTAGACAAGAATCATCTTAGGTGAAGGGAAGGACAACACACAATACAAGGGAAGTCAGCACAGCTGGACTAAAGCAAAAACTAAGAAGTTTCCTGAACACAACCAAACACTTTGAGGGACCAAGTAGCTGGGGCTGGGGCCTGGGAACCATGGTTTCAGGGGACAGCTAGGTCAATTGGGATAACAAAGTTTATTAAGAAAATATTCTGCATTCCACATTGGTGAGTGGTGTCTGGGGTCTTAAAAGCTTGCAAGTGGCCATCTAAGATGCATCAATCTGTCCCAACCCACTTGGAGCAAAGGAGAATGAAGAGCATCAAAGACAGAAGGCAAATTTTAGCCCAAGAGACAAAAGGGCCACATAAACCAGAGACTTCAACAGCCTGAGACCAGAAGAACTAGACGGTGCTCAGCTACCACCAATGACCGGCCTGACAGGGAATACAACAGAGAGTCCCTGACGGAGCGGGAGAAAAGTGCGGAGCAGAACTCAAAACTCATGTAAAAAGAGCAGACTTAATGGTCTGACTGAGACTGGAGGAACTCCCAAAGCAGTGGTCCCTGGATGCTCTGTTAGCTCAGAACTAAAATCATTCCTGAAGCCCACTCTTCAGACAAAGATTAGACTGGACTATAAAACATAAAATAATACTTGTGAAGATTGTGCTTCTTAGTTCAAGCAGATACAGGAGACCAGATGGGCAGCTCCTGTCTGGAGGCAGGATGACAAGGCAGGAAGGTACAGGAAATGATTGAATGGACACAAGAAACCTGAGGCGGGAAGGCAGACTTTGCTATCACATTATAGGGATTGCAACTAATGTCACATAACAATATGTGTATAAAATTTTGTATGAGAAATTAACTTGAGCTGTAAACTTTCACCTAAAGCACAATTAAAAAAAAAAAAAAAGAAATAACAATCAAACATATATGCATCTAGCAACATAGCCTCAAAAAATATAAAGCAACCAATAGCTAAAATGGGGAAAATGGATATATCAACAATTATATTTGAAGAT
The DNA here is from genome assembly GCA_030035585.1 of Dugong dugon. Classification (NCBI taxonomy): domain Eukaryota; kingdom Metazoa; phylum Chordata; class Mammalia; order Sirenia; family Dugongidae; genus Dugong; species Dugong dugon. Next base: position 59,112,771 of record CM057470.1, read on the forward strand.
TTTAGCACAGTTCCTTCGGAATGTAATAAATCAAGCAGCCTAAAAATAAGCAGGTTAGAATATTTAAATAATACATTTAATAAGCTTGAACTAAAATATGTGTACCCGCACACACACACAACTCTTTATCCTTACCAAATGAAGTCTCCACAAATTACAGAGAATAATATTGGTCAAAAGCCAACCATAATGCAATAAGGTTAGTCTTTAATAAAAAGAGAGTGCTTAAAAATCCTATATTCCTGGGAAAAAATTAAAATAATCTTTGGGCTAAATAGGAAATTAAAGGGAAATTATGAAATGCTTAGAGCTGAATTACAATGTCAAAGTTTGTGCTCAATTACAATGTCAAAATTTGTACTAAAGCACTAAACACATAAAACCAAACCCATTGCTGTTGAGTCAATTCCAACTCATAGCGACCCTATAGGACAGAGTAGAACTGCCCCATAGGGTTTCCAAGGAGCACCTGGTAGATTTAAACTGCCAACTTTGCTTAGCAACTGAGCTCTTAACCACTGTGGCACCAGGGCTCCAAAGCACTACATAAGGGAAATTAAAAATTTTGACTACATTTATTGGAAAACAAGGAATACTGAGAACAAAAGATGTAAGCCTGTAGCTCAAGAAGAAGAAAAAAACCAAGAGACTGAACCCAAAGAAATAATAAGGTAAGAAATAATAAAAATAATGGCAGAAATAAAAACAGAACAAAAACACAATGGATAAAATTAACAAAACAAAACAAAAAGCAAAAAAATAAACAAAAACAAAAAAAAATCTGTTTCTTTGAAAACACTAAATACAGACCTCTGATAAGAGTAACTAAGCACTAGTAAAAAAAAGTCTGCCTTGAATATCATGCTCTTTTAAGAACTGTCTATCTGGTTGAAAGTGACAACAGCAACTTGAAAGATTAGATAGGATCTTTAGGGGGCAGTGAGTTTATGTTAATAGGGGAGGACCAACTCAGAAAAGGAGGGTAAGAATGGTTGTACAACTTGAAGAATGTAATCAGTGTTATTGAACTGAACCTGTAGAAACGGCTGAATTGGTGTGTGTTTTGTTGTGTATATTCTCAACAACAACAACAAAAAAGAGCAGCTAAGCAAAAAAGACTCTGTTCATATGAGTATGGGTCATTCTTGCTGATGCTTGTCACCTCATAGTTATAAGATGGCTGTTTTCCTCTAAGGAAAGGGGAAAAGGAGGAGGTGGAGCCTCTATCTGGAAAGCAAAAACTTTCCCAGACATCCCTCACAGACTTCCACCTACAAGGGAGTCTGGGAAAGTAAACACTTTACTTGGATACAATTGCTGCCAGGAGCACAACTGGGGTAAAGAAGGGGTATTGGGTAGGCAAGCAGCAGTTTCTGACTCCACAACCATATACCAAAGCATTTTTAAACCCTTAAAAATGCATATACCAATACATTTTTAAAAATGTACAATATCAACAAGGCAAGGTCATGCAAGCTCCATAGAAACATACAAACCCCCTGAGGGCTGAGGACTGGAGACCATGGTCTCAGGGAACATCTAGCTCAACTGGCATAACATAGTTTGTAAAGAAAATGGTCTACATTCTGCTTTGGTGAGTAGCATCTGGGGTCTTAAAAGCTTGTGAGCGGACATCTAAGAAACTCCACTGGTCTCACCCCTTCTGGAGCAAGGGAGAATGAAGAAAACTAAAAATAGAAGGGAAAGATTAGTCCAAAGGACTAATGGACCACAACTACCACAGCCTCCACCAGACTGAGTCCAGTCCAACTAGATGGTGCCCGGCTACCACCACTGACTACTCTGACAGGGATCACAATAGAGGGTCCCAGACAGAGCTGGAGAAAAATGTAGAACAAAATTCTAACTCATGAAAAAAGACCAGACCTTACTGGCCTGATAGAGACTGGAGAAACCCTGAGAGTATGGCCCCCAGACACCCTTTTAGCTCAGTAATGAAGTCACTCCTGAGGTTCACCCTTCAGCCAAAGATTAGACAGCCCTATAAAACAAAATGAGACTAAATGGGGCACACCAGCCCAGGGGGGCAGGAGGGGACAGGAAAGCTGGTAACAGGGAACCCAAGGTCGAGAAGAAGAGTGTTGACATGGCGTGGGGTTGGTAATCAATGTCACAAAACAATATGTGTAATAACTATTTAATGAGAAGCTAGTTTGTTCTGTAAACTTTCATCTAAAGTACAAAAAATGATAATAATAAAGATTACAGCTTTGGAAACCCTATGGGGCAGTTCTACTCTGTCCTATAGGGTCGCTCTGAGTTGGAATCGACTCAGTAGCAGTGGGTCTTGGTTGGTGTGCACTAGATCTTGTGGAAGGCTCTGGACAGGCTCCTGACAAGGCAGAGACTCAAAAATATTTAAGAAAAGAAGGAATGACTGTTCACAGAGTTCACCAGCTAGAGCATATTACTTGCTGGAGCCTTTTGGTGTGTTCCCTTCATCAAGTCTTTGTCAATTGTGGAGGGCTTAATATTAAAATAAACTGGTTTCTCTGTTCAAAAAAAAGGACAATATCATATGAATAAATAGAAAACTTGTATATAAGATTTTCTTGTATATAAGAAAACTTGTATAAAAAACTGACCTCCTGGCATAAACAGTTTTAGCAAATGTTGAGTAGCTAAGTCCTATTTTATACAAGTTGTTCTAGAAAATATAAAATATAAAAAGGAAAGAAAGCTGTCTATTTTATGAGGCTAGTATGATTGTAATTACAAAACCGGATAGGGAAAGTGAAAGCAAAGAAAAGAAACTGAATATAAATGCAAAAATGTTAAATAAAATATTAGCTAGCCAAATCCAATTGTGTATTTAAAAAAAAAACATAATTTATTATGGTCAAGTAGAGATTATTTCAAGAATTCACGTTTAGTTAAAAATCAAAAAGTAAAATTTACTACACAAATAGACTAAACCCAAACCCATTGCTGTCAAGTTGATTCTGACTTATAGGGACCTTACAGGACAGAGTAGAACTCCCCCACAGGGTTTCCAAAGAGCAACTGGTAGTTTCAAACCGCTACCTTTGAGTTAGCAGCCAAGCTCTTAACCACTGTGCCACAAATAAACTAGAGAGGAAAAAAATCACATGATCTTCTCAATAGATGAAGGGAAAGAAAAGAAAAATTCAAGTCTGTTGCCATCCAGTCCATTCCGACTCACAGCGACCCTATAGGGCAGAATAGAACTGCTCCATAGAGTTTCCAAAGAGCAGCTGGTGGATTTGAATTGCTGACCTTTTGATTAGTAGCCGAGCTCTTAACCACTATACCACCAGGGCTCCAGATGTAGAAAAAAGGATTTGATAATGCATGATAAAGTTTATGGTGAAAATGTTAGGAAATGTTAGGAGCAAAGGAGAACTTCTTTAACTTTGTGAAACCTTCAGCAAACATCATACTTAAAATTTTAGACGCATTCTCTTTAAGGTTGGGAACAAAACAGAAATGGTTAATTCACTTACTATTCAATATGATATTGGAAGTCTTTGCTAACACACCAAGATCATGAACACCATCACCACCACCAGTAACAAAAAGATGTTCAAGTGCCATAAAGTAAAGACAAAATGGTTATTATTTGTAGATGATATGCTCATTTACATAGTAAGCCCAACAAAATCAAGATACATAGAACTAAAAAGAGGGTTCAGCAAGAGCGCTGGAGATTGGACTCAGCATACAAAGACCAATAGGGTTTGTTTTCCCTAGCAGTAACCAATTAGAAAGTATAAGAGAAGAGAAAACAACCATTTACAATAGCATCAAAAAGTATCAAGTATTCAGAACTGTATATAGTGAAAATTATATGTATCTTTATGGAATAATATTCAAAACTATTAAAGGACATAAAGAAGACCTGAATAAATGGAGAGACAAATCATATTCATGGATAAGATGACAATATTGTAAAGATGTCACATCCCTCCAAACTAATGTCTAGATTCAATGAAATTTCAATAAAAATTTCAGTCCTTGTTTTGGGACTTTGACAAACGTCCTGAAATGTATAAGGAAGAATAAAGCTTGGAAAGAAGAACAAAGACAAACGACTCACCTTACCAAATACTGAGACATACTACAAAGCTAAAGTGTTAAAAAAAGAACTAATACTAGTGTAGAAACAAGTAGATTAATGAAACTAAATAAATAGAGAACTGAAAAGCAGTATATAGAGGTAGTACCATATATGAGTGAAGGAAACGGTGGATTAGTATGGTATTTTGAAAACTGGCTAAATGCAGAAATACAAAGGTGTATCCCTATCTTAGCCACATATGAAAGAAACTTCAAATGGATTAAAGATGTAAATGTTAGAAATTAAAACTATGAAGCTAAACCGTGTGTGTAATAAACACGTACCAGTTGTCTCAAAATTACAAGTATTGGCAAGACTGCTAGGATGAGAACTCTACTATCCGAGTCAATTGGGTCGTACGCACAAGACACACAGTGCTGGCAATTGAAAGCCGTTATTATTACTTAGAGAAGGTAAACAGTAAACAACAAGAACAGATAACTTATAGAAAGCACACAGTAAACAACAGGAACAGATGTGAAGTGAAAAGGTCCCCTCCACCCTTAGGAGTACCCGACTTAGCATCATAGAGGAGGAACCCACTTACGTCTAAAAGAGGACCTGCTTACCCTTCCCAAGTTACCCATGTCCACTTCTGTGTCACTGGGTGGGCACGTCATGGACCAGATATCTCTCTCAGCAGGTGTGTCATCTCGTCAAGTCGGGTGCAGTATGGCTATGTTGTTCTCTCTGTGCCTCTCTCCCCGGCTTTTCTTGGCTGGATCTGGCCCCCTGTGCTTGCTGGTCCAGCTCCCAACCAGCAGCTTTCGGACAACCCTGGGCCAGTACCAGGGTTAGGTCAGCATTATGACGGCTCTTGAGGCAAAACTGTTTTACACGCAACTCTTTATGGTGTATGCCCAAGTCTCTGCTCCGTTGGCGACTTCCTGCCTGGAGGTGCCCAGCTCTGTTCCGTGGGCCCACTCTGCCCACTGTGGTCGTATGCTGGTCTCATGGTTCCCGCTGCTTGCACGGCTACTGCCATTTCTCTGCTGCTCGGCTTTGCTGTGCTTGCAGCTATTTCTCTCAGTCTTCAGTGTAATCAGCTCGGTGAGTGTTATCAGCTGCTATAGCCCTTGACCGTATTACAGCTGTTGTAAGAGGTTCTCAGCGCAGGGCCCTGCGTCCAAAGATTGTGCTGTCCTCCTGCCTCTCGTTGATCAGGAAGCCCCATCTGAGCCTTCCTGTTCTAGAGTTTTTATCAGTCACGGCGGAGGCCCTCCATCCAATGCTGGTAAAGGCCAACTGCTGGGGGCGTGGGGCAGCCAATCCTTGTAAAGTCAGATTATTAAGCGACCAATCCCTTGCAAGCCGCTCATACGGATAGCAAACCGACCAATCACTTGTCAGACTGCAGCCTTGCCCATCCTACCGGGAAACTTGCAAACCCAGAGCCAGAAAGGCCACGTAAAAGAAACTCATTCCACCACAGGAACTAATAGTGAAAAATGCAGGACAATATATTTTTGTGGTGTGTGGTGTGGCAAGAGAGATTCTTAAATAAGATCCTCAAAAATCGTACGGGCAAAAATCAATGAATTTATTATATTAAAAGGAAGGGTTTCTATCAGAGACTTGTACACCAATGTTCATTACTGTGCGATTCACAATAACTGAAAGGTGGAAACAATGCAAGTGTCCATCAACAGATGAATGGATAAATTAAAATGAGGTACATACATATAAAAGGAGCCCTGGTGGCTCAGTGGTTAAGTGCTTGGCTGCTAACCAAAAGGTCAGCGATTCCCGCCAGCCACTCTGTGGGAGAACGATGTGGCAGGCTGCTTCTGTAAAGATTACAGCCTTGAAAAACATATGGGGCTCTTCTACCCTGTCCTACAGAGTCGTTGTGTGTTGGAATGTACTCAAGAGCAATGGGTTTGGTTTTTGGTATGGACATACGATGGAATATCACACAGACATAAAGAGAAGGGAAGTCCTGATACATGCCCCAACATGGATGAACCTTGAAAACACTATGCCGAGTGAAATAAATTCATCACAAAAGGACAAATACTGTATCAGCTCACTCATACAAAATAGGCAAATATATAGAAACCAAAGCTTGTTACTGGTTATCAGGAGGGAGGGAAAGGGGAAGGGAGAATTATTGTTTAGAGAAAATTGAATTATATTAATGGCAGTAGAATAAGTCACAAAAGGATAGGGAAAATGGTTGTACAACATGAAGATTGTAACCTGTGTCATTGAATTATACATGCTAAAATTGTTGGGGTTTTTTGCCACACTTAAAAAAAAAAATAAAAGAGTAAGGGTTTCTTCTCAAAAAAGAGTACCAGAGATAAAGTTAACAGATGGGTTACAGACTGGGCAAAGATATTTCCAGCATGAAAATCAATGAAGGATTAACATTTAGAATAGACAAGATACTCCTGCAAAACAAGGGGGCAGGGAGGGGGGAGGGAAAACCTAATAGAAAAATAGGACATTGTAGCAATATTAAATTTAAGCTTCAACTGCGTTGATTCAGCCTTGGTTAAAATTCTAGTTGAAGCTGAACATGCAAAGAATTATGCTTGCTCACAGCCCTGGAGATAAGTCTAGCAGGGCTGTGAGCCTCTGAAATGCCTTTGTTTTCCTAACAGGAGGAAGAAGAAGGGCTCTCCTGCCCTCTATTTGCTTGGGCCATGCCACAGCTTTTGGCAGTTGGAGAGAGAGAGCGAGCTGGTGGTTTGCTGAATGAAGGAGTCAGCTCTCTCCCACCGCCAATGGAATCTCAACCTTTCTAAACTCTCAAGAATGAGGGCTGGGAATCCTACTCCCAGCCCCACAAACCGCAGCTCCAAGAGCTAAACTCAAGCAGAGACAGATCCTTGCTCCATCAGACCTGCTGCTTTGCAGTCTTCATCCTTTACCTATAAATCCCATCACTTGTTTCCATTGGTGGTGGGGTGGGTCTCAGTCTGAATCTAGTAACCGTACCTGGTGGTTCTTCTATCCAAGGTCACCCTTACTTAGATTCCTTTGGTTGCAATGAGACAGAAAATTTCTGGGCATCAATCAACAAAGAAGAGTTAAGCTTTTAAAAAAAAATTGTTTTGTTTTCTAAATGCTCCTTTAGTTCCTGCCTGGAGCCCCTGGGTGGTGCAAACAGTGCGATCAGCTGCTAATGGAAAGGTTGGAGGTTTGAGTCCACCCAGAGGCACCTCAGAAGAAAGGCCTGGTGATCTACTTCTGAAAAACCAGCCATTGAAAATGCTATGGAGCACAGCTCTTCTCTGAAACACATGGAGTCGCCATGAGTCAGTGGCAACTGGTTTGTTTTTTTTTTTTTAGTCCCTGTCCAAGACAATGCTGAGCAAAATTCAGATATTATCCACACTACCTCTGTCCTCTGTGGAAGGAAGGATTTCTTCAAATGTCCGAAAGTCCTGAGCCTCCAACTTGGTATGGCTGTCTCGCTAGTCACAGGGATGAACACAGAGGGGTTTGTTTGCTCACAGTCAAGCTCTGAGGGCAAGCTGGGGGCAGCTGTTGTGAAGTGGGAGGGCATTCAGATCCCTATTACAACTTTCCTCAGATAGCAATGGTGGTCTTTTACAACTTTCTTACCTCATTTAATGTAGGTTGAGTGGTGACATCCAATCATAGCTCTGTCACCTAGTTTAGGTCACTAAGGGGCAAGCCTCTTGCTATTCTCTAACAGAAACCTAGAAAGCCAGCGAGAAAGAGGCTTTAAGCAAGAACAGGTGTTAAATTCCCTCCTACTTGGGAGTATAATCTCTTTTCTCGGAAGAGGGCACACAGATTTTGATGTTACTTGCCAAGAACAATAGACACAGTCACTGTTGATGTGATCTGCTTCCCACAAAAAATGAAGCTTGTGACATGGTGATATTAGAGGATCTCAGGATCTTCCTGAAGTTCTCCCATGACAAATCTTCTCATTTTTTTTCCATTGGTAATGGGGGCCCACAGAATGTCTGATGAGATCAGACTTATTTGTGAACACTTGTGAGCCCCTCTCTGCAGTCACTCGGATATAACTTGGTGAAATGTGGGCAGCCTGGCTGCAGGGAGTGGGGGCTGAGGAGCAGGAGGTGAACGTCTGTGAAATTAGATTTATTATTGCACTCTAACTCCATGTGGCAACCAGTTGCCGTCAGTGAGTGGGTTATGGCTCATGGCAACCCCATGCATGTCAGAGTAGAGCAGTGCTCCGTAGGGTTTTCAATGGCTGATTTTTCAGAAGTAGATTGCCAGACCTTTCTTCTGAGGGGTCTGTGGGGTGGACTCCAACCTCCAACCTTTCAGTTAACAGCCAAGCTCTTAACTGCACCACCCAGGGACTCTACAGGAGGCCAAGGCCCACATTTTTCAGACATGGAAACTGAGACCCAGTGGGGTAAGTGACTTGCCTGAGGAGTCTTAGGCTTTACTTCTGTAGCAAAGAAACTTTGCCAAATCATGTTCCTATCACAGACCACAGACTCCCAGGACTGGAAAGAGCTTCAGTCCAGTCCAGTCCAGACATTTTCCAACCAGGCTTGCAAGTAGATTAGTTTCATAACTGGATTTGTCAATATCTTCTGCTCTGTCTTACACCACAAACCACCAAACAGCAATGCCTCTGGTCTCAGTGACGATCAGCAATTGTAGAAGGAAGCTAGCAGGGTGAAGAGTAATGTTTTTGCTGTATTTTCTGTATTTCTTAGGATTTGGGCATTAGCTTTCAGGTTTTGGATTGACCGTTTCTGGACTCTGCCAGTTCTACAGATTTTTCCTTCATCATGTGGGTTCAAAACTAAATCATCCATGATCCCTGATAGCTCCTTCTTCCTAACCCCCCATCTCATTATCTGATCAATAATGCCTCTGAAACTCCTGCATATGCATTGTCTTGTCATTTGATTCTCACATTTAGTTGGGGCCTGTGGTCTGCTGAAAACAGACCTCCCAGTCTCCAGTTTCTCCCCTCAGCCCGGACCAGTGGTTCACAGCGCAACCAGAGACAGAGTCCAGACTTCAGTGGCTCCCCACTGTCTTGTACAATCTTCACTTCCTAGAGGCAACATGGTATACACAGGAAAAACCGTGGGATTTGCAAACCATGGCTCCACCATCATGACCCTGGCGACTTAGTTAACCTCTCCGAGCTTCAGTTTCCCCTGCTGTAAAATGAGCATTAGGGTTGTTGTGAGAATTAGGGGCACTACCGTGTACAGAAGGAGCCCTGGTGGAGCAGTGGTTAAGCGTGCAGCTGCTAACCGGAAGGCTGGCGGTCCAAACCCACTAGTGGCTCCACGGGAGAAAGATGTGGCAGTCTGCTTCTGTAAAGATTACAGCCTTCGAAACCCTATGGGGCAGTGCTACTCTGTCCTGTAGGGTTGCTATGAGTCAGAACCGACTGGACGGCAATAGGTACTACGTGCAGCATGTCAGGCATATGGGGGCAGGCACAGTTCAACCACGTGAGTTCCCTTTCCTTGAGGTTGACATTTGGGAGTTCACAATTTGGTTCTCTCCCAGGTCTTCGGTCTTATTTTTCATGACTCCCCATATGAAATCCACACACAGACAAACTTAGTGTCTTGTGCCTGGCATGTGTCTGCCTCTTGTCATTGTTAATCTGCTAGGAATATCTTCTCCACTTGTCTGAATCAGTTTAAAAAGCATGGACTCTGTTGTCAGACAGACCTGGTTTTGAATTTTAACCTTTCCAAGCCTTAGTCACTTCCCCTGTAAAATCAGGCCATAACAATACCTACCTCATAAAGTTGATGCTCTGGCTTAATGAGATAAGCTTTGGCAAGCTCTTAATATGATGCTCAGGATTCTTGTCAGGCTGGGCATGTGGTTCTTTGCCAAATCTGTCAGTGAGCACCAACTCTGCTAGGCTGAAAAGGTCACATCACACAGGAAGCCAATGATGTTGGTGTTTTCCAAAGGGCTTTCTAGGGAGCACTAGTTCTGCAAGCTGGTAATTGGTGTTACTTGGAAGAAGGAAAGTTGTGATACCAGTAATATAAGGGAAACTATAGGTCAAATGGAGCCATGGTGGCACAGTGGTTAAGAGAGTTTGGGTGCTAACCAAAAGGACAGCAGTTCGAATCCACCAGCTGCTCCTTGGAAACTATGGGGCAGTTCTACTTTGTCCCGTAGGGTGGCTATGAGTCGGAATCCACTTGATGGCAATGGTTTTTTTTTTTTTTTAAATGTATATAGGTCAAATGGAGTCCCTGGGTTTTGCAGTTAAGCACTCAACTATTAGCTGAAAAGTTGTCTGTACGAACACACCCAGAAGCACCTCGGAAGACAAGCCCGGCAATCTGCTTCTGAAAGTTCACGGCCTAGAAACCCTTATGGAGCTGCTCTATTCCACACACACATGGGGTTGCCATGAATTGGAATTGACTCAACAACAACTATAGGTCAAACAGAGCCAAAGAATGTCTTTACTATAGGGCTTTTCAGAGACTTTAAAATGCTAACATGCATTGCAAGTTTCCAAGAGGTGACAATCATTTTCCAAAGTTATTTGGCCACCAAACCAAAACCAAACCTGTTACCGTCAAGTTGATTCCAACTCATAGTGACCCTAAAGGACAGAGCAGAACTGCCCTATAGAGTTTCCGAGGAGCTCCTGGTGGATTCGAACTGCCAACATTTTGGTTAACAGCCATAGCTCTTAACCACTATGCCACCAGGCTTTCCTATTTGGCTACAGAGTCCTTTATTAATGTCCTACCCCTCTACAGTGGGATTGAGTGTTCTACAAAATTCACTTTGGAAACAATGATCTAAGTAAATGTGAGCAAAATGTTAATGGCTCATTCAATATTTACTCTCTTCTTAGCTGGAACGAAGACTCAATATCTCCAATAGCCAAAGAATTTCAGTTATTTTTTTAAAAAAACTATATTGTGATAAAATAGGTATAACATAAAATTTGCCCTTTTCAGTGAGTTTATGTTAATGGTGGTGGAATAATTTGGAAAAGGATAGCGAGAATGGTTGTACAACTTGAAGAATGTAACAAACGTCACTGAATTATACATGTTGTTGTTGGTAGGTGCCGTCGAGACCATTCCAACTCATAGCAAGCCTATGTACAACAGAAAAAAACACTGCCTGGTTCTGTGCCATCCTCACAATTGTTGCTATATTTGAGCTCATGTTATAGCCACTGTGTCAATCCATTTCATTGAGGATCTTCCTCTTTTTCAATGACCCTCTATTTTACCAAGCATGATGTCTTTCTCTAGGGACTGTCTCTCCTGATAACGTGTCCAAAGTATGTGGAACGAAGTTTCGCCAACCTTGCTTCTAATGAGCATTCTGGCTGTACTTCTTCCAAGACAGATTTGTTTGTTCTTCTGCCAGTCCATGGTATATTCAATATTCTTTGCCAACACCACAATTCAAAGCATCAATTCTTCTTCAGTCTTCCTTATTCATTGCCCAGCTTTCACATGCATATGAGGCGATTGAAAATACCATGGCTTGGTTTAGGTGCACCTTAGTCCCTAAACTGACACCTTTGCTTTTTAACACTTTAAAGAGATCTCTTGCAGCAGATTTGCCCAATGAAATGTGTTGTCTAATTTCTTGACTGCTGCTTCTGTGGGCGTAGATTGTGGATCCAAGCAAAATGAAATCCTTGACAACTTCAACCTTTTCTCCGTTTATCATGATGTTGCTTATTGGTCCGGTTGTGAGAACTTTTGCTTTTTTTATGTTGAGGCATAATCCATACTGAAGGCTGTGGTCTTTGATCTTCATCAATAAGTGCTTCAAGTTCTCTTCACTTTCAGCAAGCAAGGTTGTGTCATCTGCATATCGCAGGTTGTTAAATGAGTCTTCCTCCAATCCTGATGCCCCGTTCTTCATACAGTTCAGCTTCTAGGAGTATTTGCTCCGCATACAGATTGAATAAATATGGTGAAAGGACAACCTTGACGCACGCCTTCCCTGACTTTAAACTACGCAGTATCCCCTTGTTCTGTTTGAACCTCTTGGTCTATGTACAAGTTCCTCATAAGCATAATTAAATGTTCTGGAATTCCCATTCTTTGCAACATTATCCATATTCATTATGATCCACACAGTCAAATGTCTTTGCATAGTCAATAAAACACAGGTAAACATCTTTCTGGTATCTGCTTTCAGCCAGGATCCACCTGACAACAGCAATGATATCCCTTGCTCCACACCCTCTTCTGAATCCAGCCTGAATTTCTGGTAGTTCCCTGTTGATGTACTGTTGTAACCGCTTTTGAATAATCTTCAGCGAAATTTTACTTGTGTGTAATGTTAATGATATTGTTTGATAAGTTCTGCATTCTGTTGGATCCCCTTTCTTTGAAATGGGCACAGATATGGATCTCTTCCAGTCAGTTGGCCAGGTAGCTGTCTTCCAAATTTCTTGATGTAGACCAGTGAGTGCTTCCAGCATCCGTTTGTTTAAACATCTCAATTGGTGTTCTGTCAATTCCTGGAGCCTTGTTTTTAGCCAATGCCTTCAGTGCAGCTTGGATCTCTTCCTTCAGTACCACTGGTTCCTGATCATATGCTACCTCCCGAAATGGTTGATCATTGACCAATTCTTTTTGATACAGTGTCTCTGTGTATCCCTTCCATCTTCTTTTGATGCTTCCTGCATCATTTAATATTTTTTCCCATAGAATCCTTCAATATTGCAACTGGCGGCTTGAATTTTTCTTCAGTTCTTTCAGCTTGAGAAATGCCAAGCGTGTTCTTCCCTTTTGGTTTTCTATCTCCAGGTCTTTGCACATTTCATTATAATACTTTACTTTGTCTTCTTAAGCTGCCCTGTGAAATCTTCTGGTCAGCTCTTTTATTTCATCATTTCTTCCTTCTGCTTTAGCTACTCTATGCTCAAGAGCAAGTTTCAGAGTCTCTTCTGACATCCATTCTGGTCTTTTCTTTCTTTCTTTCCCGTCTTTTTAATGACCTCTTGCTTTCTTCATGTATCATGTCCTTGATGTCATCCCACAACTCGTCCAGTCTTTGTTCATTAGTGCTCAATGTGTCAAATCTATTCTTGAGATGGTCTCTGAATTCAGGTGGGATATACTCAAGGTCATACTTTGGCTCTTGTGGACTTGTTCTAATTTTCTTCAGTTTCAACTTGAACTTGCCTATGAGTAATTGATGGTCTGATCTGCAGTCGGCCCCTGGCCTTGTTCTGACTGATGATATTGAGCCTTTCCATCGTCTCTTTCCACAGATGCAGTTGGTTTGATTCCTGTGTATTCCATCTGGTGAGGTCCATGTGTATAGTCACCGTTTATGTTGTTGGAAAAAGGTATTTGAAAAAAAAAAGAAGTTATTGGTGTTGCAAAACTCTGCTTTGCGATCTCTGTCATCATTTCTATCACCAAGGCCATATTTTCCAACTACCGATCCATCTTCTTTGTCTCCAACTTTTGAATTCCAATCACCAGTAATTATCAATGCATCCTGATTACATGTTCGATCAATCTCAGATTGCAGAAGTTGGTAAATATCTTTAAGTTTTTCATCTTTGGCCTTAGTGATTGGTGTGTAAATTTGAATAATAGTTGTATTAACTGGTCTTCCTTGTAGGTGTATGGATATTTTCCTATCACTGACAGTGTTGTACTTCATGATAGATCTTGAAATGTTCTTTTGGATGGCGAACGTGACACCAGTCATCTTCATAGTAGACCAGTCCATTTCAGCTCACTAATGCCTAGGATATAAATGTTTATGCTTTCCACTTCATTTTTGACGACTTCCAATTTTCCTAGATTAGTACTTTGTACATTCCATGTTCTGATTATTAATGGATGTTTGCAGCTGTTTCTTCTCATTTTGAGTCGGGCCACATAAGCAAACAAAGGTCCGGAAAGCTTGACTCCATCCACATCATTAAGGTCGACTCTACTTTGAGGAGACGGCTTTTCCCCAGCCATATTTTGAGTGCCTTCCAACCTGAGGGGTTCATCTTTGGACACTATATCAGACACTGCTCCGCTGCTATTCATAAGGTTTTCACTGGCCAGTTTTTTCAGAAGCAGACTGCCACATCCTTCTTCCTAGTCTGTCTTAGCCTGGAATCTCTGCTGAAACCTGTCCACCAAGGGTGACCCCACTGGTATTTGAAATACCAGTGGCAAATATTCCAGTATCACAGCAACACAAAAGCCACCACAGTATGACAAACTGACAGACATGTAGTGGGAATTATGTACGTAGAGATTGCTACATTGGCATATGTTTTGTTGTGTATATAGCTACCACAATAAAAAAAATTTAAAAAAAAATTAAATTAAAAAAACTTGCCGTTTCAACCATTTTTAAGTGCACAATTCAGGGATACTAATTACATGCACCATGTTGTGCAAGCATCACCACTATCCATTTCCAAAAGTTTTTCATCACCCCAAACAGAAACTTAGTACCCCTTAAGTAATAAATAAGTCCCCATTTTCCCCTCCCTCCAGCCCGTGGTAACCACTAATCAATTTTGGTCTGTATGCTTTTGCCTATTCTAGATATTTCCTGTAAGTGGTATTATAGAATATGTGTCTTTTGTGTCTGACTTATTTCACTCTGTATAATGATTTCAAAATTCATCCATGGTGTATTAGGCTGTGTTCTCTAGAGAAGCAAAACCAGTAAAGTGTATAAATATATATATAGAGAGAGATTTATATCAAGGAAACGGCTCACGTGATTGTAGAGGTTGGAACATCCCAAGTCTGTGGATTAGGATAGAGGCTTCTGATTCATGTAGCCGCAGCTGCTGGCAAACCCCAAATTGGCAGGTCGGAAAGCAGGACTCCGCTCACAGGCTGTGAAGATCAACGAATCCCAGGATCAATAGATAAGCTGATAGCTAAAGTCCCAAGAACCAGAGGCAAGATGAACAGGAGGCAGCAGCAGGATCCAGAGCGAGCAAAAAGCCAGAATGTCTGCTTATATTTGGATGCAGGCCACACTCCCAAGGAAACTCTATTTCAACTGATTAGCTACTCACAGCAGATCCCATCGTGGGAATGATCACATATAAACACTGAGAATCATGGCCCAGCCAAGCGGACACACAATCTTAACCATCACATATGCCACAGCACGTATTAGGACTTCATTTCTGCTTATGGCTCAACAATATTCCATTGTAGGTATATACTACATTTTAACTATTCATCTGTTGATGGACACTTGGATTGTTTCCACCTTTTGGCTATCATGAATAAAGCTGCAATAAACATTTGTATACACATATCTATTTGAATCCCTGCTCTCAAATCTTTTGGGTATATACCTAGGAGTGGATTTGCTGGGTCATATGGTTCAGTTACTTTTGACTTTATGAAGCTTCACCTGCTGGCTAGAGTAGTTAATAGAGTAAGAGTCACAACTTAAAGTCTAGGTGCTAGCTCTTATCACCTAGTCTTTCCTTCAATATGCAGTTTCGTTGCATAAGCTCCATGAAGGTTTTTTTCAGAGTGTCCCAGCCCTTAGCAATCACAACTGCCCCAGACTTTCCTCATTTGATCTTCTCACTTGACGTTTAGCTTGCCCTATTTGTATATATGTTTCCTGCTAGGACTTCACTTCTAATTTTGTCGACTTTGTTCCCAGGCTGGCTTCCTTGTAGTAGCAAAACGCAGTTCAAGGCTGCACAAATAGAGTGTGCATCACTGGCTCATATTCGAAGGAAGAGTTTCCATTGATCTTAGTTCACATGCTAGTCCCCAGCTAATGATTGTGGCCCTGGGGAATGAAATGTGCTGAATGTCTTAAAGCCGCTAGGGAGACCTAAGGGATAGCATTGGTTACCTGAGGAGCACGTGGGAGGCATTAGTACATTGATGAAGGGGAGAGGGTAATAGATACAGGATGTTCTTAGTTATCTATTGTTGCTATAACGGAAATACCACCGTAGATGACTTTAACAAACAAATTTATTTTCTCACAGTTTAGGAGGCTAAAGTCTGAATTCAGAGCACTAGTTTTAGGGGAAGGCTTTCTCTCTATGTTCACACAGGAGGAAGATCCTCGTCTCTTCTGTTCCTCAGTGAGTAATGCTCATGTGGCTTGACATCTGTCTTCCCCCATCTCTGCTTGCTTCTCTGTGCCTAATCTGATTTTTTATATCTCAGAGGTGATTGGCTTAAAACACATCCTACAGTGATATGGCCTCTTAAAATAATAAAGACAACCCAATCCCAAATGGGATTATAATCACAGGTCCAGGGGTTAGGATTTACAACACATAACTTTTGGGGACACATTCACTCCATAACACAGGATTTTGGCAGGTTCCATGATTACACCTCTTTACCTCCCTAAAGCCTAGCCCAGCACCCTGAAGAGTCATAACCTTGCTCAATACATACTTATGAGAAATATTGACTAGAAGAAAATTTGAACCTGTGTTCCTCTGTTTTCCTTAAGAAGCTCCCCCAGTGTCTCCCCTCTGGCCTTCACTATGAACTTGTTTTCTTCTATCCTTCTCTGACTTCGGCAAACTTCACCCCAGGGCATTTCTGACATAAAACAAAAGCCTGAAAAGACTGAACAAAGGAAAAGAAGCAAGATGAAGGTAATTTGGGAAGCATGTGTTGGCAAAATAACTGATTATGGAGTAAAAGGAAGGCAAAACTAGGAAGGAATTTTCCAAATTTGGGCCACTGGCAAGATATGTGGCAGAAAATCTGTCTCAAACAGGCAAGCATGAAAAATTAGATGTGCGTATTTCAGGGGAGCTACCCTGTCCTACAGGGTAGCTATGATTCGGAATTGACTTGACAGCAATGGGTTTGCTATGAGCAAAGCCTTGGTGGCGCAGTGGTTAAGCGCTTGGCTGCTAACCAAAAGGTCAGCAATTCGAACTCACCAGCAACTCTGCGGGAGAAAGATGTGGCAGTCTGTTTCCATAAAGATTTACAGCCTTGGAAACCCTATGGGGCAGTTCAACTCTGTCCTATGGGGTCCTTACGAGCCAGAATCAAATTGACTCCACGGCAACAGGTTTGGTTCGGTTTTATGAGTGAAATGGACTCAATGGCACCTAACAGCAAGAACAACACGAGCCCCAAGTGAGGCAGTGCTGGTTCAGTGGCAGAATTCTTGCTGTCCATGAGGGATACCCAGGTTTGATTCCAGGCCAACGCACCTCATGCACAGCTACTACACATCTGTTAGTGGTAACTTGCGTGTTTTTATGAACAGGTTTCAGCAGAGCTTCTAGACTAAAATGGGCTAGAAAGAAAGACCTGGTGATCTATTTATGACAATCAGCCAGTGAAAACCCTATGAATCACAACAGTCCTAGCCATAACTGATCGTGAGGATAGCACAGGATGGGGCAGTGTTCCATTCCATTGTGCATGGAGTTGCCTCGAGTTAGGGGATGACTTGACAACAGCTACCACCAACAGCAACATGAACGCTAAAATGTCAAAAACCACTTCTCTGGAACAACAATCCGTTTGGCAGAGTCACAGGGGCAATGGTAGACCAACTTTAGGGGAAATCAAAGAATAGATCCTGGTCAGGAAAAGGTCTGGGATTCCTATAATAATATACCTGCCAGAAAGACTCCTATTTACACATACCATGCTGGACATCTGTTACAGATTGAACTGTGTCCCCTCAAAATAGGTGTTGACTTGGCTAGGCCATGATTCCCAGTACTGTGTAGTTGACCTCCATTTTGTGATCTGATGTAATTATCTCATTTTGTGATGTGTTGTAACCGTTGCCTCTATGCCTGTGGTTACTATGGTCCATTTGGGAGTAAGTTGTCCTTTATGTTAATGAGGCAGGATTAGGGTGGGATGTATCTTGAGTCACTGCCTTACTAGAGGGTGTGACTCAAGTCATCACCCTTACCCCAGTCACCACCCTTACCACCCTTATTCAAGTCACGCCCTTACTTGAGTCAAACCTTATATCTTATAAGAGATAAAAGGAGAGAGAAGAAAGCAGAGATAGGGACCTCCACACCACCAAGAAGAGAAGGGAGTGGAGTGTATCCTTTAGGCCTGGTGTCCCTGGCTGAGAACCTCCTAAAATCAAGAGACACAGACAGAGGGAGCTATAACACTGGAGATGGTGCAAGATGGTGAGAAACGGTGGCAGCAGAACCAGGAGATCAGGGTGAGATGTTACAGGAGCTGACCCACAGAGGGAGGGAGAGCTGAGTGCCTTTGGACAGGAGGCTTCTTGGTGGGGTGAGGCGCCGCTGCGCACTTATTGGTGGAGCTAAAGAGCTTTGTAACACTTGCCCAAGCAAGGCAGAGGCCGGGCTGAGGGGCCAAAGGTCAGAGAGAGGCCTGCCTGTGGACCCTGGTGAGAAGAGGCTGTCCTGATCAGCACGGACCTTCCTCCAGAGCCGACAGAGAGAGAAAGGCTTCCCCCCAAGCCGGCGCTCTAAATTTGGACTTCCAGCCTCCTAAACTGTGAGAAAATAAATTTTTGTTTGTAAAAGCCATCTACTTGTGGTATTGCTGTTATAGCCGCACTACATAACGAAGACAACACCTATGCAGCAGACAAAACAGAGGGACAGGCTTTATTTAAACAGTGATTTGCACCTCAGATTGTCTTCCAAATTTTTATATACTTTGATACCAGTCAGTGATCTCAGCATTTTTCCACAAAGGCCATTGTCATAGCTTCCTAGCGCTGCCATAACCAAAACCAATCAACCAAGCAACAAACAAAAACCACAAGTAGGTGGCTTTAAAGAACAGACGTTTATTTTCTCACAGTTCTGGAGGCTGAAAGTCCAATCAGGGTCTCAGCCATGTTGATTCTTTCTGTGGGCATCTCTCCTAGTTTCTGGTGCCTGCCAGCAATCCTTGGTGTTTCTTTGCTACTTATAGCTGCATCTGTGGCATCTTCCCCTGTGAGTCTCTGCGTCTATTCTGCTCTTTTTATAAAACACCATGCGGAAGGGATTAGATTTAGCACACACCCTACGCCAGTACAGCCTCATTAACATAACAAAAGAAAACTCTGATTTCCAAACAGTGTCATATTTTCAAGTATAGAGGTTAGGAATTCAACGTAACTTTTTGGGGGACACAATTCATTCCATAACAGCCATATCCCAGTGCATGGAATAGAATTCTGAAAGAGGCCTCAAGAGATCACCTGGTTCAATTCTCTATACTGAGGCTTGTGGGTATGTGAAACTATCCAAGATGGAAAATTACCAAGTCTTTTTGTTCTTTTTTTTTTTAAAGCACTCAAGGAACAAACACTCTACCCTCTGAAGCATTTACTATTCTGATAGGTAATACGCTCTTATGGTAACCTTAGGTTGTTTTATTCTTGCTCATTTCTTTGCTGCTGATTAATCTTCAAAAACTCAGCACAATGAAAAGTTACTCGACACCATTAATTATCAGGGAAATGCAAATTAAAACCACAACGAGATACTACTATACACCTGTTAGAATGGCTAAAATTAAAAAGACTGACCATACTAAGTGTCAGTGATGATGTGGAGGAACTGGAACTCTTGTGCATTGCTGGCGGGATATAAAATGGTGCAACCTTTTTGGAAAACTATTTAGTAGTTTCTTAAAAAGTTAAACACTGACAACAGCAACTCTAAAGATTAGACAGGAATCTTAGGGGGCAGTGAATTCATGTTATTGGGGAGGAACAACTCTGAAAAATGTGGGTAAGAGTGGTTGCACAACTGGAAGAATGTAATCACTGTCACTAAATTGTAGAAACTTGAATTGGTATATGTTTTTGCTGTGTATATTCTTGACAACAACAAAAAAAATAAAATAAATTATTAAAGAAAAAAGTTAAACGTATGCCTACCATATGATCCAGTTGTTCTATTCCTTGGTATTTACCCAAGAGAAATGAAAGCATGTGTCCATACAAAGACTTGGACGTAAATATTCATAGAAGCTTTATTTGAAAAGCAATCCAATGTCCATCAAGAGATGAATGGATAAACAAATTGTGGTATATCCATACCATGGAATAATACTCAGCAACAACAAGGAATTAACTATTGATACACTCAACAATATTGGTGAATCTCAAAATAATTATGTTGAGTGAAAGAAGTCAGACAAAAAAAGAATACATACTGTAGTCTAAAAAAATGCAAACTAATATATACCAACAGAAAGTGATGGATACGTTCACTGTCTTGATTGTAGTGTTAGCTTCACAGGTGTAGACACATGTCAAAACTTAGCAAATTGTACAATTTAAATATGTGCAGCTTATTATATGTCAACTATACCTCAACAATTTTTTTTAAAAAAAGGATCAGTGCAGTTTTCACTTGTCATCACCCTGTCCAGAACCTTCCATGGTTTATCCAAAGTCTACAGAATCAAAGCCCTCCATGATCTGATCCCAAGCTATTTTTCTAGTATTGTCTTTCAGCACTGTCCTGAACAAATCCTTTGCTCTAGTCAAACTATATTCCTTGCTGTTCTCCAAGTGGAAACCCTGGTGGCTTAGTGGTTAAGTGTTATGTCTGCTAATCAAAAGGTCGGCCATTCAAATTCACCAGGTGCTTGTTGGGAACTCCATGGGGCAGTTCTACTCTGTCCTATAGGGTTGACTATGGGTCAGAATCGACTCAATGGCAATGAGGTTATTCTCCAAGTACACTTCATGCTTTTTCCCTCCTCTATGGCTTTGCTCATGCTGTCCCTTTTGCCTAGAATGCCATCCCCTAAGTACTACTTTCTCTCTACCTGTAAAAGTATACCTATCCTTCAAGGCTTAGCTTAAGGCTCAGCTTAAGAACCTTTGTTGAGTTCTTGAGTCAGGAATTATCTTTTTCCTAAACTCCTGTAATACTTTTTGTGTGACATTTATCACCGTGTCTTGTCCTGTGCTTTTTTAAATATGTGTACTTATGTATGTAAGTAGAGCTCCCTGTTAGGATATTAGCTTCTTTTTTAGTTTGTATATTATTCAATTGCATTTACTTATCTTTTGCTTTTTTAAAAATTTTATTGTGCTTCAAGCGAAAGTTTACTGTGCAAATTAGTTTCTCACGCAAAAATTTATACACAAACTGTTTTGTAACATTGGTTGCAATCCCTTCAATGTGTCAGCACTCTCCCCCTTTCCCTTTACACCCCAGGTTGCCTGTATTTATTCCTCCAGGTTTCCTGTCCCTTCCTGCCCTCTCATCTTTGCTTTGGGGCAGGTGTTGCCCATTTGGTCTTATATATTTGACTGAACTAAGAAGCACGTTCCTCACCTGTTATTGTTTTATACCCGTTGCTGTCGAGTCGATTCTGACTCAGAGTGACCCCATAGGACAGAGTAGAACTGCCCCATAAGGTTTCCAAGGAGCAGCTGGTGGATTTGAACTGCCAACCTTTTGGTTAGCAGCTGAGCTTTTAACCACTGCACTACCAGGACAGTCCTGTCTAATCTTTGGCTGAAAGGTGGACTTGGGGAGTGGCTTCAGATCTGAATCAGCAGGGTGCCTAGAGTAGACTATTAGCTTCTTGAGGGTAGGGACTATGTATTTTACTCATTTTTGTATTCCCCAGGCAAGTAGCACAAATTTTTTTTAATTATTTTTTGCAAATAGAAGGCAGTCAAATACTAACTAAATAGCCCAAACACAATTTTCTCAGCATCCTTGCCGTAAGAATCTTAGATTCTTGAACCCTGACATCACTCAGCCTTCTTCCTCTTCTTCCTCTCCCCGTCCTGGTCATCCTCCACTCCTCCTTCCTCCACCTTCTTCCTCGTCTTCAGGCTAAACCACACTCGTTAGCTTAACTCTCTTCTTAAGCCAAGACCTGCTCCTCACCCTTTTTATGTTAGAAGTACACACGTTTGTATTTTGGAATTACTGTATGTTTTGTCTACATAGCCAACACTATCTACTATCCAGTTAATATCAAGTGATAGCTGCCTTAGCTCTTACTATTTAATTTTCCCCTTTTTCTCCAATGTCCTCGCCTTTGAGCATGGTGATTAAATCTCAGGCTCTGGAGCCACCAGGCTGGGTCTGAATTCCAACTCTGCCACCTACCGGCTGTGTGACCTCAAGCAAGTTACTTAACTCAGTTTTGTCATCTGTAAATTAGAGACGTTGATAGCGACTACATCGGAAGGCTGTTTTGTGGATGAAATGAGCTTGTACACGTAAAGTGTTTAGAACAGTGCCTAGCATCTAGTAAGCACTCAATAGCTATTATTCTTTCCCTTGCACACCAGAAGCATTTGGCAAAGAAGTGGGACACACAGTGTTGGAAAGGGTAACGAAGCAGGCTAGTGCTCAGTCACATCATAATCATTTGGAGACTGCATTAAAAATACAGACTTCTGGGCCCCACCATGAGAGATTCTGATGGAACCCAGGAATCTATCTTTTTAGATATGCTTCCCAGCTGCTTTGAATGGACAGCTAGGTTTGGCATAACAAAATACACTAAATTTAGTAGGGGATCAGGGCTCTGGTGGTGTTTCTGCCAGTGACCCGAGGTGTGACTTCTCTGAGACTCCGTTTTCTCAGTTGTAAATGCAGTTAACAAGTTTGATTTATTCATAGGGCTGTTGTGGAGGTCAAGTTGTTAAAGTCATTTCTGCAGGGACGCTGGCTTACTGTAGTGAAAGATAAAGGGCTTTGGAATGAGACAGATCTGGACGTGAATTCCACTTCTGATGCTGTGGCACGCATTGCTAGTTGACCATCCAGTACCCAGCCCCCTCTTCCTCCTGACAGAATCCTGATTCTGCTTAGGGTGTAAGCGTGGTCAGCTACAAACACTCTGCCTCCCAGACTCCCTTGCAGTTAGGGTGCCCACGTGACACAGTTCACTCAGAAGGCTTTTGTTTTCCAGATATAAGCACTCGTTGCTGTTTCTCCCTTTCCCTATTCTTGCCTGGAACATGGACAAGAGGCCTGGAGGTACAGGAGCCATTTTGTCATTATAAGAGTACAAATACCGGATGGAGGCCTACAGACTGAGGATGACCGAGTGAAGAGATGAAAAGATTCTAGGTCCCCAGTGACATCACTGGGCAGCTTACCAGCTCTGCACTGCCCCCCACAGACTTCTTAAGTGAGACAAATTATTCCCTAATTATTTAAGGCAGAGGTAATTTTTTTGGTTATTTGTACCCTAAAGCTTTTTAACTAATCACCTGTCCATTAGGGAGTTGTAAGAATTAAAAAACAATAAATAGAAAGATCCTAATACCAGTCTGACCCAGTGGGCGTTCGTGTCTGTTCTTCTCCAGCTATGAGGCATTTTCTGTATTTATACAATGATGCCCCTTTGAAATCCAGTATCTTATCTGATTATGAGGCAGAAGAATTGGACACTTGGGGCCGGGCCTCTGGAATAAAGAGCTCTTCCCTGGGGGCCAGGGAGGGTTCTGGGGGTTTGGAAAGGCACTAGCTTGCCACTCTCAAAACCCCGCTGAGCGGCTAGGCACAGCTAGTGTGTGTGGCCTGCTGCGTGGAGACGGCCCAGATCAAAGCTGATGTTAAAAATCTGCACGTGCTCTTGTGAGGCATAGTGTGAGTCCAAAGGACACAGACTTGTCCTTGCTCTGATGTAAATATATTGATTCTAAGGACCCTTTCCTCCCAACACATGCCAACACTTCTCATGGTTTTCTCTTGTTGGACACGTAAGTACCCGGGTGTGAGGGTAGGTGCCTGAATATTGTGGGTAGGGAGAGAGAAGTGTGTTGGTTTTCATTACCATTCTCACCTGCCCACAGTACAACTTTTATAGAATCACACTAATGCCTTTATGACCCACGGGAATGTACATGACTCATCTAAGCCCGCCGCCCTCTCTGCCCACTGAATCCTGCAGGTCCCTGTTGTGTTCCTGGTACTGCCAATTTGATGTGATCATTTCAGCTGGTGACTTTCACCGAATCAGAGTCTACACTACTCAAGTTCTCACAAACCTTATACATCAAGATATAAAGAATACAAAGAGACTTTTGTGTTTGGTTTTTTTTAACAAATGTATTCTTCCTCCATTATTTAAAAAAGATTGAATGGCAAAAACCTAAATCTCCCTTTACTATAAAAGTAAAGAAAACCATGCAGTGAGGTGATCCTGCTGGACCTTCAGCACAGACACGCCTTCTTCCTCCCCAGGGTCCCCACAGACCAAGGCAGGGTTTTTCCTCAGCAGACTGAGTTCTGACTAATCCCTTGGTGCCTTCCCAGAAGTGCAGACTTTCTCTCACCCCTTCCAGTCTGAGTGCTCCTCCCTCATGGCCCTCACAAGCCAGTCCCGCTCGGTCCCCTCCTCAGAGTCACTGGTGTCGCTCGCCTCCATGACCAGTAACTCTGAGTAGTTGATCTTCCGCTCTTGGGGCAGCCGTGCCTGGATGGTGAGGAACAAGGCCAGCCAGAGCAGTAGGACCACGCAACAGGCCTGGTAGAGCACAGCCAGGCTGGAGTACATCACCACGAAGCCCCCTACAAAGCTGCCCAGGCTAGACCCGCCCCCATAAAAGTGGCCTCGGAACATGGCACTCACAGACCTCTTTGTTCCTGGGGTGGCCAGGTCCTCTAGTGAGGCCCCCACTGCCCACCAAAGAGCACCGCTGCTGAAGGCACTCAAGATCTGGACAGGGAGGACGGACCACCAGCTCCACAGGAAGGAGTAGTAAAGCAGCTGTCCAGCGAGGCAGCCCAGCCCCAGCCCCACCGTGCCCACCCTGGACAGTTTCTTAAGCAATGCCATCTTGAACGAATGAAGTAGAATTTCCCCCAGCAAGCTGAGGGCGACTGAGAAGCCCATGACCAGCTCACTGCTGCCATGGTCTTTCATGTGCCAGAACAGAAAGTTCTGCACAGTACTGGCGGCAGCTCCCACCAAAAAGACAGTGAAGGCCAGGAGAATGAGACGGGGGTCGCCCCCTATGAGTGACAGTGCTTTGATGGTTTTGTAGCTGGGCTCCCGCCGCTTGCAGATGGGGACAGGAAAGGCAATGCTCACCAGTAGGGCCAGGGTGCTGACAAGTGAGTAGCCATAGAAGTGCACCACACCCCGGGGGCCATTTGTCATCAGGAAGCAGTCCAGCTGCCCCACCAAAGCAGAGATGCTACACACACCAACTGACATGCCCAGCAACCTCCAGACCCACAGGCTTCGGTAGTGGTCAGTGGCGTCCACAAAGTCCAGGTATTCATAAAGGCTGTCATCTGCCACCTGCTCCAGGGGGGCTGTCAGCAGCTCCCAGAACACCATGGACCCCAAGGAGAGGATGAAAGTCCACCGCAACCCTTCCAAGGAGAGGCCAAGGGCCTGGGCTTTCCCCTTGACTATGGACAAGTTGGCTGGACGTCCCAGCTCTGTACCGTCAGGAAGCAGAGAGAGGGCAGTTCTGACCACCTCAAAAGAGGTAACGTGATGGAGAACTTGGGATGTTGTCCTGGCTCCTTCAACAGAGTCCACCAAGTAGTTGGGCAGATGACCAAAAGGCTCTTGGTGACTTTCATCAGCTCCTATTCTGAAGCCAGAGGTTTCCATGCTTCCAGTACTCTTGGCTAGGAGACCTGGAGGCCCCGCTCGGTGGTTTGAGGTCGCCTCTTGCGCTGAGGTGATGTTCACAGTTCGTGAGACCCCCAGTGGTACGACTGTGGTGGTCACGCTGCTGCTCGCATTACATGAGCGATACACCAGGTCTTTGTCCAAAGGCGGGACCAGGACCATCAGCAGGCTGGCTCCCACCGAGCCGAGCAGCGAGCCTATCAGAAGCACTCTCCTTTTCTGGTAGCTTTTGGCCAGGAAGGCACAGAAGGGAGCCCAGAAGGCTGCAATCAGGTGCTTGGTTCCCATTAGGAGGCCCACCCAGGGCGCCGTTAGGCCCAGCTGCTTCAGGTAGAGGGTAAGGAACGGGGTCACGCAGGCATCCCGGACCCCACACACCAGGTGGAAGAGCCTAGCCACCCCCAGCGCCCTGCTGATGTCCCACTGCGGGTTGGCGCTCATGGCTGCCCGGCTCCAATCCTCCCCGGCCGGCGGAGGAGCAGCTGCGCGCAGGGTGGGCGCGGGGCCCTCGCACGCGGGCCTTTCAGGAGGCCTGGGCGGGCGGCGGCAACCGGGGAGGGCACAGCCCCATGGCCCGGAAGGGAAGCTCGAGGGCCCGGGGCGCGCAGCGAGCCAGTAGCGCCTCAGACCTCGGCACGGAGCGCGATCACCCGGCCAACGGCCGCCCCCGCCACGTCCGGCCAAAGGCCCGGAAGTGGCCCCGCCCCGAGGGGAGGGGCAGGGAGCGGGGCGGGGCCGGTGCACCTGCAGGCCGCACCTGCAGCTTCCTGCTGCTCTCCAGGGCCTTCGGCCGCAGCCGCACCTGCCCGGCCGCGCGCGGGTGTGCGAGGCTCGCGGCCTGTGGCCTGCAGGGTGCGCTCCAAGCTAGGCCACGAGGACCCGCCGGCCTCTGGCTGCCCCGCGTCGCCCACGGAGTCTGGGCTAAATCGCTGAACTGCTTCAGGCAAGTAAAACTGCTCGAAGTGTGAAGCAGGGAACGAGAATGGAATTAATGACATACACGAGGCCCCTTCAGGTCTTTACTCAAGTGTTCCCTGAGCAATGACCATCCTGCTACCCTCAGTGATAGTCCGTGGCCACTCAGGCAGAGGCGTAAACGAGGTGTAACAGGTAGGGCGCGTGCCCTGAGCGCCGGTTGAGGCGGGGCGCCAATTAGCAGTTTCTGTTGGCCATCAGGAAACCCGGGTGGCACAGTGGTTAAGAGCTACGGCTGCTAACCAAAAGGTCGGCAGTTTGAATCCACCAGGCACTCCTTGGAAACCCTGTGGGGCAGTTCTCCTCCGTCCTATAGGGTTGCTATGAGTTGGAATCGACTGGACGGCAGTGGGTTTTTTTAACTGGCTGTCACAGTTTCCATCGCCAGCTATGAGAGATCATTCAGCAATTTAACGCTAATTTCCCTAGGCGCTATTTTCCGTAGCGCCGGCCACCCTAACTAAAATGGCAAATCTTTCTCCCCTCTGCACACACACACACACACACACACACACGCACGCACACGCACACGCACACGCACACGCACACACACACACACACACACACACACACACACGACTGTTTCACTGTATGCTAGCTGCTCCAGAAGAGGCATGACCTTGGATGACACAGTTTTCTTCAGCTGAGACAATCCCCAAAGAGGGCTGCCTTCCAGTAGCACACCCAGCAGCTGGGAGGATAAGTCCTTCATTCCTGAAGGGGATCTGGGCAGCATATCACACCTTCCACCACTGTATGTTTGTACTGGATAGTTGTAATCTACACCTAAACGTGGCCAGTTATAGTTGTTAGCTGCTGTCCAGTTGGCCCGCAACTCATGGCGACCCCATGCACAATGGAATCAGACTGTTGTGATCCGTAGGCTTTTCACTGGCAGATTTTTTTGGAAGCGATTGCCAGGCCTTTCTTTCCCAGAGGTGGTTAGATAGCATTTAATCAAAAAGTCGCATTCCAATGCTAATACAAGTACTTCAGAAATCTTTATTTCAAATTAACGGAAGTGGCTTCATCATTAACTAGCATAACAGATATTGGAAATAGTTCTTTACTGGTGAAATTAGTGGTGTCCAAGTCACGTGAATCAGTTATAAATACTTCAGAGGCATTTCCCCCTTATGTGAACAGGGTATAAGAATTTAGAGATTCCAGTTGTCTAAACTCTTTGGAATGGTGCTGTACGCTTTAGTCTCAAATTGTCCAGTGTCCAGCCACTGACTCAAAGGAATCTTGCTGCCTGAATCACATCGAATATAAGGTAGCTGAGTCCCACCCTTAGAATACTGAGACATTTGCCCTGAGTGAACATTTCCTATAAGATTTGGTCAGAGCATCTACAAGGACAGAGATCTCTGTCGTCTTCCAACTTACAGAACAGGCTGTTTGATTATTTGGGGGTGTGAGTGCTACTTGTCAACGAATGTCTGTGTAACAGAATTTGGTTTGTGACTTGATTTCATTGTAAAGTGGTGGAGAGGTTGTTGGGGAGGAAACCCAGACCCCTCACCTAACTCTATCCATTGCTGCTCAGTAGATTCCAACTCATGGTGACCCCCATGTGTTACAGAGTACAACTGCTACATAAGGTTTTCTTGGCTGTAGTCTTTATGGAAACAGATTGCCAGACCTTTCTCCCATGGCACTGCTGAGTGAGTTCTGTCATGGATTGAATTGTGTCCCCCAAAAATATCTGTCAACTGGGCTAGGTCATGATCCCCAGTATTGTATGATTGTCTACCATTTTGTCATCTGATGTGATTTCCCTATGTGTTGTAAATCCTGTCACTATGATGTAATGAGATGGATTAGTGGCAGTTATATTGATGAGATCTACAAGATTAGATAGTGTCTTAAGACAGTCTCTTCTGAGATATAAAAGAGAGAAATGAGCAGAGAGACATGGGGACCACATACCACCAAGAAAGCAGTGCCAGGAGCAGAGCACGTCCTTTGGACCCGACGTTCCTGTGCTGAGATGCTTCCAGACCAAGAGAATACTGATGACAAGGACCCTCCTCCAGAGCTGACAGAGAAAGAAAGCCTTCCCCTAGAGTCAGCACCCTGAATACGGACTTCTAGCCTACTGGACTGTGAGAGAATTAACTTTTCTTTGTCAAAGCCATCCACTTGTGGTATTTCTGTTATAGCAGCACTAGATAACTAAGACAGGTTCGAACTGCCAGCCTTTAGGTTAGTAATTGAGCATAAACCCTTTGCATCACCCAGACCTCACCTAACCTCTAACAATTGTTAAACTCTGTTCTTTACCTAAAGAACCTAATAAATGCCCAAACTGATATGAGTCAGTTCACATCATCCCCAATGGCAGAAAACAAAGAAGGCTAGCCACCTCCAGGTAAATTCACTCAGATTCAGTGATTTGTTAGTCAATTTAGGTTTAAAGCCAACTCAGTCACATAGAGGACTGACCCCCTTTCCTCCCTGGGTTCTGCAGTGGGGCAGCTACAGGGGAAGACATCACATCCATCCACTGTTAGGTCTTGCTCTGTCCTGGGCTGGTATCCACTGAGGTGCAGGCACTTCTTCAGGCTGGTATCCATTGGGTGCTCACGTTCCCCATCTGGCCTTCGGTTCCATGGTCCACACTGCTGCCCACATGGTCCCCAGCTGCACCCCTTTGTCATAACTACGAGACCCCTTGGACTTGTCTGCTTTCAGCTACCTGAGAACCCCCTTATCTGCTTCCCATGCTCCATGAGGCACAGGGAGCTTCTCTAAGGCTGCCCGAGGGCCCACCTGCCGAGGCAGCCCTGGCAGCCCCCCTTCACTGTTCTCCCAGCCATGGAGAATGTACTCTGGGGCTTGTGTCCACATCTGGCGCAAAAAGGCCAAGAGTGCCCACCCCTCTACTCTTGGATTGTCGATTGTCGAACTTAAAAGGGATTTTTCCACCACCACCCCACTGTCCTCTGGGACGCCACCAGGAATAGGGATGGACTTAATTAAGTCCAAGCCTTTATATAGTTTCTATGTGACTTTTTCCTTGACCCCTTACCAAGTCTTGGGGGTAGAGCCACTGGTTCTTTGTCATTTCTCTTTCTTACTTTACACCTTAATAGAAAATTTTTAATCAAAGGCCAAACATTTTGATATCTTTAATCTCTGACTCCTCTGAAACCATCCCGCATCCCCACCTCCACTTTGGGCCGATGTTGGTCAGGAGAGCTAGTCCCTGGGTTGACATGGCTGAGGGGAAGAGGGAGCAGACAGACAGAACACGCTAGTTAATAACTCACAAAACTCTCTTCCCGGCCTAAGTGCGTTCATTAAGTTGTATTAAGACCCACTCCCATGGTTTCTATTCAGATACCAATATCGCTGGGTATTAGATGAAACAGTAGCACTTTAGTGTGCATTTATTGAATCTGACATTTCCCTCACAACTGGGAGTGAGTGGGGTGGGCAGTGACCCAGGAGAGAGAAGGGAACAGACTTGGGAGGGAGAGGGTGCAGTGGCCTTTACCTACTTCCCATTTTCTCCTGAGTCACAGAGCCATGACCAAATAGCAGCTCTAACCTTGGTTTCAGGGATGGGTGGGGAGTGTGAGTGGGAGAAGGGGGATTTTAAAATAAATGAAGGCGTGGACATTTGTGCTAGAAGTTGAGCTTTGTGTGTGTTCACTCATGCAGCTGCAGCTTCGCCTCGGGCCTGTATGGCCCTTCCCCACCACAGACCCTGTGGCCAGGCTCCTGTCTTCCAGGCTCTCCTAGTCAGACCCCGTGGCCAGGTCCCTGTGCGTCAGGCTCTCCTGGTCAGACCCCATGGCCAGGTCCCTGAGCTCCAGGCTCTCCTGGTCAGACCCCGTGGCCTGGCTCCTGTGTTCCAGGCTCTCTTGATCAGACCCCGTGGCCAGGTCCCTGTGCTCCAGGCTCTCCTGGTCAGGGCAGCAGCTGCCCAGGGGAGCTGGACCTCGTCCTGGCTGTTGGTGAGTGGGTAGTGTGTCCTTCCTCTCGGGCTCTCTGCTCTCAGCCTCTGCTCCTCCGCTGCCCCTGTGCAGGGGCAGATTAACCAGTAAGCAAAGTATGCAGGGGTCTACTTGTGCTTAAGCCTGTGCGTACCTTGCTTAGTGGGTAATCCGTCCCTGCCCCTGTGGCTCACTGGACGATGCCAGAGAACGTGTTGATGGGCATCAGGAGGGGCTTGGGCTTGGCTTTGGTCATTTCCATCTCCTTTTGCTGGTATAAACTGAGCCACGGCGCCTTGGACTTCTGCACCCTGGAACACGGCTCTGGGCAGGGAGCAACCTCGAATCTGTGGGTAGAGAGAGGCCAGGTCAGGTGACAAACCTCTGAGGGGTCAAGTCTGCCCAGGGCATTTTAAAGGTAGACCCTTTATTGTAGGGATATAGAGGAAGGGGCCTCGCAGAGGGAGGAGGGAGAGTTGGGATGAGAAAGAGTATGCTGGGTCTGACACCTGCAGAGGGGGAGAAGCCTGGGTCTAGTACACTGTATGCCTTCCTTTGCCAAACACACCTGCCCAGGTGAAACTAGTAAAGGTCACATTAACTGGGGCACAGATGCCACAGAAGGCCAGCCTGAACTGGAAAGGCCAGTGCTGGCAGAGGGGGTTAGGTCAGGAGGGCTGCATGCTGAGTGTATGTATAGGAATCCTGGGAAATTTTTAATGTCAGCTGCTGCCCAGTGTTAGTCATTCATCTGCTCTTCTTCCTGGACTCAAGTCATAGGGCAGTGGCCCAAGTCCACGCCCATCAGACCACCTGCTTGGCCAGAGGATCTGCCTCTGGTAGGTGTCCTGGGCTGGAAGCAGGAGATGGCAGGAGCTGGGCCCCATGAGGCCTGGAGCCCTAGGGGTGGCAGGCCCAGCCTCACCTGACCACATCCTTAAAGGTGCGCCGATTGTCCTTGTCCAGCGACAGTGTCAGCAGCCTCTGGTCTTGGCTCTGGATCTGGATATTGGCCGTCCGGAAGGTGTTTGTCACTGTCTGCAACAAAGAGACAGCTCATGTGAGTGTCACCTATATTCAGCACATGATGCTGCCAATATCCCCAACCCTGAAATATGGGTGTTTCTTTGGACCAGCTCGTGGGGTCCCTGGGTCTTTTCATGCAGGTGACTCTGGGCAGTGACAACCCTGCAGAAACTGCTTCTAAGCTGCCCTCACCCTTGGGTCTCTCATCATTTCTGCAGCTCTGTTCCCAACCTGTTGTCCTTAATCTTGAACAGAAACTGGAATGTTGTGAATGGCGCCTGCAAGGTTATCAAGTGACCTGAGTTTGAGGTATTGATTTATTTAACTAACATTTTCTGAGTACCTCCTAGATGACAGGCATATTGTTATGTATGGGATCTAGGCGGGCATTTCAGGAGTTTTGTAAGCCCTGACCCCAGTTCTTAGCAACAGATTAAAATTATATAAATATATAAATAATATAAAATTATAAAATTATTTACCTGGGCAGAGACAGAGGGTCTAGAAAGCAGCTAGGTATCCCCATGCCTCAAACCAGGCCTGCATCCAGGGTGCTTGCTTCAGTTTGTACCATGGGATTAGTCCGTGGGGCCAGACACAGGTGGAAGGACTCCATGCTCTGCATGGGTGACCTGGGGCAAGGTGTTCCTGCCTTCCACTCGCCAGAGCCCTGCTCAGCTTCTCTGCAAAGTACCCAGGCCCAAAGGAAAGCAGTCTCCAGGCAGCCCGCCAACCCCGGCCTGTGGGGGCTGCTCCAGAGAGGCCCCTCCCATTGGGCAGAGAATTTGGAGGGTCTTGGGTTCCAGGCTGCCATTCCGGGTTACCTCT
Source organism: Dugong dugon (assembly GCA_030035585.1). Taxonomy (NCBI): domain Eukaryota; kingdom Metazoa; phylum Chordata; class Mammalia; order Sirenia; family Dugongidae; genus Dugong; species Dugong dugon. The sequence continues at coordinate 59,145,143 of CM057470.1, forward strand.
GTGGCCCATTCCACACGCAGACTGCTGCTCTGTACTTTACCACCACAGAACACTTGAGTTGCTGGGGACATTAGAGTCTACCCCATTCGGATGTTCTTAACCCTGGCTGCTCATGAGAATTACCTTTCAAACAATACAACTAGAAATTTTTATTTAAGTGGTCTGGAGTTGAGTCCAGGTATGGATATTCTTTTTAAAAGCTCCCTAGGTGTAGCCAGGGAGTCCCTGGGTGGTACAGACGGTTAAGTGCTTCGCTGCTAACCAAAAGGTTGGCAGTTTGAATCCACCCAGAGGGGCCTCAAAAGAAAGGCCTGGCAATCTACTTCTGAAAAATCATAGCCATGGAAAACCCTGTGGAGCACAGTTCTACTCGGACACACATGGGGCTCCGTGAGCTGGAATTGACTCCATGGCAGCTGGTTACCTTATAGGACTGCTGTGAAGATTAAATAAGACAGTGTATGTTAAGTGTCTGGAACATAGTAGTTTGTTGTTTATTATTACAACTTTTATTAATTATCATTTTCCAATTAGGAGCCTAGCATGAGGAATGAACTGCGTAATGCAGCCTCGTTGTCAGAAGGGAAGGGGAATCCACTGTGGACTCTCTCTCCTCACATTGTCTCCAAGCCCAGGCCCCCTCCTGCCACCACCCTATCTGTAGATTCCTGGCTGAGTCTGAACAGGAGGGTTGTGAGTAAAGACAGAAAGATTCACCAGAATCTTTGCCAAGGCAGTGGGGAGCCCATGGCAGAGGGTACCTACCACACAGGGGAGAGGGGACTTCTCCGATGCTGTGTGACAGAACCCGTGGCAGCTTTGGTGCCCTGGAACCCCTAGCCCTGATGGGCAGCTGTGGACGGGGGAGCAGGCAGTGGTCACTGATAGACAGCTGACAGGGTGGTGGTGAGCACTGAGATGTCCTCTATGACCTTTCAGAAATACCTGGAGAGGCTATGCAGGGAGGCTGCAGTCCTGCATGAGCTGGGGTTTGGGAGATAGCCAGGGGCATTCATTTTATGCTAGGTAATGAGTCCCACCTGAACTCACTCCAGCTGGTGAGGCTGAGGGACACTCCAGGTTCCTACAGGTGAGGAGACTGAGGTCCGGAGGGGTTGAATGTGACCTGCTGAAGGTTTCATAGTGGGAGGTGTTGGGCCAGGTGCTTGATTCTCAACTCAGTGCTCTTTCTACTGCATCAGGCTGCTCTGGTGTCTCCTGTTGGATCTGAGCCTCCATGACCCTGCCTGCAGACCTGCCCCCTCCACTAGAAAATCAGAAGCAGCCTCGGGGCCTCCTCCCACCTACCTGCAGGGTAGGTCTCTTATTTCCCTTTTGTGGTCAGCACTGCTAGACACACCCTACCTGCTTGGCTCTGCCCCTTAAAGACAACAAAAGTCTTGGATTTCAGTCTAAGTGCAGCTGTAGGAGTCAGGCGAAAGAACCAGTTGCAGAATTTGCCAAGGGTCCAGTCTCACAAGATGAGGGGATGGGCAAAGTGCTGCTAATTGCCTCCTCTTCTCTGTTGGTGACTTCCACACCCCAAAGCCCCAAGATTCTACTGTTCCTGCTTTATTTCCTATTACTTTCTATATCAAACTTCCAATCCTGCCAGGGTGGTATATTTGCTGACCCTGAAACTCACCAAGCCAGCCACAGTGCCCTTGCCCATGCTGCTCTCTGAACAGGGAACGCCTTCACTCCAGCTCACCATGAACTTCTCCCTGCTGCTCAGTTTCTCATCTGCTTCATCTCGACAGAACACTCACGCTGACCTGCCTGGGCTCCAAAAGGAAAGCACAGGCTACCAGAATTCCCCCCACCCCCCGCCACCTCCCCCACAGCAAGTCAGTGCAGGGATGAAAGAGAACTTGTTTGGGTGACAAGTTTAGATTTTCAAAAAGCCCCTGACCAGGTTGTTTAAAGAGGTCATTAAAAGCAGAAACTATTATAAGGAACTGACTTTGAAAGAGGAAACACAACTTAAGGGTAAATGGGTCCACCTTGGAGCTTAAAGCTTTAATACCTGGTTGCCCTATAGGAGGAGTCCCTGGTATAGCGCAAACAGTTAACGCATTCAGCTCCTAACCAAAAGGTTAAAGGTTTGAGTCCACCCAGAGGTGCCTTGGGAGAAAGGCCTAGAGAGCTACTTCCAAAAAACCCGTCATTGAAAACCCTATGAACCACAGTTCTACTCTAACACACATGGGGTTACCATGAGTCAGAATTGACAGCAAGTGGTACTGGCCCTATACCAAAAAAAACCCAAACTCGTTGCCGTGGAGTCGATTCTGTCTCATAGAGACCCTATAGGACAGAGTAGAATTGCCCCATAGGGTTTCCAAGGAGCAGCTGGACTGGCCCTATAGGAAGGCAGATTTCAACTCAGAACTGTAGATCTCCCAGCCAATCAGAGCTCTCCTCCAGTGGCTAGCCCACCTCAGGAGAAGTGAGCTTCCGATTCAGGGATAAGATCTTCTCGGGGGGAGGATGGACTAGAGACTCAGAGTCTAGTGAGCTCCCACTATGTGCTGGATACCACACTGAGTTCTGGGGATAACAGGGATGACTAAGCTGTGGGCCTTGAGCTCAGGGAGCTCATGGTCCATTAACATAAAAAGATCATGTCGTTTATAGTGTTGCAAATGATTCATGGCTGTGCCCCCAGGGTTCTAGGGAGCACAGAGGTGGGGCATCTATCTCACAGTAAGACAGAGGTCCCCAGGCTGCAGAAAATTCCACTGCCTCAAGCAGCTTGCTTGGTAAGCCCAGTAGCTTTGCATTAGAATCCTGGTTCCTTTGCTTGGTATGCCCTGTAACTTTACATTAAAATCCTGGTTCCCCTCTCAACTGCTGCCCCAAAACTAGAGGAAATTGGCGGAAACCGGTTTAGACGCCATGTTGACATTCAGGATAACCTTTTAGCTCATTAAATACCTCATGCATAGTAACCTCCCCACCTCTGAGTGGAGTTTAACCACCATTTTCTGAACATGTGATACATGAAGTTATATGTAAACCCCACTGTGCCTGCGTAGTATAAGTAAGAATATTCCTGATGTAACTTGTATGAACTTCCTATTTGTAAACCCCTTAAAAGTAACCTTTTTCCTCACCCTTGCTGAGCAGTCTTGGTGGCAGCAGCTCCGACTGCTCCTTTCCTTTTGCAAGGAAATAAAGGCACCTTTCTCCCCTCCAGCCTCGGTTTCTCCTTTATTGGCTGAGAGGAGCCACACCAAGCAGAACCTGGGATTTCCACCCAGCAACAACAGGGTGGGGATAGGGCGGTGAGGGGAGAGTGGGAAGCGGGTATAGGATGTGGAAGGAAGGAGGAGGAGCATCAGGGACCATCTCTCAGTGGAGATGACACCTGAGTTTCCTCTTGAAAGATGAGTAGGAGTTAGGCAAAGAAGGTGGGGAAGAGGAAGGCAGGAATGGTTTTGTCAGCTGAATGAACAGCGTGAGCAAAGGCACAGAGGCGTGCCTGATGGAACTACCTAAAAAAATAGTTCCTATGGTGAGCCCATGGAAACCCTGGTGGCGTAGTGGTTAAGAGCTATGGCTGCTAACCAAAGGGTTGGAGTTTGAATCCACTAGCCACTCCTTGGAAACCCTAAGGGGCAGTTCTACTCTGTCCTGTGGGGTCGCTATGAGTCAGAATCGACTTGACGGCAACAGGTTTGGTTGTTTTTTGTTTTTTGTTTTTAACGGTGAGCCCATGTGTGGCAGAATAGAACTGTGCTCCACAGAGTTTTCAATGGCTGATTTTTTGGAAGTAGATCACCAGGGCTTTCTTTTGAGGTGCCTCTGGGTGGACTCAAACCTCCAAGCTTTCAGTTAGTGGCCGAGTATGTTAACTATTTGCACCACCCAGGGGTTCTACTGGAGCTATGAACACTTCCAAACACCATGGGGCAAAGGGTCTGCAGGGAGTGACTGGAGCTGTGGATGGAGAGGAAAAGGAGCCAGGCTACACAACACCAAGGGTTTTCCTGCTGTCCTGCTGTGCAGAATGGGAAATGACAGAGGGGTGTTAATACAAAGCGACTTGTCAAGGTGGAGCCAAGATGGCAGAGTAGTCAGATGCTTCCGGTGGACCCTCTTACAACAAAGACCCGGAAAAAACAAGTGAATCAATTATATATGACAATCTAGGTGCCCTGAACATCTAAGGCAAAGTTGAGGAACCAGACTGAGTGGCAGGGGTGAGGGAGAGAAGGTTCGGAAGCAGCGGAGGAGTTGCCAGACCTGACCCGGTGAAAGCCTGAGCCCTTCAGGCCTGATCAGCTCATGGGTGAGTGGTAAGGCAGGTAAGCAGCCGTGTTCGGGAGGCGCGTTTTCTGTACCGGGGAGACCTAGCACCAGAGAGTCTACTTGGCCACCCAGAACCAGTGAGAAGCAGCCCTTATCGGCGAAAGATAAGTACTTGTGGATGGCCTACCACGCGGATCAAAAACACCCCCCTTAGGGAAAAACCTCTTTCCCAATTACCTCCCCGCTCCCTGCTCTGCACTGGGTTCTGGACCGGCTTCAGCAATTGCTGAGTCCCCTGGGCTGGAAGTAGGATCTCTCACTAGCCCTGAGCCATTCTCTCGGCCTTGGAGAGTGAACAAACTAACAAACAGGGGAAAAAATAAACTGCCAGCTCCCCTGAGCCAGGAACCCAGGGTAGGCACAGCTCCTTGACTAGGCACAGGCATAAGTGATCCATGGACTCTGAGTGCCTTTCCCCCTGCAGAGACTTGTGTGGGCCTATTTCAACAGCGTAGGCTCTCATTACCGCAGTACAACAGGGTATATACCTGAAGTCTAACTTGAACTGTTTCAGCTGTGAAGTGTCAGGTTTGTGACATTTGACACTGCTCTGCCCATAAGCAGGGTCTTCACCTACCCACTTCAGGGGCCTGAGGACTGGTGGCTCCATTAACGCCACTTAGCCACCTGCGATAGAGGCCCATGAATAGGAGGTGCCCCCTAGTCATTACAACCAAGAACATTGGGTGCTCATAGTCCAGCTGCAAAACCCACTCACCTATGTACTCTAGGCAACAGGGACATGCCTTCCTCCTGGACACTTGGGGGCAGCCGTCGGCCCCCTGCCTTGCTCAGTGTATTCCCCTGCTGCAACCAAATGCCTGTGCCTACACCAATCACCCATGCCTGTCTAGGACTATAAGTGATAGCCTACACCTCACACTTGGTGCCCATCTACCAGGGCACCTGAGCTGAATCCATACAGGAGGAGTGGGTGGACTCCTGAGCTCACATACCTAGTAACAGATCTAATCACCTGGTGACAGGACATTAGAGCTTCAAAGGTGCCAACAATCAAACTAGCTCATATAAGCAGCCTATTTGGGCATACCAAAACAAAACAAGAAGCTAGGACACAGTAAGCAAACATAAAATAAATATAATAACTTATCGATGGCTCAGAGACAATAGTCAATATCAAATCACATAAAGAGGCAATCCACGATGGCTTCAGCAAACTCCCAAAATAAAGAATCTAGAAATTTTCCAGAGGAGGAAAATTTCTTGGAATTACCAGAGGCAGAATACAAAAGACTAAGATACAGAACACTTCAAGAAATTAGGACGGAAGTTAAGCAAAATGCAGAACACACAATAGAGGAAATTAAAAAGATTAGAGAAGAGCATAATGACAAATTTAATGGGCTGCAAGAATCCATAGAGAGACAGCAATCAGAAATCCAGAAGATTAACAATAAAATTTCAGAATTAGACAAGTCAGTAGAAAGTCTAACAGCAGAACTGAGGCAATGGGAGTCAGAATTAGTGAGACTGAAGATAAAGCACTTGACACAAACTTATTTGAGGAAAAATCAGATAAAAGGATTTTTAAAAAATGAAGAAACCCTAAGAATTACGTGGGGCTCTATCAAGAGGAATAAGCTACGAGTGATCGGAGTACCAGAACGGGGGGGATAACAGAAAATACAGAGAGAATTGTTGAAGATTTGTTGGCAGAAAACTTCCCTGATATCGTGAAAGATGACAAGATATCTATCCAAGATGCTTATTGAACCCCACATAAGGTAGATCCCAAAAGAATGTCACCGAGACATGTTATAATCAAATTTGACAAAACCAAAGATAGAGAGAGAATTTTAAGAGTGGCTAGGGATAAACGAATAGTCATCTACAAAGCAGAGTCAATAAGAATAAGCTCGGACTACTCAGCAGAAACCATGCAGGCAAGAAGGCAATGGGATGACATACATAAAGCCTTATAGGCTAAAAATTGCCAGCCAAGACTTATATATCCAGCAAAACTGTCTCTCAAATATGATGGCAAAATTAGGGCATTTCCAGATAAACAGAAGTTTAGGGAATTTGCAAAAACCAAACCAAAATTACAAGAATATATCAAGCTAACAACTATCAAAAAAGAGCAGGAGTGGCAATTCTAATCTCAGATAAAATAGACTTTAAAACAAAATCTACCATAAAAGACAAAGAAGGACACTATATAATGATTAAGGGGATGATCCATCATGAAGACATAACCATAATAAATATCTATGCACCCAATGACAGGACTCCAAAATACATAAAAAAAACTCTAACAGCACTGAAAAGAGAAATTGACAGTTCCACAATAATAGTAGGAGACTTCAACACACCACTCTCAGTAAAGGACAGAACAACTAAAAAGAAACTCAGCAAAGATACAGAAGACCTAAAGGACACAATCAGCCAACTGGACCTCATAGACATATATAGAACAATCCATCCAACCGCTGCAAAGTACACATTCTTTTCCAATGCACATGGAACGTTCTCCAGAATAGACCACATCTTAGGCCACAGAGCAATCCTCAACAAGATCCAAAATGCTGAGATAATTCACAGTATCTTCTCTGACCACAATGCCATCACGGTAGAAATTAATACTAGAAAGAGCAAGGAAAAAAAAAATCAAACACATGGAAACTGAATAATAATTTGCTTACACATCAATGGGTAATAGAAGAAATCAGAGATGGGAATTTAAAAATTCCTAGAATCAAATGAAAATGAAAACACATCATACCAAAACCTTTGGGACACAGCAAAGGCAGTCCTCAGAGGACAATTTATAGCAATAGATGCACATATCAAAAAAGAAGAAAGGGACAAAATCAAAACATTAACTACAGAACTCAAACAAATAGAAAGAGAACAACAAAAAAAGCCTACAACCACTGGAAGGAAGGAAATAGTAAAGATCAGAGCAGAAATAAATGAAATAGAGAACAGAAAAACAATAGAAAGAATCAACAAAACCAAAAGTTGGTTCTTTGAAAGAATCAACAAAATCGACAAACCACTGGCCAGACTGACAAAAGAAAAACAGCAGAGGGCACAAATAACCCAAATAAGAAATGAAATGGGGGACATTACAACAGACCCAACTGAAATAAAAAGGATTATAACAGAATATTATGAAAAACTATATTCCAACAAATTTGAAAACCTAGAGGAAATGGATAAATTTCTAGAAACATACGGCCTATCCAAACTACAACAAAGTGATATTGAAAATCTGAACAGACCCATAACAAGAGAAGAGATTGAAAAGGTAATAAAAAAACTCCCAACCAAAAAAAGTCCTGGCCCAGATGGCTTCACTGGAGAATTCTACAAAACATTTACAGAAGAGCTCGTACCAGTTCTACTCAAGTTATTTCAGAGCATAGAAGAGGAAGCAACACTTCCAAATTCATTCTATGAAGCCAGCATAACGCTGATACCAAAACCAGGCAAAGACATCACAAAAAAAGAAAATTACAGACCAATATCTCTCATGAATATAGATGCAAAAATTCTGAACAAAATTCTAGCCAATAGAATTCAGTATCATATCAAAAAAATAATACACCACGACCAAGTAGGATTCATACCAGGTATGCAAGGATGGTTTAACATTAGAAAATCCATCAACGTAATCCACCACATAAATAAAAGGAAAGAAAAAAATCACATGATCATCTCAATTGATGCAGAAAAGGCATTTGACAAAGTCCAACACCCATTCCTGATAAAAGCTCTCAATAAAATAGGTATAGAAGGGAAATTTCTTAACATAATAAAGGGCATCTATGCAAAACCAACAGCCAACATCATTCTTAATGGAGAGAGGCTGAAAACATTCCCCTTGAAAACAGGAACAAGACAAGGATGCCCTTTATCACCACTCCTATTTAACATTGTGCTGGAAGTTCTAGCTAGAGCAGTAAGGCAAGAGAAAGAAATAAAGGGCATCCAAATTGGTAATGAAGAAGTTAAACTCTCCCTGTTTGCAGATGATATGATACTATACATAGAAAACCCTAAAGACTCCACGAGAAATTTACTGGAACTAATAGAAAGATTCAGCAGAGTAGCAGGATACAAGATAAACATTCAAAAATCAGTTGGATTCCTATACACCGGTAAAGAGAACGATGAAAAGGAGATCAGGAAATCAATACCATTTTCAATAGCCCCTAAAAAGATAAAATACTTAGGAATAAATCTGACCAGGAATATAAAAGACCTATACAAAGAAAACTACAAAACACTGCTGCATGAAACCCAAAGGGATCTACATAAATGGAAAAACATACCATGCTCATGGATAGGCAGACTCAACATTGTGAAAATGGCAATTCTACCTAAAGCAATCTACAAATACAATGCAATCCCGATACAAATACCAACAACATTCTTCAAAGAGATGGAAAAACTAATTATTAACTTTATATGGAAAGGGAAGAAACCCCGAATAAGTAAAGCACTACTGAAGAAGAAGAATAAAGTTGGAGGACTCACACTACCTGACTTGAGAACCTACTATACAGCTACAGTACTCAAAACAGCCTGGTACTGGTACAACAACAGAGACATTGACCAGTGGAACAGAATTGAGAACTCAGATGTAAATCCATCCACCTACGGTCACCTGATTTTTGACAAGGGCCCAAAATACATCAAATGGGGAAAAGACAGTCTTTTTAACAAATGGTGCTGGCAAAACTGGATATACATTTGTAGACAAATGAAACAGGACCCATACCTCACACCATATACAAAAACTACTTCAAAATGGATCAAAGACCTGAATATAAAGCCTCAAACTATAAAATTCATAGAAGAAAAAATAGGACCAACACTTCAGGCCTTAATACATGGCATTAACAGGATACAAACCATAAATATCAACACAAAAAACCCAACAGATAAACTAGATAATTGGGATCTTCTAAAAATCAAACATCTATGCTCTTCAAAAGATTTCACCAAAAGAGTTAAAAGAGAACCTACAGACTGGGAAAAAATTTTTGGACAGTACAAGTCAGACAAAGGTCTAATCTCCATAATCTACAAGAAAATCCAACACCTCTACAACAAAAAGACAACCAATCCTATCAAAAAATGGGCAAAGGACATGAACAGACACTTCACCAAGGAAGACATTCAAATGGCCAACAGACACATGAGGAAATGCTCGCGATCACTAGCCATTAGAGAAATGCAAATTAAAACCACAATGAGATACCATCTCACCCCGGCATTACTGGCACGAATCAAAAATACTGGAAATAACAAATGTTGGAGGGGCTGTGAGGAGACGGGAACTCTTATGCACTGCTGGTGGGAATGCAAAATGATACAACCATTTTGGAAAATGATATGGCGTTTCCTCAGAAAGCTAGAAATAGACATACCATTCGATCCAGCAATCCCACTCCTAGGAATATATCCTAGAGAAATAAGAGTCATCACTCGAATAGACATATGCACACCTATGTTCATGGCAGCATTATTCACAATAGCAAAACGATGGAAACAACCTCGATGTCCATCAACAGATGAATGGATACACAAACTATGGTACATACACACAATGGAGTACTATGCAACGAGAAAGAACAACAATGAATCTGTGAACCATCTCATAACATGGATGAAACTGGAGGACATTATGCTGAGTGAAATAAGTCAATCACAAAAGGACAAATATTGTATGAGACCTCTATTGTAAAAACCCATGAAAAAATTCACATGCAAAATGTAACAATCCTTGTTGGTTACCAGGGATGGGGGCGGGAGGGAATACTAAATAGGTAATAGGTAAGTGGTAACTTGGGTGAGAGGTGAGATAGTACATAGTACAGGGGAAACTAACACAACCTGCACAAGGAAAGGTCATGGAGGCCCTATAGACACATCCAAAACCCCCGAGGGACTGAGTTGTTGGACGGAGGGCTCTGGGGACCATGATCTCGGGGAACATCTAGCTCAATTGGCATGACACTACTTATAAAGATAATGCTCTACATTCTACCTTGGTGAGTAGTGTCTGGGGTCTTAAAAGCCTATGAGCGGCCATCTGAGATACTCCACTGATCTCATCCCTTCGGGAACAAGGGAGAACGAAGAGAACAGGATACAAGGAAAAGATTAGTCCGAAGGACTAATGGTCCACAGCTACCAAGGCCTCCACGGGACTGAGTCCAGTACAGCTGGATGGTGCCCAGCTACCACCAATGACTCCTCTGACCAGGATCACAACAGAGGGTTCTGGGCAGAGCTGGAGAAGGATGTAGAGCATAATTTTAACTCCAAAAAAAAAAAAAAAAAGAAGACCAGATTTACTGGCCTAAAGAATACTAGAGAAACCTCAAGAGTGTGGCCCCCAGACACCCTTTCAGCTCAGAGGTGAAGTTACCTTCGAGGTTCGATGTTAAGCCTGGGAATGGACAGCCCAGTAAAACTAAATGGGACTAACAAGGTACAGGAGTCCGGTGACAAGGGCCAGAAGGCAGAGGGAGAGTAGGAAACTGATGATAAGGAACACAAATTGAATAAGGACACTGTCGATGTATTGTGAGATTGTTGACCACTGCTATAGGGCAACATTTGTAGTAACTATTAAATGGGAGGCTGTTTTGTCCTGTAAGCCTTTATCTTGGGCGAGAATGGCAGCACAATTGGAAGAGCATAGTCAATATCACTTAAATGTGTAAGTAAAAAGTTTTGAAATGGTGTTTAAATAAAATAAAATAAAAAATAAATAAATAAACAAATGAGACTAAAGAGGTACAATAGTCCACTGACAAGGTCCAGAAGACAGAAGGGGACAAGGAAGCCCCCTGGTGATAGGGAACACAAGGTGGAGTAAGGATATTCTTGATGTGCTGTGAGATTGTTAACCATTGTCATAGGGCAACATGTGTAGTAACTGTTAAATGAAAAACTATTTTGTTCTGTAAGCCTTCATCTTAAGTGAGAATAACAGCACAGTTGGAAGAGCGTAGTCAAAATCACTGAACTGTGAATGTAGAAATTTTTGAAACGGTGTATCTTTGGCCATCTGTAATTTTCATCAAAAAAAAAAAAAAAAAGGTTGAGAATTTAGAGGCTTAATACGTTGTGGGGTTGTTAACCAATGTCATAGAACAACATGTGTACTACTATTTCATGAGAAACTATTTGCTCTGTAAGCTTTCACCTGAAGTACAATAATATATATATATATATATATATATATATATAAAGAAATACTAAAGGGAGTCCTCCAGTTAGAAAATTAGTAACATCAGATAACAACCCAAGATTAGAACACAGGACAGAGCAACCAGATATCAACCCAGACACGGAAGTCACAAAAATAAATCAAAGCTAAAACACTGAAAATAGGGAAACAGATGTCAATATGTAAAAGATGACAACATTAAAATAAATGAGGGACTTAAAAAATGTAGACAGAGACTTTGCATATGGAGAAGAAGTCAAGGCGATATAAAGAAATAAAAGACTGGTATAAACTTAGAAAAATAGGGGTAAATATTGAGGTAACCACAAAGGAAACCAACAATCCTACAAGTCAAAATAAAAATCAAGAAAAATGTAAAAAGACTCAGCAAACACAAAATCAACAACAATGAAAAAGATGAAAAGAAAATACATAAAGAAAAACAATGCAGCACAGAAAATTAAGAGGAACAAAGAAACGGTCAACAACACACAAAAAAAGACATCAAAATGACAGCACCAAACACATATCTATCAATAATTGTGCTAAATGTAAATGGACTAAATGCACCAATAAAGAGTCAGAGAGTGGCAGATTGGATTAAAAAACACGATCCGTCTATATGCTGCCTACAAGAGACACACCTTAGACTTAAAGACACAAACAAACTAAAACTCAAAGGATGGAAAAAAATATATCAAGAAGACAACACTCAAAAAAGAGCAGGAGTGGCAATATTAATCTCTGACAAAATAGACTTTAAAATAAAATCCACCACAAAGGATAAGGAAGGACACTATATAATGATTAAAGGGTCAATACACCAGGAGGACATAACTATAATAAATATTTATGCATCCAACGACAGGGCTCCAAAATACATAAAACAAACTCTAACAGCACTGAAAAGAGAGAGAGACAGCTCCACAATAGTAGTAGGAGACTTAAACACACCACTTTTGGTGAAGGACAGAACATCCAGAAAGAAGCTCAATAAAGATACAGGAAGATCTAAATGCTACAGTCAACCAACTTGATTTCATAGACATATAACGAACACGCCACTCAACAGCAGCCAAGTATACTTTCTTTTCCAATGCACATGGAACATTCTCCAGAACAGACCACATATTAGGCCATAAAGCAAGCCTTAACAAAATCCAAAGCATTGAAATATTACGAAGTATCTTTTCTGACCACAAAGCCATAAAAGTAGAAATCAACAACAGAAAAAGCAAGGAAAAAAAAAATCAAATACATGGAAACTGAACAATACCTTGCTCAAAAACTACTGGGCTATAGAAGAAATTAAGGATGAAATAAAAAAATTCATAGAATCAAACGAGAATGAAAACACATCCTACCAGAACCTATGGGATACAGCAAAAGCAGTGCTCAGAGGTCAGTTTATAGCAATAAACGCACACATCCAAAAAGAAGAAAGGGCCATAATCAAAACATTAACCCTACAGCTGGAACAAGTAGAAAGAGAGCAGCAAAAGAAGTTCTCAGGCGCCAAAAGAAAGGAAATAATAAGAGTTAGAGCAGAATTAAATGAAATAGAGAATAGAAAAACAATTGAAAGAGTTAACAAGACCAGAAGCTGGTTCTTTGAAAAGATCAGCAAAATTGATAAACCACTGGTCAAACTGACAAAAGAAAAACAGGAGAGGAAGCAGACAACCCGTGTAAAAATGAGATGGGTGATATCACAACAGACCCAAGTGAAATTAAAAGAATCATAACGGAATACTATGAAAAAATTGTACTCTAACAAATTTGAAAACCTAGACAAAATGGACAAATTTCTAGAAACTCACTCCCTACCTAAACTAACACAAACAGAGGTAGAACAACTAAATAAACCCATACCAAAAGAAGAGATTGAAAAGATAATTAAAAAACTCCCAGCAAAAAAAAGAAACCCCTGGCCCAGATGGCTTCACTGGAGAATTCTACAGAACTTTCAGAGAAGAGTTAACACCATTACTACTAAAGGTATTTCAGAGCACAGAAACGGATGTAATACTCCCAAACTCACTCTATGAAGCCTGCATAACCCTGATGCCAAAACCAGGTAAAGACATCACAAAAAAAGAAAATTACAGACCAATATCCCTCATGAACATTGATGCAAAAATCCTCAACAAAATTCTAGCCAATAGAATTCAGCAACATATCAAAAAAATAATTCACCATGATCAAGTGGGATTTATACCAGGTATGCAGGGATGGTTCAACACTAGAAAAACAATCAATATAATCCATCACATAAATAAAAGACAAGAACCACATGATCTTATCAGTCGATGCAGAAAAGGCATTTGACAAAGTCCAATACCCATTCATGATAAAAAAAAAAAAAAAAACTCTCAACAAAATAGGAATACAAGGGAAATTCCTTGATATAATTAAAGGCATTTATACAAAGCCAACAGCCAACATCATCCTAAATGGAGAGACTTTGAAAGCATTCCTCTTGAGAACGGGAACCAGACAAGGATGCCTTTTATCACCACTCTTATTCAACATTGTGCTGGAGATCCTAGCCAGAGCAATTAGGCTAGAAAAAGAAATAAAGGGCATCCAAATTGGTAGGGAAGAAGTAAAAGTATCTCTATTTGCAGATGGTATGATCTTATACACAGAAAACCCCAAAGCATCCACAAAAAAATGACTGGAACTAATAGAAGATTTCATCAAAGTATCAGGATACAAGATACACATACAAAAATCAGTTGGATTCCTCTACACCAACAAACAGAACTTCAAAAGGGAAATCACCAAATCAATACCATTTACAACAGCCCCCAAGAAGAGAAAATACTTAGGAATACATCCAACCAGAAACATAAAAGACCTATACAAAGAAAATTACAAGATACTACTGCAAGAAACCAAAAGAGACCTGCACAAGTGGAAAAACATACCTTGCTCATGGATAGGAAGACTCAACATTGTGAAAATGTCAGCTCTACCCAAAATGATCTACAGATACAATGTAATCCTGATCCAAATTCCACCGGCATTTTTTAATGAGATGGAGAAACAAATCACCAACTTCATATGGAAAGGGAAGAGACCCCGAATAAGTAAAGCATTACTCAAGAAGAAGAACAAAGGGGGAGGCCTCATACTACCTGATTTTAGAACCTATTATACTGCCATGGTAGTCAAAACAGCCTGGTACTGGTAAACAACAGATACATAGACCAATGGAACAGAATTGAGAATCCAGACATAAATTCATCCAACTATGAGCAGCTGATATTTGACAAAGGTCCAAAGTCCGTTAACTGGGGAAAAGACAATCTCTTTAACAAATGGTGCTGGCATAACTGGATATCCAGCTGCAAAAAACTGAAACAAGACACATACCTCACACCATGCACAAAAACTAACTCAAAATGGATCAAAGACTTAAATATAAAATCAAAAACTATAAAGATCATGGAAGAAAAAATAGGGACAATGCTAGGAGCCCTAATTCACGGCATAAACACAATGCGAACCGTAAGTAACAACGCACAAACACCAGAAGAGAGACTAGATAACTGGGCGCTCTTAAAAATCAAACACTTATGCTCATCAAAAGACTTCACCAAAAGAGTCAAAAGACAACCTACAGACTGGGAAAAAAATTTTGGCTACAATAAATCCAATCAGCGTCTAATCTCTAAAATCTGTGAGATACTGCAAAACCTCAACAACAAAAAGACAAATAACCCAATTAAATGGGGAAAGGATATGACAGTCACTTCGCCAAAGAAGATATTCAGGCATCTAACAGACACATGAAGAAATGCTCATGATTATTAGCCCATTAGAGAAATGCAGAGCAAAACTACAATGAGATACTATCTCACCCAAACAAGGCTAGCATTAATCAAAAAATTTACAAAATAATAAATGCTGGAGAGGTTGTGGAGAGACTGGAACACTTATACACTGTTGGTGGGAATGTAAAATGGTACAACCACTTTGGAAATCGATTTGGCGCTTCCTTAAAAAGCTAGAAATAGAAGTACCATATGATCCAGCTATCCCACTCCTTGGAATATATCGAGAAGAAATAAGAGCCATCACACGAATAGATATTTGCACACCCATGTTCAGTGCATCACTGTTCACAATAGCAAAAAGATGGAAACACCTCGGTGCCCATCAACGGATGAATGAATAAACAAATTGTGGTATATCCACACAATGGAATAGTACGCAATGATAAAGAACAACGATGAATCCGTGAAACATCTTATAACATGGAGGAATCTGGAGGACATTATGCTGAGTGAATTTAGTCAGTCACAGAAGGACAGATATTGTATAAGACCACTATTATAAGAACTCAGGAAAAGGTTTAAACACAGAAGACAACATTCTTTGATGGTTACAAGGGTGGGGAGGGAGGGTGAGGGCTATTCACTAACTAGATAGTAGACAAGAATTACCTTAGGTGAAAGGAAGGACAGCACACACTACAGGGGAAGTCAGCACAACTGGACTAAACCAAAGCTAAGAAGTTTCCTGAATACAAGCAAACACTTTGAGGGACAAAGTAGCATGGGTAGGGGTCTGGGGACCATGCTTTCAGGGGACATCTAGGTCAATTGGCATAACAAAGCTCATTAAGAAAATGTTCTGGATCCTACTTTGGTGAGTGACGTCTGGGTCTTAAAAGCTTGCAAGCGGCCATCTAAGATGCAATTGGTCCCAAGCACCTGGAGTAAAGGGGAATGAAGAACACCAAAGACAACATAAGGAAAGTAGTAGCCCAAGAGACAGAAAGGGCCACATAAACCAGAGACTTCATCAGCCTGAGACCAGAAGAGCTAGATGGTGCCCGGCTACCACTGATGACCGCCCTGACAGGGAACACAACAGAGAGTCCCTGATGGAGCAGGAGAAAGGTGGGGTGCATAACTCAAATTCTAGTAAGAAGACCAGACTTAATGGTCTGACTGAGACTGGAGGGACCCTGGAAAGCATTGCCCCCGGATACTCTATCAGCCCAGAACTAAAACAATTTCCGAAGCCAACTCTTCAGACAAGGATTAGACAGGACAGTGGGACATAAAGTGATACTCGTGAGGAGTGTGCCTCTTAGCTCAAGTAGATATAAGAGACTAAATGGGCAGCTTCTGTCCGGAGGTGAGATGGGAAGGCAGAGAGGGTTAGGAGCTGGTTGAATGGACATGGGCTATCAGGGTGGAAAGGAGGAGTGTGCTGTCACAATAAGGGGAAAGCAATTAGGATCACATAACAAGGTATGTATAAATTTTTGTATGAGAGACTAACTTGAAATGTAAACTTCATTTAAACTACAACAATAAAAAAACAAAGTGACTTGTCAGAGCTTTGTTGTAGAAAGATCACTTGGCAGAGATGTGGAAGGTGAACTTAAGGAGAATAACGGTGGTATTAGGGAGGTGATCTGGGAGGCGATTGCATTTGTCCAGAAAAGGGAATGGATTAGGGTCTGGACCCAGTCTGGCCAACTTGTCCCAGTTTGCCTGGCATTTTGTCGGTTTTAACACTGAAAGTCCCATGTCCCAGGAAGCCCCTCAGTCCCAGCAAGCAGGGACGATTGGTCAACTTAGCTGGACCAGAAGAAGGACAGAGAGGAAGGGACAGATATGAGAAGTGTTTGAGAGAGAAAACCAGCAGGGCATTGGGAAGTGAAGAGAGGAGGCGGAGGATTCCTGGGTTTCTGGCAGAGGTGACTGGTTAATGATGGCACCATTAAACGAGAGAGGAACATAGAGGAGGAGGGGATGAAATCAACACAACCGCCAGCACCTATATAGCTCTCACTCTGCCGATCAGTCTTCTAAGAGCGTAATGGGTCACAGTCCTTTAATGCTCACAACCACCAGATGGGTGGGTACTGTCATTATCCCCATTTTATAGATAATGAAACTGGCACACAGAGAGCCTGAGGAACTTGCCTAAAGTCACTTAGCTGGTAAATGGCAGAGCCAAGATCTGAACCCAGGCTCTCAAGAGCCCTTAACTTATAAGACACTGGCTTTGGTTTTGAATATCTTGAGTTTGGGGTATTGTGGGACATCTGATTCATGCTAATTTAGTTAAATGCAGGAGTCTGAAACTGAAGGGGTGGATGTTAGAGCAGGAGATACAGACTTGGGAGTCATTAACAAATTAGACTAAAACCTTGTAAGTGGATTTGATATCTAGGAAATGGGAGAAGAAGTGGGCCATCGATAGAAATTGAGAACAGTAACTATTCAAGGAACTGACTTCGGAAAAAGAGTCCAGGGAAAGAGGCCAAAAGATAATGACCAGGTAATTAGAAGAAGAACTGCAGTGTCACAGAATTCATGGGTTTAGGGAGTTTAAAGAATTGTAGAACAGGGCTTCAGTTCAAAAAGTGGGTCTTATTTGACCACGTCCCAAACTTGATTAAAGCAGGATAACTCACTGCCTTCAAGTCGTTTCTGACTCATAGTGACCCTATAGGAAAGAGTAGAACTGCCTCGTAGGGTTTCTAAAGCTGTAAATCTTTACAGAAGCAGACTGCCACATTTTTCTCCCGCAGAGCAGCCGGTGTGTTCGAACCGCTAAACTTTTGGTTAGCAGCCGAGAGCTTTAACCACTGTGTCACCAGGGCTTCTTAAAACAAACATAAAACAAAAAAACCAAACCCATTGCCGTTGAGTCGATTCAGACTCATAGCAACTCTATAGGACAGAGTAGAATGGCCCCATAGAGTTTCCAAGGAGGAGGCGGTGGATTTGAAGTGCTGACCTTTTGGTTAGCAGCCGAGCTCTTAACCACTGCACCACCAGGGTTCCAGGGCTCCTTAAAAGGGGCTAAAAATAGGGAAAACGTCTATAACATTGCCCGAAACCAGCCTCACTGGAGGTATTAACATATACATATAATTTCAAATTCGCTACATATTTTTGACTTAAAGGTAACCACTGATAGAAAAACTAGTATGTATAACTTCCAAATCATCAGAAGGGAAAAAATGAGAAACGAAAACCTGACAATATAATAAAAAGAAACCTAGGAAAACAGCAAAAAGCAGAAAAAATCAGAAAGCACAACACAGGATGACAGAGGAAGATCAAATAGCACATAAAGTGTGAATGGATTCAACTCTTTCATTTGTTAAAAACTAAACAGCAAAGGCTTTCAGGCTGAGTCTGAACAAAATCCAATTATATTCTGTTTACAAGAGTCATGTCTAAAATAAAATATTACAAACATGTCTTAAAGGGATGAGGATTTCTGATTTCAAAATGGTAGCATGTATACTGTCTCATTCTTTTCCTCTTGTAATTCACCTCAAAACAAGGAGGTACATCTTTAATGAAACTCGAAGACACCTAAGGTCCTAAACCACAATATCTGAGTACAGAGAGAGGGTAGAGAAATGGCAGTAGATAACTCATCATAGAAGAAGAAGGTCGAGTACAAGGATTAGAATTCCAGAAATACTATGAACTGTCTGGAGGCACCAGGTTCCACAGATGGCAGGGACGAGGTGGAGCCTGAACAGGGGTAACTGATTGAAAGTTGGTATAAGGAGCAGTTAGATGCCTCAGGTACCACTCCCACCCTGGACAGCCAAGCAATGAACCTTCTTCCTGCCACAGAGGCCAGAAAAACTGAAGAAGAGAGACTCTGGACTTGGGGACACTGCAGCTGGAGGACGATGGAGTAAAGTGCTAGGCTCCAAATAGGTGGATTCCATGAAAGCTCGCTCACTCAATGGTGAGAGCCCTAGTCCCTTTGCCCACCTTAGCTCCAAATGCCAGATGCCAGCAGGCCTGTCCTCACTACCTTCCCTCCCAAGGCATGAGCCTGAAGGACCTTTCTCTGGAAAAACAAAACTGTCCTAGCAAAGACACTTACAGATACTGACATTTGAGTTCTCCAGGGAAAAGCCCCGCTGGCCACCTGACTGCCCACCGAGAAGCCCCCCACTGACTTAGGTCTTTAGCGCCTCACTCCTGAATTTGAACAGACAGCAAAGATCGCCAGATATGTGGAGGCAGCATCTAACATTAAAAATAAATAAATAAATAAGGAGAGAGAGATTAAAACAAGCAAACGAAAAATAAGAATTCAGAGGAAACAGACACCGTGCAAAGAGCAGAAGACAATGTCAAATAAACTATAATTAGCATCTTCAGAGAGATAAGAGGAGATACTGCATCCATGCAGCAAGAATAGAATGCTATTAAATATAATCAGAAAACAAAGAGTTCTTGAAGCTTAAACATTCAACAAAGGAATTTGAAGAAAACTTCCCCAAAATTGAAGAAAAGACAGAAGGACAAGGGGAGAGAAAGGATTAGAAAATTAGAGAATGAGACTGGGAGGCCTAACATCTGACTATTTGTAGTTCCAGAAAGAAACAGAAGAGGAAGGGAAGGAAATGATTTTTAAAATTATATTAGAAAATAGCTCAGAACCAAAGGATGCAAGTCCCCATATTGAAAATGTCCATCAAAGTTCCAACATAAAGAAAACAACAAAAGATCCCACCAAGGCATACTCCTGTGACAGTTCAGAACCGTTTGTATAAAATGAAGTACCTAAAGCTTCTAGGGAGAAAAAGACAGACTCATACAAAGACTGGGCATAAGAAGGCATCCTATTTCACAACAGCAACATTGGAAACTATAATAAAATTCAGCTTCAAACAAACCAAGAGAGAATGGGCAAAACCATAGTGGTAATGTTGACAAACCTTTCTCCGTTTTTTGTGTAGACAAAAAACAAAATATTAGAGTAACATGATATATTTGATTTAATAATTAAACATCATACTTTGTATTCTATAGTTGGAAAACACACACACATATTTTTTAGTTGCCACAGGATATTAAAAAATGGATCATGTAATAGACAATGAAGAAAATGTCAATAAATTCCCTAAAGGTAGAAATTGTATAGGTCAGATGCTTTGTCCCAGGGGCATTTACTAATCTCAGTAATCAAAACCCAAACCAAAACCCATTGCTCTCTAGTCGATTCTGATTCATGGCGATCCTATAGGACAGAGCAGAACTGCCCCAAAGGGTTTCCAAGGAGCAGCTGGTGGATTCAAACTGCTGACTTTTTGGTTAGCAGCCGAGCTCTTAACCACTGCTCCACCAGGGCTCCAATCTCAGTAATCAAGGGGGATAATTTCTATAGTCATGTAGGGATGAGAGAGTCAAGGCCTTGGGCCCACATGAGGCAGGGATTTGAAACTAAGATCTCTTCAGGGTCTCTCAATGAAAGACTATTAGAAAAAAACCCATATACCAGCAATGGGAGACCACAGAGAAACTTGTCGGCTTTTCTGTGCTATAATTGAGGAAAGAAAGTCTTCCCTGAACGTTCTTAGGCACAAGCCTGTTTTTATGTGGACCTACCCATACCCATTACCCATTGACGTCACGTCGATTCTGACTCATAGTGACCCTATAGGACAGAGTAGAACTGCCCCATAGAGTTTCCAAGGAGCGCCTGGTGGATTTGAACTGCCGACCTTTTGGTTAGCAGACGTAGCACTTAACTACTACACCACCAGGGTTTCCTAGGGTAACCTGTGGTACACATTTACACTATCTGCATGGTCTAGGAATTTAGGAGCCAAGAAATTAACTCAAAATATGGCCCTGGGCTGATAACATGACTTGGGCACTTGGCAAGAGCAAATAATAAATTTTTCTAGAAGAATCAATTTTCCACCCAGGTTTCCCACGGCGAAAGCCCCAACAAACATGAGCTCACAATTGAGGAAACATACAAGGAGTTAACCTACTATGGGGCCAGTGGACCCAATAAATAGTAGGATTAGACTCTCAGTAATTAAAGATACTATAATTACATAATTCAGACTGCAAAATAAAAATGTTTAAAATGAGTAAAGAAATAAAAACATGAGAAAGGAACAACACAATATTAAAGGAATCAAAAACCGAACCAGTTGCCATCGAGTCGCTGCCAATTCATGGCGCCCCTTTGTGCTCCATAGGGTTTTCAATGGCTGAGTTTTTGGAGGGAGATCACCAGGCCTTTCTTCTGAGGTGACTCAGGATGGGGTCAAACCACCAACATTTTGGTTAGCAGCAAAGTACTTAAACAGTATGTCATTTTCACTGATTCTAAAACATATTTTTTCATATTTTAACATCTCTGAAGTTAGGAAGTATTTTATAACCAGTGTGATAAAGGAAGCACTGTTCACGGATGGACCTAGAAAACATGATGTTAAGTGGAGTAAGTCAGTCACGAAAGGACAAATACTATATGATCTCACTGCTATGAAATAAACAAATACATAGAAACCAAAGGTTATTAATGTTTACCAGGGGTGGGAGGAAAGGGGAAAAGGGAAGTTTTTGTTTGGGGGGCAATGAATTTATGTTAATGGTAGTTGCATATTTTGGAAAAGGATAGCAAGAATGGTAGCACAACATGAAAAATGTAATCAATGTCATTGAATTGTAAATGATGAAGTTATTGCATTGGCAAATGTTTTGGTGTATGTATTTTCACCAAAATAAAAAGAAAGGAAGGAAAGGAGAAAGCAAGCACTGTTTGCAGCTTACGAAGCATTGTTTCTTTTTTAGTGGTAGGTAAAATGATAGTATGTCTTAAATTCAATGAAATACGGTGTTTGAAAAAGAATCCGACATAATGTAATGTATAATATTGGGGTTGGGAAAATCATGCCAGAGGCAGAAATCATCAAAGAAAACAATTGGTAGATTTTGCTACATCAAAATTAAAAAAAAAAAAAAAACATACAAAACATTAAAAGACAAAATGGGAAAGTATTTCCAAAATACATAACAAATAAGAGATTAATGTTCTCATATTATAAAATAGGGACATCACATCATTAATATGGGATAAGAATATGAACAGGAAATACATGAGTGAAGATATAGAAATTAACAATAAGTATAAAATTATTATTCAACTTCATTAATTGGTAATCAAAGAAATGCAAATTGAAATAATGAAAATTTTGACAATCAAATTTGCAAAGATACAGAAATGTGTTAATTGTGCAAAGAACTTGGCACTCTTGAACACTGCTGTGAAAGTGGAAGTTGGTATAGACTTTCTGGAGGGAAATTTGACAAAAATATCAAAAGTCCTAAAATATGTGTGCCATCTGACTGAGGGATTTTACTTCTAGGCATTTTTTTTTTTTTTAAACCATAACCATGATTTTATTCAAATATTTGTCCCTTGGGATAGTCTTCACAGTGTTGCTTATAGTAGTGAAAAAATGGCTGGATGTTAACCCTCAAAATGTCAATAGTCATCCTCTCCATGTGACGGGACTACGAGTGAATTGACTTCTTTGTGCTCTTTTGTATTTTCCAAAATCAATAAGTAAACTTTTGTCTACAGGTTAAAATGTTATTTTAAAGATGGAGGACAAAGAAATTGTGAACGATACCACATACCACACAGACTCATAATGTAAGGACTAAAAATTGATGGTTGGTGTTGGCAACATGTGACCTTGCCACAGTGGGGTGGGCTGTAGGCAGATGGTAGTGGGTAGAAGAATCATTGGTAAGGGACTGGAAAGCCTTCTAGAGGTATCTTTCAAGACGCTTGACTAAGGAAAGAGAGGAGACAAAGTGGTAGCTAGAGAGGTATTACTATCACCTGTCTGTCTTTTTGTTGTACTGTGGTGGCTTATGTGCTGCTGTGATGTTGGAAGCTATGCCACCAGTATTTAAAAAACCAGCAGGGTCACCCATGGTGGACAGGTTTCAGCAGAGCTTCCAGACTAAGACAGACTAGGAAGAAAGGCTTTGTGATCTATTCCAAAAATCAGCCAATGAAAACACAATGGATCATAACAGCATATTGTCCAATACCATGTTGCCTTCTTAGGTCGGAAGGCACTCAAAACATACAGTGCCCACAACAATGGACTCAAGCATACCAAGGATTGTGAAGATGACACAGGGCTGGACACTGTTTTGTTCTGTTGTACACGGTGTCTCCATGAGGCTAACAACAACAGAGAGGTATTTGGGACATTTGGTAGAGTTTTTTTTTTAGGATGGAAAAGACCTGACCATGTTTACAGGCTAAGAAGAAGGATAAATAGAGGGAAAGGTCAAAGCTGGAGTAAAGAGAACTGAAAATGGATGGACAAGAGCCCAGAGAAGAGGGAAGAGGAAAGTGTTTTGAGTGATGCTGGGGCCCCACTTGGGGTGGGAGGGAGGCCATGACTTTACTGTGGTCTTAATCTACCTGGATGTAGGGTTTCTCCCAGAAGCACTCGGCACGGGAGCATACAGACTAAGTAGGTGATTTGATCTACAGTAGAGCGTCTGCTTGGGGGATGGTGCACGGGAATTGGCAATGTCAGTGAGAACATGGTTCAGGTAGAAGCATGAGGATCCAAGGTCAAACTGAGTACGGAGGTGAAGTCCAGAGCAGCCATCAGATAGGGAAAGGATGGATGGGTCTTATGTCAGAAAGTATCCATAAGAGCAAAGGACAAATGGCAAAGGGCAGTAGTAGGGGCAATGAGGATGAAAGAGCTGGTTTGATATGGTCAAAGTTGGGCTCTTGTTTAGGGGTCTGGATGTTGTGTGGTGTAGGGGGATAAGAGGATGTGCGTGCATTTTATAGTCAGCTGGTTATGTCTTAGGTCCTCAGTGGACCTTAGATCCTAAACGGTCAGCAGGGGGAGGGCAAGGCCCTAACTCTTATAGTGTCTTACTCATGCTCGTTGGTGTTCAATATTTCAAACAGATTGATTGGAGAGCAGATTCTTTCTGATAGGAAGACACATTTCCATAGCAAAGGCTCAGAAAAGCTCAGAAGTCATTTCCCCTTCTCTGAACCCCCTCCCCTGTGGGCTCCCAGCCACCTAACCTGTTTACACATCCCCAGTTCTCATCTGACTGTTCCCCCTCCGCCCCTTTCCATTTTCGCTAGGACTCACCGAGAAGGACCTTCCTGCTAAGTTGGAGGATTTGACAACCTCTGTCACACTGACATTCAGGCACGTGTGGTCTGCAGCAGGAGCAGCAGCATGAGGGAAGTAGGTGGGCCCTGAAATTGGGCAGAGGAGACGGGGGGCAGGTTTGGATGGGCCTCCAGGGATGTAGGGGACTTGGAGGTCCTAGGTCCTAAGAAGACCTCCATGAAGGCATTTTGACACTATTTTCCCAGCTCAACTCCCACCCACACCCTGCTCAGCCCCTCTTCCTGAGTCCATCTTGGCCCTAGTCAATGTGGATGATCTGGTTCCTTCCAGATCATCTCTCTTCCCTGGCAAACCTACAAAGTTTCTCTATCCTCAGGCATAGTGGCCATCACCAGCCTAAATCCCCACCCACCACCCTTTCTTCACCTCCTTCTGCACCCATTTTTCAATGGAAGAGAGTTCTATTGAACTTCCCCACAAATATTAGACATGCTAAGAATATAAAGTACACCTAGCCCAGGATTTTGTTTACAGCAGAGGCACCAAGGGGATGTTGGAGGGTATTCATCCCCAAAGGTTGAGAGTGTTTCCCTGACTTTCTTAATGGTGTACAGTGTCTCAAAAGTGATTATTGTGTGATGCTTCCCAGGCCTAGTACAGAGGGTTCTTTCCTGTCTCTGCCTCTGGGGAGCATTTTGGCACCACCATACCAGTTCTGATAGAATTTTGGGGGGAAAAATTTGGAGGAGGCAGATGACCTAGAGTGGGAGTGGCTAGGGTGAGAGTCTTATGAAGGAAATAGAAGAAATACAATTTTAAAAATAAGAGCTAACATTTGTAGTTTACGATGCATACTTAAAGCAGTACCTTTTATTATCTCCATTTTAGAAATGAAGAAACAGAGAGGTCACAAGTAACTCGCCCAATGTCACACAGACAGTAAGTGGCAAAGCTGGGATTTGAACCATGCCAATCTGACTCTAGAATCTGCTCTCTTGACTCACTGTTCTATAACCACCTCTGGGTTAAGAGTTATTTCCAAAACCGCAGGACTCCCTTGTGGTGTTAAAGACCTACAAGTAAAAACTGTTTTGGCTGTGATAGAGTTTCATGTCATCCACAAAAATTTATCTTAGCTGCTCAGGAATTGTTAAAATTGAATACCTGTTTCTTGAGTTTTCGCCTTTGTGCCAGATGCAAAGTAATTTAGGAGCTGTGACGCCCACAGAAGCACACACATACATTGCCGACAGAGAGGTGTCATCACTGGCATGCTAGCAAAGCCCTCAAAGGATTTTAGGAACAGAAGTAGTTACTTCTAGTTGGATGAAAGAGGACAGATCAGAGATGGCTTTCTTCTAGGCATTCCAGAAAATCTAATGTGTATTTTCATTTTGTATCTCTTCTAGAATATTCCAAATGCATCCATTTTTTTAAAAACACTTTTTTGGGGGTATAAAGTAGTACTTCATTTATTCAGCAAATGTTTGAGTAGATACTATGTGGGGATAGAGTGATGAACAAGACAGATCCCTGCTGGGTGGACATTCTTCTACAAGTACCTGTGGGTAGCATCCCTTCAGTCTCATCTGTTGAGGTTTGGACTCAGAGTGGAGGCAGTGTGGTGCAGTGGTGAAAAGCAGGGACTCCTGTGTGAGACAGGCTGGGTTTGAATCCCAGCTCTGACGCTTTCTCACATCGTGACCTTGGGTAAATTATTCTCTCTGCTGCAGCTTCCAGTAAAAAGTTGCTAACACTAATAATGCCTGTCTGATAGGGTTAATACACTTAAAAGAGTGAATGTGAGGTTGAGAATTTAGAGGCTTAATACGTTGTGGGGTTGTTAACCAATGTCATAGAACAACATGTGTACTACTATTTCATGAGAAACTATTTGCTCTGTAAGCTTTCACCTGAAGTACAATAAAATATAAAAAAAAAAAAAAAAAGAGTGAATGTGGTCCACATGCTTAGAATACCACCCTGACCTCTGGGAAATGTGGGCAGTGGTTAGTAATCCTTTTCGTTATTCCAGGAGACCAAGTTCCCCCAGGGCCTAGGCAGTTTTAGGTAATTAGGACTAGTGGTGCCTTCTGTGAACTGGACGGTACCTGCCCAACGGAATGACATTCAAAATAAAAGCGTTCCAAACAAAATGCAAAAAACTCTACAAGTCCAATTCAGAGGCAGAAGGCCACCTGCAGCCCTTCCATGTGGCCCATATACCTTTCAACTTGTGTCTAATCAGGCCTCGGAGGCCCAGTCCCTACTGGTAGAGACCGCTCTGTTCCCCTGGGTATGCGTTACTAGGTGGTGAGCAACCTGAGGGCGGACAGCTTGTCTTCCCCCGGGCAGCACGAGTAGGAGCTTGGCCCCGCGCATTGATCACAGTGACTGCAGAAGGTCTCCCTCCCCCAGTCACCCATCTTCTAACGTTGGAGCCCCCTCCTTCTCTCCCTCCTGCCTTCCCCTTTTTGTCCCTGTGTCCCTCTGTGCTCTGTTTTCCCAGCTCCTCACCTTCAGTGTCATTGGCCGGAATGGCCTTCAGGACCAGCCCAGTGGCCCGCAGGGAAGCAGTGACCTCTCGTGCCCGGTGGCTGAGCAGGGCCTGGGGAACACGATGTAGGAACAGACGGGGCTCCTCAGGACAACCCCCATACATCCTCACATCAACAGTGTGTACCTCCCTCCCTGCTTCCTGCCCCTGCCCTGTGAGTCTTGTCTGTGTCACTAAAGTCCAATAAGGGGCCAGCTGACAGGCTTAGAGTATTCCTAGCCCCAGACAGCATCTTCAGCCTTCCAGATCAAAGGACGAAATCTCCAATGAAATAAGTTCAAGCAACTGGCCAGCTAGTGAGGAAGGTATTTTTGAGCAAGGGGACATCACTCCTGTCCCTTAACTGAGGTCACCATCTTGCTTATATGTAAGGGCAATCTTAACCCACCCACTCTTGTAAGACTGTCTGAAGCCTGGGGCACTCTGGGGGCAGCTTTAAGAAAAGGGGCATAAAGTTCCTTTGGCTCTGCCTGCTTCCCTCGGCTGCCATCCAGCTGTCCCTCCCAGCTGCTTCCTGACCATGCCCATGCACCGTGACCCAAGCACTGACCTTTTCGTAGCAAATGAAGAGCTCAGCCCCTTGGCCCTCAGCCACACCTCTCTTCTTGGGTGAAAAACCATCTGAGGGAAGATGAAAAAACAACAACAAAAAACCCCTTTGCTGTAGAGTAGATTCCAACTCATGATCACTCCATGTGTGTGAGAGTAGAACCGTGCTTCATAGGTTTTTCAATGGCCTTTCTTGCCAGGCCCTTCTTCCCTGGCACGGCTGGGTGGATTCGAACTGCCAACCTTTTGGTTAGTAGCCAAGTGCGTTAACCATTTGTGCCATCCTTACAAGAGGCTTAAGGTGTGAGGTCCCACCCCTTCCACCTGGCTTCCCCACCTACCCTAGGGCCGCAGCTGAGCTGTTGGATTTTCATGTTCTGTCTCCCTGGATGGAAAGGCAGCAGTCAGATGTGCCTGGCTGCCTTTCAGTCTGGGAGAGCCTGGGGAGAACGGATACTCGGGTATCCGGGTACTCAGCAGGGGTGTGGGATAGTGCAGGGGGAGCTGTTACTAGGTGAGGGGTGGAAGGACTTTCTGGAAAAGGCTCTTGGGAGAAGCTGAGTCAGGGTGAGCTTCAGAAGAGGGAAACCAGGTGCTCACCTTTGGGGAATTTGGAGTCTTGGATCTTCACCTTGAGCTCGGTGAGGAAAACGTCCTCGGCAGGGTCCTGGCTCAGCTCGCTGAAGAAGATCTGGAGAGAGGAAGGAGGGGCTTCGGAGAGGCTGACTCCTTAGGCCAGAGGCAGCCTCCACACCAGCCCGAGTATGTGGAGAGTGGGAGACAATGTTCAGGACAGGGCTGGTGTCCCCCTACCCATCCTACCAATAATAGAGTCTGAGCTGCATAAAATGATTACCTGGATCTGAATTTATCCATATCTATCGCAATAGGAAATATTTATAAGGAGTGAAATAAACTATTAATGAAAACCCAAACTATCGGTTGCCACTACTGTCTAACGGGTGTGGTGGGGCGGGGGGAACCAGGGACAAAATTCACATAAGGGGAGAGTAACTACAGTGTCTTAAGACACTGGCAGGGGAGAGAACTTATAGGGTCCTGGATATGCAGAGAGAAGCCAGGTGAGGGCAGGGCTGGTGAGAGCTGGTTTGCTCTCGGGGAGAGACTGTGGAGATTTGGCGGGAGGGGTGGCTCCTGAGAGCACAGGGCAGAGAAGGGAGGAGAGGTGAGGTGTGGATGGGGGAGGATAAAGGATATCAGAGACAACACAGGAGAGTGGCCAAAGGATTTCTGAGGACAGGGATGCAAGGAATAAAAAAGCAGCCCCTGAAAGCCAGGAGCTGGCCTGGTGCTAACAACTCGGCCTTGGCGTTTTGTTGACCGTGAACAATTTCACAGAAGGCCAACAGCAGGCAAGGCCTGTAAAGAGAATGGATGAAGACAAAAACCAGACCACTCCGTAATCCTGTGAAAACACGGACAAAAACATGAACAGTGTGCGAACTACCCCTCCCGTCCTCCTGACCTGGAAAATATGAGCATCTGCTGCTTCTTGACCCCTCACAGCTCTAGCCTTTCAGATAAGAGTATTGAAATACGCAGTCACAGAATTGCACCCACTTACTGAGAGTATCCAATCTAGAGCAAAGCCCTGATTTTTTGGGCCCTCCACCAAATCACCTATGATTCCAAATCCCATATTAAGTCTTTATATATATATATACACACACACATACATATATATATATATAACAATGATTTATAATAATATATAAAATAAAAATAATTTTATTTTGTTGTTGAGAATATACACAGCAAAACACACACCAATTCAACAGTTTCTATACGTACTATTTAATCACACTGATTACATTCTTTGAGCTGTGTAACCATTCCCACCCTCCTTTTCTGAGTTGTTCCTCCCCGCTAACATAAATTCACTGCCCCTTAAGGTTCCTATCTAGTCTTTTGAGTTGCTGTTGTCAGTTTGACCCCATATAGACAGTTCTTAAAAGAACAGAATGCTCAAGGCAGATATTTTTTACTAGTTAAGCTAAACTTTTGTTTGATTTTAAGAAGACTTCAGGGGATATTTTTGGTTTAAGGTTTAAAGATTATCTCAGGGCGGTAGTTTCAGGGGTTCATCCAACCTTCATGATTCCAGGAAGTTTGGAGTCCATGAGATTTTGAAATTCTGTCCTGCATTTTACCTCTTCTGATCAGGATTCCTCTATGGAATCTTTGATCAAAATGTTTAGTAGAAGTAGCCGAGCCCCATCCAGTTCTTCTGGCAGAGGAGACAGTTGTTCATGGAGGCAATTAGCCACACATTCCATATCCTCCTCCTATTCCTAACTCTCCTTCTTCCTCTGTTCCAGGCAAATAGAGACCAATTGTAGTGCCCTGGATGGTTGCTTGGAAGCTTTGAAGACCCTAGTAACTACACCATATTACGTCCTTCCTAATACCTTCTTCCATCACCCATTTCTCAGTTTATTGTACTGTGGTGGCTTGTGTGTTCTATGATGCAGGAAGCTATGCCGTGGTATTTCAAATACCAGCAGGGTCACCCATGCTGGGCAGGTTTTAGTAGAGCTTCCAGATTAAGACAAACTAGAAAGATTTGGTGATTTACTTCCAAAAATTAGCCAATGAAAACACTATGGATCACAACAGAATATGATCCAATATCGTGCTGGAAGATGAGCCTGCTAGGTTGGAAGGCAGCTACACAATAGGTGCAACAATGGACTAAGTGATCATGAACATGGCACAGGACTGGGCAGTGTTTCATTCTGTTATAATAAGGTCCTTAGGAGTTGGAGCCAACTTGATGGCAACTAACAACAACAACACCTTCTTACTGAAATGCCTCATGGTTGTCCATGGTGTGTATTCTCTCTCATTGCAACAAGTCAGTAATCCCAACTTTGTTCAGTTACATGTATTCTCCTGGGGATGGTGACTGCTGATCCCAACCCCTGGCTCCAGGTGAACATGTGATCCATCTCCTTGGTCACAGTGCTTGGTGTAGGGATAAGCACTTACCTCAGTTCTTGGACTTTTACTGGAGCAGCTGGAACCCCCTGGGGTTGCTAAACTAGAAAAATGTAGACCTGGAACTGCTAGTGGCCATCTTGCCGCTGTGAGGTAAAAGCCTGCCTGAGGGAAGCAACTCAGAGTAATGTAGAGAAGGTGGATGAAGAGAGATAAGAGAGAGATGAAGTCCTGGTGGCATTGTTTGAGTTCTCAGATCCAGCTTTTCTCAAACCACTCAACCCAAAACCTTTCAGCAATGTAAGCCAATAGATTTTTTTTCTTACACTAGTTTTTAAGATTTCTGTTACTTGCAACAGAAGAGTCCTTACCAATACAAAACTAGAACCAGAAGTGGAGTTTCCAAGTGAAGATGCTAAAATGAGGAACTGGCTGGGTCCAAGTGGGGTGGATATGGGGTAGTAGCCTTCACAACTGGACCAATAAGCAACATCATGATAAATGAAGAAAATATTAAAGTTGTCAAGGATTTCATTTTACTTAGATCCACAATCAACACCCATGGGAACAATAGTCAGGAAATCAAATGATGTATTGCATTAGACAAATCTGGTGGAAAAGACTTCTTTAATTAAAGTGTCAAAAAGCAAAGATGTCACTTTGAGGACTAAAGTGCATCTGACCCAAGCCATGGTATTTTCAATCCCCTCATATGCACACAAAAGCTGGACAATGAATAAGGAAGACCAAAGAAGAACTGATGCATTTGAATTATCGTGTTGGCAAAGAGTATTGAATATACCATGGACTGCCAGAGAATGAGCAAATCTGTTTTGGAAGAAGTACAGCCACAATTCTCCTTAGAAGTGAAGATAGTGAGACTTAGTCTCATGTACTTTGGACATATTATCAGGAGGGACGAGTCCCTGGAAAAGGACATAATGCTTGGTAAAGTAGAGGGTCAGCAAAAAAGAGGAAGACCTTCAACAAGATGGATTGATACAGTGGCTGCAACAAACATAGCAAAGGCTGTAAGGATGGCACAGGACCAGGCAGCATTTTGTTCTGTTGTACATAGGGTTGCTGTCATGGATTGAATTATGTCCCCCAAAAATATGTGTCAAGTCGGGTAGGTCATGATTCCCAGTATAGTGTGGTTGTCCTCCATTTTGTGATTGTAATTTTCCTATGTGTTGTAAATCCTAATCTCTGTCTGTGGTTAATGAGGCAAGATTAGATTATGTTAAAGAGGATTAGGGTGAGATTGTAACACCCTTACTAAGGTCACATCCCTGGTTCAATGTAAAGGGAGTTTCCCTGGGGTATGGCCTGCACCACCTTTTTATCTTACAAGAGATAAAGGAAAGGGAAGTGAGCAGAGTCGGGGACCTCATACCACCAAGAAAGCAATGCTGGGAGCAGAGCATGTCCTTTGGACCCTAGGTTCCTGCACTGAGAAGTTCCTAGAACAAGGGGAAGATTGATGTCCTCCAGAGCCGACAGAGAGAGAAAGTCTTCCCCTGAAGCTGACGCCCTGAATTTGAACTTGTAGCCTGCTGGACTGTGAGAGAATAAATTTCTCTTTGTTAAAAGCATCCACTTGTGGTATTTCTGTTACAGCAGCACTAGATGACTAAGACAGTCGCTATGAGTTGTAACCACTCGATGGCACCTAACAACAACAAGAAGTAGGGTGGAGAACAGTGAGAATTCTTCCATCCCTGGCTGGGAATTTGGAAATCTGCACTGTACAGTAACAAAGCAGCTGGTTAAAGTGCTGCCTGCTGTGTCTCAGGACTCAGACCATGTGCCTACTGAAGCTGGAGCCTCAGGGGCTTAATAGAATAAAGCCAGGGTGTAGGAGTGTGTTGGCCACTTCCAGTTGTCTGCAGTAGGGCCACTAAGAAAGAGACAATGATCAGTAGAAGGTGGTCAATCTTAAAGCAGAGAAGGAAGAAACTGCTATAATTGTCCAAGAGAGGTCCTTTCTGCCTACATCAGCCAACAAGAGCTGAATAGTATTGGGAACTAAAGGCTTTAAAAAGCCAAATTCTCTGCCCCCATTTAATGCCAGAAAAGGCATACAGCTTCAAACCACAGTAGGATATAAGACTGAGACCTGGAAAAAACCTAACCCTTGAGTTTTCCCCCTCTCAAGCACGCTGGTGTGTATATCCTCCATGGTAAGATAAATGGAAACTTCATAGACTCAGAAGGTGTTTTGTTTGCTGTAGGTTATAAAGAGAGAATGAAGGGGAAGAACAAGGAGAGAGGGGATGGCTGAAAGGGTCAGGTCCAGGAGGAGGAGGTGGTAGCAGATAGGTCAAGGACACAGATGAAGGGATTTGTTCTGAACTGGAGAAGTTCCACTGGAAAAGAACATGTGAAGATGGGAATGGGTGTAAATGCATTTCTAGGCATGGACAGGAAGTTTGGGGGGGACCTTATGGCCTCAAATTTTTTCAGTGGTCTCTGGGTGGAAAAGTAATTTGCTGAAAGTAAAGGGCTTGAGGTGGCGAAAGTTGGAAAAGCTGATGTTCCAGAGGCAAAGGGAGTTTGCCAAGGGAGCAGCGTGGGCCCAGCTGAGGCTGGACACCACAGTATGTAGAGATATCAAGTCGTAGGGCTTTGGATATTTTTCCCAGGTGATGCTTAGAAGCCCAGGTTTCTCAAAAGGTAAGGCCCATTGTAAGCACTGATCTGGGGTTGGGTTTTGCTAGGAGGGAAGACAGTAGGGAAGGGATGCAAAGGAAGTGAAGGATGAGGTGAGAGAGTGGTTCAGATGAGAAACTGCCTGGGCGGACATAGAAGAAAGGAGGCAGGGGGACGATGGATGTTGAGAAAATGGAAGGACCTGGAGGTGTCTAGGAGGTTGAAGAGAGGTATGGTGGGAGAGCCTTGGAGGGATGGGAGTTTGTGACCAGAGACTGGAAAAATAGAGTTTAAGACATCTGAGGTAAAGCAGTTCCTGGTGATGACTTCTATGCCAGCTAATCTCTGATTCTCAATCTTCTACAGCAGCCAATTTCAAGGGATCAAGGGTGTTATGGATTGAATTGTGTCCCCCTAAAATGTGTGTCAGCTTGACTAGTCCATGATTCCCAGTATTGTGTGATTGTCCACCATTTTCTTGTCATTTGATATGATTTTCCTATATGTTGTAAATCCTACCTCTATAATGTTAATGAGGCAGGACTCAATCTACAAGATTAGGTTGTGTGTCTTAAGTCAATCTCTTTTGAGATATAAAAAAGAGAACTGAGCAGAGACATGGGGACCTCCTCCTACCAAGAAAGCAAAGCCGGGAGCATAGCGTGTCCTTTGGACCCAGGGTTCCTGCGTGCAGAAGCTCCTAGACCAGGGGAAGATTGATGACAAGGACATTTCCACAGAGCAGACACAGAGAGGAAGACTTCTCCAGGAGCTGGTGCCCTAGATTCAGACTTCTAGCCTCCTAGGCTGTGAAAGAATAAATTTCTCTTTGTTAAAGCCATCCACTTGTGATATTTCTCTTATAGCAGCACTAGATAGCCTAAGACAAGGGCTAAGGAGAATTTTCCACATAAAGAAGATCTACTTCTTCTTGGATGAGAGATCTTATAAGGTAATACTTATCTGATTCATCCAGAGATTAAGAAGATAAAGTTAACAGCCAAAAGTGTCTGAGCGAGTTTATTACTTGTATCCTAGTTCCTGTGTTTCTCCAGAGCCAGGGTATTCAGGTTGTGGGGTCCTGGAGTCCAACAGGCTAGCATAGTATCCTTGGACCCCTAGGTGGGATGCTTACCTTGACTGTGAAGATCTGGAAATAGATGGGTTGGGTGCCCATGCGAACATAGTAGGTAATGACATCTAGGATGAAAGGGTCCACAGTCCGGGATGTATCCAAGGAGGGAGGCTGTGAGTGAGGGCAGAGAATGTCTTCAGCCACCTCTCTCCATGTGGGAGGTGCCATTTTCTTAATAGAGAAACTCCAAAGCCCCCACATACCCTCTGTGATGCACTAACCTAGCTGGTCCTTCAATATGCTCCAAGCCTTTCCTCCCTCCCAGATTCTACTCCTCATCAAAATATGCCTGTTTAGAGCCCCATATTCCCAGGTATCCTAATTCAATTCAATTTCATAAACAAATATTGAGCACCTGTATCTGTAAGACACTGTGCTAGGTGCTTTGAGGAGACAAGATTTCTAGGTTCTAGGCTTGGATCAGCCACTCACTAGCCAGGTGACCTTGGGCAAATTACTCAACTCTTTGAAGCCTGAGTTTTCTTCTAGGGAAAATGAGAGGTTGAACCAGATGGTATGAAGTCTCTTTCAGCTCTGGTGGTCTCTGAATCTATTAATAAACTAATTAATGTTTACATGTTTTGGGGAAAGGACTAGTGTCCCCTAGGCCCTCCCCAACTCCATATGATTATAAAGCATAATAGAACATCTATATAGAATCTTGTAAGGATTGGAAAGAAGTTTAGAGTTTATCTCATCCAATTCATATCCAATCCTGTAATATCTTTTCTGACTCTCACATCTGGTCTGTTGAAATACTGCTCCCTTCAAAAAGGTCACAATGGGAACTATAAATGTATCCTAACAGTGCTGTCATTGCTCAGAATGTTTCACGTCTCTTCTTGTGGAAACTGCTTTTGGAGTAAGTATAAAAGCCACATAAATTGTTCGTTATAAGGGGAAGGAAGGGGGGGGGGAATAAAATAAAAATCCTGCATGCATCCGGGCAGGAAAAAAAAGTTCCAACAAAGGAACACAAATGAGGCCTGCATCAGATGTTCCTCTTCCTCTTATAACATCCTCCAAGTTCTGAGGAAAAAGTATTTTAATACCCAGCCAAAGTGTCTGTCATGTATATACAGACACATTTTCAGATAAGCAATAGTTCAGAAAATATGCCCCCCCCCGAATACCTTTATTTGAATAGAAAATATAAGAAGACATAGCTTAATCAAGCAAGCAATATGGAAAAATTGAGAGCTCAGTAAGGTGGCAAGTTAAAATATAAATATGTAATATACTAGCAATAAGTACTAACCAAATATAACAGGAAAGATACCATTCACAACAGCAAGAAAAAATATCAGACATGAGGAATGATTTAGGAAGAAACCGGCAAAAGCATATGATGAAAATGGTACAGCTATACTGAGGGATATACAGAAGGCTTTAATAAATGAAGAGCTATACCATGCTCCCAGAAGGGGAAACTTTATATGCTGAAAACTCTAATTCTCCCCCAAATTTCCATCAGAATTTCAGTGGGATTAAACAAAAAAGCCCAACTTGTTAATGAGATTCTAGAGCTTATCTGGAAAGATGAATAAACAAGCACAGCCGGGAAAGTCTTGGAAGAGAAGAGTACGGAGGTGGGGTTACCCGGCCAGAAATTAAAATATAAGCCTGTTAATTTGTATAGGAATTAATGGATCAATGAGAAAGAATAGATATCTAGAAATACACTCAAGCATACGTATGAATCTAAAAAGTGATAACACCTCTACAACAAAAAGACAAATAATCCTATTAAAAAATGGGCAAAGGAAAACGAACAGACACTTCACCAAAGAAGACATGCAAATGGCCAACAGACACATGAGGAAATGCTCACGATCACTAGCCATTAAAGAAATGCAAATTAAAACCACTATGAGATACCATCTCACCCCGGCATTACTGGCACGAATCAAAAATACTGGAAATAACAAATGTTGGAGAGGCTGCGGGGAGATCGGAACTCTTATGCACTGCTGGTGGGAATGCAAATGATACAACCATTTTGGAAAATGATATGGCGCTTCCTCAGAAAGCGAGAAACAGACATACCATTCAATCCAGCAATCCCATTCCTAGGAATATATCCTAGAGAAATAAGAGTCGTCACTCGAACAGACATATGCACACCTACGTTCATGGTAGCATTGTTCACAATAGCAAAACAATGGAAACAACCTAGATGCCCATCAACAGATGAATGGATAAACAAACTATGGTACATACACACAATGGAGTACTATGCAATGAGAAAGAACAATGATGAATCTGTGAAGCATCTCCTAACATGGATGAAACTGGAGGACATTATGCTGAGTGAAATAAGTCAATCACAAAAGGACAAATATTGTATGAGACCTCTATTGTAACAACCCATGAAAAAGTTCACACACAAAATGTAACAATCTTTGTCGGTTACCAGGAATGGGAGAGGTGGGGGGGAAATACTAAATAAGCAATAGATAAGTGGTATCTTGGGTGAGAGGTGAGACAGTACACAATACGGGGGAAAGCAGCACAACTTGTACAAGGAAAGGTCATGGAAGCTCCATAGACACATCCAGACTCCCTGAGGGACTGAATTTGCTGGGTGGAGGGCTGTGGGGACCATGGTCTCAGGGAACATCTAGCTCAATTGGCATAACAGTTTATAAAGACAATGTTCTACATTCTACCTTGGTGAGTAGCGTCTGGCGTCTTAAAAGCCTGTGAGCAGCCATCTAAGATACTCCACTGGTCTTATCCCTTCTGGAGCAAGGGAGAATGAAGAGAACAGGATACAAGGAAAAGATTAGTCCAAAGGACTAATGGACCACAGCGACCAAGGCCTCCACCGGACTGAGTCCAGTACAGCTAGATGGTGCCCGGCTACCACCACTGACTATTCTGACCAGGATCACACCAGAGGGTTCTGGACAGAGCTGGAGAAGGATGTAGAACAAAATTCTAACTCACAAAAAAAAAAAAAAAAAAAAGACCGGATTTACTGGCCTAAAGGAGACTGGTGAAACCCCGAGAGTATGGCCCCCAGACACCCTTTTAGCTCAGTGGTGAAGTCATTTCCAAGGTTCACCGTTCAGCCGGGGAATGGATAGCCCCATAAAACCAAATGGGACTAATGAGGCACTAATAAGCAGTCCAGGGACAAGGGCCAGAAGGCAGAAGGGGACAGGAAAGCTGTGATAGGGAACCCAAGGTTGAGTAAGGATAGTGTTGATGTGTTGTGAGGTTGTTAACCATTGTCACAGGGCAACATGTGTACTAACTGTTAAATGAGAAACTATTTTGATCTGTAAGCCTTCATCTAAAGTGAGAATAGTAGCACAATTGGAAGAGCATAGTCAATGTCACTGAATTGTGCATGTAGAAATTTTTGAAATGGTGTATCTTTGGCTATATGTATTTTCACCAAAAACAAAAACAAAAAAAGTCGAGAAGGGAGAGGGTTGACATGTGGGGTTGTTAACCAATGTCATAACACAATATGTGTACTACTGATTCATGAGAAACTATTTGTTCTGTAAGCCTGCACCTGAATTACACTAAAAAATTTTAAAAAATAAAATAAAAAAATAAAAAGTGATAAAAGTGGCATTTCAAATTGATGGGACAAGGTGACTTAGGCAATAAATAGCTTTAGGGTACACATTTGGAAAAACTAAAATTACACACTTACCCTAAAAACTGAAATTAATTGCAGATGGGTTATTTATTTAAATGTAAACATTGAAATAATAAAAGCATAAGAATATAAGATCAGTGAATATTTATTTAATATTGGCATGGAGAAGGCCTTTGAAAGGTGGAAACCATAAAGAATAAAAGAGTGCCAGTTGGAATTGACTCGCAGCACCTAACAACAACATTGTTGGACCCCATAAAGGAATTAAACTTCTGTAAGTCAAAGAAACATTACTGACAAAACCAAAAGGCAAAGGACAAAGTCGAAAAAAGTCTGCAACAAATATGGCAGCACAAATGGTAACATACTCTTAACATACAAAGGTGCTTTTCCAATCAGTTAAAGACAAACTTATTCCCCACCCAGTAACTGGGGGTGTGGGGTGGCAGTATCGTTTGTGGTTATGAGAACATGTTCTACTTATATGAAGTACTTAGAATAGGCAAATGCTTAGAGACGGAAGTTTATTAGTGGTTGCCGGGGGCTGGAAGGAGGGGCAAATGGAGTTATTACTTAAGGGGCACAGAGTTTCTATTTAAGAGGGAAAAAAAAACAGCTGCTGTAGAGTCATTTCTGACTGATGGTGACCCCATGTGTGTCAGAGTAGAACTGTGCTCCATAGGGTTTTCAATGACTGATTTTTCAGACGTAGATTGCCAGGCCTTTCTTCCAAGGCACCTCTGGGTGGACTTGAACCTCCAAACTTTCAGTTCGCAGCCAAGTATGTTAACTGTTCGTACCACCTAGGGACTCCAAGTTTCTGTTTAGGGGGATGAAAAACATTTGAAAATGGATAGTGGTGATGGTGGCACAAGATGGTGACTGTAATTGGTGTCACTGAATTGTACACTTAAAAATGTTTTACATGGCAAATTTTTTTGTTACATGTATTTTACCACAATAAAAAGAGTGAGAGAGAGAGAGAATGAGCTCTGGAGTCAAGCTGTCTGGCCTCCAGGTGAGACTATTCCTCTCCTTTTGTTACTTTGGTAAGTTTGCTAAGCTCCCTGTGCCTCAGCTACTTGATCTGTAAAATGGGGATGTGACACGAGTACCTACCCCACAGGGTTGTTGTGAGAATTAAATGAGCTATGACCTTCATGTAAGTGTTTGAACCACACTGGCATGTAGTAAATGATCAGGAAACATTAGCAATTATAATCATACAAAAGTTATACGAAAGTCACAGACGAAGAGATATAATTGAGCTACAAATTTACAGAAGAATATTTTACTTCATGTTTTCCACAGTGGTTTGGTCCAAAGCAGGCACCTGGTACATGTTCCAGATGAATCCAAAGGCACTAACTGGCTAGGGCTCCTCTCCTCAATTCCCTTCCTGCATCACCTGCCCCTGGGCTCCCTGGGACAGGCTCTTGAGGTCAAAGATCCCAGGGCAAGGTCTGAAAACACGCCTGCCCCCACTTCCATCCCACTGCCACGTCCTGCCCGCTGGGCTCTTCCATCACCCCCTCCCAGACTCCACGCCCTCCTCCTTCCACCTGACCCTCACTGCCCCTACCATCTCAGCCAGCTTGTGGATGGCCGGGCACAGGGTGTTGACGGTGTTCTGGTACCACCTGTCCACGCGACCCAGGAATGTAGCCAGCTCTCCGAGCTCTGGCTGCCTGGATGCTGTGGGCTCCTGGGGGTGAGAGGAGTGGGGCAGACCTGTTAGGTTCCGTCTCCCCAGCTGGTGGGTCCCCAGATACCATCAGCCTTGTTTCTAGTTCCAGGCAAACTGGCTTTGTGAATGTGGGCAAAGCACTTAACCTCTCACGGCCTCCATTTCTGCACCATGTGAAGACGAGTTTTTGTTTTGCCTTATACCCTAGAAGAAGCTGGGACACCCCTCACTGAGGGTCACTTGCCAAGAACACTGAAGAATGATCTTAGTCTTAACAGGGGACAGATGATGATTGCTTTGACTTTAACGGAGATAATGCAGATCAACAAAGAGTGGGCAACAGACAGTAAAGCCGCACGCTCACCGGCACTTCCCGCCACTAGATTAACCTGCTTCCTTTGCCTGAAATTCCCATGTATGGGATCCCAGGAAGTGTGATTGTGTGGTGTGGTGTGTGCATGTGCGTAGGAGTGTGTGTGTGTATCGTATATGTATGAGTGTGTGATGTATGTGTGTGGTATCTGAGTATGATTGTGGGAGTGAGTGTGTGTGGTATTTGTGGTGTGGGTATGGTGTATGTGTGAGCGTGGTATATGTGTGTGGTACGCATGTGAAGGTGTGGTGTGTGTGAGTATGTGTGGGAGTGAGTGTGGGGTGTGTGGTATTTGAATGTGTAGTGTGTGTACGTGTGTGGGTATGAGTGTAGGAGAGAGTGTAGTGTTGTGGTATTTGAATGTGTGTGGTGTGTGTGTGTGGGATTTGAATGTGGTGTATGTGTGAGCGTCCTAGGTAGAGGACAGAGAGAGCCTCTAGGCAGACAGCCCCTTTCTGGCTGTTCCACTAATCCTCTGTCCTTCCCCTCCTGAGCGGGCTCAGGTTCCGCTTCTGCACCAGTTTTAAGGAACAACCACTGCCCTGGTGCCTGTTGGCATGTGGGATGCAAGCCTGTGGGACTGAGAGCCCACATTTCAGGAGAAGCTTGCAATTAATTCCATTAAAACAAAACGCAAAAACAGTGATGGGCAGGCAGCTACGGTGAGAGAAAGTGTCTCCAGCCACATGAAGCCCCCAGGGCACCCATTTGTAGCTTCTGGAACAGAAGACTCTCAGCTCCACATTCTAGGGATGGTGACGTTGCTCCCACAGGGGAGCCACAGGGATGCGAGACTGCAGGTGGGTCCTGCCCAGTCCCATCCTTTGTCTGCCCAGCCCCTAACCCAGACCCTTGCTCCTGACGCCCTCCTTCCCTCCTCCCCCATGGTCCCCTCCTGTCCTTACCTGTCCAGTCACCTCAGGGGCCAGGATGGGGATGTAGTAGAACTGCAGGCTGAGTCTGGGAGTGAGGTAGAACTTCTGGGTCTCTCGTTTCCTGGCAGCAGGCAGCAAAGCAAAGGGAGTCAGAGCAGAGGTTTGAACAGACTCAGCTCCACATCCTAGCTCTGCCACTTCTTATCTCTTGACTTTCTGCAACTTACCTAACCTCTCTGAGCCTCTGTCTTCTCACCTATAAAATGGGGGCAGTGACGTCTGCGTGGTAGAGTGATGCTGAGGATCAACAGCACTGACAAGCGTAAGGAGAG
The DNA here is from genome assembly GCA_030035585.1 of Dugong dugon. NCBI lineage: Eukaryota > Metazoa > Chordata > Mammalia > Sirenia > Dugongidae > Dugong > Dugong dugon. Next base: position 59,186,338 of record CM057470.1, read on the forward strand.
GGCAGTGCCCCGCACACAGGGGGTGCGTGGTGATAGTGGTGCCCAGCATCTGCCCCCATCCCTCCAGCCTCTGCCTCCTGACCCTCGCTCTCTACTCCTGATCCTTCCCCAGCGTACACCGGGCCCTCCTGTGCCCCGGCCAGCCCCTCGGAGCCCTACCTGAGGGTGTGGTAGGCCTGGGCCAGGCGCCCCAGCATCCTGTCGTCCCCCAGCACCAGCACCCGGGCTGTGTGCACCCGGGAGACCCCAGGCAGCAGCTCCCCGTCCCCACTGAGCCCGCCCGTCCTCTGGTGCAGCCCCAGGGGTCCATGCCAGCTGTCGGGCAGCAAGAGGTCCGGGAGCCATGCCCGCTTCTTGATGCCTCCTTTGCGCTGCAGCCCGGCTCGCTCCATCTCAGGGCTGCTGGGTGCAGGTGGCTCGTCAGCCCCCAAAGGAAGGTCCCGCTCAATGCCACTGTCAGTGGACAGCATGGACACCCGGGCCAACTCGTGGTCTGGCGGGAGGCCCTGCAGATCCAAGGCCTCCAGGTCGGCGCTGAGGCGGAGGTAGGATTGAGGGCGAAGGAAGAGCACCAGTTCCTTCCCTGTGAGGCAGAGAACAAGGAAGGTCAGGGCAGTGAGGAGCGTGAGGCTAGCAGGTCTCACCCCCAAAAAGCCCGTCATCCCATGTTCCTTAAACACTGTTCAGCTGGACAGAAGCCACACAGATGCTAAACAAGCAAACAAACAAATTGTTCTGTGGTCAACCCAGTTTGAGAATCCCGCACACTCCTGCCACCTCTTGTTGAGTTCCATTAGTAAACATATTAAAGGCTCTGAGAAGTCCTGCAGTAAAGAAATCTGCTTAGTCCAGTCTTTCCCACATTTATCTGATCCTGGAGCCTTCTTTGTCATATGCATTCATGTTATGGATTGAATTGTGTTTCCCCCAAATATGTGTTAAGATCCTAATCCCTGTACCTATAAATATGGCCCTGTTTGAAAATAGGAGTTTTCTTTTATGTCAATGCAGTCGTATCTGAGTAGGGTGGGACTTAAACCTAATCCCTTCTGAGTTAAGAAAAGAGCAAAACAGACACAGAGACACACACACACAGGCAAGATGTCGTAAGAAGACAGACACGCCGGCAGATGCAGCTACAAGCCCGGGAGCTCCGAGAACTGTCGGCTACTAGACCTGATTGGGGCAGCTCTACTCTGTTCCCTGGGGTCGCTATGAGTCAAAATCGACTCGACAGCAACAGGTTTGGTTTTTTTAGACCTGAAATAGACAAAGGATTTGCCCCTAGCGCCACACTCTGAATTTGGACTTCTAGCCTCCTGAACTGTGAGAAAAATCAGTATCTGTTCTTTAAAGCCACCCACTTGTGGTATCTGTGTTACAGAAGCGCCGGGGAAATCAGCTCATCACCACCCTCCCACACCCCATAGCTTCCTCTGGGACACCTCTGGGCTTTTCTAATCTTCCTTCCTTTCCTTACAGATGAGTAAACTGAGGATCATAGAGGGAACGGAGTCCATCTAGTGTGACTCAGTAAGTGGAAGGAAGTGCCAGGCCTTGAACCCAGTTCACATGTTGTCTTAGTTATCTAGCGCTGCTATAACAGAAATACCACAGTGGATGGCTTTGACAAACAGAAACTGATTCCTCACAGTTTAGGAGGCTAGAAGTCTGGACTCAGGGCGACAACTCCAGGGGAAAGCTTTCTGTCTGTGTTGGCTCTGGGAGAAGGTCCTTGTCTCTTCAGTTTGTTTCCTGGTTCCTTGGAGAGCTCATGTGGGCTGGCATCTATCTTCCCCCATCTCTGCTTGCTTAATCTGCTGCTTTTATATCTTGTAAAAGATTGACTCAAGACACACCCTACACTAATCCTGCCCATGAACATAACAAAGACAACCCATTTCCAAATGGGATTATAGCCACAGGCGTAGAGTTTAGGATTTACAGTGCATTTGGGGGACATAATTCAATCCATAACACCTGTCCTGTGCCTCTCACTCAAGCATACCTGCCAGGGGTCCAGTGGGACACCTGAGTTCAGGTGAAGTGTCAGGGGAGTGGAGCTCTCTGGATGGTGCTCCCAGCTCTGGGGAACCATAGCTTTTTTGTGCCTACCTCCTCCTTGGGGACAGTGTCTACTGGCATCATCATGGGCATGTGGCACTTACGAGACCCAGGAGGCCAGTGGCTAATCCACTGTGCTATTCTGACATCAAGAAAGTGTGTCCTTCTTCCAGACGTGTGGAACAACTCAGGGAAGGGGACAAGGAGCACACACACACAGACATGCACACACATGTGTATGCACACACACACACACACACACACACACACACACACCACTCTTTCCAGCCAGCTGCGCACAGAGGAGCCTCTTTCTTCAGAGGCCCCAGCTCGGCACTTACAGAGCTGCTCCTTATCGGTCCACAGGTGGAAGGTGATGTGGGGGCTGGGCAGGGGGATGCTTGGTGGCCGGTCCTGGAGAGGGTCACCTGAAGGAAGGAGCAGTCTGTGGAGATCACAGACAGGAGGATGATGGGATTCTTCTGTGCCCTCCCGCCCTCCCCAGCTCCTGCTAGGGACCTAAAGGGGGGTGGCAGAGACCCTCTCCCACCCTACCTGGTCTGGCTGAGCCTTCCTTACCATGTGGCTTCCCTTCCTTTCCATCTCTGCCACAGTCAGCTCATCCAGGGCCTAACATTGCAGCTGTCACCCCCTGCCCAAGAGTTCTTAGCGGTTCCCTCTTCCTACAAACTTCTCAGCCCAGCATTTAGGGCCCATCACAAACCAGCTGCGTGTGCTGTCTTTTCCACCATTTTCTCCCCGGGCTTCCCCCCTTGCCCCGCGCCCCACCTTGTGCTGTTGCTGCGCTGGTTTTCCCAATGTTCCCTCAACTCGCTGTCTGCATCCAGACCAGGAGGACAAGGCCTCTGTTTATCTCAGGACCTCTGCAGTATCTTGCACACAGTCGACACTCAATTAACATTCACTCCAGTGTGTGGTGCAGAAGAGACCTCAGCAGCAAAGTGCCAAGGGCAGCAGGAACTGGGCAGACCAGGGCCGGTCCCTGCTCCTGCCCCTCCTTCTGGAAGCCTTCCTGACCGCTGCCCTCCCAAGCAGACCTTACTGTCTACATGTCAGGCACACTTCACGTGTAGCCTTAGGGTTTGGCTCTCGTTCGTGTTCCTGTTTAACTTACGCACAGCTGTGGCTCCCTCCCTAACGAGGCAGCAGGCTTCCTTGTGGGAGAGCAACCAGTGTTTACGGAACACCACCTGCCAGGCACTGTTCTACTCACCTTATGCACAGTAAACCATCTGACTGGATCCTGCCAACAACCCTGGGCAGCAGGTACTACTATGATCCTCAGCTGACAGAGGAGGAACCAGGGGCACAAAGAGGTTAAGTAACTGGGCCAAGGTCACAGAGTAAGAGGCAGAGCCATAATTTAAGTCCAGGCAGCCCAGATCCAGAATCCAATGTGGTCTCTTAACCACAATTGTTGTTATTAGTTGCTGTCAGGTCAGCCCCTGACATATGGGTGACCTCATGCACCTGGTCCTGAGCCATCCCCATGATCAGCTGTGGATCAGACTGTTGTGATCCATAGGGTTTTCCCTGGCTGATTTTCAGAAGTAGATCATCAGGCCTTTCTTCCTAGTCCATCTTTGGAAGCTCCACTGAAACCTGTTCAGCATCATCGCAACACGTGAGCCTCCGCTGACAGACAAGTAGTGGCTGCACATAAGGTGCATTGGCTGGGAATTGAACCCAAGGGGTCCTGAATGGAGGGTGAGAATTCTACCACTGAACCACCACTTTTCCCATCTTAACCACAATACCTTGCTCTTAACCACTATCCCACAGTGCCCCCTGTAGGAGCAAAGGCTCAACAGGTAGGCTGGCTAATCATTGAGAAGTCCAGGTGGCAGACAGAGGTCTCTGAATGTGACTTGGATGGTGGCAGTGGGAGTGACTCAGGCTGGGTCTTACCCGGTCCATGCAGAGTTACTGCTGAATTAGCAAGTGGTGCCCATAGGGAACAAAGCCCAGATGTGCCCCAGGGCTTGTCCCAGCTTCAGGAACGATTCTCATGGGTGACCAGAGACAGTTTAGAATATTAGAAGAAAACTGAGAAGATAGAGAGGGTCTTTAGGCAGGGGTCCTCCTGCCAGCCTTGCCCTGACTTCTGCAGCCTCCACCCTCCCTGGGGAGAGGGTCTCAGCTGCCAAACTGAAAACCTGGGACTGGCATGCGGGCCTTTGCCGGTGGCTTCCTGTCCTCTGCCCTGTGCCCAGTAACTATGGGTGCACAGCCCGTGGCTGGATGTTCTGAGACATGCTATCTGGCAAATGCCATGTGTACTTTGGGCAACCATGAAACAGGACACAGTTCATGACCACCCTGTAACATGCAGAAAATAGATATTCTGGGACACTTCTCTAGGCTAGTTAGGATTTTCCAGTCCAAATGGGCCTGTTTCCCACAGTGTCACCGTGTATGGCATTATCTTACAAAAATGCCATTGGAAAGAAAGCGTGCTGAATAAAAATCCATGATACCCGACATACGTGATGTTGACTCATCTGCTGTTTTAGGTGATCAGACCTTTGGGTATTATAGCACAAACCACTTTCTATCAAATCGACTTCAACTCACAGCAACCCCATGTGTGTCAGAGTAAAACTGTGCTCCACAGGGTTTTCAATGGCTGATTTTTCAGAAGTAGATCACCAGGCCTGTCTTCTGAGGTGCCTCTGGGCAGACTCGAACCTCCCACCTTTTGGTTAGCAGCCAAGTACGTTCACCGTTTATACCGCCCAGGGCCTCCTACAGTGGTTAAGAAAATGGATGGCCTGGGTTTGAGTCTTGACTCTGCCACTTACTGGCTGGGTGGTCTTGGGCAAGATGTTTAACCTCCTTCTCAGTTTTCTCATCTGTAAAATGGGGATAATAATAGTTTTGTCTCATAAGTTTACCGTGAGGATTTAATCGATGTAATATATTTAAACATATGTAAAGTGCTCACAACACCCGGAGTATATATAGCCGATGCTCTACAGGTCTTAGCTGTTATTATTACCAAAATGAGATACGATGTAGCTTTCTTGCACTAGACATGCCTCACCTTTAGCCAGGTCACAACCAGCCCATCACTGCCCGCCGTACTTATAACCAAGGGCGGGAGATTTTGGCCGAGCGGGGCAGTTTGCTGAGCTGGCTTGGATTCGGACCTTCTTAGCCCCGAGCCTGCCAAGTTCCTGGGCTGTGCCTCAGTCCCCACTCTCCCACCCCTCCGCCGGTACCGCGACGCCTGCGCGGGGGCAGCCTGTGCTTCTTTCTGGCGCCCCCTGCGGGCCCGCCGCCCCAGCAGGGCCCTTGGCTGGTCCTCGGGCCGCAGCCCCCACCGTCTCCGCCCGCAGTCAGGGTGGGACCTCGCTGCCTTTCGCCCGGTCCGCAGGTCACTTACCGCTGCAGCGACCCCTCGCGGCCGCCAGGGGCCCCAGCAGCGAGCAGTAAATCTCCTCCAGCCTCTCCTGGTGACCGGCCCGGCTGGGGCTGGGCTCATTAGCCATTTGCTCAACGGCGGCCACCACAGCGTGGAAATACCGCTCCAGGGCGCGGCGAGGGCTGGCCTGTCGAGGAGGAGCGTCAGAGCCTGGGTTCCGACCCAGCACCCACCCAACCCAGCTGCTAAGCCAAATCCAGGGACATGGACACCCAGCGTAGCACCTCCCCTTCTGCCTCTGGGGGGTCGGATGGGACCTCTCTGCGGAAGGCTTCTGGGCCGCACACTCAGGCCGGTACTCCTGCCCGATGCCTGGTTTTGAGAGACAGCTGGTGCCCTATGGCGTCTGTAACCCAGAGGGGCAGGGATGGCCACTGACTCCACCCCTTTGAGAGTATCAGCAAGCACTTGGTGCAGTGTTCTGCCGCTACTGGGTGTAAACTGCAGGAAGGCAGGGATTTTGTCTGTTTTGTTTACAGCTGCATCCCTGACATCTAGAACAGTTCTTGGCACATAGGAGGTGCTCAATAAATATTTGTTGAATAAATATTTCCTAAACTTCTTTTGTTGGCTGGGAATTGAACCTGGGTCAACTACTGAGAATGCAGCTCTGTGCACCACCATACCACCAACGCTAAGCATAACAACGATTGTGAGGATGGCGCAGGACCGGGCAGTGTTTCGTTCTGTTGTACATTGGGTCGCTATGAGTCGGAACCGACTCGATGGCACCTACAGCAACATTCAGTTCTTATATGACCTTGACAAACCACCTATACTATTACTTACTCTGTGTTTTTCTTAAACCAGCTCACTTTTTTGGTTCAAAATTATTTCAAAAGGAAACTATACTGCCACTCTCAAAAATAAAGCCAGAGTCGCTTGTCATAAATAGAAAATATCTAAAATGAATATAATTATCCCAGAGCACTATTATTAAATTCTAGCTAGGTACTGTTGCCTGCCAAGGTTTTGAGCTCGAAGCTCACTTCCTGTTTCTTCAAAAAAAAAGGAGAGGTTAGGGGCATAGGGACAAGCTAAGCCTTTCCCTTAATGGAAACAGAAGATTTGAAAGAGAAAGGAAAGAAGTTTCTCCCTGTGTCATTCAGTATTCCAGCGGCACAGCGAGACATCCTGTGAAGTGCTGCCTTGTATCATGTTCTCTGGCTCTGTTCCCCCACGCCCATCCCACCAACAATTAACCGCAATCTCATAACTGAAGACGCAGGAGCCAGAACAAGTGACAAGGCCAGGCACACCAGGGCTTGCTCTAATCTCAGTTCTGGGCTGGGGGTTTGCTAAGGGGATGTCTTATCTCCCTGGGCCAAGGGGTAGTGGGTCATTCTGACTAGCTATGGGTCAAATAGTTGTTGAACGAACAAATGAATGAAGGGAAGCATCGGGAGGAATATGTAGTCAGACTTTGAAGGGGCAAGAGGGAGCATCTCATCTTGTTGCTTCATTTTATAAACTCCCCACTACTTAACGAATATTTACTGAGCTCCACTATGAGCCAGGCACTGTGCTGGAATACCGCAGTTAACAAACAGGCAAAAATTCCTGTCCTCATGGAGCTTATAGTGTGTGTGTGAGAGAGAGAGAGATAACAAACAAAATAACTAAAATTCCTAGTATGATAGATAACGGTAAGTACTGAAGAGAAAAATAAAACAGGTAAGGGGGATGTGAAATTTGGGGAAGGGGCTGAAATTTTCAATAGTGTGGTCGGGGAAGCCTCACTGAGAAAGTGACTCTTAAGACCTGAAGGAAGCGGAGGAACATTCCAAGCTTAGGCAACAGCAAATGCAAAGGCCCTGGGGTGCAAGTGTGTCTGGCATGTTGGAGGAACAATGCCGAGGCCAGTGTAGCTAGAGCAGAGAGAATGAGAGGGAGGGTACAAGAGATAGGTCAGAGAGGAAAGCAGCGGGTGAGGACAGATCATGAATCTTGTAGGCCGTTGTAATGACTTTCGCTTTGATTCCAAGTGAGATGATGTAGTCAGACTGGTGGCTACTCAGATTTCCACCTTCAGGACTGAGGCACTCATTGCCTCAGCTGCTGAGAGTGCTGGCAGCTGATAGCTCTCCACTGGGTCCCTCTCCAAAGTTGTCCTCACCTGGAGAGAGACCCCTCTCCCAAGGTCATGTTCCCTTCCTGAGATAGTCCGCATTCAATGACTAGCTGATGTGGAGATATAAAGGCCTGGCCCCGTCGTCCTAATTCAGGGCAACTCTGAAAGGCCATCTCAGCTCCAGAGCTTGCCCCAGAATCAGCAACTACATTCCAGTTCAGTGTCTCCCTCTGCCCGATCCTGTGCCCTTCATGCCCCACAGGGGTCAATCCTGAGAGAGCTCCCCAGTAAACTTCCTCTGAATCAGAGGTTACTTCCCAGGGAACCCTGTGACAGATGGGGAGCCACAGAGGTGCTGCGCAGAGGACTGGCGGAAGCTGACTCCCATTTTAGCAGCTGCAGAATTGACACTAGGTGGCTAGGGCAGGAGCAGAAGCAGGGGGACAGGAGGCTGCTGCAATGATGGGGGTAAGAAATGACAACAGCTTAGACCAGGGTGGTGGCAGGCGAAGTGGAGAGACGTGCTTAGATCCCGCCCATATTTTGAAGGTGGAGCCAACAGGAAGGACTAAAGGATGACCCCAAGGGGTTTTGCCTGAGCGAGTGGAAGAACAGCATGGGTGTGAGCTGACATGGGGAAAGGCTGTGGGTGGAGCCGTTTCTAGAGAAATGAGGAAAAGAGCAAGATTAGACCCCCAGAAGCTGTGGTTGCTCAGAGCCATGCTGCCAACCCACAGGAGAGCTAGCTCTCAAGGATGAGTCTTCTGACTTCCTTCCTTGGCCTCGTCCGCGTGTCCCTCCAGAAATCTCTGGCTTCAAGGTTAGCAAGGAAGCCTCACCTGGTCCTCACACCCCTGACCCCACATGGGGCAGCCCTACCTGGAGGCTTTCTCACCTCCAGTGCCCAGAACCTGGTACCAGAGGGTCAGAGAGGGGCTGTCCCAAGCTGACATTTCAGTCTCAGGACCTTGCAGCTGGTCCTGCGGACACTGCAGAGACCAACCTCCTCCCTACCTGGGCTTCAGACCAGAGGTCTGACTAGGGGGTGGGGGCAGGTAGAGCACTGTGTCCTGGGCATCCTTGCGTGCCTGAGGTGAGAGCCAGTTAGTAGTTTCTACTGGCCACCACAGTTTCCATTGCCAGCTGTGAGAGATCATTCAACAATTGATATTAATTGCCGTAGGTGCTATTTTCCAGAGTTAGGCCCCTTTCTCAGACCAAGGTTCTCAGCAGACAGGATGTGGGCTGGTGGTCAGACAAGGCCTCTCCTCTGGGCCGGTGACTGGCTGAGTCATCTCTCCTAGGCCGCACTTGATCTCAAGCAGCCAAGGTACAACTGGGAAGAGCACTCCGGAAGCTGCCTCAAGGGGCTGAATTTCTGAGAGGGGAGCAGGGGCTTGGGGAGGAGGTGGGGAATGGTGGCCAACAAGAGCTGGAGAGCCCAGGCCAGGCTGATGTTGATGAGCCTTAACATCCAATGGGGGAGGGGACATGCCAGAGGACCCCTGAGGACCCCGCCAGCTCTAAGCTTCTGGGGGTTTCTCAGACCAATGATGCATTCCTTATAGTCTCTCCCTGCTCCTCTTCTGCCCCTCCCCCAATTCTCTACACACACAAATTTAGAATCTGGATAAAGCGGGTTCTGGATAAAGTGAGGTGGAGGGGTGGGGACATAACGTTCTGACTATGCCTAAAAAAAAAATACAGGTTTTACTTTCTGCGTTTCGTTTTTCCACTGCAAAGTAATGTGTGTGACAGACCTGGTAGTTCTGACACTGAACCCGACCCTATTCCTGACCTGGCATCTCTCAAACCTACTCCATTCCTGATACCCTCAAGGCCTCATCCCTAGCCTTATCCCTGAACTCCAGTGGCCTCCAACTCAGGGATGGAGTAGGGCTTGGAATGGCCAGTGTTCCCATGTCACTGAGTAAGAAAAATCAGTGTTCTTACATGTTGGGACTTGATTGTGTCAAAATGGCACCATCAATATGCCCTGTTTTGTGAGCCAGAAATGATTACTAGAGTCTCTAAAAGGGCAGTAGGAGCTGCTGGGTCAGCAGGCAAACTCTGAGTCAGGAAAGCTCCTCCCTTCCCCACCTGCCTAATAGCCATAGCCAGTTGCCAAACAGGAGGACAGTGTCCTATATTAGGGGAGATCGGAGTGCTAAAACCAAGATGGGGCCCTAGTGTGTCCCACAAGTGAACCTTGTGTTTAGGACCAGATGTGTTGGCCTGGCTTCCTGAACAGGATGAGAGTGTAGGCTGATTCCCTTTCCCAGGGTGTCTTGACCCAAAACCCATCCCATAGGAGCTGATGGCCATCAGCACATCCCTCCGCTCTGCCCTGAGCATATGTCAACATTCCCAAGAACTGCTTGGCTGAACATGTACATTATACAGCACCTGACCAACCCCGCTTCTATACCTGCTCCTAGTGGGGTGGGAACGGGGTCCCTCTTCTGCAGCACAAGAGGGGTGTGTGCAGACCATCATCCCTGTGTCAGCTGCTGCAGGACAAAAGGACAAAAGGAAAGACACCAATGCCCAGTACTGAAGCTGGCCTTGGTCTGTCTCTCCTCTACGTAAATGAAGTGTTGTTTCATTGAGTGCCTGTGTGTGATTCGTACTTTTTTGGCAACCTCAGACTTTGGTTTGACAGTTCGGCACAGCCAGCAGGATCGACACTTAGGTATGAGTTAGTGGGGCATGGGGGCATTTCTACACGATGCAGTTGTGTGCTATGAACGCCCCAAAGGGAATGTTATAAAAGGAGGGGCGGTCAAGAACCCTCAACAGGGCCAAGCCAGGGGCTAACCACAAGGGACGGTATTCTAAAGATGTGAATGGTGCCTTTTGAGGAAAGGAGTGATAGAAAATAGTAAACGTGGTCTAAAGAGCGACATCAAAACCCAAAAAACCCATTGCCGTCGAGTCGATTCTGACTCATAGCGACCCTATAGGACAGAGTAGAACTGCTCCATAGCGTTTCCAAGGAGCGGCTGGTGGATTTGAGCTGCCAACATTTTGGTTAGCAGCTTGAGCTCTTAATTACTGTGCCACCAGGGGGAGAGATGCAGCAGTACATAAAAGGCACCCACCAGAGGGAGGATCCAAGATGTAGGATCCAGAATATGAAGAACTCCTCATGGGAAACAACAGGAGGAAAAGCAACCCACCCAATGTATTTTGATGGACAAAGCAGGGTCTGAGTCATGGGCTGGGAAAAGAACTGACACACCACCTCCTGGGACAAGACAAGCAGGGAATAACTGAACCCTCGAGGGTGACCTCTCCCCCTGGGTGCCTACCCCCTCCTGCAGTGGCAGCACCACAGCCCCAAGTCTTAGCACCTCAGAAACTTAGCCACCATTTAGTCCAGGCCTCCAGGAGTCTTCACCACATCACCCCACAAAATGGCCCCCTCTGACAGTCTTGCACCCACTGCCCCTGGGAGCAACTCCCCACCCAAGAAGTCCAAGCAAAGCACCTGGTGTCAACCCTTGACAAGAAAATCTCCAACCTACTGGATCTCTTGGGCCTTGTATAGGGGCTGAGGTTGAGTCAAAGAGACAAGGCTAGAAAATAAGTAAGTGTTGGAAACACCTAGATGCCCAACATAGGAGCAGCGGATTGGTAGATAAGTTACAGCACATTCATGAGAGAGAATATTGTGCAAACATTAGAAATACATATTTTCCAAAGAGTACTTAACTGCAACGGGAGAATAAACATATATATATGCACATGTTGTTGTTAGCTGTTGTCAGGTTGGCCCCTGACTCATGGCAACCCCAAGCACAATGGAAGGAACTGCTGCCTGGTCCTGTGCCATCCCCATGATTGGTTGTGGACTGGACCATTGTGATCCATAGAGTTTCATTGGCTGAATTTTGGAAATAGATTTCCAGGCCTTTTTTCCTAGTCCATCTTAGTCTGGAAGCTTTGCTGAAACCTGTTGAGCATCATAGCTGCACGTAAGCCTCCACTGACAGAAGGGTGGTGGGTGCACATGAATTGCATTGACCAGGAATTGAGTCTGGATCTCCCACATGGAATGTGAGAATTCCACCACTGAAACACCAACTAACCAAAGCAAACCTGTTGTCATCGAGTCGATTCCAACTACAGTGACCCCCATAAGACAGAGTAGAACTGCCCCACGGGGTTTCCAAAGCTTTAAATCTTGACAGAAACAGACTGCCACATCTTTCTCCCACGGAGCAGCTGGTGGGTTCAAACTGCTGACCTTTTGGTTGGCAGCTGAGCAATTAACCACTGCACCATCAGGGCTCCGTCTTGAAACATCAATGCACCCTATATTATGCACATATATATATATCTATATGTTATGGATTCAACTGTGTCACCCAAAAATATGTACTGTAAACCCTAACTGCTATGCCTGTGGTTATAATCCCATTTGAGAATAGGTTGTCTTTGTTATTTTAATGAGACAGGATTACTGTAGGGTGTGTCTTAAATCAATCTCTTCTGAGATATAAAAGACATTAAACAAGGAAGCTAGGAAGTAGAGATGGGAGAAGAGAAATACCAAGCCACATGAAGATTGCCCAGGAGCAGAAGATCAGAAGAGACAAGGACCTTCTTCCAGAGCCAACAGAGAGAGAAAGCCATCTCCTGGGGCTGGAACACTGAACTCAGATTTCTAGCCTCCTTAACTGTGAGAAAATAAATTTCTGTTTCTTAAAGCCACCCACTTGTGCTATTTCTGTTATAGCAGCACTAGATAACTAAGACAGAATTTGGTTCCAGAAGAGTGGGGTGTTGCTCTAACAGATACTTAAAATGAGGAAGCAGTTTTAGAATTGGATAATGGGTAGGGGCTGGAGGAGTTTCAAGGTGCCTAATAGTAAAGCCTAGATTGCTTTGAAGAGAATGTTGGTAGAATTATGGATGTCAAAGGTAATTCTGGATAAGGCTCAGGAGGAAGTGAGGAGAGCTATAGAGAAAGACTGTAACATCTGAGAGAATATATATGGCACCAGCAACAGAATATTGCTAGAAATGTGGACACTAAATTTGCTTCTGGTGAGGCTTTAAAAAGAAGATGAGATTAAGCTCATGACTGATGGATCTAACCAACTACAGTGGCAGAAAACCCATTAGCTTATATTGAAGGGGTCAGAGACAGGACAAAAGGAAAGCAACTATCTGCCTCTTGGAATTCTACAGGCAGGAAACAGGCCAAAGGAGGTACATCTGTTGGCCTCCAAGAAAAAAGAGCCATCCCTGAAGCAGCTTGGAGATCAGCAGAACTGTTCAAAGGAGCACCGAAAGCAGGACCTTCTCAGTTTCAAAGGGTGAGGCCACGGTCTCCTGAATCTCAAAGGGTGGGGCCATAGCTTCCTAGGTTTCAAAGAGTTGGATCTTCATCAGCTGGGTTCTGGAGTGTGGGGCTGCCGTTAAAGTGTGCCGGGGGTTGGGGCCACCACCGAAAGCTGAGGGGGAGGGGCTGCCGTGCCTAAGGGGCAGAGGTACTGGGCCTGCTGGGGCCATGGGGGTAGGCTCGACACTCGGAAGGACTAGGAGAAAGGGGCCGCCCAAAGCTGAGGGAGCAGAGTTGCCGTCCCAGTGGGCCTAGAAGGCAAAGCTGAAGCCCAGGGCCAAAGGGTCTCCACCCAGAATCCAGAGGATGTGGCCAACACCCAGAGTCTGGAGGGCAAGGTCATTGCCCAGATGGTCTCAGAGAACAGAGGATTATTTTCAAGCCTTGAGACCTAATGTAAATTGTTCTGCTGGGTTTTGGACTTGCTTGATGCCTGTTACCCCTTCTTTCCCTCCAATTTCTCCCATTTGTAATGGAAGTGTCTACCTTGTGCCTGTTCCACCATTGTACTTTGGAAACAGATAACTTGTAGTCTAGATTTCACAGATTCACAGATAAACAGGAATTTTGCCCCAGGATGGAATATGTTTAAAGTCTCATCCATATTTGATTTAGATGATTCAGATGAGATTTTAGACTTGAAGTTGATTTAAGACTTTTGGGATGATGTAATGGGGTGAATGTGCTTTCTATGTGGGAAAGACATGAATTTGGGGGATGGCAAATGGTGGAATGTTATGGATTGAATTGTGTCCCCCCAAAATGTGTCGTAAATCCTAACCTCTATACCTGTGGTTATAATCCCATTTGGGAGTGGATTGTCTTTGTTATGTTAATGAGACAGGATTAGTGCAGGGTGTGTCTTAAGTCAATCACTTTTGAGATGTAAAAGAGATTAAAGGAGCAAACTGGAAAGTAGAGATGGGGGAAGAAATATGCCAAGCCACATGAAGATCCCCCAGGTGCAGAAGCTCAGAAGAGAGAAGGTCCTTCCTCCAGAGCCAACAGAAAAAGCCTTCCCCTAGAGCTGACTCCTGAATTCAGACTTCAAGCCTCAAGGAATTGATGGAATACCAATTGAGATGTTTCAACAAATGGATGCAACACTGGAAGCGCTCACTTGTCTATGCCAAGAAATTTGGAAGACAGCTACCTGGCCAACTGACTGGAAGAGATCCATATTTGTGCCCATTCCAAAGAAAGGTGATCCAACAGAATGCCAAAATTATAAAATAAAAAAAATCATTAATATCACACACAACTAAATTTTTACTGAAGATAATTCAAAAATGGTTGCAGCAGTACATTAACAGGGAACTGCCAGAAATTCAGGCTGGGTTCAGAAGAGGATGTGGAACAAAAGATATCACTGCTGATGTCAAATTGATCTTGACTGAAAGCAGAGAATGCCAGAAAGATGTTTACCTGTGTTTTATTGACTATGCAAAGGCATTTGACTGTGTGGCTCATAACAAATTACAGATAACATTGTGAAGAATGGAAATTCTAGAACACTTAATTGCACTCATGCGGAACCTGTTCATAGACCATGAGGCAGTTGTTTGAACAGAACAAGGGGATACTGCGTGGTTTAAAATCAGGAAAGGTGTGCATCAGTGTTGTATCGTTTCACCATGCTTATTCCATCTGTATGCTGAGGAAATAATCTGAGAATCTGGACTCTATGAAGAAGAACAGGGAATCAGGATTGGAGGAAGACTCATTAACAACCTGTGATATGCAGATGACACAACCTTGCTTGCTGAAGTGAAGAGGACTTGAAGCACTTACTGATGAAGATCAAAGACCACAGACTTCAGTATGGATTACACCTCAACATAAAGAAAACAAAAATCCTCACAAATGGGCCGGTAAGCATCATCATGATAAACAGATAAAATATGGAAGTTGTCGTGGATTTCATTTTATTTGGATCCACAATCAACGCCCATGGAAGCAGTAGTCAAGAAATAAGACGATGTAGTGCATTGGGCAAATCTGCTGCAAAAGACCTCTCTGGAAGTGTTAAAAAGCAAAGATGTCACTTTGAGGACTAAGGTGTGCTTGATCCAAGCCATGGTATTTTCAATGGCTTTATATACATGCAAAAGCTGGACAATGAATAATGAAAGCTGAAGAAGAATTGATGCCTTTGAATTATGGTGTTGGTGAAGACTATTGAATATACCATGGAATGCCAGAAGAATGAACAAATCTGTCTTGGAAGAAGTACAACCTGAATGCTCCTTAGAAGCAAGGATGACAAGACATCGTCTCACATACTTTGGACATGTTATCAGGAGAGACCTGTCCCTGGAGAGGGACGTTATGCTTGGTAAAGTAGAGGGTCAGCAAAAAAGAGGAAGACCCTCAAGAAGATGGATTGACACAGTGGCTACAACAATGGGCTCAAGCATAGCAATGACTGTGAGGATGGTGCAAGACCGGGCAGTGTTTCATTCTGTTGTACATAGGGTCACTATGAGTGCTGACTTGATGGCACCTGACAGCAACAACAAGCCTCCTAAACTGTGAGAAACGTTTGTTAAAGCCAGGCATTTGAGGTATTTTTGTTACAGCAGCACTCG
The DNA here is from genome assembly GCA_030035585.1 of Dugong dugon. Lineage (NCBI taxonomy): Eukaryota > Metazoa > Chordata > Mammalia > Sirenia > Dugongidae > Dugong > Dugong dugon. Next base: position 59,201,856 of record CM057470.1, read on the forward strand.
ACAACTAAAACACTATATCTGCAGGGTAAATGTAGAGCTTGATATCTCAATTTGTTAAAAAAAAGAGTGGAGGGACTGGAAGACAGTTGACCATAAGTTTGAATTCAAATAGATCTGGGTTCAAATCCTGGCTCAGTCACTTCTTATTAACTTCTCTGTGCCTTGTCTTCCCCGTCTGTAAATGGAGACAATTCCACAGGGTTGTGGTGAGAATTTAAAAATGTGATACATGTAAAATGCTTACCACAGTGCCTGGAACATAACAGGCAATCAGGAAGTGGTGGCTATTATTATTATCATTGTCATCATTATAAATATTATATACCTAAAAATGTTAATTGTTATTATGTTTGGGTAGGAGGACTATTCGTGATTTTAATTTTCTTCTTTGGCTTATCTGCATTTTTTCAGATTTTCCTCAGTGAATATGTATGAATTTTTTATTTTAGGGGAAATAGGCAATATGAAACAGAAGAGGAAAGATGAGTGGAGGGAGTGCTTGGTGTGGGCATGCAAGGAGCTTGATTGGAACTGACAAGGGCTGGGAAAGCAATTACCTGCAGCTTCTTTTGCAGAGCAGCCAAGTGGCAGGCCTCCCCCAGGGCAGCCTGCAGGGCGTGGGAGACCACGTGGCGCATGCAGGCCTCCGGTGTCTGCTGCACCTGAGCCGCCTGGATCTCCAGCAACAGGGCATTGCACACGGAGGCGGAGACCAGCTCAGGATCCACGAAGAGGAACACTCTGAGGGCAGAGATGGGTGGGGCAGAAGGGGGCTGATAAGAATGACTGCTGGGAGAGGGGCACCCTTAGAGACTTGCAGCTCCCCAAGTCATTGAGTTCCTCCTAAAACAAGAAGTTCAAATTCAAAAGCCTATAGGAGGGACAATAGGGAGTGGAGGGAGCTGTGGCATACGCATCCCTCCTAGAGGGGCAGCTGGTACTCAGTTACAGTCCACTATCTTCAAATAGGAAAGCGGGCTCAACTTCATGTCTTGGCAAGTTCCAACCTAAATCCTGCTCTTCTGTGAAAGGGCCAGTGCCCTGGCCCAGTGATCACGTCACCCTCTAGGAACCACCCTAAATCCTTACAGCTAAAACTTGAGTGCTGAACCTGAGTGAGTCCTGTCTTCTCCCATCACCCTATCACACTAGAAAACCAGTCTCACACTCACCCTCTCCTTCTTGTTCAACTCTGTCATCCCAACCTCTCCCAGGTTCTAGTTTTCCAGTCCTAACTCCTCTGGATCCCCTTCTCCTCCCTGCACCCTTCATGAACACAGAACCTCAAGCCTTAACCCACACTGGGCCTTTTAGTGCCAAGTCAGCAAAGGTGCCTGCAGAGGAGAAAGGCATGCACCCCATCTTCATCAGACCCTCCCCCAACACAAACAGTGGATACTTCCTCAATCTTATCTAGGTACACACAGATGAAAGCCCCCTTTCTCACCAGACTGTGGCCCAGAGGCCCTACAACACAGATATCCTGGAACCACTTCAAACTGCCGGGCTGGCTTGAAGCTGCATCATGGCCAGGGGCAGGTTGGAAGTGGAACAACAGGACTCCAGAGTAGCCCTGTGACCAGGTCCACCCTCTGCATATGAGCAGGTTGGCTTTAAGTCCAGCCCCCTAAAAAAGATCTATCCTGCCTTCGATGGTCTCTGGAGGAGGATATGTCCAATTCACCCTTGAAAATGCACTCTGCTGTTGGACAGATGTCACAGTTGGGAAGCTCTTAGTGTCCAAGCCAGCTTCCTCTTTTTTCCTGCTGTCTGAGAGCAGTCACATAGTCCCCTAGCCGTGAGGACTGAAGGCAGCAACCTTCTGGGACACTCACCTCTCCTGGTAGGGATACAGCTCACTTATCAGGTTCTGTTCAGCAATGACCATCCTTTGGTACAGTGTTCCTGCAAACAGACCACTTTAGCTAACCAGCCCCTGAGTCTCTGACTCCCCACCTTCCACAGGGAGTACTGAAGCTTTCTGAGCTCCCCTGCAGCCTGAAGAAAGAAGCAGGACCTGGGGTGGCAATGGAGTTGTAGCATGGAGAAAAAGGCACCCTGCAGCTCTTACCTGGAACAGCTGTTTCTGTCTTTAGCCGGATAGCGCAGTCCAAGGCAACCGTGCAATAGGGAGTGGGCAAGGTGAGTAACCTCGTGCAAAAGGTGTAGGTTCTCTGGTAGAGCTCCTTGGTGATGCCTGTAGCCTGGGAGAGAAGGGGTAGTTCGGGTGTCCAGAGCTCTATCTCTTGAAGGGTCCTGGGTTGGATCAGATTAAGGTGGGAGAAGAGGAAGAACAGGCCTGACACCAGGCTGGGGCTCAGACTTCTCTCCCTACCCACCTGGTTGTTCACGACCCCCAGTCTACAGCTTTCAGCCTTCTCCCAGCACCTGTAAGACATCGCCTCTTGGATGCCCTACGCAAACTTAGTGTTATGGATTGAATTGTGTCCTCTAAAAATGTTTTGTAAATCCTAACCTCTATATCTATGGTTATAATCCCATTTGGGTATGAGTTTTCTTTGTTATGTTAATGAGCCAGGATTAGTGTAGAGTGTATCTTGAGTCAGTCTCTTCTGAGATATAAAAAAGATTAAATGCAAGCTAGAAGCAGAGACGGGGTAAGATAGATGCCAAGACACATGGAGATCTCCCAGGAACCAGGAAGCAGAAACTGAAGAGACAAGGACCTTCCTTCAGAGCCAACAGAGACAGAAAGCTTTCCCCTAGAGCCAGCACCCTGAATTTGGACTTCTAGCCTCCTAAACTGTGAGAAAATAAATTTCTGTTTGTTAAAGCACCCACATGTGGCATTTCTATTATAGCTGCACTAGAAACTAAGACAGAACTTGATACCGAGAAGTGGGGGTGCTGCTGTAACAGATACCTAAAATGTGGAAGCAGTTTTGGAATCGGGTAATAGGTAGAGGCTAGAAGAGTTGCAAGGTGCCTAAATAGTAAAAGCCTAGATGCCTTGAAGAGACTGTTGGTAGAATTATGGACTTCAATGGCAACTCTGGTGAGGGCTCAGAAGGAAGTGGGAAGAGCTATAGAGAAAGTCTCTATCGTCTTAGAGAATACATATGGCACCAGCAATAGACTGTTGCTAGAAATGTGGACATTGTTTGCTTCTGATGAGGCTTTAAAAAGAAAACGAGATTAAGCCAGTGACTGATGGATCTAACCAACTACCACAGCAGAAAACCCATCAGCTTAGACTGAAGGGGTCAGAGACAGGACAAAAGGAAAGAGAACAGTCTGCCTCTTGGAAATCTACAGGCAGGAAACAGGCCAAAGGAGTTATATCTGTTGACCTCCAAGTAAAAAGGACCATCCCTGGGGCAGCTCGGAGGTCAGCAGAACTGTTCAAAGGAGCACGGGAAGCAGGAGCTTCGTGGTTTCAAAGGGTGGGTCCACAGTCTCCTGGATCTCAAAGTGTGGGGCCACAGCCTCCAGGGCTTCAAAGAGTTGGATCTTTGCCAACTTGATTCTGGAGTGTGGGGCTGCCGTTAAGGTGTGCCAGGAGGATGGGGCAACTGCCCAAAGCTTAGGGGATGGGGCTGCCATGCCCAAGAGGCAGAACAGGGCTTGTCAAGGCCAAGGGGGTGGGGTCGCCACTCAGATGGACTAGGAGAATGGGGAGACCCAAACTTGAGGGAGCAGCATTGCTGTCCCAGTGGTCCTGGAAGGCAAAGCTGAAGCCCAGGGTCGAGGGGCCTCCACTCAGAATCCAGAGAGCATGGCCAACACTCAGAGTCTGGAGGGCAGGGCCATTCCCAGATGGTCTCAGAAAACAGAATATTATTTTCAAGCCTTGAGAGCTAATGTAAATTGTTCTGCTGGGTTTTGGATTTGCCTGGTGCCTGTTATTCCTTCTTTCCCTCCAATTTCTCCCGTTTGTAATGGAAGTGTCTACCTTGTGCCTGTTCCACCATTGTACTTTGGAAACAGATAGCTTGTAGTCTAGATTTCACACATCCACAGATAAAGAGGAATTTTGGCCCAGGATCAAATACATCTAAAGTCTCACGCATATTTGATTTAGATGATCAGAAGATGAGGTTTTGGACTAGGAGTTGATTTAAGACCTTCGGAATGATGTGATGGGGTGTGTTTTGCATGTGGGAAGGACATAAATTTTGGGGAGCCAAAGGGTAGAAAGTTATGGATTGAATTGTGTTCCCCCCAAAATATGTGTTGTAAATCCTAACCTCTATGCCTGTGGTTATAATCCCATTTGGGAATGAGTTGTCTTTGTTATGTAATGGGACAGAATTAGTGTAGGGTGTCTCTTAAGTCAATCTCTTTTGAGATATAATAGAGATTAAACATGCAAGCTAGGAAGCAGAGATGTGGGAAGAGAGATGCCAAGCCACGTGAAGATCACCCAGGAGCAGAAGCTCAGAAGAGAGAAGGACTTTCTTCCAGAGCCTACAGAGACAGAAAGCCTTCCCCTAAAGCTGACTCCCTGAATTCAGACTTCTAGCCTCCTAAACTGTGCAAAAATAAATTCCTGTTTGTTAAAGCCACCCATCTATGGTATTTCTGTTACAGCAGCACTCGATATCTAAGACATTTACCAAGGTGGAAATTCATCTCATCATGTTCTGCTAACAAACTAACTCCCCACTTAGCTCTCTGCTCAGTCAGGTCCACACAGCTCTACAGTTCTCCAGGCTAACCTTGAAGTTACTTCTGAAGAGTAACCTTGAAGTAACCTTGGAGTTACTTCTCAAGAACATCCTTGGCTTCTCCTTGCATCCCACAGGCATGAGATACACCCCAGTGCCCAAAAGGCTTCATTCCTCCCATTCCTCACTGTGCTGTCTGCCTTTGCCAGAGGCAGTCCCTGCCCCAGATGCTCCAGCACCTCCAGAATTACTCTTCCTGCCTCTCGTCTTCTTCTCCATCCACTCCCACCCCTGCAACTAACTACATGCAGTTCTCAATTACTCTTCCAAGACACTTTTCGTTAATCATGCCCCTTCTCTGTGTAGGGATCAATGTTGGCTCCTGTTGCACATATGAGTAAACCAAAGACCTCACTCTGGCATGTGAAGCCTCCCATACACTCACTCTCCAGACTGCCTTGACTTGCCCCATTGTCTCTGTACTTCTGTCTCTTCATGTATTAGGGCATAGCTAGTGGATAGAAACCAGTTTGGAGCAGGCAATCCAAGAGTTTTTCTAGACTCACACTGGCAGGGACTCACACTTAGGGGCACCATGTGGATCACCACTGCCACCTTGACCTCAGCCCCAGCTCACCTTCATGAGCACGTACATTAGCGTATGCAGCAAGGGAATGATGATGTGCCTGAGGTCCTCGTTTTTTGCCTGGAAAACAGGAGATGACTTCATGTTTGTGGGCTGGGGGCTTGCCACATCCTACAGGAGGCAGTTTGAGCTGGAGGGTGCAGGAGAGGGGAGTAGGAAGTAGCATTTCATCATACCACCAGAAAACCAGTTGCCATGGAGTCAACTCTGGCTCATGGTGACCACATGGGTGTCAGAGTAGAACTGTGCTCCATAGGGTTTTCAGTGGTTAATTTTTCAGAAGTAGATCGCGAGGTCTTTCTTCCAAGTAGCCTCTGGGTGGCCTCAAACTGCCAACCTTTCAGTTAGCAGCTGAGAGTTTAGCCATTTCTACCACCTGGGGACTCCAAGGAGAATAAAATAAAAGGACAGTTTGCCCTGGCCCGAGCAGGTGTGGGGTGAGGAGGAGCACAGTTGTGGCATTCCTGCTGTGAGGGTGGGGGCTAGGGGTGGACAGTGGCTCCTGGAGCTCTATGGAGGTGGGTGGCGGTAGCATTGACTCAGGGCAGGAGCCACCAGGAAAGCGACAAGCAAGTCCCCAACCTGGAGGCTCCCTGAGAACAGTGTTTCCCAAATGGTTGCACACAGAATATTGGGGGTATGATGGAAAATTTTAGGTGATACAAGGATAATTATAAAAAGTTTTAATCATTTTGTGTTTATGCTTATGGGTGCCTTCTGTTTACAAGTGATAAATGGTTTTCCATTTATGGCCATGTTGCAGGGTTTATTTTTGAAATATATTGATTCAAATAAAATGATGCAAGTCAATTGAAAGAAAATATTGTTTACATAAAAGTACAGGCTGTTAGCTGCCATGGAGTTAGCCCTGACTCATGGCTACCCCATGCACAATGGAACGAAACACTGCCTGATCCAGCACCATCCCCATGATTGGTTGTGGATGGAACCATTGTTATCCATAGGGTTTTCATTGGCTGATTTTCAGAAGCAGACCACCAGACCTTTCTTCCTAGTCCGTCTTAGTGTGGAAGCTCCACTGAAACCTTTCAGCATCACAACAACATGCAAGCCTCCATTGATGGAAGGGTGGGGGCTGCGCATGAGGTGGATTGACCAGGAATCAAACCTGAGTCTCCAGCAAGGAAGGAGAGAAGTCCACAACTGAACCATCAATGCCCTCAGAAGGATAGGAGGGAGAAATATATGGTAAAAATCACAAGGGCACTCAACAAAAGACCCACGTTTGGGAGACATAGTGCTAACGGGGCTGAGCCCCCAGCCCGACTAGTCCCTCTCTTTCCTCATCCCCATCTGCCCCCGAAGCCAGAGAACCCACCTTCTCCAGCTCCCTGAGCAGGATACGGACCAGAGCTGGGCTCTTCTGGGGATCTCGCTCCACCTTCTTGTGCAGGGACCATCTCCACATGCCTGGGCCAGGAGAAAGGGGAGCCCAGCACCACCAGGCAGGAGGGCGATTCTCAGAGGAGAACCTCTGAGCAGGGCCCTTAGCCTGGGAGCCCCAGACAGCGCCTCTGAGCAGCTGCAGGCTGACCCTCAGCTCTAGGCCCACGTGACTGGCTTCTCACGTGTGGGTGAACTTGGATCTGCAGGCCCTGTGTGGACAGCGCATTCCCATGGCAGGAAGGAGGGGAAGGGGACACTGGCAGGGACAGCCCCAATCCTTCAAGCGGGTGTGCTCAAGGGAAAGGAGACAGCGTGTGCATGAGCTGAATGCTCGCAGGTCAGATTTCCTGAGCCTGTGCTCTGGAAGTTCTGTGGTGCGGAGGAGGGTTTTGTTTGAAAGTGGAGCTGGGGAACCCAAAAAACCCAAACCCGTTGCCAAAGAGGCGATTCTGACTCACAGCGATTTTACAGGACAGAGTAGAACTGCCCCATAGGGTTTCCAAGGAGCGGCTGGTGGATTCGAACTGCTAACATTTGGTTAGCAGCCGAGCTCTTAACCATTGTGCTGGGGAAGAGGGTTAAGAAAGAGGGAGCCAGATCCCCATGCACCCTACAACAGTGGCTGGGAAAGTGAAGCAGAGAGCGGGGAAGCCTTCTCTGTTGTTCTGACCCCAGACATTCGCAGCAGGAAGGGGGTTTGACTGGATACCCTTCCCCCTGCCAGCTCCAGGCTGGGACGCTTTCCCTGAACATGTGGGTACAGCTGACTGGGCTGGGGTGGGAAAGCAGAGGGAGCAGATGGACATGTGTCTACTGGCTCTTACCTTGGTTGCTCTGCAGGGCAGGGGCCTGGGCACCGAGTTCCCGGAGCACGGCCTGCACGCTCCTCAAGAGGTCCAGCTCTGCATCTGGGTGGCAGGGGGAGGGGAACGTGAGGACACGGCCTGGGAGCTCAGCCCACTGGTCTTATCATTGCCCCCACTTCCAGGACCTTCGACAATCCTCAGGAGGTACCCCACAGTAATCAGATTAGAGCTGGCAGCAAGGCAGCCAATACACTGGCCAGCGATGGGATACAGCCTTTCTATGGGCATGTCTAGGAGTCTCTGGGCGGCACAAACTGTTAAGTGCTCGACTACTAACCAAATGATCAGTGGTTCAAAAGTGGTTCGAACCCATCCAGAGCCTCCTCGGGGGAAAAAGCCCTGGCCATCTGCTTCTGAAAGGTCCCAGCGAGTTGGCAACTGGCTTGGTTTTTCTGGTTTTATTGGCATTTCTGTGTTCTTGGTAAACCAGCATTTCCCAAAGTGCAGTACATACACCACGGGTGGTACCGAAGATGATTTTAGGGGACACACAGTCTTCAAATATGAATAGTTAAGCACTTATTTTACTGTGTATTAGGGAAAAAACAAAATATATCTAACCAGCTCCTCAGCCTACGATGGCATGGCTATTGCTGACACTGAAGCTAAAACTTAAAAAGGGAGTTAATTTAAAGTCAATGTAAAGAAAAATGTCAGAGAAACACCAGCACAGGTGGTGCTCTGACATGGCAAAAATGTGAAGGTGATGTGAGAATAAATGACTGAAGTTTGGAGAGTGTGGTAGCCCAGAAACGGCGCTTCCCTGACGTCCAACTTTGCTGTTAGCTGCCATCCATCGAGTCGGCTCTGACTCATCGCGACTCCATGTACAACAGAACAAAACACTGCCCGGTTCCACGCCATCATCATGATCCCTGGTATGCTTGAGTACATTGTTGTGGCTATTCTATAGTGCCTTTCAACCTTGGGGGCTCATCTTCCAGCACTAGATCAGACAGCATTCTGTTGTGACCCATAGGGCTTTCATTGGGTAATTTTTAGAAGTAAATCACCAGGGCTTTCTTCCTAGTCTATTGCAGTCTGGAAGCTCCACTGAAACCTGTCCACCATGGGTGACCTTGTTGGTATTTGAAATACCACTGGCATAGCTTCCAGCATCATAGCAACACGCAAGCCACGTCAGTACAACAAACTGACAGACGGGTGGTGGAAACTCCAACTACAGGGAGTTTAACTGGCCAAGGTTCCCACCCTTCTGTGCCAAGGCCACACTTCCCAGCCAATACTAGAGTGCAGGATTCTAAAGCAGGACCATCCCTGGGAGATGCAGGACTTCTCTGATGGCCAACTTTGGACTTCTCTGGTTCCCCAACCATCCTGCTGAGCCTTTCTCGGAGTACCCGTCAGTCTAAGACACTTCTACCCACCCTTATTCCCTATCTTCTCCATTCAGGGTCTGACAGCTCTCTCAGCCTTCACTAGCTCCTTCTCCATTTTTTGTCACACAAGATCTTCTCCGAATAAATCCTTGTACCTTTAATTTCATTGTGGTATCTGCTTCCTGGGGGATTCGGACTAACATGGACATATGGGAAACACACCCTACGCGATAAACGCCTCTTTTCAGTGGGTTCCAAAAGAAGTGTGTCTTTATAAGTGTTGTTCTTTGGTTGCTGGACAATACAAACCACATAGCTCAAGGGTTCCCCTTTTGCCTCGGCTGTCAGGAAACGCATAGTCAAATCAGGGTCCAGCGTCATAGATCAGCTCATCTCAAGACACAGGGACCTCTTCTCTTCTTTGTTCCTCTCTGCTTCGATGCTCCTGCTGTATGATCTATTAACATAGTGTATATCTTATTTTTTTAAATTTTTTTCCCATACAAAAATTTATACATACATTGTTATGTGACTCTAATTGCTCTCCCCATACTGTGACAACACACTCCTCCATCCCACTCCTGATTCCTGATGTCCATTCAACCAGCTCCTAACCCTCTCTGCCTTCCCATCTCACCTCCAGACAGAAACTGCCCATTTACTCTCTTATATCTACTTGAGCTAAGAGGCACACTCCCCACAAGTATGACTTTATGTCCCACAGTCCAGTCCAATCCTTGTCTGAAGAGTTGGCCCCGGAAATTGTTTTAGTTCTGGGCTGATAGAGAATCCAGGGGCCATGCTTTCCAGGGTTCCTCCAGTCTCAGTCAGACCGTTAAGTCTGGTCTTCTTACTAGAATTTGAGTTCTGCACCCCACCTTTCTCCTGCTCCATCAGGGACTCTCTGTTTTGTTTCCTGTCAGGGCGGTCATTGGTGGTAGCCAGGCACAATGTAGTTCTTCTGGTCTCAGGCTGATGAAGTCTCTGGTTTATGTGGCCCTTTCTGTCTCTTGGGCTACTACTTTCCTTGTGTCTTTGGTGTTCTTCATTCCCCTTTACTCCAGGTGCTTGGGACCAGTTGATGCATTTTAGCTGGCCGCTTGCAAGCTTTTAAGACCCCAGATGCCACTCACCAAAGTAGGATGCAGAACATTTTCTTAATAAGCTTTGTTATGCCACTTGACCTAGATGTCCCCTGAAAGCATGGTCCCCAGACCCCTACCCCTGCTACTCTGTCTCTCAAAGTGTTTGGTTGTATTCAGGAAACTTCTTAGCTTTGGTTTAGTCCAGTTGTGCTGACTTCCCCTGTAGTATGTACTGTCCTTCCCTTCACCGAAGATAATTCTTAACTACTATCTAGTTAGTAAATAACCCTGACCCTCCCTCCCCACCCTCGTAACCATCAAAGAATGATGGCTGTTGGCTTTGTATAAATGCCCTTCTGTGTTTAAACCTTTTCTTGAGTTCTTATAATAGTGGTCTTATACGATATTTGTCCTTCTGTGACTGACTAAATTCACTCAGCATAATGACCTCCAGATTCCTCCACATTATAAGATGTTTCACAGCTATGTTGTTCTTCTTTATCGTTGTGTAGCATTCCATTGTGTGGATATACCATAATCTGTTTATCCATTTGTCCACTGATGGGCACCTAGGTTGTTTCCATCTTTTTGCTATTCTGAACAGTGCTGCAATGAACATGGGTGTGCATATATCTATTTGTGTGACGGCTCTTATTTCTCTAGGATATATTCCAAGGAGTGGGATACCTGGATCATATGGTACTTCTGTTTCTAGCTTTTTAAGGAAGCGCCAAATCGATTTCCAAAGTGGTTGTACCATTTTACATTCCCACCAACAGTGTATAAGTGTTCCAGTCTCTCCACAACCTCTGCAGCATTTACTGTTTTGTGTTTTTTGGATTAATGCTAGCCTTGTTGGGAAGAGATGATATCTCATTGTAGTTTTGATCTGCGTTTTTCTAATGGCTGATGATCCTGAGCATTTCTTCATGTGTCTGTTAGCCACCTGAATATCTTCTTTGGTGAAGTGCCTGTTCTTATCCTTTGCCCATTTTTTCATTGGGTTATTTGTCTTTTTGCTGTTGAGGTTTTGCAGTATCTTGTAGGCTTTAGAGATTAGTCGTTGATTGGATTTGTCGTAGCCAAAATTTTTTTCCCGGTCTGTAGGTTGTTTTTTTTACTCTTTTGGTGAAGTCTTTTGATGAGCATAAGTGTTTGATTTTTAGGAGCTCCAATTTATCTGGGCTCTCTTCTGGTGCTTGTGCATTGTTTCTTATGGTTCGTATTGTGTTTATGCCATGTATTAGGGCTCCTAGCACTGTCCCTATTTTTTCTTCCATGATCTTTATTGCTTTTGATTTTATATTTAAGTCTTTGATCCATTTTGAGTTAGTTTTTGTGCATGGTGTGAGGGATAGGGCTTGTTTCAGTTTTTTGCAGATGGATATCCAGTTATGCCAGCACCATTTGTTAAAGAGATTGTCTTTCCCCAATTAATGGACTTTGGGTCTTTGTCAAATGTCAGCTGCTCATACGTGGATGAAATTATGTCTGGATTCTCAATTCTGTTCCACTGGTCTATGTATCTGTTGTTGTACCAGTACCAGGCTGCTTTGACTGTGGCGGTGGTGTAATAGATTCTAAACTCAGGTAATGTGAGGCCTCCCACTTTATTCTTCTTCTTGAGTAATGCTTTACTTATCTGGGGCCTCTTCCCTTTCCATATGAAGTTGGTGATTTGTTTCCCCATCTCATTAAAAAATGTTGTTGGAATTTGGATCAGAATTGCACTGTATCTGTAGATTGCTTTGGGTAGAACTGACATTTTCACAACGTTGAGTCTACCTATCCATGAGCAAGGTATGTTTTTCCACTTATGCAGGTCTCTTTTGTTTTCTTGCAGTAGTGTCTTGTAGTTTTGACTATATAGGTCTTTTACGTCTCTGGTTAGATTTATTCCTAAGTATTTTATCTTCTTGGGGGCTATTGTAAATGGTACTGATTTGGTGATTTCCTCTTCGAGGTTCTCTTTGTTGGTGTAAAGGAATCCAACTGATTTTTGTATGTTTATCTTGTATCCTGAAACTTTGCTGAAATCTCCTATTAGTTCCAGTAGTTTTCTTGTGGATTCTTTGGGGTGTTCTGTGTACAAGATCATATCATCTGCAAATAGAGATACTTTGACTTCTTCCCTACCAGTTTGGATGCCCTTTATTTCTTTTTCTAGCCTAATTGCTCTGGCTAGAACCTCCAGCACAATGTTGAATAAGAGTGGTGATAAAGGGCATCCTTGTCTGGTTCCCATTCTCAAGGGGAATGCTTTCAAAGTCTCTCCTTTAGGATGATGTTGGCTTTTGGCTTTGTATAAATGCCCTTAATTATACTGAGGAGTTTCCCTTCTATTCCTATTTTGTTGAGAATTTTTATCACGAATGAGTGTTGGACTTTGTCAAATGCCTTTTCTGCATCGATTGATGAGATCATGTGGTTCTTGTCTTTTGTTTTATTTATGTGATGGATTACATTGATTGTCTTTCTAATGTTGAACCATCCTGCATACTTGGTATAAATCCCACTTGATCATGCTGAATTACTTTTTTGACATGTTGCTGAATTCTGTTGGCTAGAATTTTGTTGAGGATTGTTGCGTCAATGTTCATGAGGGATATTGGTCTGTAATTTTCTTTTTTTGTGGTGTCTTTACCTGGTTTTCGTATCAGGGTTATGCTGGCTTCATAGAATATGCTTGGGAGTATTCCATTCTTTTCTATGCTCTGAAATACCTTTAGTAATAGTGATGTTAACTCTTCTCTGAAAGTTCGGTAGAATTCTCCAGTGAAGCCATCCAGGCCAGGGCTTTTTTTTTTGTTGGGAGTTTTTTAATTACCTTTTCAAACTCTTCTTTTGTTATGGGCTTATTTAGTTGTTCTACCTCTATTTGTGTTAGTTTAGGTAGGTAGTGAGTTTCTAGAAATTTGTCCATTTCCTCTAGGTTTTCAAATTCGTTAGAGTACAATTTTTCATAGTATTCTGTTATGATTCTTTTAATTTCAGTTGGGTCTGTTGTGATATATCTCATCTCATTTCTTATACAGGTTATTTGCTTCCTCTCCTGTTTTTCTTCTGTCAGTTTGGCCAATGGTTTATCAATTTTGTTGATCTTTTCAAAGAACCAGCTTTTGGTCTTGTTAACTCTTTCAATTGTTTTTCTATTCTCTATTTCACTTAATTCTGCTCTAATTCTTATTATTGCCTTTCTTCTGGCGCCTGAGGGCTTCTTTTGCTGCACTCTTTCTACTTGTTCCAGTTGTAGGGTTAATGTTTTGATTATGGCCCTTTCTTCTTTTTGGATGTGTGAGTTTATTGCTATAAACTGACCTCTGAGTACTGCTTTTGCAGTGTCCCTAAGGTTCTGGTAGGATGTGTTTTCATTCTATGAATTTCTTTATTCCATCCTTAATTTCTTCTATGACCCAGTAGTTTTTGAGGAAGGTGTTGTTCAGTTTCCATGTGTTTGATTTTTTTTTCCTTGCTTTTTCTGTTGTTGATTTCTACTTTAATGGCTTTATGGTCAGAAAAGATGCTTTGTAATATTTCGATGCTTTGGATTTTGTTAAGGCTTGCTTTATGGCCTAATATGTGGTCTATTATGGAGAATGTTCCATGTGCATTGGAAAAGAAAGTACACTTGACTGCTGTTGTGTGGAGTGTTTGGTATATGTTTATGAGAGCAAGTTGGTTGATTGTAGCATTTAGATCTTCTGTGTCTTTGCTGAGCTTCTTTCTGGATGTTCTGTCCTTCACCGAAAGGGTTCTGTTGAAGTTTCCTACTACTAATGTGGAGCTGTCTATCTCTCTTTTCAATTCTGTTAAAGTTTGTTTTATGTATTTTGGAGGCCTGTCGTTGGGTGCATAAATATTTATTACAGTTATGTCCTCTTGGTTTATTGTTATTTATTGTTATTATTATATAGTGTCCTTCCTTATACTTTGTGGTGGATTTTACTTTAAAGTCTATTTTGTCAGAGATTAATATTGCCACTCCTGCTCTTTTTTGAGTGTTGTTTGCTTGATATATATTTTTTTCCATCCTTTGAGTTTTAGTTTGTTTGTGTCTTTAAGTCTGAGGTGTGTCAACATAATGTATATCTTAATTGCCTTAGATTCCTTTGGATGTGGGTACAATAGAGATTGCAAATAAAAAATCAGTAGGCTGCAGTCCAAGGACCAACATTTCTTCAGGCCAAGGCATCCCATGTCCTAGTACGCATGAACTGACCCCCTGAGTGGCTTTGGGATGAGCCTGTGCAAAATCTTCTGGGGCCACTGGCATCTCCGAACCTCACTTTCCTCCTGACTCTTGCTTGTCCCGCTGGACCACATCGAGTCTACGTCTGCCCACCTGGCCACTGTGCTGGGCAGTGCTGCATCTCCCCACACTTGCAAGGAAATAACAGCCTGGCATGAAGGCTGGTCACAGTCTGTCCTATCTACCCATCTCCACCTTGCAGGAAAATTGAATGAGCTGATTCAGGGTGAGTTGCTTAAAAATCAATTGATTTCATATCTGCTTGCCTTTCTTCTTTCTTTCTGTTCTTCCTCCCCTCCCTTCCTTTTTCTTTCTCTTTCTCCTCTTTCCCTTCTTCTCTCCCTCCCTCCCTCCCTTCCTCTCTCTCTTTTTTCCTCCCTCCCTCCTTCTTCCTTCCTTCCTTTGCCTTTCTCTTTCTTTTCTCTCCCTTCCTCCCTCCCTTCTTTCCAACCTCCTTCCCCTCTTCTCTCTCTCTCTCCCTCCTCTCTCTCTCTTTCTTTCCTTCTTTCTCTCTCCCTCTATCCATCCTACCATCCCTTCCTCTTTGTTTCCCTGCCTCCCTTCTTCCTTCTTTTCTTTTCCTTCCTTCCTTCCTTCCACTGTGGACTGCAAGGAAAGACTTAAAACTATGATTCTCCCTCTTCCCGTTTACTTGAAGGACAGCCAAGGCTTTGTGATTCTCTGCTTTGCAAAGGGAGTTAAGTTTTTATGTTTCAGAGAAAAATAGAGAAGCTGCCAGTAGCCCTGGGAGACAACACTAAATAAGCTTTGTTTTTGAAAGTCTGGGCAGCTGGAACAAACTCTCAGGGTGTGGTCCACATCTGGCTTACAAACGTGTTTTGTTTGGGCTTGCATAGTGTCTTGAAAAAATTGAATTAGCTGCCAACATTTAAAAATCAGGATATTTTGCCTGAAAGTTTGGGTATCTGGCATCTCTTGGAAATCTGAGAATCTGTCAACATTGCTCCTGCATTCTTCCCATATGTGACAATTGACAGGGTCTGGGGAGCAGCTGCCTTTTTGAGATGGGACACATCTTCTCTAGTTCTGCACATTTACAATTCTTCTTGCTTTGCTCTTTTACATCATCTACCTAGCACCTGGAAGCACTTGAGTTTGAGACCCCTGATCTAGCTGATTAAGACAACAAACCAAACTGGATTGTTCAAAAGGCATAGGGATGAAGGCTGATGCTTAAAGAGGGGAACAGTCCAATCCCAGGCAGGATGTTGGATTCCCCTAGACTGTGAGGGCACAGAGATTATGAGGTTTCAGGGAAAGACAAAGACCAAGACTCGCTGGGACATGGCTTACCAGTGGTAGCAAAGATCTCAGGTGAGGGCAGCTAAGCACTTGTTATGGATTGAATCGTGTCCCCCTCAAAATATGTGTTTGAATCCTAACCCTTATACCTGCATATGTAATCCTATTTGGAAACAAGATTTTTTTTTTGTTATGTTAATGAGGCCATTATCAGTGTAGGATGTGTCCCAAAGCTAATCACTTCTGAGTCATAAGGAGCAGCAAAGACACAGAGACAAGCAAGCACAAATGGGCAGAAGACAGATTCTACGTGAAGATCACCAAGGAACTGAAGAACATCGGCCCTACAGAAGCTGAGACAAGGATCTCCCCCTCCTAGAGCTGACAGAGAGAATGCCTTCCCCTGGAACTAGTGAGAAAAATAAATTTCTCTTCTTTAAAGCCACCCACTTGGGGGTATTTCTGTTATAGCAGCACTAGGAAACTAAGACAGCACTCAACTCCATGCCCTGGAAAGCCACAGCAGCTATCTCCTGGACCACTTTCGCTGGAATGCTCCCCACCCCACTATGGACCATGCAAGCCTGGCCAAGGTGCTCTGGGGGGCTGCAGCCACAGTGGGCTGAAGACCACAGACCTTCCCCACCAAGCAGACTTTGTAAGCCCTGGGCTTCTCACAAGATCCCAAGGAAGAAGAGGCAGCCCAATGAATGATACTGGAATTTGTACTGATCTTGGAGGATGAGAGATTGAAGCTGAGTTTGATTTGATTAAATGGAATATTTCTTATGCCTCAGAGTCTGAGGTTGTTCATATATGCTATGAATATCTAACATCATTCTTGATTCAGAACAGACACTCAATAAATATATAAATGACATTCATTCTTATTGTCCCTTCCTCCATCCAGGAATGTGGGATATTACTATCAGGCATTAATGTTATTATTAATACCTAAATTTGTGTGTGTGTGTGTGTGTGTGTGTGTGTGTGTGTGATTTAGGCAAAAGTTTACAGAGCAAATTAGCTTCTCATTAAACAATTAATACACAAATTGTTTTGTGACATTGGTTGCCAACCCTACGATGTGTCAAGACTCTCCGTTTCTCCACTCTGGGCTTCCCATTTCCATTCGTCCAGTTTTCCTGTCCCTTCCTGCCATCTCGTCTTTGCTTTTGGGCTGGTGTGCCGATTTAGTCTCATATACACGACAGAACTAGGAAGCACGTTCCTCACTTGTGTCATTGTTTGCCCTATTAAAAAAACCAAACCTGTTGCTGTCAAGTCAGTTCTGACTCTTCTGATTCACAGCGACTTGTCTAATCTTTGGCTGAAGGGTAAACCTCAGGAGTGACTTCAGTATTGAGTTAAAAGAGTGTCTGGGGGGCCATACTCTCAGGATTTCTCCATTCTCTGTCAGACCAGCAAGTCTGGTCTTTTTTTTTCGTAAATTTGAATTTTCTACATTTTTCTCCTGCTTTGTCTAGGACCCTCTATTGTGATCCCTGTCAGAGCAGTCGGTCGTGGAAGCCGGATACCATCTAGGTGTTCTGGGCTCAGTCTGGTGGAGGCTGTGGTAGTTGTGGTCCATTAGTCCTTTGGACTAATCTTTCCTTTGTGTCTTTGGTTTTCTTCCTTCTCCTTTGCTTCAGCTGGGATGGGACCAGAAGATGTATCTTAAATGGTCACTCATAAGCTTTTAAGACCCCAGACACTGCTCACCATGGTTGGATGTAGAACATTTTTTTATAGACTATTTTCTGCCAATTGAGCTAGACTTCCCCAGAGACCGTGGTCCCCAGCCCCTTGACCCAGTTACTCAGTCCCTCATGGAGTTTGAATATGTTTGTGAAGCTTCTATGACTTTGCCTTGGTCAAGTTGTGCTGACTTCTCTAGTATTGTGTACTGTCTTACCCTTCACCAAAGTTGCCACTTATGTACTATCTAGTTAGTGTAATACCTAAAAGTTAATAGCACTTGAAAGGCATAAACATAAGTAGTCTTGCCTTGGTGTGGGAAGACAATGCTATGCCTTCATGAAACCAATTTTCCTAGGTATGCAGGAAGACTACATTTCCCAGACTCCCTTGCAGTTAGGTAGGAGCCATGTGACTGAGTTCTGGCCAATAGAATGCTGGTGGAAGTGATGCATGCCACTTCCAGGCCTGGCCATAAAATCCTCTGTTCTATCCTCCAGGCTCTCATTCCTTTTCCTGTTGACCTTGGAGGACACATATTGAAGATGATGGTGCCACAAGAGGGAAGAAGCCTCAGACCCTGAGTGACTGCTTGGCCCCCAGATTGGACTGTGATGTGAGCGAGAAATAAGCATGTGTTATGTTAAGACACAGACTTTGGGGGTCAATTGTTATAGCTAGTATTCCCAGACTGACTCATGGATAAAGTATTTTTTAAATATATTATCTCATCAAGTTCTGGCACAAGTCCTATGAGGTTGGCAGGACAAATAAAGATTCCAGGTCTAGAGTCTTTACCTGTGCCCCATATCACCTCTCCATCACAAAAGCTCAGACCGAGAGGGAGCTTAAAGCATTTCTTTCCATTTTACAGATGGGGAAATGAGGCTCAGAGGGGACAGCGATCTACCCAAGGCCACAGAGCTGTTGGATACAGTGTCTTCTCTGTCAACGCTCTTCGTCTAAAACCACATTCTTACATATGACTATTTACCTGCTTTCTGGGAAAAGAGACAAGAGGGTGTACCCAGGTGAGACTATGTGTATATGTGTATCTATGTGTGCCTGGGGTTTCAAATGTGGCAATAAACACCCCTGAGAAAGTAGCTTATAAGAAGGTTTCCAGGGTAGGTTCTATGGCAGCTAAAGAGACAACAGGAAGGGAGGGAGAGAGGCTGGCAGGGTCCTGACCATAGTAGGACCCCCATAGTCCAGTCTTCTCCTCAATTTCAGGCCATTCAAAGCTTTCCTGGGACTCAGCAATCACAGCCCTCCATTGGTCTGTAACTCTTTGATTTGACAGAGTCAAATCCTTGTACTCTCTGGATGTTTTGCCTTTCCTGTAGTTTGTGGTTCCCAAACTTGGTTGAACATTGGAACCACCTGGAAAGCTTTAAAAACTACCAGTGCACAGCCCACCCTCCCAAACCAATTAAATCAGAATCTCTGAGGGTGGGGCCCAATAATCAAAAACATTTTATAGCTCCTCAGGAGATTCTAACGTACGTGAGGGTGAGAACTACTGCCATAGTTGATAAGCTTGGCATTCTGGGTAACTGATGTGGTAGTCAAGGAGAGAGCCACATGCCAAGATGTTCCTTGTTCACAGAGGATACTTATCCCTGAATTAGGGGCAAAGGTCACAGTGTCCAGACAGCTCCTTTCTGGCAATGCTCCTGGCTGTAATGGTGGTGGGAGGGGACTCAAAAGAATAAAATTGGGGAACATTTTGTTGCTGTTTTCATTTTGGGTTTTGTTTTGTTGTCTTTTAATTGTAAAAATACAAATGAAAACACAACACTCGCCAATTCAACATTTTCATGTGTACAATTCAGTGACACCAATTACATCAGTCATGTTGTGCAACCATCACCAATATTTGTTGTTTTTGCTTTTGCAACAAACATAACCCTTGTTCAGATATGTAACCCTTAGAGCTGGGGGGTAGGCACTAAAACGCTAACTCCCTTGGGGCCAGCCAAGGCATCACGACATGAACGAAATCTTCTAAGATTTTTTAAATGGACCAGTCTCTGTCTTCTTCCAGTTACCCCACACCCACAAAGGACCGTGGCATCAGTACAGGGAAGCTGGTGGAATAACCAAGCTTAGTATGTGTGCATCGTCTCCAGCTGAGGGGTAGGCAGTGGGAGGGCTGGGTACGTCTACCCAGGTGACGGGGTAACAGGGGACCTCAGGTCACTTAGTACACAAAAAATTATTACAAAAGGGATTGAGTTCGTAATTCCCAAGGGATGCCTCCCTCAACCCAGGGTATGGAGGTGAATTATCCTTTTCCATTCCCTGGATATCAAGACTCAGAATCAGCACCCCTTCCCTAAAACGGCTCTGAAAGGTACCAACAAACTCTTGCTGGTCCACTTCCTTTTTAAAATCACTAACCCCAGACCCTGTTACCTCATGGCAGGTGAGCCATAATGCAGTTGAGGAGAAGACGGTTTGTTTATACAAGTCCCAGTTCAGACTTGGACCTCCTAATGCAGGTTCAATCTGTACAAGTGAATGTCATACAGTCTGTGTTGTGTTTAACAAATAAAACCAGCTGCCGTCGAGTTGCCTTCAACTCATGATGATGCCATGTATCTCAGAGCAGAACTGCGCTCCATAGGGTTTTCAATGGCTGATTTTTCAGAAGTAGATCACCCTGGCCTTTCTTCCAAGGTGCCTCTGGGTGGATTCAAACCTCCAACCTTTCATTTAGCATCTGAGCCTGTTAACTGTTTGGACCACCCAGGAACTCTATGTTGTGTTTACTAGTTTCCATTTCAGAGGGTGAGCTATTCCTGACCTTGACCCCTCCATCCTGCTGGGAGCCCATAGTTTCCCACACTCTGACTACCTAGACCTCACTGACTGCCCTTCTAACGGGGGCAAGACCTTGCCTAAGAATCCCTCGGTGTGCACACAGCCCCTGTCTCAGCATCTGAGACGCTCGGGGCCCCTGGTCAGAGGTGTGGCTCAGCTGCAGTCATTAAAATCATGGGCTCAGCACACAGATGCACCGCTGGCTGGAGTCACGGGATTCATACCCCTCTCCATCCCATGCCTGATGCCCCCTCACCCCTATGCCGTATGAAGTCTCAGATTGTTCTGAAAACGTTTGCAATCTTGCCCCTATGTGCAGGGATGGCAAAATAACAATGGCCTTGGTGCTCTTGAAACATTGCTTTTTTGTAGTCCAAGAAATAAACAAACATCTTGCTTTTCAGGTGCCCTTCTTCTTAAGGACAGGAGGGCTTTAAGAGCTGTGGGAGGTGGGAAGAGTTAAAAGCAATAGTAATTGAGAGAGGACAGCCAGGCCAACTGCAGTCCTGTTCATAATGGAGAATCTCCCCTTCAGCACTCCCAAGGCAAGCATCCCAAGTTTGGGAAGTTTCCTTTCACTGGTTGGATTTTGGGGTCATCTACCACGGCTTTGGAGGTGGGTGCCAGTGGTTTTGCCTGCCCAGCAGCCCTCCTTGCTCATTGCAGTCTTGGTGGGTATTATGAATTGAATGGTGTCCCCCCGAAAAGATATGTTGAAGTCCTAACCCCTGCACCAGTGAATGTGACCTTACTTGGGAAAATAGGTTTGTTCTGTTTTTTTTTTTTTTTGGCAGATGTTATCAGTTAACAAAGTTACATCAGAATAAAGTGGGTCCTAGCCCTAATCCCTTCTGAGTGGCATTTTATAAGAGAAGGACAGACACGGAAACAGTCACACACAGTGGGAAGACGGCACGGAAGATCTGTCTACAAGCCAAAGAATGCCGAGAAACGCCTGGGGCTATCCGAAACCAAGGAGAAAGGACTGATCTTTCCTCAGAGCCAACAGAGAGAGAGCATAGTCCTGCCTATGCCCTGAATGCGGACCTCTAGCTTCCAGACCTATGAGAAAATACATTTCTGTTCTTTAAAGCCACCCACTTTGTGGAATTTTGTTACAGCAGTGCCAGCAGACGAAGACAATGGGACTTTGGATCCAGGTGTCTGCCTCGCCCTGACCACAAAGTGGCCTACAGATGCTCTCCCGAGGTGAACCTTGTGCCGAGGGATCCCAAGGAGGAAAGAATGCCTGGAGCACTCTCCAGGGACCCTGTCCATCTTTTCTTCTGGGTGGCAGATCTTCCCTTCTTCCTGCCCCTTCTGGTGTCTGGTGCTTCAACTTTTCCTTCAGTGCTTGGTCATTTCTTTTTTTAATTAAAATAGTCCCATCAGCTTCTATTGCTTGTATCCAAATACGCTTACTGATATAGTTCTCTTCCTAAGTCCAGCCCAGTGTATATTTGTCGTTATAAGTAAAGTGAGTGTAAACGAATTTGTCTTTGAAACGTTTAGGGGATTTTCACAGTGCTGCCCCCATCCTTATTCTCCTAGCCCAAACCCCAGCTGGTTAATGACCATCCAGAATATTTCAACAGCAGGGTTCACTGGGGTTGCCTGACATGGAGTATCTTCTGATTGGATGAGGCCCTCTGAGGTTGAGTGGGATGTGGAAAGGACACATCTTAGGGATGGTAACAACCAAGTAGCTGCCCCTGCCTTAAGGTGTCCACTCTCCTTCCCTAAGACAGGGATCCTAAGGGCTTTAGAGTCTGTGTCTGGTGATCTGAGAAGTGGTCTCCGACTTGCTGGATGAAACACATCTTAGGGGCAAGGGTCATCTCTCCTTGTCCTAGGGTGATTTAGGGGTCAAGAGCCTAGGCTTCGGAATCAGATGGATTTGGGTTCCAGTCCTGGCTCTGCTACATACCAGCTGTGTGACTTTGAGAAAATTGCCTAACCTCTCTGTGTCTCAGTATTCCTTTCAGAGGATAATAATACTAATATCCTTTATCCTTAACTCACAAAATCATTCTGAGATTTTCATGAGACAACCCATAGTGAAATCATTAAGATCATGGACACTGGAGCTAGACTGCTGGGTTCAAATACTGATTTCATTGCCTCATACAATACTTATGTGACCTTGGGAAAATTACCTGTCCTCTCTGTCCCTCGGTTTCCCCTTCTGTAAAATCAGAGTAATAATTATACCTGTCATACAGGGCTGTTATGAAGACTAAATGAGTTAATATTTGTCAAACACTTTTATCAGTACTTGCCAAGTTGTAAGTGCTAGATAAGATTCTGTTAAATAAATGCAATGTGAAGTACATATCCAAGTGTTTGGTGATAGATCTTGCCTATTATTGTCATTGGGATCTCTAGTGGCAGAGTGATTAAGAGCTTGGCTGCTAACCAAAAGGTCGGCAGTTCAAATCCACCAGCCGCTCCTTGGAAATCCTGTGGGGCAGTTCTACTCTGTCCTATAGGGTCACTGTGAGTCAGAATCGACTCGATGGCAGTGGGTATTATTGTCATTATTCCCATTGTCCAGCCCAGTGACCTGTAAGCAGTGGAGTCTCATATGGGTGGAGTCTCATACAGGTGTGTGGATGACCATGTCTTGAGATGTTCTCCCCCTGGGCAGCTGAATTGAGGTCTCACAGGCTGGCCAGGTGGAAGTGGTCCTGCCAGCACTGGGGGCATTCACACCCACAAGAGGGCTATTCAGCACTGTGCAGCCAGACTGACTAGACCCCTCTCCATACCGACCTGAGCTTTCCATGGGAGCCTGTGGGCTGTGTAAGGAGGATGTGGTTGTCTCAGGTAGCAGAGTGGAGAGTAGGTGATTGTTCTTTCTGCACAGAGGTGGTTCTGCAAAATAAAAGGCAGTTGGTGTGAGTAGTAAGAAGGTGCAGGAAGTACGTTTGGGGAACAGAGAAGTTCTTGGGGGATCTAGGCTTCTAGAACACTGGACGGAAGTCTATATTTATTTAAGAAATACATGGTGCTTACTATGTGCCAGACACTCTTACAAGCACTGAAAAAACAGCAACTTTTTACTAGCAATATTAACCTTACGGAGTAGGTACTATTCTCTACAGAGCCCTGCTCCCCTCATTTTACAGATGGGAAAACTGAAGCACAGAGAGCTTAAATAACTTTTCAAGGTCAAATAGGTAGTCAGTAAAGAAATGAGGATTTCAACTCAGACCATCTGGCTCCAGAGTCCTTGCTTTTAGTCCTGGCCCTAGGCTGCCGCCTTATGACCCCAGTATGAGATACTTCAAAATCTGCTCCCCAAGGCAAGAAGCACAACAACTGAAAAGCAGATGAACCCTGAACAAACCCAAGGTCTTGTTCTTTGGAGAAAAAATACACACGTAGCTGGGAATATCATTAATAACACACACAAATAAAATTTTGCTGAAAATCCTTCAAAAGCGCCTGTAGCAGTACATCAACAGGGAACTGCCAGAAATTCAAGCCAGCTTCAGAAGAGGACGTGGAATGAAGGCTATCATTGCTGATGTCAGATGGATCTTGGCTGAAAGCAGAGAATACTGTGTTTTACTGAATATGCAAACACATTCAACTGTATGGATCATAACAAATTATGGATAACATTGCAAAGAATGGGAATTCCAGAACACTTAATTGTGCGCATGAGGAACCTGTACATAGACCGAGAGGCAGTCGTTTGAACAAAACAAGGGGATACTGCATGGTTTAAAATCAGGAAAGCTGTGCGTCAAGGTTGTTTCCTTTCACCATACTTACTTAATCTGTATGCTGAGCAAATAATCAGAGAATCTGGACTATATGAAGAAGAACATGGTATCAGAATTGGAGGAAGACTTATTAACAACCTGTGATATGCAGATGACACGACCTTGCTTGCTGAAAGTGAAGAGGACTTGAAGCACTTAATGATGAAGATCAAAGACCACAGCCTTCAGTATGGATTACACCTCAACATAAAGAAAACAAAAATCCTCACAACTGGACCAATAAGCAGCATCATGATAAATGGAGAAAAGATGGAAGTTGTCATGGATTTCATTTTACTTGGATCCACAATCAATACCCATGGAAGCAGCAGTCAAGAAATCAAACAACGCATTGCACTGGGCAAATCTGCTGCAAAAGACCTCTCTAAAATGTTAAAAACCAAAGATGTCACCTTGAAAGAGTAAGGTGTGTCTGACCCAAGCCTTGGTATTTTCAATTGCCTCATATGCATGCGAAAGCTAGACAATGAATAAGGAAGACAGAAGAAGAATTGACACCTTTGAACTGTGGTGTTGGCAAAGAATATTGAACATACCGTGGACTGCCAGAAGAATGAACAAATCTGTCTTGGAAGAAGTACAACCAGAATGCTCCTTAGAAGCAAGGATGACAAGACATCGTCTCACATACTTTGGACATGTTATCAGGAGGGACCAGTCCCTGTAGAAGGACATCATGCTTGGTAAAGTAGAGGGTCAGTGCAAAAGAGGAAGACTCTCAATGAGATGGACTGACACAGTGGCTGCAACAATGGGCTAAAACATAACAATTATTGTGAAGATGGCATGGGACAGGGCAGTGTTTCGTTCTGTTGTACATAGGGTCACTATGAGTCAGAACTAACTTGATGGCACCTAACAACAATAACTGGGAAAGCTAATCTAGAAAGAGAGAGAGAGAAAAAAAGGCAACATTAGGGATAATAAATGTTATGTATAACCTTTTCTATTATACATGGTTTTCCAGAACAATAAAAATGATTCCAAAGGCTTTAGACGAGTTGGCAAAACTGCTTATATTAGAGACCAATGAGTAAATATAAAAAGTCGTCAAAGTACTAGCTCTAAAATAGTGGGGTCTGGCCCAAGTGGTTCCTCTGATGAGTTCTTTCAAACTTGCCAAGTAGATAAAATTTTGATCTTGTTTAAACTTTTCCAAAGAACAGAGAAAGAAGGAAAGATTCTCAGTTTATTTGAAAAAGCCAGCTTCACTTTGTTACCAAAAATCTAATACAGGGAGTATTTAAAAAGCAGATCAGGCTCACCTATAGATACAGATGTAAGATTTTAAAAGAAATATCAACCAAATGAATTCAGCAAAGTATTAAAATTATAATAGACTATGAATAATTTCAGCCTTACTGATAAAATAAAAATGAAAATTGAGCTACCATTGCAATAGAAAAGATAATAACACCCACTGTTGGTGAGCATATCAGAAAATTTGCTCTGTCATACACAGTTAGTGAGAATGGAAATTGCTATACCTTTCCAGAGGGTACTTGGACACTAAGTATCAAAATTCAAAATGTGCATACCATGTGTCCAAGCAACTCCATTTGGGGGAATTTATCCTAAGGAAACAATTGGACAAGTGGGTAAAGGGCATGTACAAGACTATTCATTAAAATATTATGTATAATACAGAAACACTAGAAGAAACTTAACAGCCCAATTATAGAATTTCTATTAATGAATTTGAGTAATCTGTACAATTTTAGTCGGTCATAAAAATGATGATGTATATCTATAGTTACTGAATTGGAAAGATTCTCAGAAGTATTAATTTTAAACTGTAGTTAACAAAACAGCACATTAATTTAAAAAAGGATACCTCTAAATTTGCATATATGCATTGCAAAAAGACAGGAAAGTCCACTATCAAAATGTGACATTAGTGTTTCTGGTTCTGGTCAAAATGGAGTAAGTACATGCCATTGTAACTATCCCACTGAATGCAATGCAGGGAGCAGCTTTCTGAGGATTCTGAAAAATAAATGGCAGCAGTCAGAGTGGAGAAGAAAACCAGAACTCGAAATCAGACCAATCTCGTAATATGTTCTCTATTTCTCCCCACTGTGGTATCCTCCAGGCAGGACAAAAGGCAGCCGCCAAAGCAGAATTACACAGTGGGTGCAGACAGAAGAAGCGCCAATCAAAGCTCTCACTTTCTGGTTTGAGGAACAGAACAGGGAGGGTGGGGGAAACTCTCTTTTTCTTGCCCGCTATAGTGCTCACGCAATCCTGTGGCAGCTGTGGTAGCAACGGTGATGGCAGCGGTGGCCACATGGGTGCCTAAAACTCTGAGGAAGGGAAACTCTCCTCTCTGACTAGAGGAACTGTCGTCCCAAGAGCATGGGAAGAATCCCCATTGCTTTTTTTCTCTCTATCAAAGAAACAAAACAGAGACAGAACAAACAGAAAATGAGCAATATAATGGTCGTCCTAGATTTAAACATACTAACAATTACATACAATTGTCTAAACACACTTACTAAAAGACAGAAGTTGTCAGAATGGGTAAAAACAAAACAAGCATGACCCAACTCTATGCTGACTACAATAAACTCACTTCAAATATAATCACATAGATAAGTTAAAAGCAAAAGGGCATAAAAAGATATACCACGCATATAACAGAATATTAAAACAGTAAGAAAACAAATAATATCCCTAATGGGTAGAAGATTTAAACAGACACTTTTCACCAAAGAAGATATATGGATGACAAAAAGCACATGAAAAAATGCTCAACAAAGCTGAGAATTCAGAGAGTTAAAATGTTGTGGGGTTGTTAACCACAGTCATAAAACAGCATGTGTACTACTGTGACATGAGAAACTGTTTGTTCTGTAAGCCTTCACCTGAAGTACAATAAAATATTTAAAAAAAAAAAAATGCTCACCATCATTAGCTGTTAGGGAAATGCTAGTTAAAACCTCAATAAGCTATCACTACATACCTATTAGAATGATAAAATCTTAAAACTTTCCAAGTGCTGAAAAGGACATAGAGGGACGAGAACTCTTATACATTGCTGGTGGGAATACAAAATGGTACAGGCACTCTAGAACACAGTTTGGCAATTTCTTATAAAGTTAAGTATCTCTTAATTACATGATCCTGTAGTTCTACTCCTAGTTATTTTCTCTAAAGAAATGAATACGCATGTTCACACGAAAACTTGTCGAGGATATTTATAGCAAGTCTATTCACAATTACCCAAACTACTAACAACCCAAATGCCATCAATGGGTAAATGGATAAGCAAACTATGATACATCCATACAATAGAATACTCAGCAATAAAAAGAGATGAATTACTTATACATAAACAGTATGCATAAATTTCAAAAGCATTATGCTGAAAAAAGAAGCCAGACTAAAAAGCTTATATGCTGTATGATTCCATTCATATGGCATTCTAGAAAAGGCAAAACTATAGGGTCAAAAAATAGATCAGATAGGTCTCTATTTACCTGAGGTAACAGAGGAAGAAGGAGAGTCAGTAATAGGAGGAAATGGAATGTGTTGGTAGTTGCCTCCATGAACAACTGCCTCCTTTTCCATGAGACCAGAAGAACTGGATGGTGCCCAGCTACCATTACTGAATATTTTGGTCAAAGATTCTATAGAAGAATCCTGATCAAAAAGGGGGAAATGTAGAACAGAACTTCAAATTCTCAAGGACTCCAGACTTTCTGGAGCCACAGAGGTTAGATGAACCCCTGAAACTATTGCCCTGAGATAATCTTTAAATCTTAAAACTTAAACCAAAAATAGCCTCTGAAGTCTTCTTAAAATCAAACAATAGTTTAGCTTAAGTAGTAAAGAATGTCTGCCTTGAGCACTGTGCTCTTTTAAGATCTATCTATATGAGAGCAAATTGACGACAAAAACTCAAAAAGATTAGATAGGAAACTTAGGGAGCAGTGAGTTTATGTTAAGAAGGGAGGAACAACTCAGAAAAGGAAGATGAGAATGGTTGCACAACTCGAAGAATGTAATCAGTGCACTGAATTGTACATGTAGAAATTGTTGAATTGGTGTATGTTCTGCTGTGTATATTCTCAACAACAACAACGAAATAAATTATAAGAAAAAAAATAGATCAGTGGTTGTGAGGGCCTAGAGGGAGGGAGAGGGGCTGATCATAGAGGGGCAGACAGAACATTTTGAGGAGACGAAACTGTTCTGTATCCTGATTGTGGTGATGGTTACAGAAATCTATACAAGTGTTAAAACTCATATAACTGTATACCAAATAGTCAATGTTATTGTATGTAAACTTAAAAAAATAAAAAAGATGTTTAAAAAAAAGAAATGCCCACATCTTAAATTGTAACTGGCATTACATGCTTATATAGTTTTTACCAAATTCTAGGACTTACACACACCAAAAAAATGACCTTTTTATCTTCAAATTTACAAGATTATTTTATTATGTTCAACGGTGCTCTCACAGCTTTGTAAAACCACACTATACACAAGATGGTAGTTGCCTCTGAGGAACTCCCCTGAGGAACCAGGGTGGAAAAGGGACTGATTTTTCAATACACATCCTTTTTTACCATCCACCTTAGTTACCTACTGCTGCTATAACAGAAATACCACAAGTGAGTGGCTTTAACAAACAGAAATTTATTTTCTCACAGTTTAGGAGGTTAGACGTCCAAATTCAGGGCTTCGGCTCTAGGGGAAGGCCTTCCCTCTCTGTGGGCCCTGGAGGAAGGTCCTTATCTCCTCAGCTTCTGCTTACTGGTTTCTTGAAGATCTCCATGTGTCTGGACATCTATCTTACCCCATCTCTGCTTCTAGTTTGCATTTGATCTCTTTTATATCTCAAAAGAGATTGGCTCAAGATACTCCCTACACTAACCTGCCTCATTAACATAACAAAGACAACCCATTCCCAAATGGGATTAGAAACATAGGCATAGAGGTTAGGATTAACAACACATATTTTTGGGGGGCACAATCCATAACACCATCTTAATTTTTTTTTTTAAATCAGTGTATGTTCTATATATTCTAGAAGTAAGTCTCTATATCCATTTACCAATTTATAGAAAATAAGGAACATTTTGAAGCACACCAACAGGGTGCAATCTCCGAAGCCAGACTCAGAAACTCTAAAGGGCAAATGGTCTGGTTTCTTTAACAAACAAATTTTAGGGAAGGTTTGGGGGAGGGGAGATTTACAGCCTTGGAAACCCTATGGGGCAGTACTACTCTGTCCTACAGGGTTTCTATGAGTTGGAATCAACTCGAAGGCAGTGGATTTGGTTTTGATTTTAGGGAGAGGAGATCTATAAATTAAAAGGGATTTAAGAGACATTATCAGCCTATTCCAGTGCATAAACTTACTTGGATCCTAATTCAAACTATTCCAAAAATCTATGACATTTGAGGCAAATGGAGATTTGAACACCGACTAGATATTTGATAATATTAAGAAATTTTGGGGTAGGATGGTTATTTTTAAAAAGATTCCTTACCTTTTTTAAGCAAACTTTTCATTTTGAAATAATTGTAGATTCTTACGCAAAAAAAAAAAAAAAAACCCACCAAAAATCCATTACCAATGAGTCAATTCCGATTCACAGCGACCATATAGGACAGAGTAGAACTACCCCATAGGGAGATTCATATGTAGTTGTAAGAAATAATACAAAGAGACTCATTATCCAGTTTCTCACAGAGGTACTATGTCGCAAAAGCACAGTACAATATTATAACCAGAATATTAACCCTGATACAGTTTTATTCAGATTTCCCCAGTCTTACTTGTACATGCATGTAAATGATAAGCACTACATCACCAAAAAAAGTGAAATTATCCATAGGTGATACAGTTACAGATAATTTTTCTTTTTCTTTTAATACATATCACATTTCCCAATTTCTTAATATTAAGTATGTTTAACATTTTTTTATTATGTAACTTGAGGTGCGCACTGACAAAGACAGCTAACATACATGTAAGTTGTGAAGCACAATAAGATGAACACCTGTGAACCCACCGCCCAACTTAAGAACATTACCATTACATTGTCCTATGTGCATAGATTTTAAAATCAGGAAAAAATAAAATAAAACTATTAAAATAAGCACTCCTACCTATCCTGGGCCCTAGGGACTGCTGGTTATGAGGCTGACCCATTCTGCCCTGAGGGGGTGACCAATTGGAGTTTGAATAATTGGGTTCAAGTCCCTCCTGTCCCACCCCTAGGGTGTGTAGCTGGGCCATCGCTGGCCTCTCTGCGCCTCAGCCTCTTTTGTGAGATAGATTATGTAAACAAAAGCACCAAGTAGAACATCAGCCTGTGTAATGACACCATTTTTTAAAGGTCTGGGCATGGAGATCAGGGACTCAAAACTCCACTAAAGAGAGGGATGTGGCAGCCTTTTATTCTGGTCTCTGTAAAAATGCTTGATGGCATGTTTTTTGTGGTTAAGAGGAGGCACTGACATTTAAATGAACTGTGAAATTCAAACATGAAACTTCAACCAGCAATGAAAGACTGGCTGACCTTGGGGTGTTCCCAGTCTGGGTAGGGGAGCTGGAAAATGGCAACACTGTTATATAGGGTGGTCAGGCAGCTGGGGACAGGGCAGGTCTGGGTCCTGCCCCCAAATCTAGTGGGGACATGAGCACAAGAGAATTCCCCAAAGGGACTCAGGCACTCAGGATTCCCAGGTCCCCCTCTATTAGCTGTGCACATACGGGCAATGATAATGATAGATAGCTGCCGTCTACATGACTCTGACTCATGGTGATCTTACATACAACAGAACAAAACACTGCCCAGTCCTGCATCATCCTCATGATCACTGGCACGTGACTCATCATCACAACTACTGTGCCAGCCCATCTTACCGAGGGTCTCCCTTGCCCTCACTGGCCCTCTACTTCTCCCACCATGATGTCCTCCTCCAGCGATTGACCCATGCTAATACATGTCCAAAGCAAGCAAGTCAGACAGTGTTTTGTTGCAATCCATAAGGTTTTCATTGGCTAATTTTCAGAGGTAAATTGCCAGGGCTTTCTTCCTAGTCTGTCTTAGTGGAAGCTAGGCTGAAAACTGTACACCGCGGGTGACCTGCTGTCATTTGAAGTACCAGTGGCATAGCTTCCAGCATCACAGCAACACACAAGCCACCACAGCCCAACGAACTGACAGATGGGTGGTGGAGGATAACAACCTCTGTCTGCTACGTCAGCTTTTCTCCAACCTCACTGCGCCACCCAGAAGCCACCATCAGCTCTCACCTGGCTTATGGCGGGGTTCCCAATGGTTCTCCCAGCCTCCACTCTTTCCCCCTGCAATCCAGTCTCTGATTAAAAGGCTCTGAAGAATTCTTCTTGCTCTTATAGTAAAATCCACACCCCGCATCCAGACCTGCAAGGCTTTCCCCACTGGCCCCTACCTGTCTCTCCAGCTTCGCTTATCCCTCTCTCTTGCTCATCACCAGGCTTTCGCCTCCTGGCCCTTTAGGCTCCTCGAACTTTCTGAGCTCAGTCCCCATCCCACACGCCTCTGCCTGTAACTCCCTTGCCCATCTTTCAGGGTTGCCCCACGGTGCCCATATAAGTCATTCAGCAAACATTTGTTGTGCATCTGTCTACTTCTCTACAGAGCCACACATATTATCTTTTGTTTTATTCATTGTCTGCTTGCCGCTACTGGAACATAAGCTCCACTCTGCTTTGCTCACCGCTGTGTTCCCATTGCCTGAGTTGTTTATATCACACAGAAGGCCCTGTATGACTTTCTTAGGACTGCTGTTAAAAAGTCCCACACACTGGGTGGCTTGTAAGAAAAGAAATTTATTGCCTCACGGTTCTGGAGGCTGGGAGTCCAAAGTCAGGGTGACAGCTGTGTTGATTTCTTCTGAGGGCTCTGAGGGTGAATCGGTTCCATGCCTCTCTCCTAGCTTCTGGTGATGGCTGGCAATTCTTGGCTTGAAGACGTATCACTCCAGATCTCTGCCTTTGCCTTCACGTAGCCATCTTCCCTCTGTTTGTCTCTCTGCGTCTCTTCTCCCCTTTTATAAGGATGCTGCTCGTATTGGATTTTCACCATTTGTCTGTCAGTTTTTCATACTGTGGTGGCTTCATGTTGCTGTGATGCAGAAGCCATGCCATCAGTATTTCAAACACCAGCAGGGTCACCCATGGTAGACAGATTTCATCAGAGCTTCCAGACTAAGACAGACTAGGAAGAAAGGCCTGGTGATTTACTTCCAAAAATTAGCTAATGAAACCCTGTGGATCACAGCAGAATATTGTCCAATATAGTGCATAAGCACGAAGATGGTGCAGGACAGGACAGCATTTTGTTCTGTTGTGCATGGGGTTCCCATAAGTTGGAGACAACTCAATGGCAACTAAGAATATATTGGATTAGGACCCACCCTACTCCCTTATGACCTTATGTTAATTTAGCTGATAGCATCTTCAAAAACCCTGTTTCCAAACAAGCTCGCATGCACAAGCACAAGGAGTTAGGACTTCAACATAACTTTTTGGGGCAGACAATTCAATCCATAGCAGCCCTCAATAAATGCTGTCTGCAAAGATGACAGCCAACAATTCCTCCCAACCACTCCTCTTACCAAGAGGTGGAGTCTATTTCCCCTCCTTTTAAAGCTGGGCCAGTCTTGGGACTTGCTCTGACCAACAGAATGCAATGGAAGAGATGCTGTGCCAGTTCTGGGCCTAACCCTTAGAGACCAGGTGAGGTGCAATGGATCACTTTCGTGTGGCATTTCTCACCATTTTGTATACCTGCAGGGTCACCCATGGTGGACAGGTTTCAGCGGAGCTTCCAGACTAAGACAGAGTAGGAAGAAAGGCCTGGCAATCTATTTCCAAAAATTAGCCACTGAAACCCCTATAGATCACAACAAAATATTGTCTGATATAATGCTGGAAGATAAGCCCCGTAGGGTGGCAGGCAGTGCACAATGACTGCAACTATGGACTCAAAAATTCAATGATCATGAATATGGTGCAGGACAAGGCAACATTTTTTTTTTTGGTATATGGAGTCGCCAAGAGTCAAAGCCAACTAGAGGGCAATTAACAATTTCCTTAAATACAAAACATTAGCAACGAACAGTCTGCAGGGAAGGTGCAAACACGCGGCAGACCGGCTTCATTAGGGATAAAAGAGGCCCAAGAGCTGACTAGGTTGTGGTTCCACGGGTAGCAGCAAAGAGAAGAGAGTGGGAGCAGCTGCTGCTCCCAGTGGTCAGCTCAAGATAGTATCGGGGAGATCTCCGGGCTACAGTAGGGATTGAAGAAGGCAGGGTTTAGAGGAGGATCTAAGGAAGCCTAGCTCGGGATCATTGTTTCAGCAACAAAGATTCCAGGTTCTTATAATCCCCTGCCCACCCCAGAACCCCATCCCCCACTCCTGGCTTCTAGAGGAAACTGTTCAGACAGAAGAACCCCATGACCTAGACTTCTTATGGCCTCACCTTCAGGACTAAAACCTGGGTAGATGTTGATTTTCCCAGGACTATACCTGTACTCTGCCCAGCCTTCTGGCACAGAGAAGGGACCTCGGACCCTGTGTCACTCTCTCACCTCCCCACACCCCTTCCCTCCTCCACTCACCCTCCATAATCCTCCTTCCTCTCTTTCTCCCACCAGAGCCACCTCACACCCCCAGGGCTTCAGGGGCGGATGTTGCTGTTCTAAGTACCGTCAAGTTGGTTCTGACTCATGGTGACCCTATGCACAACTGAATGAAACACTGCCCGGTCCTGTGCCATCCTCACAATCATTGCTATGCTTGAGCCCATTGTTGTACCCACTGTGTCAATCCATCTCGTTGAGGGTCTTCCTCTTTTGCACTGACCCTCTACTTTACCAAGGATGATGTCCTTCTCTAGGGACTGATTCCTCCTGACAACATGCCCAAAGTACATGAGACGATGTCTCGCCATCCTTGCTTCTAAGGAGCATTCTGGTTGTACTTCTTCCAAGACAGATTTGTTGGTTCTTTTGGCAGTCCATGGTATATTCAATATTCTTCGCCAACACCACAATTCAAAGGCGTCAATTCTTCTTTGGTCTTTCTTATTCACTGTCCAGCTTTCACATGCATATGAGGTGACTGAAAACACCATGGCTTGGGTCATGCTCATCTTAGTCCTTAAGATGACATCTTTGCTTTTCAACACTTCAAAGAGGTCTCTTGCAGCCGATTTGCCCAATGCAATGCATCTTTTGATTTGTTGACTTCTGCTTCCATGAGTGTTGATTATGGATCCAAGTAAAATGAAATCTTTGACAACCTCAATCTTTTCTCTATTTATCATAATGTTGCTTGTTGGTCCAGTTGTGAGGATGTTTGTTTTCTTTACATTGAGGTGTAATCCATACTGAAGGCTCACTTTGCTATTTCAAATACTCTGAGCTTTTATCTCCCTGGACAGTCCTGCGTACTAGACAACATGCCCTGTGCGTGGTCAGTGTTCTCACAGTGAGGGGAGAAGGCAGGGAATGGGGAGCTCAGAGCTCTGAAGGGTCCCCTTTAACCCCCACCTCTCAGCCCCATGAGCCCATTTCAGCTTTCCAGATTCCCAGGGTCTGAGGAGGTGAGGGCCCTCCTCCCTGCTGTCCCTCTGGAGTGGGGCTGAGGAGGTGAGGGCCCTCCCCACTGTTGTCAAGTCTGCTTCCTCAGCTGTGTCTGCTTCTGGCTGGGAAGGAAGCACCTGGGTGTGAAAGGGGCAGTGGGAGGTGAGACGAGCATTGTTCCCAGGACAGGGAGCCTGGGAGGAATCTGATGGGGCCTGTGTGCAGACTGGGAAGCCCCTGGACCAGACGATGTTGACTGCAGCCTGACATTCATATCAACCATGTCAGCCAAGGCCCTCTTTGAGATACCATAGGGGTGCACAGAAGCAGCATGCCCCAGTGACAGGCCATGTGGCAAAGTGGTAGACAGGTGCTAGACTGCCCGGGTTCAAACCTGTCTCTACCACTTTTGACAACTTGGGCTAGTTACTCAAAATCATCGTGCCTTGATTTTCCTATCTTTAAAGGAGGCTTGACTATAGCACTTAGTCCCTGGGTGGTGCAAATGGCTCACCCGCTCCACTGCTAACCAAAAGCTCAGAGGTGCCTTGGAAGAAAGGCTTGGCGATCTACTTCTGAAAAATCAACCCTATGGAGTACAGTTCTACTCTGACATACAGGGGTCAAATGAGTCAGAGTTGCCTTGATGGCAACAGGTTTTTAATAACAGCATCTATCTTGGAATATTCTGAGGACTAAATAAGATGATATTTGAAAACTACTCAGAGCTGTGCTAAGTAAATAAATAGAACAGGCCCAGGCCTTTAAGTCCTACATAAATTCTACGCTTTAGCAGCCAAACAGAATCTCTAGCTGCTCTTTCCCTGAAATCATGACTTTCACACTCACCTTCCTCCCTCTGTGTGCCTGAGCCCTCGGTTCCTCTCACCTGACGTGTCACCTCACCTCTGCACCAAACCCTCCTTCTCCCTCCAGGCTCAGCTCAGGAGCCACCTCTTCCAGAGGCCTTCCGATTGCCCAAGGTCTCCCACATACTCTGCCTCACTCTCTGAACACCTTAGCTCCTCCCACTCTCTCTGTTAGTCAGATGTAGCCATGTCTCCACCCCCATGGCAGATGGTCAGGTCCTCAAGGATGGAGACTAGGCCTTGGTCCAACTCTGACACCAGCTGTCCATGTGGAAGTTGCTCAGACCAAAACAAACTAAAGTCAGTCAATTCCTGAGGGGAGGGATGGACAGATGGCGTCTAAGAAGGGGTACAGACGGGGACCCAGAAGACTCACGTGTGAGTTCTGCTCCTCACGTTACATGCTTTGCAACCTTTGCCAAGTGGCTTCATCTCACTAAGCCTGAATCTCCTGACCTATAAAATGGGCATCAAAACACTTATCCAGCCCATCTCCGATGGCTTGTGAGAATCCAATGGATAAAAATGAGTGGACTCTAAAGCACTGAACATGAATAATCAGTACTATTATTATTGGCATTTACCAGGCTAGTGGCTACTAACCAAAAGGCTGGCAGTTGGAATCCACCAGCTGCTCCTTGGAACCCTATGGGGCAGTTCTACTCTGTCCTATAGGGTCGCAATGAGTTGGAATTGACACCACGGCAACGGGTAGAAGAAAGGAGAAGAGTTTTTGTGGAGTGAGTTGACCACTCCTCTGTCTTTTCATCTTGCTAAAAGCATTGAACAATCTTAACCTGGCAGAGGGGTTCTAATGGCCACTACATCTGGAGTAACCTTCTTAGAAAGGCTGGACCCAACAGCCTGAGACTTGTGCTCGTAAGAGCCAAGGGTGTTTCAGTCCCCTCACCAGCTCCCCCTGCATTACCCCTCTTCCCCGCCCCCTCTCATGCCCTGCTCAGATCTGCCTCCTCACACCCTCCCTGGAGACAGCCACCCATCCAGCACCTACCTCGGTTCAGCGGCAATCGCTCAGCTCCCCAAGTCCTGCCCAGGGAAGCCGTGAGCCCCAGGGAACCAGATGTGTGGGAGGAACCCTGCAGGGTGTCTTTCGTCTCAGCTGCAGTCTGAAGATCTGCAGAGGAAAGCCCAGCACCACCAGCTCTGTCCCCTCCTCTTCCTTCCCCTTCCCCGTGGCCCTCGAGGCTCCTCCCAGAACACATCCTGCTGTGAGCCCGCTTTCTAAAGAAGCATCTGAGGCCCCCGTGGTCACTGGAGCCCCTTTAGTACAATCTGTCACCTCCATAGGGACCCACTCTGGGGCTGACGGCAGTGATATAGGGAACCCTGACCTCTCTCCCGATCTCCAGACCCACCTACCCATCCGCATCCTGGATACCTCCAGCTGGGTGTCCCTGAAGCACCTATAGCCCCATATGCATGAATCAAGCTGATCATTACCCCTCTAAGCCTGTGTCTCTTCCTCTGTCCCTTGCTTCAAAATCAGGAAACTGGGCATCATCCTTAATCCCTCTGGCTCCCTCACCTGTTTCATCCAAACAGCACCAAGTCCTGTCTGTATATCGCCCCCCTTCTCCAGCCCACAACCATCACTGACTTATCAGGCCACCAACATCTTACACTTGATGCCTCTCTTTAGTCTTGCCTCCAGCCAGCAACCAATGGACACTTTCTGATAGTGAAGCACAAAACTGATCATGTTGTTGTTAGCTGCCACCGAGTCAATCTGGACTCATGGTGATCCCATGAACAATGGAACAAAATGCTGCCTGGTCCTGCACCATTCCCATAATCAGTTGCAGACTGGACTGTAGTGATCCATAGAGTTTTCATTTACTTATTTTCAGAAGTAGATCACCAGGCTTTTCTTCCTAGTCAATCTTAGTCTGGAAGCTCTGCTGAAACCTGTTTAACATTATAGGAACATGTAAGCCTCCACTGACAGATAGGTGGTGGCTGTGCATCAGGCACATTGGCTGGGAATCAATCCTGGGTCTCCTGCGTGGAAAGCAACAATTCTACCACTGAACCACCAATGCCCCCCTGATCATCTTACTTCCTTGTTATAACCTTCAATGGCTCCCTATTACCTTCAAGAGAACAGGCAAACTCCTTGACATAACTTGCAAAGCCCTTCTTGATCTGTCCCTCCTTCATCTCTGTGTTAATTATCTAGTGCTGCTATAACAGCACAAGTGGATGGCTTTAACAGAGAGAAATTTATTCTCTCACAGTGTAGGAGGCTAGAAGTCCAAATTCAGAGTGCCAGCTCAAGGGGAAGGTTTTCTTTTTCTGATGGCTTTGGAGGAAGTTCCTTGTCATCAATCTTCCCTTGGTCTAGGAGATTCTCTTTGCAGGAACCTTGGGTCCAAAGGACAAGCTTTGCTCCCGGTGCTTCTTTCTTGGTGGTATGAGGTCCCCCTGCCTCTCTTCTTGCTTCTCTCTTTTATATCTCAAAACACAGCTTAATCCTGTAGATTGAGTCCTGCCTCATTAACATAACTGCCTCTAATCCTTCCTCATTAACGTTATAGAGGTAGGATTTACAACACATAGGAAAATCACATCAGATGACAAAATGGTGGACAACCACACAATAGTGGGAATCATGGCCTAGCCAAGCCGACACACATTTTTGGGAGACGTAATTCAATCCATAACAATCTCCAGCTTCATGCCTTATCCCCTCACACCAGCCCCTCCCAGAAGTACTGAACAGCTGCAGTTCCTTAATGATCCAGCCTCTCTCCTACTTCCAGGCCTTGACATGTGCTGTGGAATTCTCAGTCCTTCTTGGAACTCTCTTCTTAACCCCTCTCCTACTCATGCCTAGTCATCCTTCATTCAGCAGAGAAGAGTATGCAGCAAAGGAGACTATAGAAGCAAGTCAGAGAAGCAGGAGGAAAAGCATGTGTCATAGAAGCTGGGGGAGGAGAGAGTGTTGGGGAGAAGACCGTGTTCAACAGAGCCAAAGACTGCAGAGGGGACATGGATGAAGAGAACCAAAAAGTGTCTGCTGACCTTGGCAATCAGGAGAGAATAGTGCAAAGGGGAGTCCCTAGGTGGTGCAAACAGTTAAGAGCTTGGCTGCTAACTGAAAGTTTGGAGGTTTGAGTCCACCAAGAGGCACCTCAGAAAAAAGGCCTTGATGATCTACTTCTGAAAAATCAGCCATTGGAAACCCTATGAAATGCAGTTCTCCTCTGACACACAGGAGGTTGCCACGAGTCAGAGTCTACTCCATAGCAACTGGTGCACCAAGGGAGCGAAGCTGGAACTGAAAGCGCTGGTGGAAGCAGACCACTTCCAAGATGAAACGTTTGCTAGTTCATCATTTTATTTTATTTTTTTCACATTTGAAGCCAAAAATTATCTGGGGTGAGGGGACCTCAAGCATATTTCCAGATTTTTGAAAAGCTCACAAACCCTTTTCTCTCCTCCCTGTTGGGCCTAATGGATAAATGGCTCTGGAGAGAGACAGGTTGCCCACAGTATTGTTTGAGCACCTGGCTTCAGCTATACCTGAAACCCTGATGCCTTTATCTACTCTTGGATTGTTCAGCTGGGTGATCCAATAAAATCCCCCTTTTTTGATTAAGCCTGTTTGAGTTGGGTTTCTGACACTTGCAGCCAAAGAAGCCATGGTGCTATGGAACCCCCAATTTTCTGCAGGGGCTTGACTGGTTTCTGTTCTTTCCTCATTTGTAAAGGAGGCCATTTGGGAATAGAAAGATAGTCTAGAAATGTAAATCATTTACTCTATGACTCTGCCTCACTCCCAAATCTACTTCTTTTCTGTCCCCCTCATGTGACTGGAATCACATTCTATCTTGCATCTTTGTGTTAGAGTTCTTAGGTCACATGTCTGCCTTGTCCCTCCTCCCTCCCCCATTGGCGTACATTCTGTGAGAGCAGGGGCTAGGTCTTATTCTTAGTCTATCCTTCACAGTGCTAAGCCAATGCTTGGCTCAATAAATAAAACAAATGAATGAATGAACAAGTCCAGGGCAGCATAGAGGACCGAGAATTCAGCCCCTGCAGGCCCAGATGTCAGCAGCAGCTGGGAGCTGTGGCCATTGTGGGCAGCCCACTCTCCTTATCAGCTTTGGCCTAACTGAATCGGAAATCACAAGCTGATGTCGGCCTCTTGTGGTTGCAGTGAGGCCCCTCTTATCATGAACTGCTGTCTCTGCAACTGAGCTGGGTGTGGTAGCCCCAAAGGGAGCTGCTTGGTGACTGTAGACAGCCCCAGAGCTGTCCCCTGCAAAGACGAGCAGAGGCAACTTCACTGTTGAAGACACAGGGCTTATAGCCAGCTAGGAACAAAGACAGTGAGGAGCAGATGGACACAGAGAGGATCGAGTCCTCTGTCCATCCTCAAAACATTGCTGCTTTGACCAGCCCGAGTGAGCGCTTTCCTCCTCTTTTCCTCTTCCTAGGGTTTGTGTAACCTGAGTTTTCTAGGCTGCACTGTTACCAGATTTCTCATCCGCAGCGATCCCCCAGGAACATTGCCCCATCCCCAACAAGGGCACGAATTCATCAGCATCAGAAGGGAGAGATTTAGGCTTCCTGCATTTATGGTGATATTTCCCAGGTCACCATTAGGAGATTTCCCATAGCTGTTGTTAGCAGCCATCGAGTGGGCCCTGACTCAGGCGACCCAGGCACAATGGAACAAAACGCTGCCTGGTCTTGCACCATCCCCGGGATCAGCTGCAGACTGGACCACTGTGATCCATGGGGTTGTCACTGGCTGATTTTTGGAAGCACATCGCCAGGCCTTTCTTCTTTGTCCGTCTCAGTCTGGAAGCTCCACTGAAACCTGTTTAGCATCATAGCAATGCACAAACCTTCCACTAACAGATGGGTGGTGGCTGTGCATGAGGTGCACTGCACGGGAATCGAACCCAGGTCTCCGCATAGGAGGTGAGAATTCTACCACTGAACAAACAATGCCTTGAGATTCCTGCTGTCAACTAATGATAGCAAAGTTACTCTCCCTAGTGACCAATGCCCAAGATACAGGAGCTAAAGGCCCACCATCTATTTCCCTTCCTCCTCCCCCTGTCACCCTCCTCTGGCATGTGAGGTGGCCCCCCTCCCGGCTGGCCCTCCTGGACACAGGTGAGATGGCTTCTTCTTGGGCTCCTCTATCCCAGCCTGGGCATCCAGGGTGAAGGGGTGCAGTGCAGTCTCTCAGGGGCAGAGAGGACTTGGGGTTGCTGTGGAGGGTGTGGCCAGTCTCCTCCTACTTCCCCATTCTCCTGCCAGCCTCTAGAGGAGACCAATGGACCCTCCCTCCCCCCACCCCACCTCCAGCCCCACCGTTCCTAAAGTCCGCAATACCACAGGTTTCGCCCCTGCAGGTTCTTGCTGGAGGTGCTGAGCGGGGGAGCAGGCCGGCAAGCTCCCCAGGATGCTGAGAAGGTGCCAGGCGCCTCTCTTGTATAAAATATGTCTCACAGCTGCTGTTTCCTTCTCGCAAAGAAATTCACACCAGGAAGAGGAACTGGCCAGTAGGTCAGGAAGGCTGGGGGTTGACTAGCCTGGAGATTAGGTACAGAATTCTAATGTCCCCACTCCTTACTACCTATGCAAAGGAACTGTTCCCCTCCACCCCCATGCTCATGCACATAGACAGAAGCACAGACACAGGCACACACATGGACACACTCTGAAAAGGTTGACCTGTGACCTGCCTGGCTCCTGCCCCACCATGCCTCTAGCTGTGGGACCTTGAGCAAGTCGCTCCTCCCCTTTGGGTCTCAGTTTCCTCATCTGTACCCTGAGGGGGTTGGAAAGCATATTTGCAAAGCCCTCACCAGCCTTCTCAATCCCAAAATGGTCCTGGTTCTGGCTTCGGAGACTTGTGCCCAAAGTTTTGCTCAGAGGCCTCTGGTCTCTGGTGATGAAAGACCCATTTCCTTGGGTGTGGGAGGGCCACTCCTCTTCCATCCCCTCCTACTTCCTTCTCCCCAGAGGTCTCAGGGGACCACCTTCAAACAGCCCTTGCGCCTGGAGCTACTTTCAGGGAGGGCTTCCTTCCCGACGACACTGCCTCTCAGCGGTGGACGGCACACGCCTCCTGGAGCCCTGCCAGCCCAGCTCCCTCTCCTCCTCTAAACCCCCTGGGTTATTCCCGAGGACGACGTGTGGAGAGGGAGCTTCCGTTCTGAAACCACCAGAGTTCCTCCAGAAACTTCTTTTTAATTATGGAAAATATGTATGTAGCAAAACATCGGCCATTTCAACATTCTTCACCTGTTCCATTCAGTGGTATTAACTACACTCATCATGTGGTTTAACCATCACCACTATACGTTTCCAAATTTTTCCATCACCTTTAACAGAAGCTCAGTGTCCCCTAAGCAGTGAGTCCCCCATTCCCCATTCCCTGCTTCCCCCTAGACCCTGGTAACCACTAATAAACTTTGGTCTCTATGCATTTGCCTATTCTAGAATTTCATGTAAGTGGGATCATACAATATTTGTCCTTTTGTGACTGACTTATTTCCTTCATCGTAATGTTTTCAAAGTTCATCCCTGTTGTGGCATGTATCAGGACTTTGTTTCTCTTTATGGTTGAGTAATAGTCCATTGTCTGTATTAACTGCATTTTGTTTATCCATTTATCTGTTAACGGTCACTTAGGCTATTTGCACCTTTTAGCCATTGTGAACAATGTTACAATGAACACATCTGTGCAAGTGTCTATTTTTGATTCTCTTGGGTACATACCTAGAAGGAGAACTGCTGGATCATATGACACAATCTCAGCCTCACAACCCCTTTCACACAGCTTCCTCTGACGAACCCTATAACAGCCCAGAAAAGTAACCCTGTTTCCCTTTCACAGGTGAGAAAATGAACTCGGAGACAATGTGAGGAGGGCCAAGGTGACAAAAGGGATGGCAGTTCCATTCCTCCCAGGCCTCCCTACTTTCAGAGGGTGAATCTGAGAGGGGCCATGTGGATCCCACTCCTCCTTCACCAGGTGCAGAGAAGGAATTATGGCATGTGGGCAGGGATCGAGGGAGAACACCCCTTCCACAGCCCACACGTAGCTTGATTTTGGCCCCCCAGCCCAGCCTTCTAGGAAGCAGAAGTTAGCAAAGGGAGACTTACTCATCTTGTCCCAATGCCTGAGAGCCCCTTGCAGGGATGGTAGATGCGAGGTGAAGGCTCCAGGGCAGAAATAATTCCATTGTGAGCCTCGTGTGAGGTGAGCGTCTTCAAGTGTATTGCTAATTCCTCAGCCCACCAGGAGTCCTGGTGGCACAGTGGTAAAGCGCTCAGCTGCTAACAGGAAGTCAGTGGTTCAAATCCACCAGCTGCTCAGCAGGAGAAAGATGTGGAAGTCTGCTTCCATAAAGATTTACAGCCTTGAAACCCTATGGGGCAGTTCTACTCTATCCTATAGGGTTATTGGGAATCAACTCGACAGCAGTGGGTTTTTTAGCTTCAGTCCATGGTGAAGTAGCTGTGTGGAGTGAGGGCCTAGCTCAGGGGAAAAGGTGGGAAGCTGAGCAGTACAGCCCCCCACGCCTTTTCCTTCACCTGCCAAAAGTAGGACTCAGCTGGGATTCTAGTCCCAGTACCCCAGCCTACTAGCCCCTTTCCTCAGTGCTCAGGGCCTTGGATTTTAGGAGATCATGGACTAGATGAGAGAGTCTGCAGCAATTCAGCCCAGGGATTGACCCTTGGATCATGGTGATTATACCTGGGTATGTATCTGACCTACAGGAGACCCATCCATAGGCTGGCTGGCAATTTATGCTGAAGTCAGTTTTAAGAAATCTGCCTCCTAGAAATGGTAGTAGCCAAGGAAGTGATTGTCTACCCGCACCATCCGTCAGAATTACCTGGGAGCCTTTAAAATATATGGACACCTGGGATCCATTGTCCAGAGATTCTGACTCAGTTAGTCTGGGGTGGACCCTGACATTGGTCTTTTAAAAATGATTCTTAAGTAGTTCTACTAGACGGTACCCAGCTACCACTACCGACCATTCTGATTAGGGCTACAATAGATGGATCCTGATAGAATGGGAGAAAAATGTGGAACAGAACCTCAATTTCTTAAAAATTCCAGATTTACTGGATTGGTTGCGACTGGAAGACTCTCTGAGACTATTGCCCTGATATCCTCTTTAAACCTTAAACCAAAACTAGCCTCTGAGGTCATCTTTTAGCAAAGTAATTGATTGGCTCACAAAATAAAGAATATCACCTGTGAGTACTCTGCTCCTTTAAAAAAATCATCTATATGAGACCAAACAGTCAACAATTACTTAAAAATAAAGATAAGAAGGTAAGGAGGCAGGGAAACTAGATTAATGGAAATGGAACAACCAGAATGGAAATAATGAGAATGTTACACATTGTGAAGAATGTAAAAAATGTCATTGAACAATTTATGTAGAAATTGTTGAATGGGAACCTAAGCTGCTGTGTAAACCTTCACCAAAAATACAACAAAGTATTATTTAAAAAAAAAAAAAGATTCTTAAGTAGTTCTAATATGAAGCCGTGGTTGGGAGCCACTGAATCAAGCCAATTATCCTGATTATCGCCATTATTAACATAATATTCTTTACTTTGTTCAGCATGTTATAATTGCTGACTTAAAGTCCTTGCCCGATAATTTCGACACCTGAGCCAGCTCTATTTTGACCTCTGTTGATGATTATCTTTTCCTTTGAGAATGGGTCACGTTTTTGTTGTATGTTAAATAATCTTGGATTGCATTCTGGACATAGTGAATGCTATATTATAGAGACTCTGGATTCTGGTATATTCCTCTGAAGACTTGTGTTGGTTAATTTTATGTCCCAGCTTGACTAGGTTATGGTGCCCAGTTGTTTGGTCAGTCTAGACTCTGTTATTAAGTGGTCACGTATGATTAAACCAGTTGGTCTTAAATAAAGCAGATTATCCTCCACAAAAGGAGACTTGCTGGCACAATGGTTAAAGGGCTCAGCTGCTGATCAAAAGGTTGGTGGTTGGAACCCACCAGCAGCTCTGTGGGAGAAAAGACCTGGTGATCTGCTCCAGTAAAGATTTCAGCCTAGGAAACCCTATGAGGCAGTTCTACTCTGTCCTATAGGGTTACTATGAGTCAGAGTCAACTTGACAGCACACAAGAACAACAACAACCTCCCACAATGTGGGTGGGTCTCACTCAATCAGCTGAACACCTTAAGAACAAAAAAGGAGTTTTCCCTAGGGTGTATTCTACCTTCAGATTATAAATAGATATTTTCCCAGAACTTCCTCACTCTCTTCACTCTTCCCATCTCCTGACCTATGGATTTTGGAACACAAAACTGCAGGAATTTCCAGGCTGTCACTTGATCTAGAGATTTTGGGCTTGGCAGCCCTCCACAATTGTGAGAGCCAATTCCTTAAAATAAATCAATCTCTCTCTCTGTATATGTGTGTGTATGTATTTCATTGGTTCTGTTTCTCTAGAGAACTGTAAGACAAGATGCTTAATATTTTTGTTTTAGCAGGCAATTACATTAGTTAAACTGAAACTACAAATTCTGTCACATCTGTTGTGGGCAGCAATTAAAATCTCAGTTCAAAGCTGCACAGTGCTTTGAGTCTGAACCATGCAAGCATAATTCAGGGGGTAGCTAGAGACTTGGACAGAATTTATACACAGAATTGTTGTTGTTGTTAGA
Organism: Dugong dugon; assembly: GCA_030035585.1. Classification (NCBI taxonomy): domain Eukaryota; kingdom Metazoa; phylum Chordata; class Mammalia; order Sirenia; family Dugongidae; genus Dugong; species Dugong dugon. Next base: position 59,246,825 of record CM057470.1, read on the forward strand.
CGCCATCATAGCGACCCTATCTACAACAAAATGAAACACTGCCCAGTCTTGCACCATCCTCACAATTGTTATGCTTCAGCCCATTGTTGTAGCCACTGTATCAATCCATCTCGTTGAGGGTCTTCTTCTTTTTTGCTGACCCTCTACTTTACCAAGCATGATGTCCTTCTCGAGGACATGCTCTCCTGATAACATGTCCAAAGTATGTGACATGAAGTCTTGCCATTCTTGCTTCTAAGGAGCATTCTGGCTGTACTTCTTCCAAGACGGATTTGTTCATTCTTCTGGCAGTCCATGGTATATTCAGTATTCTTTGCCAACACCATAATTCAAAGACATCAATTCTTCTTTAGTCTTTATTCATTGTCCAGCTTTTGCATGTGTAAGAGGTGATTGAAAATACCATGGCTTGAGTCAGGCGCACCTTAGTCCTTAAAATGACATCTTTGCTTTTTAACACTTCAAAGAGACCTTTTGCGGAAGATTTGCCCAGTGCAATGCATCATTTGATTCCCTGACTGCTGTTTCCATGGGCATTGATTGTGGATCCAAGTAAAATGAAATCCTTCACAACCTCAATCTTTCCTCCATTTATCATGATGTTGCTTATTGGTCCAGTTGTGAAGAGTTTTGTTTTCTTTTTGTTTAGGTGTAATTCATACTGTAGTCTTTGACCTTCATCAAGAAGTGCTTCAAGTCCTCTTCACTTTCAGCAAGGAAGGTTGTGTCATATGCATATCACAGGTTGTTAATGAGGTTTCCTCCAATCCTGATACCATGTTCTTCTTCATATAGTCCAGCTTCTCGGAGTCTTTGCTTAGCATACAAATTGAGTAACTATGATGAAAGGATACAACCCTGGCCCACACTTTTCCTGATTTTAAACCACATAGTATCCCCTTGTTCTTTTCCAACAACTGCCTCTTCATCTATGTACAGGTTCTACATGAGCACAGTTAAGTGTTCTGGAATTCCTATTCTTCACAATGTTATCCATAATTTGTTATGATCCACACAGTCGAATGCCTTTGCATAGTCAATAAAACACAGGTAAACATCTTTCTGGTATTCTCTGCTTTCAGCCAAGGTCCATCTGCCACCAACAATGATATCCTTCCTTCCACGTCTGTCTTAGTTATTTAGTGCTGCTATAACAGAAATACCACTAGTGGATGGCTTCGACAAAGAGAAATCTATTCTCTCACAGTCTAGTAGGCTAGAAGTCCAAATTCAGGGCATCTGGTCCAGGGGAAGGCTTTCTCTCTCTGTCGGCTCTGGAGGAAGTTTCTTGTCATCAGTCTTCCCCCAGACTAGGAGCTTCTCCACCCATGAACTCCGGGTCCAAAGGACGCGCTCTGCTTCCGGCACTGCTGTGTTGGTGGTACGAGGTCCCCATTTTTCTCTGGTCGATTCTCTCTTTGAAATATCGAAAGAGATTGGCGTAAAACACAATCTAATCTTGTAGATTGCGTTCTGTCTTGTTAACATAACTGCCACTAATCCCGTCTTATTAACATCATAGAGGTAGGATTTACAACACACAAGAAAATAACATCAGATGACAAAATGGTGGACAATCACACAATACTGGGAATCATGGTCCAGCCAAATTGGTACACATTTTTGGGGGGACACAATTCAAACCATGACAATGTCCTCTTCTGAATCCGGCTTGAGTTTCTGGCAGTTCCCTGTTGATACACTGCTGCAACAGCTTTTGAATGATCTTAAGCAAAATTTTACTTGCATATGATAATAATGATATTGTTCAATAATTTTGGCATTCAGCTGGATCGCCTTTCTTGGGAATGGTCACAAGTATGGATCTCTTCCAGTCAGTTGGCTAGGTAACTGTCTTCCAAATTTCTTGGCATAGACGAGTGAGTGCTTCAGTGCTGCATCCATTTATTGAAACATCTCAATTGGTATTCGGTCAATTCCTGGATCCTTGTTTTTCATCAATGCCTTCAGTGCAGCTTGGACTTCTTCCTTCAGTACCATCGGTTCCTGATCATATGCTGCCTCTTGAAATGGTTGAACATCAACCATTTCTTTTTGGTACAGTGACTCTGTGTATTCCTTCCATCTTCTTTTGATGCTTCCTTTGTCGTTTAATATTTTCCCCATAGAATCCTTCAATATCGCAACTCAAGGCTTGCATTTTTCTTCAGTTGTTTTCAGCTTGAGAAATACCGAGCGTGTTCTTCCCTTTTGGTTTTCTAACTCTAGGTTTTTGCACATTTCATTGTAATACTTTACTTTGTCTTCTCGAGTCTCCCTTTGAAATCTTCTGTTTACCTGTTTTACTTCATCATTTCTTCCATTTGCTTTGGCTACTCTATGTTCAAGAGCAAGTTTCAGAGTCTCTTCTGACATCCATTTTGGTCTTTTCTTTCTCTCCTGTCTTTTTAATGACCTCTTGCTTTCTTCATGTATGATGTCCTTGATGTCATTCCATAACTTGTCTGGTCTTCGGTCATTAGTGTTTTATGAGTCAAATCTATTCTTAAGATGGTGTCTAAATTCAGGTGGAATATACTCAAGGTCACAGTTACGCTCTCATGGACTTGTTCTAATTTTCTTCAGCTTCAACTTGAACTTGCATGTGAGCAATTGATAGTCTATTCCACAGTCGGCCCCTGGCCTTGTTCTGACTGATGAGATTGAACTTTTCCATCATCTCTTTCCACAGATGTAGTCAATTGGAGTCCTGTGTATTCCATCTGGCAAGGTCCACGTGTATAGTCACTGTGTATGTTAGTGAAAATGACACTTGTAATGAAGAAGTCATTGGTCTTGCAAAATTCTATCGTGATCTCCGGCATCATTTCTATCATGAAGGCCATATTTTCCAAATACTGTTCTTCTTTGATTCCAACTTTCGCATTCCAATCACCAGTAATTATCAATGCATCTTGATCACATGTTTGATCAATTTCTGACTACAGAAGTTGGTAAAAATCTTCAATTTCCTCAACTTTGGCTTTAGTGGTTGGTGTGTAAATTTGAATAATAGTCATATTAACTGCTCTTCCTTGTAGTCGTATGGATATTATCTTATTACTGACAGCATTGTACTTCAGGATAGACCTTGAAATGTTCTTTTTGACGATGAATGCAACGCCATTCCTCTTCAATTTGTCATTTCCAGCATAGTATACCATATGATTGTCCTATTCAAAACGGCCGATGCCAGTCCATTTCAGCTCACTAATGCCTAAGATATTGATCTTTATGCAGCCCATTTCACTTTTGACGACTTCCAATTTTCCTAGATTCATACTTTGTACATTCCACATTCCAATTATTAATGGATGTTTGCAGCTGTTTCTTCTTATTTTGAGTCATGCCACATCAGGAAATGAAGGTCCTGAAAGTCTGACTCCATCACGTCATTAAGGTTGACTCTACTTTGAGGAGGCAGCTCTTCCCCAGCCGTATTTTGAGTGCCTTCCAACCTGAGGGACTCAGCTTCTGGCACTATATCAGACAATGTTCTGCTGGTATTCAAGGTTTTCACTGGCTAATTTTTTCAGAAATAGACCGCCAGGTCCTTGTTCCTAGTCTGTCTTAGTGTGGAAGCTCAGCTGAAACCTGTCCACCATGGGTGGGTGACCCTGCTGGTATTTGAAATACTGGTGGCACAGCTTCCAGCATCACAGTAACACGCAAGCCACCACAGTACAACAAACTGACAGATGTGTGGGGATACACAGAATAAGGGACTATCTTTCTCTGAATCTTTCCCCTTCAGGACTCCTCCTTCACTTTTCAGTAGCCTTGGCTGCCCCAGATTTCATCCCCAGCTCCCTGGGCAGAAAGATGGTAGACTTTCTATGGGAATTTTAGCTGCTTGCATAATGTCATGACTCGAAATAAATGTGTATTCTGCGGTTGTTGCGTGAGGTGTTCTATAAATGTCAGATAGGTCAAATTGGTTGACAATATTGTTTAAGTCTTCTACATCCTTGTTGATTTTCTGTCTGTTGTTCTGTCAGTTATTGAGAGCCAGGTTTTGAAATCTCTATTTTTGTTGACTTGTCTATTTCATTTCTAAATTTTGCCTGTTTTTGCTTCATGTATTTTAGGGTTTTGTTGTGGGGAGTGAATTCATTTATAATAGTTGTATCTTCCTGATGTATTGTATATCATTACAAAATGTCCCTCTTTGTTTCTGGTAATATTTCTCACCTTAAAGTCTGCTTTATCTGATATTAATATAGCCACTTTAGGTCGCATAGTTACTGTTTGCATAGTTACTGTTTCCCATCCTCTTATTTCAACCATTTTTGGCTTTGAATCTAAGGTGTGTCTCTTATGTACAGTGTATGGTTAGGTTTTCTTTTTTCTTTATCAAGTCTGATAATCTGTGTCTATTGATTAGGATGTTTAATCCATTAATATTTAATTTAATTATTCATACGGTTGGATTTACATCTGCCATTTTGCTATTGGCTTCTTGTCTCAATTTTTTTGTTCCTCTTCTTCCTTTATTGGCTTCTTTTTGTTAAGTAATATATTTTAGTGTACCATTTCATTCTTCTGTTGATTTTTAAAAGTTTGTGTTATGTACGTATATCTGTGTGGGCCCTGGTGGCACAGTGGTTAAGAGCTCATCTGCTAACCAAAAGGTTGGTGGTCCGAATCCACCAGCCACTCCTTGGAAACCTTATGGGGCAGTTCTACTCTGTCCTATAGGGTTGCTATGAGTTGGAATGAACTCAATGGCAATGGGTTTGGTTTTTGGTTTATGTATATCCATGTAGTAGTTGCTCTAGGGATTACAATGTGCATCTTAATTCATCACTATCTACTTCTGAAAAACACTAATTTAATTCTGGTAAAATATAGAAACTTTAATATATTCTCCATTCTTTTCAACTTTTTTAAGTTATTATGGTTATATGTTATGTCTGTGTATGTTATAAAGCCAACAACATAATGTTATATTGCTTTATAAAACCTTACATCTTTTAAAGAAGACGAGATACGAGAAAGAGTGTATTTGTAGAATCTTATATTTACCCACATATTTATCATTTCCAGAAGTTTTCATTTCTCCTTGCAGATTCCACTTACTGTCTAGTATCACTTCCTTTAAGCCTGAAGAAATTCCTTTAGTATTTCTTATAAGGTAGGTCTGCCAGCCACAAATCCTTTCAGTTTTGGTTTATCTGGGAATGTCTTTATTTCGCCTTCATTTTTGAAAGACAGTTTTGCTGAATATAGAATTCTAGGTTGACAGTTTTTTTTTCTTTCAGCATTTTGAATGTCATCTAACTGCCTTTTGGCCTCCATTGTTTCCAATGAGAAATCATCTGTTAATTGTTCCTCTGTTCATGATGCATTGTTTTTCTCTTGCTGCTTTCAAGATTTTCTCTGTCTTTCAATCTTTTTACTATATTTTATCTAGGTGAGTTTATTTCACTTGGGGTTCTCTGAGCTTCTTGGATTTGTCAAATTTGGGAAGTTTTCAGCTATCATTTCTTCAAATATTTTTCTCTCTCTTTCTCGCCTCTCCTGAAACTCCCCACACATATATGTTGGTATGCTTGATGTTGTCCCACAGGTCTCTGAGACTGTTTTTTTATAATAATATTGTATTGAGTTTTTGTGAAAGTTTATACAGCAAGTTAGGTTCCCATTTGACAATTCCCACACAAATTTCTCAGTGACATTAGTTACATTTATCACAATGTGTCAGCATTCTCTTTAATTGTGTTCAGTTTGTTCCCTTTCCAGTACTCTAATTTCCCTGCCGCCTTATCTTCTCATCTTTGCTTTTGAGTAATTGTTGACCTTCTGGTCTCATATTGATGCTTTTTAGGTAGGGCACTGATCTTACAGGTAATATCCTTTATTTTTTGTACCACTCTGCTATTTCACTAAAAGGTGATCTCAGGATAGGTTCAGTTCCAGGTTTAAAGAGTGTCTAAGGGCGACAGTTTCAGGTAATCCTCTGTTCGCTACTGTTTCAGTTTGTCTGGATTTTTTTTTTTTTTTAAATAAGAATCTGATTTCTGCTCCATATTTTTCTGCTATTCTATCCAGGAGCAACTATTGTGACCTCAGCCAGAATGGTCAGTGGTAGTAGCTGGGCACCATCTAGTTCTCCTGGTCTCAGGGTAGATGAGGTTGTGGCTCACATAGACTTGTTTCTTCTCTATGCTTTCCTTACCTTCTTACTGTTTTGCTCCTGGCAAGTAGAGACCAGTAGTCGTGTCTTAGATGGTCACTTGAAAGGTTTTAAGACCCCAGGCACTACTCACTTCGCTAGGATGCAGATTCTGATTTTTGTGAGCTATGTTATGGCAATTGACTGAGTCATCCCATGGGACTATGGTCCTAAACCTTCAAACCCAGAAAACCAATGTTAGAAGGTGTTTGCTTATGTCTAAGGAGTATCTGTATTTGTGTCTTCAGTGAATATATGTGCCTGCACCCACATATTTGTATTTACTTGTACCTATAGATAATTCTATCTGTTCTCACCTGTGTACACATCTGTACCTACCCATATACCAGTTTGCCTATACCCATCCATTTGTGCTCAAACACTCGTTTTTACTTTGGTTGTGCTGTGCTCACTGCATCCACTTTTGGTGCCACTTTTCCCATTGCCAAAAATAACTAGTCTCTATGGTATAAAACATACTTTCCCCACCCTCCTCCACTCCCTGGTAACCACCAATGAACATTGGTCTCTCTATATTTGTCTAGTCTTGTCTTCTTATAAAAGAGGGATCATACAATATTTGCCCTTATGTGATTGACTTATTTCAGCTAGCATTACGCCCTCCAGGTCCATCGTGTTATAATGTTTTGAGGATTTATCATTGTTCTTTATGACAGCATACTATCCCATTGTATGTATATACCACAATTTGCTTATCCATTCATCCACTGATGGATGGACGCTTCCGTAGTGTCTATTTATTTGCTGTTGTGAATAAAGCAGCAATGAACATAGCTGTGCATGTATCTGTTCCTGTCATTTTTAGGTCTCTAGGGTATATACTGGAAACCCTGGTGGCGTAGTGGTTAAGTGCTACTGCTGCTAACCAAAAGGTCAGCAGTTCAAATCCACCAGGCACTCCTTGGAAACTCTATAGGGCAGTTCTACTCTGTCCAATAGGGTAGTTATAAGTCAGAATCGACTCAATGGCAACTTTTTTTTTTTTTTTTTTTGGTTTAGGGTATATACCTAGGAGTGGAATTGCTGGATCGTAGGGTAGTTCTATTTCTAGTTTTTTGAGAAAGTGCCATACCATTTTCCATAGTGGTTATATCATTTTACAGTCCCACCAGCAATGGATAAGGATTCCAATCTCCTCACATCCTCACCAACATTTGTTGTTATCAGGTTTCTTTTATCGGTGCTATTTTAGCTGGGGTAAGATGGTCTCTCATTGTAGTTTTGATTTGCATCTTTCTAATGGCTCTCATTAGTCATTAAAGAGATGCAAATCAAAACTACAATGAGAGACCATCTTACCCCAGCTAAAATAGCACCGATAAAAGACGGCAACAAGTTTGGTTTTTTTGGTTTAATGGCTAATGATCATGAACATATTTTCATGTTTGTTGGTAGCTTGGATGTCCTCTTTGGTGAAGGTTCTGTTCGTGTCCTTTGCCCATTTTGTGATTGGGTTGTTTGTCTTTTTGTTGTGGAATTGTTGCGGTTTTCTGTAGATTTTAGAGATTAGACCCTTATCAGCTAATTTCTGAAGATTTTCCCAGTCTGTAGGTTGTCTATTTACTCTTTTAATGAAGTCTTTTGATAAGTATAAGTTTTTAATTTTTACGATGTCCCGTGTATCTGTTTTGTCTTCTTCTATTTGTGCATTTGTTGTCATGTTTGTTATCCTATTTTTACAAAAGATTAAGTCCCATAGTTTTCTCCCTATGTTGTCTTCCAGGGATTTTATGGTTAGGTTTAACATTTAGATTTTGATCCATTTTGAGTTAGTTTTTGTTGTGTGGTATGAGGTATGGGTCCTATTTCATTTTTCTGCAGGTGGATATCCAGAGACTGTTTCTGACTCACTGAATGGACTTTGAATCCTTGTCAAAAAAACAGTTGTCCATAGATGGCTGGGTTTAATTCTGAGTTTCAGTTCTATTCCACTGGTCTATGTGTCTATCACTGAACAAATACCAGGCTGTTTTGATTACAGTAGCTGTATAGTATGTTTTGATATTGGGAATGTGATGCCTCCTGCTTTGTTCTTTTTCTTCAATACTGCTTTGGCTATTTGGGGTTTTTTTCCTTTCCATATGAAGTTGGTCATCAGTTTTTCCATTTCATTAAAGACTGTTGTTGGGATTTATATCAGGATTGCATTGTATCTGTAGATCACTTTAGGTAGAATTGACATTTTCACTATATTAAGTCTTCCTTCTATCCATATGCACAATGTCTTTCCATTTTTGTAGGTCTCTTTTAGTCTCTTGTAGTGTGTTTTATAATTTTCCTTGTATAAGTCTTTTATGTCCCTGGTTAGGTTAATTTCTAGGTATTTTATTGATTTGGGGGCTATTGTAAATGGTTTTTTTTTTTAAATTTCTTCTTCAGAGTAGTCTTTTTTAGTGTTGAGGAACTCAATTGATTTTTGCATGTTGATCTTGTACCTTTGCAACATTGCTAACTTCTTCTGTCAGTTCAACAGTTTTCTTGTGGAATCATTAGGGTCTTCTATGTTATCTGCAAATAGAAATAGTTGTACTTCTTTCTTTCCAATTTGGATACCTTTTCTTTCTCTTTCTTGTCTTATTGCTCTGGCTAGACTTCCAGTACAATGTTGAACAAGAATAGTGATAATGGGCATCTTTGTCTTGTTCCTGTCCTCAAAGGGAAGGCTGTCAGCCTTTCTCTGTTGAGTATAATGTTGGCGGTTGGATTTGCATATATGCCCTTAATTATGTTGAGAAATTTCCCTTCTACTCCTATTTTTCTGAGAGTTTTTATCAGGAAAGGGTGTTGAATTTTATTGAAAACCTTTTCTGCATCATTGATAGGATCATATGGTTCTTTTCCTTTGTTTTCTTTATGTGGTAGATTACACTGAATGAATTTTCTGATGTTGAACCACCCTTGTAATCCTGGTATGAATCCCACTTGATCATGTTGTATGATTTTTTTGATATGTTGCTGAAGTCTGTTGGCTAGAATTTTATTGAAAAATTTTGCATATATGTTCAGGAGGGATATTTGTCTGTAATTTTCTTTTTCTGTGATGTCTTCACCTGGTTTAAAAGTGTTAAAAGCAAAGATGTCACTTTGAGGACTAAAGTGTGCCTGACCCAAGCCATAGTATTTCCAGTCCCCTCATACGCATGTGAAAGCTGGACAATAAATAAGGAAGGCTGAAGAAGAATTGAAGTATGGTGTTGGTGAAGAATATTGACTATACCATGGACTACCAGAAGAATGAACAAGTTTGTCTTGGAAGAAATACAGCCAGAGTGCTTCGTGGAAGTGAGGATGGCAAGACTTCATCTCACATACTTTGGACATGTTATCAGGAGGGATCAGTCCCTGGAGAAAGGCATCATGCTTGATAAGGCAGAGGGTCAGCAGAAAAGAGGAAGACCCTCAACGAGATGGATTGACATAGTGGCTGCAACAATGGGCTCAAACACAGCAATGATTGTGAGGCTGGTGCAGGACTGGGCAGTGTTTTCTTGTGTTGTGCATAGGATCTGTATGAGTCAGAACTGACTCAACACACCTAACCACAACAACAATTTTCTTTTCTTTTTCTGTCTTTGCCTGGTTTAGGTATCAGGGTTATGCTGGCTTCATAAAAAGAGTTCAATAGTATTCCTTCCTCTTCTATGTTTTTGAAGAGATTGAGTAGGATTGATGTCAACTCTTCTCTGAATGTTTGGTACAATTCTCCAGTGTAACCGTCTGGTCCTGGGCTTTTTTTTTTTGTTGACAGTTTTTTCATGACATCTTCAATCTCTTCTTTTGTAATGGATCTGTTTAAATTTTCTACCTCTGTGTTAATTTGGGTATGGAGTGTTTCTAACAATTTGTCCATTTCACCTAAGTTTTCAAATTTGTTAGAGTACAATTTTTCATAGTAATCAGTTGTCTTCTTTATCTCTGTTGGATCAGTTGTAATGTCACCAATTTCATTTCTTAATTTTGTTATTTGCCTCTTCTGTTTTTTTTTTTTTTTTTTTTTCTTCTTTTGTCAGTCTAGCCAGTGGTCTGTCTATTTTATTGATGCTTTCAAAGAACCAACTTCTGGTCTTGCTGATTCTTTCTATTTTTTGTTTCATTTATTTCTGCCCTGATCTTTATAGTTTTGTTTTATTCTGGTAGCTTTTGGCTTCTTTTGCTCTTCCTTTTCTATTCATTCATGCTGGTGGTTTAATGATTTTGGATCTTTCTTCTTTTTTAATGTAGGCATTTACTGCTATAAATTTTCTTCTGAGTACTACTTTTGCTGTGTCCCAATGGTTTTGATATGTTGCATTTTCATTTTAATTTGATTCTAGGAATTTTTAAGTTTCACTTTTGATTTCTTCTATAACCCAATAGGTTTTTAGTAGTGTATTATTTCATTTCTATGTACTTATTTATTTTCCTTATTTTTCCTGTTGTTGATTTCTAGCTTCATACCATTATGGTCAGAGATGATGCTTTGTATGATTTCAATATTTTTTAAATTTGTTGAGACTTGTTTTATGTCCTAGCATACGGTCTACTCTGGAAAATGATCCATGTGTGCTGGAGAAGAATGTGTATCGTTCTGATGCTTGGTGGAGTGTATTATATATGTCTGTTAGGTCTAATTGGCTTATGGTTCTATTTAAGTTCTCAATGTCCTTAGTGATCTTCTTTTCAGATGTTCTGTCTATAATTGAAAGTGATGTGTTGAAGTCCCCTGCTTATTACTATGAAGTTGTCTATTTCTCCTTTCATATTAGTATTTGCTTCATGTATTTTGGAGCATTGCTGGTAGGTACATATATAATTGTTATGTCTTCTTGCTGGATTGACCCTCTTATTATTATATAATGTCCTTCTTTATTTCTTGTAATAGATTTTAATTTAAAGTCTATTTTATATGCTATCATTATGGCCACCCCTGCTCTTTTTTGTTTACTGATTGAATGGACTATTTTTCTCCTTCCTTTTATTTTCAGTCTGTTTATAGCCTTATGTCTAAAGTCTGTTTCTTGTAGAGAGAAAAAGGATGGATCATGTTTTTTTAATCCATTCAGCCACTCTCTGCCTTTTTCATGGGGTGTTTACACCATTTACAGTTAATGTTATTACTGAAAATGAAGTGTCTACCTCACTCATTTCACCATTTATTTATTCAGTGTTTCATATCTTCTTTGTTTTTTTATTCTGATTTTTCTGTTTTTTGTTTGTATTTGGCTGCTTTTTTGTGATGAGCCTATTTACTAACTTCCGTCTTTTCTTCTGAATGTTTCCTCTTGGTGATTTCTTAGTGGTTATCACATATGATACCTTACACAACTTCCAATTGCAACAATATTTAACATATGAACAACAGTTAACATACAACCTTAACATAATAAATATATTCCTGATATGCTCCTCACTTGCCCATTTCTGTTAGTGTGTCTCCATTAACATCAGTATACAACCTATATTCAATAAGTTTACTTTGTACTTATTTCTTACAAACTTGACATTGTATTGTTTGCGGGATTTGATTATTGAGTTTATTCTCTGAAAATATTCTTATGATTGCCCATGTTGTTGCATTTTTTGGACATCTCTCTATTTTTTTTTTTCATGTATAGATACGAGTATTTATTTAATGTTTGCCTTTACATTTGGAGTGCTCCCTTGAGTAATACTTGCATAGCTGGTCTGGTGGTGGCAAATTCCCAGAGCTCCTGTTTGTTTGGGGATGTCTTGATTTCCCCCTTGTTTTTGAATGACAGTTTTGCTAGGCAAAGAATTCTTGCTTAGCGATTGTTTTCTTTAAGTATTTTATGTGTGCTGCTCCATTGTCTTCTGGCCTCTAGAGTTTCTGGGGAGAAATCTGCACTGATTCTTCTGAAAGCCCCTAGATATATCACATTGCATTTTTCTTTGCTGCTTTCAGAATTCTTTCCTTACTTTGGTTTTCAAGGATTTTATTAGGCTATGGCATGGAGTTTATCTTTTTGTGTCTCTTTTAATTGGGGTTCATGTAGCTTCCTGTATTTGCAAGCTCAGTTTTCGGGTCAGATCTGGGAAATTCTATCTCTTGGAAAATCATTTTTATTCTATGCCTTTGTTGTTGTCATGGTGCTCTGGAATTCTAATAATTCTGTTAGATTTCTTAATTCAAACCCATATTTCATTTTGGGTTTGTTTGCTCTTTTTTGATTTTTTCTCTCTTGTTTCTCTGGAGACTTGATAGTCCAGTTATTTTGTCTTCTAATTCATTTATTCTATCTTCTGTCTGTTCGACTCTATTTTTGAGTGTTTCTCTTGCTTTTTCTAATTCAGTTGTTTTATTCTTCAGTTTCAGTAGTTCTCTTTGTTCGTTTAATATTTTCAGTGTCCATGTTGGGTCTCTCATCTTGTTCCTCCATTTGTTTCCTGATTTCTGCTACTTTGTTTTCTGTGTGCTTTTTGCTTTTTTAAAACATATTTATCACCATATTCTGAAAATTATCAATTCTTTGCATTATTCTGGCCTCCACAGGAGAAATTTCCTCTTCTTCATGTTTTGCTTTTGACTGGTCCTTCTTCTCTTGTGATTTTGTTTGTTTTACTATTTTTTGTCAAACCTGGACCGTTTTTCTATCTTTGTTTCTATACTTTAAATTTTGTATTCTGATTTTTGTGGGAAATTTTCCTGATTCAATGCCCTGCTGCTACAGGGTCCAAAACCCAACTGCCAACCAAAAGGCCAGGGCCAGCACCCACCAGCTGCTCTGTGAGACAAAGATGCAGTAGTCCTCCTCCACAAAGACTCACAGCCTGGGAAACCCACAAGACAGCTCCACTCAGCCCCACAGGGTCTCTATGAGTCAGAATTGACCCAGTGGCAGCAGGCTTGGTATCTTCTCCTGAGAACCAATTGAGGGCACTCTTATCCTTAGGTTTTTTTCAGTGCTGAATGACAAGTTCTGGATGCTTGATCTCTGGAATTCAATACACTTGTGCAGGGTGGGGGGTATTTGCTGTTTGCAGACGCTGATGTAAGCAGTGGGGTGTGACTTTCCTATGGTGAAGGTGGGGGGCTCTCTAACTCTTTCCCTCATTGGCACCCCTGCACAGGCTTTCCCACAGTGTCCCGCTGTGGGCTGTTTCCTTCTGTGTTGCCCCATCAGTCTGAAGTATCCCCCTCGCCCTGCTGCCCTGCTGTTCCTCCCGATCCTAGTGCCCATCTGTCTCAGGCCTCAGTGAGATTCAACAGCAGTCTCTCACAGCACCACAGTCTCCTCCCTTTGCCCCCTCTCAATTGTAAGGCCCACTAACTCCCAGGGCCAATTTGTGCTGCCTTAAAAAAAATTGGGCTACAGCTTCCTCAGATTAACTCCTTTTCTGTGTTCCCTGTTTGGGGTGTTACCCAGCTCCATTCCAAAATGGCTGCAATGAGAGAGCACTCCCAATGTTAGCAGGTAGCTTCTACCAACTTTTGTGTCATCCCCACTCCTCCTCTCTCTCCCTTCTGGACTCACCCCAACTCTCCAACACCTCAGCTGCCATCCAGAGTTCTGTGATCTCAGTTTGTCCTTGTTTTTATTTGTTGTTCAGTGTGCTAGTTGCTGGGGGTGTGACTGGGATCTTGCTCTGCCCACCCCCCCACCCCAGGCCTCTGAGACTTCTGTTAATTTTTCTTCAATCTTTTTTTCTTTTTCAGATTGGGTAATTATTGATATATCTTAAAGTTCACTGATTCGTTCTTCTGCCATCTCAAATCTGCTACTGAGCCACTCTAGCAAATTTTTCCTTTCAGTTATTGTACTTTTCAACTCCAGAATTTCTGTTTGTTCTTTTTAAAATTTTATTGAGATTCTCTACTCATTGAGTCATTGTCACCACATTTTCCTTAAATTCTCTACTTCTTTGGACATACTTATATTAGCTGCTTGATGTCTCATCTGCTAAATTAAACATCTGGGGACACACAGAGAAAGTTTCTATTGACTGCATTTGCATTTTATTTCCTAAGCATGGTTCACATTTTCTTGTTTCTTTGCATGTCTCTCTTGTATATCGTCTGCACGTGTGTCAGGCTCCATCAGCCAGGGACGTTTCTGTGGCTTAGGCCTAATCTGGTCCCTGATGAACATTTTCACAGCCTCCGGTCAACCCAGGATACATGAAGAGCTCATCAAATCCCTATGGATGTCTCACCTTCCAGAAGTCCCTGTCACATTCCCAGCTAGTCTATGAGTTCCTCAGTCTTTCCTTATTTTTCATGATATTGATGCTCTAGAGGAACACTGGTCAGGTATCCTGTAGGATGTCCCACAATCTGCGTTTGTCTGATGTTTTTCTCACAATTAGACTGGGGTCATGGGCTTTTGGAAAGAATACTACAGAGGTGAAGTGGCCGTCTCATTTGATTCTGCTTTTACCCTGTGTGAGATTTGCTTGCTTCTAGAATCTGTGGGTTGATGTGCTTCATCAATTTTGGCCAATGTTGGCAGGAGAGATAGTGTGCCAGCTCTAGGCCCAGGACCTAGGAGGCATCACATGTCTCTGCTTGATCTTCTTGTGCTAGTATGCTGGTCCATGGAGCCTGACAGACACACTGAATAGACCTGAACCCAACCTGTGTCATGGAGGCAAGCTCCTCTGAGCCCAGCCTAGATCAAGTGACCCCTAGATGTCCTGAAGATACATGAGCAAGGATAAATTATCCTAATCTTAATCCACTGAGTTTTAGGAGTGGTTTATTGGTTGCAATAGCTAGCTGATGCAGAGTTAGAGCATCTCACAGGTTCTCTTCCTTCCACCTTGAATAGCTGTTCTGGGAACCTGGTCTTTATCTACTTATCCCAAGTCAAAAGTGTCCTCCTCTACCGCTTCTTCTTCTCTTCTCTCCTTCCCTATGATCCTAGTCTAGAAACAGCCCCAGATCCAGAGGGTCATCATTGCACTCACTTCCCTTCCTCTCAGCAGCATGGTAGGCCCAGGATCCTCTGAACCACCCATCAGCAACAACAGCTTCAGGCCCATCCCCTCCCTGAGGCTTTGGGCTACTGGCAGCAGCTGTATATATGGGCTTATAGTTCTCAAGTGAGGTGGCACAGCCCAAAGTGCTGAGTCCTTACATATAGGATGATTTGTTCTGTGGGTCAGTGAGTTTGGAATAGGGTGTCAGGGAAAATTTTAGCACCATATCTTTGCTATAGAGTGGAAAATTACAAAAAAGATAAACAAAATAATCTCCCAAAAAGCTTACTTCAGCTGTATGTGAAGTGATTTATGTAAACCATCCACCTAGTAGTTAATTGTCATGCAGCAAAATAACTGTAGGTAATTGAACTCAAGGCTAATCACGTTTTATTTGACAATAATATTAAATTCCCTTAGTTTATTTTTGGATATCTGCTGAACATGTAGCAAGACAACCAATCCACACAACAAAAAAATATCAAAGGTACAGGGATGACCACTCTTCCGGAGCCTGGAGCAAGTACGGATGGTTAGGACAGGGGAGGAATGGTGATACAGGGTAGGAGCTGGCTCTGTCCACTGCTCTCAAGTATGAGCACTCTGGGCTGGGATTTCATGGGCTCCTAGAAGCCCAAGACCTTTGCAGCAGGAAGAAGCCAGGAAAGGAGGAAAAGGAAGGGCTCTGTGCAGGAGACAATTTTATGCTTCCATGACTACTTTCCCCACCTCTACCGGCCCATATCCTGGCCTCAAATCCTGCCCTATCATCCTAGCTCCCATTTGCTTCCAATTTCTCAAACCATTCCAATCTGGCAGATTCAACGTCAGGCTCATGTTCTACCACATGATGGTCATTTCCCAAGCATGAGTTCCGTTTCCCCCAACCAGGCACAAAGCTTTTTGAGGCCAGGCCTTCCATCCTCTATGGTCTTGCCTAGGCACCAGAATAGCACCAGTGAACTTTTGGGGATGGATGAGTCTGCATACAATGTGCACCAGTCCAAGGAGTGAGGTGGGTGTGGGGCGTTCTGGGGCCTACCTGGTAGAGAAGGATTGAAGGCTGGGGGCACCTGAGCAACCCTCATCACCCCAACGAAGGTAACTCCTCCTTCAGATGGTAAAGTGATCACTGCTCACCCCTCAGTCTTGATTCTCCCTCATCAGTGAAATGAAAAGGAGTGAATGAAGAGCATCCCAGAGACAATGAGAGTACCATGTGGCCAAGATAGAGGGAACCAGCATTCAGAGGGTAAGGCCACTAATCTTTACTGAGCACTTCCTGTGAGCTAGGCACTGGGCTAGGTGCTCTGCAAACAATCCCTTTCCAACCCTTTCCAAAAATCAACCCCAACCTATTGCTGTCAAGGGGGTTCTGACTCATGGTAACCCCATGTGTTACAGAGTAGAACTGCTCCATAGGGTTTTCTTGGCTATAATCTTTATGAAAGCAGATCACCAGGCCTTTCTTCTGTGGTGCCATTGAGCAGGTTTGAACTGCTAACCTCTCAGTTAGCAGCCGAGTGCAAACAGTTTGTGCTACCTAGGGACTTTTTTCCACCATTTAAGGAGATTTTTATTTCCCCCGTTTTAGTGCTGAGGAAAGGAGCTAATTAACTTCCTTCTGGTCATTTAGCTAGAAAATAACTGAACCACTACTGAATTTAAGCCTGTCCTGTCTCCTAAGAGATAGATCCAGAAAGGGCTTCAAGAGGGAATCTGTACCAGATCCTGACAGTAGACATGTAAAGTGTTAGTGCTGTTTTTCAGAAGACCCAGGGAACACGAGAGAGAGAAACTGTGTGTGTGTGCATATTATGTGTGTATGTGTCAGTCTGCGTGTGTGTCCATGTATGTGTGTGAGAGAGAAAGAGGAATTGAACGTTAGAAAAGAAAAATCTTGTCAAAGTTTCTACCATCTGAGTCCTAGAGAAGAGGGGACAGAATTCAAGACACAAAGGGTTCCCCAAGTCTTTGACAAAATAAGAGGTGGGCCCAGCCAAGAGTTGGAAGAGGAGGCCTAAACCATGCCCCAGAGCCTCAGATCTTTCCTCTAGAAAGAATCCCAGCCCATGTTAGTGGGTGAAGGTTAGCCCACCTGTCCCTTTCCATCTACCTCGAGGAATCTGAGGGGCTGTGTGGGCATGCCTCTCTCTCCCCAGTGCATGGTTCTTTTCAAAGGAGAGCCCCAAAGCCTGAGGCTCCAGAAACCATTTACTCCCTTCCCCCTGCCTATTGCAGGGCCCACAGCAGGACCCTGGCCCAGTACAGGGCCATTTAGTTCTCCACAGGGAGCAAGACCCTCAGTACCAACTGTGGATGGTGAAAAGTGGGGGCTCAGGGAAGGCTGCCCCAGGGCTTCCTGTCCAGCCTGGCACCAGGACAGTGCTAGGGCAGAGGTCCGCTGAAAGTCATGATGGGCAGGCAGAGGAGGGAGCAGAGGTCGGGTGCAGCCTGGGCCAGTGGGTAAGGGGGCCTCTGAGGTGGTGGGCGGAGGCTGCTCTTCTCCGGCTTGTAGCAGGGTGAGATCTCACACCTGTGGGGCAGGGCAGGAGTAAGGGCAGGCCTACCATCCCTCCACCTCCCTCTGGGCCTCTAGGGGGCAGATGTTGACCCCTCCCCTGGGGCCCTGCTTCATTGAGGCAGAGCTGGGCACCCCTCTTTCCTACCTGACCACACTCTGCAGGACCTTCCTCTCATCCTGGTCCAGACACACTGCAAAGGGGCAGCTGTTGGAGCCGATGATCTGAACCTTGTCCACTTTGATCTGTGATATGCTGATCTGGAAGGATGTCCCACGTCAGCGCCCAGAGCCCTGGACACCCAACTGCCCACTACAGTTCCTTCCTGTGGAATTGCCCATCTGTGTCTTAGGGATAGGGATGGGGATTTGGACAACGGCTCTCTGGGGTAATGGACCAGCTCAGGGGAGGGGGCCTGAGGCCTCCATCAGACCCTTCCTCCTCTCTGACCTCTGCCCTTTCCTGCATCTGGAAGAAGTAAGTGCCCCCTGAGGACAGACTGCACCTCCCACTGCCCTCACTGTGAGAGCCACGGGGGTCCCTGACAGTCTCTCTGCCTCAGACTCAGCCTCTCCTAGTGTCTGCCACAGAAACATCTCATGTACTCAAATGCTCTCATGAGGGCACCCCTTCCTCCCCCATTCCTCACAACACTCCACACAGGTACACAACCCATACCCTTTACCCTGCCTCTCACCTTCTCCCACCCACTGCCCCAGAATAGTCTCTCCCTCAGACACCCCACCACACACATGCTCTCTCTCTCATACACACACTCACACACACAAACACATATACATACACACACTCCAGTATATCTCCTGTCCCTCGGCCCTTGGGCTGAGGAGGGTGTGGCTGGAAGGGGAGGAAAGCCCTTACCTGATTGAAGCCCTTCTTGGATTTGGGATTCTGCCTCTTTACCACTTCTGTCAGGGTTAGCATCAGGGCCTCCATGTTGGAGTCTGAAGAATAAGGATGGCTCAGGCCAGGCTCCAAATGCCCCCTGGCACCATTCCCTTTGCCCTGCCCACTCACCTAGCTCCTCCAGCTTCCGGCAGGCCTTGCTGAGGTTGACAGAGGTACAGACCTTCTCCATATTGCTCCAGCGACTCCGTCCACTGATGGCCCCCTGGAAGTGCAGCAAAGTCTGATGCTCTCAGCCCAAAGGCCCCAGAGCCTGTACCTTCTCTTCAGAGAGGGGGCTCCAGACCAGCAGCACAGGGAGCGGCTTACAGTCAGCACACCACTAGGAAGTTCTCATTAAGCTAAGTGGGCGGGCTTCCTCACCAAGAACACTTTACCGCCTGTACAGACCTTCATTCACCACCCATCTGTCAGGCTGTCCTACTGCAATGGCTTGTGTGCTGATTTGATACTGGAACCCATGCCACAGTGTTTCAGAACTCCCGGGCTTTCAGGATGGCATGCTCCTGGTTACCCACCACCTCTGTGGCTGCTGTTTCTCTGCCCTGCAGGCCACCATCCCCTGGCCACCATTACATGATGAAGGTCCTCAAGGTTGTCTCCTAGGTCCTCTGCTGTTTTTACTCGGGGCTTTTTCCATTAGGAATCTTGTTCAGGTTCTTTTTTCATTACTACCTATCCACCCATCTTCATATTTTGCCTCTGAATTCAGGCCTGTACATCCAACTTCCTGTTCTGACTTTCCTTACACCTCTCATGGGCACCTCAGATTCAACACCACGATCTTCCCCCACCAAACCTGGGCCTTTTCCGTGTTCCCCACTTCAGTGAATGGTACCGCGAATGGCAGAAGGCTGAAATCCAAGAGTTTGGGTCCTTCCTTTTCTAAACCAAGCCTGCTGACCATATAACTCACACAGCTCCATTTCTTTCTGACTCCACCACCACCATCCTACTGCATGTCGCCCTTGTTTCTCCCCACCACAACAGCCTCCTAACTGGCCTCCAGCATCGCTTGTGGACACCCCCAGTCTGTTCTCTACATGTGTGATCATGTCACACACATTACCAGCCTCACCCCATGCTTAAACCCCTTCAAAGGATATCCATTTTCTTAGGACAAGACAGAATTCCTCTCATTGCCCTTGGTATTCTGGCCCTGCCTGTTTCTTTAGCCTCACCTCATCATCACGTTCTCATTCATTCTCTGCTCCAGCCACTCCGGCCTTCTTTCAGTGCTTTTTGACATAGATGCTCCCTCCCACCACAGGGCCTTTGCACATGCTACTTCCCCTGCCTGGAGAGTGTATCCCTTCCTTCTTAGGCTAATTAACTTCCAGTTAATTAACTATTCTTAATTAACTCTTTCCAATATCAAATCAGTGTCTCTTCTCAAAGAAGCCTTCTCTATCTTTCCTGACTGGATTGAATCCACCCCTTAGGGATCCTCACACTCCTGTGTGCACCTTCATCTGTTTGTCACAGTTGCATTTTACATTTTGTGGGATCCTCTAACCAATGTCTACCACCCTGTAGACTGCAAGCAGGTCTCTTGGGACTGTTTATTCTTTGCTCACTCTTGGGAACACCCCTGTGCCTAGAAAACTTTCTGGACATAGTAGGTGTCTAACAAACACCTGGCACACAGCCAGCACTCACTCGGTGAGGGTCGGCCCCTCCTGCTCCCTTCCTTGACCACAAATTTAAAGTAGCCCCATCATCTCTATATCAGCTGTTTATTGTCTTGTCGTCACACACCACTCTGAAATTGGCCACTTAGTTGCTTACTTGTTTCTCATCTGTCTCCTCCTTCAGCAGAGTGAAATAGAGGGCCTAGCCTTCCCCACTCACTGCTATTTCCTCTTGCCCAGCAGTGAGCTCGCCATAAGTAGGTGCTAAATAAATATCTTTTAAATGGCTGGAGGAAGAAGGAAGAAAAGAAGGAAGGGGGGCTCCCCATCTGTGAGGGCAAGCCCCTCTCGGCCTCTACCTGGGGCAAGACACGCTCAGAGACTCCGCCCTCTGTTGTGTTCAAGTCCTCCCCTCCCGCCCCTAACCACAGCTCTCCTCACTCCCTGTCTCACATTGGTCCCACCTCCCATGCACCCAGCCAGGCACAACAGCCCCAGAGACCCTGATCTCTCCCTCATGTTGCCTCTGCAAGCCCCACTTTGCCCGGAGCCATGCCCAGCAGACTCCTCCCCCAACACTGCACGGAAGATGCTGAGCACATTCAGGTGGTGAGAAAAGGCAGCGGGAGGGAGCCCTAGGCGGTGAACTGGCAGAATGTCCACTCCCTCCCTTCCCGAAGCATCCAGGGGAGCCTGGGGAGGGCCCAGGGACATCAGAATCTGGCTCTGGGCTCATGTTCTGGTGCAGGCAGGATCAGCAGAGGGGACAGGGCCTCTGCGTCATTCTTACCTTGCTGTAAACAATCTGTAGTGTTAGAGGGACGGCCTCCCGGTCGTCATCGATACCCAGCCGCTTACTGCCAGGACCTGTGCCATACACAAAAGACCCTTCACTTCCTCTGACTTCCTCTGCCCCGCACAGACTGCATCGATCGGGTGACCCAGCTTCCCGTGACCCCACCTCCTGTGTCCCCGCCTCCCCGTGGCCCCGCCTCCCTGTGGCCCCGCCTCCCCAGGACCCTGCTTTTGGTCTGCACCCGGGTACTCACCCGAAGCCTTGATGGCCCGGGTGGCAGCAGAGTGCCCCAGTTCCAGGGACTGGATGAAGATCTCCGTGGTCTTCTCCCCAGTGCTGAAGGTCAGCTGGAGAGAGCATGTGCATCGGTGTAAACCGAGAGAAGGGCCCGCCCACCAGGCTCCTCCAGCCCAGGGCTGCCAGCTGCTGGGAGTGCGGTGAGGGTGGGACCTGCGGGGGCCGCTGAGGCCTCCAGCGCGTGCTGGGCTAGGCGGCGGCGTGGGACAGGCGTGCGGGTGGCCGTACCTCTGTCTGGTAGACCTGCAACAGCACCGGCCGGGCGGCGAAGCGGCAGTAGTAGAGCAGCATGTCGGCCAGGATGGGCAGCTGGGCGGGGGATCCCGCCAGGGGCCGCGATTCAGACTTCAGAGACTGCTGCGGGCCGGAGGGGAGCCCGCGCCGGAGGGACACGTGGGCAGAGTGAGAGAAAGAATATGAAAGGAAGAGAGGCAGAGACGCGGGGGTACCAGAGACAGAGACAGTACACAGTGGAAATGGAGAGACAGAATGAGGAAAGAGGTGCAGAGGCAGAGAGCCAGGGAGGGAGATGGTCAGATGCAAGCAGGAAACAGAATGGCAGGCAGCCTCCACGGCCCTGCCTCACCTGAGACGTGGGCGTCCGCAGAATCCAGCCCACACACTGCTGAGGACCCTCCCCTGTCAAGGAAGTGCCCCAGGCCTTGCCCAGTGCCCTGGTTTCAGACTTGACCCTGCCCTCACCCACCTTCCCTGCTCTTTTCCCAGTGAGCCCTGGCCCTCCTCAGGGGCCTCAAGCTAGATTCCCCCAAGCCAAGACCTTCTAAGTAAGGCAGGTGTCTGCAGCCAGTGGGCCCCACCCCCACCCCAGGGCCCACTTACCTGGCATAGGACTTCAGGGGGTAGGTGCATGAGGCCCAGCACATTGCGCTCATACCAGGGGTCGAGCATGCCAAGGTAGTGGGAGATGTCATTGGTGCTCTCCTCCCAGGAGACCAAGCCCAGCTCCTGGGGCAAAGGGTGAGTGTCATTCCAGGTCCTCAGGAGTCCGCCCAGCACAGTCCCAGGGCCTAGGTGGCCCCTGCACCCCAGTCTGAGCTTTTCCTGCCCTTGGAAAAGGCTGACAGCTTTCAGTACATATCATATAGCAATTCATCACACCCAAGTGCAGGGTGGGGGCCACACCAGGGCTCCAGGGCCAGGCAGAGAGGACACTAAAAACCAAACCAGTTGCCTCCAGCCAGCTCTGACTCATGGCGACCCCATGTGTGTCAGAGTAGAACTGTGCTCCATAGGGTTTTCAAAGGCTGATTTTTTAAACATAGATCGCCAGGCCTTTCTTCCGAGGTGCCTCTGGGTGGACTTGAACCTCCATCCTCTCGGTTAGCAGCTGAGCCTGTTAAACGTTTGTAGCACCCAGGGACTAGGCATGGAGGAGGTGCCCCATAAATACAGATGATTGATGACTTCCAGCCAGCTCCCTTCAGGTAACTGGAACCCACTCATGTCCACTCTACTTTCCCACCCCACTTGGTCCTGGGCTTGGGACGTACTGCAGGGCTGGCGTGCCTCGGGGAGTCGGTGGGGACTGGGGGCGTCTGGCTTGGAGGGGCTGGGGAAGCACTGGATCCCGTCCCGTGGCGCCGCTTCACAGGCACGTAGAAGAACTGCAGCTTGAAGAACCGGGTGAGGAGTGGACAATTATTCTCCAGGCGCCTGGCACAAGAAGAGGACGGTGAGAAGGAAGCCTCCTCGGACGCTAAGCTTCAGGCCCCAGAGGCCATCAGCACCACAGCCAGCTACTAGGCTCTTACCGCAGGTTGCTATACGCTCGTGCGACCTTGCCCGAAATCCGATCGGAGCCAAAAACCACTACACGGAGCGTGGAGGCCTTGGGGTCCTCGTCCCCGCTGAGGAAGGGTCGGCGGGGCTGGTGGCGTGAGGCGGGAGCCAGGAGCCAGAGGGGCAGCTGCACTCTGAGCTTGGACTGGGGCAAGGAGCGGGAGCGCTGGGCGCGGGTGGGGAGCAGGGCCAGGCAGTCTAGGGGGCTGGAGAGGCTCTCCGCCCGCCGCAGCGGGAGGACTTCGGCCGCGCCGCCCTCCAGGCTCCTCGAGTCTCTCCGCTGCATCAGCTGGCTGGTGCTCTTGAAGAGTTTATAGATCCGGTTGAACTTCCGCCCGGGCCTGCGGTGGCCCCGGCGCTCCTGGCTGCCGGGCTTCCGGGGCCACTCGGGGGAGCTCTCCTCGCTGTCCTCCAGATAGCCACTGTCCACGCCGTCCGAGAGGCCAGAGACGAAGGAAGTCAGCAACTGGCTGGAGAAGGCAGGCCCTGAGGCCTGGGAAGAGGCCAGCGACAGGGCAGAGTCACGCAAGGCCGACAAGCTGGTGGAGAGCAGAGAGTCCCTCTCGGCACAGTGCCCATCGGTGTCCAAGTCCTCCTCTTCTTGCTCCTCCTCATCGTCCCCCAGGACCCCTGGCTGGAGCAGCTCCTGTTCCTTGAGCAGGATTTCCTGCAGGATGTCTGCAGAGAAGCCAGGGGAGGCACCATGTGGGTGTCTAGGCCTCCATCCTCCTCTTGCTCCCCCTTCTGAGGGTGACAGGTTCAGACAGAACTCGAGGAGGAGGGCAGGACAGCAGGGCCAGGCCAGCCTGGACTCATAGCACCGCCCCTGCTCAGCCTAGAGCCTGCACAGGTAGGAGAGCTCTGGGGGTGGGTGGCACAGACCCAGGGGCAGACAGAGAGCTGGGGCAGGGTGGGGGCACTACTGGGCCCCAGTGCCTTACCAAAGCTGTCCTGGCTCCAGCTGTAGGTGTGGCACCTGGCCACAGGAATGGGGATGGTGTGGAGCTTGCCAGGGTTCGCAGTGTCTGTAGGAACAGGGTGGGCAGGAGATGAGGGCTGAGACAGGCTGGTCCGGTCTCCATTTCCTTGTGTTATAGCAGAGAAGACGCCAGAGTTGGGGAAGACCCAACAAGGCTGGATGGGTGGAGGTTGGGTTAGACGCTAGCTGCCTCCCTCCTAGCCAGAAGGCCTTTTTTCCAAACACACCATATAGATGCCATGTCCCTCACTAGCTGTGTGAATGTGGCCACTTCACAACCTCTGAGTCTCATTTTACAATGTCCGAATGGGAAAATAATGGTACTATGTCATAAGGGTTTTGTGAGGAATACTGTGATCCAACAACACCAGATGCCATTGAGTCAATTCCAACTCATGGTGACCCCATGTGCATCACAGTAGAACGGTGCTCCATGGGGTTTTTAATGGCTAATTTTTCCAGAAGTAGATTGCCAGATCTTTCCTCCAAGGCACTTCTGGGTGGGCTCAAACCTCCAACCTTTCAGTTAGCAGCCGAGTGCATTAACCATCTGCACCACCCAGAGGCTCCAATATTGTGATAAAACCAAATGAAACCCATTGCAGTTGAGTCAATTCTGACTCATAGTAATCCTATAGGACAGAGTAGAACTGCCCCATAGGGTTTCCAAGGCTGTAATCTTTACAGAAGTAGACTGCCACATCTTTCTCCTGTGGAGCAACTGACGGGTTCAAACCAACGACCTTTCAGTTAGCAGCCGAACACTTAAATACTGGGCCACCAGGGCTCCTTCAATATTGTGATTTAAGGGGGGGAAAAAAAAAAAACATTGCCATTGAGTTGATGTCCACTCATAGGGATGGCTAAATGTTCTCCAGAATCTGTTCTCCCTTCTTCCATGGTAATAGAATTGTAGAAATAACGTTTCCCAGGCTCCTCTGCAGCTGGGTGTGGCCATGTGACTAAGGAGGCTCAAAGGGATGTGTGTAGAAGTGATGTGTGCAACTTCTGCATTATCTTCAACTTACAAAACCCCCTTGCCCTCAATTTGTGCTCTCTTTTCCTCTTCCCACAAGTTGGAACATGATGGCAACCCAGTCCTAACTCTGCAGATGGGAGCAATGCCAAAGAGGATTGCAGAGCAAAAAGATGTTGAAGAACCTGAGTCCCTGAATGACTGTGTGGAGCAGAGCCACCAGGCAAACCTGGACCACTCGCCTTCAGAGCAAGAACCAGCGCTGGGGAAAGCAGGCCGACCCTCACTCTCCCAAGAGCCTCACCTAAGATGCCAGGGAAGCCGGCTTTTTCTCCCACCTCCTGAAGCTTGGTCCTGAGCCACTGCCGGGCCTCAGCTGCATCCCTGGTGCGAGATGCCAGCTCCTGGGCCTCCGTGGTCTCCATGAAGATGTCCTCAAGCTCTTCCAGAGTCTTGGACTGAAACCCCAGGAGGAGACAGGGTTTGCTCCTATACTACAGCCTGGCTACCCACCTTTTTCCAGCTCCTAGGGTCTCCCTGTGAGCAGCAGCACTCAGAGCCCTCCCCCGGCCTCATTGCCCACCTCTGTCCAGATGGCCAGGGGGTCAGGTCTCCTCCTCCTACTCCCCCTATTCCCTGAAAATGGTCATCACAGAAAGGACTTCAGAGCTCAGCACTGCAGCCCAGAGAGGGCAAGGGACTTGTTCCGCCCACCAGAGAGGCAGGACTAGAACTCAGGATTTCTGGCTTCAGTCCAAAGCTCATTCCCATCCCATTCAGCCCAGGTCATCTTCTGAGGCACCAGGCATTGATGCCCAGCCCCAGGGTGCCACCCAGTCCTGGTCAGTACCCAGCACACAGAAACCCTCTCCATGAGGCCAGGCCTTCAGTCACTGGCCCACCATGTCCCTCTGGGGAGGCCAGTGTACCCTGGAGACCATGGCACTGAGGTGCAGCAGTGGGAGCTGTATCTCTCTGGAGATGTGCTCTGAGGCAAGGGGGCAATGCTGGGCCCCAGGGCTCCCAGAATGTACCTGCAGCCTGCGGTGCAGGCCCGGGAGGTCGCAGTGGGCCCCAAACGTGGCCTGGAAGGCGTGCAGCAGCAGAGTGATGTAGGCACTATGGGGCGAGTGCCTGGGCGTGCTCAGCTTGTCAGCCACGGCAAGGAACTCAGCCTGCACCTCCACTGGGTTCAGCAACAGGACGGTGCTGGGGGCACAGGGGATGCACTATGGACACCTGGGGAGGGCTGCACAGCACCCCGAGGGGTGGTCCCATGCCTCGTGCCCACTGGTGCTCAGCCCCACCAAGGCAGGGCCTGAGGAAGTGACCCGAGGCCAGGGGAGAGCCTGGGGCTCAAGGGTCCCAGCTCCCAGGAGAAAGCCTGGCATCTGCTTTTGAACATTTTTTAGCCCAAGTTTTCAAAGACCTTTTCAAAACTGAATTTAGTTTTTTAACACAAAATTCATCTTCATTTTTATTTAAACATATTTCCTACAGGATGCAAGATTACTCAAAGTGGGCACTGTGTTTCAGACAGGTTATTTTAAGTCAGGTGATCTTTATTTGGGCGGGAGGGGGCTGGGCAGCCACACACTGTTGTACGCTGTGGCCTAGGTGAGTGGGGGCAGAATCCAACCCACGCTGCTCCTCCAGCAAGGGTCCTGGCATGGGGTGGCATCTGCCTGAGGAAGGGGTGCCAAGTCAGGGCTGCATCTGACTCCTCCACTCACAGGGTCCCTTTCCCAAATACTAAGAGAACAGTGAACCCCCAAGTGTCCATCGCCCGGTTAACAGTTATCCACACATAGCCCTTCTAACTTCCCCATACCACCCCCTCCATCACTGTGTGAATCTGAAGCGAATTCGAGCCATCACAGTGTTATATCCGTAAATAGTGTAGCAAGAATGATGCTCTCTCTCTCTCACACACACACACAATTCCACACTACTTTTAAACACAGTGCAAAGAAGAACCATAGCAGGTAACGTTTTCTTCAGTCTCCGTGGACTTTTGTCCCAGCGTTGCGCTGCCGGGTTCCAGGGCACAGAGACTGTTCCGGCGTCTTTCAGAGCACCCATCATTTTGGGAAAAACTACATTTGTTTTCTCCGTTTGTAAGAAAAGGAGGGCGAGCTTGCAGAAGCAACCCCTTACGGTGCCACTAGCCCTTGTGAGCACCTGATCCATCCTCTCCATGGACAGATGGACGGATGGATGGACGGACAGACAGAAGTGTGCTAGGTACAGGCTCTGTCCTAGGAGAAGACCAGGGGGTCCCTGTCCTCATGGACTTGCATGTTTTTTCTGCAGAAGAAGCTGCCATCACTCTTGATTCATAGACACTGAAAGAGAGCCCCGGAGCCCTGGTGGCGCAGAGCTACAGCTGCTAACCAAAAGTTGGCAGTTCTAATCCACCAGCCACTCCTTGGAAACCCTGGAAGGCAGTTCTACTCTGTCCTTATAGGATCGCTAGGAGTTGGGATGGACTCGAAGGTTTTCGTCAATGGGTGAAAGCGAGCTGATCTCCCAATCCCCACCTCTTCCTACTAACCTCTCTCTGCCTCAATTTCTTTATCTGAAAAAGACCTTTCTCATGGAGTATTAAATGAGTACTTAGAACAGTGCCTGGAGCTCAGGAAGTGCCCAAGTGTGTTGACTACTCTCCAATCTGCCTGCCTCAGCCCCTGGGAGGTGTCTTACTAAACTGGAAGGAGGCACAGTATTTTTTGTCCTTTCTGCCTCTCACAAAATCAACCACAGGTTTTGTTTTGGTTTTGTGTTTTGGGGTTTGTATTTACCTAGAAGGAGCTCAAGGAATATTTGCTCAGTGATGTGCAGTGTGACGTGAAACCCTGGGGCCGAGGAGGGAAAGGGACTGGGACTGACTACAATCTCTGAGCCCATGGAGGCCAGAGAGCTGCCTGAGGGTCCTCAGAATGGACCCGCTCTCTAGCGCTTTCCAAACTGCAGGCCGTGCCCGCTAGTGGGCAATGAAATAAACTTTGGGAGTCACAGCCAGAATTGTTTTTTAAATGCAGTAGAATAGGACAGAGCTCATTCTATGTGGTCAGGGTAAGTTTCATTTCATAAAATTGTTTCAGGTGCTCTGTGTGTGTGTGTGTGTGTGTGTGTGTATACCAGGCTATTATGTAAAAGGTATTTTTCTTATTGTAGGTCCCAGTCAAAAAAGTCTGGAAAGTACTGTTTTAATAACAGGCAAAAAGACCTCATGAAAAGATCCTGGGCTTTCCAATAAGACACTTACTAGCTGTGTGATTTGGGGGAAGTTACTTGACCTCTCTGATCTCTAGTTTTTTCATCTGAAAAGGGGAGATAATGTGTGCCCAGCACCTGGCACGATGCCTGGTGGGTGGTACTTTGGGGTTAGCCTTTTTTTAAGTCTCAGACCCCTTTAAGAATCTGAACCCTCCACCCAGAAAAATGAATCTATGCACAAAACATTGCCAGTGACTTCTGAGGCCCCTTGAAGCCCATTTGTTCATAGACCCTGGCTAAGAACTCTCTGGTAGGAGTGCAGTTAATTTTGATGTTTTGCTGTTGTTGTTAACTGCTGTCAACCCGAAACCAAACCCGCTGCTGCTGCCGTTGAGTCAATGCCGACTCCTAGACACCCAATAGGACAGAGTAGAACGGCCCCGTAGGGTTTCCAAGGAGTGGCTGGTAGATCCAAACGGCTGAACTTTTGGTTAGGAGCCAAACTCTTAACCACAGCATCCATGCACAATGGAATAAAATGCCGCCTGCCTGGTCCTGCGCCAACCCCATAGTTGGTTGTGGATCACAGGGTTTTCATTGGCTGATTTTCAGAAGTAGATCACCAGGCCTTTCGTCCTAGTCCATATTAGTCTGGAAGCTCCACTGGAAACTGTTCAGCATCATAGCAACACGCAAGCCTCCACTGACAGATTGGGCGGTCGCTGTGCATGAGGTGCACTGTCCAGGAACACAGCTTGAGCCTCCCGCATGGAAGGTGAGAATCCTAACACTGAATCACCAATGTCCCCCAGTTACATGATAGTGATTACTGATAGAGCTGTGGCTGGGATGGAAGGAGGTGCAGTGATGGAGGGAAAGCCAGGGTGGGGGAGCCCCCACCTACCCACAAGGCTGCCTCCCTGCCTTCCCCTGCCCTCCCTCCTTTTTTCCCTCCCTCCACAAGGGCACTCACACAGTGGAACTGCGGTGACTCCTAGTGGGCAGGCCCTGCTCAGCCCTCACCAGCCTCTGGTAGGAGATTCCTATGGGAAAAAAAGAAGCCATGGGTTGACTTGTTCCTTCAGCAATCATTCCCTTGTGCCTCATGGGGAGCCAGGCACCAGAGCTGTAAACTCCTGGGTGAGGTTCCTAAGAACCTGGGGGAAGGGAGCTGATATTTAGACACTTACTGTGCACCTGGCACTTTGTCTCATGTGTTCCTCACAAGAAACACTCTTATCTTTTTTTTACCTCGGCCTCCAACCCCCCAATTCTGTCCTGGGCCTTGCTGCCCCCTGGATTTCCTCAGCATCTCTGGCTGCACAACCTTCCTAAGGGCTGCCCTCTCGGCCACTCTTCCCAAGCTTCATCCCCAGGCTCGGGGGCAGCCTGGTGAGAGAGAAAGGGATTGAGGGTGAAACGCCCAGGGAAGAAGCCTGAGTTCTTTTCTGGCGCTTCTGTGTGGTCTTGGGCAAGTCACTTTCCTGCTGGGCCTCAGTCCCTTTGTAAGCAGCAGATTAGAACGGAGGCCTCTGAGGCTTTAACAGGCTATGATTTGAGGCCCCACCTCGGCTCTACCCACCCTGTCAGGGTTTGCTCCTCTGAGACCTGGAGGCAGGGCATCCTGGGAGCTGGCTGAGCATCATGCAGCCCAGCTGCTCCCTCTCACGATCCTGTGTGTCCTTCACATCCCTCAGCCTCAGCTCAGTCTCAGCACAGGCCAGGCAGCGAGAGCTTCCACATCTCCTCGCCTCACCTCTGCATGTCTGCCTCACTTCCCACGGACTCTCTCAGGTGACTGCCGTCTTGCCTGGTCTGTAAAGCTGACCCCTCCTCGGTCTGCACCACAGACCCTTTCCTCCCAGCCCCTTCCATCACTCTCCCCTGTGATTTCAAACATGCTGAGAGGAAATGAGCCAAACGTGTTTCCTTTTTGCTGCAACTTAACTCAGTCCTGTAGCTGGAAAACAGTTCCTTTACAATATGCATTCAGTTGTCTGTCAGCCATGGTCAGGAGTTTAAACAAAGGCTGATTCTCTGCAGGCACTGAGGAACTCAGGCCGCAGACACTTTTTTGTTAGAGCTTGGAAATAATCACTTAGGCGTCCAGGAGGGGCTGGCAGGGACCAGGGCCAGGACTATGGGTGTCATCACGGCCACCACCCTGGACAAGGTATGAGCTGGGAGCAAGAAGGAACTCCCCTCTGTTAAAATCAGAGCCAAGGCTGGGATTTAGAGACAACTATACACAGAAGAGGACGTGGAATGACGGTTATCATTGTTGATGTCAGATGGATCTTGGCTGAAAGCAGAGAATACCAGGAAGATGTTTGCCTGTGTATTGTTGACTAGGCAAAGGCATTCGACTGTGTGGATCATAACAAATTATGGATAACATTGTGAAGAATGGGGATTCCAGAACACTTAATTGTGCTCATGAGGAACCTGTACATAGACCAAGAAGTAATTGTTTGAACAGAACAAGGGGATATTGCATGGTTTAAAATCAGGAAAGGTGTGTGTCAGCTTTGTATCCTTTCACCATACCTGTTCAATCTGTATGCTGAGCAAATAATCCAAGAAGCTGGACTATATGAAGAAGAATGTGGCATCAGGATTGGAGGGAGACTCATTAACAACCTGTGTTATGCAGATGACACAACCTTGCTTGCTAAAAGTGAAGAGGACTTGAAGCACTTACTGATGAAGACCAAAGACTACAGCCTTCAGTATGGATTACACCTCAGTTTAAAGAAAACAAAAATCCTCATGAGTGGCCCAATAAGCAAAATCATGATAAACGGAGAAAATATTGAAGTTGTCAAAGATTTCATTTTACTTGGATCAACAATCAACACCCATGGAAGCAGCAGTCAAGAAATCAAATGACCCATTGCATTGGGTAAATCTGCTGCAAAAGACCTCTTTAAAGTGTTAAAAAGTAAAGATGTCACTTTGAGGACTAAGGTGTGCCTGACCCAAGCCATGATATTTTCAGTCTCTCATATGCATGCAAAAGCTGGACAATGAATAAGGAAGACTGAAGAAGAATTGATGCCTTTGAATTGTGGTGTTGGCCAAGAATATTGAATATACCATGGACTGCCAGAAAAATGAACAAATCTATCTTGGAAGGAGTACAGCCAGAAAGCTCCTTAGAAGCAAGGATGGAGAGACTTCATCTCACGTACTTTGGACATGTTATCAGGAGGAACCAGTCCCTGGAGAACAACATCATGCTTGGTAAAGGAAAGGGTCAGTGAAAAAGAGGAAGACCCTCAAAGAGATGGATTGATGTCAACAGTGGCTGCAACAGTGGGCTCAAACATAGCAACAATTGTGAGGATGGCACATGACTGGGCAGTGTTTCGTTCTGTTGTACATAGCGTTGCTATGAGTTGGAACTGACTCGACGGCACCTAACAACAGCAATATAAACAAAAAGGCCCTGATTTTTGCTTAGTTGCTGTTAGCTGCCGTTGAGTGGACTCCAAATCGTGGTGACGAAGCATTGCCTGGTCGTGCATCATCCTCACAATCACCATCATGTCTGAGTCCATCACTGAGGCTACTGTGCCAATCCATCTCACTGAGGGTCTCCTTCACCCGTGTTGGTCCTCTACTTTACCAAATATGATGTCCTCTTCCAACGAATGACCCCTCCTGATGAGATGTCCAAAGAAAGCGAGTCAGACAATGTTCTGTGTGATCCATGAGGCTTTCATTGGCTAATTTTCTGAAGTAGATCACCAGGTCTTTCTTCCTAGTCTGGAAGCTCTGTGGAAACTTGTCCACCATGGGTGACCCTGCTGTTATTTGAAACACTGGTGGCAGAGCTTTTAATATCACAGCAACATACAAGCCACCACAGTACAACAAACTGACAGATGGGTGGTAATTTGTTTAGTAAATGGCAGAAAATTTCCATTTTATGCTACTCTCATTTGTGACCTAATTTGCTTTGATTTTTGGCCTTTCATTTGATGTTTATTCTATGTGATTGTCACATGTTTGGAAGTTAATGTTATGTCTATTTTGATAAGAAAGTCCCTGAAGCTGTGACTATTACTATCAGGACTTGGGACACCATCTGGTAGCACCTCACATGCGTTACAGAGAAACATTCTCCTCACCATCCCTCCACCCCTCAATATAATTCTGTTGTGGAGACAAACTGATATTCCCTAATCCCCCTAAACACTAAGCAAACACAAGAACAAACAAAATAGTCTCTTGACCCTACTGCTCTTGTCCTTTACTATCTAACTTTTTTAAATGGGTAACCTGTACCCCATTAGCCCCATTCCTTCACCCCAATTCTGCCTCTGTTTAACCAGGACATACAGCTGGTCACACTACCGGGGGTACTGGCTCTGAGATCACTCTTGCCTCCACATCTGGTTTCCTCCAAAATGCTGGGCCATCAGCTTCCAATCCCACAGTCCCCCCTGACACCACCCTCCCAAAGCTGACCAATGTTTTCCCAGCCACACAGCCCAATAGCTCAACCTTGTTGTCATTCTTCTTGATTTTTTTTTTTTGAGTGTTTGATACTGTTGACAACTTTCTCCTTTAGCCTCCATGACAAAGAACCTTCTTTAAAATCTCATATTTCTATATCTGTTTTTGCTGTT
Source organism: Dugong dugon (assembly GCA_030035585.1). NCBI lineage: Eukaryota > Metazoa > Chordata > Mammalia > Sirenia > Dugongidae > Dugong > Dugong dugon. Next base: position 59,279,715 of record CM057470.1, read on the forward strand.
AGCTGCCGTTGAGTCACGGCAACCCCACGCACAACAGAACAAAATGCTGCCCGGGTCCTGCGCCACCCCCATGATCAGACTGTGGTGATCCATAGGGCTTTCATTGGCTGATTTTAGGAAGTAGATTGCCAGACCTTTCTTCCTAGTCCCTCTTAGTCAGGAAGCTCCTCTGACACTCATTCAGCATCATAGCAACATGTAAGCTTCCACTGGCAGATGGGTGATGACTGCTCATGAGGTGCATTGCCTGGGAATCAAACCCAGGTCTCTTGCGTGGAAGGTGACAATTGAACCACTGAATTACCACGGCCCCCAGGAAATCAAGAGGACTCACCCTATATGGGTGAAACCTGGGTACTAGTAGGGTGCGGGGGCAGGCAGCAAGCAGTCATGACGAAGTTCAAGCTCCTTGCCAAGGCATTCCAAGCCCTTCATACTCCAAGCCTAGTTTACCCATGTCAGCATCGTCTATTTTCTAAAGTTATAAATAGATGGCCATTCTCAGACAGCAGGTGGCTATGAAGACAGAGGATGCTTGCAGATCATGACTTGTGTCATCAGGCAAGAATTAGCATCAAGTTAACGACACACAGACGTGTCCATGCTTAGGATGTTGTAAGGTTCTTGGGCACAGGTGATGCAAGCAGCAACAACACATCAACTCTTGTCCTCTTAGCTTCCCTGTATAAGTCACCAGGTTTACACAGAGACACCAGTGCTCATGTGAAGCAGGGAGGAACCCCAGCTCGAAAGGTATCGCAATCCCAACGTTAGACGATTTTGCATCGTTAGCTGCCATCGAGTCTGCTCCGACTCATGGCGACCTTATGTACAACACAGTGAAATGTTGCCTGGTCCTGTGCAATCTTCATGGTTGTTGGTGTGTTTGAGTCCATTGTTGCAATTATTATGCCAATCCATCTCAATGAGCTTTTCCCTCGTTTTTGTTGGCCCTCTACCTTCCCAAACATGATGTACTTTTCTAGCTATGAGTTATCTGATGATGTGTCCAAAGTAAGCAAGATGAAGTCTCACCGTCCTCACTTCTAAAAAGTATTCTTGTATTCCTTCTGAGACTGATCTGCTCCTCTTCTGGAGGCTGTGGTATATTCGATATTTTCCAACACCCCAATCTGAATGCATCAGTTCTTCTTCTGTCTTCCTTTTTCATTGTCTAGAGGTCTTTGTTATACCAAGGCCCATGTTCTTTCTCTCACACTTGACTTTATAGCTTGGCTAAGTGACTTTTTAACTCTTCAGAGCCTTAGTTTTCTCATGTACAAGTTGGGAATAATGCTCCTTCCCCCTCCACTGCACAGCAGTGTGTGGTCTGGGTGAGATGTTATTATGAGGTTTGCGTGCTTTGAAAACTGCAGAGCAACTCACACACATATGATGCCCTCTGGCACCTCTCAAGATCATAAATAAATTCCTCGCAGGCAAATATTGCCCTGGGTGCACAGAGTAAATAGTCAATAAACATTTGGGCTGAGCCCGAGGGCTGAGGCTGACAGGACCCAGAAGCACTGACGTGAGGTTTCCTGCTCCCTCCACCCACCCCCCCAGAGTGGAGGAAGAAGTCAGGAAGACGGGGGAGGCCCACAGGCTTGATAACCTGACTTGTTTCCTCTGCCACTCAGCCACATCAAAGCAGGGTAAACTGTTTCACTTGTCTCCATGGCAACTGGCTCCCTAAGGCTCCATGGGTGGAATGCCCAACTCCCCACGTCCCTGTCACTTTCTCCCTGTAATCTCACCAGCACCCATTTCTTACAGACCATCCAGACCGGTGTTTTTCCAGCACTGGGTCATGGCCCGCTAATGGATTGTGAAATCAATATAGCCAGTTGCTGTCAACTTGGCTCTGACTCATGGTCACCTTATCACTGTCAGAGTAGAACTGTGTTCCTACAGGGTTTTCAAAGGTTGATTTTTTGGAAATAGATCATAGGCCTTTTTTCTGAGGTGCCTCTGGGTAGACTAGAACCTCCAACCTTTCGGTTAGCGCATTAACCATCTGCACAGCCATTTATGTGTTGCTCAGCCATTGATGGTTGTTTTTCGATGTGCTTGAATGATGTCCTTTGCTCACATTTCCATTGGGGTGTTTGCCTGTTTTTTAATTGACTCAAAAGAACTCTTCATGGGTTTGATATATTTTTTGTTGCAAATATTTTTCTTAGTTTGTCATTTATCTTTGACTTGTTTTTTCTGCCATATAAAAGCTTTTTTACAGGGACTCTGAAATTGAGGCCAGCATTAATCCTCACAAAAACTACGCTGAGAGGCAGGCATTCTTATTCCTATTTTACAGATGAGGAAACTGAGTCTCATGTAAGTTAAATGTTTTGTCCAAGGTCCCTACAGCTAGTGAGTAGAAAAACCACAATTTGAAACCAGGATGGTCTGGTACCAAGTATTGATAATCAGGGTAGTGTTGAGAAAAATTACCAGGGGCAAAAAGAACTCAGAAATAAGGCCAAAAGATTATTGCATGCCTTTTCAAAATCATACTAAACCATTTTCTAAAGAGCCCACTTAAGGGTCATATAAGGAGAAAGTAATTCGTTTGACTATTTGTTATTGATTAGGGCTCAGGCTCTGTAAGCTAGAGGTTAACTTGTAGAAGTATGATACGTTGCAAGTGATTTTTGTCTAGTAGAAAAGATAACCCCAAAGGTTACAGTTTCATTCCCCACTACTGTTAACCCATTTGGCAGCTAACCAAAAAGTCAGAGGTTCAAGTCCACCCAGAGGAGCCTCAGAAGAAAGGCCTAGCGATCTACTTCCGAAAAATTAGCCAAGGAAAACACTGTAGAGAACAGTTCTACTCTGACACACATGGGGTTGCTATGAGTTAAAATGGAATTGATGGCATCTGTTGTTGTTTTTTTTTAAATAGATATTAACTAGTTTTGTATCTAACTTTACAATCTTCTTCCAGCACCCTTTTTTCCCACTGACTATCTCAATTTCTCATGCTCTCTTTTAAACCGGCTCTACGACCCCATTGGTTCCCTCATTAATGAGTTAGTTGGCTATGTCTGTGAAACAGGCTCACTATGTATTTGTAAGCATTAGCTTTTTAACTGTTGGGAAATAGTTCCGTGACCCAAGGGAGAGTTAATGGTTTCCTGTTTCGGTTCTGCTTTCTCTCTAAGCGGAGGCGTTTCCAGCATGGACAACATTGTCTGAGTGTTCTCTCCAGGCACTTGCCTTCTCCTGGGTCCACCAGGATGTCTCCCACCTCACAGGGGAGCCCAATGCAAACCACAGTGCAGTGCCAGGAGCAATGCTGAGGGGAAGGCCCAAGTGACAGGGGCTCAAAGGGTTTTCCCTGCTCTAAGACCATAGGACCCTCATTCTATTGCCATCTCCAGTTGCTGTTTTGCCTGGATCTTGCCCCCAGGGTTAGAATCCCACTGTCCCAGGGTCTGGGCCTCACCAGAGCTCGCCCCACTCCTCCACATCTGCCAGCTGGGCTGCCCAGAGGAGTTCCTTCTCAGTCACCCACAAAAATACCTCATGGCATAGCGTGCATTCAGCTGAGGAGAGCTGCTGGTTCCACTTGAAATTGGGAAGCAGTCTCTCCACAGATGACACCCCTCCTCTAACCCAAGATCTCCCTCATCCATTTCAAAATAGTAGAGTCATTTTAGACCTTTGGCATAAATTGAAGGCCCTGCCAAGGCATTTGCATTTTAAATCCTTTCCCTCTAAATTGTGGAAATGAAGAAAAGCTTTGCCCCTTGTTAAAAGAATTCTAGTCATCAGCAAGAAGCCCAGAAGAGATCTAGATCTGTTTGTTTGTTTGGGGGCTGGGCAATGGGGAGAGAGGAAATGGGGAGATTCTTAAACCTGATTGCTCATTTAGGGTGCCTTGGAAAGTTAGGTTGGCAGATGACCTATTCATCATGTACCCCAGCACCCTTCCTCGTCCCACACCTTCTCCCCACGGTTTCCTGCTTTCTTAGCTCTCCCTTCTAAGTCTCCGCCATGAGGTGAAGACCATATGATAGGTAGGCTTTCGGGTTGGCCAACCCTAGCCTGTTGTGCCTGCTTTGCTTCTTTGTAAGAACAGACAGCTGATTGATTGGTTGGGAACAGACAGTTGATTGACTGGGAGCAGACAGATCAGCTGATTGGTTGGGGCAGACTGATAAGTAATTTTCTGGGGAAGGAAGTCATGATCTCCTCTGAGGGAGTTCATATGCAAAGCTTCAGCCCTGGGCTTCCTAGGGTCCGTGAGTCATTCGGGAATAAAGTTTGGTACTTCCATCCTCTGTGTGTGATAAGAATTAAATGCTCTCAGTACTAAACGTGACCTGGTACATATATACATTTAAAAGAAAAAAACAAAAATGGGATTACAACACACATAGTATTTTGGGGCCTGCTTTTTTACTCAACAAGTTACTCAACATTTTTTTTTAATAATTTCTCTTTTTTTTTTTTTTCCTGAATTCCTCTCCTCCTCCTTCCCCACCCTCGTAACCATCAAAGAATGCTTTTTTCTGTGTTTAAATCTTTTCTTATAATAGTGGTCTCATACCATACTTGTCCCTTTGTGACTGACTAATTTCACTCAGCATAATGCCTTCCAGATTCATCCATGTTGTGAGAGGTTTCGCGGATTCATCATTGTTATCGTTACGTAGTATACCATTGGTGTATGTACCATAGTTTGTTTATCCATTCGTCTGTTGATGGGCTAGGTTGTTTCCATCTTTTCGCTATTGTGAACAGTGCTGCAATGAACATGGGTGTGCATATAGCTATTTGTGTGACAGCTCTTATTTCTTTAGGATGTATTTCAAGGAGTGGGATTGCTGGTTCTTATGGTACTCCTATTTCTAGCTTTTTAAGGAAGCACCAAATCATTTTCCAAAGTGGTTGTACCATTTTACACTCCCACCAGCAGTGCATAAGTGTTCCAGTCTCTCCACAACCTCTCCAGCATTTATTATTTTGAGTTTTTTGGATTAGTGCCAGCCTTCTTGGGGTGAGGTGGTATCTCATTGTAGTTTTGATTGCATTTCTCTAATGGCTAAATGATTGTGAGTGAGCATTTCCTCATGTATCTGTCAGCCGCCTGAATGTCTTCTTTGGTGAAGTGTCTGCTCATATCCTTTGCTTATTTTTTAATTGGGTTATTTGTCTTTTTGTTGTTGAGGTGTTGCAGTATCTTGTAGATTTTAGAGATTAGACTTGTAGTTCTCTTTTTACTCTTTTGTAGAAGTCTTTTGATGAGCACAAGTGTTCGATTTTTAGGAGCTCCCAGTTATCTAGTTTCTCTTCCGGGTTTTGTGCATTGTTAGTTATGGTTTGTATACTATTTATGCCAGGAGCTAGGGGCTCCTAGCATTGTCCCTATCTTTTCTTCCATGATGTTTATCATTTTAGATTTTATATTTAGGTCTTTGATCTATTTTGAGTTGGTTTTTTAATCAACATTTTTTGATCTCAGTAATTATGTTTCTACAGGATCATTTTTTTTCATTACCTTTTCTTTTTTTAAATTATTAACATTTTTGTACAGTATCATTTTTAATGATTTAATAACATTCCATCAAATGACTTTGCCACAATTTATTCAGCTATGTTGAATATTTAGGTTTGTCGGGACTGGTTGATTATCAGATAAAACACATTGGTGAACATCCTTGTAGCTAAATCTTTGCGTGCATCCACCATTACTCATCAAGATAAATTTCTACGAGTGGAATTCCTGGGTGAAATGGTATGTACCTTCCTGATGCTTTTTCTAAACTGCTCTCCAAAAAGATTGTACTGAATACGCAGCACCAGCAGGGCAGGAGAGAACATGGCCCTCCTTTCTCACCAATACTGGTATTTCCATTCCTTTTTATTTTGCCGATTTGATAGACAAAACAAACAAGCAACAACAACAAAACGGTGTCTGCTGTTGTTTAGTTTTGCATTTTATTGCTAATGAGGGTGAATCTTGGCGGGGGGTTGCTTGGTCATTTTTGGTTCTTCTTTGATGTGCTTGAATGTCCCTTACTCATATTTCCATTAGTGTGTTTGGCTATTTTTTAATTGACTCAGAAGAAATCTTCATGGGTTTGATATATTAATTTTCTGTTGCAAATATTTTTCTTAGTTTATCATTTACCTTTTCCCTCCCCCGATATAAAAGCTTAAATATTATGCTCTCAAATCTGTCAGTCTTTTCCTTTATAATTTTCACCTTGGGGCTATGGTTGGCAACTCTTCTCCACTCCAAACTGATGTGACGTATTTTTCTTCTATTACTTTTATGGTTTTGTTTTCCACACTTAAACCTTTAACCTATCTGTAAATTATTCTTAATTTCTTTTTTTTTTTTTTTTGAGACACGACTCCAGCTCTTTTTTTTTTTAAATAGTCTGTCAATTATCGTGATAACCATTTATTAAATGACTAACTATTTCATCACTGGTTTGAGGATGACACTTTGTTATATAATAAATTTTTATAGATATTATATTTTGTTCCATTAGTCTATTCTTATACCAATAATGTACAATTTTAATAATTGTATCCTGATAGCACCTTCAAAGATGTATAAGGGAAATATCTCATTCTTAATCTTCTTTAATAAATAAAAAATAAACACATAATAAGTGCATAAATGAATGCTATTCTAGAGCATTTATTATTTCAAATAGACTTTACTTATTTTGCTAAATTTTAAAAGGTCTTGTTATTTTGACTGCACTCATATTTATTTTCATAACACCTGATATCATTATAATATTGATTCTTTCAATCTTGTAACAAGTCTCTTCAATTATTTTTCCTCCAGTAACGTTTGTTTTCTCTAGTTTAGCTTAACTAGTAAAAATGTCTGCCTTGAGCATTATGCTCTTTTAAGAACTATCTATACGGGATCAAACTGACAACAGCAACTCGAAAGATTAGACAGGAAACTTAGGGGGCAGTGAATTTATGTTAATGGGAGGGGAACAACTCAGAAAAGGAGGGTGAGAATGGTTGCACAACTCGAAGAATGTAATCAATGTCACTGAATTGTACCTGTAGAAACTGTTGAATGTTTTGCTGTGTATACTCTCAACAACAACAAAATAAATAAAATTTTAAAGTTTGTTTTCTCTATGTAGGTTATTCACATTTCTTTTATTTTATAGTTTTAGTTGTTATTATAGATCGGTTTTTTTTATTATGTTTTCTTACTGGTTAAGAGTATATAGGAAAGCTATCTGTTTACTAGAGTTCTTCAGGTGATTCTCACAGTCTTGACAGGTAAGCAATTGTTTGATCTGTAAATGATTAAAATTTTATCTTCTCCAGAAGAGGAAATATTCTTTATTGCTGTTGTTTGCATAAGCAAAGTACTTATAAGCAAAAAGAGGAAGGTTATTAACTTTAATGGAAATGCCTCCAGTATTTCACCGTGGTTTGTTATTACATGAAGGACGTTTCCATGTATTAATATTTTCCACATATTAGAGGAGTTCTGAATATCAGGAATGGATGTTGAATTGCATTGGATAACTTAGAGGCATCTATTGAGATGTTTATGTGACTTTATTCTTTTGAGCCATCGAGTTGGTGAATTACATTAATAGATTTTCTAATATTGGTCCATCGCTCAGTGAATTACATTAATAGATTTTCTAATATTGGGCCACCGCTCAGTAAATCATACTTGATCACGTTTTCTCTTGCTCTGTAATAGTTTTCTTAGATCTCATGTTCATGTCTATAACAGTATCTGCAATTTTTCAAGAACTCCTACTCTTCAGACCCCACATACGACAACTCAGACAGCACCAGACCCTTGTCTGTACTTGTCATGGCGGCCACTGACATTTCCATTCCTAGCACCAGCCACCGTTCCCGGCCAGAACGAAGTCTATACACACATGCAAGTTCCTCTTTGCTCCTGGGGCAAAAAGAACAAGAAAAGGCCCCTTGTCAATATTCCTGGGCACTCTCTGTCTGACCTGAGGAGCCTCTCAGAGACCACTTGACTAACCAGAACTGAGGCAGAGCCAAGTGGTGGGGTCTTCTTGCCCTAAACCCCTGGCTCCAGTTGCCTCTAAGAATTCCACCTTGAGTTCTCTCCCATGCTTACTGCTTTCAGCTTGTGCATACTCAGCCATCTCATGCAATGTGCACCATGAAGAGGAGACTCCAAGGCTTTGCTCCAGGCCATGGGCAGAGACAAGCAGGAAGATTCAAGGTGAGGAGGTTCATAGTTAAAGAACAGTTTAAGAAAAGCTGGAAGCATCCTGAACACTTGCCCCGGCCCCATGTGCCGGCTGCCTCAACACTTACCAGGAGCCTTGAGTTCAGCATCGATAAAGGTGAGCAGTTCCTGGCAGATGCTGCAATAAGGATCAGGCCAGGTCAGGAACCGGTGGTAGGTTCTGGCTGCCTTCAGAAGGAGATCTGAGTCGGGCGGGAAGTGTGGCGTCTGGGATGGAGAGAGACCACCAAGCAGAGAGGTCTGGATGAGAGAAAGCTCACTGATATGCTAAAGCAGGCCCTGCTCCCTTTCTGGAATGTTCTGCAAAGGACACACATTTCCCAGGACAAGGCAAGGAAGAACTGGAAGTTACCCACAGAGACTGAGTTATAGACGGGCAAGATGGCACCCAGGATATCTCTACTATAAGAACCCTGTTTTTACCAAACATTACTGCCATTCATTTTGGGGAATGGTCTTCAATGCCTAAATCACCTTTATTTATATATCCTCACTAGAGGCAAATGTTTATTCTTCAGGGGTGAACTGATTGTATATATACGGAGTCATTTGGAACCACCAATCTGGTGAACAAAGGGAGTCATTACATCGTGTAAAACTGACCATTGGAGTACAAAATGAGGTGGGCTATAAAATCTCTCCACAGAATCTCTCTCATGGCTTGTGAACAGGCTGTGACAGCAGTTCCCATGAGGAAGACCAGATATACCAGGCACAATGGCGTCTACATGGAGTTACCGAAGGTCTCTCAAGATGGCCACTCTGAAGGTGAAACTGCCATTTTGTGGGTTGAAACCAACTCAAATCTCGTTACTTGACAGTTTTTCTCTCTGTGTGTTTATCTCCAGAGGTGTGAGGGCTGTGTCCCCCACATGGGTGGTCCCCCCCTTATTCTCCCCTGCCTCCCCCAGCCTGGCCCACTCTGGAACTTACACAGAGGACAGTGGAGTAGAAGAGCAGGGCCAGGGGGGCAAAGAGGTCATAGGTGCCTTTTTCTTGGACCTGTGGAAAAGACGGGCGAGAAAGGGTGAGGCGCATTCACAGGGCAGCGCTGGCTTCTCCTATTCCTTCTTGTTTTTTGGTCTGTTTTTGTTTTTAAAGTGAAAAGCAATGTCACCACAAGACAAAAAAATTGGAAAATAGAAGTAAAAAAAATTAATCACTCACAATACTCCCCATTCAAACTCAACCACAGCTAATGTTTTCAATGCACTTTTCCTTATACCATTTTTTCCCTATGCATTTTTTTCTGTAAAGTTATAATAATAGTGTGAATATTTTTACTCTTGATATATTTTACATATAATAAGTGAATTTCTATCTTGCTATACCGTCTCTAGGACCATCTTGTCCACCTCCCCCGGCTCCACCCTGTTAAACACATTTATCTATTGTGTTGTAAATATTTTTTTCCAGTTTATTGTTTGTCTTTTAATTCTGTGGAATTTTTTGATGTACAGAAAGTTCAAGTGTTAGTTTTTCTTTTATGGGTTTTGCATGCTTTGCACACAAGGATCATATATATATTCATATATACTTTCTCCTTTTCTTTGATGCTTAATTTTCTTAAATTTAAATCTTTAATCCAGCTAGCATTTCATCTGGCGTGTGGTGTAAGTTAAGACTCTCACTCTGTATTTTTCCAAATGTTTAGTCAATTTCTCCTAAATCATCTAAAATTTTTTACTGATGAATTTTTATTCTCTATTGAATTTTAGATAACACCCATCATTTTTATTGGCTGTATAATATTCCTTCTGGTAGATCTCCATAATTTTATCATTTTAATTTTAACATTTGAGTTCATTTTCTTGTTTTTTCATATGTTGTTGCAATGAACTTTTTTTTTTTTTTTACACAGGAAAGCTTATTTCTGTATTTATTGTGGAGTATTTTACATGCAAGAACCCAACTTAAAGAGATGACACTGAAGGGATGCCAGTGGGTGGCCGGCTACTCTGGGCTGCTCTGAGCTTCACACACACTGATCGCACACAGAAACGTGTGACAGGGACAGGAAAACCAGCCTCCAGGGGCTACTGGACAACGAGCTCCACACGTTTCGCCATGAACATTTTTGTGCACATTCTATTTTCTATAGTTTGGATTATTAATATTTAAGAAGTAGAATCAATGGATCAAAGATTAAAAACATATATATAACCTTTGAAATGTATTGCCAATGGCTTTCCAAAAGTATCTCACCATTTATAACATCTTGAATACATGGTACCAGTCTCACCAAACCCTTCACTGGATTGAGTTATTAGTTATTACATCTTTTGCTAGGCAAATGCTATACCTGTATGGTCTTAATTGGCATTTATTTTATTAGAACTGAGGCTAAATATTTTTTATATGTGTTTACAAGTTCTATGTATTCTTTTGTGAATTACTTCTTCATTTGGAAAGCATTCAGATAGAGTCAACACACCATACACACACACGTACCCATGTTTTAGAATCTTTGGTCAAAATGCTAAAAGCCTCTCAGTCCGTTCTGGCACTCATGAAGACACAGGGAGAGCCCCACCTTCTCTGCCGTGCCTGGTAATCTCAGCAGGCTCGAACTTAGAAATCTCCTTCTCTTTACCCTGAATAGAAGATGTATCCTCATACCTGCTTCTCAGTCCATTCTATCAAACCCTCCTCTATTGCTACATGGTACTTGGTCCTTTATAGTTGGCTTTATAAGTTAAACACTCCAGAGGTTGTTTAGCTCTTCTATGTTGATTTGCTTGTGATCAGGGTATAATAAACCAAAACCAAACTAACCCGTTGCCATCAAGTCAATTCCAACTCATGGCAACCCCATGTGTTACAGAGTAGAACTTCTCCATAAGCTTTTCTTGGCTGTAATCTTTACAGAAGCAGACAGCTAGGCCTTTCTTCCGTGGCACTACTGGGTGGGTTCAAACCGCTGACCTTTAGATTAGTAGTTGAGAGCAAACTGTGCCACCCAGGGACCTTCCAGGGTATAACAGCACCCATTAAATGGTGCCAGCATTATCACCTAGGGTGTCTTGATGAACAAAGACTTTCTTTTTATAGCTACCTGAGAAAGTCACATGTTTTCCCACTTGAGCTGTGTATTAAAAAAGAGACAAAAAAACGCTTAAAAGAGAATTTTTTTGTGAGAGCCAGAATCCTCTGGAACCCTAGCCCAGCTCATTGTTAAATGCACTCCTCTCTTTTAGCCACCAAAGCCAATTTATTAAACAATGAGAGGAGACCTCGGTTTACTTTTCTATCCTTTCCCATCAGTTTTCTCTTTCACTTCTTTGTTTTTGTGGATCTTTTTGAGGAAAGGAATTCCGCCAAGTTTCCTTCATCCTTTTTAATCAATACCTTGATTTACAAGCACTGCTCGCCCTAAGCAGCCGCTTACATGCAGGACCCTTGCTCAAATGTTTCTTGTTTTTGTTGAAAGGACCACACCTCTTCCTCCAGTTACCAACTGCCATCATGGTATCAGAGCAGAGCTGTGCTCCATAGGGTTTTCAATGGCTGATTTAGGTGGACTCTGGGCGGACTTGCACCGCCAATCTTTTGGTTAGCAGCCGAGCACATTAACCATTTGCACCGCCCAGGGACTCCACCCCTTCCTAGAAACCTTCAGTCTATAAGCACTGCTCAAACAGAAAACTCATGGCTTCCCAGTGCCTTTGCCAAGACCCCCTGGTGGTCTGGGCACCCAGACCTGCCATTCCTCAGGACCTACTTCTCAATTCTGTGAGGCAGCCCCCGCTCCACCCTTTGATCCCTACCCTGCCCTCACCTCTCGGGTTTTCTTCAGGATCTGCTCAAGGAGGATGAGAAAGTGGCCCGGGTCCCTGCTGACCAGCTCCTGCAGGCTCCAGCAGTTCAGACACAGCCCAGCTGAAATGGAGAGCAAGGCGAGTGGTCAGTTGGGGGTCTCTTTCAGCAGCCCTCAGCTCGGGGGTGAAGAAACATTTCCTTCTAAAGCAAGAGAGTCTTGGAGAAAATGCTGGGCCAACTCTCAACCCTACCACATCCCATCAAGACATAACAATGTTTCCTGCATATATGGGGGCTCAAGAGATGGGGATTGGGTATTGCAGCTGGGGGTCCCTTAGAAGCCAGTGAGCCTGACCTGATTCTGCTCTCCCCAACCTCACTTGCCCTGACTTCCTACAGTAGGTGCCGGGACCTACAGGTGCAGGGAAGGGGGGCAGAAGCAGACAGGGCTGAAGGAATAAAGAAGGGGATCATGTGCGCTCTGCCCTGGGACACAAGGTCTGGGACAGCCCTGGGACTTCCCACGACTGCCTGGCAAGGAAGCTCAGGAAGGAGAAGCTAAATTCATTTAAATTCCAAAAGCGAGATGCACACTTTGTCACTTTGTAACCTCCCCAGGCTTTCTTATTTGGCAGTTTATTTCCCTGCAGTCAGCAAGGGTAAACCCCTAAAAATTAACGGGATGGTCACAGAGGGACTCTGTGTGTGCGCACGTATTCGTGTGCAGTGTGCACGTGTACGTGTGTAGCGGGAAGTGAAGCAGGAGGGGTGGAAGGGAAATGACCTTGAATTTCATCTAGCGGAAGCTCCAGGCCCCTCACATGCATGGGCTCCTTCTTCAGAAGGTCCCTAGCAATGTGTTCAAGTGGTGATAGGTTTTTCTAAAATTTGCAAAAGTGAGATATTTTTTATTCCTTTTTTTAATGATGACACCCCAGATTCTATCAGCTTAAAAGCAAGTTGCCATTGAGTCAATGCCAACTCATGGCAACCCCATGTGTGTCAGAGTAGAACTGTACTCCCTCGGTTTTTCAGTGGCTGTGTTTTCAGAAGCAGATCACCAGGCCTTTCCTCCTAGCTTGTCTTAGTCTGGAAGCTCCACTGAAACCTGGCCAGCATCCTAGCAACACACACACCTCCCCTTACAGGTGGGTGGTGGTTGTACTTGAGGTGCATTAGCCAGTAATCTAATATGGGTCTCCCGCATGGAAGGCAAGGATTCTACCACTGAACCACCGCGGTCCCCGTCTATAATTTTTGGCCCCATCAAAATCTGGTAGGAGGCAGGCAGGAAGAACACTACCGTTTAATGACTGCCTACCATGTGCCAACACAATATTGTTGTGTTGAGCCGGTCCTGACTCATAGTGACCCTCTAGGACAGAGTAGAGCTGCCCCATAGGGTTTCCTAGGCTGTAATCTATCCAGCAGCAGATCATCAGGTCTTTGCTCCTGTGGAGCTGCTGGTGGGTTTGAACCGCCAACATTTCGGTTAGCAGCCAAGTGCTTAACCATTGCACCACCAGGGCTTTGCATTCATGATTGCGGTTGAGTCTCCCTTCTTCCCTTCAGGAAAGTGGTCCCTGTTGTTAGTATTCCCATTTTACAGGCTAGGCAAGCGAGGGCTTGAGAGGGTGTGTGACTTGTACATGGTTGCACAGCCAGTGAGAAGCAGTTTTAATCCAAATCTGATTCCAAAGACCGGGGAAATTTGCTTAGAGGAGGTGACATTTAAGCTGAGACTTCGATGAGAAGGAGCCACCTATGTGTTGTTCTGAGGGAAGAGTTTCAGGCAGAGAGAATAGCAAGTGCAAAGGTCCTGGGGCAGAAAGGAACCAGGGATGCCCAAGGAGCAGGAAGTCAATAGTGACTACCCTGCCTATCTCATGGGGTTGTTAGGGAGACAGGGGAGATAGAGAATGTGAAAAATTTTTACAAGCATAAGAAATTATCACATCTATGTGCCAGTCTTCAGAGACACAACTGCCCCAGCCTGCAGATACCCCCATTTCTCAGTCCTGGGGAACACGGAGGCCTCTTGCTCCCTGGAGCTCTGCTGAGATTCTCCCTAACTCTACAGGGAAGGGAATGCTGGGGCTATAGAGGGAACTAGAAACCAAGCAAATAGGAGGATTCTGGGCAAAGCTGCCTGCAAATTCCCAGCTGCTCTTTCGGAATCAGCAGTTGAGGTGTCTCTAAGCAGGTTCAATACCTTCTCCAGGGAGTTATACAAGCTTTCAGCACATGCTGAGGAGGATGAAGAAGGAGGAACTGCCCTATACCAAGGGCCTACTCTACATCAGGTGCTGTGCTGGACACCTGCCCAGGTGAGGTTCAGGGGCTCAAACAAGAATCTGCTGGCTTCCCAAGCCTGGTCCAGTGCTCTCTGGGCCCTGAGGCTCCCCTGGGTCCTAAGAACGCCTCCCAGCTCCCTTGGACTTACCTGACCAGGAAGTGGAGCGGCGGCTGAGGCTGAGCCCATGCAAACAGCGCTCCAGGGCATGCTGGATGCGGTCCTCCGTGCACGTCGTGGCCCCTGGCTGCATCCTGAGTCATCGCCTGCAGAGGGGAGAGACACCAGTCAGCCAGCCGAGCTCCTTCCCCCAAGAGCACCAGGCTGGGGAGCGTGTGGTTCAGCAGGGCAGACTGCACAGGCAACAGGCACAGCCCACTGTGATCCATCTCTCTATACCACAAAGCTGTGGGTGCAGCCGCAGGGCCCTTACAGCTGCCTCTGGAAGTGCTGTATCTGACCTGCAGGACAGAGCCCAGAGTTCTAGGAAGGGAGCAGAGATGAAAAGAGACAGGTAGCCGGGGCTTGCCTGCTCTCCAGGGTAGCGGTGAGTACTACCAAGAGCCCAGGGAGTGCCCGCAGAGTGGCCAGACCCCGGTGGGCTGGGCAGAAGGACCCCCAGGGGAGAATCAGAACCACTTGGGGACTTTTTTGAATGCCTCATGCCTGCCTCCCCCAAACCCCCAGGAATGGGGCCAGGAGCTCTGCTCCTGATGGGAAGGCCCCAGGGATCTCCTCAATGAGCCAGGCGTCCAAGGCTGGCGCACAGGTGTAGGCTGTCTTCACAAGCCCCACCCCCACCCACCACACCCTCTGTGTAGGGTGCCCACGTCACAGGCAACTGTTTTTTTTTTCTGCCGAAACCTCCACATTTGCCATTCCTTTTCCTGACCCACATCTGAGGCTTGGCAACATTACCAGTTATCCAAAGACCCTGCCTGGCCCCTGCTCCTTGCCCTAATGAGGAGAAACCAAGGTGCTTAGCTCGGGCTGGAAGGCCACTGAGTAGAGGATTGAACAAGAAGCTATAGCACCCCACAGGGAACTGTGCTAAATGCTGAATTCTGAGAGCCTCAGGCAGGGCCAGCCCAAGGTCTTTGTTATGTGTGAGGGCTCCAGGGTCCTTCCAGAAGCCAAGGCAGGCAGTGCAGCTCCGCAATGAAGCCTGGCCTCTGGCATCCAACAGAGTTGGGCTCAAACCTCAAGTGCGATATTTGTTTTGCCCATATGACTTTGGGCAAATGCTTTACCATTCCCAAACCTCAGTTTACATGTCTGTAAAATGGGGATAATGATGGCACTAACCTCATAGAGTGTTGGGAAGATGAAATGTCACAGCGGACACACTGAGTAAGCTTTCAGTGCATGAACGCCGCATTCATTCCTTCCAGACAGACCCCATCTCTGGCCAGGTGGGCCAGGTCACGGGAGGAACCCAAAGAAGTAGTGGTCCAGCTCTGAGGATCCGGGGACAGACCCAGAAACCAGAAGCAGAAGCACAGAGCTGAGCCATGCAAACGACATGCAAAGAGATATGAAATCCTAACCCGAACCAGCTGCGTGGCCGAAGCGCACGGAGGCGCCACGTAGGCAAATCTTCCTACTTCCCCAGCTTTGGAGGAACTGTGCCAAATGAAAAATAAGCCCTTTGTGAGCTGTCCAGCATCATTTCACTGCTACCAGTGGTGGTCCATGCATTCTAAGGCAGGAAGGGTGGATACATTCATTCATTCTTTCAAACACTTACTGACCACCTACTGTGAGCCAGGCATTAGTGATACAACAGTGAATAAAGCAGGCATGCTCTTTGAGAGGTGAGAGACAGACATTAACAAAGAAAGAAAGAATCAAGAAATGAAGAAAGGTGATGGTATTGGGAGGGTGAATAGTGGGGACCTACGATCAATGCCCATGAAAGCAGCAAAGAAATCAAACGACGTATTGCATTGGGAAAATCTGCTGCAGAAGACCTCTTTAAAATGTTGAAAAGCAAAGATATCACTTTAAGAACTAAGATGTGCCTGACCCAGGCCATGATATTTTCAATTGCTTCATATGCATGCAAAAGCGGGACAATGAATAAGGAAGACTGAAGAAGAATTGATGCCTTTGAATTCTGGTGTTGGCAAAGAATACTGAATATACCGTGGAACGCCAGGAGAACAAACAAATCTGTCTTTGAAGAAGTACAGGCAAAATGCTCCTTGGAAGCGAGGATGACGAGACTTTGTCTCAGGTACTTCGTACATGTTATCAGAAGTGACCAGTCTCTGGAGAAGGACATCATACTTGGTGTGGGAGAGGGTCATCAAAAAATAGGAAGACCCTCAATGGGATGGACTGACGCAGTGGCTGCAACAATGGGTTCAAACATAGCAACAATTGTGAGGATGGTGCAGGACCAGGCAGTGTTTCATTCTGTTGTACATAGGGTTGCTATGAGTCAGAACCAACTCGACGTCACCTAACAACAACACTCTAGGTTGTTGGGAGGTCAGGGAAGCCTCTTGGAAGAAGGGACACTTAAGCTGGATGAGGAAGGCAGGAGAAAAGTGAGAGGGGAGACCATTCCAGAAAAAGGAGACAGCATGTGCTAAGTTCTGGGTGCAGGAGTTAGCTTGCCAAGGACTTAGACTCTGGAGACAGGGCCGGGTTGCTGGGCTGGTCTAGAGCACAGACTAATAAGCCTTACCAGGTCTCACACCTTTCCCCAGCCTTCTGGCTATTGAGCTGGTGAAATGAGTTCAGAAAAACTTTCAATAGTGATTTAAGACTGTATTAGTTTCCTAGGGCTACTGCAACAAAATCCTATAAACTGGGTGGCTTATAGGCACAGAAACGTATTGTCTCACAGTTTTGGAGGCTAGGAGCCCAAATTCAAGGTGTCAGGAGGGACATGCTCTCCTTTCTTGTCTCTTGTCTCTTCCCTGGCTTGTAGGTGCATCTTCACATGACTGTCCGTCTTCTGTCTCTCCATGTCTCTTCTCTTTTATAGGACACAACTCAGATGGGATTAGGTCTAACCTTACTATGGTACACCACACGTTACTTTATCTGATGACGTCTTCAAAGACCCTATTTCTAAACAAGGTCACGTTCACAGGTATGGAAGTTAGGAATTCAACGTATCTTTTTAGGAGACACAATTCAATCCATAACAAAGACTGTGGATTTGGATATTTCCATTAATGGCACCTGGAAGTCCAAAGACATACTTGACCCTTCCAAGACAGTGTTTACAGTTGCCTTTGGACCTTTTGTTTGTAGGCTCCTCCACAGGTAGCAGAGGTCATAAGTCCACAGACCTTGAGTGTTCAAACCAGACTGGGCAGATTTCAGGTTTTTAGACCCTTCCCACATGCGCAAATGGTGCCAGCACCTGGCATGGATAAGTGTCCTTGGAAATGAAAATTTGAGATGAAGTCTCACCCTTTCACTTTTGATGGTGGCCCAAATACAAGACCCTTTCAAGCTCAGTCCTGGCTCAGAGTCAGGTCCAACTTGTAGCTGCCTGGTGGAGAAGCTAAAAGAACCAAAAACCAAAAAAAGAAAAAAAAAAAAAAACCCGTTGCCGTCAAGTCGATTCCGACTTATAGCACTAAAAGAACCAGCACCTTGAAAAGGTTGAGTTTGAGAGGATGAATGACTGGCCCAGATGGCACTCAATGGACTTGTTGGGGGTTGAATTGTGTCTCCCAAAAAGATATGTTCAAGTCCTAACCCCCGGTACCTATGAATGTGACCTTATTTGGAAACACGGTCTGTACAGATGTAATCAAGTTAAGATGTGTCATACTGGAATAGGGGGCCCTAAATTCAATGACTAGTGTCCTTCGAAGGAGAGAGCTTTGAAGACAGACACACACATACGGATGGAAGATGTCTATGTGAAGACAGAGGCAGAAATTGAGTGATGCAGCTACAAGCCAAGGAATGCCAAAACCACCAGAAGCTGGATGAGACAAGAAAGGAGATTTTCCCTCAAGCCTCCAGAGGAAGTGCAGCACTGCCGACATCTTGAATCTGGACTTCTACGCTGAACTGTGAGAGACTGAGTTTGTATTGTTTGACGCCATCAAGTTTGTGGTAATGCATTACGGAAGCCCTAGGAAATTAATACAGGCCCTTTGTCGTTGTAGGCTGATTTCTCCCCCCATAGCCCATGGGCGAGTTCTTGGCGGGGGCTCAGAGTTTGCCCACCACAAGTCCTTCCTTTTACAGAATGAGACCAGAGAGGGTAAGGAACTTATTTAAGGCAGCCAAGGGGTGGAGGCAGAGCTGGGAGCATTAACACCAATATAAAGAGACAAGGGTATCAAGTGGGACTTACATGTATTTTCACATTGCAGCTGAGGCCCAAGTCTAAGGACCCAAACCAAACCAAACACACTGCTATCAAGTTGATTCCAACTCATAGCGACCCTATAGGACAGAGCAGAACTGCCCCATAGGGTTTCCAAGGAGCGGCTGGTGGATTCAAACTGCCTGCCTTTTGGTTAGCAGCCGAGCTCTTAACCACTGTGCCACAAGGGCTCAAATATAAGGACAAAAAAAAAAAAAAACGAGACCCGTTGCCGTCAAGTCAGTTCCAACTCATAGTGACCCTATAGGGCAGAGTAGAACTGCCCCATAGGGTTTCCAAGGAGCGGCTGGTGGATTCGAACTGCCGACATTCTGGTTAGCAGCTAAGCTCTTAACCACTGTGCCAGCAAGGCTCCAATCTAAAGACAGAAGGCTCTAAATATCCTACATTCTAAAGTTCTAAGATCCCCACCACCCCCAGTGAGCTGCTGGGGATGGGCCAGTGACCATCCTGGTGGGGTTGCTGGAGGTGTCAGTTCAGAACCGGCACAGCAACCCCCCTCCTCGCCCCTGTCAATATAAAAAGACTGGACCCAGTTCAGGTTCAGGTCTAACCTGAGAAAAAGCAGTCAACCACGCGGGGAGAGCTCTCCTTTCTCTCCTCAAAGCCAAGGGCTCTTGTAGTTGTCAGTTGTCAAGTTGGTCCTCAACCCACGGTGACCCCACACACAACAGAATGAAAACACTGCCTGGTCCGACACCATCCCCATGATCGGTTGCAGATCAGATGGTAGTGACCCATAGGGTTTTCGTTGGCTGATTTTCAGAGGTAGATTGCCAGGCCTTTCTTCCTAGTCCCTCTTATTCTGGAAAATCTGCTGAAACTTGTTCAGCATCATAGCAACACGCCATCCAAAAGATAGGAGGTGGCTGACATGAAGTCCATTGTCTGGGAATTGAACCCGGGTCTCCCACGTGGAAGGTGAGAATTCTACCACTGAACCATCAAAGCCCAGGGCAGAGGGGCTTTAAGAAAATCCCTCATAATAATGGTGGGGGTGCTGCCTCTTTCTTCTGCAGTTCATGATCTACTCAACCAGTAAAGTCCCTGATCAGCCCCTGGGTGACCTGTGAGAGAAGGCAGGGCTGAGAGAAGGGACAGAAGGGGCAGCTGCAGGCCCACTGTACGGCCAGGCAGAGACATGAGACCTCATGTGTGGAGGGAGGACTAGGAACCAAAGCTGGGCTTCAGCTGTTTTTTCTTTTGATACTTCACCCTAGAGAGCCACCAGCAGAGTGAGGGAACCTTAGCACTAAGGCTGAAAGCTGGACCACATTTGGTGGAAACTGGAGTAGGCAGGATGAAGTGATGGGAAAGTCAGGGCATAGAGAAGTTCAGCAACTGGCCTGCGGTCACACAGCTGGAAGGTGGCAAAGCCAGGATCTGAACCCAGAGAGTCCGGCTCCTAAGCACAGCAACACAAGGCCCCTCAGCACAGGAGACACAGTTACTGGAAGAAAAGTAAAACCAATCCATGTTTCTACCCAACAAGTAAAGACTCAATGAACTAACTATACCATGGCCTTGCTTTAAGGGAACTAGATTCCTGGGTGGTACAAATATCATTAATGTGCTCAGCTGCTAATGGAAAGGTTGGAGGTTCGAGTCCACCCAGATATGACTCAGAAGAAAGCCTGGTGATCTACTTCCAAAAGATCAACCACTGAAAACCCTATGGAGCACAGTTCTACCCTGACACACATGGGGTCGCCATGAGTTGGAGTCGCTCGACAGCAGCTGGTAGACTCCAAGTTGCTGGGAATTTTGAATCCACCGTGTCTGTCTATACCAGCTGCCCACCACCGCCCTTCCTCCTCCAGAGAGATTAGAGTTCCCAGGAGTGGCTGCCGGAGAGGGGAGATTGACCAGGCAGCTCTCTCTGGGCTGACCTGAGCAGGTACCCTCGTGGCTGGTGGGCCCAAGGCATCTCCCAGTCTGGAGCAAGGGCTGAACTGTGCAAACTGGGTTTTAACATGCCCCTCTGCCCAGCCCATGAAGTGATGGACAAGTCAGTCATGCCACGAGGCAGGAATGAGTCACCCTGCAGACAATGTCCCACATTGTAACTAACACAAACACAAGATGTAAATGAACATTCTCAGCCACCAGCACTTCTACCACGCTCCTGTCCCCAAGGGGGTGGAAAACTGTCCTGGGGCTACTCAGAGGGCTAAAGCTGCTCCCCAGCCCCTGTGCCACGCCTCCCGTCCCATGGCTTCTCCTTCCGTTCTTGGTGCCCCCGTGTGATTTTCACATCTTCTGGCCTCAGTATCCCTTCCTGTTCAGTGGAGACAATCAAGACCTTCCCCACTGAGGGACTGATGTCCTCGGTGCACTGGGCAGGCTTCTGGTGGGCCAGCCACCCTGACACCCTGGGCCACCTCGAGCTTGCCCCTAAGCTCTGCTTAGAGGCAGGATTTGCCCAAGATGCTGGGCCTGGGTACCCATGGGTGGTGGGAGAGGGAGCTGGCCGCGGAGATCCCAGCTGTGCTGGGGGTCAGACACAGCACCCTGCAGCCTGTACCTGCCCTTCTGCCCTTTGGCCCACCCCTTTCCATCTGATGAGTCAGTTGTCAGCTGTTTCTTGTGACTTGTCAGCAGAACCCCACCAGCTTTGGGGTGGGGCTCAAGGGGGAAGAAGGTGGGACCCCCCCCCCCAGGACGATGCCCTTTGTCAAAAGCCTGCAAGAAAGGCCTGGCTCCTCTGGCATCCCACTCTGAAATCCCCTCCCCACCTTGCCGTCCCCTAAGAGAAGCTCAAGTTGTGAAATTCCCAGCTGCTGCTGGAAATGCATCCCCCAACCTGCAATGCGGTGGGGTAGTGTTGAAACATTCAGCAGTGGGGCCTTCTCTCACTGCCAAGTTCCTCTTCCAGAACAGCAAATACTCATACTCCGTACTGGGGACCCTAGACAGGGCGGAGAGGCCTGGAGTAGGGGGAGAATGGGACCCTGGAAGGCACAGAGGGAGGGAGGCCTGTTCCACTCCCTCTTGACATGACCCCATGGTGCAAGAGAGGGGTCCTTTTCTCTAATGTGCAAGGCTAATCAGAAGGGCAGGGTCTGCCCAGGCCCCATCGTGCCGTCAACTTCCTGAGGCAGCCCACACAGGGCAGGGAGGGGCTTCTTTTCTTGGGAGGTTTCTTAAACAATGCTTGGAGGGTCTATATCTTATAGGGAGGGAGGGATGGGCCTCCAGGTCCTGGCTGGCACCCCAAACTGCTTCCCACTGTTCTGGAATAAGAGTAGCACCAGGGCACGTGGTCACTCTTCCCTCTCCCCTCCTGTCCTGAGCGTTCCTTCTTTGCCCCCCACTCTCCTGCTCTGACTGCTCAAAGCAGATCTTTCCTGTGACCTAAGTGAAAAAAATCCTCATTCCCTGTACAGGATACAGCAGAAACGAAAGAGCTCTGTTACCTTTGGGAGGTGGGGATGAGAAATGGGTAGAAAGAAAGAGGAAGGGATGAGGAGGAACAGGGCTTCTCTGAGGATCCTTTCTGTACAGCTTTGACTCAGAACCAGAGCACAGCTTCACAGACCTGTGATTAAATAAATAATTCAAACCAACCAGGATATGAGGGGAGGGGGACCAAAATGAGATGCAAATAGTAACAAATTAACCTAACTGCGTTAGCAATGATTAACATAACCCCACTGAAAGGATAGGGGAGAAAAGACCTCACCTAAGTAACTTTGGAGTTCCTGGGTGCTGCAAATGGTTAAGTGATCAGCTACTACTAACAGAAAGGCTGGTGGTTTGAGTCCACCCAGAGGTGTCTTGGAAGAAAGGCCTGGTGATCTACGTCCAAAAAATCAAGGTTATAAAATTCACTAGCAAAGATGCGGACCTAGAATTTCTATATAATTTTTATACTTATTTCTGAAACTGGTAATTCCTCCTCTCTTAATCTGAATATTGTAGCACTGTTAACCATACTCCTGTGAGAAGCAGATTTAATAATTAGGAAACAGATCCCAATTTGTATTAAATATTTTTATAGTACATTAGAATTCTTTTTTAAAATTTTATTTATTTTGCTGTTGTTGTTGTTGAGAATATACACAGCAAAAAATACACTAATTCAACAGTTTCTACATGTACCATTTAGTCACACTGATTACATTCTTCAAGTTGTGCAACCATTCTCATCCCCCTTTTCTGAATTGTTCCTCCCTCATCAACATAAATTCACTGCCCTATGCCTGACAGAGACTGGAGAAACCCCAAGAGTATGGCCTCCGGGCACCCTTTTAGCTCAGTAATGAAGTCATTCCCGAGGTTCACCCTTCAGCCAAAGATTAGACGGCCCCATAAAACAAAATGAGACTAATGGGGCACAACAGCCCAGGGACAAGGACTAGAAGCAGGAGGGGACAAGAAAGCTGGTAACAGAGAACCCAAGGTCAAGAAGGGAGAGTGTTGACATGTCGTTAGGTGGTTAACCAATGTCATAAAACAAGATGTGTACTAACTGTTTAATGAGAAACTACTTGTTCTGTAAACCTTCAACTAAAGTACAATAAAAAAAAAAATTCACTGCCCCCTAAGGATCCTATCTAATCTTTTGAGTTGCTGTTGTCAATTTGATCCGATATAGATAGATCTTAAAAGAGCATAATGCTCAAGACAGACATTCTTTACTAGTTAAGTTAAACTATTGTTTGGTTTTAAGGAGAATTCAGGGGATATTTTTGACTTAAGGCTTAAAGATTATCTCAGGGCAATAGTTTCAGGGGTTCATCCAACTTTCATGGCTCCGAGAAGTCTGGAGTCTATGAGAATTTGAAATTCTGTTCTGTATTTTTCCCCCTTTTGATCAGGATTCCTCTATAGAGTCTTTGATCAAAATGGTCAGTGATGGTAGCTAGGCACCATCAAGTTCTGGTCTCGTGGCAAAGGAGGCAGTTTTTCTTGGAGGCAATTACCAACACATTTGATATCCTCCTTCTGTTTCTGATGCTCCTTCTTCCTTTGTTGCTCCAGGCAAATAGAGACCAATTGTTGTGCCTTGGATGGCCACCTGCAAGCTTTTAAGACCCTAGGCACTACGAAATGAACTAGGAGGTAGAACAGAGGCACTAAACGTGTTATTAGGCCAATTAACTGGGATGTTCCATGAAACTGTCACTCTAAACCTCCAAACAAAGGAACTAAATCCCATGAGGCATTTGGTTGTACATAAGCAGGCTCAGCAGTTACTCTTTTTTTTTTTTTTTGCCTTGTTGTAAATATACCTATCACACAACTTTTACCAATTCAGCTTTTTACAGGTGTGCAACTTACTGACAGCAATTACAGTAATTAGCTGTGCAACCCTACCCTTAATCAGTGTGATATTTCCACCACCATTATTGCTCTTGTTAGGTGCCATTGAGTCGATTCCAACTCATAGAGACTCTATGTACAACAGAATGAAACACTGCTCGGTCCTGCACCATCCTCACAATCGTTGTTGTGTTTCAGTCCATTGTTGCAGCCACTGTGTCAATCCATCTAGCTGAGAGTCTTCCTCTTTTTTGCTGACCCTCTACTTAACTCTGCCTTATCTCCTCCCTCTCACCCCTGGTAACCACTAATAAACTTTGTTCTCTATACATTTGCCTTTTCTTGTCTTTTTATATAAGTGAGGTCCTACAATATTTGTCCTTTTGTTATTGACTTATTTCACTCAGTATAAAGTCTTCCAGCTCCATCCATAATTGTAGCATGCATCAAGACTTCATTTCTCCTACCAGTTGAGTAGTATTCCATTGTATGTATGTATCACATTTTGTTTATCCATTCATCTGTTGATGGACATTTAGGTTGTTTCCACCTTTTGGCTATTGTGAATAGCCAATGAACCCAAAACCCCAACCTAATCCACTGCCATCAAGTCAATTCCAACTCATGGTGACCCCATAGGGTTTCCAAGTCTGTAAATCTCTATGGAAGCAGACTGCCACATCTTTGCCCTGTGGAGCTGCTGGTGGTTAACCACTGTGGCACCAGGGGTCCTTGCTGCAATGAACACTGGTGTACAAGTGTCTATTTAAGTCTCTGCTTTCAAGTCTTTTGAGTATACATCCACTCCTCACTTATCAACATGGTTAGGCTCCGAAGAGCAGGTCATTATGTGAAAATCAGCATTATGCAAAAATGGAGGATGACCACATCAGATCACAAAATGGAAGATAAGTAGATCATTACATAACTGCCAAGTTACATCATTACCTAACTGCCAAACCACTGAGAATCATGGTCCAGCCAAGTTAACACATAATCTTAACCATCACAGCCAGCGTTACGCTTGCCTTTGCACCTCTGCATTTGTTACTGCCAGATGTACACCATTAATGTGCAAAATAGTTGGATAGCAGAGTTTTTATTATTGTAAATGTGAAATGTACGCTAACAAGATAATCAGTAAGTGAGGAGTAGGTGCATATCTACGAGTGGAATTGCTGGGTCATATGGTAGTTCTATTTTTAGCTTTTTGAGGAACCACCACACCGTTTTCCACACTGGTTGTACCATCTTGCATGCCCACTAGCAATGGGTAAGAGTTCCAATTTCCCCACATCCTTGCCAACATTTGTTATTTTCAGATTTTTTATCTTAGACACCCTAGTGGGAGTCAAATGGTATCTCACTGTAGTTTTGACTTACATCTCTTGTGGCTAATATATCACAATCCTTTAAAAATTATTTTTTATATTTGTATTAAATTCAATAACTATGATAACAGCAGTCTTTTTGACAGTGCCTTTAAGTTTTATTTATTTCATTGCTCGCTTTTTTTTTTTTTTTTAATTAAATATTTTATTGCACTTCAGGTGAAGGCTTACAGAACAAACAGTTTCTCATGTAACAGTAGTACACATGCTGTTTTATGACTTTGGTTAACAACCCCACAACATTTTAACCCTCTGAATTCTCAGCTTTTTTTTTTTGGTGAAAATACACATAGCCAAAGATACACCGTTTCAAAACTTTTTACTTACACATTTAAGTGACATTGACTATGCTCTTCCAATTGTGCTGCCATTCTCGCCCAAGATGAAGGCTTACAGGACAAAATAGTCTCCCATTTAACAGTTACTACAAATGTTGCCCTATAACAGTGGTCAACAATCTCACAACACATCAACAGTATCCTTACTCAACTTGTGTTCCTTATCATCAGCTTCCTACTCCCCCTCTGCCTTCTGGCCCTCGTCACCGGACTCCTGTACCTCGTTAGTCTCATTTAGTTTTACTGGGCTGTCCACTCCCAGGCTGAACATCGAACCTGGAAGGTAACTTCACCTCTGAGCTGAAAGGGTGTCTGGGGGCCACACTCTTGAGGTTTCTCCAGTATCCTTTAGGCCAGTAAATCTGGTCTTTTTTTTGGGGGGGGGGAGTTAGAATTATGCTCTACATCCTTCTCCAGCTCTGTCCAGAACCCTCTGTTGTGATCCTGGTCAGAGCAGTCAGTGGTGGTAGCTGGGCACCATCTAGCTGTACTGGACTCAGTCCGGTGGAGGCCTTGGTAGCTGTGGTCAATTAGTCCTTTGGACTAATCTTTTCGTTGTATCCTGTTCTCTTCATTCTCCCTTGCTCCCGAAGGGATGAGACCAGTGTGGTATCTTAGATGGCTGCTCACAGGCTTTTAAGACCCCAGACACTACTCACCAAGGTAGAATGTAGAGCATTATCTTTATAAGTAGTGTCATGCCAATTGCATTGCTCCCTTTTTTTTAATATTTTTTATTGTACTTTAGGTGAAGATTTATAGAACAAATAGTTTCTCATTAAACAGTACACATATTGTTTTATGACATTGGTTAACAATTCCATGACATGTCAACACTCTCTCTTCTCGACCTTGGAGGACCTTTTTTTTTTTTTTTCTTTTCTTTTTTTTTTTTTTGGTGAAAGTATACATAGCCAAAGATACACCATTTTGAAAGTTTCTACATGGACAATTCAGTGACATCGATTACATTCTCCAATTGTGCTGTTATTCTCACTATCCTTTTCCAAATTATTCCATCACCATTATCTTCAAATCACTGGCCCCTAGGCTTCCCATCAAACCTTTGGAGTAGCTGTGTCAATTTGATCTCACACAGATAATTCTCTTTTATTTTTTTGTACCTTAGATGAATGTTTACAGAACAATTAGTTTCTCATTGAACAGTTAGTACACATATTGCCTTATGACAATGGTTAACAACCACACGACATGTCAACACTGTCCCTTCTCAGTCTTGGGTTCCCTATCACCAGCTTTCTTGTCCCCTCCTGCCTGCACTGCTGTGCCTCATTGTATGGGGCAGCTCACTTTTTTTTTGTTGGTTTGCTTATTGTTTGTACCATGCCATTCTTATTTGTGAGTACTTTGAGTCATTTCTTGCTTAGCTGGAGAACTTTGAGTAATTTCAGAATGGGTGTGTGGGTGATATACTTTCTGAGATTTTTATATGTCATATCATTTGTTGAGGCTTTGCCAATTACAGAATTGACATAATTCATAATTTTTCACCTTCCAAATGTGTATAGAAACCCAAGGTAATCAACTGAAAAATTACTATAATAAAGAATAGAATTTGGTAAGGTGGTTGGGTATAAAATTAATACAGAAGTTAAGAGCCTTCCATCACACAAAGGAATAGTTACAAACTGTGCTGAAAAAAAAGATTCCATTTATCATAGCAGCAAAAAGAATAGAAAAAGAAAAAAATAAACTCTAAAACTATGTGAGATTTTTTACAATGAAAACTTTTGAGGAACACAAAAGAAGGCAAAAATAAATGATGTTGACATCTTTGTGATATTACATAGGAATGGAAGTGTCCACTCTCCATAAGTTAATCTGTACATTTAATGTGATGCCAATAAAAACGTCAAAGGATTCTGAGGTGGGAGTGTGAATAGTCACACTCATTATAAATTTCATACAGGATAAGTAATAAGAATCGCCAGCAAAACTTTTTAAAATGAGAGTAATGAGGGGGAGACTAGCCCTATCAGTTTTTAAAATATATTATAAAGCAAAATAATTAAAACAATGTGATACTATCCCCTGAAAAGGCAGATCAATAGAATAAAATAGAACGTCCAGAAATAGACCCCGAAACATAGGAATTAAATATAAAGAATATTAGATACCATTTTTTGACAGCTCATTCTTGTCTGGCACTGTTCTCTCTGAATCATCACAATGTATGTATGAGGAAAGCACTATTATCATCCCCATTTTACAGATGAGCTCTCTGAGGCACAGAAAGCTATTTGACCAAGGTCACACAGCTAGTAAAGAGTAGATCCAGGATTTGAACCAGGCACTCTGCCTCTAGAGAAAGTAACAACTCAAATCAATGGGGAAAAGACAGATTATTCAATAAAAGGTGTTCGGCCATCTTGCTGGCTATCTGGGGAAGAACCCCGGATCCATATCTCACGCTGGGGAAAATACCAAAAGGATCAAAGATTTAAGTGTAAAAATGGAAACCATAAAGGAACATAGGAGAATTATTTTGTAATCTCAGGGTGGAAAAGATCTTTCTAAAGATGTCTACAAACCCAGAAGCCAGTAAAGAAAAGGCTACTTCATGTCAATCTCTTGATTGATTTTACCTGGTCCTCACTGAGCCCTTTGAGTCTTTCTTTTGCTCATGGAAGTCTTAAAACATTATTATTTTGGTCATGGGATCGCCTCTCTCTAGCTTTTTTTCTCCTTCTGAAACTCTTAGCAGCCACATGCTTGCTCTTCTGGATCTTTCTACAATGTCTCAGCTCTTCATCCTAATCATATTCATTTCTTTATCTTTTTCCTCTGAGTTTCTGAACATTTTATTTAGCTTATGTTGAATGCATCAGTTCCATTTTCTTCAAGATCTGATCTGTTTTCCACTGTCTTGTCTTAAAATCTAGCGGTGATCTTTTTCATCAAAAACAATATTTTCTGATGTTTGCTTGTTTTCTCCATAGATGCAATGTCTTTCAAAATCTCTCATTTAAAGACTTGTATAATGCCTTCTTTTTAAATGGTGCTTTAAGTGAAAGTTTATAATTTAAGTTAGTTTCTCATACAAAAATTTACACACACATTGTTATGTGACCCTAGTTGCTCTTCCTGTACTGTGACAGCACACTCCTCCTTTCTACCTCTGATTTCCCGTGTCCATTCAGCCAGCTCCTGACCCTCTCTGCCTTCTCATTTCACCTCCAGACAGGAGCTGCCCATTTAGACTCATGTATTTACTTGAGCTAAGAAGCATACTTTTCACAAGTATCATTTTATGTCTTATAGTCCAGTCTAATCTTTGTCTGAAGAGTTGGCCTTGGGAATGGTTTTAGTTTTGGGCTAACAGAGAGTCAGGGGGCCATGTCTTCTGGGGTCCCTACAGTCTCAGTCAAACCACTAAGTCTGGTCTTTTTACTAGAATTTGAGTTCTGTACCCCAATTTTCTCCTGCTCCGTCAGGGACTCTCTGTTGTGTTCCCTGTCAGGGCAGTCATTGGTGGTAGCCAGATACCATCTAGTTCTTCTGGTCTCAGGCTGATGGAGTCTCTGGTTTACGTGGCCCTTTCTGTCTCTTGGTAATGCCTCCTATTTTTTTGCAGATCATTTTTTTCCAACCTTTCTCATTGGTCCATTCCTTTTTGTATCTGCTGATTTTTCTGTTTGCTCATCCTTCTGAACAGGGATCTGGATTTGTGCAGTATTGTGAGCTTGGGGTTCTGTGAGAAATTGTTTAGGTCTCTGTTCAATCGTAAGAATATCATATGTGCTAACTGTTGTATTAAGTAATTGCACTTACATAATCCAACTACATTTTATATTTGTTCTAGGAGAAAAAGAGCTTCAAGGTGACACAAAAGTCTTCCAGAGGAAGGAAAATGTATTTAGAGAATAAATACATAAGGATGTTAGTGCAGATAAGTTTCAGCATTGAAAATGAGAAAGAGGGAATGAATGAACGAATGAAGGGAGGGAGGAAAGAAGAAAGGAGGAAAAGAGGGATGGAGGCAGTTATTGAGTGTTCTATGTCAGACACTATTCTGGGCATCTTCACTTGATTACCTAGTTTAATGATCTTATTCACCCCACGACATAATCATGGTTAGCCCCAATTCCTGCAGTTCATGGAGGGTAAGCCATTTATTTGCCCAAGTTCCTGTGATCAAAATTCCTATGGCCTGAGCCAGAAGCCCATCCAAAGTTGGCTGATTCCCAAAACCAACATCTCTTCCTACACTATGTTCATAGGAAATCATTTCTACTGTTTTCTAGGCACCTAAAGGGCTGAGTATGCTGTTCCACCTCTGTGTTATAATTTGAGACTTCCAAGGAAGATGTCTTGCACAAAAATTGCCTGAATTTCCATCTTCAGAGATTCTTTCTCCATGGGCTAATGTTGCTCACTTCCACTATCCTAGCTTACTTTTCAAGATGTAAGATTTTCGGAGGGACATTTAGCTACCTAATGAGTATATTATGCTAGCAGTAATGGACAGTGGGCAGCAGAAGGACTCCAGGGCCAGGAGTGAGAGGAAATGTGAAAAGGTAGGTGGGTACAGGGGGAGGGAGAGGGAGGAGGGTGGAGTAGAAGTGTGCAAAAAGGGAGAACCACTAAGAAAGCATCGACAAGCCTTATGCCCACTTCCCAACTTTGTTCAAGCTCTTCTTTACCAAGGAAGGACACAGGAAACAGTACAGAGTGCTCAGAAAGACTGGAGTTGTAGTTAAGACCAAGAAGAAACAGGGTTAGAAACGGCGGAAGGAGTAGGAGACTCATGTATACAGCACCAGATATGGTATAGGGTATATGGTACTCCACACCAGATCCTCTGCTTAAGGCTTGCAACCCATTCTCTCATTTCCTCTGAACAACCCTATAAAACTCTGAACACACAAAGATGAGGAAAGTGCAACTCCTAGTAGTTAAATGACTTGCTCAAGGTAATACAACTCGTCAGTAGCACGAACAGAATTTGAACTCAGGTCTATCTAGCGCCCCTCTATCCAGTTAATCATCTGGAAGAGTATTGAAAAGAAAACAGGATGTATGATATTATCTTTGCATATAATATTTACAATAATAGTAGCTAAAATGAAGTGCCCCCACGCATCTGTTAGTTTGTCTACTGTGGTGGCTTGCGTGTTGCTGTGATGCTGGAAGCTATGCCACTGGTATTCAAGTGCCAGCAGGGTCACCCATGGCGGACAGGTTTCAGCTGAGCTTCCAGACTAAGACAGACTAGGAAGAAGGACATGGCTGTCTACTTCTGAAAAGAATTAGTCAGTGAAAACCTTATGAATAGCAGCAGAACAATGTCTGATATAGTGCCGGAAGAAGAGCCCCTCAGGTTGAATGGGTTCAAGCATGACAACAATTGTAAGGATGTCACAAAACCGGGCAGTGTTTTGTTCTGTTGTACATAGGGTCGCCATGTGTCAGAACTGACTCGACAGCACCTAACAACAACGACAATATTAAGTGAGGGCTTATTATGCGTCAGTCACTTTTCTAAGCGTTTTATACGAATTAGCTCATTGAATTCATGTGAGGTAGGCATTCTTATTCCCATTTTATAGATAAGGAAATTGAGGCACAGCGAGTTATCTCAGCTGCCCAGTGATATATGTCTTCTCTGGGCATGCCCTAGACAATTTAGCTTCTGTCTGCACAAAACTGAGGCACTGGTGGTTCAGTGGTAGAATTCTCGCCTTTCACACAGGAAACCACTTTGGCCCAATGGACCTCACGTGCAGTCGCCACCCATCTGTCAGTGGAGGCTTGCATGTCGCTATGATGCCGAACAGGTTCTAGTGGCGATTCAAGACTAAGACAGACTAGGAAGAAAGGCCTGGTGATCTACTTTTGAAAATCAGCCCATGAAAATCCTATGGATCACAATGGTTCAGTCCATAACCGATCATGGGGATGGCACAGCACCAGGCAGCACTTTGTTCTGTTGTGCACGGGGCTGGGGGCTAACTCAATGGCAGCTAACAACCATAACAACAACATGCATGTAAAGGAAGCTATAACAGAGCTAGAAATGAGCAAACTGAAGTTACTGCTAAGATGGGATAATTTTATATGAACTTACCGAGGTATAAACTCCAGGCAGCAACCAAATTCCACGGGCCCCCAAGCTAAACCATGAGCAGCTGGTGCTGGAGACTGCCACATTCCAATGTAATGCCTGTCTTGTTTGCTAGCAAATTGCTGTCAGAGTAAAAAAGCAGGAAATGAATGTAAAGGTAAAAACTTTAAAAAGGCCAAACACATATTTTGACAACTTTCTGGTTTCTCAGGATGTGGACAAAAGATTGTGATTGTGACAAACTTCATTCATATATCCCAGACTTGACACTGAAAAGCCAGCTAATGGGTGCAAACAAAAAAAGCGCCAACAAAAGTCTGCTCTATCTAGCCAAAGGACCAGAAAAGGGTCAACTTAGCAAGACAGAAAACTTTTGGACAATAATTGCTCTACACCAGCCAAACAACACAGAAAAAAACTGTGGCCCCAGTCCCACCAGCAAAGGCTAGGTGGTGATCCTAGATTACCACTCTGGCCGGGCTATAATGAGGTGCCCCAACTCCCCTGCCATAGGTGGTACCTTTCATCCCCACTGGCAGTAATGAGTGTCAATGGAGGCTACTGAGGAGCCTGGGCTTCTTCCCCTACCAGACAGTAAAAAGGGACACCTCCTACCCTACAGGGGTGGTGTTAGAGGGGGCCTAATGAAGGGTCAGGACTTTCCCCACTGCCCAGCAGTAATGAGTCACATCACCCCTCTGGTGTCACAGGAGCAGCAATGAAGCACTCTTACCCCTTCTAGCCAGGGAGGTATCAGTGGAGGCTTAGTGGGAACCTGAAACTCCCACCCTACCCAACAGTACTGAGGGGCACCCCCCAAGGTCGGTGGGAGCTAAGTGTGAAATCTGGATTCTTCCCCTACCAGGCAGTAATGACGTGGTGCCCCCACTTCCCCTGTCAAAGTGGTATCAGAGAAAGCCAGATAAAACAGAAGGTTTAAATAAATCCAGAGCCTCACAATCCTCATAATACCTAAAATGTCCAGGTTTTAGTCGAAAATAATTTCTCATGCCAAGAAAAGGCAGATCTCAAATTGAAAAAAAAAGGACAATCAATAGATGCCAACAGCAAGATGACAAAGATGATAAAATTATCAAAGACTGTAAAGTAGCCACCATTATAAATGTTTCAACGAGCAATGATAAACTCTCTTGAAACAAATGGAAAAAAAAAGTCTCAAAAACAAAATCTCAGCAAAAAAAATAGAAGATATAAAGACAAGCCAAATGGAAATTTTAGGACTGAAAAATACAGTAACTGAAATTAAAAACTTATTGGATGGGCTCAACATCATAACAGAGGGGACAGAGGGAAAAAATCAATGAATTGGAATATAGAACAATAACATCATCAATCTGAACAACAGAGAGAAAACAAGCAGGAAAAAAATGAAAAGAGCCTCAGGGACATGTGGGACTATAATAAAAGATTTAACATTTCTGTGATTGGAGTCCCAGTGGCAGAGGAGAAAGAGGGCAGGACTGAAAAAACACTCAAAGAAATAATGCTTGAAAACTTGAAAATTTGGAAAAAGAAATCAGAAACAAACAAACAAAAACAACAGAGTGAAAAAAAAACAGAAAACAAACTAGAAGAACAGACTTAAGCTCCAACATATCAATTGTTGTTAGGTGCCACTGAGTCAGTTCCAACTCATACCAACCCTATGTACAAGAGAACAGAACACCACCTGGTCCTGCACCATCCTTACAATTGTTGCTGTGCTTGAGTCCATTGTTGCAGCCACTGTGTCAATCCATCTCATCGAGGGTCTTCCTCTTTTTCGATGACCCTCTACTTTACCAAGCATGATGTCCTTCTCCAGGGACTGGTCCCTCCTGATAACATGTCCAAAGTATACAAGATGAAGTCTCACCACCTCGCTTCCAAGCAGCACTCTGGCTGTATTTCTTCCAAGACAGATTAGTTCATTCTTCTGGCAGTCCACGGTATATTCAATATACTTGCCAACACCATAATTCAAAGGTATCAATTCTTCT
Organism: Dugong dugon; assembly: GCA_030035585.1. Taxonomy (NCBI): domain Eukaryota; kingdom Metazoa; phylum Chordata; class Mammalia; order Sirenia; family Dugongidae; genus Dugong; species Dugong dugon. Next base: position 59,313,445 of record CM057470.1, read on the forward strand.
TTGGTCTTCCTTTTTCATTGTCCAGCTTTCGCATGCATACAAGGCAACTGAAAATATCATGGCTTGGGTCAGGCGCACCTTAGTCTTTAAAGTGACATGTTTGCTTTTTAACACTTTAAAGAGGCCTTTTGCAGCAGATTTGCCCAACACAATATGTTGTTTGATTTCCTGACTGCTGCTTCCATGGTCATTGATTACGGATCCAAGTAAAATGAAATCCTTGACAACATCAATCTTTTCTCCATTTATCATGATGTTGCTTATCGGTCCAGTTGTGAGGATTTTTGTTCTCTTTATATTGAGATGTAATCCATGCTGAAGGCTGTAGTCTTTGATCTTCATCAGTAAGTGCTTTAAGTCCTCTTCACTTTCAGCAAGCAAAGTTGTGTCATCTGCGTATTGCAGGTTATTAATGAGTCTCCCACCAATCTTGATGCCACATTCTTCTCCATATAGTCCAGCTTCTTGGATTATTCACTCAGCATAGAGATTGAATAAGTATGCTGAAAAGATGCAACCCTGACGCTCACCTTTCCTGATTTTAAACCATGCAGTATCCCCTTGCTCTTTTCGAACATGGGCCTGTAAATCTATGTAAAGGCTCCGCATGAGCACAATTAAGTGTTCTGGAATTCCCCTTCTCAATGTTATCCATAATTTCTTATGATCCGCACAGTTGAATGCCTTTGCATAATCAATAAAACACAAGTAAACATCTTTCTGGTACTCTCTGCTTTCAGCCAAGAGCCATCTGACATCAGCAATGATATCCCTTGTGCCACGTCCTCCTCTGAATCTACCTTGAATATCGGGCAATTCCCTGTTGATGTACTGCTGCAGCCACTTTTGAATGATCTTCAGCAAAATTTTACTTGCCTGCCATATTAATGTTATTGTTCGATAATTTCCAAATTCTGTTAGATCTCCCTTCCTTGGAATGGGCACAAATGTGGATCTCTTCCAACCATTTGGCCAGGTAGCTGTCTTCCAAATTTCTTGGCATAGATGAGTGAGCACCTGCAGTGCTACATCGATTTGTTGAAACATCTCAACTGGTATTCCATCAATTCCTGAAGCCTTGTTTTTCACCAATGCCTTCGGTGCAGCTTGGACTTCTTCCTTCAATACCATCGGTTCTTGATTTTATGCTACCTCCTGAAATGGTTAAATGTTGACCAATTCTTTTTGGTACAGTGACTCTGTGTATTCCTTGCATCTGCTTTTGATGCTTCCTGCTTCGTTCAATGTTTTGCCCATTGTTGTTGTTGTTAGGTGCCATCGAGTCAGTTTCGATTGCAAGCGATTCTAGGTACATCAGAACAAAACACTGCCTGGTCCTGCACCATCCTCACAAACTTTGTGATGCTTGAGCCCATTGTTGCAGCCACTGTGTCCATCCATCTCATTGAGGGTCTTCCTCTTTTTTTGCTGACCCTCTACATACATTAATGGTAGAATCATAAAATGGTACAGCCACTTTGAAAATTGGTTTGGCAGTTTCATAAAATTAAACAAATTCCTATCCCCTTGATCCAGTAGTTGGACTCCTTTGCCCCCAGAAAAATGAAAGCATGTCAACAAAAAGACTTGTACAAAAACATTCACAGTAGTTTTATTCATAATAGTTTCAAACTGGAAACAACCCAAACCATCAATAGGAGAATGGATAAACACATCTGGTTTATCCATACAGTGGATTACTACTCACCAATACAAGGGATAAAAAGGAACAAACTAATGATACACCCAACGACGTGGATGAATTTCAAGAACTTGTGTGAATTAAACTGAACGCTAAAAGATAGACACTGCCTGATTCCATTTACGCGAAGTTCTAGAATAGGCAAAACTAATCTAAGTGAAATAAACCAAGAGCGTGGTTGCCTCTGTAAGGGGTAAGGGGAACTTACCAGGAATGGGCAAGAGGGAACTTTATGGGATGATGGAAACGGTCTATATCTTGACAGTACGGGCTACACGGGTGTGTGTGTTTTTCATAACTCATCAAAGTGTACAATAAAATTTGTGCATTTCACCGTATGTAAGTCATACCTCAATAAAAATATTTTTAAAGAGTCATGCAATGCAAAAGTGTATAAAGTAAATCATGAGAGTTTTTTCTTAGTCTGACCGTTTACTTGCTCCCGATTCTCCACTTTCAAACATATAGACATTCTCCACCTCGGTTTGGTTGGTTGCCCTTTCTTTTTTTTTTTCTTGGGTGGTGCAAATGGTTAAGTGCTCACCTGCTAACCAAAAGGCTGGAGTTTTGAGTACACCAGAGGTGCCTCAGAAGAAAGGTCTGGTGATCTACTTCTGAAAAATCAGCCATTGAAAACCCTTTGGAGCGCAGTTCTACTCTGACACACATGAATTTGCCATGAGTCAAAGTCAACTTGATGGCAACTGATTGGTTTTTCAGGGAAGGCCTCTCTAACCCCTAGGTTGGGTTGGCAGATGTCCCCTGCTCCCTGGAGCTCCCATAGTTTCTCTGTTTCCCTTAAGCTTGCATTGGTGACCTGGTATGTAATTACCTGTTTCCTCTACTGGACTTTCAATTCTATAAGAGCAGTGGCCATCCACCATTCTAACCCCAGAACCTGGCACAGGGCTTGGACGCATTCTCCCTGGACAGTTACTTCAGGTCCCCACCCAGCTACGTGGCCAAAATGTTATGACCACATCAGAAATAGTCAGGGGATATTCCTCAGGCCTCAAGGGGAAATCACGTCCATTGCAACTTCCCAGTGAGTCAGCCTCTGAGGTGATGAATAAGCTGTTCTGGGCCACCCACAGTGTGGGCAGGTCACCTCAGAGACCCTGCTTCCTTCCTAATTTCCAAAGGATGAGACTCAGGTGAGAACCTAGCTTCCCAGGAGTTGTTCCTGAGGACCCCAGGGACTATTTAGGGTGCGATTAAGTTCTTTCTTTCTGTATATCGTTCCTTTCCCTCACCCAGGCCCCATTATAAGAAGGGCAAACAGTCTCGGAGAGGTTTGTGGCAGGAAAGTATAAAACTCTGAACTCTTGGACAGGTGCTGGCAGAATGGAGCTCAGGGTTGGATTTCAACTGATTTAAGGTACAGAAATTGTTATTTCTTTTTAACTTTTTAGGGTGAGATTCAATTCACGTAATGTAAAATCCACCATTTTAAAGCATACAGTTCAGTAGCCTTTAGTATATTCAGAGTTGAGTGACCACCACCACTAATTCCAGAACATTTCCACCAACCCAAAAAGAAACCCCACACCTATCAGCAGTTACTCCCCATTTCCCCCCTCCCAGCCTCTGACAACCACTAGTCTACTTTCTGTCTCTGTAGATTTGCCTATTCTGGATGTTTCATATAAATAGAATCATGTGATACGTGGTCTGTTGTATCTGACTTCTTTCACTTAGCATAATGTTTTCTAGGCTCATCCACACTGTAGCATGTAATTGCACTTCATTCCTTTTTATTGATGAATAATATTTGATTGTATGGATATACCACACTTAAAACTTCTTAAATAACTGGGTTCAGACATATCAAAGGTTATCAAGATGGCTCAGGACCGGGGAACATTTCGTTCTGTTGTACATAAGGTCACCGTGAGTCAGAGCCAACTCGTCAGTAACTAACAATTTCTTAAATACTTGAATTTATGGACCAAGATTCCTATCAGACACCAGGGGGCTACATGCTGAAGCTCAGAGCAGGAGAAAAAGACGAGAGACTTTATCCAGGTTTGACCCAAGTTTACCCTTGTGCATGAGGGACAGTAAGAAATGAACTCAGCCTGGAGTTCCTTCTCTGATAAAAAGAATCGTGCTTGGGAGTCCCTGGGTGGTGTAAACAGTTAAGCACTCAGCTATTAACCAAAAGGTTGGGGGTTCCAATGCACCTAGAGGCACCTCAGAAGAAAGGCCTGGCAATCTACTTCTGAAAAGGTCACAGACTTGAAAACCCTATGGCGCAGAGTTCTACTGTGAAACACATGGGCTCACCATGAGTAGGTATCAGCTCAATGGCAGCTCTTTTTTTGTTCTTTTTTGAGTCTCATGGGCTTAAATATACTGCTGCTACTGCTACCAGCTACTACCCACAATGGAGCTCACACTGCCTGCCAGGCACGGGACTATGCGAGCACTTGAACATAGGAAAATCTTTCAAGGTGGGCGTGATTCATCTCTATTTCACATATAAGGAAAATATGGTTCTGAGAGATGAAGTCACTTTCTCAGGGTCTGCTGCAGGTGAGAGCAAGGACTCTAACTGAAGTCTAAACCCCAAAACCAAACCCATTGCCTTTGAGTCAATTCAGACTCATAGTGACCCTATAGGACGGAGTAGGGTCCCATAGGGTTTCCAAGACCGTAACTCTTTACAGAAGCAGACTGCCACATCTTTCTCCCATGTAAGGCTGGTGGGTTCGAATAGTCGACCTTTCGGTTAGGAGCCAAGTGCTTTAATCACCGCGCCACCAGGGCGTCTCAAAAAAAAAAAAAAAAAAACCACAATGAAACCCATTGCCACAGAGCTGATTCCAACTCACAGCGCCCCTCAGGTCTGCCTAATGCCAAAGCCCTTCTAGAGTTCTTGACCCCATTGCTCTGGGAGCAGGAGTTCCTAACCCTTTTTGTCTCATGCACCCACTTGGCAGTCTGAAGAAGTCTACAGACCCCTCTTCAGAATAATGTTTTGATTGCACACACAAAAATTGCAAGGGAAATGAATCATACTGAAATGCAATGAGCAAAAATTCTTCTCATTAAAACTAATAATCAAATCCAGCAGTGGGTCTAACAACTTATCATTTTGAAGTAGTAAAAAGCATAAACGACATTCGAAATACTGGCAACAACTGTAAAGTGATATGAAAACATCTGGATTTCTGTTGACAACAAAGTCACAGGTGCTACTAGGACAGCTGTGGTTTGTTGCGCGTGTTCATAATGGAAGGAAATGCAAAGCTTCAGTTAGAGGTGAGTGAAAATACAGATGTTAGATCTTCCCCACCCAAGTTCAAGGACCCCTGAGTGAGAGCCTGTGCTCCCAGAACCTGTTGGACCAGGGAGAGGGAATGTGGGTGGAGAGAGGAGGGAGGAGCCTCCCCCAGAGCCTTTGGGAGTCCCTGAGTGAGGAGTCACCTTCCCTAGTCCAAACTGAAAAAAACCAAACACAGCAGAACTGCCCCTTAGGGTTTCCAAGGAGCGGCTAGTGTATTCAAACTGCTAACCTTCTGGTTACAGATATAGCTCACTGTAGCTCTTAACCACTGGGCCACCAGGGCTCCTTCCCTAGTCCAGAATTCCTCAAATTCTCTTTTTTCTTGGGGAGCTCCCTAAATAGAGTGTTTTTCAATTTCTCAGGCTGGCCCCCCAGCTTAGCTTAATTTTACACATCCTGTCTCTCTCTGGACAGTTCAATTTTAAAAACAACACCCCCAGAGAAGACTAGGGAGTTTCTAATCTCTCATATCAGACTTCATGTATGACTTCAGGAGGGCAGCCCCTAAGCCCCGGTTCCCCTGGGCAGGGGAGGCCCCGGCTGAAGGGGAGATGTGGAGGTCCCAGCAAGGACGAAAGCCTGGGGCAGAGCCCGCCAGGGCGGCGGGATGGACAGGCAAAGAAGCTCCAGCCCACCTCACCTCTGGGGGGCTTGCCTGGGGAGCAGCAGAGCAGCAGTTAAGCCACATAACCCGTCTAGGCCTCAGTTTCTTCATTCATAAAATGGGAGGAGGGACTCCCCATAGTAGGCAGATTACAAGGTGGGGAGCAAACAGCAAGAAGGCTTGAGTACAACCCCAAATCAACCACCAAGCATTCTCAAAGGTCAGCCCTGACAAGATGAGACCCAAGAAAACCTCCCCAACGGACACCAGGAAGCAAAAGCGCTTTTTGGCACTTTATAAGGACCCAGCACACAAAATGACCACAGTCCCCGCCCTCCTGCCGCCTGCATTCCAGAGCCAGCAAGGGGCTGGGCCAGAGCAGAGCCAGGCTCAGGATCTCCTCCCACTGCCTGTTCTTCCTCTGTGCGTGCGGCTGCTAATCGGGGACTCTTGGTGAGCCCCTGTTCTGGGCCTCAGTGTCCCCATAGGTAAAGTGACATCGAGGGTCCCTCCAGCTCCAGTCTGACCCAGCAAGGGTGAAGGATTTCCCTCCTAGGCCACACCAGCCCCGCTTATCAGCTTGTAGGTCTCAGGACAGCGGAAGCCCCTGGGGCTGTCCCAGCTGCAGGGACCACTGTACTCCTGGTCTAACCACAGTGACAGAGGTGTGAGTATAGGGAAGCGGGTGCAGGGAAACCAGACTCCACAGAAGCACTTGTTCATAGTTACACGCATCCTCAAGACACAACGCCTGTTTCCCTGGTTCCCTGGATCTGCCCTCTCCACCCCCACAGCAGTGACGGGGAGAAGAGGCAAAGACTAGAGGGAGAGAGAAAAAGAGGATGCATAGACATGTACAGAAAGGGAAGGAATGGCAGACAAGGAGAAGGTTTGAAGGGCAGGGCTGAGCAGAAACACCCTGAAACCTCCTGAGACCAAGGCAGATGAAAGGAGTTCAAAAACAAAAACCAAAAAGTCAAAATGCACGCCAGCAGCCCAATGTTTCCTGTTTTTCTAACAAATCACCAGTGATTTCCAAGAAAAGCAAGCTGTATGTGCTGCACCCTGGGCAGAGCCGCAGAATTTGCACATTTGGCCTGTGCTTCGAGAGCAGCAAGGAGTGTCAGGGCACAGGAAGCCGCTGAGTGGCCCCAGGTCTGTGGCTCATAGGAGCCGCGGGGGCTGGCCCTCGCAGCCGGGGACAGTCAGGAGCTCAGGGCAGGACCCGCCACAGCCACCTCTGGATGCTTGTGCACGGCCTTTCCACAGGAGCTTCTTGCTGTCGGCCAGTCAATTCTTCCGTACGGTCTCCCTAAATCCTTCCTGCTGCGTTAATGCAGCCATCAATACACTCACCGCCACCCACCTGTCAGTTTGTCATACTGTGGTGGCTTGCATATTGCTGCAATACTGGAAGTTATGCCACCAGTATTTCAAATACCAGCACGCTCATCCACTGTGGACATATTTCAGCAGAACTTCCAGGCTAAGACAGACTAGGAGGAAGGGCCTGGCGATCTACTTCTTAAAATTATCCAGTGAAAACCCTATGGATCACAACAGAGTATTGCCTGATATAGTGCTGGAAGATCAGCCCCATAGGTTGGAAGGCACTCAAAGTACACAGTGGTCGCAACAATGGACTCAAGCAAGCCAATAATGGTGATTATGGTGCAGGAGCAGGCAACGTTTCGTTCTGTTGTATGTGGGGTCACCATGAATCGGAGCCGACTAGGCAGCAACTAACAATAGCAACAATTTACTCATTAAGACAGGGGAAGACAGAAAGATCACTCTGTACTCAGAAGCTGCTTTGGGGGTATTTACGTGCATGGGCTTTCCCACGTCTATCTGAATTCTCTGAAAATTTCCCAGTGGGGCAGGGTTTCTTCAGAGAGGACAACCCAGGCAGGGGGCTCCTCAGAAGGTAGCCCCCTGCCGCCATCCAGCTTCTCCCCTACTTGTTGCAGAGGGTCTCATAGAACCTGGGCTCTTTCAAAAGCCCCTATGGGATGGGCAGACCCTGAAGCAGAGCTGAAAATCAGTCTCTTGACCCCAAGACCTCTACCACCTCTCGCCTCGGCCACCATCGCTTTCTCACAGCCTCCCCAGGAAACCACGCCCGCCCCATCTCCTGACCCCAGCCAGAAATACACAGCTGGCCCCTGAGAGCCCCTTCCCGCCCCCTGCCTGCTTCTTCCCTCCTTTACCCACACCCTCCTCAGCAATTCCTCTCCCAACTCCTGAAGCATCACCTGTGTCCGGATGCCCTAGACTCTGAGGAAAGGTGCCATCTTTGGGTTTATCTGGACAGAAAACTGAGCACCTTCACTTCACCCATTCAGGCTGGGGCAATTCAGGCCGGAGCACACCTGGCCTGCAGGGTCCCAGCTTAGCCCCACCATCGCCCACCCGCACCAGGCAAGGCCAGGAGGCAGGCTGCGGGGGGTGTCATGGAAGGAAGAAAGACAGAGGGACATTCCCTATCCTCTTTGAGCCCAACCCCTGGGACTCTTTCCTGGCGGGCGACCCTTGGCCCAGGAGCCTTGTCACAGCAGCGTCCATGTAATTAAATCCAGGGACCCAGACCTGGGCACTGAGCTGTGGGACCAGGGAAGAAGGGTCTACAGCTATCCTTTGATAATTAGTCCCACAATTTCCAGCTCTGAGGTTAACAGTTCAGTGTCCAATCATTTTATAACAAATGAATAAGCCTGAGAAAAAGAAAGACATAGGAGGGATCTTCCTCCCCAGGAACAGTGTGGTGCCTGGGGCTGCAGGCAGCCATGCTGTGGGGAAGCCCAATCACTTACTGTGATAGCCAAAAGCCTAGCTCCCTCCTAACCCCACTTCGAAGGAAGAACTGAGTCCTCTCCAGCTGCAGGAACACTCACTTTCAAGCAGACCTTGACTTCCCACCCACTTAGGAGGCAGAGCCAGGACCCAGGAGCATTAGCCAGGAACCTAGTCAGTGAGGTCAGACATGTGATTGGACACTGGCTCCGGGGAATTCTTCCCTATCCAACCAACATGCCTTCCTGCAACACAGACACATACAGCCTTCAAGGAATGAAAATTTGGTGCCATAGCTGTGTTCCATCTGGCTTTGCAGATCCTAAGTCACTCCTTGAGTACTCCTCACTCATAAAAGAGGCTTCATCACTGGAGAGCCCAGGACAACAGAAGCTGTGTCGGCAGCAGACAATAAGCAAACAATATCTGCCTTGTTTGCTAGAAGACTAGCATAGCACTTGGAGCTCTGAAGTGCAGTGCTAGATATGTGACTATCTGGTGGTTACCATGATGTAAGGAAGCCCAAGCCACATGGAAAGGCCCTTGTAAGCATTCTAGTTGACAGTTCCAGTCCCCAGCTATTCAGGTTCTTCCCAACTGAGGCCCTAGACATCACTGAACAGAGACAAGCCATCCCCATTGTGCTCAGTCCAAATTCATGACCCAAAGAATCCATGAACATAATAAAATGGTTTTAGTCTTATATCACTAAGTTTTGGGGTATTTTGTTACATAGCAATAGTATCTAGAACATACACATGTGGTCTAGCCACACGCCCTGATACAGAACAGGTCACATGGCTTGAAACTACTGGACCATGTGTTCAGAAGAGCCCAGATGCAGCCATTGGAGAAAAAGCTACCCAGAGATGGGTGTCACCCACCAGGCAGCTAAGATAATCACAGCAATTCAGAGATGGAAGAGCCCTTAGAGGTTGTCCAATCTAAATTCAGTTACTCAAAAACAACAACAACTTTCTTTTCAAGTGAATATGGTCCACAAGATATTTTGCTGGATACTGTGGTAGATATAAAGATGACTAATGCACAGTTTGTCATTTCAAAGACTGAGATTTGCTGATGCTGGCAACACACAAGGTACACTCCTGCCTCAGGACTTCTGCACCTACTGTTTCCTCTGCCTGGAATGCTCTCCCCTCAGATGTCTGCTTGGCTCACACTCTCACCTCTTTTCAGTCTTATGTTCTCAGCGAGGACTCCTGACCACCCCCACCTATGGCACCTCTGTTTTCTTTTTCTCCACATCTCTTATCACCAGCTGACACCCTGTATGTTATTTATTGTGTTTACTGTCTGTTTCTCACCCCCAGTCTCATTAGAATGTAAGCTCCATGAGGGCTTAGAAAAGTGCCTGGAACATATGTGCTGGATGAATGAACAAATAAATGAATGAAGAAGTAAACGATAAAGAGGTTTAAAGGAAGACGAAAGAAGACAGAATCACATAGACTCATATACACCTAGCTTGACTGAGGTATGGATGATGCTTCTGTCATATGAATCACAAAACTGACCCAGAGCCAAGGCCAGGGGGTGGCAGGGTGCTTTGCCTGGACACCAGCTAGACGTCTTATTAATCAAAATCAGGTCATCTGATAAAGCCCTACTCTTCAGATAATCTCACCTCTGGGAGGGTTGAAGAAGCAATGACAAAACCAATATCTCCCCTTTTTAATTCTGGCGAGAACAATGAATGGTCTGTAAAAGAGAAGTGGGAGGAAAACAGGGAGAGAATGACCACGTGGCTTCAGTGTTTGTGCTGATCAGGGAAGAAAATGCTACAGAATCAGACACACGTCTCTGACTTTAAGAAAGCAGATTTCTGAAAGGTCAGGAATCAGAGAGGATGGCTTAGCAAGGGCAGAGACCCCTGAATATTAAACTCTGAAGGCACAGTCACAGTCTCATGAGGGAGAAGAGGGAAGGATGTAAAGGGGCCATTGTGACTTCTTGGAGCATGGGTCCCTAAATAAGAACGAATACAAAAGAGAGCAAAAATGTCAAAAAAGCAAGATTTGAGAAAATCCCTGAAGATGTCGAAAAGGGTCTGTAAAGTTATTTTCAGAGCCCAACCCAGGAGTGATTAGGCTAACTGCTCTGGACAGACAGGGCAAATTGCGGATGCCTGAAAGTAGAACGCCCCTGCCCCTACCCCCCTTATTCTGTTTCCACTTTTTTTTTCTCAAGGAGAATGGTAATACAACTGGGAAGTATGAATCAAAAATGGTTTATTTAGTCTATGGCAAATATGCATAGAGGGTCTATTATTTGAGGGATTTTACTAGGCACAGGGGGTCCAGAAATCTCAAGGAGCTCATGATCAGAGGGGAGGATGGCCCCTGAGCAGTTAACTTACATCGTGGTAGGAGCAACAAGAAAATAAGAAAAAAACAGACAGCCAAACAGAAAAATAGGCAAAAGACTTGAAGACACATTTCACAAAAGAGGATATCCAAATGGCCAACAAGCGTATGAAAAAAGGAGTCAGACCAAACTCATTGCCATCAAGTTGATTCCGATGAGTGGTTAAGGTGATGGACTAGAAATCCGTTGGGGTCTCACCACGCAGGTTCGAATCCTGTCAACTACACTTTAAACATATGAAAAGGTGCTCAATTTCATTAGTCATAAGGGAAATGCAAATTAAAACCACAATGAGATATCACTACACAACCACCACAATGGCTAAAATGAAAAAGATGGAAAACACTCAGTGTTTGTGAGAATGTAAACAACTTGAACATCACAACTGCAGGGCAGAGTGTCAACTGGTACAGCCACTCTTCACATGGAAACCCGTTTGACAGTACCTACCATAACTGAGGAGTCTCTGGGTGGTGCAAATGGTTAACACGTTAGCTGTTAACCAAAAGGGGATCACCATGAGAGGAGAATCAGTTTGACAGCAATTGGTTACTATACCTGAACCACAACCTAGTAATTCTACTCCTAAGTATATACTCAATAGACATGTTCACAAAGGATGTGCACCAGAATGTTGAGAACAGCATCATCCATAATCACCTTCAAACTAGAAACTACCCAATGTGGTAGGTGTTCCAGGGGATGTTAACAGGTAAAATAAGAACGTGATGGAGGGAGAACTTCAATCAGCAACACTTGTCCAAGAGGGCAACTCCTGAGGTAACCCTTCAGGAGGAAGGAGCTGGCCTGGGAATTCAGAGGTGGTGGTGGGAAAGTGGACAGAAGCAAGAGGAGGGAGACAGCATGGTTTCTTTAGGAAAAGTTCAGTCATACCACCACCACCACCACCACTTGCCATCAGGTAGATTCAGACTCATGGCGACCCTGTGTGTGTCAGGGTGGGACTATGCTTTATAGGGTTTTCAATGGCTGATTTTTTGGAAATAGATCACTGGGCCTTTCTTCTGAGGTGCCTCTGGGTAGACGTGAACTGCCAACCTTTTGGTTAGCAGCCAAGTGTGTTAACCGTTTGCATCACCAGGGACTCCAAGTTCAGTCCTACTGGAGGATAAAGTATGACACAGGGCATGCTGGGAAGTAAGGCTACAGGCGCTGGGGTGGCAGACTGGGAAAGGCCTTATATGCAAGCTCAGTGGTTAAGGGTTCACTCAAGAGCCATGTGGAGCCACTGTCGAATTTTAAGCTGGTAAGTGACACACCTGCCTTGGGGTTTAGAAGATGACAACAGCAACAGCGTGGAAGCAGACTGGGGGGAAGGGTACAATGCAGAGGGATCCAAAGTCAAGCGGGAGGCCTAGCTGCTTAAAATGAGTTTAAGGCTGACAGATGTGGATAAAGCCATCTCAGAGTTATAAAGAAACTTGAGGTTGTGAAAGGGAAGGTCTACTGATAATCTTTCAAGAATCAGAGACGTACAAGAAGAAGGAGAGAGACTAGAAAAGGTGATCCTGATTTTTGAAAAGAGAAAAGAAGTAGAATCCTACAAACTACAATCTCGGAGCCTGATAGCCCCCTGGTAATGTTCTCTATGAAGTCACTGGGTGGTTCAAGTGGTTAATGTTCTTGGCTGCTAACCAAAATGTTGGGGGTTCGAGTCCACCCAGAGGCTCCTTGAAAGAAAGACCTGGTGATCTACATCCAAAAAAATCAGACATTAAAACCCTATGGAGTACGGTTCTATTCTGACACACATGCGGTCTCCATGAGTTGTACTCAACTTGATGGCAACTGTTTTTTGTTGTTGTTGGTTTGTTTTTGAATGTTGTCTACAGATCATTAAGTGGCAGTTTGTGAACACTTAGAAAAGGATTCAGGGACCACCAGGGGCTAGCATGGGTCACTAACTAAACTGACAATAACTAAAAGGCCATAAAAATAGTATACCCGACTTTTAGCAAATCTTCCTATAGTCTCATGACAGTGTAGAAAAATGTGAGCTGAATGCTAACTCAGATAGGCTGATCCACCACTGGTTTAAGAACCTCATCAAAAGGGTTGAGTACCTTTATTTCTAGGGATATTTCTCCTAAAATGCCAGATAACTTGCTTTCGATTTTTTATAACATGCCATTTTTTATTAATGGTTTTCAATAGGAAAAATGACTACTACACAAAAGAGATAAAGAACATTTATATGACAGTGAAGAGCCAAAAAAACTCTCAAACTAGTAGAATCCTAATGTGGATGATACCAAATTGCCACTCCATATACACTTTCCCTTCTTCTATAGCAATAGAATTTTTAGAAATTTTTTATTATGTTTTCCAGACTCTCTTGTAGCTGAGTGTGGCCATATAGCTAACTACACTCTGGCCAATGGAATATGAGTAGAAGTCTATGAGCGCAATTTCCAAGTTATACTCTTAAAATGAAAAGGCATGTCCTCCCCTTCCCTTTTCCTCCTACTTGATGGCTGGAATTCAGATGTGATGGCAGTTGCTACAGCAACCATATTGGACCATGAGCTGCAAGCTACATGTTGAGGAAGGCAGAGCAACAAGATAGAAGCAGCCTGGGTTCCCAACCTGTGGAGCTGTCATGGTATGCTCAGACTGTTACTTGAGTGAGAAATAAACCTCTATCTTGTTTACACCGCTATTACTTTGGTTCTGTCTGATACAACAGGCGAATCAATGTACTAACATTTTAGTCAATATTTAGTAATCTAATGAGCAAAATTATGTTTCTGTGTATCTGTTACTGTGTCATTTAGATACAGCTGGCGAGAGGTCTGGTTTAAAATACAGACTACGTGGTCTATCCAAAATCTCCTTGGGGAAGATACCACAAAAACTCTGCAGTTCTTCTCCAGAGAAGCAGCATAAATTTTGTATATGCCACGCATACCTCTGAGCATTCTGCCCCAGGGGGAGCAGTAGCAGAGACTGAATTCTTTAAAGAAGGACAGACATTCTTCTGAGCAAATTGGGTTGGCCAGTCAGTACTGAAGCAACTCCAGTTGAGAGGGTACTGCTTAGTGCATAGAGATAATCTTTTATTGGTAAATAGGAAGATACCAAGAGGTGGTGCAGTGGTTAAGTGATACGGCTGCTAACCAAAAGATCAGCAGTTTGAATCCACCAGCCGCTCACTGGAAACCCTATGGGGCAGTTCTACTCTGTTCTCTAGGGTCGCTATGGGTCGTAATCGACTCCGTGGCAATGGATCTGGTTTAGGAAGATACCATGGGAACAAATTATGGATCTTATAAAACTTCTCCTCCTTAAACAAGATAAAACAGTTTAGTAAAAATAATGTTCCCACTTCCATCTACTGAGTAGGTATTAGTAACGCAGCCAGTGAGAAGTAATCCTCTGTCCTTGAAGGAGCTGGATGAGTAGGGGGAGTAGGAAAGATGGGGTCTCCCTGAGGAGCTGAGCTCTGGACCCAAGGTGGAATTGCTAACATTATCACATGATGATTGTGGCCCCAAACCAAATCCTTCAACATTCTCTAGACAGGAGACTTGATGGGAACTCAGTAGAGTTGAGCCATGACCCAAGAAGGGGCATCCTCAGCCAGCTACATCCATCTCAGAGGAGAACATTGGACCATAACAGTTCCATGCCTTAGGATGGGGGGGGGAAGGAGATAAAGGGGGTGGGCAATTGCTATCCATTTTATCCCCCTTTATCCTGTGCATGCAACGCATAGTCCAGTATTGAGGACTTACTTCTATCGATTCCCTCAAGTTCTCACCATCTTGTTCTTCTAGCTGACTCAGATACCTTCCAGAACAACCTTTTTACCTGATTCCCAAACATCTCACACGCCTTGGGCCTGAGTTTAGCCTCACAAGTTCAGAAGTGTGTTTCTTGAAGCCCACACTTGGCTAGTCCTTACTTAACCCCATCTCTCATTTCCCTTCCTCAACCCCTGTCCTCAGGCCAACCCCGTCTCTCTCAAATGGAAGGCATTTTTGTTTGCTTGTTTTTTCATCAGTTTCTTTAGCGAATCATGGTCTGATTTTTTTTTTTTTTCTTCTTTTCCACTTCATAGCAAACCTCCTTACATAAACCAATATTATCGCGTTTGACCCACTGGCCAACGTGCTGATGTGACAGAGGCTTTGCACCTCTGCTCTGAAGCTGGGTGGTTCATACTCTGTTAGAGAAGGGATTCACCACAGAACACACCCTCAGGTCATCAGTTGTCAGGTGGCGAGAGCAAGCCCCATCTTGTAGAACTGCTGCTTCGATCACCCACTCACTAGACGCGGAACATACAGTAGTCCTGTCTCCAAACCAAGCAAATCTGAGGCATTTTCCCAGACTTTCCAGATACATAAGCTCTTGACCTTATGGGCGCTATGGAGGTAGTCTCAGCCACAACTCTTGCAGAGGCTGGGAGGGAGCCTCAGCATCCTCCTCCCATTTCTTAGGTATGTATGTGTCACTTCTCATCTTGGATGAATTCTGAATAGGAATGGGACTGTCCTTTCCACTGCTCTCCGAAAACCCTTTCCTCTCCAAAACATAACCTCCACTTCAGAAAAACAAAAAAAGAACCTCATCCTTGCTTACCCTTACCCACACTCCCTGTTTGATAGAAGGAAATTTCCCTTTGCTCCAAGGGTTACACACTAACCTAGGAGGGCCACACTTGTGGAAAATGCTTTGTACGTTGTAAAGGACAATATGCAAGTTAATCATCATTATCAGCAATACAGTTGGCCTTCCGTATCCACAGGATTCACATCCCTGGATTCAACCAACCATGGATCAAAAATATTCAAGGAAAAAAAAATTCCAGAAAGTTCCAAAAAGCAAAAATTGAATTGGCCAAGTGCCAAGCACTAGACTGAATTCACTGGAATGAAGTGGTAGGTAGGCATACCCTGCTGTAGCCTCTGCCATGTCACAGACGGTGTGTCTCTCCTGTACTCACTGTCTGAGCATTGTTCACTTGACAGCTGACGTGTACTGTGTAGGAAGGCCTACAATGATTGTGCCTGTACTGAACATGTACAGACTGTTTTTTATTGTCATTATTCCCTAAACAATACAGTATAACAACTATTTACATAGCATTTACATTAGGCATTATAAGTAATCTAGAGATGATTTAAAGTATTTGGGAGGATGTGTATAGGTTATATGCAAATACTCCACATTTTATATAAGGGACTTGAGCATCTTCATATTTTGGTTATCTGCCAGGGGGTCCTGGAACAAATCCCCTGCGGATACTGAGGGATGACTATATCTGCTCCTAATTTAAAAACCTGAGTTCTACAGCTCCTTTGTGCTCCTCCAGGGATCATCTAGGCCAGGCACCTCCTGGGGATCTTTGAAGAATCCCCCTAAATCTCCCAACCATTTCTTGCCTGACTTCTCCTGAAAACACAGCTCCTGGGTGCCCCACAGCCTGCTGGGTAGACAGGGCAGGAAGCCCCTCTTTGTAAACACCACGTTGCAAACAGACACTTCCCCAGGCTCGTCTGAAAAAGCTGCCACCAGACAGTGAGTGGCTTGTTTGGGGAAGGTTCACCCAGGGCTTCCCCTGCAGTCAGATTTCAAGAACTACTCATCTTAATCTGACTAAATTGGAGGGTGGGAAGAGGATCCCAAAGGAGAGGGGTCTCAGCATCCGAAGTTTGCCAGGACCTTTCAGAGGCTCATGGGGTCTGAAGCAGCCCAGAAGAGAATATCTGCCTTGTCCCGTATGGACGGCAAAGACACACGTATCTGAAGGCCCTTCAGATGACCAAAGAAGGCCAGTCTAGTGAGATGCCTAGTGGGTAGATGCCTGAGGGGGAGGATGACCAAACCCCACAAAGATCTCAGATGGTGAGCAGCCCAGTCTGCTAGATCATCAGATGGGATACTGTGCCATCCATGGCTGCGGTCCATGCCTCCTCTGAGCTAGTTGCTCATCAGGCAATCATTCATTCAACAAATACTTCTTTTTTTTTCCTCCTGTGGCTGAATCCTCCTCAGCACTTCTCCCACCTGCCTTCCTTTCTCAGAATCATGATATGATGTGCAAAGTACATGTCCATGCCTTAAATTCCAAGTGTCTGATACTGTAATCAGTTCCACATGGATCTTGGTAGTTGTTGGTACAATTCATCATCATCACTTTCACTTGTGCCAATTGGTGTTTGCCGGGCCTTGGTACCCACAGGGACAACATGCACCATGGCCTGGTCTCCCTGCATCTGTCACAGAGGAGAACGTCCCCAATCCAGCACTGATAGATGGGGGAGTGGGGGCTGTTGGACTTAGCGGAAGGCCAGAACTGTGGACTCATTTGCTACAAGGTTGTGTGGGGTTCCAGTTTTGTATCTGTGAGGCTGATCCCTCCATGCCTGGTTGGGCATTGGCGTCATCTGGGGGAACGTTTGTTTTATGTTTTTATTTTATCTTATTTTTTTTTTAGGTGGTGCATGAACAAACATTTTTATTTTCTTTTTTTTTTGTGTGTGTGTGTATGCTTTTGGTGAAAGTTTATAGAGTAAATTAGTTTCTCATTAAACAATACGCATATTGTTTTGTGATATTGGTTGCCAACTCCGCCATGTGTCAACACCCTCCCCTTCTCCACCTCGGATTCCCCATTTCCATGTGTCCAGCTTTCCTGACCCTCCTGCCTTCTCATCTTCACTTTTGGGCTGGTGTGCCCATTTAGACTTGCATACAAGACCAAACTACATGTATTATCGTTTGTTTTATAGGCCTGTCTAATCTTTGGCTGAAGGGTGAACTTTAGGAATGACTGCAGTACTGAGTTAAAAGGGTGTCTGGGGGCCATACTCTCGGGGTTCCTCCAGTCTCCATCAGACCAGTAAGTCTGGTCTTTTGTTGTGAGTTAGAATTTTTGTCTACGTTTTTCTCCAGCTCTCTCTGGGACTCTCTATTGTGATCCCTGTCAGAGCAGTCTGTGGTGGCAGCTGGGCACCATCTAGTTGTGCTGGACTCAGTCCGGTGGAGGTTGTGGCAGTTGTGGTCCATTAGCCCTTTGGACTGATCTTTCCCTTGTGTCTTTGGTTTTCTTCATTCTCCTTTTCTCTGCACAGGGTGGGACCAGTAGATGCATTTTAGATGGTTGCTCACAAGCTTTTAAGACCCAGACACCACTCACCAAAGTAGGATGCAGAACATTTTCTGAATAAGTTTTGTTATGCCAATTGACCTAGATGTCCCCTGAAAGCATGGTCCCCAGACCCTATCCCTGCTACTCTGTCCCTCAAAGTGTTTGACTGTGTTCAGGAAACTTCTTAGCTTTGGTTTAGTCCAGTTGTGCTGACTTCCCCTGTAGTGTGTGCTGTCCTTCCCTACACCTAAGATCATTCTTATCTACTATCTAGTTAGTAAATAGCCCTCACTCTCCCTCCCCACCCTCGTAACCATCAAAAAATGTTTTCTCTGTGTGTAAACTTTTTCTGGAGTTCTTATAATAGTGGTCTTGTACAATATTTGTTCTTCTATGACTGACTAAATTCACTCAGCATAAAGCCCTCCAGATTCCTCCATGTCATAAGATGTTTCACGGCTTCATCGTTCTTCTTTATTGTTGTTTAGTATTCCATTGTGTGGATATACCATAATTTGTTTATCCATTCGTCGGTTGATGGGCACCTAGCTTGTTTCCATCTTTTTGCTATTGTGAACAGTGCTGCAATGAACATGGGTGTGCATATATCTGTTCGTTTGACGGCTCTTATTTCTCTGGGATATATTCCAAGGAGCAGGATAGGTGGATCGTATGGTACTTCTATTTCTAACTTTTTAAGGAAGCACCAAATTGATTTCCAAAATGGTTGTACCGTTTTACATTCTTCCCAAAAGTATATAAGTGTTCCAGTTTCTCCGCAACCTCTCCAGCATTTAACAAACACTTCCTGAACACACCCAATGCCAGGCCTCTGCTGAACAAAATGGTTGGGAATGTTCCTCCTCAGGAAAGGGATGAGAGGCAAGAACACACAGTAGGTCTCGGGGAAACTGAATCAGGCAACCTGGCTGGAGGAGAAGGATTCATGGAGAAAACAGTGGGAGTTGATTTTAGAAATTTGGACAGAAGACCCAGGACTTTGGACTTGCCCTACGTGGTGGGTGGCATCAAAGGCTTCTGAACAGGGGAACACGGTAACAAAAGGAGTTTTTGTAATAAGAATCTCCTGGTGAAGTGAGAAGAAACTACAGTCAGTAAGGCCCACCAGCAAGCATGTGGTGACGAAAGCTGAGTTGAGTGGCAGAGAGAATAATGAGGAAGTGAGAGAAGCAAGAGCAATGGGGAAAGGAAGCACCAGCAAAGCTTGCTGGAGAGTAGAGAACAAGGAAGGTGGAGGGCTTGGAGATGACTCCAAGGTTTCAAGACTGGGAGTCTGGTTTCACCAGAGGCAGAAATGGGGAAGTCAGTAGAGGAAGGCTGCTTTGTGGTGCAACAGTTAGTTTGTGGGCATGTGTTTAAATTGCAATTGGGCATCCAAATGAAAACAATCAGCACTTAATTGAAGATAAAGGTTTGAATGAATGAGAGAAGCATATCCGGGGATGACAAGATGATGCATCAGCAAAGGAACGACAGGAGATGTAGGTGATAGGAGACCCAGAAGAGACTATCATAGAAACCAGCAAAGGAAGATGCCAACAAAGTGAGGGTGTTGGACATCAAATCCTACAGAAACATCAAAGAAAGATGAATGTTGCAAAGAAGCCATTGGAATTTCCCATTGCAAAGCCAGTAATGACCTTGAAGGAAACCATCCAAGAGAAGAGAATGGGCTAGAGGGTGGGATGGCTGCCATTGTGGTCCTGGTCACTGGGAGTTCTGCTATGAGGCAAGCACCATGGGGGAAGGAGCAGTTTCCCTCTCTGTTCAGCCCACTGGGGAAGCTCCTACAAGTCTACGCACAGAGAAAAGGCTTTGAAAATTCATAGGATGTCAGGATACTCAAGTCCAATTGCTCCAGTAGGAAGCAGGCCCAGAGAAGAGGAGATAATGAGAGGGCAGCTAGGACTGAAGAACACATCTCCTATCCCCATCCTGTAGCCCGTACATCACACCACTGCCCTCTGTGCTCTCTTAAGCAGTGACAGTCCAAGGAAAGCTCTGAGTTTACAGCTTTCTCAAAATGAAACTCCTAAGATGTTAGTAGAGAAACTAATGCAAAATGCAAAAGCCCCTGTGAAACTCGAGCTCAAAAATTCCAAGAACAAGAGGCCATGAATAACTGCTCAACCTGGGGTTTGGGCAGCTTGGCCGGGAGAGCTTACCTGGGACGCCAAGATAGGAAGGTGGTTCTGAAATGGGGCTCAATTAGTTTATTTCACCAGATGTCAGAAGGAGCCAAGAATAAGTCCTTGGCCCAGCCCAGGATCTGGGCAAGGATCCCCTAGTCCCATGGGGGCTGCAGGAGCTCTCACCACGGAAGGTCATGGTTTTCTAACCACTAAGATGCTCCTGCTCTGAGGAAACGAGCTGTGAAGCAGAACTGTGAGATCTGTGAGGGAACTGCCCAGCTTTGGGATTTGTTTAGTCAAGGCCACTGAGGTTTTTAAATGTAAAGCATGTTCTCAGAAGAACCAATTTTTATCCAATCAGTCAGACGTGGTCACTATGATTCAGAGAAGTAAACACTCTTAGGAAGGGAGTTTCAGACTAACTATCTCAGTCTCCATTCTCACAGCTATCTTTCCTACAGCATCTGCCATGTATTTTCCCTGAATACCTGCCCTGACGGGGAACTCACTACCACAGGCCTCCCATTCCATTGTTGATCTGCTCTAATTTTCTCCAAGCTCTTCCTTGTAGTGAGCTGAAATCTATTTCCTTGTCATTCCCCTTCACTGATCCCTATTTCATCCTAGAGAACGACCCCGACAGAGCAGGTCTTCACCTCTTCCGAAGGACGTAGCTCTTCAAGCATCTGAAGACAGCTGTTAGACATCCCTTGTTTCCTCTTCTTAGAGAAAAATATCTCTATTTCTTTAATCATTTCTTACATGCCATCACTATCTTGGTTACTGTCTCTGGGTATAAAATGGTTTATCAACATCCCCACTAAGTGCAGCACCTGGAGTTGAACTACACTCCAGATGAATCTGACCAGCTCAGCATGGAAACAGGTCTGCTTGTAAGCTGAAGGACATATAAAGTCAGGACTAATGTGACTTCCCACCACCCGTCTGTCAGTTTATCATACTGTGGTGGCTTGCATGTTGCTATGATGCTGGAATCTATGCTACAGTATTTCAAATACCAGCAGAGTCACCCGTGGTGGAAAGGTTTCAGCAGAGCTTCCAGATTAAGACAGACAAGGAAGAAAGGCCTAGCAATCTACTTCCAAAAATTAGCCAGTGGAAACCCTATCGATCACAACAGAATACTGTCTGACTGACTTGCCTTGGACACAGCATCAGGAGGGATCAATTGCTGGAGAAGAACATCATGTTTGGTGAGGCAGAGGGCTAGCGAGGGCAAGCAAGATCCTCAGTGAGATGGATTGACATAATAGCCATAATGATGGACTTGAACATCTGGTAATTGTGAGGATGACACAGGACCAGGCAACATTTCATTCTGTTGTACAGAAGTTCACTGTAAGTTGGAGCAATTTGATGGCAGCTATCTATCTAATGGGACTTGTAATTGCATCTTGGAGACTAAGAATCAAAGCTGACTCTCAGGTTTAGCTTGGGACCACTGAGGTGATAGGTATGTATCTGGGGGGTGCTGAGGAAGAGAGAACAGAAGACGAAGGCTTGGGGAGTGGAAAGTTAAGAATCCAGCAGTAAATGACATAAAGCCCAGAGCCATTCTCCCAACTTTCAAGGAACAGATAATTCCCCTGCTCTATAAGCGGTCCAAGGGTGCAGGAAAAGATGAAACGTTTCTAAAATCACGTTGCAAAGCCAGCATATGAAAACAGCAGCACAGAAAAGGACAATATGAGTATAGATGCAAAATCCTAAAAAGAATCACAGCAAATCAAACCTAGCGCTCTACTAAAAGGATAAAATAGCTTGATCAAATTGAGTTTATGCCAGAACTGCAGGGTGGGCTCGCTATAAGGAAATGAATGATATAATTTGTCACATAAATATATCACAAGACAAAAGAATACAGAAATTTCCTAACAGATGCTAAAAAAAGATATCTGACAAACTAACTTCCATTCGTGCTTCAAAAATCTTTAGAAATGAGGAATTGAAGAAAGCTTCCTTAATGCGTGGCACGTTAATTCATGGCTCTGGTTCTCAAGAACTGAGACTCCATCAAAGAAATGAAGCCCCAACCTCACACCAGACCCTTGGATCTCAGGGAAGTTACAAACATCTGTGGTAAAGAAACAGCAATGGCGGTCTCTCCCTGATTCCTGAGCCAGGAAAAACACACCAAACACCTGACTTCATGGTAACATCAATTGAACCCCATTAACTAGTACAAAAGCAACCCCATTAATCAATTGTTTAGACTCCCCTGCACATAGGCATATTGATCTCCCTACACATTGGCATTAGCTGACACTGTACATAAATACTCAGGCCTCACTATTGTGAGCAGACCTCTACCCAGGTAACTCTTGGTGCTTCGCTGTCCGTCGCAAGATTTTTGGCACTGATCTCCATATGGAAGTTTTCTAACAAAGCCTTCTCTGATTCTTGTTACTTTTGGTGATGGGAAATGTGGCTCCAAGTACGGAAGTAATGAGCACAGCACAACCATAGTAAAGACAAGTGTTTGAGCACAAATAGAAGGGCATAGACACAACTAAAGAGAACGCTGACAAATTGTGATAAATGTGACTAATATCAATGAACAATTTATGTGGAAAGTTTTAAAAAAAATAATTCATTGGGGGGCATACAATTTTTCAACAACAGTAATAAATATATCTTTGGTTACATAGACATATGATATATAAGTACACATAAATATGCACTGGAAGACATATACGAATAACTGTAGGCATATGTGTATATATGTTTATGTGTGCTGTATATATTTTCAAGTATAAAATAAAGCACATAGGGGGCACAGTTATGGATACTTCCTAGACACAACCAAATACCTCAAGGATTGGTCTACTGGTTTTGAGGGCTTAGGACCATAGTCTCATGAGGCAACTCAGTCAATTGGCATAATATAGTCTATAAAGACACTGTTCTACATCCTAGTTTGGTGAGTAGCATCTGGGGTCTTAAAAACTTGCGAGCAGCCATCTAAGATACAACTATTGGTCTTTACTTGTCCTGAGCTAAAAAGAAAGAAGGAAACCAAAGACTCAGGGAAAAAACTAGTCTACAGAACCAATAGTCTACACGAACGACATCACTTAGCTTGAGACCAGAGGAACTAGATGGTGCCCGGCTACCATTAACGACCGTTCCAGTCAGGGACTCGATAGATGGTCCCGGATAGAATGGGAGAAAGATATAGAACAAAACTCAAATTCCTAAAAAAAAGGCCAGACTTACTGGACCAGTAGAGACGAGATGAACTCCCAGGACTACCGCCCTGAGATACTCTTTAAACTTGCAACTCAAACCACCCCAAGAGGTCACCTTTCAACCAAATGACAGATTGGCCCACAAAATAAATATCACCTGTGAGTACTGTGCTCCTCAAAATAATCATCTAGATGAAGCCAAACAGTTAACATTTACCCTAGACCAAAGATGAGAAGGCTAGGGGGGACAGGGAAGCTAGATTAATGGAAGCAGAACAACCAAAATGGAAATAATGAGATGCTGATATATTGTGAAGAATGTAACCAATGTCACTGAACAATATGTACAGAAATTGTTAAATGAGAACCTAATTTCCTGTGTAAGCTTTCACCAAAACTTAATAAAATACTAAAAAGAAAAGAAAAAAAGAATATCAACCAATGGGCTTTTCTTCCCCTGGCTTTTACTGCCTCTATTTTCGGAATCCGACCTGTGCCCTTCGGAACCACTCCTACTGCTGTGGTGCGCAGCAGACACAAACACACATTTTCTTTGTTTCTCAGCCCCAACCTTAAACCTGCTTCTCTGGTTCCAGGACAGAGCAGAAGGGTCTCTACTTGCAAAATTAATGCCCTTTACTCATCTTGAAAATGGGCTTGATGAGAAATTTAGAAAGTGTAAGCACTGTGATGGCTCAGCTAGGAGTCAGGGAGCTGGCCCAGAAGTCAGGGAGCTGGTCCTCCCATGCACAACGTGAAGCCCCACCAGTGAATCATGGGGTCCTCTGCCCCTGTCTGCAGACTTTTGTTCTCCATCACCACCACCAGCTCACCTCTGACAACAGTTTACTCCTATGCAGAGTTTGCTGGGTGTTATACAAAGAAATTAGCATGGAGAAAGTCCTGTTTTCTATAATAGAGGTGGCTATTAACCTGGGTTCCTTGGTGGACCTCCGAGGTCTGAGAAGATCCTGGAGTTTTGTGCAGAACTTTGAAAGAGAGAGAGAGGAGAAACTGTGTGTGTGCGCATGCATGTTTATATGTGTGCATATATGTGTTATGTGTGAGTGTGTCTGTGTGTCTGCGTGTGTATATGTGTGTGTGCATGTGAGTGTGT
Source organism: Dugong dugon (assembly GCA_030035585.1). Taxonomy (NCBI): domain Eukaryota; kingdom Metazoa; phylum Chordata; class Mammalia; order Sirenia; family Dugongidae; genus Dugong; species Dugong dugon. Next base: position 59,337,814 of record CM057470.1, read on the forward strand.
TTATATGTGTGCGCACACTCATGGTTTTCTGGGGGTGGAGAGGGAGATGATCTATCACTTACATCAGTTTTTCAGAGGGGCCCGTTATCTAGAGAAAGTTCGAGACGCTCCCTTGAGAGCTGTGGGTGTAGATGCAATCTAACTAAGCAGAAAACCAACACACAGTGAGGAGGTTGGTGGCCTCAGCCAGCTTGCTAGAAACAGCTAGGTGCAGATGTGCCTGATGGGAGTCAAAACCACTGAGCCATCCAGGAACGACTGCTCAGACCAAAAGCCCAGGTTACTTCGAATGAAAAAGAAGACTGTGGGTGCTGAACAGGTGAGTTCTTAGATGGTACAGAAAATCAGGATCTGGGCTTCTTAACCTTGCAAAAACCTCAGCTCCTACAAGGATAGGATGAAGGCCCAGGAACAACGAGGTGGAGTTTTATTTGGATGGAACTTCCTTCCTCAGCTGTGGATGGAGAAGAGGACCTTCATGTGGGGTCCAACAAAGGAGACTCGTGGAAGGAGCTTATGCAGCTCTCTGAAAGGGAGGCTACCTATAATAGTGTGATGACCTCAATGTCCCTAAACTGGGGGCAAGGGGGGCGAAGGTGGGATAGAGGGGGTGGGGGTGGGGCAAGGAGGATGTGTCTAGTGTCTTTCGCATAGACTGTGACTCCATGAAGACAGGAAGATGGTCTGTCTTGCTCAGAGCCTAGCCCACACCTGGCACACAGAATGTACTCAATACAAACACGCTGAGCAAATGCATTGAATGTTAGAACAGGGAGCCTCTAGTGCAACACTTCTGTCTTATATATGGGAAAACTGACCCCAGAGAGGTGCACGGATTCACCAGAGGTCCCATGGGCAGGAATGGCAGAGTAACAAGGCCCCCTGACTCCTGAGAAGACAGGGACCTGGAAGCCACCCTCCAACCTCACACCCGCCCTGCCCGCAACAAGGAACCCACACAAGCTTATTTGCCTAGGTCAACAACAACAACAAGAAGGCTCTGGAGGACTTGAAAATGAAAAGCTCACCACTCCCTCCTGACGCTGCTCTGCCCCCCACACCCATCCTGCTTTCAGGCGGCTTCCACAGGTGAGTGCATGGACTTCTTGCCTAGGACATCCAGGGGACTTTCCTGGGGGCAGCTTAACTGCCACACAGGTGGCTCTGTGAGCAAGCCGCAGCTGTGCCAAGTCACTGGTCAGACCCTGTGTGTCAGGGATCATGCTCTAGAAGGAGCACACCAAGGCAGGGTGAGGACAGGAGGGGTGGTCAGTGCTGGGGGTGAGAATGGGGGTTGGACAAGACGTCGGAAGATGAGGCTTGAGCTGGGCATTGAAGGATGAATTCACAGCTCACCAGACAGATGCAAGAAGGGAAGTACAATCTGGGCCAAAGGAATAGCACATGCAAAGGCACAGGGGTCTGAAATTGTCTGAAGGTGGCAGTTCAAATCCACCAGGCGCTCCTTGGAAACCCTACGGGGCAGTTCTAATCTGTCCTATAGGGTTGCCATGAGTTGGAATCGACTCGATGGCAATGGGTTTGGGTTTTCGTGGTTCTTTTGGTGTTCGGGTACCAGCAGGAGCTCAGGGAGCATGAGCATCAGGAGATGAGGCAGAATCTTCTATTGATGCCAAACTCTAAAGCCCGAAACCTAGGACCCCAGCTGGTAGTACAGTGGACTCAGGAAGTACTCAGTACCTACTCCATGCCAAGAGAGTCACCCACTTCTTCCCATGCCTCAGCCCCCACCCACCTATCAGCTGCACCTTTCTACAGCGATATCTCACATATCCAGAAGCCACGTAACTGATAACTTAACTATCCAGAACCTGGCCACAAACCTAGAAGGAAACAAAAAAGACCTGTTGAACAGTCACAATTCATGCCCCAAAATTCATGTCCTACAGGGCACGCACTTTACACCCAGGAGAGGTGCTCTCGCCTGCCTTTCTGGCTTAGCTGTCTCTGGTTAAGAGCAGATGCCGGAGTCAGCCCAGCTCTGGCACGTTGTAGCTGTGTGGCCTTGGCCTTCAGTTTCCTCATATGTAAAATGGGAAAATAGTTGTAGCTACCTCAGAGCATAGCTGTGAAGATGAAAGGACACGAAATACTTAGCACAGTGCCCAACACCATGAAATCATAGCTAAAGGGGGCAGGACAAAGAAGAGAAGGAGGAAAGAGAAAGGGCAGAAAATGTGTCCTGAGCAGACCCAAAGTACAAAGGAGAATGGCAGGCTAGAACCATTTGATATCTTCAGAAAGTTATTAATCATCTTACAATTTACAATGATTTCCTTTAAAATGGTTGCAGTGAAAAGTTTTGGTGTTTAAAAGGTAGAGCTACTAGAAAAACTAATGCATGCAAGTTCACCTAGGGGAATGACATAATTCTGTGTGTGCCTGTGTACATTTAAAGCGCCCAAAGGGATTTATAAAACAGACATCGTACTTAACCGAACTTAAGATGCCATCAATCGTAAGAGACGCCATTATTTTGGGTGCCGTTGAAAAAGAAATACCACTGTCTGTTATCGTTGTAAAGGAGCCCTGTTAGTACAATGGTTAAGCGCTTGGCTGCTAACCAAAAGTTCAAACCCACCCAACAGCACTGAAGGAGAAAGACCTGGCGATCTGCTTCAGTAAAGATTACAGCCAAGAAAACCCTATGGGGCAGTTCTGCTCAGTCACACAGGGTCACTATGAGTTGGAATCGACTCACCAGCACCCAACAACAACATTATAAAGTTGGCCCTCCATAACCAGGGGTTCTGCATCTGCAGATTCAACCAACCGTGGATCGAAAATATTTGGGAAAAAAAGACTTTTTTTTCTTGTCATTATTCCCTGAACCATACAGTATAACAACTATTTACATAGCATTTACGTTGTATTAGGTGTTACAAGTAATCTAGCAATGATTTAAAATATACTGGAGGATGTGCATAGGTTATACACAAATACTATGCCATTTTCTATAAGGGACTTGAGCATCCTCGGATTTTGGTATCTGCAGGGGTCCTGGACCAACTGTAATTGTAAGGAGTCTGTGGGTGAGCAAATGGTTAAGTGCTGGGCATCTAACCAAAAAGTTGGTGGTTTGAATCCACCCAGAAGCACCTCGAAAGAAAGGCCTGGTGATCTACTTTCGAAAGATCACAGCCATTGAAAACTCTATGCAGCACAATTCTACTCTGACACGTGGCAGGGTGGGGGGTTCTCCATGAGTCAGAATTGATTCAACAGTAACTGTTTTTTTTGTTGTTGTTGTTGTGGTTACAATTGTAAGAGGCAAGAGATGGTAAGATGCTATTTTTTTATTTCAGGGTTGTTAAAATGTGAAAATCTGTACATCTTCAAATCAATGGGATATCCCAAGATGAAATACTGTTTGCTATGAGAATCTCTTCTTCCCTTTGGGCAGGAGTCAGGTGTAGTCTTTCCTTCGTCCCTTTATCTATGCCAGAGGCTCCAAAATAAAATTAAACACCTCTTCCTGTCCTGCTAGTGATCACTCTATCTCATCCCTCCAGAAGTTTCCTTATTTAAGAAGCTGACCCAGCCTTTCACCACACCTACATCTGAGGCCAAACAGGTCCTCTGCCATTTCTAGGCCGGCAGACCCCGTGAGCAGTGACTAACCTGGGACTGTAGATCGGCGTCCAGCATCCAGCCTCCTTCACCACTGTGTCTTCTCAGCATTACATTTCCATCAGCCCCAAACAGGCTTCCTGCCCAGTACAACCATTTAGCTTCCACCCTATTCTTCTTTTTTTTATTTTCAGTTTCTTCCCCCACACAAAAATTTATACACACATCGTTATGTGACTCCAATTGCTCTCCCCATACTGTGACAGCACACTCATCCTTTCCACCCCTGATTCCCCATGTCCATTCAACCATCTCCTAGCCCTCTCTGCCTTCCCATCTCACCTCCGGACAGAAGCTGCCCATTTAGTCTCTTGTATTTACTTGAGCTAAGAAGCACACTCCTCATGAATATCACTTTATGTCCCACAGTCCAGTCCAATCCCTGTCTGAAGAGTTGGCCTCGGAAATTGTTTTAGTTCTGGGCTGATAGAGAATCCAGAGGCCATGCTTTCCGGGGTTCCTCCAGTCTCAGACCATTAAGTCTGGTCTTCTTACTAGAATTTGAGTTCTGCACCCCACCTTTCTCCTGCTCCATCAGGGACTCTCTGTTGTATTCCCTGTCAGGGTGGTCACTGGTGGTAGCCGGGCACAATCTAGTTCTTCTGGTCTCTGGCTGATGAAGTCTCTGGTTTATGCGGCCCTTTCTGTCTCTTGGGCTAATACTTTCCTTGTGTCTTTGGTGTTCTTCGTTCTTCTTTACTCCAGGTGGTTGGAACAAATTGATGCAGCTTAGATAGCTGCTTGCAAGCTTTTAAGACCCCAGCTACCACTCACCAAAATAGGATGCGGAACACTTTCTTAATAAGCTTTGTTAAACCAATTGACCTAGATGTCCCCTGAAAGCGTGGTCCCCCCCAGACCCCTACCCCTGCTACTCTGTCCATCAAAGTGTTTGATTGTATTCCAACCCCATTATTCTTGAAAGAAACAAAAAGGGGTGCACCAGAAGAAGGAAGAGGAGGCGGGGAAGGCAGAGGTGGTCTGCTTCCACTGCAACTTGGAGAGGGGACATAATCACCTGCCACCTAAGCTGGAGATAAGGGAATGGCATCCTAAAACCCAAATGGGAGGCCCTGGGTGGTATAAACCATTAACATGCTCAGCTGCTAACCAAAAAGCTGGAGGTTTGAGTCCACCCTGAGGCAACTTGGAAGAAAGTCCTGACAATCAATCTATTTCCAAAAAGGCAGCCATTAAAAACTCTGTGGAGCACAGTTCTACTCTGACTCACGCTGGGTCACCATGAGTTGGAGTCAACTTGATAGCAACTGGTTCTTTGGAAAATCCAAATAAGGTCCAGCACACAAAGACCCCAAGACTTCCTGCCCCAGAGTTCTGGTGAGTTATGCTTCAAAAAGCAGGGGAGCGTATCCTGAAGCAGGAAGAAGGAGCCTGACCATCCCAAACTGTTTTCTTCGTCTTCCACAGCCCCTGGGGTGACCACCACACCACTGTGGTCGCACTGAGGAAGCAAGTAAGCCCTTGATGCCCCCTCTTTGTTCTACAAACATTCACAGAGCATTTCCCATCCGCAGCCGCTTTCAACACATTTAATTTAATTTTCCACGCAGCTCTGTGAGGTAGGAATTAGAGCCCATTTTACAGACAGGAGACTGAGGGTGGGAAAGGGGCAGTAAGATGCTGAAGGTACTTGGCTAGGCCTGGCTGGAATGCAGGTCTCCTTTCCATATCACACAGGGTTCCCAAGCAATGGCTCCAGCATCATCACTTAAAGCTTAAGCGTATTACTAATTTAGAAAAATACGGATTACAGACCCCACTCCCAGAAAGCTGTGCTGCAGGCCTGGGCCCGGAGAACAGGTGTTTTAATAAGCAGTCTGGGAGACTCGGAGGTGAAGACAGCTCTGGGAAGTAGGGTCTTACCAGGTGATCCCCAGGGCAGAGGAACGGGGAGAGAACGGCAATCCAGAGGGAACTTCCAGGCCGACTTGTCCTACTTTCAGCCTTCTTTTTGCCTAAACCCACCGCTGCTCTCTGCACCGAGGCTTGTTAACTCATTTTGTACCACTTCCTGCTGCTTTCATCTCGCCTTCCTTTTCCCACTGAACAATCTCCTTCCTCCTACTGACCTGAACTCCTTGCTTATCCACCCTGGCCCTGAGACGGGCCAGCGCGTGCGCGTGCACACACACAGCCACGCAGACACACCCAGGGTGTAAACACAAACCCCCTGACAGCGCATAGCATGCACTTCCCTACAATAGCGGCCACGCTCTGGAGGGCCCACACTCACCAGCGGGGAGCAAGCTGAGGCCCACGGGGGGCGCCTTAGGCAGGCACTTCCACGACTCCCGGGTCCTGATGGCAAAGGACCCCTGATGCCAAAGTTAGCCGAGAGTTCCCCCGGAGGGGCGCAGACTCCTGGACCTCATGACACAGGGCGGCCTGTGGAGGAGACAGGAGGCTGCGCGCATCCTCGCATAGTATAGAGGCGCCAGGAGGGGTAACCGGTCCTCGGGACGCCCCTCTGCCTCTGGATTCACTGGGAAAGCGGTTTACGGACCCTCCCCCATGGACTCAAATGACTGCAGGATCTGTCCAGCTACCCGCTCCTGTCAGCGCCCACTGTCCCCCGACGGTCCCCAGCCAGCTCCTATCTGTCCTGAGCCCCCACCCGTGCCGTCGGCGCCCGCCAACCGCCCAGCCACACACCTGCAGTCCCCGCCGGGCGTCCAGCCCCTCTTCAGCGGCGACTCCCTGCAAGTCTGGTTACAGTCACCACTACAGCGCCGGGTCTGGAGCCTCGCGCCAAGTCCCGGCATCTGCCGAGGCCCGGCATCTGCTCAGGCCCCGCCCCTCGGGCGGGCAGGCCGAACCGGGGTGGGGTAGGGGCGGGGCAGGGGCACTTGGGGGGGCGGGGCTTGAGCCGGGGAGGCCTGGGCCACACCCACCTCCCAGCCACGCCACCTGGTGGCGGGGCAGTGTCAGCGAGGTGCTGGCCTGGCCCTTGCATCCTGCACGTCTTGCCCCGGAGCCCGCAGGCATCTCAGAATCAGCCCCCTGCTCCGGTGCGTCTGCCCTCGTAAGGAACAGGCCCTGGCGAATGCGCGGCCTTGCCCCGAGGGCCACCAGTGCCGCTCACCAGAGACCGCCCCCCACCCAGCCCGCCCCAGCAGTAAGGTGAATTTGGCCTGGCGAGCGGAAGCAAGGCTTTGGCCTCGCAGGACGGGTGGGCGGAGCAAGGGAGCGGCTTGAGGTGGGGGCTTCGGGGAAGGAGGAGAAAGGGGAACCTGCGACGCACTGCTTCCTTCTCTCACTGCGACCCAGCGCCCCACTTCCTTCTCCTACTTCTATTTTCTTTGGGTGCTTTTAACCCTTAAAATGCCTGCACCTCTGCTGTGCGGGAGGGCGCCGTGATCCCCCACACCTCCTTCTGCAGAAACCTTTCTAGAAATATCAGCCAGTCCAGACTCTCAGCGCTGCTCCTCCAGTCTCTGGATCTGACTTTCCCGTCTTCCCTCGCTGGCGCTATTTCCCAGCCCCTGGGGGTCCTCTACTTGCCTCTCGCCTTCTCCCCACAAATGACATGGCAGATGGTGTCATACCACAGAGTTGGAGGAACTCGTCACGGAATCCCAGAAGTCACTGCACTTCCCAGTGCCTCAGTTTCCGCATTTACAAAATGCGGATAAGAAAGTTGGTTTCTGCACACGCAGGCAGCCCTGGCAATGAAAGAATAGCGCTTTATATAAGGGTTAACAAAGGGTAAGGCTGGAATTTCCACTGCACTATTAAATAGGACTGTATGTCACAGTATCTGTTAAACCAAAAAAAAAAAACCCACAAAACCCATTGCGTTCCAGTCTATTGCCACTCATAGCGATCTTATAGAAGAGCGTAGGATGGCTCAGGGTTTCCAGGGAGCAGCTGGTGGATTCGAACTGCCAACCTTTTGGTTAGCAGCCATAGCTCTTAACACTGCATCACCAGGTCTCATCAATATCTTTTAGAGACATCCAAAATCTGCCAAAAGATCATCGGAAGCCACAGTACAGTCCTACTGAGGCCTTGAGAAACTTGAATACCAATCACTTCTTTTCCTGACTCATTAAATAGCAAGAAAAGGCCACTTCCCCAAAGGAATAGAAACAGTAGTCTCGGCTGAACACAGAGGACTTGTTCCAGCTTATAGTTAGAGATAGAAGAGAGCTCCAAACCCATTTACTGCAACTTCTACTCTTCTACTCTACACCTGGAATCCCTGGGTAGCAAAAACAACTACGCCCTCCACTACTAACCAAAAGGTAGGTGGTTCGAACCCACCCAGAGACACATCAGAAGAAAGGCCTGGTGATCTGCTCTGCACACAGGGGGTCACCACCAGTCAGAACCAACTGGATGGCAACTAGTACTCTTCATCCACCACCTCTACCCCCACATGCCATTTTACAAATAAGGAGGACTGTGTAATGACAAACACAAGGCCATCCTACTTGATAAGACTGGTCCCCAGACTCCTGCTTTTTCCACCGCAAAAATGCCAGCATTTGGAGGAAAAGGAGAAGGTGGAACCAGCCTGGAGGTGGCCAGGGTAGAAAAGGAGGGGTTAGAAACTCATTTGGAATCAGGAATTGAGTAGCAAGAATGATACAGTGTGTGCCAGATCAAAATGTTGGATTATGAGAACACTTTGAAAGGTAAAGAAAATGCTAGGGAAGTTATGGGATTCTTGATTTCTTCCTCCATGGGCCATATCCTTGGTGTTCCTAAAACTGAAGATGGAGGAAAGCCAAACCAGAGTTGGTGATTAGCGCTCACTCCTAGGGAGCTCAGCATCCCATGAAGCGAACTCGGTACCATCCTGCATCACCTCAGAGATGGGCATTCTCTGCTCCACCAGCAGCTGTGACCCAGATGTTGAGCTTGCATGTTCCTTTCCCCCTCAAATACTCAACTCTGCCTGTGTTTCTCTGCTCCTAGTGGCGCAGTGGTTAAGAACTTGGCTACTAACCAAAAGGTCAGCAGTTCGAACCCACTGGCTGCTCCTTGGAGGCGCCATGGGGCAGTTCTACTTTGTCCTATAGGATTGCTTATGAGTCAGAATCACTGGATGGAAACAGGTTTGGTTTTTAAGAGGGCAGTCTACCAATCAAGAGATGTAATCAGCACCTGACACCTCGTGGCCAGAACTTAGAACTACAGCCACCAGGCACATTCTTCCACCTCTTCTACTCCTTATCTCCCCAAAGTGGCTGGTTTGGAAAGGTGCCTCTGTCAGTAATTTTGCACCTGATTGCATACCACTTTGTACAGTTCTTCTGTTGTTTCATTCTTTTATATATCTACGTATAATTTCTCCCCTTGCATTTACTGCCTAATGTTTTCAAAAAGGAGTCTATCCCTGTCTCCACTTCCTCAACCTACATTTATTCCTCAATGCTCTGAAAAACGTTGCCAGTGACACCTCAAATGCCAAATCCAATGGTGTCATTTTCTTGCCTCACTGCAGCATTGACACAACCCCTCCTTGACAATTTCCCCTTGGCTTCTCCTCTGTATCTCAACACTACTTTTACTTTCTTTTTCTGACTTCATTTTCTTCATTGTCCCTTAAACATTGGAATTTGTGAGGTCTGTATTAGGCAGCTTCTCTTCTCCTTGGGCAATTCATTCACTCCCATCATACTGATCCCTCCAAAATTTATAGCCCAGCTTCTCTCTTGTGCTCCAGAACTATAATTCCAAGTGGATAACCTGGATAACCCCAAGGTACCTTAATCACTCCGTGTCCTAAAATGAATTCCTCATCTTTTCCCCAAACTCCTTTTCTTACCTTTTCTATCTCAGTTAGTACCTTTACTGTCTACCCATTTTCAAAGCCAGAAACCTTACTATAGAAATAACTTATATCCAGAATATGTAAAGAACTCCTACAACTCAAAAACAAAAAGACAATCCAATTTAAAAATGGGCAAAAGACTTGCACTGACACTTCGCAAAAGAAGACAGATGGCCAATAAGCACAATTCAACATCATTAGTTGTCAGGGAACTGCAAATTAAAACCATGAGATACCACTTTACAGCCATTAGGAAGACTAAAATTAAGACTGACAACACCAAATGTTGGCAAGGATGTAGAGCAACTAGAACTCTTATGTGTTGCTTGTGGGAGTACTACAATGGCATGACTACTTTGGAAAACTGATTGGAAGTTTCTAATAAACTTAAATATACATCTACTTATGATCCAGAACTTTCACTCTTAGGTATTTATCCAAGATAAAGAAATATACATGTCTACACAAAAATATGTACATGAATGATTATAGCAGCTTTATTCATAATAGCCCTGTGATGGTTAAGGTTTTGTGTCAACTTTGCTGGGCCATGATTCTCAGTGGTTTGGCAGTTATGATGTAGTCTGGCAGCTGTGTGATGATGTAATCACCTCTGTAATGAGATCTGATATAAAGTAATCACCTCCATGATGAGATCTGCTATAAGCAGCAATCAGTTGAAGGGGAGTTTCCTTGGGGATGTGGCCTGCATCCAATATATGTGGACTTTCTGGCAAAGCATGCTGGTTTTTGCTTGCTCTGGATCCTCAGCTGACCTCTGGTTCTTGGGACTTGAGCTAGCAGCTTACCTGCCTGTCTTGGGATTTATCAGCCTCTGCAGCCTGTGAGCCAGAGGCCTGCTGTCTGACCTGCCAAACTTGGGTTCACTAGCCCTTTCAGCTACTTGAGTCAGGAGAAGCCTCCAGCCTGACCCATGGACTTGGGACTTCCAGCCTCTACAACCTCGTGAGCCATTTCCTTGATACAAATCCCTCTCTCTCTCTGTGTACGTGTGTGTGTGTGTGTGTGTATATATATATATATATATGTGTGTATGTATATATACCTTCACTGGTTTTGCTTCTTGAGAGAAACCAGCCTAAGACAAGCCCCAAACTGGAAACAACCCAAATTCTACTAACAAGAGAATGGACCAAAAAAAAAAAAAAAAGGGGGAGTGGAGGTGTATTCGTGTAAGGGAATGCAATTAAATAATAAAAAAGAATAAATTACTGATACATGCAACAACATGGATGAATTTCATGAACATGTTGAACAGAAGAAGCCAAACACAAAAGAAAATATATTGTATGATTCCATTTATACGAATTAATATAAATTAGCAAAACTCGACATTAGAAAAAATACATCCGAATAGACCAATAACCATGAAATTTTAGAAATTATCAAAAAATTATTCTCTTGAAAGTCTCCAGGTCCTGGTAGTTACACAGATGACTTCTATCAAACTTTAAAGGTCAGAATTGTTCTACACTTTCAAAAAATACTGCAGTAAAGCACATTTATGTCTAGAGTATGCTGCCTAAAATGGAATACAAACAGTAAAAACTGAACCTAATTCTATTAGAAAAGCATGACACAACCAGACAGAGGAGGGTGGGGACAGAAAAAACTAACCTAAGTAATTTAGAAAAACTGTATTTTGACTGCATAATGTAAGACTAAAGACAAAAAGAACTGTATGCACACACTGTACTCTAGTTAGTCTGTTTCTCACAGGGGTATGGGTTAGCAATTCTGAAACTCCTTTATGTATACACTAAGATTGAACAAATATATAAATACATTGTAAATAATGAGAGCCAGTTTTCTCACTGTTGGAGAAAGAAATTACAAATAGGAAAGGTGGAAGACTAGAAAGAATCTGGTGGTGTTAATCTGAAGTCAGCGATATCAGTATGTACTCATGATTTTTGATAGATGGATAGATAGAGATGTGTGTGTGTGTGTGTTTCCTAGTTCTGTCCACTGAGAGGGCCTAGAATTAATGACATCCCAGTAGCAATGAGCACATCTTACATCCAGATCTTGGTTTCTAAATAAAAGAAACCAGGGCTCATTTGAGAAATGGCTGATTGAAGGGCCAAGACAGGGAAAGAATAAGATGAATCTAAAATATCTTGCAGTACTAGAAAGAAAAGAAGTGCTCAAAAATGATGAAGGCTTGTCAAAAAAACATAGAGGTGAACTTGAAGGGTTCCCGATGGCCAGATCTAGGGTAATTTGAGCAGCATAATACATAATATAGCTATGAATTATAACCTGTAGAATAAAATAAATACCCATGAGTCCATATTGACATTTAAAAAATTGAATAAGTAAATGGGGGAGAAGAGACAACCTCTCCTTACAGTAGAATTCTAGTTAAGCATAGAAGGAGTAATAGAAATAGAAAACCTCCATTTGGTAAACATCACAGTAATAATTCTTTTTTTTTTTTTAAGTTGTATTTTAGATGATTAACAGAGCAAATTAGTTTCTCATTAAACCATTAAAACACATATTGTTTTGTGACATTGGTTGCCACCCCCGTGACATGTCAACACTCTCCCCTTGTCCACCTTGGGTTCCCTGTTACCAGCTTTCCTGTCCCCTCCTGCCTTCTCGTCCTTGCCCCTGGGCTGGTGTGCTCATTTAGTCTTCTTTTGTTTTATGGGCCTGTCTAATCTTTGGCTGAAGAGTGAACCTCAGGAGTGACTTCAATGCTGAGTTAAAAGCGTGTCCAGGGGCCATACTCTTGAGGTTTCTCCAGTCTCTGTCCGACCAGTAAGTCTATCCTTTTTTGGGGGGGAATTAGAATTCTTGTTCTACATTTTTCTCCAGGTCTGTCTGGGACCCTCTGTTGTGATCCTTGTCAGAGCAGTCGGTGGTGGTGGTAGCTGGGCACCGTCTAGTTGTGCTGGACTCAGTCTGGTGGAGGCTGTGGTAGTTGCGGTCCATTAGTCCTTTGGACTAATCTTTCCCTTGTGTCTTTGGTTTTCTTCATTCTCTCTTGCCTGACGGGGTGAGACCAGTGGAGTATCTTAGATGGCCACTCACAAGCTTTTAAGACCCCAGACGTCACTCACCAAGGTAGGATGTAGAATATTTTCTTTATAAACTATGTTATGCCAATAGAGCTAAATGTTCCCCGAGACCATGTTCCCCAGCCCTAAACCCAGTAATTCAGTCCCTCAGGGAGTTTAGATGTGTTTATGGAGCTTCCGTGACCTTGCCTTGGTCAAGTTGTGCTGGCTTCCCCAGTATTGTGTACTGTCTTACCCTTTACAGTAATAATTCTAATTCTTGCAGGCAAGAATCATCACTGAATGCTAATTCAAGTGGGCAAAGGTATGATGATAAATGGAATATCTGAATAGTCTTAAAGTAGCTCCCCACAAGATATTTGCTCATTACAAAGGGAAAAACATTGACTTTACAGTGGAGAAAGCTGGCAGACACTACATGTCTTAGCAATAAAGTGCTGCTATAACATTAGTACCACAAGTTGATGGCTTTAACAAAGAAATTTGTTCTCTCACAGCTTAGGAGGCTAGAAGTCAAATTCAGGAGTGGCTTTCTCTCTCTGTCAGCTCTGGGGGAAGGTCCTTGTCATCAATCTTCCCCAGTTGAAGAGCTTCTCAGCCCAGGAACCTCAGGTCTAAAGGACATGCTATTCTCCTGGCTCTTCTTTCTTGGTAATGTGAGATCCCCCTGTCTCTCTGCTTGCTTCTCTCTTTTATATCTCAGAAAGATTGATTTAAGACTCAACCTATGTGAAATGGTACAACCACTTTGGAAATCTATTTGGCGCTTCCTTAAAAAGCTAGAAATAGAAGTACCATGCGATCTACCTATCCTGCTCCTTGGAATATATCCTAGAGAAATAAGAGCCATCACATGAATAGGTATATGCACACCCATGTTCATTGCAGCACTGTTCACAATAGCAAAAAGATGGAAACAACCTAGGTTCCCATCAACAGACAAATGGATAAACAAATTATGGTATATCCACACAATGGAATACCACGCAACGATAAAGAACAATGATGAAACATCTTATAACATGGAGGAAGCTGGAGGGCGTTATGCTGAGTGAATTTAGTCAGTCCCAGAAGGACAATTATTGTACAAGACCACTATTATAAGAACTCAAGAAAAGGTTTAAACACAGAAGACAACATTCTTTGATGGTTATGAGGGTGTGGAGAGAGGGTGAGCGTTATTCACTAACTAGACAATGGACAAGTATTATCTTAGGTGAAGGGAGGACAGCACACACTACAAGGGAAGTCAGCACAACCGGACTAAACCAAAGCTAATAAGTTTCCTGAACACAGTCAAACACTTTGAGGGACAGAGCAGCAGGGTCAGGGATCTGGGGACCATGCTTTCAGGGGATATCTAGGTCAATTGGTTTAACAAAGCTTATTAAAAAAACGTTCTGCATCGTACTTTGGTGAGTGGCGTCTGGGGTCTTAAAAGCTTGCAAGTGGCCATCTAAGATGCATCAATTGGTCCCAACCACCTGGAGTAAAGGAGAATTAAGAACACCAAAGACACAAGGAAAGTATTAGCCCAAGAGACAGAAAGGGCCACATAAACCAGAGACTTCATCAGCCTGAGACCAGAAGAACTAGATTGTGCCTGGCTACCACCAATGACCGCCCTGACAGGGAACACAACAGAGAGTCCCAGATGGAGCAGAAGAAAGATGCAGTGCAGAACTCAAATTCTAGTAAGAAGACCAGACTTAATGGTCTGACTGAGACTGGAGGAACCCCAGAAAGCATGGCCCCTGGATTCTCTATCAACCCAGAACTAAAACAATTTCCGAGGCCAACTCTTCCGACAGGGATTGAACTGGACTGTGGGACATAAAGTAGTACTTATGAGGAGTGTGCCTCGTAGCTCAAGTAAATACAAGAGACTAAAGGGACAGCTTCTGTCCAGAGGTGGGATGGGAAGGCAGAGAGGGTTAGGAGCTGGTTGAATGGACATGGGGTATCAGGGGTGGAAAGGAGGAGTGTGCTGTCACAGTAAAGGGAGAGCAATTAGAGTCACATAACAATGTATGTATAAATTTTTACATGGGAGACTAACTTGAAATGTAAACTTCATTTAAACTACAACAATTAAAAAAAAAAGACTCAATCTAGTTGACTGAGTTCTGCCTCATTAACATAACTGTTTCTAATCCTGCCTCATTAACATCATAGAGGTAGGATTTATGACATATAGGAAAATCATAGCAGGTGACAAAATTGTGGAAATCACACAATACTGGGAATCATGGCCTAGCCAAGTTGACACACATTTTTGGGTGACACAATTCAATCCATAACACTACCTTAACCAAGTGAACAAAGTTAACATTACCATAATGAGATATAGCAGCTTCATTTACCTCATGATTTGATACATTGAAAAAGGCACAACAGAATTTCTGTGGGATTCTTGCTGAAGATGCATGACCTCAATCTAATCATGAGAAAACACCGGAGTAACCCAAACTGAGGGACATTCTACAAAATAACAGGCCAGTATTCTTCAACAGTGTCAAGGTCAAGAAAGACACAGACTGACGTACTGTCACAGATTGTCACACAACAATTAAATACAATGAGGGACTCTGGATTGGATCCTGGAGCAGGATAAGGACATTAGTGGGACAACTGACAAAATTGGAATAAGGTCTGTAAATTAGTAATATCATATCAATGCTAATTTCCTGGTTTGAGTAAGCATATGACGTAATGTGAGATGTTAACATTTGGGGAAGCTGGATAAAAGGTAAATGGGAACTCTATTTTTGCAACATTTTTGTAAATCTAAAATTATTTCAAAATATAAAGTTGAAAAGTTAAAACTAAAAGTTGCAAACTGTACAAACTTTTTAAAAACTTCCCAGTTCATTTTACCCTAAATGAATATTATAAAACTGAAAAAGAATACTACAGGCCCATCTTCTCCATGATGCAGATATAAAACCCGAAATAAGTACAAATCGTATTCAGCTTTTAATTAAAATAATAATATGCTGGGTTTGTTCAAGGAATGCTGACGTCCTCGATGAGCATAAAGGGGACTCAGACATACTAGATGCTTCAGCAGGACTGGTCACCCACAACCATCTGCCTGTATGCATTGATGTGCTTAAAAGTCAGGGGTTGGGAGGAAGGCTTACGAGTGGGCCCTGGGGTGCAAGATAAGGACTGGACTCCAGTGGAAGCACCAGAATGTCAACATAGGATAGGCTTTGTTGTTATTATTAGTTGCCATCCAGTCGGCTTCAACTCATGGTGATCCCACTTACAACAGAATGAAATGTTGCTCAGTCCTATGCCTTCTTCACAATCATTGGAATGCTTGAGTCCATTATTGTTGCTACTATGTATTTTGAGTGTCTTCCAACCTAGGGTGCTCATCTTCTAGCACTATAGAGGACAATATTCTGTTGTGATCCGTAGGGTTTTCGTTGGCTAATTTTTGGAAGTAGATTACCAGGCTTTTCTTCCTAGTCTGTCTTAGTCTGGAACCTCCCCTGAAACCTGTTCACAGTGGGTGACCCTGCTGATATTTGAAATACCAGTGGCATAGCTTCCAGCATCAGCGTAACACACAAACCACCACAGTATGACAAACTAACAGACCGGTGGTGGAGGATAGACTTAGGGTCACTATTTTTAAACTTAGATTGTATGTTTTGAGAGGAGCTGCTGGAGTGGGGTCAACCTTCATCCTCCATTCCGCCAAAGCCTTTCCCTTGGTGGTGTTACTTAAGGAGATCTGACTTCTGTTCATCTGAACTCTCTGAGGAAAGAGCTGCAGGCAGAAGCAAAAGGAGCCATCTCAAGCGTGGGTCACAGCAGAACAACCAAGTGAGAGTGTGGAGGAGGCACACACACCTTGGCTCTGCCCCATGCGTTGTTGTTGTTAGCTGCCGTCAAATAGGCCTGAGACTCATGGTAACCCCGTGCGCAACAGAATGAAACACTGCCCTATCCACCATGCCCATGATTGATTGTGGATTGGACCATTGTGGTCCATCGGGTTTTCACTGACTGATTTTTAGAAGTAGATGGCCAGGCTTTTCTTCCTAGTCTGTCTTAGTTTGGAAGCACCACTGAAACCTGTTCAGCATCATAGCAACATGTAAGCTTCCATTGACAGATGGGCGGTGGCTGTGGATGAGGCACATTGGCTGGGAATCTAACAGGGTCTCCTGCGTGAGAGGTGAGAATTCTATCAGTGAACCACCACTGCCCTCTCTGGTGGTCCCATGCAGACTTCAGGAAAAGCATTGTCTTGAAACCACAAAGCCTTGCACACTTGGGAGCACAGGAGCCTGACCCCGGCACGGTCACCACTGTGAGACCATCCAGGGGATCCCCACAAATAACTGGGAGGCTTTCAGGGGGCTGGAGCAGGGTCAGAAACTCAGATGTCTCCAAGGGCCAAAGAGGTCATAGAAACTCATAGAGCTGGTGAGATGGTGTTCACTTAACACGTTCTGACAGTTCACAGCAGCGTTGTTTCTGCTCTGTACCTCCTGGAAAAAAACCCTGTTGAAATTTCAGTCATTTTTTCCAGGTCAATAAGTTTTTCTTTCCCCACACAGCTTTTCCAGATTCGTCCTAGAAATTCTTTCCTAGTAGCATCTTACACTGCATTCTTTCAACAGACATACTTTGCATGTTAAACATATAGGAATGCTCTTCACTTCCACCAAGAAATGTGCTCACTCCCATTTCTCTTGAATCACGTAGCTCTCTTGGCTTCTTTTATTTTTTCCACATTTGAATAGAGACATAATTACAAGAAACACTTCTCTTTGACCTCATTTCCATTCTAAGAAAAACAATAGCCCAAATGCAATGATCCTTGACCCCGATGTCAGGGGGAAAACAGAGGATGGAGACAATAGGGTATGGGGAGGATGCAAATGAGAAGGTAAATGAGGGGGCCTCTAAAAGGGGCTCTGCCCTCAGCTCCAGCCCACTATGGCCATGTGGGAATGAAGGACAGGTGTGGCCAGATCTTACCATTTTTAAAGAGAAACCCAAACCCATTGCCGTTGAGTCAAAGTCCAACTCATAGAGACACTGTAAGACAGAGCAGAACTGCCCCAGAGGGCTTCCAAGGCTGTAAATCTTTCTGGAAGAAGACTGCTACATCGTTCTCTCTTGGAACGACTAGTGGGTTCGAACCGCCCACATTTCGGTTAGCAGGCAAGCACTTAACCACTGTACCACCAGGGGTCCTAAAGAGAAACCAGAAGTTGGAATTCTTATCTGAGAGCTGCTGATTTTAAAATGCTGGCAACTAATTGAAAACAGTATTTAAAAACCCTTTGCAGGCCAAACTAGACGTGACCTACTGGCTTTCGGCTTGTGACATCTGTTTTATATTATACAGGTGGGAGCATGAAGCAGTGAAACCTGAGTTATTTCTGCTAGTATGAGCTAATTATTCCCACTGGTTCAGGAGACACTTGGTTTATACAAGCAGGTATCAATGTTAACAGTTTATTAATGTTGTCCACCACATTAATAGGACACAGGAAAAAAACCATGTAATTATCCTGATAAGATGTCCCCGATTAAAACTCGTAATGACTAGGAATAAAAAGAGAGTTTGTCAACATGATAAATAACATCTATCTCAGTCCAACAGATAATGTGATATTTAGTGATGACCTGGAGCCCCGGTGGTGTAGTGGTTAAGATTTTGGCTGCTAACCAAAAGGTAGGCAGTTTGAATCCACCAGCCGCTCCTTGGAAACCCTGTGGGGCAGTTCTACTCTGTCCTATAGGGTCGCTATCAGTCGGAATCCACTGGATGGCAACAGATTTGGTTTTTGTTTGGTTTTTTTTTTTCAGTGAAGACCTGGAACAGAGGGCAGATACAATCCTTATTAATAAAGGCCATCCTATGAAAACGAGCAAAACAGGAATGCTCACAATTACGAATAGTATTGACAATATCCTGAAACTCAAGGCAGAGCAATAAGAGAGGAAAAATAAATAAGAGCCATAAATTTGGGAAGGAAGGGTCAAGTTTATCATCATTTGCAAATGATTTCACTGTCTACCTGAGAAACCCTAGCTAATGGACTGAGGGATATTTAGAACTAATAAGAGCGTTCAGTAAAGTAAAGCTGGACCCAAAAGTAAATATATGAAATGTAATCGTTTTTTATATATCAGCAATGACCAAATGCAAAGTAAAATAGAAGATAGAGCTCATTCACCCCAGCCTGGAGATAGGAAATTCAAAGGACCCAGAATAGCCAAAACAATTTTTAAAAGGAAGAATAAAGTTGGAGGACTTGCACTTCAACTTATTCCAAAGCTATGGTATGATAATCAAAACGGTGTGATACTAACATAATACGGACTTATAGGTCAATGCTATGGGGTAGTTCTACTCTGTCCTATAGAGTCACTATGAGTTTGAATCCACTTAACAGCAACGGATATAGAGCAATGGAGTAAAATTAACAATTGAGAAATAAGCCCTCACATTTGCAGTCAATTGATTTTTGACAAGAGTGCCAAGACAATTCAGTGGGGGGAAGAATAGTCTTTCAATACATGGTGCTGGGATAACTGGATATCCATATGCAAAAGAATGAAGTCTGGCTCCTACCTCACACCATATACAAAAGTTAACTCAAAATGGATTACAGACCTAAATGTAAGAGCTAAGACTATAAAACCCTCAGAATAAAACACAGAGGTAAGTCTCTGTCATCTTGGAATTGGCAATGGTTTCTTGGATATGACATCATAAGCACAAGCAACAAAAGAAAAACTAGATAAACTGGACTTCATCAAAATTAAAAAATTTTGTGCTTCAGAGGACACCATCAAGAAAGTGAAAACATGACGGCTGGGGACCACAACTACCACAGCCTCCACCAGGCTGAGTCCAGTACAGCTAAGATGGTGCCCAGCTACCACCACAGACTGCTGTGACAGGGATCACAACAGAAGGTCCTGGACAGAGCTGGAGAAAAATGTAGGACAAAATTGTAACTCACAAAGACCAGACTTACTGATCTGATAGAGACTGGAGAAACCCCGAGAGTATGGCCCCCGGACACCATTTTAACTCAGCACTGAAGTCATTCCTGAAGTTCACCCTTCAGCCAAAGATTAGACAGGCCTATAAAACAAACAATAACATCTGTAGTTCAACCATGTATACGAGACTAAATGGGCACACCAGCCCGAAAGCAAAGACGAGAAAACAGGAGGGAACAGGAAAGCTGGACACATGGAAATGGAGAACTCGAGGTCGAGAAGGGAAGAGTGTTGACACATCATGGGGTTGGCAACCAATATCACAAGACAATACGTGGATTAATATTTGAGAATTTACTCTGTAAACTTTCACCTAAAGCACAATAAAAAATTTAAAAAAGACAAATCACATAATGGGAGAATATTTTTGCAAATCATATAGCTGATAAGGGATTTATATCTATAGTATATAAAAACATACATCGCTTAATAATAAAAAGACAAATAACTCAATGAAAAAAATGGGCAAAGGAGCTGAACAGACATTTCTCCAAAGAAGATACACAATGAAAAATAAGCACATGAAAAGAGTTGGACACCATTAGTCATCAGGGAAATGCAAATCAAAACCACGAGGAGATACCACTGGACACCCACTAGGATGGCTAGGATCAAAAAAATCAGAGAATAATCAATATTGGCAAGGATGTGGAGAAATCAAAACTTTCATACACCGCTCGTGGGAGTATGAAATGCTGCAGCCACTTTGGAAAGTAATCTGGCAGCTCCTCAAACAATTAAACAGAGTTGCCAAATGACCCGGCCATTCATTCCAAGAGAAATGAACACGTGTGTCCACACAAAAATGTGTACATGAGTGTTTATAGCAGCATTATCCGTAATAACCAATAGGTGGAAACAATCCAAATGTCCATCAGCTGATGAAATGATAAACAGAATATGGTATGCCCATACAATAGAATATTATTTGGCCATAAAAAGGAATTAAATTACTATTAAAAAAAGGTTACCATCAAGTTGATTCCAACTCATGGTGACCCCGTGTCTTACAGAGTAGAACTGAGCTCCGTAGGGATTTTTTTGACTGTAATCTTTATGAAAACAGATCACCAGGCTTTTCTTCTGTGGTGCCACTGGATGGATTTGAACCACCAACCTTTCGGTTAGTTGAGTGTAAACTGTGCCACCCACGGACCCTCTGAAGCTACTATAAATCTTCAGTAATCACGACAGTGTGGTATTGGCAAAAGATAAATAGATCAATGGAACAAAATCGCCCAGAAATAGACCAAAAAAATACGGTCAACTAGTCTTTGACAAAGGAGCAAAGGCAATTCGGTGGAAAAAGGATAGTCTTTTCAACAAATGGTGATGGAAAAACTGGATAGCTTCATGCAAAAAAAAAAAAAAAGAATCTAGACACTGACCTTACACCTTTCACAAAATTATCTCAAAATGGATCACAAAACTCAATGTAAAATGCAAAACTATACAACTTCTAGAAGATAGCGTAGGAGAAAATCTAGGTGACCTTCGGTTTGGTCCTGAATTTTTAGATAAAATACAAAAGCACAATCTGTGAAAAAATTGTTTAGTTAGACTTCATTAAAATGGTACAATTTAATGGAAATACCATACGATCCAGCAATCCCACTCCTAGGAACATAACCTAGAGAAATAAGAGCCTTCACAGGAATAGACATATGCACATCTATGTTCATTGCAGCATTGTTCACAATAGTAAAAAGGTGGGAACAACCTAGGCACCCATCAACAGATGAATGGGTCAACAAACTGTGGTACATACACACAATGGAATACTATGCAAATGTAAGCCACACGCCCAAGGAAAATTCCTTTCAACTGATTGGCTGCTCACAGCAGATCCTATCATAGAGGTGATCACATTACATCAAATCTCATCATGGAAGTGATCACCTCATCATACGACTACCAAACTACATCATAACTGCCAAACCACTGAGAATCATGGCCCAGCCAAGTTGGCACACAACCTTAGCTATCACAATGGACTTTAGTTAATAATAATGTTTATCAACACTGGTTCATCAGTTGTAGCAAATGTACCACACTAAGGCAAGATGTTAATAATAGGAGAAACTGTGAGGGTGGTAGAGGGAGCATAGGGGAACTCTCTGTACTATCTACTCAATTGTCTATAAACCTATATAATTGCTCTAAAAAATAGTCTGTTAATAATAATAAACAAATGAAATACTGATACATGCTAACATGCGTGAGCCTTGAAAACATTGTCCTAAGTGAAGAAAACAAGTCACAAAAGACCACATATTACATGATTTTATCCATATGAAATGTCCAAAAACCTGTTGCTGTCAAGTAGATTCTGACTCATAGCGACCCTATAGAGCAGAGGAGAAATGCCCCATAGGGTTTCCAAGGAGCAACTGGTGGATTCAAACTGCCAACCTCTTGGTTGGCAGCCAAGCTCTTTAAGCACTGCACGCCTAAGACTCCATGAAATGCCCAGTACAGGCAAATCTACAGAGGCAGAAGGTACATTTGTGGTTGCTTAAGGCCGGGGGAAGGGAGAAGTGGGGGTGATAGCTAAAAGGTACAGGCTTTCTTTTTGTTTTTTCCTTTTTTTTTTTTATTGTTGTGCTTTAAGTGAAAGTTTACAATTCAAGTTAGTCTTTCATACAAAAATTTATACGTACAGTATTATGTGACCCTGGTTGCTCTCCCTATACTATGACAGCACACTCTTCCTTTCCACCTCAGATTTCCGGTGTCCATTCAAATAACTCCTGACCCTCTCAGCCTTCTCATCTCGCCTCTGGACAGGAGCTGCCCATTAGTCTTATGTATCTACTTGAGCTAAGAAGCACACTCTTCATGAGTATCATTTTATGTCCCATAGTCCAGTCTAATCTTTGTCTGAAGAGTTGGCCTCGGAAAAGGTTTTAGTTTTGGGCTAACAGACAGATGTCTTCCATGGTCCCTCCAGTCTCAATCAAACATAAAGTCTGGTCTTCTAACTAGAATTTGAGCTCTGCACCCTACTTTTCTCCTGCTTCCTCAGGAACTCTCTGTTGTGTTCCCTGTCAGGGTGGTCATTGGTGGTAGCCGGGTACCATCTAGTTCTTCTGATCTCAGGCTGATGAAGTCTCTGGTTTATGTGGCCCTTTCTGTCTCTTGGGCTAATACTTTCTTGTATCTGTGGTGTTCTTCATTCTCCTTTACTCCAGGTAGGAGTATCTTAGATGGCCGCTCACTAGCTTTTAAAACCCCAGACAACACTCACCAAAGTGGAATGCAAAATATTTTCTTAAAAAACTTTGTTATGCCACAGTTTATAAAGACAATGTTCTGCATTCTACCTTGGTGAGTAGCGTCCGGGGTCTTAAAAGCCTGTGAGCAGCCGTCTAAGATACTCCACTTGTCTCACCCCTTCCGGAGCAAGGGAGAATGAAGAGAGTAGGACACAAGGAAAAGATTAATCCAAAGGACTAATGGACAACAGCTACCAAGGCCTCTGCCAGACTGAATCCAGCACAGCTAGATGGTGCCCGGCTACTACCACTGACTGCTCTGACTGGGATCACAACAGAGGGTTCTGGAAAGAGCTGGAGAAGGATGTAGAACAAAATTCTAACACACAAAAAAAGACCAGATTTACTGGCCTGACAGAGACTGGAGAAACCCCGAGAGTATGGCCCCCGGACACCCTTTTAGCTCAGTGGTAAAGTCACTCCCGAGGTTCACCGTTCAGCCAGGACTGGACAGCCCCATAAAACAAAAGAGGACTAATGAGGCACAGCAGTCCAGGGACAAGAAGGCAGGAGGGGACAGGAAAGCTGGTGATAGGGAACCCGAGGTTGAGAAAGAACAGTGTTGACATGTTGTGGGGTTGTTAACCATTTTCATAGGGCAATATGTGTACTAACTGTTTAATGAGAAATTATTCTGTTCTGTAAACCTTCATCTAAAGTACAAAAAAAAATTATCTCTGTGAGATCAAATTGACAACAGCAACTCAAATGGTTTGATGGGAAGCCTAGGGGCCAGTGAGTTGAGGATAATGGTGATGGAATAATTTGGAAAAGGATAGTGAGAATAGCAGCACAACTGGAAAAACGTAATCGATGTCACTGAATTGTACATGTAGGAATTTTTGAAATGGTGTATCTTTGGCTATGTATATTTTCACCAAAAAAGAAAAAAGGTCCTCCAAGGTCGAGAAGGGAGAGTATTAACATGTTGTGGGTTTGTTAACCAATGTCACAAAACAATATGCGTACTGACTGTGTAATGAGAAACTATTCTGTAAACCTTCACCTAAAATACAATAAAAATAATTAAAAAAAAAAAACTTTGTTATGCCAGTTAACCTAGATGTCCCCTGAAACAATGGTCCCCAAAGCCCTGCCCCTGCTACTCTGTCCCTCAAAGTGTTTGATAGTGTTCAGGAAACTTCTTAGCTTTAGTTTAGTCTGGTTGTGCTGATTTCCCCTGTAGTGTGTGCTGTCCTTCCCTTCACCTAAGATAATTCTTGTCTACCATCTAGTTAGTGAATACCCCTCTCCTCCCTCCCGACCCTCATAACCATCAAAGAATGTTTTCTTCTGTGTTTCAACCTTTTCTTGAGGTCTGATAATAGTGGTCTTGTACTATTTGTCCTTTAACAACTAACTAAATTCACTCATCATAATATCTTCCAGGTTCCTCCATGTTATGTTTCACGGATTCGTGGTTGTTCTTTATAGTTGCGTAGTATTGCATTGTGTGAATATACCATAATTTGTTTATCCATTCATCTGTTGATGGGCACCTAGGTTGTTTCCATCTTTTTGCTATCATGAACAATGCTGCAATGATCATGAGTGTGCATATGTCTATTCATGTGACGGCTCTTAATTCTCTAGGATATATTCCAAGGAGGAGGATTGCTGGATCCTATGGTACTTCTATTTCAGCTTTTTAAGGAAGCGCCAAATTGATCTCCAAAGCGGTTGTACCATTTCTCATTCCCACCAACAGTGTATAAGTGTGCAAGTCTCTCTGCAACCTCTCCAGCATTTATTATTTTGTGTTTTTTGGATTAATGCTAGCCTTGTTGGCGTGAGATGATATCTCATCATAGTTTTGAGCTGCATTTCTCTAATGGCTAATGATCGTGAGCATTTCCTCATGTGTCTGTTAGCCACCTGAATGTATTCTTTGGCGAAGTGCCTGTTCATATCCTTTGCCCATTTTTTAATTGAGTTATTTGTCTTTTTGTTGTTGAGGTTTTGCAGTATCTTGTAGATTTTAAAGAATAGACCCTGGTCGGATTTGTCATACCCAAATTTTTTTTCCCAGTCTGTAGGTTGTCTTTTTACTCCTTTGCTGAAGTCTTTTGATGAGCGTAAGTGTTTGATTTTTAGGAGCTCCCAGTTATCTAGTTTCTCTTCTGGTGTTTGTGCATCGTTACGTATGGTTTGTATTCTGTTTATGCCATGTATTAGGGCTCCTAGCATTGTCCCTGTTTTTTCTTCCATGATCTTTATCATTTGAGATTTTACATTTAGGTTTTTGATCCATTTTGAGTTAGTTTTTGTGCATGGTATGAGGTATAGGTCTTCTTTCATTTTTTTGCTGATGGATATCCAGTTATGCCAGCACCGTTTGTTAAAGAGACTGTCTTTTCCCCAATTAACAGACTTTGGACCTTTGTCAAATATCAGCTGCTCATAGGTGCATGAATTTATGTCTGGATTCTCAATTCTGTTCTATTGGTCTATGTATCTGTTGTTGTACCAGTACCAGGCTGTTTTGACTATGGTGGTGGTATAATAGTTTCTAAAATCAGGTAGTGTGAGGCCTCCCACTTTGTTCTTCTTCTGGAGTAATGCTTTATTTATTCAGGGCCTCTTCCCTTTCCATATGAAGTTGGCAATTTGTTTCTCCAGCTCATTAAAAAATGATGGTGGAATTTGGATCGGGATTGCATTGTCTCTGTAGATCGCTCTGGGTAGAACTGACATTTTCACAATGTTGAGTCTTCCTATCCATGAGCAAGGTATGTTTTTCCACTTACGCAGGTCTCTTTTGTTTTCTTGCAGTAGTGTCTTGTAGTTTTGACTATAGAGGTCTTTTACATCTCTGGTTAGATTTATTCCTAAGTATTTTATCTTCTTCGGGGCTATTGTAAATGATATTGATTTGGTGACTTCCTGTTCCAAGTTCTCTTTGTTGGTGTAGAGGAATCCAACTGATTTTTGTATGTGTAGCTTGTATCGTGATACTTTGCTGAAATCTTCTACTAGTTTCGGTAGTTTTCTTGTGGATTCTTTGGGGTTTTCTGTGTATAAGACCACAGCATCTGCAAATAGAGATACTTTTACTTCTTCCCTACCAATTTGGATGCCCTTTCTTTCTTTTTCTAGGCTAACTGCTCTGGCTAGGACCTCCAGCACAATGTTGAATAAGAGTGGTGATAAAGGGCAACCTTGTCTGGTTCCCATTCTCAAGGGGAATGCTTTCAAAGTCTCTCCATTCAGGATGATGTTGGCTTTTGGCTTTGTATAAATGCCCTTGATTATACAGAGGCATTTCCCTCCTATTCCTATTTTGTTGAGAGTTTTTATCATGAATGGGTGTTGGATATTGTCAAATGCCTTTTCTGCATCGATTGATAAGATCGTGTGGTTCTTGTCATTTATCTTTTTATGTGATGGATGATATTGATTGTTTTTCTAATGTTGAACCATTCCTGCATACCTGGTATGAATCCCACTTGATCATGTAGAATTATTTTTTTTGATATGCCGTTGAATTCTATTGGCTAGAATTTTGTTGAGCATTTTTGCGTCTGTGTTCACAAGGGATATTGATCTGTACTTTTCTTTTTTTGTGGTGTCTTTCCCTGGTTTTGGTATCAAGGTGAGGCTGGTTTCATAGAATCAGTTTGGGAGTATTCCATCCTTTCTATGCTCTGAACTACCTTTAGTAGTATTAGTGTTAACTCTTCTCTGAAAGTTTGGTAGGTTTCTCCAGTGAAGCCATCCTGGCCAGGGCTTTTTTTGTTGTTGGGAGTTTTTTAATTACCTTTTTAATCTCTTCTTTTGTTATGGGTTTATTTAGTTGTTCTACTTCTTATTGTGTTAATTTAGGTAGGTAGTGAGTTTCTAGAAATTTGTCCATTTCCTCTAGGTTTTCAAATTTGTTGGAGTACAATTTTTCATAGTATTCTGTTATGATTCTTTTAATTTCAGTTGGATCTGTTGTACTATCACCCATCTCATTTCTTATATGGGTTATTTGCTTCCTCACCTGTTTTTCTCTTGTCAGTTTGGCCAGTGGTTTATCGATCTTGTTGATCTTTTCAAAGAATCCGCTTTTGGTCTTGTTAACTCTTTCAATTGTTTTTCTATTTTCTATTTCATTTAATTCTGCTCTAATTCTTATTATTTCCTTTCTTCTGGCACCCGAGAGCTTCTTTTGCTACTCTTTCTACTTGTTCCAGTTGTAGGGTTCATGTTTTGATTATGGCCCTTTCTTCTTTTTGGATGTGTGCGTTTATTGCTATAAACTGACTCTGAGAACTGCTTTTGCTGTGCTTCAAAGGTTCTCATAGGATGTGTTTTCATTCTTGTTTGACTCTATGAATTTCTTTATTCCATCCTTAATTTCTTCTATAACCCAGTAGTTTTTGAGCAAGTGTTGTTCTGTTTCCATGTGTCTGATTTTTTTTCCTTGCTTTTTCTGTTATTGATTTCTACTTTAATGGCTTTATGTTCAGAAAAAATGCTTTGTAATATTTCAATGCTTTGGATTCTGTTAAGGCTTGCTTTATGGCCTAATGTGTGCTCTATTCTGGAGAATGTTCCATGTG
This sequence comes from Dugong dugon, assembly GCA_030035585.1. Classification (NCBI taxonomy): domain Eukaryota; kingdom Metazoa; phylum Chordata; class Mammalia; order Sirenia; family Dugongidae; genus Dugong; species Dugong dugon. The sequence continues at coordinate 59,365,175 of CM057470.1, forward strand.
CATTGGAAATGAAAGGCTGTTGGGTGGAGTGTTTGGTATATGTCTATGAGATCAAGTTGGTTGATTGTAGCATTTAGATCTACTGTGTCTTTATTGAGCTTCTTTCTGGATGTTCTGTCCTTCACCAAAAGTTGTGTGTTGAAGTCTCCTACTGTTATTGTGGAGCTCTCTCTCTCTCTTTTCAATGCCATTCGAGTTTGTTCTATGTATTTTGGAGCCCCGTCATTGGGTGCATAAATATTTATTATAGTTATGGCCTCCAGGTGTATTGATCTTTTAATCATTATATAGTGTCCTTCCTTATCCTTTGTGGTAGATTTTACTTTAAGTCTATTTTGTCAGAGATTAATATTGCCACTCCTGCCCTTATTTGAGTGTTGTTTGCTTGATACATTTTTTTCCATCCTTTCAGTTTTAGTTTGTATGTGTCTTTAAGTCTAAGGTGTGTCTCTTGTAGGCAGCCTATAAACAGATCATGTTTTTTAATCCATTCTGCCACTCTCTGTCAGCATAATTATTGATAGGTATGAGTTCAGTGCTGTCATTTTGGTGTCTTTTTGTGTGTGTTGTTGACAGTTTCTTTGTTCCTCTTAGTTTTCTGTGATGAGTCATTTTTCTTTTCATTTTTTTCATTTGTTGTTGACTTTGTATTTGCTGAGTTTATATTTCTCTTGTTTTTTATTTTGATGTGTAGGATTGTTAATTTCCTTTGTGGTTACCTTAATATTTACCCCTATTTTTCTGTGTTTAAGCCAGTCTTTTATTTTTCTATATCGCCTTGACTTCTTCTCCATATGAAAAAAACTATGTCTACATATTTTTTAATCCCTCTTTTTTGCTTTAATGTTGTCATCTTTTACATATCAGCATCTCTGTTTCCCTATCTTCAGTGCTTTAGCTTTGATTTATTTTTGTGCCTTCCTTATCTGGGTTGATACCTGTTTGCACTGTCCTGTTTTCTAATCTTGGGTTGTTATCTGATGTTACTGATTTCTAACCAGAGGGCTCCCTTTATTATTTCTTGTAATTTTGGTTTGGTTTTTGCAAATTCCCTAAACTTCTGTTTATGTGGAAATGCTCTAATTTTGCCATCGTATTTGAGAGACAGTTTTGCTGGTATAATTCTTGGCTGGTGATTTTTTTCCTTCAAGGCTTTATATATATAATCCCATTGCCTTCTTGCCTGCATAGTTTCTGCTGAGTAGTCTGATCTTAGTCTTACTGACTCTCCTTTGTAGATGACTTTTCGTTTATCCCTAGCTGCTCTTAAAATTGTCTGTTTATCTTTGGTTTTGGCAAGTTTGATTGTAGTATGTCTTGGTGACTTTCTTTTGGGATCTACCTTATGTGGGGTTCGATGAGCATCTTGGTTAGGTATCTTCTCGTCTTTCACTAAGGGAAGTTTTCCGCCAACAAATCTTCAACAATTTTCTCTGTATTTTCTGTTATTCCCCCCCGTCCTGGTACTTCAGTCACTCGTAGGTCATTCCTCTTCATAGAGTCCCACTTAATTCTTAGAGTTTCTTCATTTTTAAAAATTCTTTACCTGATTTTTCCTCAAATAAGTTGGTGTCCAGTGCTTTATCTTCAGTCTCCCCAATTCTGACTTCTACTGCCTCAGTTCTGCTCCTATGACTTCCTATTGAATTGTCTAATTCTGAAATTTTATTGTTAATCTTCTGGATTTCTGATTGCTGTCTCTCTATGGATTCTTGCAGCCTATTAAATTTGTCATTATGCTCTTGAATAACCTTCTTAAGTTCCTCTATTGCTTTATCTGTGTGTTCTTTGGCTTTTTCTCTGTTTCTTATGATCTCCTTCCCTATCTCTTGAATAGTTCTGTATATTAATCTTTTGTATTCTGCCTCTGGTAATTCCAAGAAATTCTCTTTCTCTGGAAAATTTAATGATTCTTTATTTTGGGAGCTTGCTGAAGCCATCATGGTCTGCCTCTTTATGTGATTTGATATTGACTGTTGTCTCTGAGTCATCAGTAAGTTATTATACTTATTTTATTTTTGCTTACTGTGTCCTAGCTTCTTGTTTTATTTTGTTTTGATATGCCCAAATAGGCTGCTCGTGTGAGCTAGTTTGATTATTGGTGCCTTTGAAGCTCCAACGTCCTGTCCCCAGGTGGTTAGATCTGTTACTAAGTATGTGAGCCCAGGAGTCCATTAACTTTTCTTGTGTGAATTCAGCTCAGGTATCCAGGTAGTCAGTCACCAAGTGTGTGGTGCAGGCTCTCACTTACAGTCCTAGACAGGCATGGGTGATTGGTTTAGGCACAGGTATCTGGCTGCAGTAGGGGGTCACACACTGAGCAAGGCAGGGGGCTGATGGCTGCCCCTGAGTGTCTGGGAAGAAAGCATGTCCCTGTTCCCTAGAGTGCATAGGTGAGTGGGTTTTACAGCCAGACTATGAGTGCCCAATGCTGTTAGCTGTAAGGACTAGGGGGCACCACTTATTCTTGGACCCCTGTCGTGGGTGGCTAGGTGGCGTGGGTGGAGCCACCAGTCCTCAGGCCCTTGATATGGGCAGGTGAGGAGCCTGCTTAATGAGCAGAGCAGTGTCAAATGTCACAAACTTGCTACTTCACAGCTGGAAAAGTTGAAGTTAGACTTCAGGTATATACTTTGTTGTACCGTGGTACTGAGGGCCTGTGTTGTTGAAATGGGCCCCCACAGTTCTTTGCAGGGGTGAGAGGCACTCAAAATCCATGGACCCCTTATGCCTGTGCCTAGGTAAAGGAGTCATGCCTACCCTGAGATCCTGGCTTAGTGGAGCTGGTCGCTTATTTTTTCCCCTGTTTGTTAACTTCTTCCCTCTCCAAGGCCAGGAGAATGGCTCAGGGCATGTGACGGGTCCTACTTCCACCCCAGGGGAACTGGCAACCACTGAAGCCAGGATGGGACCCAACAAAGAGCAGGGAGGGTGGAGGTAAATGGGAGAGAAGTTTTTCCCAAATGGGGTGTTCTTTTTCTACACAGTAAGCCAGACTCAAGTACTTATCTTTAGCCAATGGAGCGCTGCTTTTCACTGGTTCTGGATGGCTGAGTAGACTCTCTGCCGCTGGGCGTCTCCCAATGTGGAAGAAGCCTCCAGAGCACCAGTGCTTGCCTCACTGTGCACCCAAGCCGATCTGGCGTGAAGGGCGCTGGCTCCCACCAGGTCAGGTCTGGCAACTCCTTCCTGCTTCCGAACTGTCTCTCCCTCCCCCTGCCACTCAGTCTGATTCTTCAACTTTGCCTTTGATGTTCAGGGCTCCTAGATTGTCATATACAATTGATTCACTTGTTTTTTCTGGGTCTTCGTTGTAAGAGGGACCACAGGAAGCATCTGACTACTCATTCATCTTGGCCCTGCCTCCAGAGTTTCTTTTTGGAGTGATGAAAATGATCTAAAATTGCCTGTAGTAATGGTTGCACATATCTGTGAATACAGTAAAAACCATTGAGCTGTACACTTTAGCTGGGTGAATTGTATGGTGTGTGATTTTACCTTAATAAAGTTTTTTATAAAAAAGAAAGAAATGCTAATGAGGAAGTCGAGAAATTGGAACTCTCATCCATTGCTGGTAAGATTGTAAAATGTTGCAGCTGCAGTGGAGAACAGTTTGGTGGGTTCCTAAAAAAGCTAACCATAGAAACACCATATGACTCAGCAATTCCACCTCTGGGTAAATACCCAAAACAATTTAAAGCAGGAACTTGAATAGATACGTGTATAACAGTGTTCATTGCAGCATTATTCACAGTAGCCAGAAGGTGAAAATAACCAAAATTTTCATCAACAGATGAACAGATGTATAAAATGTGGCTATATATACAATGGAATATTATTCAGCCATAAAGAGAAATGAAATTCTGATAGACTACAACATGGATGAACCTTGAAAACATTATGCTGTGTGAAATAAGTCAGACACAAAAGTACAAATATTTATGATACCAATTATATGAAATAGGCAAATTTATAGAGGCCAAAGTTTGTTGGTGATTACCAGGGATAGGAGGGAGGGGAAAAGGGGAGTCCTAGCTTAGGAGACCCTTAGTTTTTGTTCATGGTGATGGAATAATTTGGAAATGGGTAGTGGTGATGGCTGCACAACACAGGGAATATAATTAATGTCACTAAATTGTACACGTAAAAATGATTGAAATTACAATTTTTTATCACAATAAAAAAAGCAAGAAGTAAAAGTGAATGTCACCACAAATACTACAGACATCAAACGTATATGATGACAGTATGAATTCATTTATACCAATGTATTTGAAAATTTAGATGAAATGGACTAATTCATGGAAAACACAGCTTACCAAGACTGCCACATATAAAAGAAAATCTGACTGCTGTTAGATGTATTAAGGAAATTAAATCTATAATTAAAAACATTTCCACAAAGAAAAAAAATTGGGGAAGCAGTAAAAGCAGTAGTTAGTAGGAAATTTATAGCCTATTAAATGCTGAAAATTATTTAAGTGTTTAAGAAGTTAGGAAAATAACAACAGAATAAACAAAAAAAGAGGAGATAATAAAAATAAGAGCAGAAATCAATGAAACTGAAATCAAGTATTCAACAGAGAAAACCAACTAAAGCCAAAAGATGGTTATATGAAAAGACAAACCCATCTGGCAAGATAGTTAAGAAACAGAAGGAAAAAAATAAATAATATTAGGAACTAAAAAGGAGAAATAACTACAAATTCAGTGTAGATTACAAAAATAATAATATAATGCTTTCAACTACTTTATGCTGATAAATTTTAAAACTTAGATGAAATGGAGGGTTTTTTTCCCTAGAAAAAAATAACAAAATAAGCTCAAGAAGGAAGGAATAGAATGCTGGCAAGTTCAGTAACTTATTCAAAAATGGAAGCAGTAATTTAAAATCTTCTTATAAGAAATATCCCAGGCCCAGGCCATTTTATAGGTGATTTCTAGCAAACTTTTAAGGAACAGATCATTCAAATCTATACATTTCAGAAATTGAAGAAGAGGGAATATCCCTCAACTCATTTAATGAGAGCATTTTAACCTTGATACCCAAACTAGATAAAGATAGTAGAAGAAAAGAAAATTACAGGCAATAGCATTTGTGAGCCCAGATGAAAAAATATTAGAAAACCAAAAACGATAATACCTTATGACCACATAAGTTTACCTCGGGAATGCCAGGGTATTTCAACATTAGAAAATTCTGTCATGTTATTGAGGAACCTGAGTGGCTCAAACAGTTTGCACTCGATTACTAACCTAAAGGTTGACAGTTCAAACCCCCTCAGTGGTGCTGTGGAAGAAAGGCCTGGTGATCTGCTTCTATAAAGATTACAGCCAAGTAAACACTATGGAGCAGTTCTCTTTAACACATGGGGTCACCATAACTGAAGATCGACTCACCGGCAATGGGTTAGATTTTTGTTTTTTGTGTGGTGTCATTCATCATATTAATAGTGTAAAAAGAGAGACATCATGTAATTACCTGATTGGGTACTGAGAAGGCATTTGATAAAACTCACAATTTATGAAAATAAAGAAAACCTTATAAAATGAGGAGTAGGAGAGAACATTCTTAATCCAAACAGGGTATCTAAAAATATTATACTATAATAAGCAAACAGTTTTAATGAGGAAGCATTGGAATCATCCCCTTTAGAATCAGGTGCAAGCTACAGCATGGAGGAACCTTGGAAACTTCATGCTAAGTGAAAGAAGCCAGTCACAAAAGACCGCATAATGGATGATCCTATTTATATGAAAAGTTCAGAATAGGAAAATCCATAGAGACAGAAAGTAGGTTGGTGGTTACCTACGGTTGGGGGTGGGAGTGGGAGGAAATAAAGAGTAACTGCTGATAAGCATGGGGTTTCTTTTTGCGATGATGGAAAGATTGTGGTGATGGTTTTGCAACTCTTTGAGTGTACTAAAAACTATTGACTTGTACACTTTAAGTGGATGAATCGTACGGTATGTGAATTATATCTCAATAAATGTTTTTAAAAGCAAATGAAGTAGGATATTGCAACGAGCCGTGAATATGGAATAAAAACAAATAAATCAAGCACAAGACAAGGATGTACAATATTACCACTTTTATTCATCATTGTATTAGAGATCCTACTCAGATAGTAAGATAACTACAACAGTTCTCATTATTCTCAGATTACATGATTGTCTACATAGAAAACTAAGAAGAAACTACAGAGAAATTATTAGAAATAAGAATAGAAGTTAATAAAGTACTTGGCTATAGGGTAAGTATAATAATAATTATTCTTATAAATATAAATGTATTTATATTATATTACAGAATAAATATAAACTGTAAGAGTAAATAAAACGTACAAAACCATATGCCAAGTATCATAAAACTTCCCTGAAAGACAAGAGGACATAAATATTTGGTGAGATAGTCCATTTTCAGCAAGTATAAATGTAACAATAATTATTCTTATAAATACATTTACATTACATTACAGAATAAATATAAACTGTAAGAATAAATATAACAAAACATATAAAACCATATGTGGAATATAGTAAAAAATTTCACTGAAACACATTTAAGAGGACGTACATAATTGATGAAATATTCCATTTTCATGGATAAGTATCATAAAGATATCAGTTCTTTCCCAACTGATCCATAAGATTTAATGCAATCCCAGGGAAGCAATTCTGGAATGGAAAAGACCTCCAAAATTTTGCTCCCCCGTAAAAGCAATGAGAACACTGGTTAAAAATGTCAAAATCAACTTTTTCAGAGCTCTGGAAATTAATCAAAGGCTTTCGATAATCCAAGGAATATTTATTCACAAAACAAAAACAAAAGGCCGACTCTTCCCTAAGAGCAGTGAGCTTTGTGGTGTTTTAAACTGCCCTATTCTCATCCTTCTCTCCCCAGCTCCATGGTAAACTTGGAAACCAGCAGCCTTAAAACCATGGTAGCTGTGAAAATCAGCAACCTAGCAGCCACTAGAGAGAGCAGAACCAGTTTGGAGCATCCCCAAAAAGCCCCTTCCACAGAGAATTGTCACTATTTGACCTGTCTGGAAGCTCCCTGTAAAAGTCCCATTCATAGGGCATGCTTTTGTTTGACCCGACTCAGAGCTTGCTCAGTGAGGAAAACCCTATTCCCAGGGCATTTGTTGAAACCACTCTGCAGCAATTATTTGACAGTGCAGCTGCATAAAGCAGCAATACCAGTTGAGGCAGGCAAGAAGGTGGGCAAAAAGTTAGAAGGAAAATCTGGGGCATGAGATGTCCATAGGGGGACTTTAAAAAGCTTTGACATGTTCCTGGGGATCTAGAAGGCTGCACACATGTGTGTGGCTGTGGGCATATCTAAAAGAAACCTGAGAAGACCCTACTGTCTAGGTTTAGCTGACCTTGAGGCTCTGCACTAGCAGGAAGTGAAAGCTAGGGCAGAGTTAGAAACTGCTTGAGTATTGAAGGCATGCCCCAATGCACACACAAAGCCCCTTGTCAAAGCATGGAAGACTTATTGGACTTTTTTTGTAATTTTTCTACGTAGGTTTCTCTTTCCTCTCCTGGACTCCTCCCAGTATGGCAAGTCTGATTCTTAGTCTGTGTTGATTCAGCAAATGCCATTTGGAAGAAAAAGGCTGATGATCTCAGCTAACCTAAGACGTATTCTTCCTTCTCTGGAATTTTAGTTAATCTAGTTCTCTTGGCTTCCACAGCAATATGATGATTTTAAAAACATGATTTTGTGTAATTTATGCAGTTGTTTCTAGTTATTGCAACAGGAGCCGGCCACTACTTACTGCATTCCACTTGGAAGTGGTAGTCTCCATACGGATTGAATGTGAAAAACAAAACTTTAAAGCTTTGCAAGGAAAATACAGGAGAATATCTTTACGACAGTGGGCTAAGAAAGGATTTCTGAAGCAAGATACAAAACTCTTACTTATAAAAGAAGTTTAAAATATTTTAATCACCTTAAAATTAAGAACCTCTGTTCATGAAAAGACACTATAAAGAAAGTGAAAAAACATGTCTCAAACTTGGAGACGATATTTCCAACATAATAGAGAGGTGGTAATTTATTTCTTGGTAGTATTTACATATTTTACAATTATTTATTAAGCAATTCATATCTGCTGTATGCCCTTTTCTGAATGTATGTCATATTTCATAGTGCAACTTTTTTAAACTTCTTTGGAAGTGATCATCTTTTTCATTATGTCAACATATGCAGCAATGTTATACACCCCTTTGAGCAGGAAGCCATTTCCTCCCTTAGGTGATTGTGTCTCAGTCTACTGAGGCTCAGATCTGTCTCGCCATATTATCTTACCATTTTTCTCAAAAGGCAGCCTCATCTGCCCTGTTTGCTGGCTCCTGGGAGGAGCCCCATACACCCTCATACACTAACACCGGCAGGATTTGGGGATTCCAGATTTTGATATCTCTTCTCAAGTCACCATGTCAACTATGCATCTGTCCAGTGAAAACAGTTGTACTCATTGTCATCCTCCCCCCACTCGCCTTGCTCCTAGCTGTCCTGAGTTCCGCAGCTGCACCATGGGTCCACAGGCCCTATCTGGTTCACAGCGGAAGAGGATCTTATTAAACCAGCTCCTTTTAAACAGGGGTCCTTACTCATTTTTATGTCACAGACCCCTTGGGCAGTCCATTGAAGCCCATGAACCCCTTTTCAGAATAATGTTTTAAATGCAGAAAATAAAATACATAGGAATAAACCAATGATACTGAGTTAGAGTTTTTACATGAAAAGTTGACAATCTAGTAATTACGTGCTTCTTTATTAATGCATTAAATAACAAGATCCAATGGTGGATCCAATGGCATAATTTTGAAGTTGTGTAAGTATAAGTGATATTTTAAGTCATCTACAACAACAGTAATGTGACAAGAAAACCCCCCTTGTTTCACTGGTGACAAAGTCATGTACTGTTTGTTTCTACTACTGTGGTCTGCCGCCTACGTTCATTATTAAAGTGCTAAATGTCAGTTGGAGGTGAGCGAAAATAAAGATACAAACTTTTCCCCTCCTAAATTCAGAGAAAAGAGCCCTGGTGGCGCCGTGGTAAAGCACTCAGCTGCTAACTGAAAGCTCGGCCGTTCAAACCCGCCAGCCACTTCGCCGGAGGAAGATGTGGCAGTCTGCTTCTGTAAAGATTACAGCCTTGGAAGCTCTATGGGCAGTTCTACTCTGTCCTATAGAGTTGCTGTGAGTTAAAATTAACTCCATAGGTTAAATTCAGAGGCCTCAGGTTAAGAATGAAGTGAGAATGGGGACTATCCTCCACTAGGGGGTGCTGGTATTTTAGAAGGAGGAGCATACTCTTCCAACTAATGGAGAGTAAACTGCCCGTGACAGAAACTCCTGCCTCTGTTCTGACAGGCCTCAGAGGTGGAGTCATGCAATTTGTCTACTTTGCAGCCCCAGAGCATCTCCCCTCCCCTTCCACCCACCTCCAAACTCACATGTACGTCCTGTTGATCGTGGACCACCACTCTTGGTGTAATTGTCCCGAGCTCACCCAAAAGGCCACCTGAGGTGAACCTCTGTGGACCAGGACTCAGAGGAGTGTGCAGACACAGTGGGTGACACGCGGGGCTGCCGAGGCCTAGGTGCTCCACTATAAACACGGTCCTGATTCCAGGAATCGGGGCCAGCAGGAACCCACAGGAATACTGCAGGCTCTGCTTGGGCCCCTGCCCCCCTGCCCTGGCTGGTGGGCAGCCAGGGCTCGTAGGGATAAAAGCCAAGGAGAGAGCCACTTGCCTTCTGGAACATTCTCACCTCCAGATTTGGGATACCCTTGGGAGAGGATGAAGTTCTGCAAGTTGCCTGTACCTTGAGTGGTGATAATATGACCATTGGAGCTGCCTGTTTCTCACCGGAGCCCTGGTGGTGCAGTGGTTAAGAGCTATGGTTGCTAACCAAAAGATCAGCGGTTCAAATCCACCAGCCGCCCCTTGGAAACCCTATGTGGCAGTTCTACTCTGTTCTAGAGACTCGCTATGAGTCAGAATCAACCTGATAGCAACGGAGAATTTTTCATAGATTCCTGGGGCCTTCCTAATGCCTCTCAGAATAAGAGTAGAAACACCCTCCCTTTGGGTTTATCTGATCATATCACTATATCATCCTCCATGTGTGAAGCAGAGGAAAAAGCCATCCCCACCTAGTCCTCCCACTGCTCAGTGAGACAGCTTTGAAGTTACTTGAGAGGCAGTGTGGCTAACTGACCGAGAAAACAGGCACTGGACAATCTGAGTTAGAAACCCTAGCCCTGTACACAGCTTGATGAAGGTAAACAGTGTCATTAAAAAGTACACAAGAAAAAAGGACCTGTTAGTAATGGCTATGGCATATATAATTTTGAAACAACAGCAAAAACAACCAAAAAATACATGTGCGCGTATATGTGTATATATGTAGACATATATGTGTATAGGTATGTAGATATGGGTGTATATATAGGTGTACGCACATGTATATGTATATGTATAAGGATCTATGTGATTGTATGCACATAAATTCATATATATAATAAAGCACATAGGGGTGCAGTTATGGATACTTCTTAGACATAACCGAACACCTCGCAGGATTGGATTTCTGGGTTTGAAGGATTAGGACCATCATCTCGTGGGAAATCTCAGTCAACTGGCATAATATAGTTCATAAAGTTATGTTCTACATCCTGGTTTGGTGAGTAGTGTCTGGGGTCTTAAACGTTTGTGTGATCTCTACTCATCCTTAGTGAAAAAGAAGGGAATCAGAGACTCAAAGAAGAAACTAGTCTACAGGACAAATAGTCTGCACAAACCATGGCCTCATCCACCCTGACACTCGAAGAAGAACTACATGGTGTCCAGCTACCACCGCTGACCGTTCTAATCAGGGCCACAGTTAGATGGACTCTGATAGAATAGGAGAAAAATGTGGAACAGAACCTTGAATACCTAAAAAGAAACCAAAAAAAAAAAAAAAAATAATCAGACATATTGGACTGGTTGAGACAGGAGGACTCCCTGAGACTATTGCCCTAAGACACTCTTCAGACCTTGAACAGAAACTAACCCCTGAGGTTACCTTGTAGCTAAATAGCAAATTGGCTCAAAAGATAACATCACCCTTAAGTATTATGCTCCTTTAAAAAATCACCTATATGAGACCACACAGTCAACAATTACTTTAAAACAAAGATGAGAATGTAAGGGGGCAGGGAAATTAGAGTAATGGAAACAGAACAACCAGAACGGAAATGAGGATGTTCACCCACTGTGAAGAATGTAACCAATGTCACCGAACAATTTGTGCAGAAATTACTGAATGGGAACCTAAACCGTTGTGTAAACCTTCACCAAAAACACAATAAAATATTATTTTTTAAAAAAAGAAAAAGAGCGTAGTCAATGTCACTGTGCCAACTGTGCGTGTAGAAATTTTTGAAATGGTGTATCTTTGGCTGTGTGTATTTTCACCAAAAGAAAAAGGTTGAGAAGTTAGAGGGTTGACATGTTGTGGGGTTGTTAACCAGTGTCATAAAACAATATGTGTACTACTGTTTCATGAGAAACTATTTGTTCTGTAAGCCTTCACCTGAAGTACAATAAAATTTTTTTATCAAATTGTACACTTTAAATATATGCAATATTGTATGTCAGTTATACCTCAATTAAAGCTGCTTAAAAATAAAAAAAAATAAAAGAAACCCCAGCCCTGCCAACTATTTCTTATTTGACTTTAGGCAAGTTGTTAAACCCTCTGTATCTCTGTTTCTTCAACTCCAAAATGGAGATGATAATAGTACTCCCCTCATAAGGTTGTTACGTGGGTTAAATGAGATGATATACAGAAAAGTGACATGTATATCTGGTCTATAGTAAGTACCAAGCAAGACTTTGCTATTATTAATAATTGGCATCAATTTAATAAAATGAATAAAATACCTCAGGTAAGTCCTTCTATCCCTGCCTCCACTTAGCAGACAGACACTCCATTTTCTTTTTCAGTTCATGATTCTTGTTTTTCTCTGAGGAATTAGGCTCTCTTTCCCTTTTTTTCAGTGTCCATTCCTTTTTGCCCCAGACTACTTCCTGGTCCCTTTCCCCTGAATGACCTCTCTTGGGGAGAGTAGTGGGACAAGCACTGGAGGGGGAGTCTGAGACCTGGTTTCTGACCCTACTTTTGAACATGTGTGGCCTTGCCCAAGTCACTTCCCCTCCCTGAGCCTCAGCGAAATGTCTAGGATCCTTTCTGTGGTGGATGTGACTTCCTCAGTCTTTTATACATGTCTTGCGTGTGTGTGTGTGTGTGTAGGTACTATGTTATTCAACTCTTAAAATGCCTTGACTTTTTATCTTCACTGTGAACTGTCTCGTAGAGGTCGAGGATATGGATCCCAATGCTGGCTCTGCCACTTTCTAGCTGTGGGACTTTGGGAAAATTACTTAACCTCTCTGTGCTTCAGTTTCCTCATTTGTAAAACGAGGGTGATAATACCTTTTTTCATAGCGTTGAGGAGATTAGAAGAATTAATACCTGTAAGGCACTTAGAACAGGCTGGGTACATAGTAAGTGATCAGTTAAGTGCTGGCTATTATTATGATTTCTGGAACACTCCAAGCTGCCTTCTGGCTTATGGCCTTCACGTGTGCTGCTCCCCTTTCCTCTTTCTTCTCCTTCTCATCTCTCAGCTTTCAACTTAGATGTCACTTCCTCAGGGATGCCCAGCCCTGTGCCCAGCCCCTGGCCTATCCCAGCCTTTGTTCTACTCTCTCCTGGGGCTCCTGTGCCTCTTTGTAACGCTCGCTGGAGTTGCAATTAGATAGCTGCTTGTGTTACTGTTCGTTGAAAGTCTGTCTTTGATGCTAGGTTGTAAGCCCTATGAGAACAAGGACTGTCTGCTCAGTTACCACTTGTCCACCACAGTGCCTGGCATACAGGAGGCATTCACTAAGTGTTTGTGGACTAAATAAGCAACAGGGGCTTACAGCTGCAGGTGCATGGATGCCTGGGTGAGAAGCCACCAGGACTGTTGTCTGAATAGCAGACATCAACAGAGTTGCAGGCGTCTGACACTTTTTGGGAAGGTTTCTGGGTCCTTCATCTGTCCCTTTTAGACCAGACAGTCTGAGAGGGAATGCTTGAGGTGTCAAAACCTATGTTGTAGGTGGCCAGGTGGCCCTGAGACATCAATTGGCAGAAGTGATGGAATGTGTCCAGAAAGATGCAGCTGCCCTGCCCAAGAGAGACTCTGAGCTCGTTATGCTAAATCAGCTGCATTCCAAGAATACCAGGGAGGGGATTGGGTCATGTCATACCTGCTTCTCAGGACAAACAAGCTGAAAGTTGGCGGGGAGGTGCCATAACTGCCAAGAGAAAGGAAGGGCCGGATGCATGGGCCAAAAAAGACCCATGGCAGGTGGAGGTGGACATAATTAATGGAGCCCAGTGAGCAAGCCTGTTCTTGCCAACATGTCAAAACCGCATCCCAAGGAGCCCTGGTCTCGCTAGCTCCATCCCTGAGCAAGCAGAATGAGAGTAGCTTGGAGTTGACATGCCAAGCAAATGTACAGCATAAAGTCTCATAAGCCAGGGGTTTGGTCAGAGGCTCTGGTCCCTGTGGCTAAATCAGGATTATGTCTGTGCTGATTTACTTCCCAGCTCGGTTTCAGGAAAAGCCTCAAAAAAGACCACTGGGTTGAGCCTGAGATTAACAGGAGAGGCCCAGCCTCCCTCGGGTTCTCCCTTTCTGGACAAACAGTTAACATGAAGGAGGAAAAGCCTCCCTTCCACAGCCCGCCTCTCGCAGAAAGCCTCTTTGAGTCCTGGGTCTAGTCTCAGATAAGTATATTTGTGTGGAGTAGAGAAAAGAGAATACTTTTTACAAGTTGAGCCCCAAGTCCATCAAGAGCCAGCTTTGCTAGAAACGCCCAAAACAAGTTTGACCCTGGCCCAGTGGTTCTCAGTGGTGGTGCTATTGTTTAATATACTGGCATTTGGAAATGTGCGGACAAGTGGTTTTTGTCTTCACAATGATGGGAGAGGCACTACTATTATTTAGCAGTCAGGGGCCACAGATGTCAGACATCTGCAATGCATGACACATATGGGACAACGTATGCAACGAAGAATTGTTCTTCCTCCCTCACAACTTCTAAATGACCCACTGGACATCCATGTAGATGAAAAATCACCTGTGTTTAGACCCTAATTTTATGTTGTCTATAAACATACACACAAAACCAGTTGCTACTGAGTCAGTTCTGCAACCTCATGTGTGCAGAATAGAATTGCTCCACAGGATTTTCAAGGCTGCGACCTTTTGGAAGCAGATTGCCAGGCCTTTCTTCCGAGGTTCTTTTTAGGTGGTTGAGGGCTTAATCATTTGTGCTACCCAGAGACTCCATAAACACAAACGGTTTTTTTTTGTGTTTTTTTTTTTTTTACATTTTTTAACATACACCCCCTTTTCCCAAAGGGTAACTACTACCATGTGCTTTGTGTAGCTCACCACTTAATCAAGAATCGTTGGCCAATTTGGAAAATTGTACTTCCCTGGGCAATGCCACTCATCCTGTATCAGACCTCATTTGTTCCCGTAGTATTCTTGATAATTCTACATATAAATGTGAGCATTCGACTTTTTCACTTTGTCGTCTAATGGAATTGTGTCCAAGCATTTATACATGGAAATACTTGTAATTTTACTATAAATGACTTGATTGTTATTCTTCTTTTATATCAAGGCATTATGTTGATGTGAGAAAGAGTTTACCGGTGTAGGAAGGCTGTATCATCTACAAATTTCGTTTCAGAATGATAAAGGAAAGCATTATAAAATATTTGTTATAAAAACCCAAACCGTCCAAGTAGAGTCATTTCGGATTCATAACAAACCCACATAGGACAGAATAGAACTACCGCATAGGGTTTCCAAGGAGCGGCTGGGGGATTCGAACTGTCAACCTTTTGGCTAGCAGCCGAGCTCTTAACCACTGTACCACCAGGGCTCCAAAAGGAGAGTGCTTTTTTACAATAATTTAAAAGAAATTAACAACAACAGCAAAGGAGAGTGTCATGGAACCGTTTTCCAGTGATTGACACAGACTAGAGAAATATGCCACATTTTAGGTGATATTGCTATATACTTAAGCTCACGACCACAGCCGCAGCATTAACCAAATTGCACTGTTAGTCAATGCCCGAAATTAATTGTGCAGGGGACCCAGAGGCCATTTTCTCTGCCTGAAGTGGTGTGCCTGCGCCACCTAGTGGGACATGGGAAAGTAGCAGATCTGTGAGACAGATTAACCAAAAAAAACCCACCAAACTCGGTGCCATCCAGTCATTCCGACTCATAGCGACCCTAGAGGACAGAATGGAACTGCCCCCACAAAGCTTCCAAGGCTGTAAATCTTTATGGAAGTGAACTGCCGCGTCTTTCTTCTGCGGAGCGACTGGTGGGTTCCAACCGCCAACCTTTTGGTTAGCAGCCCACCGCTTAACCGCTGCGCCACCGAGGCTCGGTGAGCTAGATTGCAGCACTGTAATTCGCAGAAGGGTAACAATAATAACACGAATAACGACGATATCAGCCAACACTTACAGGGTGCTTACCACATGTCATCACTTTACGTGTTTTGATTCATTTAATTCTCACAAAATCCTTGTGAAGTAGTCACTGTGATTCCCATTTGCCACATGACGGAACTGAGGCACAGACAGCGTAAGTGTCTTGTTCAAGTAGCTAGGGAGAGGCAGGTTCGAGTTAGAACTCTGATGGTCTCCACCGTTGCTGCTCTTACTCACTCCACTATGGCCTTGCAAGAGACTACTCTCTAGGGGGCACTGTTCCGAGAGTCAAAGATTATGCTGAGTCTGTGGGACTATCCGCAGCCATTTATTTCACGGCAGGAGAATTGCAAAGAGAAGGAGGAAGAATAGAAAGCTAAACCTAGGTATTAGGACATGGTAAGATCCAGAACAATCTTGCCATTGTATGGACCCTAGAAATCTCTGTGAGTAAGTGTGAGGAGAAAGAGGACAATTCGTTCTTCTGGCAGATCATACCAGACCAAACCTATTGCCGTGGAGTCGATAGTGACCCTATGGGACAGAGTAGAACTGATCCATAAGGTTTCCAAGGAGCAGCTGGTGGATTCAAACTGCTTACCTTTTGGTTAGCAGCCGAGCTCTTAACCACTTCGCCACCAGGGCTCCACCTTTGAAATGGTTAAACCCTCAATTATGCTCTAGCTTCGTGAGGGCAGAGACTGTGTCTCCTTGTTCACTTCTGTATCACCAGTACTTATGCCAGGACCTGACAGGTATTGAATACTCAATAAACATTTTTTATGTAACATATTTATTGAGATATAATTCACATACCATGCAATCACTCATTTCAAGTGTACAATTCAATGGCCTTTAGCACAATCACAGAGTTGTGCAACCATCACCACAGTACATTTTTATCACCCCTCCAAAAAACACCCATAACCTCCAGCAGTCATTCCTCATTTTCTCCCAATCTTCACCCCCCAGCCCTAGACAACCACCAGTCTGCTTTCTGTCGCTATAGATTTGCCTGTTCTGGGCTTTTCATGTAAATGGAATTGTACAATATGTGGTCTTTCATGTCTGACTTCTTTCACTTAGCATAATGTTTTCAAGGCTCATCCATATTATAGTATGTATCAGTACTTATTCTTTTTTATGGCTGAATAATGTTCTAGTTTATGGATATATCACATTTTACTTATCTATTCACCAGTTAATGGACATTTGGGTTGTTTCCACCTTTGGGCTATTGTAAATAGTGTTGGTATGAACATTCATGTACAAGTTTTTGTTTGAACACCTGTTTTCAGTTCTTATGGGTATATAATTACAAGTGGAATTGCTGAGTCATATGGTAACTCTATATTTAACTTATCGGGGAACTGCCAAACTGTTTTCCAAAGTGGCCACACCATTTTACATTCTCATCAGCATTGTATGAGGGCTCCGATTTTTTCACACCCTCACCAACATTTGCCAGTATCTGTCTTTTTTATTATAGCCATCCTAGTGGGTGTAAAGTGGGATCTAACTGTGGTGGGCCCTGGAGGAGCAGTGGTGGTGCAGTGGTTAAGTGCCTGGCTGCTAACTGAAAGGTTGGAACCCATCAGCTGCTCCGAGGGAGAAAGATGTGGCAGTCTGCTTCACTAAAGATTACAGCCTTGGAAACCCTGTGGAGAAGTTCTACTTTGTCCTACAGGGTTGCTATGAGTCGGAACAGACTCCATGGCAATGCGTTTGGGTTTGGTTTGGTTTGAATATGTTCCCAGACTGTTGGAGTTGGATGGGACCACAGCAATCATCTGGCCCAATTTGTATATTTTATAGGACAAGCAATGAAGGTGAAGAGAGAAGAAGTGAGCAAACCAAGGTCAAAATTAGTAATGGAGGCAATAACAGAACTTTTTTTTTTTTTTTTTTTTAAAGAAAGTATACTAAAGCCAGATGGCCAAAAAAGATGAAAGGGTCTGAATGATGTTATCCTCTTAAAACCTAGAAGTTTCTGCAACTCTAAAAACCAGAAGACAAGGATTCAATAACTAATAACTGATGGTTATAGTTACATTCATCCATTTATGTTCTAGCCGCAGAGTGAAAGTAAGCACTTTACATTCACTGCCTCATTTAATGCTAACAGAATTGTAAGAGGAAAGGGTTATGACCTTAGAATCCTACATCTAGCTCGTGTCAGTGTATAAGTTAACAGAGAGATTGTCAGACACACAAAAAGTGCACCTCCCCTACACACTTCCTCCAGGGGTTACTCAAAGTACTATTTCAGTTGTGTGAGAAATTAATCAAAATAAGGAACTCAGGAATGAGGAAGACATCTGTTTAAAAAAATGACAGTACACAATGAAGACAGAAAAACTGAGTTAACTGTTAATGCAGTTTGCAATCTCAATACACATGTCAAAAAGTAATTCCTGAAAGAGAAGACACTTGAGGTAAAGTATTAATAATGGCCTGAAGCTAGAATCCTAGTTTATGCCAGCAAACCTGCGCCCTATGGGAACCTTGAGCTCTGCGGAGGGCTCTCGGTGCTGGCTGCGCCTGAACCGTCTCAGGTACCGGAGCTTGGAGGAGCATACGGGGGAGCGGGCGCTCTATGCCCTTCCCAGACCTCTTCCTGCGTTTCGCCTGATGAATGTGGGGTTTCTTCAACTTTCCCTCGGGTCTTCTTCAACTTTTCTGAGTTTCAGGACCGTGAATGACACATTCCCCTAGTTTTCAGTGGTGACAGTCTCTTTTATCTGTTCAGTCTTTTCAGGGGTAATTGGGGGAGGCGTGTCTGCTCGCCATCTTGAAGCAAGGGCGAAAGGACTGAGCAGAGGCTTGAAGCTCGCCCTGAGGTGATGACGGTAGGGACATAATCGCCCGTCTTCGGACAAGATTTCTCAACTCCCTCTACTCCCACCACCCAGCACCTGGTCAAAATAAAATAAAATAAAATACAAGTCCGAGATCCAACCCCCAGGGCAGCCAAAGCTAGAGTGCGTAGGATGGGTGGCCTTCTCTGGGGCTTTCGTGCTCCCCAGTTTATAGCTATCCTGTGCTCCTGTGCTCTGGATCAACTCTGCTGGAGCCGACGTGGCCGGGCGCTGGGTGGGAGCGAGTGGCGGGCTTCTGCCTGGGGCGGGCTGGGAAGCAGGGTGGCCGTGTGCTAAGGAGCCGCGATGGCCAGCCGGCCTGACACCACCTGGCGGAGTCTCGGGGAAGAATCTTAAAGGCGCGCGCTCCTCCGCGCCCCGCGCACACCGGTAGGAGCCGCCGAGAGCTCGCCTCCTTCTCTCATCGGCGCCTGGGGCGGTAAGTGCGGTCGGCCGGGCGGGAGTCCCGGACCGGCGGGGGCCGCCCACTGCGGCGCCGCGCCCGGGAAGCTCCCGCCCGGGCTGCGGGCGGGGCGGCGCCCAAGTTTTGTGAACGCCGGGAAGGGCAGATGGAGGGGCGCAGAGCCTGCGCGGGAATGGCTGGGGGGCCGCGGACCAGGGCCGTCTGGGGGCGCCATTCCGGCCCGACCGCAGAGCGAGGCCCCGGCGCGCAGCGCACCCCCGCGCTCTTGGTGCCCTCTGGCCGCGGTCCCGGCGAGCCCAGCCTGCTCCGGGCCGCGCCCCCGGCTCCGCGCCTGCCCGCCCCGCGGTCGCGCATGGTCACACCGGTAGGTCGCGCTCGGCGCCCAACCCGGCCCGGCCCCGCAGCGCCCGCGCTCCGGGCCACCCCGCCGGGCCTCTCGCGCTGCACCCCTTGCCTTGCCCATCTCCAGCCGCTCGCTGTTTTCGCACCTCTCAGTGCCCCGGTCCCGGCGCCTGATTCAGTGCTTAGTAATTAATTTGGCGTTTCAGAATGGTCAGCGGGCTGGATAATGGGCGCATTCATCCCCCGGGCTAATCTGAACAGAGGTGGGAAGAAAGGCTTTCACAGACAGAAAATGCCATTCGCCGAGAGCTCAAAGGGGCTGTCACTCCTAGAATAAATCGCCGCCGCGCCCGCCGGCTTCTCGGGCCATTTCCATACCGCCCGGCCCGCGCCGCAAACCAGCAGGCCTCGGCCTCCGCTCCGGGAATCACTCACTCCAGTACCTTCTCCTGCTCGACGGGAAAGTTGGGCGAGACCGGGACCCAGGCGGGGGCCGAGGGGAAGCGGGAAGCCAGGAGGCTCGGGGTAAGGCCGCAGGGGACAAAGAGGCTGATTAGCAAATAAAATGCTAAACTAGAAGGAGGCGCAGCCTGGGGCGAATTCAAGTCGCAGACGTTGGAGCTGCAACTCAGAGGGCAGCCGTCCAAACGCAAAAGACGCCCAGAGCCGTCAATAACTCGCTCGAGGTCACACAGCAAGCCTCTGGGTTTAGCAAATTGTGACTCGAATCACAGAAACAGGGACCGGCTAGTGCCGTCCCGACCCGCACGCTGTATTTTATTCCCGGTTTCTTGAGATACCAGCTCCTCCGCCCGAGGGGCCTGGGAGGTGACCCGATGCTCTCCGCGGCCTCCTGCGCGCCATCACTGCCCGGACCCTAGAGCCCACCCGGGAATGTCCGCTGAGCCGATGACGGCGGCCTTATTCTCTGACCCCTTTCCGACCCCGCGCGGTGCCCGGGGTGTTGCCGAGTGTTGGGCGCAAACGGCCTTAGGGGCCCCAAGCGCACGGAACCTTTCCCTGGCGGCGCCCCCTGCCCTTTGGCAAGGGGCTGGATCATGCGCTCCAGCCGCCGCCCTGCCACGGAAGATCCCCCTTTCCGTGGAAAGCACACTACAGCGCCCTCCAGCCGGGCTGTGGAGCCGCCAGGTGGGCAGGCCTGGCCCTATCCAGCGGGAAGCTCCAGGCCTTGATTTCCCAGCCGTCCGGGTTCGCGGTGTGTCCACCTCACGAGGCAGATTTGGCTCTGGACCCTTCCGCCCAGTGAGACCTTCCTGTCCTGGGAAGAGAAGGAGCTGTGGCTCTAAGGCTGAACCTAGGCTCGGGTACGAAGCTGCAGTAGCAAGGGAAACTGCCGGGGGAAAGAGCCGTTTCTGGAATGGCCAGATGGGTGTCCCAGGGTGTGTAGGGCAGATGGAATTCCATGCGACGCACCGACTTTGAGTGGAAGTCGCTCCTGTCTCTGAGTCTCAGCCTCCTCATTTGCAAAGCAAGGATGAAACGCCATCATACTCGGAAGCCCTTGACCTCAGTGCCCCACACTCAGGCGAGGAGTCCCAGGCCACTCACGCCCCAGCCACCAATCCTGCCCCGCTCCGTCCTGGCTTCTCCCCAGCTTTACACCAACACCTTCCCTTGGAGCTTTGGTGAGTCCTTGAGTCTTCAATGGCGCAGGAGGTTTGCCCTTGGCTACTGATAGTTGTCGGTTCAAGCCCACCCAATGGCACCGTGGAAGAAAGGAAGAAAACCCCATGGAACTCAGTTCTATTCTGTAACACCCAGGGTTTCCATGAGTCAGAATCGACTAGACAAGAAACGAATCTTGAGTCTTCAGTCCCCAGATTTTCTCTTAGGATCCCCCTCCACTCACCCGTTGCTGCTTCTGGATTCTGAAGTGGAGTTCTCCTTGAAGGGGAGAGCTGCAAGGGGCCTTTCTGGGAGTCCAGAACCATTGTACAGATGGCAATACCAAGGCCAGAAGTTGCTTGCCTGTGTCACTCAGCCTGTGTTAGCAAGAAGGCTTGACCTGGAGTGGGCTTTCTGGCCAGGTAGTGAATGTCAGCCTCTGGGCCCAGATGCTCATGGCCCACCCCCAGACAGTGCTTCCCTAGGTCTGGGGAGGGGCCCATTTTTGGACATTTTTTATTGTTGTAAAAATATGGATAACACATTTGCCAGTTCAATATCTTTCACGTGTACAAGTCAGTGACACCAATTCCATCAGTCATGTTGTGTAACCATCACCAATATCCGTTGCGGAATTGTTCCCAAAGCATTTTGATGCAGGTGGTACAAGGACCATCCTTACAGAGATGTAGCTGAAACTAAGCTCTTTCCCCAACAGCCATTTTTCTGTGGCTTGTATTTGATCGTCCCCGTAACCTCCACCAGGCTGTAGTAAATGGGGATGCTTCAGGATTCCCCAGGCTGCGCAGTCAATGAGTGCAGCTGCTGGGTGGGAAGCGGGGGGAGAGCTGAGCACTCTGACGGACAGCGTATGGTATTAGTGTGCAGGCCACTGGCAGACTGGGCATTGAGCCTCCAAACCCAGAGGCCTCCTGTTACCAACACACTTTCACAGCTGGACCTAACACTGCACACTGCAGGCCCCACACAGACGGCACAAATGGGCCCAAAGGCTCTCCTTAGCAAGGCAAAGCCTGCCTACACCGGGGACAGAGCTGTCTGCCACAGGGAGATCCGTGCCAGCAGTAACCCAGGTGTGAGCTGGGGCCCGCATACCCAACACTTGCCTCTTCACCACCCTGGGGCTCAGAGGGAAGGAGGTGTGAAACGGGGGGCGGGGAAAGCCTGGAAGAGTGGAAGAAAGCGGGTGAGCGGAGAAGCCGTTAGGAAAAGAGAGGGGGGAAGGGGAGGGGACGAGTCTCTATTTATGTAAGCCGTTTGTAGCTGTGGATTGTAAAACTGGGCAGGATTCTCTGGAGTAATTCATAGTGTTTGGACAAGACAAACATTGTTCTGCTTTAAACAAACCTCCAGAAAGGTCAGCCTAGTTCATCCCTTTGCTGCGAGTCACTGAGACTATCCAGATGATGAGAAAATCAGATCTTAGCTGAGGGGGCCCAGGGAGGAGGCAGCTGTCTCTTGAGCCCTTTGGATCCTGGGTGAGGGTACCCAGTGCAGAGGGGGGCCTTGGCTCCTATTGGAAAGGGCGGGCTCCCACTCTGCCCTCTGGATCCAGGAGGCTTGGGGGGTGAGGGGTGCACATCACAGACTGAGATTTTGATGACACCGAGGATCATCTGAGTTCTAGTGCAAGGCCAACATGACCTGCAATGAGAGTCTTGTTTATGTGGATGAGGAACTGATGGGAAATGAGGAAGGCTCATGGATGCAGAACTGAATCAGATCAACTAAACTCAAGCCCAATTCCTGGACACCAAAAAACCCATGTTCCATATCTCCAAAGACATTGGCTGGGCTCCTCTCTTCATTTGTTGTTGCTGTTGGCCCTGACTTATGGTGACCCCAAGTACAACAGAAGGAAACATTGCCTGGTCCCGTGCCATTTTCATGATCATTGGGATGTTTGAGTCCATTGTTGTGACCACTGTGTCAATCTATCTCATTGAAGATTTCCCTTGTTTTCATTGGCCTTCCAGTTTACCAAATATGATGTGCTTCTCTAGCTATTGGTCTTTCCTGATGACATCTGGCACTATATCAGACAATATTCTGTTGTGATCCATAGGGCTTCTGTTGGCTAATTTTCAGAAGTAGATTGTCAGACCTTTCTTCCTAGTCTTAGCCTGGAAGCTCTGATGAAACCCATCCACCATGGGTGACCCTGCTGCTATTTGAAATACCAGTGGCATAACTTCTAGCATCACAGCAACATGCAAGCCACCACAGTACAAGAAACTGACAGATGGCTGGTGGTGTGTTTATTTAGCAAATGTTTTTTGAATATCTACTCTATGTGCCAACCACTGTGCTAGGAGCTTGGGACTGTATTGAGACAGAAAGATGTAGCGCCCATTCTCACAGGACCTAAAGGCTGCCTTATCTTCCCCATCCCCGTCTTCCCTAAGAGGAGAAGCTTTTCACAGTTTTACTTCAAGCCTCTCTACCATCACCATCACCCCACCAAGCCCCTTTGCTGAGGTCCAACATACCAGTTTCCAGAACCAGGCCTGACACCTAGTGCTCAATAAGTGCCATTAAGATTATGATTATGACTCCTGTCTTGAAGGATCTACTTGACTCTAAGCTGAAGCTGATACTTTTTATTGATATTTATTATTCATGCTAATTGTTGTATTAATTATTTATTAACAATTTATTATTGATGCTCATTAATACTAAAGCCCGGTACTTCTGCAGTGTTCATCATCACTGTCCTGTACATGATCTCCAGCTGCCCAGGGCAGTTTGTCATCCACTAAAGGGAATGGTGTCCCCTTGGTGCTATGGTGATGGGAGTAGCACTGGGTTATCTGGTTCCACATAACTTTATAAAAATTATATTTGTTTAGGACACTTCCCTGTATTTTGCATATGCTTTTTAACCCAGTACTCCTGATATCCCTGGAAGAGGTGGAAGGAAGGAAGGAAGGAGGCAAGCCAGGTTACGACCCACATTTTTCAGAGTAGGAGGTCGATTCTCAGAGGGGTGGAAGCAAGTTGTCCAACTTTACAGAGATGTTAAGGGAGGGGAGAGGGTGTGACTGAAACACGGCTGGAATAGTACTTTCAGGCTTGCCCCACCCTACTGACCTGCTGAGGAGCTCCCTGCCAACAGTGCTAAGAACCAGCGTAAACCAGGTATTTGGCCAGAGGCTAGGAAGTTACTAGGCTAGGTCATGTCTATCAAGCCTTGTGTCTAGTCTCTGGCTTTCTATGTCATTCTACGAGCTGCCATGATGGCCCTCCTTGCCTAACATCAGCTTCCATAGGTGAGGGAGAGGTATGAAACTCTGCCCCAAATCCTAGTTTTCTTTAACACCTTACGATGGTTGAATAATCCATATGTTTACCCATTCTCAATGGTCCATGTCAGTTTTTATCCCATACTACCTGTACTACCTCTTAGAGTTAAGTTCCCCCTAAATATTCTCCCTGTGTGACATATAGACCAGTAATACCTCATTTTACTAGCATTTAGGAAAGATGAGCTGTTCCACATAACTTATTTTTGCAGTTAACAGAAACTTACTCCTTTAAGCACGGAAACTCCTTATGTAATCATTATTCATGAAAAACGTTTTCCATCAAAATCATGATTTTTTTCCCCACCTAAGTTAGTATATGCTCCTTAGAAGCAAGGATGGCGAGACTACTTCTCACATACTTTGGACATTTTATCAGGAGGAATCAGTCCCTGGAGAAGGACATCATGCTTAGTAAAGTAGAGGGTCAGCCAAAAAAGAGGAAGACCCTCAAGGAGATAGATTGACACAGTGACTACAACAGTGGGCTCAAGCATAGCAGTGACTGTGAGGATGGCGCAAGACTGGGCAGTGTTTCATTCTGTTGTAGCTGGGGTGGCTATGAGTCGGAACCGACTCGACGGCACCTAATAACAAACAACAACAAAGTTAGTGGAATCGAATATAGCAGGTACCTCCTAGGTGTGGTTGAATGGGTGACCCACACTCCATTCTATTGATTCACAATTTGCTCAGCAAGTTGCTCAGCTTCCCTGGCCTCCGTTTCCTCATCTGTAAACTGGGGAGAATTGGACTGGACACTCTCTAAGGCATGCTCCCGTTCTTCTCTGGTTCTGCTGGGCTCAAATTCAGTAGTGCACTCAGAAATTCTTAGTGGTTGCATGACCTGTCCTGAACTCCTGGATGGTGCCTGGGACAGATTCTCCTGTCAGCTGTCACTTCTCAGCCTGTCAGTGCTCATCAGTCACCTGTTCCCCGAGGATCCTAGTCTATGCTTCCCTGTGACACTGGAAGAGCAGAAGATGCCTAACCTCAGCTTACCAACACTTCTAAGTGAAGAGGTTCTGATGTCTCCTGTGGACTGACGTTCTCTGATGTGGTGGCTACTGTTCTCTCAAATGCCCATGAGGCTATTTTCTTACTTCTGGAATATGTTCTGAATGTGGTGCTAGAACCCTGGCCTCTAGAAAAGGGAGTTTAATGCCTTTAGAAAAGCAGTAAGCACTTGGCAAGCTTCAGTTGAAGGTGCTGAACCCAGCATTATGGGGGGAGGTTAAGGGTGGTGCAGACGGTTAATGTGCTCAGCTGCTAACTGAAAGGTTGGAGGTTCAAGTCCACCTAGAGGCACCTCGGAAGAAAGGCCTGGAGGTCTACTTCTGAAAAAATCAGCCATTGAAAACCCTGTGGAACACAGTTCTGTTCTGACACACATGAGGTCACCATGAGTTGGAGTCGACTCCATGGAATCTGGTTTTGGAGTCCCTGGCTGGTGCAAATGGTTAATGCACTGGGCTGCTAACCGGAAGTTTGAGTCCACCCAGAATGGTGCCTCTAAGTCAACTCAATGGCAACTGTTTTTTAAAGAATAGTAAGATGTTGTCACTGCTCATGAGAAGAAAACTGAAGGAAGCCTTTGGGAATGTTTCAAGACCAGAGTGTTAGTGGTTTTTCTTTTTGTTCCTTCAGTTTACCCCAAGCATGCCTTTTAAGGTTTGAATAAGACTGTCTTAATCCTGGCATTTTGGGGACTTGCTAGTGTATTAGTTGCCTATTGCTGCTGTAACAAATTACCACAAACGTGGTGGATTAAAACAACAGAAATGTATTTTCTTACAGTTCTGGAGGCCAGAAGTCTGAAATCAAGATATCAGCAGAACAGTGCTCCCTCCAGAGGTTCTAGGGGAGAATCTGTTCCTTGCCTGGTCCAGCTTCTGATGTCTGCCAGCATTCCTTGGCTTGTGGCCACATCCCTCCAATCTCTACCTCCATCTTCACATGGCCTTCTCCTGTTCTGTTTTGTCAAATCTCCCTCTGCTTCTCTCTCATAAGAAAGTCTTTGATAGCATATAGGATCCACCTGGGTAATTCAGAATTCCCCATCTCAAGATCTTTAGTTTAATCACAACTGCAAATTCGTTGGGTGTGTGTGTGTGTGTGTGTGTGTGCATGCACGCACACAGAATAACATTCACAGGTTCCAGGGATTAAGACATGGATATCTTTTGGGGGTCCATTTTCCAGTCTTGCACAGCTGGTCACCCCTTCAGTTGTCCATGATGCTGTGGTTTTTAATTGACTAATTTTAATGAATTTGTAGTATGTGCCTATTTTGTGCTAGGCAATCTGTTTAATACTGGGGATTCAGAGGGAAAACACACAGTTCCTCCCTCAGCAAACTCATAGGTAAGTCATGGAGACAATATGGTATTAAGAGCTATGGAAAAGCAAGCACAGGGCTGTGGAAGTACCATAAGGGATCCTGGAAGAGTCCCAGTGAGTAAAATCCAAGCTCCTTCTCAAAGTCTGCAAGGCTAGCGTGCCCTGGCCCCTACGTACCTCTCTCATCTCTCCCTCTCCATCACCAAGCCTCCACCAAGCTGGTTCCTTCCTGTCTTTACACCAGTCAAGCTCTGCCCCAGGACGTTTTCACTTGCTGTTGCCTCTGCCGAGAATGCACCCCTCCACCTCTATCATATCCTCATGGCTCCTGTCTTAGTCATCTAGTGCTGCTGTAATAGACATACCACAAGTGGATGGCTTTAACAAAGAGAAATTTATTCTCTTACAGTCTAGGAGGCTACAAGTCCGAATTCAGGGCACCAGCTCCAGGGGAAGTCTTTCTCTGTCTGTCGACTCTGGAAGAAGGTCCTTGTTATCAATCTTCCCTTGGTCTGGGAGCATCTCAGCAGAGGAACCTTGGGTCCAAAGGATGCGCTCTGCTCCCAGCACTGCTTTCTTGGTGATACGAGGTCCCCATGTCTCTCTGCTCGCTTCTCTCTTTTATATCTCAAAAGAGATTGGCTTAAAACACGATCTAATCTCGTAGATTTGATTAATGTAACTGCTGCTAATCCACCTTCTTACATCATAGTGATAGGATTTACAACACATAGGGAAATCACCTCAGATTACAAAATGGTAGACAATCATACAATACTGGGAATCATGACCTAGCCAAGTTGACAGATATTTTGGGGGGACACAGCTCAATCCATGACAGCTCCCTTCCTCCTTTATTCACGCTATTCATCTAGATCCTTCTCAGAGAGACCCTCCTTAATTGCCATTGTTGTAATCTGCTGTCCAGTCATCCCCTGACTCATGGCAACCCCATACACGACTGAATGAAACACTGCCCGATCCTGCATCATCCTCAAGATCGCTTGTGGATCAGACCGTTGTGATCTGTAGAGTTTTTCATTGGCTGATTTTCACAAGTGGATCACCAGGCCTTTCTTCCTAGTCTTTCTTAGTCTAGAAACTCTGCTGAAACCTGTTCAACATCATAGCCACATGCAGTCCTGCACTGACAAACAGGGGTGGCTGCACATGAGCTGCATTGGCTGGGAATCGAACTCACAAGGAAGGCGAGAGTTCTACCACTGAGCCACCACCACTGCCCTCTCCTCCCCAGCTATCTTGTCTTAAATCCACCTCCCCTCCTGGTACTCTCTGCCCTCCTCCCCTGCTTTATTTTTCTTCGTATCACTTACCACTGTCTAACTGCTCTCCCCCGGCCCATCTCCACAGCCACATGCATTTTGAGGCCTGTTGACTAGGACTTCCCAGAAGATCCTAAGGGTGTCCTGTTTTGTTTCTAATTCTCTTTCTGGGAATGTATTTAGCCTTTATTGGCCTTAGTAACTCAAGTGGATCAGAGTGGAGGTGGCGTGGCCCCTCTCGGGGTTATTTATAAATATGAGGAGCCATTTGTTGATTGTCATAATGACTAGTGTGGCGGGGGGGACCTACTGGCAGGGGTGGACAGGGGTCAGGGATGCTAAATGTCCTGTAGTGGGCAGGACGGCTCTACACAATGAAGAATTTTCCGGCCCCAAATGCCAGTTGCATCTCCGTGGAGAAACACTTAAGGAAACAGTTCGTGTTTGAGTCCGAAAATCTTAACTGATAACCTTTCATCCTATGAGGGTACTTAAAATTATTTTTCCCCCAATACATCATCTTTTACTAACCCTGTCTGTGTTCGGTGGCCCGTTCATACAACCTCCTGAGATCCTTCTTCAATTTTTCCCCTTCCTCTTGGCATCACTGCAGGGTCATCTCTAAGCCTTGAGGTGACACGGAGCGGACTCCTTCCTTCAGAGTTTGTATAAATGATCAATGAGCTGAGCCCCAACTCTGGGCTTAGAGGCCCCCCACTATTTTCTCCACCCAGAGAACCATCCTTTTATCTGCACCCTTTGTTTCCTTCCCCAAAGCTGGTCTTCCATCCATGACAAAGCTTTCCCCCCATGGTGACCCATTTTCTTTATTTTAACAGCGTTTGGGGTGGGACCTTGTCAAAAGCTTTTTACAAATGAAAATACACTACATCTGCTGGTTCTCCTTATCCACAGGCATTTTCACCCCTTCAAAGAGTTCTGGTAGATTAAAGGATTTGGCGGATTTGGGGTTTGTATGGGCTTCTATGCCCAACTCCTGGGTCCTCAGCCAAGAAGCCTGCCAAAGGGGAGGCCTAGGCTGAAGATGCAGATAAACAGCACTGAGGAAATAGATACACACTATAAAACTGTTCTTCCATGTTCCAAAGCCTTTTCCAGAACAGTCACATCTTCTGAAATCCTGTCAAGGGGCCTGGGATCCCTTGAGCATCAGCCATGGGGCCGATCATGTGAGCTGGGTACTAGAAGGCTGAAATGGGAAGGTGCCCCTAATTCTTCCAGGATGGGAGATCTGGTAACCAGATCTGAGGATTATGATTACTTATACATAAAACAAGACAAAGAAAATCCAACTATTATATATTGAATACCTACTGCGTGCTAGGAAACCCTGGTGTCGTAGTGGTTAAGAGTTACAGCTGCTAACCAAAAGGCCGGCAGTTCAAATCCACCAGGCCCTCCTTGGAAACTCTATGGGGCAGTTCTATTCTGTCCTTTAGGGTCACTATGAGTTGGAATTGACTTGACGGCAATGGTTTTGGGTTTTTTTGGTTTACTGTCTGCCAGCTGCTTTCCTTTCAGATACATTTCCTAATTACCATAATAAGCCTGTAAGGTAAGTGTGTTACCCCCATTTCACTGTGAGAAAACTGATGTTCAGAGGGGTAAAGCAACTTGCTCAAGGCCACATGAATTGGTAAGTGATAAATTAGAATCTAACCACCCATCTCTCAGTTTGTCATACTGTGGTGGCTTGTGTGTTGCTATGATGCTGGAAGCTATGCCACTGGTATTTCAAATACCAGTAGTGTGGCCTGTGGTAGACAGGTTTCAGCATAGTTTCCAGACAAAGACAGACTAGGAAGAAAGGCCTGGTGATCTACTTCTGAAAATTAGTCAATGAAAATCTTATGGGTCACAACAGAACATTATCTGACTCGCTTGATTTGGATATATCATCAGGAGGGATCAGTCACTGGAGGAGGACATCATGTTTGATGAATTAGAGGGTCAACAAGGGCGAGGGAGACCCTCAGTGAGATAGATTGGCACAGTAGTCACAATGATGGACATGAGAGCAATCGTGAGGATGACACAGGACTGGGCAATGTTTCATTCTGTTGTACCCAAGGTTGCCATGAGTTGGAGTCAACTTGACGGCAGGTTATCTATCTATCCATCCATCCATCCATTTATCCACCCACCCACCCTCCCACCCATCCATCCATCCATCCATCCATCTATAGATTGGAATCAAGGTTTATCTAAGTCAGGTTCTTTCCATTTCTGAAGGAAATACAATCAATCCAGGCCACAGCCAACCCTTATGGAGAGGCCAGATGCCCCTGATCACCAGAGGCTGCTGCTCTTTCCAGTCTCTATTAGGGGTCTGGAAACCAGATCGTCTAGAAGCACGATCAATCCAGGTCACAGCTCATACTTCTGATAGGGCTGAGTCCCTTCCCTTCTGTCTGGGGGTGGCTGAGACCCGTTCCTGTTGCAAAGCTTATCAACCAGCCCAGCCTATCATGCCCGTGTTGTTGTTGTTATTAGCGCTGTCCAGTTGCTATCCAACTCATGGTGACCCCATGCACAAAAGATTGGACTACTGTGATCCATAGAGTTTTTACTGGCTGATTTTTCAGAAGTAGATCACCAGGCCCTTCTTCCTAGTCTGTCCTAGTCTGGAAGCGCCCCTGAAACCTGTTCAGCATCACAGCAACATGTAAGCCTCCCCTGACAGATGGGTGGTGGCTGTGCATGAAGTGTGTTGGCCAGGAATTGAACCTGGATCTCACGCATGGAAGGTGAGAATTCTACCACTGAACCAGCACTGTCCCCCTCTCTTGCCCATAGATGCTGGTTAAGAACTCCAGACTCTGGAACCAGACCTTTCTGGTTCAAAACTCAGCTCCTCTACTTACTACCCATGTGACCTTTGGCAAATTACTTCTCTGTGTCTCAGTTTCCTCATCTATCAAATGAAGATAATATGCCTGCCTCATAAAGTTGTTATGACAATTATGAGTTAATGATTTTAAAGTTGCTTAGAAGAGTGTTTGGCACATAGTGAGCATTATATAAATGCTTGATTTAAAAAATGAAACCCTTGGTCATGTCCAAGATGAAGGCTTTTCTGGTCATCTCATCTGTCTTAAGCCCTTCCTCTCCTCCTGTCCTCCCTCCTCACAAACCATTAGCCTGTGCCATCTTGTGCCCCTGACCCCTAGGGGTACCCTGCCCTGAATCCTCACCCTGTTAACTGGTTACTTCCCTCACCTTTATGTTTACCCTACAACCTGGCTCTCCCCTGAGACCCCACTTGCACTGCAGCCCTGTTAAGTGGGGTGCTTTTTCTCCCACACCACATATGCCCCAGGCTCAAGAGGGAAAGCTATGGTCCTCCTCAATCCCCAATGCTTCTTCCATCTTCATTAAAACAACAACAGTGAAACACTGCTCCTTGAAGACCAGAACCAGTGGCTATTCCACCTTCCCCGTCTCCTTGGAATCACCTTGCCGTCTATTCACTGTCTCTTGTACTGGACACAGCCACATCTGGCTCACTCCTCATCTCTGCCCCAAGCTCTGATGCTGGCCCAGGTGACTTTAATACCCAGCTGAACAACCCACCCAACACCTTGACCTCCTTGTCTCCAATCACCTTCACCTCGGCTTCAGAGCAGAAGCCCCCCTCTTGCCCTTGGGGGCCTTGTCATCACCCACAGCTGTTCCACCTCTGGAATCATCAGTTCAGACATCCAGTGTGGGATGAGAACTTCCTCAGTTATCCCAACCCCACCCCTTCATCTATCTTCCTGAATCCTCTAGACAAGCTGTGTCCAATAGAACTTCCTGTGACGATAGAAGTGCTCTTTATCTGCGTTGTCCAAATCAGGGGTCCCTAGTTACATGCAGCTATTGAGCAGTTGAAATATGGCTAGTGCAACTTCAGGAAGTGAATTGTAAATTGTATTTCATTTTAATTAACTCAAGCTGAAATTGATAAAGCTACATATGGTTTCTGGCTATAGCACAACTACAGAGCCCTGGCCCTTCTGTTTCCTCTCTGCAGTTCTGTCTTTGTCTTAGTTATCCAGTGCTGCTGTAACAGAAATACCACAAGTGGGTGGCTTTAACAAACAGAAATCTATCTTCTCACAGTTTAGGATGCTAGAAGTCTGAATTCAGGGAGCTGGCTCTAGGAGAAGGCTTTCTCTCTCTGTCAGTTCTGGAGGAATGTCCGTGTCTCTTTGGAGCTTCTGTTCCTGGGTGATCTTCATGTGGCTTGGGCTTCTCTCTTCCCTCATCCCTAATCTGTTCGCTTGTTTAATCTCTTTTATATCTCAACAGAGATTGACTCAAAATACCCCCTACACTAATCCTGCCTCATTCGCATAGCAAAAATGACCCATTCTCAAATGGGATTATAACCACAGGCATACAGGCTAGGATTTACAACACATGTTTTGGGGCACACAGTTCAGTCCATAACCGTCCTGTCTTTACATCCTTCTCACCTTGGCTTCACCTCCGTGGTCCATCACATCAGCCACATTCTTACGCCTGTTCTTCTGACCTACCTCCTGAGCAAAGCCTCAGCCCTAGATCAAGCCGGCTGTCTGCTTTCTCTAGGCCTACGCTGGGGCTGCTAAGCAATGCTGGGGGTGGAGGTGTCCATAACTTTGCTGGTTAGCATTTTTCTCCTAGATGGTTACCCACCTCACTAACCAGTTGCCATCTAGTTGATTTCAACTTACGGTGGCAACCCCGTCCGTGTCAGAGTAAAACTAGATCACCAGGTCTTTCTGCTGAGGCACCTCTGAGTGGGCTTGAACCTTCAACCTTTCAGTTAGCAGCTGGCATATTAACCATATGCACCACCCCGGGACTCCTCAACCTCAATAAACCCGAAACCAAAGCAGTTGCTGTCGAGTTGATTCTGACTCATAGTGACCCTATAGGACAGAGTAGAACTGCCACATAGGGTTTCCAAGGCTATAATCTTTACGGGAGCAGATTGCCATATCTTCCTCCCGCAGAGCAGCTGGTGGGTTCGAACTGCCGACCTTTCAGTTAGCAGCCAAACACTCAACCACTGTCTCACGAGGGCTCCTTTCAACCTCATAGACCTTTAATTCCGCCCAGCAAGGATTATCCTCTTCTCTGTAATGATCTTAACAAGCCTTCTCCCATCCTTAAACCTCCAACGCTCCCTCCTGCTTCCCCTCCTCTCAGGAGACGGTGTCACTTCCTACTTCACTGAAACAAGAGAAGCCTTCAGACCACCCGACCCACCCCGCTAATTTTACAAGGCTAATTTTATCTGTCTTCAACCTCTCTTTCTGCTGGCACCTTCCTATCAACATCTACATGTGTTCAAATAACCTTATCTTATAAACAACAATAAAAAATCCCAACCTTCCCCCCATCCCATGTCACCTTTCTGCCATCACCCTATCTCTTCCCTACCACTTGTATTCACACTTCTGGAAAGCAGTAGCCTACACTATCTCTGCCTTCTCACCTCCCAGTCACTGCATAACCTGACGCCTCTGGCTTCTGTCCCCACCACTCTCTGCAACTGTTCTTGTCAAGGTCACCAATGACTTCCTTGTAGTTTAATCCAAAGGACTCTTTTCAGATCTTATCTTGACCTTTCAGCTTGTGACACTGCTCACTGCCCCTCCTTCCTTGCAACATTCTTGCCTGTTGGTTTCCAGAACACCTAACCCTCCTGGTTTTCCTCCTCCTACAATGGCTACGTCCAAGTTTCCTCTTCCCAGGGTGATCCCTCAGGCTTCACAGGTAAGGCTGTCTGTGTGCCAAGAATGATAGCCTTCCCCCCCAATCCCCGCCCCAACTCATTCCTTGCAGACACACCTGGGAATTTGCTTTCTCACCCTAGAGTCCCACTATTGTGTTTTGAGCTCCATTTTGTACCGTGGGGCCCGCTGCTCAGAGCCTGACATGCCTTTGTGGGTGTGTATTTATAACCCCCACTTTGAGAGGCTCTCCCAACACTTGGACATCTGTTTTTTTCATTTCTCCCCTCAAAAGGCAGCCTGCTTTAGGAAGGGACATTGATGAATTAGAGGGCATTGGGAGAGGCTGCAGTGTGGTCTAAAAACAATGTTCAGTGAGAAATCATTAAAAGAACTGAGGGATGATAAACAATAAAATAAAAACCCAAACTAGTTGCTGTCGACTCGACTCTGATTCATGGTGACCCCATGTGTGTCACAGTAGAACTGTGCTTCATAGTTTTTTCAATGGCTGATTTTCTGGAAGTAGATTGCCAGGCCTTTCTTCCGAGGCACCTCTAGGTGGACTCAAACCTCCAACTTTTCAGTTAGCAGCTGAGAGCAATAACCATTTGTACCACCCAGGGACTCAGAGGGATGATGGAGAGCTGGTTTCAAAAGTGTGAAGAGGCAGAGACTGGGTCAGGGCTGCTCTGGAGAGCTGGGATTGGACCAGCTATAGAAGCAACAGGGCGGTGGGTTTTGCATGGAGGCAGAGCAGTCCGACTATGTTTCCAGAAGTTCTGTACCTCCAAGGTGAGTGAAACAATCCTGCCCGCTGGGAACTACTGAAGGAGATAAATGTAGCCCTAAGTGACCACAATAAAAGTGGAAAGTGCCCCATCCCACCCCCAGCTCCCCACTGAACATCACTAGCCTAAACTTAGCTGCAACTTCGAATAGCTGCACTACAGGGAGGGCGATTTCAAACTTGTTGCCACGTGAGATCCATCAAAAGCTCTGCAGACAGAAACAATATAGCTGGAGGAAGGCTTGGTGAGCACTCACCAATCCAGTTTTCTAGACACTCCAAAATACCCGCAAGTCGGTGGGCAGTGACCTGGGCACCCCGATTTGCCTCTTTCAGAGCCCTCCTTAGCAGAATGTCTTTTCCTGGCTTGGGTCTTAGTGTGATGCCATCAGCTCATATTGAGGACTGGTCAGAGAAACCCCTCACCGTTGTGTCTAGTATGGGGATATTGTTGAGGAGGTTTGCTCATTACCTCACACTGTGTTCCCTTATGAGGCCCCCCAGGAGAAATTCCTGTCTGATTTTAATACCAAGAACAGTTGTAATTCTCTTGAGCAATAGGTCTTGTTTTTATCTTGTGGACACTGGGAATTGTGTAACTGACATGGTCTCCTTTTCATTTTGGCTGCGGGAAAGCTTAGGGACAAAGTTGTGGCCCACCCACAGGAGGTGAACAGGGCATTCAGGCAGCATTTGAGCTTCCTTCCTGTTCCTACTCTGTCTTCCCTTTGATTTTTATTTCTCCTCTTAGCTTTCATTCCTATTTTGCAGTACAAAATCTAGAACATACGAACAAAAATAAATAAAAATCACCTGTAATCTCACTATCCAGTGACAGCCACTATTAACAAAGCTATCATTTTATACTTTTTTTAAAAATAAAAACGAGATTATACTATGCATAGTGTTTTTTTTTTTTGGGGGGGGGGCATAAAATCAAACCAAACCAAACCAGTTCCTGTCAGTTCCAACTTGTAGCCATCCTATGGGACAGAGTAGAACTGCTGCATAGGGTTTCCAAGGCTGTAATCTTTAGAGAAGCTGACTGCCATATCTTTCTCCCGAGGAGCAGCTGGTGGTTTGAACTGCTGACCTTTTGGTTAGCAGCTGAGCACTTTAACCACTGCACCACCAGGGCTCCTTTCAGGGCTTTAAAAAAAAAAAACAAAGCAAACCCGTTGCCGCTGAGTTGATTCTGACTCATAGCAACCCTATAGGACAGAGTAGAACTGCCCCAGAGGGTTTCCAAGGAGTGGCTGGTGGATTCAAACTGCTGACCTCTTGGTTAGCAGCCTGAGCTCTTATCCATTATGCCACCAGGATTTCCTTTCGGTGCATAGCGTTATGCAATTTACTTTTTTGTTTTATGTCATGAACATCTTTTCATGTAATTAAATATTCTTCTTTAACATAATTTAAATTTTTTTATAGCTCTAGTAATTCAATACTAATAACAATTCAATAGTAATAATTAACATTAACATTTATATATCCACTCTCTATGTGCCTGGCTTTATGCATATTTACATATGCATGTGTGTGAAAATAAAACCAGTTGCTGTTGATTACAGCTCATGTGTGTCAGAGTAGAATTGTGCTCTATAGGGTTTTCAGTGGCTGAGGCTGATTTTTTGGAAGAAGATTGCCGGGCCTTTCTTCCGACGCATCTCTGGGTGGGCTAGAACCTCCAACCTTTTGGTTAGCAGCCAGGTGCCTTACCCATTTGCACCACCCAGGGACCCATATATACATACATGTATGTTATAGAATATAATATATACACATATATATTACATAACTGTGATATTCATATGTGTTGACTCATTTGATGCTCACAGCCTTATGAGGTAGAAATTATTGTCCCCCTTTTACAGATGAGGAAACCAACGCACAGAAAAATTAATAGACTTGCCAAGGTCACACAGCAGAACCAGAATTTGAACCCAGCCCCTCTGGCTCCAAAGTATGTCTTCTTAACTGCTACGCTGACTTTCAGTATACTATTATCTACCTAACAGTGCACGGTAGTTAAATATTTCCTTTCGCTTCACTTCTAATTTATGTCACTTTGCCATATTTTAAGTACTCTTGTAAGTCACCTGAAATCCTCTCTTCCCCAAGGCAAGGCAAATATAAACAGTGTAGAGAGTGGTAAATGGCACAAGAAGGGCAAAGTTAAAGCACTACTCCAGCCGAGAGGATGAATCCAGGTTGCTCTGCAATGGAATGGATTTATTTCTTTGTGCAATGCTGGAAGTGTGACTTGGGTGGTGTCTCTCAGGGAGGCTGGGGAAGGCGTTCTTCCAAAGAGACTGAGCTGAGCCAGATGAGTCCTGAAGCCCCTTCCAAAGCGTAGATTCTCTGAGTTTATGAAAATACCAATAAGACAAAATGAAGCACTTAATGGAGATAATGCAGCAAGCTAGCTGAAGGGCCAGAACCAGGACCTGGGGCTTTCAATCCAAGTCTATTACTAGCTCAGGCATCTAAAAGTAACAAAGCAACAGAAACTTCAGTTCCAAATTCTCAGCCCAGCGTGTTCTTTCCCAAAGCTCTTTGGAGGCTCCAGCAAGATAGCCAAAGAATGCTGTCACTGTCCTCAGCCCTTTTGTTAAGCTGGCAGAGAATCAGGCCAGAGAGAAGCTGATGCCCCACGAGACTATAGACTGGGTGGGATTCTCCATCTGACAAATGTGGCCTAGTGGGAGGATTTAATGTTTACTAGCTGGGAGATCTTGGGCCAGTTTCTTCACCTCCTGAGACCTCAGTTTCTTCATCTGCAAAATGGAGTTAATGCCTACTCTTTCTTTGCAATGCTGTTGTGGGGATCCCATGAGGTGGTGTAGCACCCGGGAGATAGAGGAAGATCATAAACCTGCCTCAGGGGATCTGGGCAGAGCTGGGCTGCCC
This sequence comes from Dugong dugon, assembly GCA_030035585.1. NCBI lineage: Eukaryota > Metazoa > Chordata > Mammalia > Sirenia > Dugongidae > Dugong > Dugong dugon. Next base: position 59,402,377 of record CM057470.1, read on the forward strand.
CCAGTCTGAGTCCCCAGAGCGGTACGGGAGGGGCACTGGCCAGTGCCCAGGTGCCCTTGGCTTCTCACCACTTCAGCCCCCTGCCAACCACAGCTCCCGTGGCGCGAAGTCGCGTTCTAGATAGACAGGCCACCCTCACGGTGACAACTGGAGGATGGAAAGCAGCTACCTCTCTCCAGACCCCAGGGTCTTGGGCAGGAGTGGCGAGCAGGCAGCGGCCACCTCCTCCTCCTCGCCGATCCTGGGCTGCCTGCCCGCAGGGGCAGGGCCCTGTACGCGGTGCCACAGGGGCCACCAGGCTGTGTTAAAGGAAGGCCCGACCTCACCGCGGCAGAAACAAACAAACAAACAAACAAACAAAAACCACAGATGTGTTTGGCTGGGACCCGGAGGCAGAAAATCGTCCCCTCCCCCAGCCTGCACGCTCCCCGTGCGCGGGCCCGCGGAAAGCTGCAGAGATCTCCAGCAGCAGGGCCGAGGCGAGGTTGACAGTCCCGGCCGACTACCCCTCGCCCCCCGCTGGGGTGCGCGCGGGGCCCAGCCCCCTCTCCCGGGCTTTCCCCGGCGCTCCTCTCGCTTTCTCTTTGTCTCTGCTTCTCTTTCTCGTGCTCCCCGGTTCCCACCCGCTCGCGTCCTCGCTCTCTCGCCGCGCCCCCTCTCCCTCTCTTCTAGTCCTGAGCCGGTTCCCTTAACTTTCTTCTTTCCCGGGGTTAAAACTTTGCTCTCGAGCGGGCTGCTGCTCGCCGACGTTATTGGCCAGCGCCCCGCCCGGTGCCCCGCCCCCCTCCCCCGCCCCCGCGCTCCCCTCCGCCCCCCATTCTCAGAGCAAGTGGTGGCTGTGGTGGCGGCGGCGGCGGCGGCGGCGGCGGCGGCGGCGGCAGCGGCTGCGGCGCCTTCGGTGGCGTGCGTGCGTGTGTGTGAGTGCGCGCCAGCAAGCGGGACTGTGTGTGCGCCCCGGGCGCGGGCAGGGCAGGACTCCGACCTCGGCGGCAGCCGCGGAGCCAGGCGTCTGCGGCGTCACTAGGACGAGAGCGGCGGCGGCGGCCGGGGCTGGGGCAGTGGCGGCTGCGCCGGGCATGGAGCTGGCAAGCCCGCGCTGAGGCAGGACGCGCCTGGAGCAGCGAGCGAGAGGCTCTCCGCCGTCCGGCGCGCGGACTCCTGGCTGGGGCCAGACAAACTTTTCTTTCTCTTTTGCCCTCTCCAGAGGTAAAGTCCCAAACGCAGACTCTCCGGCGGGGACGCCATCTGGGGGAGCCGAGAGGGAGCCCCCTGCTACGGGAGGAAAGGGCGCGGACCGTGCTGGTTTGGGGCATCCAGGCTCTCCTGCGTCTGGGACTTGGGGTGCGAGGCGGGCTGGCTGGAGACGGGCAGACGGGCGCGGGGATGCCCCTCGGGCGGCGTGGAGGCGGCGGTAGCTGGGAAGCCGAGCATTCGTCAGCGGCCCCGGCTCACCGCTCCGCTGGGAGGAAGGGGCGCGGGTGGTACGGGCTCGGGAACACCCGGACTCACTTGCCCGCGGGACTCTGGGGAGCGAGGCGGGGAGTCGGCCGCGGGCTCCGTGCTGGGGAAGCCGGGCGTTCGCCCGCGCCTCCGCTCACCGCCCCGGCAGGGGTGGAGGGCGCGGGGCGGGCTGGCTGAGCGCAGCTCCCCTCTCTCCGCAGGCGCCTTCAGCGGCGGGCGGACCGATTTCTCGGCGCGGCGGGGCCGGGGCAAGCTGGACGCAGCACGATGCGCGCAGTGTGGGAGGCGCTGGCGGCGCTAGCGGCGGTGGCGTGCCTGGTGGGCGCGGTGCGCGGCGGGCCCGGGCTTAGTATGTTCGCGGGCCAGGCTGCGCAGCCCGACCCTTGCTCGGACGAGAACGGCCACCCGCGCCGCTGCATCCCGGACTTCGTGAACGCGGCCTTCGGCAAGGACGTGCGCGTGTCCAGCACCTGCGGCCGGCCCCCGGCGCGCTACTGTGTGGTGAGCGAGCGCGGCGAGGAGCGGCTGCGCTCATGCCACCTCTGCAACGCGTCAGACCCCAAGAAGGCGCACCCTCCGGCTTTCCTCACCGACCTCAACAATCCGCACAACCTGACGTGCTGGCAGTCCGAGAACTACCTGCAGTTCCCGCACAACGTCACGCTCACGTTGTCGCTCGGCAAGAAGTTCGAGGTGACCTACGTGAGCCTGCAGTTTTGCTCGCCGCGGCCCGAGTCCATGGCCATCTACAAGTCCATGGACTACGGGCGCACGTGGGTGCCCTTCCAATTCTACTCCACGCAGTGCCGCAGGATGTACAACCGGCCGCATCGCGCGCCCATCACCAAGCAGAACGAGCAGGAGGCCGTGTGCACAGACTCACACACGGACATGCGCCCGCTCTCGGGCGGCCTCATCGCCTTCAGCACGCTGGACGGGCGCCCCTCGGCGCACGACTTCGACAACTCGCCCGTACTGCAGGACTGGGTCACGGCCACTGACATCCGCGTGGCCTTCAGTCGCCTTCACACCTTCGGCGACGAGAACGAGGACGACTCGGAGCTGGCGCGCGACTCCTACTTCTACGCGGTGTCCGACCTGCAGGTGGGCGGCCGCTGCAAGTGCAACGGCCACGCGGCCCGCTGCGTGCGCGACCGCGACGACAGCCTGGTGTGCGACTGCAGGCACAACACAGCCGGCCCCGAGTGCGACCGCTGCAAACCCTTCCACTACGACCGGCCCTGGCAGCGAGCCACGGCCCGCGAGGCCAACGAGTGCGTGGGTGAGTGGGGCTCCGGGGCGGGAACGCGGGCGGCGGCTCTTGGGCCTCGCAGCCGGGGGTCCTCGGGAGCTCGGGCGGTGGCCACGCCGGGTGATCGCCAGCCGCTTGGACATCGTGGGAGCCGTGGAATGCGCGTTGGGGATACCCTGGACCTGGGAGGGCTCAGAGCGCGTCCTCTCGACTCGAGTGGCGCCCGCTGTGAACTCCCTGGGTTTGCTCCCCTTGCGCACCGCTGAGTTAAGAAACAGGAGAAATCCTGCCCGGCGGGGGGGATTTTGGAGAAAATTTGCCTACAGGTTCCCCTGAGTCCCTGATCCAAATGCAGACACTCACTGCCTTCCCCTAGGCTTGGCCGGACCCTGGGATCCACTTCTGCGCCCACCCCCCTTTCCTGGGGCTGCAGCTGGGCGCGCGGTTGGTGACCCCGGCCTCGTTCCCGGGAAGTTCCAGCTCCACAACCACAAATCCCTTGGGAAATGGCAAAGAACTGTTAGCAGTTTGGGGCCAGTTCGGTACCAGACGAATATCACTTACCCGCCCTCAATTTGTCTTTTATGCTTTGAAAAAAAAAAATTTTTTTTCTTTCCTTTTGAACAACGTGTGTGTGTTAGCAGACGAAGAGCGATGTGATTTCAATTAATTACTATCCACACATTACAAAGGAGGGGCCCGTAATTATTTTAAACTAATTCAATCCTGGTCCAAAAAAGCACACCACATTTTTTTGTTAGCTTCAGGGTTTGGTGAAATTAAACAGCTTTGAATTAACTAAGGGCCCAGCTTCTCCCTTTTAATGGGGTTTCAATTCCTGAAAGAGAAATCTGACAAAACTGAGCACTGGTGAATACTGTTGGGTCAAAAATGAAGCTAAAAAAAGGGTACGTTCTACTTTGCTGCTGTAGAAATTCTCAGATGTCAGTTTCTCTGCAAAAAAAAAAAAAAAAAAAGTGTGTGTGGGGGGTAGTACATAAAATTTTTAGGCATGAAGTGTAAACTTCCGACCCCCAACGTTTTAATTTAATGAAAATTACTTACCCAGCAAAAATAAGGTGGAGGGGAGGGGGCAGTAGTACATAAAAATTTTCAGTGTGAGATGTAAACTTCGAAACCTCGTTTGATTTATTTATTTTTTCTATTATTGCACAGGGTTTGTTTGTTCATTTTTGCAAAAGTAGAGTAACTGTGACAGCGACCCTTTTATTTTAATGAAAATGACTTAGTCTGTTCCTACAGCATTTGGCGTGCATCGTTTGTGAACGTGTAGATTTTTCTACCCCTCCCCAAACAGTCCGTGTCACTCTCTGAGGCACATTGCAGAGTTAGCTGGTCCCCACAAACACACATTTTCAGGTCTGGTTCTGATTAATTGTGTCATGTTGTTGTCGAATAGTTTGTGCCTCATGACTGTGGATGCAGACTTTTGAGCAGGCGAATGGAAAACATGTCTTGGAGGGCTGGGTCCGCGCAGAGGCCCAGCCAGGCGGGCCTTGTCTGCAGCCGGCTTTGCCTCCTGTTGTACCGCCCGGCCTCCATTTTTGCACTCACTGTGTCCCGTGTTTGCAGACCTGATTGTTCTTTGCCCTCCTTCGAGGGACAGAACTGGTGTGAGTTTGAGGAGACTTTTCAGTATTCCACAGAGGGGTGGTAGTTATGCCCCAACTTAGTGGTCTTCGAGAATAAAATCCCTTTGATCTGCTCAATTCCCTCAGAAATGTTGGTTTTTCCCATCTCTTCTCTTTTTTCTCCCCCTTCCTCTTTTCTTTTCTGCCTTTTGTGTGGGGGAAAAATCCTTCATTGACATTTAAAGAGCGTCCCAGGGCTTTGCTATCAGTTTTAGATTGTATGTGCATATGAAAGATGACTGTGTATTGTCACCAGCAGGATCTAACTGGACAAAGTCAAGTGAATACGTTGAAGCAAATGAATATGATACTGTAGTAAAATTTGACTTGAGGATTCATCTTAGCTGTTGATATTGTTCAGATTCACCACCTACCCCATCTCCCCATGTCACTGTGCTTGTGGAGCTCTAAACTGTGCTTGTTATAATGATGGTCATCCACTTGAAGTCAATCCCTGTAGTTCAGGATTTTTGTCTTTGTGACCGAAGTGCTAAGTATGCACACAAATTGGATTGACCGTTTTGGTCAAATTGAGCAATCACCATATTAACTGATGTAATTAGTAATCGTCCTTGTTCAGAAAGATTAATTAGGCCAAATAACCACGTAATCTACATGACAAACGTTTGGTGAACAGTATTTTCTAGGTTTTACTGAAGTGATGTTAATTCTCAGTAGTTAAAGTGTCTTCACATCCTGCCAATTATTCAGTCATCTCATAAAAGCAAAGCCAATTCAGCTCTGTTAAAGTTATTTATAGTTTTCTTTTTGAATAGATGCTCTGATACCTTGTAGATTTAGCTGGGAACATCAGGTTGAAGTTCCCATAAAGTCTTAATTGAAGTCTTAGTGATTTTTCCATCATTCTGCAAAAGAGAAAGCCAGCAAGGATGATTTCGAAGTGATTTACAATTAAAGGTTGAGCTTTTTATGAAAAGGCCCTGTAGTAGGGCTATGTGAATGAATTAGTATTTAACAGGTGTTCCGAGACACTAAAGGGCACTGTGCTAGCAAAAAGCGTTAATAAATCCTTCAAACGCTAACTTTTGTACCATCAGCGACTCAGATTTTTTCTCCCCAACATAATCCCATCTTGCGAATTTCACTGTTGACAAATAAAGTCAAGCTACCTGGAGTATTTACAACTCAGGCAAAAGTACAGAAGTATATTTTTTTCATTCTAAAAATCTGTCTTGATAAAAATGAAGCATTATCACTGTGCCATTCTGCCTTTACCTTTATAAAGTAATGATATGTGATTTATAATGCACTCATGTGACATCTTTTCCTAGGGTAAGCCCCCCCCAAAACAAACCCTGAAACTTTAAAACACATTGATATTACGTGACCAAATGGTTCTTCAACAGAGAGCTGAAGTACTTTCAGATTATTAGGAAATACACAATACACGTACCGTAGAAGTTTTCTTCGGCCCAGCTTTCTTTTCGGTGGTGTTTCAAGCTTGCGTTCTCTATGGACTAAACGTGTACTTTCGTACAGCTCAATTTTATTTTAAATGCAATTTTGGATTTCTTCCGGAAAAGGGGAAGAAAAAAAACCTTCAAAACAATATGAAAGACAAGACTATGTATAACGTTACAGCCTCGACAGCTCTCAGTAGAATAACTAAATACTTTCTTCCTCCCATATGTATCAGCAGTGTTCACATGCCTCTATTCACATGTGCACTCATATTCATCGTGTAAAGAATCATCCATGCATGGTGGGGGGGGGGGGCGTGTGTACATTCAAGGGAAAATGCATGAACAGTTTTAACCACCTGGGCTGCTAGGCCCTTTTTTCCCCTTCCTTTCTTTCAAAAGAGCATCTGAAGACCATATTGTGTTTCATAAATTATTGACATCAGTTTTAATCAGTGTCCCCCTGACGTTGGAGCTGTGTTAGTATTTAGTGCCTGACGAAGCATGCTGTTTAATCTTTCTGTGGAGATGTCAGCATGAGCCCCTGCTCCGTGTGTGACAGGGTGAGCTTATGAAAACTCGTTTTGCGACTCACTCTGTGGCTTTGCATTGCCCAGTTGTAACCCAAAACCCACACAAAAGACGTCCCTGCAAGATGAGCACCGTGCTGGGCTGGCCTCCTACGGTCATGGGTACCTGCAACACGATGCTCATGATTGTTTAAACATGGCTTGGGTGTGAGTGGAGGGGGTGGTTCCATGCTGTAAATGGCTCTGGTGCTTGGACCCACTGACCATCCCAGGCAAGAGAGCGAGGTTATATTGAGATGTTGCCATATGAAATCCAATGCCCTGCTAAAGACCTTTGCAAAAACCAGAAGGCTAAAATTATTTACTGCCTAGTCCAGAGCTTGGCACATAGATGTAGATCAGTGGATGCTTTTAGTACTGTAATAATTATTATAGTTATCATCGTTATTATGATTAACCTTTGAGGGCTTGTTCTTTGCCAAGCACTCTCATTAATTTAATCATCTCATCGTTGTGACTATAGGCACTATTATTGTCCTTTTATTACAGAGGAGAAAACCATGGCCTAGAGACATTAAATGATTTACCCAAAGCCACATAGCCAGTGAGTGCTGGAGCTGGGGCTCCAGCCTGGTGCTTATGCATTGTTTCATTGCGTCTTCTATGCTGCTTTCCCATAGAATGGATGGATGGATGGATGGATGGATGGATGGATGGATGGATGGATGGATGGATGGCAGTTACACATCCATATGTAGGAGAAAAACTGGAACAACTTGTTATTTTTTTGCTAGAGCTAGAGGTGGTTCCCTAGTTGAATGTATTACATTATATACTATATTATTCATACATGCTTAAATATGATCTTGTAATAAGAAGTCCTTTATCTTAGCCTGAAAACCTGGTGGCATGGTGGTTAAGATCTACGGCTGCTAACCAAAACATTGCCAGTTTGAATCCACCAGGCGCTCCTTGGAAACTCTATGGGGCAGTTCTACTCTGTCCTTTAGGGTCACTATGAGTCGGAATCGACTTGATGGAATTCGGTTTTTTGTTTTTTTTTAATCTTAGCCATCAGGCCTAGTGGAAGCAGGGAGTTAGGAATATAAGTGACCCCACCCACTACCGTCGAGTCAACTCCTGCTCGTAGCGACCCTGTAGTACAGAGTAGAACTGCTCCATAGGGTTTCCAAGGCTGTTAATCTTTACAGAAGCAGACTGCCACATCATTCTCCCATGGAGTGGCTGCTGGGTTCGAACTGCCAACCTTTCAGTTAGCAGCCAAGTGCTTTAACCACTGCACCACTAGGACTCCTTGGAATACAAGCGAAGGGGGTTTAAATACTTATCTGTGGGTTCTCAGCCTCCACAGGTGTTGCTGATAGCCAAGTCTGTTGGCATCAGGGCCTGTGATCTCTCTCAAAGGTGGTGAAACAGTTCGTAATCAGAAAACCCTCTTTATAAGGCTTTTCCTTTCACCCTAGTGCTGAGCGTCCCATTGCTTCTCTGGAACATATTGAAGAAGTCTAGGAAGTGGTTAAGAAGTGTCAGTAAAGAGAGTGGTTTGGTGGGGAGTGGCACGTCTTGGTCGCTGGCGTGGAGCTGGTCGGAGCTGTTCACATGTGTCAGCAGCCTAGGGCTGTCACTCATCTCTTGGGCTGTGTGGCAGCTGGAGGGAGGGTCTTTGCTGGGGTCCTCATTAGCGCCTGGTGGGCAGAAACCTCCCGGCCCTGCCAGCTCTGGACACATGTGTCCAGGTGGCCAAAAGTCCAAGGAGGCTGCTCCCTGCTGTACTCCAGGAAGGGAGGCAGAGTTCAATGGAGCAAACCTGGGCTGGGTCTGTGCATTTCCATGTCCGCCAAGCTCTCCTGTAGCCCTGCCCAGACTTCTCTCTGATCTCCTCCTGTAGAAAAATGAGATCCTCGGAAAAGTATTTGAGACTTTCTGTCCAGAGTAAATACTGGAAAGGCAGTGGGTTGAAATTCAGATGTTCCCTGGAAGGAATCCCCTCATTTTCTGCTCACAGCTGGTATCGATATTTCCTTCTTGAGATGAGTTGTGCTTTTCATTAAGTAAATTTTTTGTCTTGGGATTAAACCAACATTGTATTCTTAATAGACTTTTATGTTTACACTTCAAAAGTCCACTGGGTTGTTATTCGTGTTATCTTGATGGCTTCTTCGGTGTCTGCTCTGCACGCTGGCTTCACCAAAATAAATGGCTCTCTGGGGTACAGGATTATCAAGCAGCCTTATCTGAGGCTGCACAAGTACAGATATTTTGTGAGGCAGTATTTTTTTTCCTCTCCCTTTCTTAAGTGATAATCATACTGTGGGTTTCTACAGGACCTTTCATTATGGGGAGCCCCCAGATCTCAGAGGGCTTTTGAAGCTCTCAGGAGTTAAGCCTGGCAGAATGGCCCACCACGCTTTGCCTGTCGTCTGGAAAGATTTGGCGTGAGCACTTACTGGCTTCACAGCCTCGGAAGGTGGTTTGGTGGCTGGGGAACTGTAGAGTTTAGAATGTCCGTCAGAGGTGAGTTTGGCATTCTGGAGATAGACCACAAACCTGTACTTAATGTGCTAGGTGCATTATGTGTGCTTTGTCTTAATTAATCAGATTGCCATGAGGTATGGAAGCTTTCAAAAACAGATGTCAGTGACACCAAAGGGCAGTTTTTACACAAACAGAACAAAGTGTGCGCATGTCTGCAGGGCACATCTTGGCTTAGTCAGCAACACTGTTGCCTACAGAGAGAGCAGGGGGCATCAGCAGCTTTTACGTCAAAAGCTGATCATGTAAATTTGTTGTTGTTGTGAGCTGCCATTGAGTTGGCCCCCACACAGGGCCGCCCCCCCTCCCGCCCCCGCCGTGCACAAAGGAATAAAATGCTCCCTGGTCCTGTGCCGTCCCCATGACTGGTTACAGATTAGACGGTTGTCATCCATGGGGTTTTTATTGGATGATTTTTGGAAGTAGATCGCCAGGCCTTTCTTCCTAGACCATCTTAGTCTAGAAGCTCCAGTGAAATCTGTTCAGCATCATAGCAAAAAGCAAACCTCCACTGACAGACAGGTGGTGACTGTGCTGTGCTTGAGTGACATTGGCTGGTATTGAATCTGGGTCTCTGCATGAACCACCAATGCCTCCATCACATAAGAGCCATGCCCTCTTATAACCAATTGCAAGGGATGATCGTTTTGAATAGTGCTAGAAATCACCAAACTGCCCGGGGCGGGGGGAAACAGGGTTGGGAGGAGTCCTCCAGATGCAGAGATACTTGCCGCACTCACCACTGTCATGAGATTTGACTAGTGCAGCACAATGCAGTGAGAGCAATGTTGAATTTCTGTACTTTTATTCCAAAAATGTATCCCTATTGTCGACTCAGAATGAGATTTTAATTTGCCTTTAAAAGAGTCTCTCACTGATGTAAATTTCCCCTATGTCAAATACAGAGGCATGCTCTGATTCTTCATCCTTTGCCTTTGGAGATATTGCTCCCTTCCCATCCCCAGCCCTGGGAGGCCTGGGCTAGGTGTGTTCAGCCCTGACCACATGGTTTGGGTTTTTCTATCCCCTGACATGGAGAGGAGACTGGTCGTGGGATGTTTGGATGCGGAATGAGACTGTCTCTCGTCAGAGCCTTTCTCTCCAGACTTGTAGGTAGGCAGCCTCTTTCATGATGGACATCTCCATCAGAAGTACCCTCTGGTGTACAGACTACAAAGGAAGATGTCATCTGAAGGGACAGGTGAACTGATTGTTCAGGAGTACCGTCAAGGAGTGGAGAGGCGGGCTCTCCCTTTGCTTGTGTTGGGCCATCCCTGAAGCTCCCTGAGCCTTCTGCTGTCAGGATTAGTGTGCTAGCTGCAGTGATGTTGGAATGAATTCATGTTGTAGTGCATTTATGCATGCAAAGATGATCCAGAAGAAGGAAAGCAATTTGTCTGTAGGTATGGTAGCCAAAACCGAACCAGTTGCTGTCGAGTCAATTCCAACTCATGGTGACCCTATAGGACAGAGTAGAACTGCCCCATAGGGTCTCCAAGGAGTGGCTGGTGGATTCGAACTGCTCATCTTTCGGTCAGCAGCCGAGCTCTTCACCACTGTGCCGCAGGGCTCCACAGACTAAAGAAGCACCCTGTAAATGGACGTTTGTGGAGCCTTCACTGTTCAGGAGGCTGTGTTGGGTCAGGGGATGCATAGAAGTGTGAGGTAGACGTCTTCCCCCCAGGTGGAATATATTATAATCGGAAGGCTGTGCATGTGAAAAAGGTGAATACTCGTACTAAACCGTGCACGCGGCAGGCGCTCTGTGGAGTGCACGGGGGCCCATGAGAGGCACTGAGGTTCTCAAGGGAAAAACCAACCGTTTGCCAACTCCTGGCAACGTCATGTGTGTCCGAGTAGGGGAGGAGGAACGTATTTGGCTCTTGTACCTCGGAAGGATTGGAGTTTAGTTCACGTCATGTTTTCCTCCTGCACTTGTTCTGTTGTGGTGTTTTGTTTTCTTCAATGCTAAGAGTTGGCCAGACCTTGGTTCCCTGAAAAAGGCAGTCTTCCCAGGAATATGGGCTCTGAAGTTCCTGTGCAGGTCCTCTGAGCTGGCCGAGTTCCAGGACGGCCTTGGTGTTTGAGACAAAAAGCTCATCACTGCCCTGAAACTCGAAGGAAATTAAATTATGCCCCAGCCTGGGTCAGAGCCCCAGTGCCTGAGGCCTCCTGGGGCTTTTCCCACCCGAGAGGCTGGTCCCTCAACTCAAAATCGCGCCTGTGTGGTATTGAGGGACAAGGACTCTTCACAAGTCTTCCCTCGGCGCCCTGCTCACATTTGGGCCCGCACAGAAAGTGCCAAACAATAACAGCTCCAATCCCAGCATGAAAAAGGAAACACATTGTGTTTACAGATACAGAATTTGGCGTCTGAAATGTGAAAGTACCTTCGGGTTGGGCTGCCCCGGGGCAGGGCTGTTGAAGACTTCGGCCCCCCTGCCCTCAGCTGTCAGTCCTGCAGCCAACTTGTTTTCCTCTCCCTGAGCCAGACCTCAGAGGTGGGCAGGTAGATCTCAGCCAACTCTTTATTCCCACACCCAGCCCTGTCTCAGACCTGAGGAGAAATCACGGTGAGAAAGTGCTTGGCCTTCTGAGCTGCCATGAGGAAGGAAATTGTTTCCCACTCCAATCCACAGAAACCAGTCCCTTGAAAACCACTTTCTTGGGTAGATTTGCCGTCTTGATACCGAGAACTGCCAGGAGGAACGAGTTGGGCCTTCTTCTGAAGGTCTCACCCCAGTTTGTTTGAACCAGGGGCTGGAGCTGTTTTTTTAATTAAAGATGCCTGCAGAAGAATGTGATCCACATGTAAGGGAAGAGCGAGTTCTTATTTTTCCTGACTCATAGAAAGTATTCAGCTCTAAAGACATGAGCAGAGAGCACAGCATTCTATTTAATGACAGATGAGAAGCCAGCATGTAAGTGTTGGGTGTTATGCTTGAAGAGAACCTGGCTCTAGCTTCACTGTGCCCAGGCTTAAACACCAGCTCCCCAAGCTGTGTCCGCTTGGGCAAGTTACTCAACCTCTGCGTGCCTCTGGTGCCTTAGTGTCCTGGGAGCCCAAGGCAAAATCACGTTGGTATATTGGGTGGGGTGGAGAGGTCAGGATCCCTTGGCTGTGTCGTGGAGAGGGCTTGGGGCAGGAGAGTGGAAAGAGACCCAGAGGCAGGTATAATCCTAGATTTTTGGCTTTTATCAGCACACATTTCCATCATCCTTACTATTGCCATGCTCTGTTTTGAGTTCTTTATAAATACTACCTCATTTAATCCTCACGACAGCCCATGGGATGGGTTCTGTTCTTATCATTAAGTAAACTCCTCTATTGAAATATACACAGAAAAGCACAATTATAATCGTAAATTGACACCACCCATCGTCGGTTTGTCATACTGTGGTGGCTTGCATGTTGCTGTGATGCTAGAAGCTATGCCACCGGTCTTTCAAATACCAGCAAGATCATCCATGGGGGACAGGTTTCAGCAGAGCTTCCAAACTAAGACAGACTAGAAAGAAGGGCTTAGTGATCTCTTTCCAAAAATTAACCGATGAAAACCCTATGGATCACATCAGCATATTGTCCGATACGGTGCTGGAAGATGAGCCCCCTAGGTTGGAAGGCACTCAATATATACAGTGGCTGCAACAATGGATTAGAGCCAATCAATGATAATCAATGATCGTGAAGGTGGTATAGCACCAGGCAACATTTCCTTCTGCTGACTGGATGGCAGCTAACAACAACGGTCTTGAATCAGAAGTATACAGCAGGAACAAGCCCCCATTAAGAACATTACCTGCACTGCAGAAGCTGCCCTTGTGTTCCCTTCCAGTCACTCCAGCCCCTTCCCCACCACAGATTGGGTTTGACTATTTTTGAAATCTGTGTAAATGGAATTGTATCTGGCTTCTTTTACTTGACATTACATTTGTGAGATTTATCCATTGGGTCACCATGAGTCGGAATCAACTTGATGGCAACTAACAATAACAAGTAGTAATTTATTAGTTTTCATTGCTTTATCATATTCTATGGTATAAATGTATCACAATTGATTTATCCATTCTGCTTATGAGGGTATTTCGGTTGTTTTCAGATTTTGGCTGTTAAAAAGAGCACTGCTATGAATTTTATTTTATCTGTCTATCAGTCATTTATATTCGGTGAAAATAATACACAACAAAACATTCGCTGATTCAGCAGTTTCTACTTGTATAATTCAGTTGTTCGTGTCTTGATGTGCATGTAAATATGTTTCTGTCGGGTATGTATCTAGAAGTGGAATTGCTGGATCCTAGGGTACCTGTCTGTTCAGCTTTAGTAGTTAGTAGTAATTTTAATAGAAAGTAGTTGTATAAATTTACATTTGGTAGGCACTCTTATTATTCCCCCATTTTACAGGTGAAGAAACCAAGGCACACAGAGGTTAAGTAACTTGCTTAAGGTCACACAGCTAGCAAGTGGTGGAGTTGGAATTATAATTTAGGCAGTGTGGCTCTGGAGTCTTGTTTTTCACCACTGTGCTAGGCTGCCTCTCGTCTTTAATCTGTGTAACCCTGTTAGAGAAAGCTGTTAATACTAGGGGGCAAATGTGACTTTGGGCAGGTTGTCCTCTGTAAACTGAGGATTTAGACCACTAAGACCATCTTGAGCTCTGATATCCTGTGGTCCAGTGGAATGCTGCCTCCTTCCTGAGGACGTTTCTGATCTTCATTACTCACCCCACCCCATTCCCCTGTCAACTGGAGCAGCTCTACAACTCGAATGATGTATTTCCTGTCCTCTCCATTCCGTTGGAGTTTACTTAAAAGACCATCCAGGTTCTAACTGGGGGACCTCACTTGGGCCTGCCCTTGGAGCCTGTTGAACATTTCCCTTCTCTCACTTGTTAGCTCTTCCACTTGAGAAAGGAAAGACATAGGACCTTCCAATGTCTCAGCTAGCCAGTCTTATCTCTTCAAATTATTCATGTTCAGCTGGATGAATTTTCACAAAATGAACTGACCTGTTTAACTAGCACTGCCATCAGGAAATAAAATATTGCCGAAGGTCTCCTTATGCCTCTGCCCATCACCACTCCCTAGTGTAACCACCATCTTGACTTCTAACACCGCAGATTCAGTTTTGCCTAATTTTGAACTTTGTATAAATGAAATCATACTGTATGGATTCTTTGATGTCTGGCTTCTTTAGCTCAGCATTATTTCCTTGTGAATAGTCTTAAAACGTAACTTACAGTCCTTTTTAGTATGATGGATGATGTCAACTTCTTGGGGGTACTGCTTCTCCTGTTTGTTTTGTCTGCTGACCTTTGCTCATGGTGAATGATTTCCTCATTATTTTATGCTTTCTGACTGAAAATTTATCTTTATTTGGGATTTTGTGGAACTCTCACTGTTCTTAGTTATGGAAATGCCCCATCAAGTGATTTTGCATTTGATTCTGCCAGACATGTTAGAGGTATCATTGGTCTGGGATTGATTTTTCCACTAATTAATCATCTTGGAAATTCCTGTATCAAATGAGTGGTCTGCATTTGAACTCCAAACCCTCCCAGGCCTGGGGTTTCATTTTCTCACTGAAGACTTTCTTCCCCACTTTGCTCAGAGCTTGGAGTAGGTAGAGACAAGCTTTGGCTGTCGCCTTGGGTTAACGGGCAAAGATTTTTAGTCTCCTTTCACTGAGGACGCATCTGGAAGGTCCAGGCTTTATGCTGCCTTGATTATTGCTTCAGTTTCTTACCTGGTCTCTTGCCTCTACCCTTGTCCAACCCCCAGTCTGTTCTCAACCCAGCAGCCAGAGGAAACTGCTGGTGCATCAGCTCCCGCTCCCTCAGAGTAACATCCGAAGCCCTTTCAGTGGCTGCAAGGCCCTATGTAGTCTCCCCATGCTTCCTCTCTGCCCTGTCTCCTGGCGCTTTCCCTTTCGCTTGCTCTGCTCCAGCCACCAGGCTGCCTTGCTCTAACGTGCCAGACAGGCTCGCACCTTACAGCGCTGGCACTGGCAGTTCCCCCTGCCCAGGTGTCCGAATGGATGACTTCCTCTGCTCCTTCAAGTCTTTGAATGTCATTTCTCAGGGAGGCCTGCTGGACTATCCTGTTTAATACTGCAAACACCTCTCCCGTGCGTGTCTAGCTATCTGGCTGTCTGTCTGTCTCGTATACACACGCTCCACACAAACACTCCCAGGCTCTCCTGATCTCCCCATCCTGCTCTACTGTCTCCTTTTTTCCATAACCCTTATCACCTAACACACTTATTTAGTTATTTATACTTTATTAAACCATCTCATCTTACCCTTTGTCTGTTTTGTTTTCACAGGGGAGCTGGCATATAGTACGTACTCATTAACTATTTGCTAAAGGGATGAATGCAGGGGCTCTCATTTCCAACTCCTAGCTTCGAAGGACCCAAGGCCTCATCACATGTCTGTGTGTGGGTGTTAAAACCCACGCCCAAAGCCATTAAGACCTATTTCCAGGTCTAATAACCAGTCTTTCTTTCCGCTGATGTTTCTCCTACCTCCCTTTCCCTACCCACTTAACACATATCTCATGATCACTATGGTGTCTCAATGTTTCCCTTAATACTTTGGCATTCAGATTCCTCTTTCCTGTAGAACTTGGGTGTTTCCTTTTATTTCTTGTGAGACCCACTATGCATTAACTATTTTTTTTTAAATTGCATTTTACCTAGCATTTCAGTGGTAGAGACTCTGCATTAGCTTAGGCTACCTTGTTGCCAAAACTCAAAGTTGTATATTTTAATCTTTCATCCACCTGGAGTTATTTGTGACATATGGTGTGAGGTAAGGATCTCATTTTTTTTTTTCTCCCCATCAAATATTTCGCCAGTTATTCAATGACAGTTATTGAAAAAAAAAAATCACTCTTTGATCACTGATTGGAGATGCCATGTTTATTAAATGCTCAAGTATTATGTAAACTTGGATCTGTTCTCTGGATTTTCCATTTTGTTTCACAGATCTGTTTTTCTGCCAGTTCCTGTCTCTTTGCATAGGGCATTTTAGTATCTGGTGGGTTCAGTATTCATTTATTGTTTTTTGGTTATACTCATTGCAATTCTTGCGTATTTATTTATTTGTGCGTAGGCTTTACCTGAGTTTGTCAGCTTTCAGTGGAAACACTAATGGTATTTTGATGACAGTGGTGTTAAATAGGAACTTTGTGATAATTGATAACTTCATAATATTTTAATTGTAGCTGTATCAACATGACTGTTGTCACTTAATGATTTGATTAGTTAAATGTCTCCATTAGGGTGGTTGGAAAAAAAAAATGGTATGGTTTAAGTTTGGACAAAATAATAAATTGTACCAGCATGTTTCACTTTGATTTTTCCAGGTGAATTTTTTAAAACAGATTGATCAAGGTATAATTGACATTCAATAAATTGCACATATTTAAAGCTACACGTTGGTAAGTTTTGACATATGTATATACCTGTGAAATCATAACCACAATCAAGATAAGAAACATATTCATCACCCCAAAAAGCTTCCTCATGCCCTTTGGTAATCTCTCCTTCCGACTCATACCCCTTTCCCCTGTTGTGCTTTCTGTCATTATATATTAGTTTGCCTTTTTAGGGTTTTATATAAACGGAATCATACAGTGTGTATTTTTGTTTTTTTTGTCTAACTCTGCGTGCCTATTTTGAGATTCTTTCATGTTCACTCCTTTTTTTCTGTTGGGCAGTTATCCATTGTGTGGATATAGCACAATTTATTCACCTGCTAATTAACATTTAGGTTGTTTCTGATTTTTGGCTATTACGGATAAAGCAGCTATGAACATTCCTGTACAAGTCTCGGCATCAGTGTATACTTTCATTTTTCTTGGGTAAATACCTAGGAGTGGAATGGCTATCACAGGTGTATATTTAGCTTTTTAATAAACTGTTTTCCAAAGTGGTTGTACCATTTTACATTCATACCAGCAATGCTTGAGAGTTTCAGTTCCTCCATATCCTCATCAACATTTGATATGATCAGTCTTTTACATTTTAGCCATTCTAATAGGTATGTTGTAGATGCCTATATGATTTTAAGTCTTACAGTCCAGAAGCTTCATTTATTTATGTCTTCTTTAATGTGCTTCAGCAGAGTTTATACATTTCTTTATATTAGTCTCACACATTAAAAAAAAAGTTTATTTGTAGATATTTAAAAGCTTATTTCTGGGCATTTATCAATTGGTTACTATTATTCTTCTCATTTTATTTTCCAGCTGGGTAATTTCATTATTAAATATGTTGTTTGCTACTGGTTTCAGATGTTGTTGTTATTGTTATGTGCCGTCAAGTCAGTTCTGACTCATAGCCACCCCAAGTACAACAGAACAAAACACTGCCCGGTCCTGTGCCATCCTCACAATTGTTGCTATGTTTGAGCCCATTGTTGCAGCCACTGTGTCAGTCCATCTCGTTGAGGGTCTTCCTCTTTTTTGCTGACCCTCTGCTCTACCAAGCATGATGCCCTTCTCCAGGGACTGATCCCTCCTGACAACATATCCAAAGTATGTGAGATGCAATCTTGTCTTCCTTGCTTCCAAGGAGCATTCCGCTTGTAGTTCTTCCAAGACAGATTTGTTTGTTCTTTTTGCGGTCCATGGTACATTCAGTATTCTTCGCCAACACCACAATTCAAAGGCATCAATTCTTCTTCTGTCTTCATTATTCATTGTCCAGCTTTTGTATGCATATGAGGCGATTGAAAACACCATGGCCTGGGTCAGGCGCACCTTAGTCCTCAAGGTGACATCTTTGCTTTTAACACTTCAGAGAGATCTCTTGCAGCCAGTTTGCCCAGTGCAGCGTGTCTTTTGATTTCTTGACTGCTGCTTCCATGGGTGTTGACTGTGGATCTAAGTAAAATGAAATCCTTGACAACCTTAGTCTTCTCTGTTTATCGTGATGTTGCTTATTGGTCCAGTTGTGAGAATTTTTGTTTTCTTTATGTTGAGGTGTAATCCATACTGAAGGCTGTGATCTTTGATCTTCATCAGTAAATGCTTCAAGTCCTCTTCACTTTCAGCAAGCAAGGTTGTGTCATCTGCATAACACAGGTTGTTAATGAGTCTTCCTCCTATCCTAATGCCCCGTTCTTCTTCATATAGTCCAACTTCTCGGATTATTTGCTCAGCATACAGATTGAATAGGTATGATGAAAGGATACAATCCTGATGCACACTTTTCCTGATTTTAAACCATGCAGTGTCCCCTTGTTCTGTTTAAACGACTGCTTCTTGATCCATGCACAGATTCCTCATGAGCACAATTAAGTGTTCTGGAATTCCCATTCTCCACGATGTTATCCATAATTTGTTATGATCCACACAGTCAAATGTCTTAGCATAGTCAATAAAACACAGGTAAACATCTTTCTGGTATTGTCTGCTTTCAGCCAGGATCCATCTGACATCAGTAATGATATCCCTGGTTTCACATCCTCTTCTAAATCCGGTTTGAATTTCTGGCAGTTCCCTGTTGATATAGTGCTGCAGCCGCTTTTGAATTATCTTCAGCAAAATTTTTCTTGCATGTGATACTAATGATATTGTTTGATAATTTCCACATTCAGTTGGATCACCTTTCTTGGGAATAGACATAAATATGAATCTCTTCCAGTTAGTTGGCCAGGTAGCTGTCTTCTAAATTTCTTGGCATCTAAATTTCTTGGCACAGACAAGTGAGCACTTCAGTGCTGCATCTGTTTGTTGAAATATCTCAATTGATATTCCATCAATTCCCGGAACCTTGTTTTTCACCAGTGCCTTCAGTGCAGCTTGGACTTCTTCCTTCAGTACCATTGGTTCCTGATCATGTTATCTCCTGAAATGGTTGAACGTCAACCAGTTCCTTTTGGTATAGTAACTCTCTTAATTCCTTCCATCTTCTTTTGATGCTTCCTGCTTGGTTTAATATTTTCCCAGTAGAATCCTTCAGTATTACAACTGGAGACTTGAATTTTTTCTTCAGTTTTTTCAGCTTGGGAAATGCTGAGCGTGTTCTTCCCCTTTGGTTTTCTATCTGCAGGTCTTTGCACATGTCATCATAATACTTTGTCTTCTCAAGCTGTCCTTTGAAATTTTCTGTTCACCTCTTTTACTTCGTCATTTTTTCCTTTTGCTTTAGTTGCTCGAAGTTCAATAGCAAGTTTCAAAGTCTCTTGTGACACCCATTTACGTCTTTTATTTCTCTTCTGTCTTTTTAATGACCGCTTGCTTTCTTCATGTATGATGTCCTTGATGTCATTCCACAACTCATCTGGTCTTCAATCATTAATGTTCAACTCATCAAATCTATTCGTGAGATGGTCTCTAAATTCAGGTGAGATATACTCAAGGTCGTACTTTGGTTCTCGTGGCCTTGGTCTGATTTTCTTCAGTTTCAACTTGAACTTGCATATGAGTAATGGATGGTCTGAGCCGCAGTCGGCCCCTGGCCTTGTTCTGACTAATGATATCGAGCTTTTCCATCATCTTTTTCCACAGATGTAGTTGATTTGATTCCTGTGTATTCCATCTGGCGAGATCCATGTGTATAGTTGCCGTTTATGTTGGTGAAAAAAGGTATTTGCAATGAAAAAGTCGTTGGTCTTGCAAAATTCAATCATATGATCTCCGGCATTGTTTCTGTCACCAAAGCCGTATTTCCCAACTACTGATCCTTCTTGTTTGTTTCCAACTTTCACATTCCAGTCACCGGTAATATCAGAGCTGCCTTCTCAAAGTAGAATTGACCTTAATGACGTGGATAGAGTCAAGCTTTTGGGACCTTCATTTGCTGATGTGGCACGACTCAAAATGAGAAGAAACAGCTGCAAACATCCCTTAATAATCAGAACCTGGCTGTAAGAAGTATGAATCTAGGAGAATTGGAAATTGTCAAAAATGAAATAGAACACATAAAGATTGATATCCTAGGCATTAGTTGGCTGAAATGGACTGGTATTGGCCATTTTGAATTGGACAGTCATATGGTCTACTATGCCAGGAATGACAACTTGAAGAGGAATGGCATTGCATTCATTGGCAAAAAGAACATTTCAAGATCTGTCCTGAAGTACAACACTGTCAGTGATAGGATAACATCCATACGCCTACAAGGAAGACCAGTTAATATGACTGTTATTCAAATTTACGCACCAGCCAGTAAGGCCAAAGATGAAGAAATTGAAGATTTTTACCAACTTCTGCAGTCTGAAATTGATTGAACAAGCAATTAGGATGCACTGATAATTACTGTTGATTGGTTTCAGGTAGATATTCTTTATTGTGCTCAATGGAGTGACATTTATTCCTGGTTTACTGGGAGGTTTTTTTTTTTTTTTTAAATCAGGAGTATTCGAGGAATGTTAGTGCTTTAGATGTCGGTCAAAATGGTCATATAGTTTTTCAGCTCTGACCAGTAATGCAATGAGTTGCATTAATTAGTTTCCTAATTTTTTAAACAGTTTTATTGAGATATAATTCACATACCATACAATTCATCCATTTAATGTGTACAGTTTAGTGGCCTTTAGTACATTCATAGAGTGGTACAACCATCACTAAAATCAATTTTAGAACATTTTTGTCATCTCAGAAAGAAACTCTGTACCCACTATCAGTCACTCTTCATTTCCTCCTAACACTCATCCCTCCCCCAATCATAGGCAACCACTAATCAACTCTAGGTCTCTAGATTTGCCTAATCTGGACTTTTCATGTAAATAGAATTATACAATATGGGGCCTTTTTTGACTGGCTTTCAGTTAGCTTAATGATTTCAAGTTACATCCATGTTGTAGCATATATCAGTACTACCTTCCTTTTTTGCTGAATAATATTCCATTGTATGAATATATACTATGTTTATATACCGCATCTATCCATTTATCAGTTGATGGACATTTGGGTTGTTTCCACTTTTGGGCCATTATGAATAATGTTCCAATGAACATTTGTGTACAGATTTTTGTGTGGACATATGTTTTCAATTCTTTTGGGTATATACCTAGGAGTAAGATTGCTGGGTCATATGGTAACACTATGTGTAACTTTTTGAGAAACTGCCAAACTGTTTTCCACAGCAGCTGCAACATTTTACAATCCCACCAGCAATGTATGAAGATTCCAATTTCTCTGCATCCTTGCCAACATTTGTTATTATCCATCTTTTTGATTATTGCCATCCTGGTGGGTGTGAAGTGTTATCTCATTGTGGTTTAGATTTAACCATCCTAGTATTCTTGAAATAAAGTCTGCTTGGTGATGTTGTATTATTCTTTGCTAATGTTTTATTGTGGATTGTTATATCTATGTTCAAAAGCAGGATTTGCCTGAACGTTTCTCACTTTATATTGCCTTTTGTATCAGTACTGTTCAAACCCTATAAAATGAAGTGGGAAGCTTCTACTCTTTTCTGTGGTCTGGAATAGCTTAAGTTGCGTGAGAAATAGCTGTTCATTGAAGTCTGCTAGAATTAGTCCATCTGGGCCTGGTGCCATTTTTGAAAGGATTTGATAACCATTTCAGTTTTTTTCCATGCTTACGTGGTTATTCAGGAATTTTTCAACTACTTTTGAGTCAAATCTGATCATTTATTTTCTTGTAAAATAATTAACTTTACCCAGATTTTTATTTTTTAAGCATAGAATTATGTTAGTAATCTCTAAAAAAAAAAAAAAATTCCATATGTGTCTATATCACCTTTCTAATTTCTAATAGTGGTCATATATTCTTTCCCTTTGCATAGATTTGTTGGTTTTCTTGGCATTTTTGGAGGTGGCAGCAGCTGATAATATTTATCGAACACTCACTGTGTGCTGGGCCCTGTGCTAAGTACTTTTCTTGCGCTGTTTAATTTTTAAAATCTTTACAACTGTATGAGTTAAGTACTGTTATTCCCACTTTACAAGTGGTTCCTAGGTTAAGAAATTCATCTTGCCTGGTGTCACGCAGCTACAAAGTCCAGAGCTGAACTCAAATAGATCTGTCTGCTCTCAGAGCTGGTGCTCCTGTCTGCTATTCAAGACTGCCACTTATTTTTGGACACGTTCTATTGCTTTCTAATGCTCTAATTTCCCCTTTTGTTGTCGTTAATTTGTTATTTAGGCTTTTTGGTGGACCCCCTGACTTTTTGAATTGAATGCTCAGTTAAATTAATTTTATTATTTTGTTACTCCTGTTTAGCAGTGAAGCCATTTAAGGCAGTGACTTTTCCCTTCTAGAAAAGCTTTTACACATTACTGTCTCATTGCCACTGTTTCTGCAATGACTATGTCATTGAAACCCTAGTGGCGTAGTGGTGAAGTGCTACAGCTCCTAACCAAAAGGCCAGCAGTTCAAATCTACCAGGTGCTCCTTGGAAACTCAGTGAGGCAGATCTACTCTGTCCTATAGGGTTGCTATGAGTTGGAATCAACTCGATGGCAACAGGTTTTTTGTTTTTGCTCCTGGAGTTATTTTTAAATTGGATTTCATTTCCAGGGGATTCGGCCCTTAGAAATATATATTTTGTTATTAATGTTCTGTTTTATTTTATTGCAGCTGGTGCTGTTGTTTTTTTGTTTTTGGGATAATCTCGTGTGTGTCTGTAAAATCACTTCTGTCAGTGTTCTATGAGAACTGAAAGAGAACTTTGCTTTTGGGGTACAGAGTTCAATACATTTATTACATCAACCTTATTGGGTGTATTCTTCAGATGCTCTGTCTCCTGGTTTTCCTTTCTGCCTGCTTGGGGCAAAAACACACTATTAGTGGGAGACATTAACAAATCACTCTCAATGTTTAACAGATTAAGTGACAAAGTCTACCAACTTTTTAAAAATTAAGAGATGTGCAAAAGTATATAAAGCGAATGAACACAAAGCGAAAGCAAGGGTCACAAAGTAGAATTCAGAGCAGAATGCATTTAAATGGAACGGAGCTGGCCATTTTGTAGTGGTACCAGAAAAAATGCACCGTGCCGTGAACTTGAATGTGCTGATTATCACCTAGGCCTCCGTGTTTCCTTCCTGGTGAAAAAATAGCTGGGCAGATGATTTCTCATGCCCCTTCCAATGGACACATTCTGTGATGATGGTTTGGGGCTCACTGTTAGGTGATACCAGGGTTGGAATTAACTGAGAATAAAGGTTAGAAGCAAAGAAAAGGACAGGACAGTTTCTAGCCTGAAGCTGGAGCATTTTGAGCTGACAGCTGGGGCCAAGTTTATTGCTTTGGCACCTGCGTGTCTTTGCATGAGCATCTGCCTTATTGCCTTTTGGCCTGGCAGAGGAGATTTGCTGAAATAGAGATCAGTCTGCAAGGACAAGATGGTAAGACCACAAGGACTCACTGACATGGGGTGCCACTTCCCTTAATGAAATATGACCCCAAATGTCTTGATTTGACTCTGGAATACACTAGCACCCCCGGGACCTCTTAGCATCCCAGAAGAGTATTTCCATAGGCATTTTCATACTGGAATGGGCAGGCACCCAACGCCACTTGTGCCTCTGTTTCCCCTCATCCTCTTGCCAAGGGGTGATTGATTCACGGAAGAAAGAGGGAATGTTAAAAGGAGGAGTGCTTCATAGACTCTCAGAACCATGAGAAGGGCTGAAAATTAATGAACTAAGTGTCTAATTTAAGAAATTGGGAAAAAAATCACAGAATAAGCCTGAAAAAAAAAGGAGAGGTAAAAATAAGATCAGAAGTCAATGAACTAGAAAACAAATATTCAGTAGAGAGGATCAACCAAAGCCAAAAGCTAGTTGTTTGAAAAGATGAATAAAATAAATATTTGGAAAGAGTGATCAAGAAAAAAAGAGAAGGCACAAATAAACAATGTTAGGAATGGAAAAAAAGGCATAACTACAGATACAGCAGACGCTAAAAGGAAAAAACAGCAACATGTTAATACTGTGAACAACTTTATGCTATTACATTTTAAAACTGTGACCTTTGCATCTTTTTTCCCAAGCACTTAGAATATTTCCCTAGAGCGGCCCATAGATCATCTGCATTGAAATCTTGTGGGGAATCGAAGAAAAGATAACTTGGACTTTATCAAAATTAAAATCTTTTGTGCTGCAAATAACAGTTTCAACAAAATGAAAAGACAACCCATACGGTGGGAAAAAAATATCTGCAAATCAGGTAGCTGATGGGAGCCCTGGTGGCACAGTGGTTAAGTACATAACCTAAATTTCATCATGAGGAAACATCAGATAATTCCAAACTGAGAGACGTTCCACAAAATAACTGCCCAGTACTCTTCAAGAGTATCAAGGTCGTTAAAGATAAGAAAGACTGTCACAGATAGGAGGAGACTATGAAGACATGAGACCAGAATATATTGTAGGATCTTGTGTCCTTCTTAGCACAGAAAAGGACATTAGTGGAACAGTTGGTGAAATTCAAATAAAGTTTGTAGATTAGATGATAGTTTTGTTTCAATATTAATTTCTTGGTTTTGAAGATTGTATGATGAATATATATGATATTAATGTGGGCAAGCTGGGTGAAGGGTATATAGGAATTCTTTGTACAATTTTGGCTACCTTTTTTGGTCTACAATTATTACAAATAGAAAAATTAAAAAAAAAAAATCACTGTCCTAGAGTGTCACCATGCCCAGTTTGAAAACCATTGGTAAGATAGAAAGAAATCACCATTTGGCTTTGGAGTAAGACAGCTGGACTCCTAGCTCTATCACCTACTGCTATATCATGAGCCTCTCAGCCTCAGCTTTCTCATCTCTGATATGGGGATAATCACATCTGTGTGTGTATGTGCGTGCATGTTAGGTGCCATCCAGTCAGTTCTGGCTCATAGTCACCCCGAGTACAAGGGAACGAAATACTGCCTAGTCTTGCGCCATCCTCACAATCACTGCTATAGCTAAGCCCATTGTTGCAGCCACTGTGTCAGTCCATCTTATTGAGGGTCTTCCTCTTTTTCATTGATCCTCTTCTTTACCAAGCATAATGCCCTTCCCAGGGACTGGTCCCTTCTGACAATATGCCCAAAGTATGTAGGACAAAGTCTCGCCATTCTTGCCTCTAAGGAGGATTCTGGCTGTACTTCTTCCCGGACGGATTTGTTCATTCTTCTGGCAGTCCATGGTACAGTCGATATTCTTTGCCGGCACTGTAATCCAAAGACATCAATTCTTCTTCGATCTTCCTCATTCATTGTCCAGCTTTCACATGCATGTGAGGCGGTAGAAAATACCTTGGCTTGGGTCAGGCATGCCTTAGTCCTCAAAGTGACATCTTTGCTTTTTAGCACTTTAAAGGGGTCTTTTGCAGCAGATTTGCCCAATGCAATATGCCGTTTGAGTTCTTTCTTTTTTAAAATTTTATTGTGTTTTAGGTGAAAGTTTACAGTGCAAATTAGTTTCTTATTCAGAAATTTATACACAAATTGTTTTGTGACATTGGTTGCAATCTGCACAATGTGTCAGCACTCCCCACCCCTTTCCCTTTACACCCTGGGTTCTCCTTGTCCGTTCCTCGAGGTTTCCTGTCTCTTCCTAGATTCTTGTCTTTGCTTTTGGGCAAGTGTTGCCCATTTGGTCTCATATACTTGATGGAACTAAGAAGCACGTTCCTCACGTGTGTTATTGTTTGTCTTATAGGCCTGTCTAATCTTTGGCTGAAAGATGGACTTTGGGAGTGGCTTCAGTTCTGAGTTAGCAGCATGTCTGGGGGCCATAGTCTCGGGGGTTCCTCCAGTTTCTGTCAGACCTGTAAGTCTGGTCTTTTTTTTTTTTTTTTTTTTTTTTGTGAATTTGGATTTTGTTCTACATTTTTCTCCCTTTCTGTCCGGGATCCTCTGTTGTGATCCTTTTCAGAGTGCTTGGTGGTGGTAGCTGGGAACCATTTAGTCCTTCTGAGCTCAGGCTGGTGGAGGCTGTGGCTCAAGTGGTCTGTTACTCCTTTGGACTAATATTTTCCTTGCGTGTTTGGTTTTCTTCATTCTTATTTGCTTCGAACATGATGGGACCAACAGATGTGTCTTAGATGGCCACTCACAAGCTTTTAATACCCTAGACACCACTCACCAAAGTAGGATGTAAAGCATTTTCTTTATGAACTATGTTATGCTAGTTGACCTAGATGCCCCCCGAGACCATGGTCCCAGCCCTCATCCCCAGTAACTTGGTTTCTCAAGGTGTGTGGATGTGTCTAGGAAGCTTCTATGACTTTGCCTTGTTCAGGTTGTGCTGACTTTCCCTGTATTGTGTGTTGTCTTTCCCTTCACCAGAGTTAACACTTGTCTACTGTCTACACAGTGATTTCCCCTCTCCACCCCTTCCCTCCCTCGTAACCATCAAAGATTGTTTTTTTCGGTGTGTAAACCTTTTCTTGGGTTTTTATAAGAGTGGTTTCATACAATATTTGTCCTTTTGTGATTGACTTATTTCCCTCAGCATAATGCCCTCCAGATTCATTCATGTTGTGAGATGTTTTGTGGATTCATCACTGTTCTTTATCATTGCATAGTATTCCATTGTGTGTGTGTACCATAACTTGTTTATCCATTCATCTGTTGATGGGCACTTAGGTTGTTTTCATCTTTTTGCTATTGTGAATAATGCTGTAATGAACATGGGTGCGTGTCTTAGTCATCTAGTGCTGCTCTGACAGAAATCCTACGAGTGGATGGCTTTAGCAAAGAGAAGTTTATTCTCTCAAGGTCAAGTACGCTACAAGTCCAAGTTCAGGGTGTCAGCTCCAGGGGAACACTTTCTCCGTTGGCTTTGGAGGAGGGTCCATGTCATCAATCTTCCTTTGGTCTGGGAGATTCTCTGCGCAGGAACCGCAGGTCCAAAGGACACGCTCTCTTCCTGGCACTGCTTTCTTGATGGTATGAGGTTCCCATGTGTCTCTGCTCACTTCCCTCTTTTATATCTCAAAAGAGATTGGCTTAAGACACTATCCAATCTTGTATACCTCATCGGTATAACTACCGCTAATTCATCTTATTAGATCATAGTGATTGAATTTACAACATATAAGGAAATCACATCAGATTATAGAATGGTACACAATTATACAATACTGGGAATCATGACCCAGTCAAGTTGACACACACATTTTTGGGGGGAGCATAATTCAATCCATGACAGTGTGCATATGTCTATTCATGTGATGGTTCTTATTTCTCTAAGATATATTCCTGGGAGTGGGACTATTGGATTGTATGGTATTTTAATTTCTAGTCTTTTAAGGAGGCCCCATATCGTTTTCCATAGTGGTTGTACCTTTTTACATTCCTACCAAAAATGCGTAACTGTTCCAATCTCCCCTCAACCTCTCCAACATTTCTTATTTATTTATTTATTTATTGCCAGTAATGTCACGGTGAGATGATATCTCATTGTAGTTTTGATCTGCGTTTCTCTAATGGCTAATGATGGCAAACGTTTCCTCATGTGTCTGTTAGCTGCCTGAATGTCTTCTTTGGTGAAGTGCCTGTTCATATCCTTTGCCCGTTTTTTAATTGGATTATTTGTCTTTTTATTGTTGAGGTGTTGAAGTATTCTATAGATGTTAGAGATTAGACCCTTGTCAGCTGTGTTGTAGCCAAAAATTTTTTCCTAGCCTGTAGGTTCTCTTTTTACTCTTCTGAAGAAGTCTCTTGATGAGCATAAGTGTTTTATTTTTAGGAACTCCTGGTTATCTGGCTTCTCTTCTGTCATTTGATTTCTTGACTCCAGCTTATGTCCCAGAATTGTTGGAGGGTTAAATGAAAGGCTGTGTGTAAAATGCTAAGTGCAGTGCCTGTATATATCAGGTGCTCAGGAAATGTATAGACACGTCTGTACCTGCTCAGGGGAATCACCGGGTGATGCAGTTAACACACTTGGCTGCCAACTAAAAAGGATGACAGTTCAAATCCACCCAGAGGTGCCTTGGAAGAAAGGGCTGACCATCTACACCTGAAAGGTCACAGCCATTGAGAACCCTGTGGAGCACATTTCTACTCTGACACGCGTGGGGTAGCCATGAGTTAGAATTGACTCAATGGCAGCTGGTTATATCTGCTCAGAGATATTCTCTCCACCTTTCAGTCCCAGGCCCTCTGTTCCCTTGGGAGAGAGGGATCAATCCTACCTGGACAGGCTCTTTCAGTCTGGCAGGGAACCCTGTAAGCACTCTGGCCTGGCAGCTGAGAAAATGTGCATCATGGGAGAGGGGGGATTTTGACTGGGGTCATGCTGGGGAGGTGACCCTTGAAATGGCCAAGCCCCAGCAGAGCAGCCTGGCCTGGGAAACTTCCTCACGGGCTCTCGTTGGCAGGCTGCTTAAAGTTACACCGACATCAAACAAAAAGGGTTTTCAGACACAAAGGAAGGCTCAACCTGGCCAGTGCCAGGCCTGGCTTGGCATCTGAGTCCAGAAATCCAACTCTTCGGAGCTCGCAGACAGGCTAGACCATCCCCGGTGACTTCCCAGCCCCCACTCCAGGAATGCCAAGAACCTGAGTTAGAGCCCTCCACCAGGGCCTGTGCCCTCTTGTTAACCCCTGGGTCTGTATTCACTAGCATTCAGCATTAGCCAGTGCAACCAGGGTGCTCATTCTGACAACTGAGACTGGGCTACAGGCCCAAGGTTAGTAGTCCTCATACCTGTCTTCATCTGTAACCCCCCTGCTTTGCAGTACGTGGGTATGTGTGCTGGGATGATTTTCTTAATTTAAAATAAAGCGAAGTGTAGGTAGTTTTAGCTTCCCACTGGGCCAGGTACTTTGGGTAGTTTTTCAGTCTGTGTTTTTACATAGGTCCTCCAGAGTTCTGTCACTTGGATCCCCCATGTGACCAAAGGCACGCAGTTGTAAGAGCGTGGGCTAGAGTTAAGGGCACAATTATAAAACATTGGAATAACCAGAAAAAAAAAGGGTCACGTCAATTCAGACTCGTGACCAACCCGTGTATGTCAGAGTAGAACTGGGCTCCATAAGGTTTTCATCGGCTGATTTTTCAGAAGCAGATTGCTAGGCCTTTCTTCCGAGGTACCTCTGGGTGGACTCAACCTCCAGCCTTTAGGTTAGCAGCCTGGTATGTTATCTGTGCATCGCCCAGGGACTCCTGAAATAACAAGAGTGCATTTTAAATGTGCTTCCCTATGACCTACCAATTCCATCTCTCCATGCCCACCCTAGAGGAACACACGAAGTTCCTGGTGGTGCACATGGTTAAGCATTTGTCTGCTGACTGAAAGGTTGGCAGTTCTAACCCACCGCTGTAGCCTGCTCTCAGCTGTTGGGAGAATAAGCCTCGGAAGAAAGGCCTGATGATCTGCTTCCAAAAGATCGCAGAATTGAAACCCTATGGAGCATTTCTCCTCTGTCTCCGTGAGTCGGGTACGTGCAAGTGTGTTTGTCCCAGATGTATTGGTAATTGTCCTACAAAAAAGAAAAATGAGAAGGAGAGAAAGAGAGAAAACAGTAGGGAAATGGCTAAATGAGCTGGAGTATTCACATTCTGGAATATAATGCTGTAGGTAAAAACGTAACACCGTAAGAGTACTCACAGACAGGGCCCCGCGATCTATAGACTATGATACAAGCAGTATGATACCACTTATGAGCTGACGCACGCTGACACACAGTGAGCCCTTGAACATAGGGACTACATCCTCATCTCTGTATCCCTCCCTAGCACAGCTCTGGCACAGGGCAGGCCCTCATAGCTGCTTTTGAAATAGCATGAGTTTCAGAAAACTTGTGACTTAACTGAGTTTGCTGTTATCATGAGGATTAATGAAGAACCAGGCCTGAAGTTGATTTCTTTCTCAGTGCTGAACTGGATGACATCCAGTCTCCCAAGCTGGGGTTGGCAAACTACAGCCTGTGGGCCCAATTCTGTCTGCTGCCTGTTTTTGTAAATAAACTCTTTTTGGAACACAACCACGCCCATTTGCTTACGCACTGTCTATGGCTGCTTTCGTGGCCCAACAGCAAAACTGAGTAGTTGCAAGAGACCCTATGGCTTGCAAAGCCCAAAATGTTTATTATCTGGCTCTTTACAGAAACAGTTTGTTGACAATGTCCTAAGCCCTTCTCCCAGGCCAGCCCCGTTTTTTCAATACCTGCGGAATGTTGAAAGGAATTAGCTCCTCCTGCTGTTCTGTATGACTCAGTGGGGTTTGGGAGTTGCTGTTGTTCTTAGTTGCCGTTGAGTCTGCCCATGCCCACAGGACGAAATGCTGCCCAGTTCTGCGCCATCCTCATGATCGGTTGTGGCTCAGATCACTGTGATCCATCGGGTTTTCATTGGCCGATTTTCAGAAGTAGATCTCCAGGCCTTTCTTCCTAGTCCGTCTTAGTCTGGAAGCTCTGCTGAAATCTGTTCCGCATCATAGAACCACGCAAGCCTCCACCGATGGATGGGTGGTAGCTATGCGTGAGGTGCGTTGGCGGGGAATTGAATCCAAGTCTCCCATATGGAAGGTGAGAATTTTACCACCGAACCGCGAATGCTCCCTGGAATTTGGAAGTGCTCCCTGTAGAAATCTGGACTGATGGTTATTTTAGTGTAAATTAATCCGTTAAGAACATCTCCTTGCCTTTCCAACACACAAATTAAATCCTGCAGCAAGAGTTGTCTGTAATATAATTTCTCCGTGGGCATCAGCTAGAGAACTTCTGAAATGCTTTGTTTCCTGAGTCTGTCCCAGCAGACTCTGATCCCCTCAAGGACAGGAACTCTGGCCGTTATCTTCTCATCCTCAGGGCTTAGCAGTATGCTAGCACACAGCAGATGCTTAATAAACATGCACTGGATAAATACCTCAATGAAAAGTATAAAAAAGAGAGCATCACCTTCAGTGTCTTGCCCTATCCAGAGAGCACTTACCAGAAATTAAGGAAATCTGTTAACCCAAATTAAAAGGCCCGCAAATGGCTCATGAGTCTGGTGGCTTCATGGGTTAAGGCACCTTCCATACAGGAGGCCAAGTTTGTTTCCTGGCCGATGTACCTCAAGTGTGGTCACCACTCTTTTGTAGTGGAGGCTTGGTGTTTCTCTGATGCTGAACAGGTTTCAGTGGAGCTTCCAGACTAAGATGCACTAGGAAGAAAGGCCTGGTGATCTGCTTCTGAAAATCTGACCATGGGGATGACGCAGGACTGGGCATCATTTTGTGTCATTGTGCATGGGGTCCTATGAGTTGGGGGCTAACTTGATAGCAGCTAACAACAATAATAATCACTGCTGGAGGGCTGAGAAGGGAGAGGTGAATGAGGTGTCCTTTGGAGCAGGTCCAGCTTGCTGTGCATGCCTCGGCCCCTCCAGATCCAGAGACATATGTACCCATCATCCAGGACATGTTCTTCAGGGCTGCTGAGCTGCCTTTCCCAGGGGCTGGGGGGCCTTGGGCTTGCCTTGGTAGGGATCCCCATTGGGGTCCTAACATTTGATGTTTCAGGCTGTATATAGGAAACGGGAGGCTGCCATGAAAAAGGTGACTCTGGTCTGATGGGAACTAAAGGGTAGACAGCGAACAGGATTCTCTCTCCTGGAGAACCTAGCAACTGGGCTAGCATTTCCAGAAGGGTTTTTGTCTGATTCACAGGCTAATTTCGGCAGCAGGGTGATTATGTAGAACAATGTGCCACACAGAGTGACATCCCTGACAAGCCGAAATGTTAACTTGAGGAGGCGTCACTTATTAGGGCCGGTCCAGAGCCTGGCAGCTTGAGAGTCCACATTGTGGCGTACCTCCTGCCCAGGTTCCTTAGACCTGCCTCACGGCGGAACCGGCTTCAGTTTTCTCTTTGATCAGGGGTGGAGGGTGACGCGATGGGGCAGCGAGGGAAGGATTAATCCCCCTTGTTTGTTCTATAATCAGTATATATCTTGCCTTGTAGAGAGGGGTCTTTCATTGCAATGAAAAAGTTTCCCCCATGCAGTATTTATCAAAAGGTGCCCTTTTTAGGCAGAAAGAAAGGGGGGAAGAGAGAGAAATTCTTCAGAACAAGTGCGGGAGGAAGAGAATAAATGCTACATATCTGCAATGAGAGGGCAACTTGATCTTGGCGAGTGAGGACGGAGATTACTCCAAGCGTCGGGGGCATTCAGGGCTGTGTTTCAGCCCCAGCATCATCTAGTCTGGCCCTGGTGGCCTCAGCTCAGCCGAGCTGGAGCGCCCGTCCTTCAGGAACACAAGCCTCCAGCCAGGCAGCACAGCAAGGGCTTTGGGATGCTAATAGCCCTTTAGGAATGCTAAATGGAGCATTTCTGTTGCAACAAAGGGGCAAAATGAAGGGAGAAAGGAATTTTAGTTTTGAAGTTTCCTTGGGGAGGACCAAACAATGGGAGTTTAAATGGACAGTGTAAAAGTTTTATATGTGTTATGAAAAAGAGGAATGAAGTACACATGCCCTCTTGGCAGCGTGGTGGTTGAGTTAAATGGGTCCCAGAATGGCTCAGTTGAGGCTGGGCTGTATGTAGTTTGCTAGGTTTTAGTCACACTGGGCAAAGCGCCGGAGTCCCTGGGTGGTGACAACGGCTAATATACTCAACTGCTAACCGAAAGGCTGGCAGTTAGAGTCCACCCAGAGGCTCCTCAGAACAAGGGCCTGGTGATCTACTTCCAAAAAATCAGCCATTGAAAACCCTATGGAGCCCAGTGCTACTCTGATACACATGGGGTCACCATGAGTCAGAGCCAACTTGATGACAACTGCTTAGGTGAACACCTCTCTGATCTGAGGTGCTGCTTCCCACCTCACTGCATTCACTCATTCATCTATTCACTCATTCAACCAACAGTGCATCCTACGTCCAGGCAGAGTTCTGCACGTTGCAAACACTGCAGTGGACAAACAGGGCCTCTGCTCTCATGACACTGATGTTCTATGGGGAAGACAGATGTTAAAGAAGTCCATGATGAGAGACAATACCAGGTAGTGAGGAGAGGGCTGCATTACAGCAGGTGTCAGGGGGGGCCTCTCTGAGCAGGAGACACTGAGCTGAGCCCTGAGTGAGGAGAAGGAGCCAGTCAGGCGGAGATGAGGAGTAAGACCATTCCAGGTCAAGAGAACAAGCGCAGAGGTCCTGGTGCAGAAAGGGGCTTTCTTTGTTTGAGGAACAGAAAAAAAAGTCAGTGAGGAGGAAGTAGGGGGGAGGTGGGTGACGAGGTGGACAGTAAGGCAAGAGGGCCACCATCATGACTGGCTCTGTGGGCATGGTAAGGAGGTTAGTTTTTTGTTTTTTGTTTTTTTGCTGCCTTTTATTATCTTGCTCAGTTTTTTCCCCCTAACTCCTCATTTCCCTCTTCCCCCAATGCCCAGTAACCACTAATCTTCTTTTGTCTTGATGGACTTGCCTATTCCAGATATTTTATGTCAGTAGGATCATGCAGTATATGTTCTTTTGTGTTCGACTTACTTCACTCAACGTAATGTTTTCAAGGTTCACCTCTGTCATAGCATTTATCAAGAACTTCATTTCTCTTTATGGCTGAATAATATGCCATTGTATGGATATACCACATTTTGTTTATCCGGTTGTCTGTCAATGGACACTTGGGTTGTTTCCATCTTTCAGCTATTGTGAATAATGCTGCAGTGAACATCGATGTACATGTGTCTATCTGAATGGCTCTTTTCAAAATCTTTTGGGTATATGCCTGGGAGTGGAATCGCTGGGTCATATGGTAATTCTGGAGCTCTGGTGGCGCAGTGGTTAAGAGCTCGGCTGCTAGTCAAAAGGGCAGCAGTTCGAATCCACCAGTCACTCCTTAGAATCCCTATGGGGCAGCTCTCCTCTGTCCTATAGGGTTGCTATGAGTTGAAATCGACTCGACGGCAATGGGTTATGGTAATTCTGTTTAATTTTTTTACAAACTTCCAAATCGTTTTCCACAGTGGCTGCACCATTTTACATTCCCACCAGCAGCGGATGAGTGTTCTACTTTAGGAGTTTAGATTTTATTCTGGGAAAATGTTGGAGGGGTTTTAGGTAGGCAAGTGGGATGTTTCGCTGCTGGCAGAGAATGAGGGCAAAGGAGAAGCAGGGAGGGGCCTGGGCTGGATGGTGTGAGTTACAGACTGCCCGGGTGTCTGGTCTGATGGCTCTGATCCATGGCTGGCCAGCCAGAGACAGAGTGTGTGGGATAGTAACGCGAGGGATGGCCCCAGGTAGCTTGGGGCTAAAGAAGGGCACTTACGGGGTTTGGGGCATCACCCAGAAGACAAGTGAGGCCATTTTCCCAGCTCATTGGGAACATGCCCCTGGTCCCAGTTTGTGACACGTGAAACAGGTGAGCATTAACCTCAGCTTGCCCAGGGTTTCCTCAGAGTCCGGAACTATGATTTTCTACCCTGTGGGATGTGGTGAAGACATAGAGCACACAGGGGCAGATTTAGTAATCAAGTTATCAAATGCCGAAATTGAAAGGATAGATGTTCATACCTCTGTGCTCACCTCTCTCTTTTCAGGGGATCATATCACCTCGGCAATTATTTTAGCCAAATATTCCTCCTGCTCTTCAGTGCGCCTGCACTGGCCAAAAAAAAACAAACCCATTGCTGTCGAGTCGATTCCGACTCATAGCAACCCTAGAGGACAGAGTAGAACTACCCCATAGGGTTTCCAAGGAGCGGCTGGTGGATTCCAACTGCTGACCTTTTGGTTAGCAACTGATCTCTTAACCACTGCGCCACCAGGGCTCCTAGGGAGTGGTGAAGAATGCTTGATCAAGCTTCAGTACGTAACTTGGGTAACGGTGTCATAGTTACTGTGTGGAGGGACAAGGGAGAAATAAAATGACTGTCTCGCGGAGACATGGTGGTAATACCGGAAGTGCCTCTCCTCTCAGCTCAGACTGTTGCTAATCAGTAAGCAGGTCCAGAGTGCCATGAGACACTTCCTGATGCCAGGACGGATGCTTTGACCCTTTAGGCCACTGGTGACACCAGGAAAGCATGCTCCCGGCAGGTCACCAGTGAGGAGGGTGGACCAGCTGCCAGGAGAACTGGCCACAGGAAGCCAGGAGGGAAGCTACTGCTAGAACTCAGGAGAAGGGAAAACTTGCCGAGCTGGTGGCACAGGGGATGAGAAGGAAGCCAGATGGTCTTCTGAAGGAAGAATTAGTAGGATTGGTGCTGGTCCAGTACAAGAGGAACTGGAGAGATGAGATAGCATCTCCCGGGCATGCTGTGCTGGCTGTGTGCTCCAGTCCACGGGCACAAGGCCTCTCTGCCCCTTAAAAATTATCCAGGACCCCAGACATCTTCCTTTTGGGCTTCTATCTACTGACATTTTAGTGTACTAGAAATTAAAGCTGGGAAATTTATTTTATTTACTGTTTTGTTGTGCTTTAGGTGAAAATTTACAGTACAGATTAGTTTCTTATTCAAAAATTTATACACAGATTGTTTTGTGACATTGGTTGCAGTTCCCACAATGTGTCAGCACGCTTCCCCTTTCCCTTTCCACCCCGGGTTCTCCGTGTCTGTTCTTCCAGTTTTCTTGTCCTGTCCTGCCTTCTTGTCTTTACTTTTGGGCAGGTGTTGCCCATTTGGTCTCGTATACTTGATTGATCTAAGAAGCACGTTCCTCACGTCTGTTATTGTTTGTTTTATAGGCCTGTCTAATCTTTGGCTGGAAGGTGGACTTTGGGAGTGGCTTCAGTTCTGAGTTAGCAGGGTGTCTGAGGGCCATAGTCTTGGAGGTTCCTCCAGTCTCTGTCAGACCAGTAAGTCTGGTCTTTTCTTGTGAATTTGAATTTTGTTCTGCGTTTTTCTCCCTCTCTATCCAGGGCGCTGTATTGTGATCCCTGTCAGAGTAGTCGGTAGTGGTAGCTGGGCACCACCTAGTTCTTCTGGGCTCAGGCTGGTGGAGGCTGTGGTCAAAGCTGGGAAATTTTTAAAACACACGAATACACCTTCCATTAGCAGTCAGGCTGATGATATCACCACATACCAGGTAGCCTCTAGCATACTCCGTTGTACACTCCTGAGAGTAAAAAGGGCAAATAACCTCATGGACCTCCCGAAAAGGTCTTGGGGAACCCCAGAGGTCCCAGGGGACACACTTTGAGAGCTACTCCTCTGGGTGCTTTAGGCTTTATGCAAGTGGTTTGGAAATAATAAGCCTTCAGTAAATATTTGCTGCCTGGACAATGTATCAGAAGCCACTGGAAAGCAGTGGACATTTAAAAATATAGAGCTGAGTGTGGTTAGAGAAAGAAGAACCTCAGTCATAGACATAGCGGTATGAGCTGGTGAGACTGAGTAGCTCAGAGGGAAGAGGGAGGAACAGGAAGAGTGGAATGGAGAGGGACAAGAAGACAAGGCTGCAAGTGGGAGCATTGTTAGGGAACCATCTGCTCTAGAGCTCACAAGAATTTCCCTAGCTCCAGCTTCAACCCATTAGCTATTTTAGTTTTGGGTAAGGTGTGAGGGTAGAGAGAAAATGGAGAGTCTTGGTTTTTTATTTACTAAGAAAGTCAAGAATTCTTTATGCTCTTTAAATGACAGGAAATTGGGCTACAAAAGTAATTTGCACTTTTCATGCATTACTTCATTTAATCTTTGGAGAAGAACCCTATAAAGTAGACATTATTTATCCCCATTTCATAGTTGCGTTCACTGAGACTCAGGGAGGTAAAATTACTTGCCCAAGGCCACACAGGTGAACAGGTGGGAGAACTAGGATTTGAACCTCAATTGAACAAAGATCAGTCAGATCCAGTCCCTGAGGACAGAGACCTTGTAGTCTAGAAATGGAGATCAGATATGTGGATAATAGGTCAGTTTAAGGGAAATGTGGTGTGAGTGTCATAGGAAATGATGGAAGGACATGACCGGGGAGAGATAAGAAGTGGTTGGGACAGTTAGGAAAGGTTTCATAGCCTTGAAGGATGAGTGGTAATAGGGAAAAACTTCCCAAATCAAGCAGGAGCATGGCAGTGGAGTTGGGGCTTTTTATAGGCTGTCTTAGGTACCAACAGAGACCTTGGTGGTACAAATGGTTAATGCACTCTGCTGCTAACTGAAAGGTTGGAGGTTTGAGTCTTCCCAGAGGCACCTTGGAAGAAAGACCTGGCGATCTACTTTGGAAAAATCAGCCGTTGAAGACCCTGTGGAGCACAATTCTACTCTGAGTAGTTTACTAGTTAAGAAATCCTGTGGAAAATTTTTTTAAAAAGTGGAGAAGGAGCCTTGGTGGCACAGTGATTAAGTGCTTGGCTGCTAACTGAAAGGTCAGCAGTTCGAGCCTGCCAGCCACTCCACTGGAGAAAGATGTGGCAGTCTACTTCCGAGAAGATTACAGCAGTTCTACCCTGTCCTATAAGGTCGCTATGAGTTGGAACCGACTTGGCGGCAGTGGTTTTTTGTTTTGGTTATAAAAATAGAGAGAATAGTATAAAGAGCCATCAGCTGTTATCCAGCTTGCACAGTTTTCATCCCATGGTCATGCTTTGTCTATATCCTGACATATCCTGACATAGTCCTCTTCCCTTTCCATTAGCTTTAAATCCCAGACATCATATCATTTTGGTTATAAATATCTCAGTACGAATCTAAATGATTGAGACTATTTCTTTTGTAAGCATGATCATAGTACTATTATACACCTAAAAAATGAACAGTAATTTCATAATATCATTAAATATCCAGTCAGTGTCCAGAGTTCCCTATTGTTTCCTGAATTTGTTAAAAAGTTTCTTTGTATTAGGGTCCAGAGAAGGTCCATACATTTCAATCTGTTGATCTGTCTCTTAAATTCTCTTTTAATCTGTAAGTCCCTGCCCCCCCTCCCTTTTTATTTGTTGAAACCTAGTTGTCTCTTTGGTTGCATCGCCAGTGGGGGGGTGCTGTAGGTGGTTTATTAGGCAGAGAAGACCTAGGGAAGCTCACGATCAGAGAAAGCCGCATTCCCAATGAGGGAACAAGGCCCTGTGGGCCTGACCTGATGGTCCTTTCCAGCCTTGGGTCTTGGTGACTCCTGGGCATCCTAGTTTACTTCCCCTCTCCATACTCTGTCTCCTGCTGGAGCTCACAAGACCTGCCCCATCTGAACCCTCTCTGCTGCCCAGATCCACAGGGGTCAGTTTATTCACGAAGTAGCCATAGGGTGTCTACTACGTGCCAGGCCCTAAACTGGTGTCAGGAACCCAGCAGTGACCCAGAAAAAGTTCCTGTCCTTAGGAGGACCACCTGCTAGTGCAGGGAGATGGTAGACCATGAGGCTCCTGGAGCCCCCAGGGACTTGTATCCCACCCAACCAAAAACCTAGTTGCTGTGGAGTTGATCCTGACTCATGGCGACCCCATGTGTTACAGAGTAGAACTGAGTTCCTTAGGGTTTTCTTGGCTCTAATCTTTATAGAGGCAAATAGCCAGGCTTTCTTCTACTGCACCGCTGGGTGAGTTCGAACTGCCCATATTTTGGTTAGTAGCTGAGTGCAAACTGTTTGCATCACCCAGGGACCTTCCATAGGTTTTCAATGGCTGCTTTTTTGGAAGTAGATCTCCATGCCTTTCTTCTGAGGCACCTCTGAGTGGACTTGAACTTCCATCCTTTTGGTTAGCAGCCATGTGTGTTAACCTTAACAGTTTACACCACCCACGGACTCCTTGTGTTCAAGCTACTTATCAGTTAATCAGAGACCATCCTGTGATATTGTAGGGGTGGGGGCAAATCTGGTACAACCTTTTATTTCTGACCTCACTGAACTTATGTAAACAATAGACAATTGGGGTCTGTTGGCTGAAATAATTTCATCACTTAATCTTCAATTTTACGTGTGACTGGTTGATCTCACACAGATCCCATGACCTCCCCAAGCCTGTTCCCTAGTGATTGCCCAGGTCATCATGTCTTGTTTGCTTTCAGCTCTTCCTGGTGATTTGCTTTCCAGGGCCCATAGCACCACCTGACCCCCTTCTCACTTAGGTGAGCACACCTTTGTCTCCCTCTTTCCATTGATTTCTCAGGTATTTTCCATTTCGTAATACTTTGGCTGCGGTTTCTTTCTTGTTTTTGTAATGCAGTTACGGACTGCTGTTTACAAAACATCTCCATAAAACCATCAGGCTGGCAGGCGGTACTGTTGACCCACAGTGAAGCTTCATTGACCTGCTGGCCAGGATCAGGTTTGAAAGGTTCCGTGTAAGAGAATTTTCCAGAAAATTACACACGATTCCTTTAAGCGCAGCACTTTGTATTTCATTTTACTCATTTTGAGTAACAGCCTTTCTGCAGTGTACTTTGTACTTATCTACCTTCTTAAACAGAGTGCCCCAAATATAAGTTAGCTTTTTCTTAATGGCTCAGGTTATCCGTAGGAACACCAATTACTGCGTCATGTTGTCTGACTTGCACCAAAGTGTGTAGGCCTCTACATTCTGGCCCTAAATGATCCTAGGTGGCTAAGTCTTAAGAGTTAGCATTGTGTGTGTGAAACGCCTCACTTTCTTGTCCATAAAATAGGGAAAATTGTACCTACCTTGCAGGATTTTGTGAGCATTAG
The DNA here is from genome assembly GCA_030035585.1 of Dugong dugon. Taxonomy (NCBI): domain Eukaryota; kingdom Metazoa; phylum Chordata; class Mammalia; order Sirenia; family Dugongidae; genus Dugong; species Dugong dugon. The sequence continues at coordinate 59,441,733 of CM057470.1, forward strand.
AACCTACTTGGCCCATGGTGGGGTCCTGGTGGTGCAGTGGTTAAGAGCTCGGTTGCTAACCAAAAGGTTAGCAGTTTAATTCCACCAGCTTCTCCTTAGAAACCCTATGGGCCAGTTCTACTCTGTCCTGTACGGTTGCTATGAGTTGGAATTGACTTGATGGCAATGGGTTTGGTTTTTTGTTTGGCTCATGGTAAAACCTGAAACCCACTGCTGTCAAGTCGATTCCGACTGATAGCGACCCTATTAGGACAGAGTGGAACTGCCTCATAGGGTTTCCAAGGAGTGCCTGCTGTATTCGAACTGCTGACCTTTTGGTTAACAGCTGTAGCTCTTAACTACTACACCAACAGGGTTTGTCCATGGTAGACAACTCAAAAAAAAAGCTTAAAGAAAAGAGTGGAAAAGTGATAATAAATGCTGAGAAGGCTAGACGTTTTCCATCATGAGTTCTTTTACTGTATTTGACCTGATTTGATTTTTTTGAGTCCTGAGCATTTGGAAGTTTCTCTGTCCCCTAATATTTGACCTTTAGGCATTGGAGGAGAATGCATGTAAGAGAGACTGATGGTATAGTGGTTTGAAACCAAAAAACCAGTTGCCATTGAGTTGATTCTAACTCATGGTGACCTCATATCTGTCAGTAAAGCTGTGCTCCATCTGGCACATAGTAAACCTCTATATTAGCATGTGTGGCAGGCACAGTGCTGGGGCCTGAGTATAATATAAAGGTGCCCGAGGTGTGGTTCTGGTCCACAGATTACCCTAGGGGAAAATGGAAGAAAATGGAACAGGTAAAAAAATGACTAAAGCAGATGAGAAGACCCCAGAGGTCAAGTCCAAACCACCAGGGCCATGTGTGACTGAGTGAGGGTGTCTGTAAGCACGGGGGGCTGGAGAGGGGAGTGGCAGGGTGGCCAGAGCTGATCTCTGTCAGAGGAAACTGGAAACTGGACACACCACACACATTATGGCGGTGTTAGTTGCTGTCGAGTCAGCTCTGACGCATGCCGACCCCATGTACAGCAGTACGATACATTGCTTGGTCCTGCACTATCTTTATGATTGTTGGTATGTTTGAGTCCATTGTTGCAGTGATTGTTGAGTACCTTCCAACCTGCGGGGCTTATCTTCTGGCACTATATGGAACCGTATTCTGTTGTGACCTATAGGGCTTTCATTGGGTAGTTTTTGGAAGTAGATCACCAGGCCCCTCTTCCTAGCCTGTCTTAGTCTGGAAGTTCCACTGAAACCTGTCCACCATGGGTGACCCTGCTGGTATATCAGTGGTATAGCTTCTAGTATCATAGCAACATGCAAGCCACCACAGTATGACAAACTGACGGATGAGTGGTGGACACACAGTATACATGTATGTAGATATATATGTGCACAGTTATACAAAATACTAGCCATTATAATTAGGGTAGGATATATAAAGACAGAAACATGTCTTATATCCGAAGATAATGAGCAGCCAGTCCAAGGTGTCCCCGTTAATTGCCAAATGAATGGTACTAACAATGGGCGTCAGGGCATGTGCAGAAGACAGTGTAGGAGGTCATAATGCTCTTTGCGAAACTCCAGGTTATTTCATCTGTTTTGCCATTAGCTAGCCCTGAAGTGGGATAGCAAGGAGCAGGCAACAAAGGTTTAGGGAAAAGGTGTAAGAAAAAGCTTCATATTGAGAAAATTGCTTTACAACTAATTAATAAAACGAACAAACAAACCAAAAAACCAAAGCAGTTGCCATGGAGTCAGTTCTGATTCACCCCATGTGTGTCAGAGTAGAACTGTGCTCCGTAGGGTTTTCAACGGCTGATTTTTTGGAAGTACATCACCAGACCTTTCTCCTGAAGAGCCTGTGGGTGGACTTGAACCTCCAACCATTGGGTTAGCAGCCAAGCACGTGTTTGCACCATCCAGGGACTTTGTACAACTAATTACCCTGCCATTCATGTCCTTAATTGAGTCACCCTAGGTTGCTTGATTTGCATTAGTGAAAGACTGCCATGTCCTGTTGTGGTGGCGGAACACACTGGTACAGCCAGCAGAGCCAACAACTCCCAGGGAGTTGGAGAAGCCCTGGTAGAAGAGGCTAGGGGAGAGCCCAGTCTGGGATACTTTTCCTAGAGAGAACGGGACTTGAGTGGAGGTGGAAGAATGAGGTGAAGAAGGCAGCAGATTCTAGACTGGCAAGGGGAGTGACTCCCAAGACAAAGGGTAGAGCTGGCATGTTAAGGGAACATACAGTCTGTGAGGCGGTCTGGCCTAAATCTAGGCCCCAAGTGGGAGAGCAGTGGAGGATGAAGCAGCGCAAGATGCTTGGACAAGACAGCTTGGGCAAGATGGCAGTCAGGTTAAGGAATGTGGGATTTATATAAGCAAGTAGTTCTCAAACTTTAACATGCGTCAGAGTCACAGATCACTGGACTCCACCCTCAGGGATTTTGATCCAGTAGGTCTGGGGTAGAATCCCAGAATTTTCATTTCTAATAAGTTCCCGCTGGTGCTGATGCTGCTCTTCTGGAAACCACACTTTGAGAACCACTGATACAGACAGTGGGGAACCAGGCCAGTTTTTCGTAGGGGACAAGCCTGATGATAATGGTGGCCACTAAATATGGCTGTGAGAGCAGTAACTAGTTAAAGCAGATGATTTTGTTCCTGAATCAATGTCATGTCTCCTTAGATTTTTAGCTCCCAGTGCTCAACCTCTGGGTGGTCGCCATGAGTAGAAATCGATTCTATGTCAGCTGGCTTGGCTTGGCTCAATCTCTAACAGGTTTGAGACCACTGTTATATTTTGATGACCACTGGCATTCTTAATATGGAGTTTTCCCGACTCCAGATTAGGAGCTATGGCCTTACAAAAGATTTTTATATGCCTTCCTGGACTGGAGAAGCAGTCTAGAAATTGCTGTTTCTATGCCTAAAGCATAGGGATTTTTCAGGATGTTTTAATGAGTTATAAGGATAGTGAGCAGAATATTGGAGCTTAAACCCTTTCTGGAGATTTCAGGCTATATTTATTGAGTCAGAATCTTTCTGACATGTTTTTCAAGGTCCCTATCCACTATTCCCTTACAGAACAATGGCTTTTCCAGGTGTGCACCTCACACTTGCTTCTTTGCAGCCAGCGGAACCCTTAGCTGAGGGAAGAAGCCCTCCTACCTTTGGCTTCAAAGGGTTTTGAAATGCTAATTTGCAGCTATAAAATATTCTGACAGCCTGGAATGTTATTCAGGGCAATCAGGCATCCTTGATTATTACAGAAGTGTGAAGGGTAAATTGCTGCTACCCAAGAAGTCACTCGCTTTTCAAGAGAAAGCTCAGAAAATAGCACATAAAATGATTTTCAGATATTACCTTTCATGTATCATGTGATGGGGATATCTGACACCCAGTGGTATCTGTAGGTGTGAGAATGTCAACTCATAGTAGAAAGCTTACTTATTTTCTGGCATTGTCCTCATGTTTAAAAAAAAAGAAAAAAAGCAGGATTGTGGCAGACATTTTCAGAATATGTTATAAAAAATGTTTTAATGTCGGTCTAAAATCTGAAAGCACATATTCTTGAACTTCTACTTTTCTTTTTCCCTACTGAGAAATTCTGCCCCAGAAATTAGACTATCAGTATCTTTTTACTTTTTTTTTTCAAGGAAAAGAGTCTAATTTTCATCCATCCTGTGGCCTTTTATAGCTATTTTCACGAATGGCTTTTAAAACTTTATTGTATTTTTGCCACAGTAAGCACAAAATGGTGTTACTCCTTGCTCAAAGGCAAGGCTCGGTCCACAATCCAAAGGCCCCACCCCCTGCTGTGAGGAGGGTCAGTGCGTGGTGTAACTGAGTGAAGCATCTCCTTTAGCCAAGGCTGATGCATGCCTTCAGGAAGAACCATTGTCATCGCCCACTGCTGATGGAAATGAAAAAAGTACACCTTGATCACTTGTCCAGGGTATCCAGTATGATTTATTTATTTTTTAAATCATTAAGTAAGACATAGAGTATTTATATAGGTCCCTCATTTGACTGTTTCCTGCTCAAGGTTTCGTGGGTAGTTGTAGTTTATTGCTCTCCTTGGGAGTGTAGGAAAGAGGGGCTATGTTGTCTTGTAGGTATGTAGAAACCAAATAATGGGGAGGAGGATGAGTATATTGAGAAAATGGTATTGTTTACTTTGCTGATTATGGTAATTGGTTAGGGCTATTAGCCCATAAATCTATCCATCCATCAAAGCATCCTGTATCCACCCGTCCATCCATCCATCCATCCATCCACCCATCCACCCACCCATCCACCCACTCACCCACCCACCCATCCATCCATCCATCCATCCATCTACCCACCCATGCAACCATCCACCCACCCATGCAACCATCCACCCACCCATCTACCCACCCACCCATCCTCCCACTCACCCACCCATCCATCCATCCATTTCCTGCTCAGGCTTCCCTCCTGGCTCTTTCTCCACATTTAGGAGATTCCCCTAGGGTTCTCCCTTCTCTTCTGTCTACGAATTATCTCTGTAGAGAATCTCATCTGATCTCTTGGCTTTACATAAGGCCATGCAAAGCCTCCCAGTTTTATCTCTCTGGACTTGGCCTCTCTTCTGAGCTCCAGACCTCACAAATTCCTGTTTCTCACCTCCACTTGGATGGCTTACAGTTACCTCAAAGTTGCTGAGGTCAAATACTTCGTCATCCTTCATTGTTGTTTTCTCTCACTCCTCCAAATTCAGTTCATCACCACATCCTATCTCCACAGTGTTTCTAATCAGTCTATTTCATGTCCCCTCTCAAGCTACCACCACCACTGCCCACCTGGGGAACTGTAGTGGCTTCCTCCCTAGTCTCCTGCTTCCACTCGTGCCTCGCTTTGCTCCATTCCCACATGGCAGCGGTGTGATCTTACTAAAAGGTAAAACCCTCTGCTTTAAACCCTGAATGGCTTCCCTTGCCCTACAATGCACATTCCTTCCCTTGACCTGACGCCAGCCTGCCTCCCATCTCCTCATTCCCTACCCTGCAGTCACACTGGCCTCCCCCTTCTTCAGACTGCTGAGCTCCTTCTTCTCTTTTCCTTGGGCTGATTCTCTCATTTCTAAGATTGCATCGCAAATACCTCACTCAGAGAGGCCCTCCCTGAACACCCACTCTGAAGTGAACCCCCACACCCATGTCATCATATCTTCTTGTTTTCACGATCTGAATTTATCTTGTTTATGTTTTTGTTCACTCATTTAATGCTGGTCTCCTGACATTGCAAGTTCCTGTCTGAGGGCCATTCAGGCAGACACTGAGTCTGTCTGGAGACTGCGGTGCCCCGTTCCCTGGATGAGTCCTGAGGAGAGCCTTCGAGAGAAGAGGAATCAGGGATGAGTCAGTAAGGTTCTGTGCACCCAAGGAAGGACGGCGTGAATAACCCTGAGCAGGACGCTGTGCTGGACTCTTTGGCATTTGAAATTGTTGACCACGCTAGACTGTGAGAGAAGAATGTAGGAATTTAAACACTTTACACTTTACTGACAAATTCCAAAAAAGGCAGGAAAGCTTAGCTTAAATACATTATTCAGTTAAAGTTGACCATAAATGAGCAAACTCCTCATTTATCATTTTGTTAATCCTAGCTTCTCTGCTAGAATATCTGTCTTTAGCCTGAGATTATCTATACTCATACATGTCTGTAGAAAGGTACAAAATATATGTACAGTATCTACGTGTAAGAATGCAGTAGAGTGAATGTTCCAGAGTGACTGTATTAATAAGACATTAAAATATGGGTAGAAATGTTTGTCTGATTAAGAAAATTACTAGTTGTGTTAGAGACAACATAGGCTTTCTTCGGTTACATTCTGGGTGGGTCAAACCAAGGAAATTCAGTGGCAGAAATTCAGAATGAATTGTGTAACGTAAATAGTATGGAAAATGGAAATGTTGGTAGGAATGCAGAAGTAGTAATGACTCTGAAGGTTACTGAGTACACCTGCAGGAGAGTGTGGCTGGCAGGTGAGTATCAAGAACAGATTGAGTTTTGAGTTTTCTTTCTTTTTTTAATTGTGCTTTAGGTGAAAGTTTATAGAGCAAATTCGTTTCTCATTAAACAACTAGTACAGAAATTGTTTTGTGATGTTGGTTGCTAACCCCGTGATGTGTCAACGCTCTCCCCTTCTCCACTCTGGGTTCCCTGTTTCCATTTGTCCAGTTTTCCTGTCCCTTCCTGCCTTCCCCTCTTTGCTTTTGGGCTGGTGCGCCCATTAGTCTTGTATCTATGGTTGAACTACAAAGCACGTTCCTCACGTGTTATTGTTGGCCCTATAGACCTATCTAGTCTTGGGCTGAAGGGTGATCCTCCAGAGTGACTTCAGTACTGAGTTAAAAGGATGTCCGGGGGCCATACTCTTGGGATTTCTCCAGTCTCTGTCAGACCAGTAAGTCTGGTCCTTTTTTTGTGAGTTTGAATTTTGTTCTACATTTTTCTCCCGCTCTGTCCGGGACCCTCTGTTGTGATCCCTGCCAGAGCAGTCAGTGGTGGTAGCCAGGCACCATCTAGTTGTTCTGGGCAGCTTTGAGTTTTAAAGTGAACCATGTTGTTGTTAGCTGCTGTTGACTCAGCCCCCAACTCATAGTGACCCCCTGCATAACAAAACAGGATGTTGCCCAGTCCTGTGCTATCCCCACGATCAGTTGTGAATCAGACTCTTGTGATCTGTAGTTTCCATTGGCTGATTTTTGGAAAGTAGATCACTAAGCCTCTTTTCTCAGCCCATCTTAGTCTGGAAGCTGTGCTGAAACCTGTTCAGCATCATAGCAACACGCAGGTCACCACTGACAGATGAGTGGTGGCTGCGCATGAAGTGCATTGGCAGGGAATTGAACCTGGGCCTCCCTCATGGAAGGTGAGAATTCTACCACTGAACCACCACTGCCCCCAAAGTGAATCATAAAACCAAAAAAATCAAACCTGTTGCCGTGGACTCAGTTCTCACTCATGGTGACCCCGTGTGCTGCAGAGTAGAACTGTGCTCCATTAAGTTTTCAAGGCTGTGCCCTTTAGGGAGCAGATCACCAGGCTTTTCTTCCAAGGGGCCTCTGGATGGGTTCCAGCCACCAACCTTTTGGTTAGTAGGTGTGTCCTTAACTGTTTGCACCACTCAGGGACTTCAAATGAGCCATAAACAAAAAAACCCATTGCCTTTGAGTCAATGCTAATTCCTAGCGACCCTATAGGACAGAGTAGAACTGCCCCATAGGAGTATCTGGTGGATTCAAACTAATTCATAGCGACCCCATAGGACAGAGTAGAACTGCCCCAAGGAGTATCTGGTGGATTCAAACTGCTGACCTCTTGGTTAGCAGCCAAGCTCTTAACCACCGTGCCACCAGGGCTCCAAGTGAACCACAGAAGGTAATAAATATTTTGACTTTGAGTTTCTTGGTGCCTCATGCTATCATAACACTTTATATTATCCTAAATACATGGATGGAATAAGGTACATTATATTTAAATACCCTTCAGGTGCACCCACATATACCTATGCTGCATTTGGCATCCTGTGACCAGAGCTGTCTTCCTACATGACCCTGATTTTCCATCCCTGGCTCTTACAGAATGAGTCCCAACTCCTTAGCATGGAATCCGATTCCATGCACAGTCTGTACCAAACCACCCGTCTTTCTAACCTCTTCAGCTACCTCCCATGTCACATTATGGTTCTGCCATGCAAGTACGCTTGGGTCTGTGTCTGTTGTTCTTCAAGACATCTATCTGTCTGACTCCTGAACAGGTGAGATGGGGTGGGGGCTCAGGCTTAGGGGATAAGTGCTGAGTCAGTTGCTTATCACAGAGGAAGCTTTTTGCCCAGATGCTGAATCCTCTGGCACAAACTCACACGTTTGCTTCTGCCTCCATGGAGTTCAGGTTGTGTCTCTGAGCACAGTGCCTTAGTACCTTCCGTAATGTCTTACTCATCGGAGACACTTAATAAATGTTTATTGACTGGATAAATGCATAAATGGGCAGGCTAACAAGGGATTCATGAGGTTAGGGCAGTACTCTTTGGTGTGACTAGAGAGTCAGATTATAGCCCCTAGTAAAGATCTTTTTTATAGGCCTTTTCTAGTTTTAGACCCTTGGGAGGGAACAGAGTGTCAGCCTCAAATTTCCGGTGGAAGATCTGAGATGCAGAAAGAGGAGAGGCTGGTTTCTAAACCACATGACAGAGATAAAGACCGACTCTTAGATCTCTTCTGGCTGGTGCCTTGGACTCCAGACACACATCCATGAGCACAGGAGTAAACTTGTCCGCTCTTCAAAGTAGGCAGCTGAAATTTCCCACCCTTGCAAGTAGCCTCTGGCCTTCCAGCCTGGCTTCTTCCACCTTTTTGAAGACCTGGTACCAAGAGCATGGTGCTGATGGATTTCACAATTCTGTGGGGCGAGTGGGCTGCTCAAACACTTTTTTCAACTGTTACATTTGAACTGCTTAGACACCAAGATCTCACTTCCCCTCGCAGGAATTTTCCTATTAAAATATTTTACAGGTTTATTCAACTAGTTTACAGTTTTGGGAATCAAAAAAAGAAAAAGAGTGGAAATTAAGTTTTAAGGACATTTCTTTCTGGTCTTTAAAGATCAGTTTAATTTCCACTTTATTGGCTTTTTGTTATTCTAAAGCAGAAGAATAAGCATTTTTTTTTTCGTATTTCATAAATAAAAACCCTCACTAGACTCTGCATAAAACTATTCTAGTTTGAATGTGGATAAATCACTTTCACTGTGTTAAAAACACAATGATGGAGCCAAAGAGGGTATTTCCTTTTCCAGAGGTGTCTGAGTCTTCTGAGCAGCATCCTACCTTAAACTTTCCATCTTTGTCACGGTGGAGGCCCTGCCCTGTCTGCATCTCAAGGACCCAGCTTCTTTTCACCAACTGGGATTTGGGGCCAGAGGGGCCAGAAGGCAGGAGCCATTTGAAGCAAGAATATAGACCCTGGGAAGTGTTGCTCAGGGCTACTGGTTGTTCTGAAGGAAGAAAGACTGGTAAGGTTGACCTCTGTGTTAACAAAATGAAGTCTTCCTCCCACATTCATGGCTACAATACAGTTGTTCCACCCTTGCCTCCCTTGGTGAGTATACCAAGACCCCATGTCATGCCATAGACGAAATGAACCACCTGTGGACTATCCTCCTGAGAAGAGTTTGTGGGTAACCCAAATAAAGCAAGCAGTCTCTTGGGAGAAAAGCATTAATCAGTCTAGCAGTGTTCCTGTGCAAATGGCTGAGAGCTTTCATGGCTGGAGCAAGCTGGGCATCTTGCCCTTGCATCTTCTTAGTTGGCCATGTTGTTTAGTGAGTTAAGACCTGGACTTCGGTGCCAGATTGCCTAGGTTCAAAACCCAGTTCTACCACATACTAACTCTGTGACTTTGGGCAAGTTTTCTGAGTTAAGTGAGTTAATTCAAGTGCTTGGAACAATGTTCATAGCAAGTACTTGATAAATGTTAGCTATGACCTTTTGGGTAGATTTTACTTAAGCCATTGGACTCTCAAGAAAGCGAACAAATCAGTCTTACAAGAAATACAACGAGAATATTCCCAAGAAGTGAGGATGCTGAGACTTTAACTTGCTTACTTTGACCACGTCATCAGGAAAGATCAGTCACTAGAAAAGGACATCATGTTTGGTAATGTGAGGGCGAGCGAAAATGAAGGAAACTCTCAATGAAGTGGGTTGACACTATGGCTGCATGTCAACATACTAAAGATCATGAAGATGGCACAGAACAGGGCAACATTTTGTTCTGTTATACATAAAGTTGCCATGAGTTGAAGCTGATTCGATGGCAGCTAACAACAATGACAACATTGGTTAGGAAGACTCAGAAAATTTAATCTGTGGTTGTTTCCCCCCTCTAGGAAGTGAATTTTGTTTTACTTTTATCTGAACTCATTTCTCTGTTTAGAGAGGTCACAGAGGTCTAGGAAGTAAACATAGGGCAATTACCGGTTAGTTAGTCTAATCCTCTAAGATTTTGGAAAACTGAAATATGGTGAAAAAATGAATTTAGAACCTATATTGCCTACCTCCTAGTCCGATGCTCTGATCACTAATCTAAGCTGTCACTGATTTGTACTTTGCTCTTCAAAGACATAGGCTTTATGTATCAAAGCCATCACTTTGTGGGGGTTAGACCCACAATACGGTCTTCCCAAGACTTTTGGAATACTGTTTCAGAATGTTCCTGTTATGTGTGACCACCACATTGCTTTCCACAAGAGCCTTTCTACTGGTCCACAGTTTACCCCATTCCCCACAGGCCTTAATTCCTCCAACTCCTTGGAACTTTCCATGTGGGAGAAGAGCCACAAGCTAACAGGCTATAGGACTGATGAACTCAGCTCCTTTTCACCTCTGTCAGCTGCCGTGAGCTAGCCTGTTTTCTCTGGGACACAGATATATTTCTGAGGTAACACGGACTGACCAAACACTGATACCTTTGGACAGAGTGATTTTCTTTAGTATTTCTCAAGTATTTAAAGGGCAGCCTCTGAAACTGCTGTATTAAGCTCCTGACATGGTCCAAGGCTTGCTCTAAGCCTGTTTTGATCACTTTTCTAATATCTCTTCACATGATCTGTAATTAGACTTTGTAATCCCTCCATTCTACTCTGTTTGACCTTTATCTTAAATTAAAAATTTAACATGAAGTTTAAAGAACAAAAACATAATTTGCAAAGAAAAAAAATATATTAAAGTGAATTATAGTTCGTAAGTCCAGACTATCATGCCCTCACCGGGGCCAAAGGAGTTGACTGAGCCACTACTGTAGTGGGCTGAAGCAAACCAAACCAAACCAAACCGGTTGCCATCGAGTCGATTCCAACTCATAGTGAGTCTATAGGACAGAGTAGAACTGCCCCATAGGGTTTCCAAGGAGTGGCTGGTGGATTCGAACTGCCGACCATTTGGTTAGTAGCCAAACACTTAACCACTGTGCCACCAGGGCCCCATGGACTGGATAGTGTCTCCCAAAACTCATGTCCATCCAGAACCTTAGAATGCGACCTTATTTGGAGATAGGGCTGGTTAAGGATCTTAAGATGAAATCATTCTGGATTTAGGGTGGGCCCTGAATCCAAGAGCTGGTATCTTTCTAAGAGAAAAGAGAGGGAGATTTGGACGTAGAGACTCAGGTGTACACACAGGGAAGGTGGCCATGTGAAGATGGAGGAGAGACTGAGATAGGGTTTACCGGCAACCACCAGAAGGTAGAAGAGAAGCATGGAACAGGTTCTCCCTCAGAGACCCCAGAAGGAATCAACCCTGCTGACACCTCAATTTTGGATTTCTGGTTTCCAGAACTTTGAGAAAATAAATTTCTGTCGTCTCAAGCCTCTTTGTTTGTGGTAATTTGTTACAGCTGCCCTAGGATATGAATACAGCCACTGGCCTGAGCCACCAGCCCTGTGTTGAAGAGGGTGCCCACCCCTGTGCCCATCAGCCAGCAGCCTCGAATGGAGGCTGGGGGTGGCATCATGCCTGTCATGTGATGGCCAATTCCCCTACACCCTAGCAAAGCACTTAAACTGCAAACATATGCCTCCAAAGTCATGTTCAGGGTCTGTCTGGTTTCCCTCCAGAATCCCTAAGACACTCTGAGCTCTGGCTTGAAATCAGAATGAATGCAGGGGTCTGCCGAGTGACAGGGGAGTGGGAGGCGCCACCCATGGCACACTGGTCCCTACGTATCAGGGCATCTCGCAGAGGCTGTCGGTCCAGCATGTGCAGAGAGGCGAGAGCCCACATCTGCCTGCAGAGGGGCTAAGCAGACAGCAGCTCTGAGAGATGGGAGGAAGCCAGGGTGGGCAGCGAGCTTTCCACCGTTCTTGCACTGAGGTCTGGCAGATGCTGTCGGGCAGCAGCCCCAAGGGGAGGACTTTCCCATGTGACCTGCTGTTTCTCGGGTGTCTGAATGAAGTCCTTCACCCCAGCTTCCTAGCCTCCCACCAGCCCCCTCTCTGGTGGCCTTGCAGCCTGGGTTATTTGCTGTTTTTTCAAGAGAGCACCACACCCTCCGACTGTCTGCCAAGAGGGACCATTGTTCATAAGAATTCTCCCTGTCTCCAGTAACCCCTAGATGCACTATTCTGAGTTTGTGGCCCTGACTTCTTTTTTTTTTTCTCCCCCAAAGCCCCATCCTGACTTATTCTTGCCTTCTCCCAGCCTGGCCTTCTCCAGCCTCCTTTTGTGGTCCTGAAAGCTTGGCGAGGTGGGCAGGAAAGGCCTGGAGGTGAAGCACTTCAGGAAAAATCTCAAGTGGCTGCTTGACCTGGTCTGCAAAGCTGCTCTGCCACTGGCCTCAGAGTGGAGGCTGGGAGATGTCCCTGAGCTCAGGAGAGAGATGTCAGCGACCTAAGGCGGGGAGAGCTAAGGTGGGGTGGGAAGGGAGTGGGCGTGGGGGTGGGGTGGAAATAGGAGGGAGGAGAAGAGGAGAAGGTAGGCTAAAGAATGAAAACCAATCTCTCTCCCCCCGGAATGGAGCTGATTAACCTGTAGAAACGGAGGCCCTGCCAAGCCCAACTTCCTTGTTTTCAGAAACCTTGGCACCGAGGCCCGGCTTCTGGCAGAGGCCAGGCCTCATCAGTGGAACCAGCAAAGCAGCTGCTGTGATTTTCTTTTTCCTCTCATTTCTGGCAATCGCGGAGGGGACTGTTTACTTTTTTCTTCCTCTTTCCTTCCCCACCCTCCTGTAGCAGGGAGTTGGTTCTGGTTAATGTTGAAGATCATAACATGATTACCCCAAAGTCTCATGAAATTAAATCAACTTTTCTTCAAAGAGCGAGGGCTGGGGGGACTTTCTGGTTGGTAGGCCAGCGAGGGACGAGAGGATATTGAAAGCAGACTGGCAGCTGCGCAGCACTCTGCTCGAGGGAGGCCCTGCCGGGCGGAGGTGGAGGCGTGCGGGACCCAGTTTGCAAACAGTGGCTTGGAGGAGTCGAGGTCTCCCACCTGGGCTCCAGACACCTGCTTCGTGAATGCAGGGACATGGGGGTGGGAGGTAGGAGGTGGAGCTGAGGGTGAAGGTGGATGTGGGGGTGGTTCAGGGAGCCGAACCTGAAAATGAATCATCGGGGAAGAAATTAAACTCTAGAGGCTAGTCCCTTTGAGAGTTCTCCATCACCCCTGCCCTGGGAGCTCAGCAGGTCAGGTACAAACTCTGGGGCAGTTTCCTGCTGGGATGGAAATCTCCATTTTCTCAGGGAAGGCACTGACGTTGGTGGTAGGGTGGAGGTGTGTTTGTGCGTGCATGTGTGTGCATGCTTTCTTGTGTTAGATTTTCATGGATTTATGACTTTTTAGGGATTGAGAGGACCATAGAGATTATTGCACATTTGACCTCCTGCCCATTGCAGGAATCCTTTTTACCTTTAACCTGAAAAAGAAACCCAGCCTCTGCTTCATCACCTCCAGGGGCGAGTGTTCATGCTCTCGAAGGGCCGGTTCTTGGAGAGAGATTCTGGGAGTTTTCTCCTGTTGATCCGGGTTGTGCTTTCTGGGACCATGGAGAAGAGTGGTCCAGCTTGGTCAGCGCGTGGCACATGGTAGATTCTTGAGGTGAGCAAGGTGGTTGCTTTCTCTTTGGCATGACAGTCCATGGAAGTTCTCAGTTCTCCTCGATGCAGTGGGCTCAGCATCCCCACCCTGGGTGTTTTCTGGAGCTGGGCCTCGACCACTTTTCAATGGTCTTGCAAGGGAAACAAGGAAGAGGGAAGCCGTTTGGAAACAAGACCTGCAAGATGTGTGATTCTTGTTGCCAATGTCCCAGCACCCTGAGCTCTTTGGTTGGGGGCAGTGACCAGCCTGGGAGGCCCAGGAAATAGTGGATACGTTGAGTGAAGACTTCAGGTGCTTGATCTGCTGGCCTCAGAGGCAGAGGGCACCACTTAAACAATGCAGGGAGCATCTGAAAGAAGGTATTGGTGCTGGCCATTCACAGTGTTGAAATCAAACCAGCACAGGAAGGAAACTCGATGTTGGCGAGGGTGGCTTCCCACAAGATGGCATGTAAGTTCAGCAACCGTGTTTTTCTAAGGGATTAGGGATGGGAGGTGGCCAGTTCACTCCTGTTGGAGCTCGGGGCTGTGACTCATTCTCATCAAGGGTCACCAAGTGTCTATGCGTGGCCTTCGGCTGAACTCCTCACCTGGCCAGCCTTCTCGAAAATGTGTGTCATTCCTTACGAGGGGGTGAGTGAGTGTGCAAATCAGTGGAAATTCATCTCCACTATTAGAAAAACAACTCCAAGTTCATGACTTGTTGGCTTCAGAGGTGTGACTGCAAAAGATGGAGCTGAATTTTTGTTTTTCACCAAACAGACCCAAGTCAGCAGATACAGATGAGTGTCCTGTCCACTTTAGTAGCCACCTGGGGAGGCAAAACACTTCTCCCACTGGCCCACAGAGCCATTTTACTATCCCCATGGGAAAAGCCAGTCTTGTTACTTTACAGCCACTGTTAGTTTTCATCCAAAAACAACATCACCCAAGCTTAATCCCCAAGCCTGTTCACCAGATTTAAGGGCTGGATGTGACAGTCTTATCCAGCTCCGAGGGTGAGGAGCTGCCACCACCTGGGATGTTCAGAAGTTCCTGAAGGCAGCTTCCGAAGACAACTCCTGGAAATGTTTTGGGCAGTGGTACATTGATGGAATAAACGAATAGTCCTCACCCTACACCCAAGAGTCTTACTCAAAGGAATGTGTAGATGTGGCTATTCTGGTTTGGTAAAAAGTCAACCTCACCACTTTGTAGTCAGGCCTGGGTGGTTTCTGTACCAAAGTCTCTTTGAGAGGCAGTATAGCATTGTAATGAAGAGCATGGACTCTGGAACTACTTGGGTTCAAATCCCAGCTCCACCACTTCATGATGGTGTGACCTTGGACAAGTTACCTACCCTCTCTGTGCCTCAGTTTCTCTATGTATAAAATGGGAGTCTCTAAGAGTGCTCATCTGGTTGGGGTGTTAGGAGAGTTAAATGAGTTTATGCCTGGAGGTGACAGGAATGGAAAAGTGGAGAGGGCCTTCAGCATCATGTCAGAACCTCCTCATCCTCCTGCATGCTGAGGAACAGTCAGTGGACATGGTCATTGCCTCCCTTAGCTGCCTTGGGAGGAGGCCTTGGGGACCTCAGAGACTTCAGCCCCATGACTTACGGCTAGGGCTGTATGTGGCCCTACCTCAATCTGCAGCCACCTGAAGTCATGGCCCCGTGCCAGTCTCAGCGCTGAAGGGGCAGGACAGAAGTGAGAAGAAAACATGTTTCCCTGGAGAAGAAAACCTACCATTGATCTGGTCAGTGGTTGGCAGACTCTCTTTTAGTTGATAAAACCCTACACAGAACCTGAGTATATAAAAACAAAAAACCAAACCAGTTGCCATTGAGTTGGTTCTGACTCATGGCGACCCCACATGTGTCACAGTAGAACTGTACTCAGTAGGGTTTTCAGTGGCTGGTTTTTGGAAGTACCTTGTCTCCCAGTTTTGCATCACAAGTGTGAGTCTGAATGTTTCGCTGACTTACCTAGAAGTCAGAGGGGGAAGAATGCATTTTTGGAGCTGAAATCATGGCCACGTTGTTGCTTTTCTCTCTCCTTCCTGGAAATGGGTCCTTCTCTGTTCTTGCAGCAGGTGATGGTCAGACAGCTGGGTGAGTGTAGAGTTGACTGTGGTGCTCATTTTCTGTCCTGTTTTGGACACCTTGGAATTAAGGACAGAATTAAGAAAAGAAGAGAGAGAAGAAAGAACCATAACAGCTGGAGATAAAATGTCTCCAAAATGTGGGCAACCAGCTCCAAGTCTTCAGCTGGAAATGGAAAGACGAAAAAAAGAAGACAAAAAAAAAAAAAAAGTGGAAGAAATTATGTAGATTTTGGCCCAGAAGAGGGACAAGGTTTGGGGCTACATGTTGTTTGAGGAGCAGACCCAGGAGAACATAAGGTCAGATGCGTAAGAGGTGAGAGGGAGGGCGTCCAGAGGCAACAGGATATTGGAGCTGGAGCACTGGGCTGGGAGTCAAGAGACTTGGTTTCCGATTCAGAACATACTGTCAACTCATGTTTGCACTTCGAGCAAGTCACTTCACCTTTCTGAGCCTCACTTTTCTCACCTGTAAAATGGAGATAATAATCCCCAGCTTACTCAGAAGGTACTTGTGAAAACCAAGTAGGCTAAGACAGAGGACATACTTTATTTTTAAGGTGCTATATGAATAATAGAGCCCTGGTGGCTCACTGGTTAAATGCTTGGCGACTAACTGAAAGGTTGGTGGTTGGAAAGTCTGCTTCTGTATAGATTTCGGCCTTGGAAACGTGACGTGACAGTTCTACCCTGCCCTGTAGGGTCACTGTGAGTTGGAATTGACTCAAAGGCAACGGGTTTGGTATATGAAAAATAATGGTTAACAACAGTTATTATTATTATTAATGGATGCTTCTGGTGGAAACAACAAAGTGGGTAAGTATTGGGAAAATCAAACTGCTAGTAAAATATCTAGGAAGATTGGAAAGATGGCAGAGATGTCATTGGTGAAAATTTAAGGCTGAAGAAATGATACATAGACGAGGTATCAGAAAGCCTCAACTGTACAGGAAAGCTCAGAATCCCTCTGAGGGGATACGGTAGGGCTGATGCTAAAGGATCATCTGTTAGTCATAGTATCTATGGTGACTTACAGGACACTGGGTTCCATTTGGGGAATGTGGAGCTCATTCCAAGAAAGATGATGACCTGCAGTGTTGTTGTTAGGTGCCACCAATTCCTACTCTTAGTGACCTTATGTACAAAGAACAAAACACGGTAGGGTCCTGGGCCATCCTCATAATCATTGCTATGTTTGAGCCCATTGTTGGAGCCAGCGTATCAGTCCATCTTATTGAGGGTCTTCCTCTTTTTCGCTGGCCCTTTCTTTACCAAGTATGATGTTCTTCTCCAGGGATTGGTTTCTCTTGATAAAATGTCCAAAGTATGTGAGACGAAGTCTCGCCATCCTCGCTTCTAAGGAGCATTCTGGCTGTACTTCTTTCAAGGCAGATTTGTTCTTTCTTCTGGCAGTCCTTGGTATGTTCAGTATTCTTCACCAGCACCATAATTCAGAGGCATCAATTCTTCTTTGGTCTTCCTTATTCGTAGTCCAGCTTTTGCATGCATATGAAGCAATTGAAAATACCATGGCTTGGGACAGGTGCACCCTAGTCCTCAAAGTGACATCTTTGCTTTTTAACACTCCAAAGAGATCTTTTGCATTTGGCAAACGATGTATTGCATTGGACAAGTGACCTACAGTAACAGGTTTAATTATCATCACTCAACACTGCTGTTCCCATTCACAGACTGTGGTCAAGCACTCCCTGTCACCACTCAGGATTTTGTTCATCCATCCATCCATCCATCCATCCATCCAAGATATCTTGAGTCTCTGCTCTGTGTCAGGCACCGTGCTTGGTTCTGGGGGTATGGTGGTGAGCAGGAGTCGTGGTCCCTGCCTGCATGGGGCACACAGTCTAGTATGGAGTTAGACAGGTAAGCATCATAAGCTAAGATGAAGCAACAGGGGAATCTTAGGTTGCTATTCAAATACTGGCCCCAGTTCCCAGGGGTAGTAGGAACAGCATCTGGGAGGAAGGACAGGGAGGGGTTAAACAGGTGAAAGGGGAACACTAGTGCAGGGACCCAGAGGCAAGAGAGATGTGGCACCCTCCACTTCCTTTTATTCAAAGGCCAGTCCAACTTCGGGCAGGTGGGTAGTGAAGCACAAACATTCTGTCTTTTGACATCTCTAGCTGTTGGAATCCCAACTACATCTTAAATAGAAGGACCCAAAAGCTTTCTTACACTTTGGGAGAAATTTATTTAGCTTCAGTCTTACCACATGGCAGAGTGACTGCTATTCTAAGTTTTTTATGGCTGAGGTTTTATGTTCCAGGACACAACTTGCCCGGGGTCCTCCCCTCTAGAAGGACAAGGTACCTGAGCCTAATACCCGGGCAACATGAGGTAACAAATAAGAAAAAAATGATGGGCAACATTGCACAGAATGAAACTATGAGTTGGAGCCAACTTAGTGACAACTAACAACAAGATGGGTTTCTGCGATAGATAAACTTTTCCTAAAGTGCCTCCGAGGAAAACTTGATCACCTGAGTCATCCTTCTGAACTTCTCCGAAAGGGCCATGGTGTGCCCTGGACTTCATACGTGAGCTTCCTGGAAGGAGGCAGAGGATGGTATGGCCCAGAGGCTTTGGGGCTAGGTAGATCTGGGTTCAAATCCCAGCTCTGCCAGTTACTGGCTATGTGAGCTGGTAGTTCACCTTTCTGAGCCTGGTTTCCATACTTGTAGAGAAGGGCTAATAGTGTTCCTTCTCTCTCAGGGTTTTTGTAAGGATTAAATGAGACAGTGTATGGAAAACAGAGTAAACACAGGTGCTATTGGAAGTTATTAGAGTAAAACCGAGTCTAGGAGAGGAAACTTCTGGGAAAGAAGAGCTACTATTCCTGAGCTGGTTAAATCCTAGACCAGATCCTGTGCTTCAGAGAGGTCCTGTTTTTTATCACATGCAGGGAGCAGGAGATGAGCTGGGATGTGGACCCAGCAGAGTACCAGATAGTGGTCATACGCTCCCTGTCACCACTCAGAGTTTTGTCCATCCAACCATCCATCCATCCAACCATCCATCCATCCATCCATCCATCCATCCATCCATCCATCCATCCATCCATCTATCCACCCATCCCTCCCTCCCCCTTTCCCCCCTTCCCCCACCCTTCAGAGCCCTTGTCCCTGCAGCCTGGACTATGTTCCCCGCTCTGCCTGGGGCCCAGGCCTGAGCACACAGTGGAAGCAGTGTAGGTGAAGTGTCTGAGATAAAATGATCCCTGGTTTGGGAGGGACCTTAGACACCAGGAGTCTTTTGTGGATACAAAAACTTTGGCTTAGAGAATTCAACAAATAAGCCAAACAACAAGAATTTATGGAGCACCTAGTATGTACCAGGCCCTGTTCTAGTGTTTGGGGGCACATCATTGAGTCAAGCAGACACAGAAGTTTGCATGGAGCTGGTAATTTGGAGGAGTGATATGGTTGGGTCCTCTCTCTGAGGCTTCTGGTTTACTTTGGACCCTTTCTTTGGGGTACATAGAAGCTGACTTAAGAGGTCTGGGGTAATCCAGCTGAGCCCCCATGGAAAGAAATCAACATCTAGGCATGCTCCTGGTAGCTTCTGTAGTCCTTCCTAATAGCTCCCCAGTCTCTCCCTGACACATCTGCCTTGAGCTCGGGGAGAGAAGACCCAGTGGCAGGAAGAAGTTCTCCTTGACTGTATGTGGCTCCCAGAATCCTTTGTGCAGCCCAGAGGTGAGGTCCTGACAGAAGTGCCCCTTGTGCAGCTTGCCTGTCACTGCTTAAGATTGTGGGGTTGGTCCTTCTTGGGGGTGGCAGATGCCCAGTGGGTGAGCCTAGGTGACTTGTGTGCCATCTCCTTCCACCCTGGCTGCTGCTTCAGCATCTGAAACACTTCTTCCTGAGCTTTGGGCTTTTTCCTGTTCCCCTTTACACAGTGTCTGACACAGTGGGGTGGGGTGGGGAGCTTATTTTCTCCTTTCCCACTGTAGTGATGGCCTCGATGTTAAGTGATGTTTCTTTTTCCTTGAAAACCATCCCTTGACCTCGCACCCTTCTAGCTGCTTTTCTGATTCTCCCTTTCCTTTACTAGTCCCCAAAGAAGTGGTCTCCACAGGCAGCCATGTTTGCTGGTTCCCTGCTGTCTCTCCACAGTTTGTCTTCTGTCCTCAGCACACTGTTGAACTGTTAAACTGAGGTAACCAATGACCTTGATAGATAAGTCCAGGGGCCCCATCTAGCCCCTTGTCCTGCTTGACTTCTCTGAGGCTTTGGCCACATTGACCTCTCCTTCCCTTCTGAAACTCTCTTCAGCCTTGACTTCAGTGACCATGTACTCATTCGTCTGCCCATCTCTGCTCAGGGCTTGTCTGTCTCCTTGGCTTGCCCTCCTTCTCCAGCTCCTGAAAGGTGTGTGCTTCTGAGGTAAGCCTTGCCTTCTGCTTAACTCTCCACACCTTTTATCTCAAAGACCTAATTCATCCTTATGGTTGAGATGTGGGTGATTCCAAATTATCCATTTAGGTTCCAGTCTTTCTTAAAACATCAAATATTGTTCTGTCAAGCTCAGGATGTTTGAAATGGAACTTTTCATCTTAGTAACCAAAATGTCCTTCCCTTGTGGCTTCTCTGTTTATGCCAACGAGAGTCATCCAGGAACCCCTCCTTCTTCTTTGACTTCTCAACCAGTCATATGGTCTTGTTGATTATTCCTTTGTTAGGTCCCATTTATAACTGTCCCTTTCCATTCTTGTTGCCAATACCTAGGCAATAAGAGACTTTGGTGTCTTCTCAACTAGTTTTACCCCTCACTTCCATCTCCAATCCCACCTGCACCTCAGAACCACACTCTGTCATGAAGTACTGCCTCCCATTATGATAGATAGCATCTGCATGGAAGCCAACCTGAGGGTCAGAGAGTTCTAGTCTTAGGCCTGCCTTTCTCAACATTTTTACGCCTTTGAGAAGAAGATTGATGACAGGCTGGCCAAATTTATGAATGGCAGGAAGCTGGAGTAGGGGAAAGGTGGGGTAGCCACAGGGGAAGCCCTTTAATGTTACACAATTGAAGGCACCAGTTGGCTGAATAATCAAATAAGTCAGATAAATATTTAAATATTTTATTTTAACTTAAGATGTGTAAATACCAAGCTTTTGATGCAGGGCCCAGACTTTTTCTTTGAGTATAGATCTGCTGGTTGGGTTCTATGTTGTCTTTCTTGCATAAGCCTTGCCCATAATACATTGTCTGCAGCCTTGGGTTTCAGTTCCATTAGACTGAAGTGATTCCTTAGAGAAGCTTGTGAAGTTACTCGAGCTCAAAATCGTATGTTTAAAAATAATTTTTCCTCCATCTTTTCTGAATATCTCTTCCATACCTCATTTGACAGTACTTCTTTTTTAAATTTTTTTTGTAGATTTTTGTAGAGTCTTTCCAACTTAGTTTTCCTAGAAACAATACAACTTTTGACGCTGTTTTGAACAGGTTGGCAATGCACGCAACTGCCTGGCAGCCTCGTGCAGGACACACCTTCCTGTGGGCACCGCTTGGTGGGTTTTACAGAGAGAAGGTGTTATGGGTTGAATTGTGCTCCCCCAAAAGTTCTGCTGAAGTCCTAACCCTTGTACGTATAAACAGACCCTGTTTGGAAATCGGGCTTTTCTTTTTTGTGTTAAAGAGGCCTAAACCTAATCTCTTCTGAGCGGTGTCTTATAAAGAAAGAAGAATAGACACAGACACACAAACGGAGCAGATGCCGTGTGATGACAGAGGCGATGCATGTACTGGCACACTGGTTAAAGTGCTTGGCTGCTAACTGAAAGGTCTGCAGTTCAAATCCACTGGCTGCTCTATGGGAGAAAGATGTGGCAGTCTGCCTCTATAAAGATTTACAGCCTTGGAAACCCTATGGGGTGGTTCTACTCTGTCCTACAGGGTCGCTATGAGTTGGAATCGACTCAGTGGCAATGGGTTAGGTTTTCTGGACTCGAAGCTGAAAGAGACAAAGAAGAACCTTTCGCTAGAGCTGATGCCCTGAATCTGAACTTCTAGCCTCCAGAATTATGAGAAAAAACATTTCTGTTTTTAAAAGCCACCCACTTGTGGTATTTTTCGTTAAGGCAGCATTAGGTAACTAACACGGAAGGAAACATGTAGATTAATCCGGTGAGTGTACTGAGTAGAGACTGGTCATCAGAGGTGCTTTTTTTTTTTTTTTTTTTTTTTAAAGTCTGGTTAACAGAATCAATTTTCAAAATCGTCTTGACTTACTAAAACGATGGACGCAATCTAATCAGAAGAATAATTTGGGGATAGATATGAAATCTTTGCCTTCGGTCCAAAAAAATGGATTGCACCATTACAGAATGATGGATACTCATATTATCGGCAGCACATGGGGGGAGACTTAAGGGTTTGAGTTGCAAGGAAGATTTATATGAGTTACCCATGGAGTTCGGCTGCCAAAGAAAGCCAATGTAATCTTAGATCACTGTAGCTGTCTAGAAACAGGGAGATTGTAGGGGATGCTGATCATCTCCCCACACCCATTCCACCCCTTCTCCTCTGTATACAGTTATGTGGCTCTGGGGGAATTATGCTGGATTTGTCTAATCCAGTCAGATGATTCTATCCTCCTTGCCATAGGGATTGGTTCAGATAAACCAAGTTGAAGCCAGTCAACACATAGCATTTCCCTGGCTACAGGGATTGGTTCAGGAATGGGCATGTGACCCAGCATGGTCTTATGAGACTAGAGAGGGCATTGGCTGAAGGCTTTTGTAAAAGAAGGTTCCTAACTCTTCTGGGGAGATTCTGGAAGCCAGTTTTCTCTCTTACCTTGGATGATGTGGTGTATGGAAATGAACCTAGAATTCTGCATCCATTTTGCACCACAAGGGACACCCACCCTAGAATGACACCAATACCATGAAGGCCTAATGGATAGATAGAAGAAACCAAGTCCTTGGTGACCTCCCTGAATAAAACCAGCTCTACCTTTCAGTTACCTGAACCCATGAAATCCTCTAAGATGTGTAAACCATTTAGAATAGAGCTTCCTGTTACTTGGCATGTGTTGTTAGCTGCTATGGAGTCCACCGTGACTCACGGTGACCTGTGAAGGATCCTTCCTAGTCCTGGGCCATCCCACTTGTGGATTGGACTGTTGTGATCCATAGGGTTTTCATTGGCTGATTTTTGGAAGTAGATCACCAGGCCTTTCTTCCTCGTCTGTCTTAGTTTGGAAGCTCCACTGATACCTGTTCAGCATCATAGCAACATGCAAGCCTCCACTGACAGACAGGATAGATGGGTGGTGCTGTGCATGATACACGGGTGGTGTGGTGCAATGGCCGAGAATTAAACTCAGGACTCCTGCATGGAAGGTGAGAATTCTACCACTGAACCACCGCTGCCTCCTCACTTGGGGGGTGTGTGAGTGTGCGCCCCGTCACGTCATTCCCTACTCATAGCAACCCTATGTGGGTTTGAATCGCCGACTTTTCTGTTAGCAGCTGAGCGCTTAACCATTGCACCACCGTGGCACATAGGGAGTCTCAGTTGCTGTAGAGGTGGGAACCGTTACTTCCTTGGCATGGGACAAATGTGTCTGGATATTGCATTTGCTTTTCAGTCCTGGCCTTTTAGAGGCAGACCGAGGAACTGCAGGGTGACCTAAAAAGAGCTGCTGGTTGGTGAAGGGATGTGAAATCCGTTTAAAAAGAAAATACAGTGGAGGTGATAATCCACTTTTATATATAGACTCATAATAGCACGCGTTTAAATGGAAAGCTCCTCAGATACATTTTTGAAAGAATAAGGTTTGTGGAAATGCAGGTTGATGTTAGCCTCAGGAGCACTTGTCTTGCATGAGATAAGGTATGCTTGTAGCCGCCACAGACATGCAGGGAATAGCAAGAGAAAGTTTTCACTGAGGCCCAGGATGATTTGGATAAAAAGAAGCTCCTTTATCTAAGTCATTTTGCTGGGGGGAAGCCCAAATCCCAAATGTCATCATTTTAGTGTAGAAACAGCCACCAGAGTGTTGTTTTCACAAGATGCTGTCACAGGGTGGCCCTTCGATGGGGTGTGGAATGACTTGTTGCCGGAGATGTCCATCTGGGGACCTATGTCCCTTAAGTGTTGGCTACTTTTTCTTGCCACACTACAGAGCATTGGTGGGAGGAGACCTCTGGACATTCTGCAGCTTCTGTGGACCTCTTTAGCTTGGCTTTTGTTCCTTGCAGCTTTTAACACTTGCTTCAGAGGCAGTTTACTTTCCCAAAATCAGCCATTGAAAACCCTGTGGAGCTATTGACATACATGGGGTCACCAGGAGTCGGAATGGGCTCGATGGCAACTGGGTTTTTTGGTTCTGGTACTTACAGCAACAGGGTTCAAACCAGCAGCTACATGCCCTCGTACCAGTAATAGAGCCTAAATGAGATGCATTTCTCTCCCAATTGATAATATATTAAAACTACAGAATAAAAACCAGGTGGCATGCTATGGAAAGGAACAAAAGAAATGAGGTGTGTGACCTGGGCAAACAGTCTTCATTATTGTAACACTGGGAAGAAAAAAAAAAAATCCTGATGCCCCTGAATTTATGCCAATTCATAGCAACCCTATAGGACAGAGTAGAACTGCCCTGTGGGGTTTCCAAAGCTGTAGTCTTTTTTTTTTTTTTTAAATTTTATTGGCCTAATTTAGGTGAAAGTTTATAGCGCAAATTAGTTTCTCATTCAAAAATTTATACACAAATTGTTTTGTGACATTGGTTGCAATCCTGGCAATGTGTCAGCACTCTCCCCTTTTCCCTTTCCTCCCTGGGTTCCCTGTGTCCATTTGTCTAGTTTTCCTGTCCCTTCCTGCCTTCTTGTCTTCGCTTTTGGGCAGGTGTTGCCCATTTGGTCTCGTATACTTGGTTGAACTAAGAAGCATGTTGCTCATGTATGTATTGATTGTTTTATAGGTCTGTCTAATCTTTGGTTGAAAGGTGGACTTCAGGAGTGGCTTCAGTTCTGAGTTAGCAGAGTGTTTGGGGGCCATAGTCTAGGGGGTTTCTCCAGTCTCTGTCAGACTAGTAAGTCTGGTCTTTTTTTGTGAATTTGAATTTTGTTCTACATTTTTCTTGCACTCTGTCCAGGACCTTCTACTGTGATCCTTGTCAGAGCAGTTGGTGGTGGTAGCCAGGCACCATCTGGTTCTTCTGGGCTCAGGCTGGTGGAGGCTGTGGTTCCTGTGGTCCAGTAGACCTTTGGACTAATACTTTCCTTGTGTCTTTGATTTTCTTCCTTCTCCTTTGCTCTGGACAGGATGGGACCAATAGATGGTTGCTGGCAAGCTTTTAAGAACCCAGACACTACTCACCAAAGTAGGATGTAGAATATTTTCTTTATGAACTATGTTATGCCAGTTGAGCTCAGTGTCCCCCGAGACCATGGTCCCCAGCCCTCAGCCCCAGTAACTCAGTCCCTCAAGATGTTCAGATGTGTCTAGGAAGCTTCTATGATTTTACCTCGGTCTAGTTGTGCTGACTTCCCCTATATTGTATGTTGTCTTTCTCTTCACCAAAGTTAATACTTATCTACTGTCTAGTTAGTGATTTTCCCTCCCCACCCCTTCCCTCCCTTGTAATCATCAAAGATTGCTTTTTTCTGTGTGTAAACCTTTTCTTGGGTTTTTATAATAGTAGTCTCATACAATATTTGTCCTTTTGTGATTTACTTATTTCACTCAGCGTAATGCCCTCTAGATTCATGCAAATCGTGAGATGTTTCATGGATTCATCACTGTTGTTTGTTGTTGTATAGTATTCCATTGTGTGTATATACTATAGTTTGTTTATCCATTCATCTGTTGATGAGCACTTAGGTTGTTTTCATCTTTTTGCTATTGTGAATAATGCTATAATGAACATGGATGTGCATGTATCTATTCGTGTGATGGCTCTTATTTCTCTAGGGTATATTCAGTAGTTTTCTTGCGGAATCTGTTGGGTTCTGTATGTATAGGATCATATCTTTTGCCACTAGGGATAGTTTTACTCCTTCCTTTCCAATTTGGAAGCCCTTTATTTCTTTTTCTTGCCTTATTGCTCTAGCTAGGACTTCAAGCACAGTGTTAAATAGGAGTGGTGATAAAGGGCATGCTTGTCTTGTTCTTGTTCTCAGGGGGAATGCTTTCAGCCTCTCTCTGTTGAGAATGATATTGGCTGTTGGTTTTGTATAGGTGCCCTTTATTACTTTGAGGAATTTCCCTTCTATTCCTATTTTATTGAGAGTTTTTGTCAGGAATGAGTGTTGGACTTTGTCAAGTATCTTTTCTGCATTGATTGACATGGTCATGTATTTCTTTTTTTTTTTTTCTTGGTTCTATTTATGTAGTTGATTGATTTTCTAATGTCAAACCATCCTTGCATACCTGATATGAATCCCACTTGGTCGTGGTGTATTATTATTATTATTTTATATGGTGCTGAATTTTATTGGCTAGAATTTTGTTGAGAATTTTTGCATCTGTATTCATGAGAGTTACTGGTCTTTAATTTTTTTTTGTTGATGTCTTTGCCTGACTTTGTTATCAAGGTTCTTCTGGCTTCATAGGATGAGTTTGGGAATATTTCTTTCTTTTTTATGCTCTGAAATAGTTTGAGTAATACTGGTCTGAGCTCTTTTCTGAATGTTTGGTAGAATTCTCTAGTGAAGACATCCTGGCCAGGGCTTTTTGTTTTTGTTGTTGGGAGTTTTTTTTATTACCTCTTTAATCTTTTCTTGTGTTATGAGTCTGTTCAGATTTTCTATCTCAAGTTTGTGTTAGTTTAGGTAGGTGATGTGTTTCTAGAAATCTGTCCATTTCCTTTAGGTTCTCAAATTTGTTGGAGTAGAATTTTTCACAGTGTTCTACTATGACTTTTTATTTCAGTTGGGTCTGTTGTAATGTCCTCCATCTCATTTCTTATTTGAGTTATTTGCTTCCTCTTTTTTGGTCACAAGGCTGTACTCTTTTTTTTCTCTGAATTTTATTATTTTTTTTATTTTAATTTTTTTAATTTTACTTTAAATGTAGGTTTACAGAGCAAGATAGTTTCTCATTAAACAATGAATACACATATTGTTTTGTGACATTGGTTGCCAACCCCACGGCATGTCCACACTCTCCCCTTCTCAACCGTGGGTTTCCCATTACCAGATTTCCTGTCACTGTCCTTGCCTCTGTGTTTGTGTGCCCATTTAGTCTCATTTTGTTTCATGGGCCTGTCTGATCTTTGGCTGAAGGGTGAACCTCAGGAGTGACTTCAGTACTGAACAAGGCTGTAATCTTTACAGAAGTAGACTGCCACCTTTTTCTCCCATAGAGCGGCTGGTAGATTTGAGCTGCCAAACTTTCGGTTAGCAGACAAGCACTTAACCGTTGCGCCACCAGGGCTCCTTACTGTAACACAGAGACCTCAAAATACATTGGCTCAAGCAAATTAAAAAAATAAAGCAAAACTAGTTGTTGTGGAGTCAGTTCCAACTCATGGTGACCCCATGTGTATCAGAATCGAACTGTGCTCCGAAGGGTTTTTAATGGCTATGACCTTTTGAAAGTAAATTGCCAGGCCTTCCTTCTGAGGCACCTCTGGTGGACTTGAGCCTCCAATCTTTCGGGTAGCAGATGAGCACTTAACCGTTTGTGCTGCCCAAGGACCCCTGGCTCAAGCAAGATGGATGTTTACTTTTCTCTCACTTAATAGCTGGGAGGTAGGGTATGGGCCCAAGTAAAATTATGCTAAAGACAACTCAGAAAACGGTTGCAGCAGTACATTGATAGGGAACTGCCAGAAATTCAAGCCAGATTCAGAAGAGGACGTGGAACAAGGGATATCATTGCTGATGTCAGATGGATCTTGGCTTAAAGCAAAGAATACCAGAAAGATGTTTACTTGTATTTTATTGACTATGCAAAGGCATTCTACTGTGTGGGTCATACCAAATTATGGATAACACTGAAAAGAATGGAAATTCTAGAACACTTGATTGTGCTCATGCAGAACCTGTGCACAGACCAAGAGGCAGTCATTCAAACAGAACAAGGAGATACTGCCTGGTTTAAAATCAGGAAAGGTGTGCGTCAAGGTTGTATCCTTTCACCATACTTATTCAATCTGTATGCTGAGCCAATAATCCAAGAAGCTGGATTATATGAAGAAGAATGCAGCATCAGGATTGGAGGAAGACTCATTAACAACCTATAGTATACAGATAACACAACCTTGCTTGCTGAAGTGAAGAGGACTTGAAGCACTTATACTGATGAAGATCAAAGACTACAGCCTTCAGTATGGATTACACCTCAACATAAAGAAAACAGAAATCCTCACAACTGGAGCAATAAGCAACATCATGGTAAACGGAGAAAATATTGAAGTTGTCCTGGATTTCATTTTACTTGGATCCACAATCACTGCCTATGAAAGCAGCAGGGAAGAAATCAAAAGACGCATTGCATTAGGCAAATCTGCCGCAAAAGAACTTTTTAAAGTGTTAAAAAGCAAAGATATCACCTTGAGGACTAAGGTATGCCTGACCCAATGATATTTTCAGTTACCTCATATGCATGTGAAAGCTGGACAACTAGTAAGGAAGACCAAACAAGAATTGTTGCCCTTGAATTATGGTGTTGGCAGAGAATACTGAATATACCATGGACTACCAGAAGAACGAACAAATCTGTCTTGGAAGAAGTACAGCCAGAATGCTCCTTAGAAGCATTGGTCCCTCAAAAAGGACATCGTGCTTGGTAAAGTAAGGGTCAGTGAAAAAGAGGAAGACCCTCAATGAGATGGATTAACACAGTGCCTGCAACAATGGGCTGAAACATAGCAATGATTGTGAGGATGGCACAGGACAGGGCAGTGTTTCATTCTGTTGTACGTGGGGTCGCTGTGAGTAGGAACCAACTTGATGGCACCTAACAACAACAAGGGGGTGGCTGGGTAGATAGTCAACTCTGCTCCATGATGTCATGCAAGACCCAGCCTTTTACCCCGTTGCTGTGCCACCCTCTGGGATGTAGTCCTCATCCTCATGGTCAAAGCTGGTCCACCAGCACCCTGTCTTCCTTACAGCCTACCAGAAGAGGGAAATAGAGGAAGTGGTGCAAGAACAGTTTCCTTTAAAGAAGTGGTGTGGAAGTTGCACATGTCAGTTCCACTCATAGTCTGTTGCCTCCAGCTTAGACACATGGCCACACCTAGCTGCAAGGTATCCTGGAAAGTGCGGTCTAGATCTAGCTGGTGGCCACATCTCCCAATAAATAAAAAGAAAAGAGGGAATGGATACTGAGAACGATTAGCTGTCTCTGCCTCAGAGCCCCACCAAGTTCCTGCATGTATAGAACAAAGTCCATAGGATCACTAACAGTCCCTCCAACCCTAGCCCTAACTCTTCTAAGCCTCAGCTCATTCATCTGTGAAATGGAAATGATAAAACTGCCAATCTCAATGGCACGTATGAGAGGACTTTGCACAGTGCCCCACACATAGTTGTATACTCAGATGATAGCTGCCAATATGGCTATTTTCATTCAGTCAATGAAGAAATAAATTCTGAACACCTACAATGTGCCAGGCATGTTCAAGGCACTGGGGACTCAGCAGTGACCAAACCAGACCAAAGCCCCAGCTCAGACTCCGGAAGAGTTGTCTGCTCTTCTAACCACTCTCCTTCCCGGTTCTCACTGTTACCATACACGTGATTTCCAAGTCAGGGCTGTTTGCAGTAGCCTTCTAGGTGGTCTCTTGCAGTAAGTAATGGAGCCTAAGGGAGATGCATTTCCGCCCCAATTGATACTTTATTAAAGCTGTTTAATAAACACCAGGTAGCGTCTCATTTTTTTCTCATAAAAAAAAAAAATGACTGTCTTCCCCTGTTCCTTTGTTGAAGGTTATTATTATTATTTTAGTGGTAGCAAGTGGAAGTAGGTGTAGGGAGGTAAGTTATCATGGTATCTGCATAAACAAAAACAAACTAACAAACATTAAAATCATCCAGTTACTATTTCTTAAGCATCTGTCTCATGCTAGTTTCTATGCAAAGTCATGGAAATACAGTGGAGACCACCACATGGATCCTGCCCTCAAGGGTCTGACACTCCAGAGGGGACTACACTCCAGCAGTTACAATATAGGGTGGTAAGTGCCACAGGCTGTGCTATAGAAACAGGAGGAGGAGGTCCCTGAGTCATGGGACTGGGTCAGAGAAGGCTTACTGGAGGAATGAAATCATCATCAAACAAATCATCACTACTATCGCCATCACCACCATGGTTGTCATCGTCATCATCATCACTGACATTATCATCACTTGTTCTTGTCGCCATCAGAATCACCATCACCGTCCTCATCATCGTCCTCACCACCCTGCTCACTGCTGTCATCATCATTAGTGTCCTCATCTGTGCCTTCATCGCTATTGTCATGACTGTCACCATCATCATCACCATAGCTAACATTCATTGGGTACCTACTACAATGTACCTGGTACTATGCAAAGCTCTTTGCATTCATTATCTCATTTATTTCTCACCATGACCCTATAATTATTCCATTTCTGAGATGAGGAAAATGAGACCCATAAAAGTTAAGTAGCTTGACCAAGGTCACAGTAGGTTTCTCAGTGTCAGACTTAGGATTCAAGCTGTATTTTTACCCACCACAGTAGAAGGATGGGCAGGAGTTGGCTGAATGGGTTGAGGTTAGGTTGGTGACCAGAAGCATTCCAGGGAGTGGAGGTCTCAGCACAGAGGCCCAGAGATAACAGAGAGCTGGGGACAGGTGAGGACCCAGAGATGTTCTGGGTGGCTGCAGTGCACTGGGTGAGGGGTGAGAGATGAGGCTGGAGGGTGGAGCAGCGTCCCATCCTTCAAGCCCTTGTCTGCCGTATCGAGCATTTGGACTTCATCTTGATGACATCAGGAAGAAGATATTAAAGAGTTTTAAGTGAGGGATGGGAGAGGGGGACATGACTGGATATGGCTGTAGAAGGATGACTGTCCTGCTCAGTGGACATTGAGCTGAGGAGGGAGAGACTGAGGCAGGAAGACAGCAATTGGGGGTCTGAAGCATCTACTCCCTCCCACATCTGAGAGTCCTGGGGCTGAAAAAAGAAGGAGTCACTTCTGCAAATACAGCCATCTTTCGCCTCTCTCCAGGGGCTGTTCCCCTCCAATGCTCAGAACTCAAGCTGGGAGGCGTGTTCACAGCACTCTGTTCAGGACCTGCCTTTGTTTGGGACCCTGGACCTGTGCAGATTTCCCTGATAGCTTTGAAGTGAATTCATGATCTGATGAAGAAAGCGATAGCCTCTACCTCTTATTTATTTTCTTTTTTAAGGCTGAAGACAAGGTACACATTCAGCCAGAGGTGTGCTTCCTAGAGTTGATTCTATTTGGGGACTGACCCTGAGTGCTCCCGTGCTGTGGTCACTTGATTTCTCAAACCTGGTCCTGAGGTTCAGGGATGGTATAGTGGATCCTAATCACTCCTCTAAACACTTAGGGTCTGGGCCAAGAGGTCCAGGGTTAGGAATCACTAAGTTCTCAGGGTAACAAAGATGGCTCCTTGGGCTGCTCTCAGGAAGCTTATAATCTAGTCAGGGACAGATATAGAAACACCAGCTCTAGCAAGATGCTGAAGGGAGCCTCTTTGTCCCACTCCCCCTGCTGCTGTCCCTTCCTTCTCTCAGGCTGTGGCACAGTTTTCTGTGATCTTCCTGAGAACAAGGCTGCCGCGTCCAGAGCTGAGTGCCACATCTCCGTGCTGGAGTGGGTCAGCCTGGTCCCCAACCCCATCAATCCAGTGTTGGTGGAGAACAGGCAGCTCCGGTTGGGGAAAGAAGGAGGCAGGAGAAAATTACAGCAGCTTCTGAGGCCTTGATGAGGGAGTTGGTGGGCACCGAGGTGGGCATCTGTCTGCGGGTCAACTGAATTCAGGCGTCTTTTGGCCATAGAAGTGTTCCATGATTTGAAGTTTTCCATTGTCTTGCCCTTGAAGACCTGGAAGGATCCCTGGTGGGTAGGGATCAGGAGTTTTGGGTCCTGTTGTTGTTCGTTGCTGTAGAGTTGTCTCTGACTCATGGTGACCCCATGTATAGCAGAACAAAACGTTGCCTGGCCCTGCACCATCTTCATGATTATTGGTATGTTGTTGTGGTCATTGTGTCAATCTATCTCAGTAAGAGTTTCCCTCACCACCCCCGGCCCTTCACTTTACCAAGCATGATGTCCTTCTCCAGCGATTGGTTCCTTCTAATGATGTGTCCAAAGTAAGCAAGTTAGAGTCTGGACAATAATCCGTGATCCATAAGATTTTCGTTGGCTGATTAGTGGAAGTAGATCATCAGGCCTTTCTTCCTAGTCTCTCTTAGTCTGGAAGCTCTGCTGAAATCTGTCCACCCTGAGTGACCCTGCTGGTATTTGAAATACCAGTGGCATAGCTTCCAACGTCACAGCAACATGCAAGTCACCATGGTATGACAAGCTGACAGTTGGTAGTCTGAGTTCTAAAAAACAAACAAACAAAAAAATCAGTTGCCGTGGAGTCGACTCTGACTCATGGTGACCTCATATGTGTCACAGTAGAACTGCACTCCATAAGGTTTTCAATGGCTGATTTTTTTGGAAGTAAATCGCCAGGCCTTTCTTTTTAGGTACCTCTGGGTAGACTTGAACCACCAACCTTAGGTGAGCAGCCAAATGTGTTAACTGTTTGCACCAGGTCTAGGCCCTAGACCTAGGCTTTATCACGAGCTTACTGTGTGACATTGGGTGGATCTCTTTTCCCTCTCTTGACCTCAGTCTCTGTTTTGGGAAATGAAGGGTTGGCCTTAGATGTCCTCTGAGGTCCCTTCCAGCTGAGATGCTGTACAGTTCTCTGGAACTCCCAGCACCCCAGCAACGAACAGATGGGTGGACAGGCTCAGAGTCCAGCCTCTCCACCACTCCCAGGTGGATTGTGCCTTTGAGGACTGAGACCTCGGTGCAGACCCGGAAGCCTGGAACACATTCAGACAGCACAGATGGAAGATTTTTCTGCTTCACTTATCTTCTTTGCAGGTTATGGGTTTTCAGACGGGGCTGGCAGCTTGGCTGTGCCGGGTAACTATTTCCGAGCTGGCTGGAAGCAGGCGTGGAGGACCTCAGGGTTGGAAATCTGTTCTTCTTCCAGTATCAAGAGTTTGAGCAATTCCAAACACAGAGAAACAGCCATGCTTTGGGTTCCTTGTGGTCGACCGTCACGAAGCCCTCTCTCGCACCTGTCCAGCCCTGCCACACGGGATGTGTCTGAACTATTTAAACGGTTGGGTTTGCTGATTAATTTCTCCCAGCACCATGCCTGGCTCTTGGGTGGCCGCCATCAGAATGGTGATGACTGATTGGAAGTCAACATGCCCCGCCCAGGAGATAGGCTTTGCTCCATGGTGGAGAACTGAGAAAACCAGGTATCAGGAGCCTAATTTTCACTTGAACTCTTTATTAATAAATTAACAACACATATTTTGGTTGTGCTCTATTTCCTACCTTTTATGCCTGGATAAGCAAATTATAGGAAGCTTCTGGATGATTACAGTTTCTTGTTGATAAAGTACACAGTAATGAAAGTTTATTTATTTTTTAATTAAATGGCCTTTTAATTTTACTTCATGTTGAGTTGTTTATTTAGTGCCTTTTTTTTGGAATTATTTTTATTGTGGTAAACTATATATGAGGCATTGGTGGTAGAATTTTCATTTTCTATGCAGAAGACCTAGGTTCAGTTCCTGGCCATTGCACCTCATGTGCAGCCACCACACGTCTGTCATTGGAGACTTGTGTGTTGCTATGATGCTGAACAGATGTCAGTGGAACTGACAAACCGTCAGCCTAGGAAGAAAGGGCTGGTAATCTACTTTTGAAAACCAGCCAATGAAACCCTATGGACAGGGCTGTATTAACTAGTAAGCACGGTATCCGCCAGTTTACACTAATTAAGGTACACACAGGCTTAATTGTGCTTTCACCACACTGAAAACCAGGTGAAGTTGTGCACTACAGATTAGTAAGTAAGCACAATCAAGCCTGTGTGTACCTTGCTTATTGGGTAATCCGTCCCTGCCTATGGATCACAACAGCCTTATCTGCAGCCAATCGATCATGTGGATCTGTCCCTGCCTATGGATCACAACAGCCTTATCCACGGCTGATCGTGGGGATGGTGCAGGACCAGGAAGAGTTTCGTTGTGCACGAGGTTGCAGGAGTTGGTGGCCGACTCCATGGGAGCTAACAACAGCAACAGAATATGTATAACATAAAATTTGCCACTTTAACCATTTTGAAGTGTTCAGCTCAGTGGCATTACATTCACCATGTTGTAAGCTATCACCACTATCCATTTCTAAAACTTTTTCTTTACCCCAAAGGTAACGGAAGTCTTTCCTAAAGTTTTCTCAGATGCTCCCTGTTCCCAGTCCCCAGGGGGTTCCTCACTTTTGGTTGGAATGTGTTAATTGCCCATTCCGAGGACCCCTGCTCTCACGCCTCCCCTTCCCACTAAGGCCACCCTGAGTGTCAGTGGCTCAGCCACTCCGGGACCATCCTCCTCCGGCTCACCCTGAGCACCGCGGACCTGGAGACGCAGCTTTGTGTTCTCAGCTGCGGCCACTTGCCTGTGATAGTCTTTTTCCAGTCGGATTTCATCTTCCTTTTTACAGCCTGGCTCCCTCCACCGGCCTCCTGCAGTTTCTGGCGAGGACTTGTTAGAGTGGCCAAATAGACTTTTTTTTGGTACACTGACAAAGCTGTAACACAGCAGCGTGGTTACTAAGCAAACTTAACACTGCTCTCTTCCATCCCTGACAAATCCAAGGCCCACGCGTCCACCCGTATGTTTTGCCTGCCCTGCAGGCTTGAAAGCGAGTGGGGAGATGAGCATTTGAGGACAGGCCACAGGTAGGTGGATGGGGCACGGTGTTCGCACCTGCCTCCTCAGCTTCAGGCGTTGCTTCGTCTTTGGGTGGGAACCGGGGAGCGTATGGGCGTCCTGAGGTGGAGTGGTGATTTCTGTCACTTTCCAAAACAGTTAAGGACTCACTCTGGGGCATCGAGCAAGGAAGTCATTTAATGTCTGGGGCCATTTATGAGCAGAGAGATGGGGATGTTGATGCTGGTTTATGAAGCCCAATGGGTGCGAGTCCACTGCTCTGGAGACCGTTCTGGGACTGGCTTCTTGCTGCCTTCCTTCCCTGGCCATCTCTCGCCTCCGGGACAGAAACCAGGCCAAGTGCCTGGGGAACATTTAGCTTTTTGTTGTAAAGAAGGGAGAATTAGAAAGTCAAATGCTTCTGCAGACTGGGCGCCAAGAGAAGGGGGCAGGGAGGTCGGCAGGTGGTGAGGAGGCTCAGCGCTCTTGGGGTGTTTGCGGAGCCTGAGGTGGTGCAGGCAGAGCAGGGCTGGCAGGAGCAGGGCTGGCAGGAGCCGGGCCATCTTGCTGCTGCCTCCACATCCTTCCAAGGAACCGTGCAGCCCAGGAGCCCGGCGGGGCAACCATGGGCGAAGCCGACCAAAGGAGATGGGCTGAAGAAGAGCCAGCTTGAGAAAGGTCTGGATGCCAGGCTACAGAGTTGGCAGTGCCAAATGAAAGGTCTCTGGAAGTGTGGGTTATGTCTCACTTTCTACAATAACCTCGTTTCTTTGGCATCATCAGTGAGCCAGCTGTTGTCCCTAAGTGACTTTTCCAAAGACCCCGAGCTCCTCTCCCAAGCTTTCAGAAGGGAACTGTTTTATGTGTTAATCTTTCATTGACAAATAACTTTTTTTTAGTGTGAATTTTTTTTTGTTTTGAGTATGCACAGCAAAACACACACCAATTCAATAGTTTCTACGCGTACAATTCAGTGACACTGCTTTCTTTGTTCTAGTTGTGCAACCATCCTCACCCTCTTTTTCTGAGTTGTTCCTCCCCCTTTAACATAAATCCATTGCCCCCTAAGGTTCCTGTTTAATCTTTTGAGTTGCTGTTGTCAGTTTGATCCCAGACAGATAGTTCTTAGAAGAGCATGATGTTCAAGGCAGGCATTTTTCACTGGTTAGGCTAAACTATTATTTTGTTTCAAGAAGACTTCAGGGAATATTTTTAGTTTAAGGTTTAAAGATTATCTCAGGGCAGTAGTTTCAGGGATTCATCCAACCTCCATGGCTCCATAAAATCTGGAGTCCATGATAATTTGAAATTCTGTTCTGTGTGTTCCCCCTTTTGATGAGGATTCATCTATGGAATCTTTGATCAAAATGTTCAGTAAAGATAGCTGGGCACCATCCAGTTCTTCTGGTCTCATGGGAAAGGAGGCAGTTGTTCGTGGAGGTGATTAGCCACACATTCCATATCCTGTTTCTCTTCCTGACTCTCCTTCTTCCTCTGTTGCTTCAGGCGAACAGAACCAATTGTTGTGCCCTGGATGGCTGCTTGCAAGCTTTTAAGATCCCAGATACTACACAATGAACTAGGAGGTAGAACAGAAGCACTAAACATGTTATTAGGCCAATTAATTAGGATATCCTATGAAACCATGACCTTAATCCTGCAAACCAAAACCAAATCCAAGAAGCTCAAAGAACCTCATGGTACCAATAACTTTTAAAAATGTTTTTCTTGTTTCAGAAGTACATTCATTTTAGAACATTTAGAAAATGTAGATAAGCTAAAAGAAGAAAATAACCTGCAATCCTGTTATTCAGGGAAATTTTGGTGTATATACAGTTTATATTTTGGTATATACACTTCTCTTTTACCTTTTAATGCGTGGATACGTCCAGTTTTTAAAAACAGGATTTTATATTCAAACAAAGACTATTTTGTAACCTGCTTTTTTAAACTTACTGAAATCTTGCCTATCCTATTGAACCATAATTTTAATGATTGCTTAGCATAAATTCTAACCAGTTTTTCACTTAAGGTTTTTATTTCAAG
The DNA here is from genome assembly GCA_030035585.1 of Dugong dugon. Taxonomy (NCBI): domain Eukaryota; kingdom Metazoa; phylum Chordata; class Mammalia; order Sirenia; family Dugongidae; genus Dugong; species Dugong dugon. The sequence continues at coordinate 59,478,407 of CM057470.1, forward strand.
TTTTTCCTATTACCAATAGCACCGTGAAGCACATCCTTGAAACTAAACCTCTGCACTCATTATTTAATTATTTTTTTGGGATAGATTCTTAGAACCACACTTGGTGGGTCAGAGGGTATCTTAGTCATCTAGTGCTGCTGTAACAGAAATACCACAAGTGGATGGCTTTAACAAAGAGAAATTTATTCTCTCACAGTCCAGTAGGCTAAAAGTCCAAATTCAGGGTGTCAGCTCCAGGGGAAGACTTTCTCTGTCTGTCAGCTCTGGAGGAAGGTCCTTGTGATGCATCAGTCTTCCCTTGGTCTGGGAGCATCTCAGGGCAGGAACCTCAGGTCCCAAGAACGCGCTCTGGTCCTGGCACTGCTTTCTTCGTGGTATGAGTTTCCCAACTCTCTGCTTGCTTCCCTTTCTTTTTATCTCTTGTAAGATACAAGGTGGTGCAGACTGCACCCTAGGGAAACTCTCTTTACATTGGATCAGGGATGTGACCTTAGTAAAGGTGTTACAATCCCACCCTAGTCCTCTTTAACATAAAATCACAATCACAAAATGAAGGACAACCACACAATACGGGGAATCATGGCCCAGCCAAATTGATACACACATTTTTGGGGTCATAATTCAATCCATGACAGAGGGTATGTGCATTTTAAAGTCTTCTGAGACTTTTATTCTGTTAGCTGTCTTTGAGTAGGACCCCCGACTCATGGTGACCCCAGGCACAACAGAAAAGTTTTAGAAATGGATAGAGGTGATGGTTGTGCAACATGGTGAATATAATTAATGCCCCTGAATTGTTCTTTGAAGTGGTTCAAATGGCAAATTTTGTGTTATATATATTTGTTATTGTCGTTAGCTGCCATCAAGTCAGCCTCTGACTCATGGCAACCCCGTGCCAGTGGAACGAAAGGCTACCTGGTCCTTTACCATCCCCGTGATCGACTACGGATCAGACCATTGTGATACATAGGGTTTTCATTGGCTGATTTTTATAAGGAGATCACCAGGCCTTTCTTCCTCATCCTGTTCAGCATCATAGTAACATGAAAGCCTCCAATAATAGACAGGTGATGGTTGTGTATGAGGTACATTGGCTGAGACTTGAACCTGGGTCTCCCATGTGGAAGGTGAGAATTCTATCACTGAACCACCACAGCCACTGTGCCTTTTATATGTCCTGGCAAAATGCTTGTCAGATAAGTTTTACTGATTTGTGTGTTTTCATCAGCAGCACTGAAGCATAGTGACTTTCCTGTACCCACACTAATTCTGTGTGTTGTCATTTTAAAAAAATTGCCAGTTTAAGCGATAAAAAAATAGCATCTTGCTTTGAAAAGTATACATTTATTTGAACTTTTTTTTTCATCATTTATGCATACTTCTTTATTAGAAATCGACTATTTGTACTAGAGACCACAGAAGGAAATTAAGTTAACTTTGTAATTCTAGAATAGAAAAATTAAACTTCACAGTAAGGAATTAAGTGTCAAAAAAAAAAGCAAGAGAGAAAGAATCATTCAAGACAGTGTTTCTCAAATTTGGCTCCTTGGCTTCTTCACAGATTTTTTTTTTTAGGGGAGGGAGCTGCAAGTCTTCTATAATTTTGCTGATAACCTAAATCAAATTAATAACGCATTTATTCAGGATTATCTAGACAACCATCTTATGTAGGAGTATTGCCACATGATCGCAGCACCTGCTTCTGTGCCTCTGACCCCTGTGGTACCAAGTAAAGACCAACAGTGCTTAACTTTTCAGGCCGAGTGTCCCACATTGGGTCCTCAGACCCTGAACAGAATTATTGAACACTTACAATGAGATCTGTGAGTTGTCAGTGTTGAGAACACTGGTTCAGAGCATGATTCTCAAGGTGGGGTGTGGTGGGGATGGCAAAGGGCAGGGATGCACATCGTTTGAAAAAGCACATTCAAAACGCCTATTGATTTCATAGTACAGACTCCATAAGGTCCAGATCAGAGAAATAATTTCAGGTGCTGGGCAGTCACAGAAGACCAAGTACAGACTTATCCTGGGGGGCCAGAGATAAACATGGTTAGAAACACTGCTTTTAGAGGTAGAGGAGTGCTGGCACATGGAGAACACTTTGTAGGAAAAACATGCCAAAAAGGAAGAACACCTTTTGGTCAGTGAGTGAATCCTAAGCCAGGACTCAATCTGGTCTTTTGGAACCCGAAAGGCCAACCCAGAGGAAACTCAAGAGTGTATGGTACATTAACCTTCTTGGCCCTGTTTTTTGGGGCAAGCTGGTCTACTTTTTAATAATGATCCAAAAGAAAAAAGCCATTTTTGCCAAATATCCCCCCCCCCTTTTTTTTTGGTTAATATATTCCAGAATTTTAAGTAAACAGTTGCTGTAGCCGGGAAAGAATAGTCCCAGATCCATCCACCAGGAAATCTGTCATCCTTTATGATGCCATACAGCTCCCAAGGGGACATCAGCCAGGGGGCTCTGTAATTATTTTAGAACCCCCATATCCTCTAGCCTCTTCAACAACTCTCCACTCTGTTGCAAAGCTATTAGATCAGAGCATCCACCGATAAGAATCTTTACCTAGAAAAACCCGAGGTACTGTTCTTGCTCCTGTGAGCTGTTGGAGATAATCCTGAATCACACTTATGTTGTTGGTGGCTGTGATATCGACAAATTCCAAGAGCCCTTCTTTGAAAGGCAATTGGGAGAGGATCTCACTGGTCTTTTTGCAGTAGGGGCAGGTGGGCTTGATGAATACAACCACTTTCCCAGGGTGGATTCTGCTGTTCACAAACTCCTGAGCCATGCTGACAAGCTGCTGTCTCCCCAGGAGGGCCCCCTCAATTGCAGGTACAGCTCTGAGTGTAAACCCTATTTGAACATTTTTTCATACATCTGTCAGCTATTTGTATTCTTTCTTTTGGGAACTGCTTAATCGTGACCTTTGTGTATTTTTCCATGGGGTATTAATATTTTATTATTAGTGCGTAAGAATTATTTATATCTTTACAATATAAATTATTGGTTAAATCTATTGTAAATAATCTCCCCAAGTTTGTCCATTGCCTCTTGATTTTGCTTCTACTGCTTTTTTTTTTTTTTGCTTTTGATTGCAGTTTAAATGAAGCTTACATTTCAAGTTAGTCTCCCATACAAAAATTTATACGTGCATTGTTATGTGACCCTAATTGCTCTCCCCATACTGTGACAGCACACTCCTCCTTTCCACCCCTGATACCCATGTCCATTCAACCAGCTCCTAACCCTCTCTGCCTTCCCATCTCACCTCCAGACAGAAGCTACCCATTTAGTCTCTTGTATCTACTTGAGCGAAGAGGCACACTCCTCACGAGTATCACTTTATGTCCCACAGTCCAGTCCAATCCCTGTCTGAAAAGTTAGCCTTGGAAATTGTTTTAGTTCTGGGCTGATAGAGAATCTGGGGGCCATGCTTTCCGAGGTTCCTCCAGTCTCAGTCAGACCATTAAGTCTGGTCTTCTTATTAGAATTTGAGTTCTGCACTCCACCTTTCTCCTGCTCCATCAGGGGCTCTCTGTTATGTTCCCTGTCAGGGCGGTCAATGGTGGTAGCCAGGCACCATCTAGTTCTTCTGGTATCAGGCTGATGAAGTCTCTGGTTTATGTGGCCATTTCTGTCTCTTGGGCTATTACTTTCTTTCTGTCTTTGGTGTTCTTCATTCTCCTTTACTCCAGGTGGTTGAGACCAATTGATGCATCTTAGATGGCCGCTTGCAAGCTTTTAAGACCCCAGACGCCACTCACCAAAGTAGGATGCAGAACGTTTTCTTAATAAGCTTTGTTATGCCAATTGACCTAGATGTCCCCTGAAAGCATGGTCCCCAGATCCCTACCCCTGCTACTCTGTCCCTCAAAGTGTTTGACTATATTCAGGAAACTTTAGCTTTGGTTTAGTCCAGTTGTGCTGACTTCCCCTGTAGTGTGTGCTGTCCTTCCCTTCACCTAAGATAATTCTTGTCTACTATCTAGTTAGTAAAAACCCTGACCCTCTCTCCCCACCCTTGTAACCATCAAAGAATGTTGTCTTCTGTGTTTAAACCTTTTCTTGAGTTCTTATAATAGTGATCTTATACAACATTAGTCCTTCTGTGACTGACTAAATTCACTCAGCATAATGCCCTCCAGATTCCTCCGTGTTATGTTTCACGGCATCATCCTTGTTCTTTATCGTTGCATAGTATTCCATTGTGTGGATATACCATGATGTATTTATCCATTCGCCTGTTGATGGGTACCTAGGTTGTTTCCATCTTTTTGCTGTTGGGAACAGCGCTGCACTGAACATGATTGTGCATATATCTATTCATGTGACGGCTCTTATTTGTCTAGGATATATCCCAAGCAGAGGGATAGCTGGATTGTATGGTACTTCTATTTCTATCTTTTTAAGGAAGCGTCAGATTGATTTCCAAAGTGGTTGTAGCATTTTATATTCCCACCAACAGTGTATAAGTGTTCCAGTCTCTCCACAACCTCTCCAGTATTTATTATTTTGTGTTTTTTGGATTAATGCTAGCCTTGTTGGAATGAGATGATATTTCACTGTAGTTTTGATCTGCATTTCTCTAATGGCTAATGATTGTGAGCATTTCTTCATGTATCTCTAAGCTGCCTGAATATCTTCTTTGGAAAAGTGCCTGTTCATATCCTTTGCCCATATTTTAATGGTGTTATTTGTCTTTTTGTTGTTGAGGTTTTTCAGTATCTTGTAGATTTTAGAGATTAGACGCTGATTGGATTTGTCGTAGCCAAAATTTTTTTCTCAGTCTGTAGGTAGTCTTTTTACTCTTTTGGTGAAGTCTTTTGATGAGCATAAGCGTTTAATTTTTAGGAGCTCCCAGTTATCTAGTCTCTCTTCTGGTGCTTGTGCATTGTTACTTATGGTTCGTATTGTGTTTATGCCATGTATTAGGGCACCTAGCATTGTCTCTATTTTTTCTTACATGATCTTTTTCGTTTTCAATTTCATATTTAAGTCTTTGATCCATTTTGGGTTAGTTTTTGTGCATGGTGTGAGGGATGGGTCTTGTTTCAGTTTTTTGCAGATGGATATCCAGATATGCCAGCACCACTTGTTAAAGAGACTGTCTTTTCCCCAATTAACAGACTTTGGGCATTTGTCAAATATCAGCTGCTCATAGGTGGGTGAATTTATGTCTGGATTCTCAATTCTGTTCCATTGATCTATGTATTTGTTGTTGTACCAGTACCAGGCTGTTTTGACTGTGGCGGTGGTATAATAGATTCTAAAATCAGGTAATGTGAGGCCTCCCACTTTGTTCTTCTTCTTGAGTAATGCTTTACTTATTCGGGGCCTGTTCCCTTCCTATATGAAGTTGGTGATTTCTTTCTCCATCTCGTTAAAAAATGCCAGTGGAATTTGGATCGGGATTGCATTGTATTTGTAGATCGCTTTGGGTAGAATTGACATTTTCACAGTGTTGAGTCTTCCTATCCATGAGCAAGGTATGTTTTTCCGCTTACGCAGGTGTCTTTTGGTTTCTTGCAGTAGTGTCTTGTAGTTTTCATTGTATGGGTGTTTTACGTCTCTGGTTAGATTTATTCCTAAGTATTATATCTTTTGGGGGGCTATAGTAAATAGTATTGATTCAGTGATTTCCTTTTTGAAGTTCTCTTTGTTGATATAAAGGAGTCCAACTGATTTTTGTATGATTGTCTTGTATCCTGAAACTTTGCCGAAATCTTCTGTTAGTTCCAGTAGTTTTCTTGTGGATTCTTTGGGGTTTTCTGTGTATAAGATCATACCATCTACAAATAGAGATACTTTGACTTCTTCCCTATGAATCTGGATGCCCTTTATTTCTTTCTCTAGCCTAATTGCTCTGGCTAGAACCTCCAGCACAATGCTGAATAAGAATGGTGATAAAGGACATCCTTGTCTGGTTCCCATTCTCAAGGGGAATGCTTTCAAAGTCTCTCCATTTAGGATGATGTTGGCTGTTGGCTTTGTATAAATGCCCTTAATTATACTGAGGAATTTCCCTGCTATTCCTATTTTGTCGAGAGTTTTTATCAAGAATGGGTGTTGGATTTGTCAAATGCCTTTTCTGCATCGATTGATAAGATCGTGTGGTTCTTGTCTTTTATTTATGAGATGGATTACATTGATTGTTTTTCTAATTTGAACCATCCCTGCATACCTGGTATAAATCCCACTTGATCACAGTGAATTATTTTTTTGATATGTTGCTTAATTCTGTTGGCTAGAATTTTGTTGATGATTTTTGCGTCAGTGTTCATGAGGGATATTGGTCTGTAATTTTCTTTTTTTGTGGTGTCTTTTCCTGGTTTTGGTATCAGGTTATGCTGGCTTCATAGAATGAGTTTGGGAGTATTCCATCCTTTTCTATTCTCTGAAATACCTTTAGTAGTAGTGGTGTTAACTCTTCTCTGAAAGTTTGGTAGAATTCTCCAGTGAAGCCATCCGGGCCAGGGCTTTTTTTGTTGTTAGTTCTTTAATTACCTTTTCAAACTCTTCTTTTATTATAGGTTTGTTTAGTTGTTCTACCTCTGTTTGTGTTAGTTTAGATAGGTAGTGACTTTCTAGAAACTTGTCCATTTCCTCTAGGTTTTCAAATTTGTTAGTGTATAATTTTTCATAGTATTCTGTTATGATTCTTTTAATTTCAGTTGGGGCTGTTGTGGTATCACCCATCTCATTTCTTATTCAGGTTATCTGCTTCCTCTCCTGTTTTTCTTTTGTCAGTTTGGCCAATGGTTTATCAATTTCGTTGATCTTTTCAAAGAACCAGCTTTTGGTCTTGTTAACTCTTTCAGTTGTTTTTCTATTCTCTGTTTCATTTAATTCTGCTCTAATTCTTATTATTTCCTTTCTTCTGGTGCCCGGGGGTTTCTTTTGCTGCTTTCTTTCTACTTGTTCCAGTTGTAGGTTTGCTGTTTTGATTATGGTCCTGTCTTCTTTTTGGATGTGTGCATTTATTGCTATAAACTGACTTCTGAGCACTGCTTTTGCTGTGTCCCAAAGGTTCTGATAGGATGTGTTTTCATTCTTGTTTTATTCTATGAATTTCTTTATTCCATCCTCAGTTTTTTCTATAACCCAGTAGTTTTTGAGCAAGTTGTTATTCAGTTACCATGTGTTTGATTTTTTTTCCCCTTCCTTTTTCTGTTGTTGACTTCTACTTTTATGGCTTTGTGGTCAGAAAAGATACTTCGTAATATTTCAATGCTTTTGATTCTGTTAAGGCTTGCATTATGGCCTAATATGTGGTCTGTTGTGGAGAATGTTCCCTGTGTGTTGGAAAAGAAAGTATACTTGGCTGCTGTTGGGTGGAGTGTTCGGTATATGTCTATGAGATTGAGTTGGTTGACTGTAGCATTTAGGTCTTCTGTGTCTTTGTTGAGCTTCTTTCTGGATGTTCTGTCCTTCACCGAAAGCGTTGTGTTGAAGCCTCCTACTAGTGTTGTGGAGCTGTCTCTCTCTCTTTTCGATGCTGTTAGAGTTTGTTTTATGTATTTTGGAGCCCCGTCATTGGGCACGTAAATATTTATTATAGTTATGTCCTCCTGGTGTATTGACCCTTTAATCATTACATAGTGTCCTTCCTTATCCTTTGTGGTGGATTTTACTTTAAAGTCTATTTTGTTGGAGATTAATATTACCACTCCTGCTCTTTTTTGAGTGTTGTTTGCTTGATATATATTTTTCCCATCCTTTGAGTTTTAGTTTGTTTGTGTCTTTAAGTCGAAAGTGTGTCTCTTGTAGGCAGCATATAAACCGCTCGTGTTTTTTTATCCAATCTGCCACTCTCTGTCTCTTTATTGGTGCATTTAGTCCATTTACATTTAGCGTAATTATTGATAGGTATGAGTTTAGTGCTGTCATTTTGATGTCTTTTTTTGACAGTTCTTTGTTCCACTTAATTTTCTGTGCTGAGTCGTTTTTCTTTATGTATTTTCATCTTTTTCATTGTTGTAGATTTTGTATTTGCTGAGTCTTAAATATTTTTCCTTTTTTTTATTTTGATGTGTAGGATTGTTAGTTTCCTTTGTGGTTACCTTAATATTTACCCCTATTTTTCTAAGTGTATACCAGTCTTTTATTTCTTTATATTGCCTTAAGTTCTTCTCCATGTGAAAAATCTATGTCTACATTTTTTCAGTCCCTTTTTTTTGTTTTAATGTTGTCGTCTTTTACATATTGACGTCTGTTTCCCTGTTTTCAGTGTTTGAGCTTTGGTTTATTTTTGTGACTTCCTTATCTGGGTTGATATCTGGTTGCTCTGTCCTATGTTTTAGTCTTGGTTTGTTATATGCTGTTATTGATTTTCTAACTGGAGGACTCTGTTTAATATTTCTTGTAATTTTGATTTGTTTTTTTTTTGCAAATTCCCTAAATTTCTGTTTACCTGGAAATGCCCTAATTTTAGCATCATATTTGAGAGACAGTTTTGCTGGATATATAATTCTTGCCTGGCAGTTTTTTTTCCTCAAGGCTTTATATGTGTCATCCCATTGCCTTCTTGCCTGCATAGTTTCTGCTGAGTAGTGCAAACTTATTCTTATTGACTCTCCTTTGTAGATGACTTTTTGTTTATCCCTGACCACATTTAAAATTCTCTCTTTGTCTTTGGTTTTGGCAAGTTTGATTATAATATGTCTTGGTGACTTTCTTTTGGGGTCTACTTAGCTTATGTCGGGTTCGATGAGCATCTTGGATAGATATCTTCTCATGTTTCATGATATCAGGGAAGTTTTCTGCCAACAAATCTTCAACAATTCTCTCTGTATTTTCTGTTATCCCCCCCGTTCTGGTACTCCAATCACTGGTAGGTTATTCCTCTTGATAGAGTCCCACGTAATTCTTAGGGTTTTTTCATTTTTTTAAATCCTTTTATCTGATTTTTCCCCAAATAAGTTGGTGTCAAGTGCTTTATCTTCAATCTCACTCATTCTTACTTCCATTGTCTCAGTCCTGCTCCTATGACTTTCTACTGAGTTGGCTAATTCTGACATTTTATTGTTAATCTTCTGGATTTCTGATTGCTGTCTTTCTATGGATTCTTGCAACCTGTTAAATTTGTCTTTGTGCTCTTCTCTAATCTTTTTAATTTCCTGTATTGTGTGTTCTGTGTTTTGATTAATTTCCTTCCTAATCTCTTTAAAAGTTCTGTATATTAATCTTTTCTATTCTGCCTCTGGTGATTCCAAGAAATTTTCCTCCTCTGGAAAATTTCTAGATTCTTTATTTTGGGAGCTTGCTGAAGCCATCATGGACTGCCTCTTTGTGTGATTTGGTATTGACTGTTGTCTCCAAGCCATCAATAAGTTATTATATTTATTTATTTTATGTTTGCTTAGTGTGTCCTAGCTTCTTGTTTGGTTTTGATATGCCCAAATAGGCTGCTTCTGTGAGCTAGTTTGATTATTGTCACCTTTGAAGCTCTAATGTCCTGTCACCAGGTGGTGAGATCTGTTACTAGATATGTGATCACAGGAGTCCGTCCACTCCTCCTGTATGGATTCAGCTCAGGTGCCCAGGTAGATAGCCACCAAGCATGTGATGCAGGCTCTCACCTATAATCCTAGACAGGCATGGGTGATTGGTGTAGGCACAGGCATCTGGCTGTAGCAGGGGGACACACTCTGAGCAAAACAGGGGGCTGGTGGCCACCCCCAAATGTCCAGGAAGATGGGTCCCTGTTCTCTAGAGCGGGTTGGTGGTAGGTTTTGCAGCTGGACTGTGAGTACCCAGTGCTATTGGCTGTAAGGACTGGGGGGCACCTCTTATTCTTGGGCCCCTATCGCAGGTGGCTAGGTGGCATGAGTGGAGCCACCAGTTCTCAGTCCCCTGATGTGGGTAGGTGAAGACCCCGCTTAATGGGCAGAGCAGTGTCAAATGTCAAGAACCCGCCACTTCACAGCTGAAACAGTTGAAGTTAGACTTCCAATATATAACCTGTTGTACAGCAGTAATGAGGGCCTACACTGTTGAGATGAGCCCACACAAGTCTATGCAGGGGGAAAGGCGCTCAAAGTCCATGGATCCTTTGTGTCTGTGTCTAGGCAAAGGAGCTGTGCCTTACCCTGAGTTCCTGGCTTAGGGGAGCTGGCCATATTTTTTCTCCCATTTGTTAATTTATTCACTCTCCAAGGCCGGGAGAATGACTCAGGGCGTGTGACGGATCCTACTTCTGGCCCAGGGGACTCGGCAATTGCTGAAGCCGGTCCAGGACCCAGTTCACAGCAGGGAGTGGGGAGGTAAATGAGAGAGAGGTTTTACGCTAATGGGGGTGTTTTTCATTCACGTGGTAGGCTGGACGCAATTACTTATGTTTTGCTGGTTGAGGGCTGCTTCTCGCTGGTTCTTGGTGGCCAGGTAGACTCTCTGCCTCTGGGTCTCTCCCAGTGCTGAATACACCTCCCGAGCACAGCTGCTTGCCTGCTTCATTGTTCACCCCTGAGCTGATCAGTTCTGAAGGGCTTAGGCTCTCGCTCGGTCAGGTCAGGCAACTCCTCGCTGCTTCCAAATTGTCTCTCCCTCACCCTGCCACTCAGTCCGGTTCCTCAACTTTGCTGTAGATGTTCAGGCTCCTAAATTGTCATATATAATTGATTCACTTGTTTTTTTGGGTCTTTGTTGTAAGAGGGTCCACCAGAAGCATCTGACTACTCCTCCATATTGGCCGCACCTCCTCTACTGCTTGTTGATGTAAAAAAAAAAAAGCTTTCTTTTTTTATTGTGATAAAATAAATATAACAAAACATTTGGCACTTAAACCATTTTTATGTGTATAGTTCAGTGGCATTAATTACATTCATCACGTTATGCAACAATCACCACTATCCGTTTTCAAATTTTTTCATCACCCTTCACAGAAATTCAGTGCCCCTTAAGCAGTCACTTTCCTTTTCCGCCCTCCCCCTTGTCCTTGGTAACCACTAATAAACTTTGGTCTTTATGCATTTGCCTATTGTAGGTAATTCACATAAGCGAGATCATACAATACTTGTCCTTAAAAAAGAAGCTTTTTAAAAAAAAATTTTTTTTTAATTGTACCTTAGATGAAGGTTTACAGAACAAACTAGCTTATCATTAAACAGTTAGTACACATATTGTTTTATGACATTTGTTAACAACCCCATAACATGTCAGTACTCACCCTTTTCGAACTTGGGTTCCCTATTACCAGCTTTTCTGTCCCTTCCTGCCTTCTAGTCCTTGCCCGTGGGCTGGTGTTCCCCTTTAGTCTCGATTTGTCCTATGGGCCTGTCTAATCTTTGGCTAAAAGTTGAACCTCAGGAGTGACTTCATTACTGGGCTAAAAGTGTGTCCAGGGGCTATACTCTCAGGGTTTCTCCAGTCTCTGTCAGGTAAGTAAGGCTGGTCTTTTTTTTTTTTTTTTTTGAGTTAGAATTTTGTTGTACATGTTTCTCCAGCTCTGTCTGGGACCCTCTTCTGTGATCCTTGTCAGAGCAGTCAGTGATGGTAGCTGGGAACCATTTAGTTGTTCTGGGCTCAGGCTGGTATAGGCTGTGGTTCATGTGGTCCTTTAGTCTTTTGGACTAACATTTCCCTTGTGTTTTTAGTTTTCTTCATTTTCCCTTGCTCTTAAAGGGGTGAGAACAGTAGAGTATCTTAGATGGCTGCTCACAGGCTTCTAAGACCCCAGACGCTGCTTACCAAAGTAGAATGTAGAACATTTTCTTTATAAACTATGTTATGCCAGTTGAGCTAGATGTTCCCTGAGACCCTGTTCCCCATAGCCCTCAGCCCAGTAATTCGGTCCTTCAGGGAGTTTGGATTTGTCCATAAAGCTTCCATGACCTTACCCTGAACAAGTTCTGCTGGCTTCCCCAGTATTGTGTACTGTCTTACCCTTCACCAAAATTACCACTTATATATTGTCTATTTAGTGTTTTTACACCTCCTCCCTTGTAACCATCAAAGATTATTTCTTTTTGTGTGTAAACCTTTTCATGAGTTTTTGTAGTATTGGTCTAATACAGTATTTGTCTTTTTGTGATTGACTTATTTCACTCAGCATAATGTCCTCCAGTTTCATCCATGTTATGAGATGCTTTACAGATTCATCATTGTTCTTTCTCGTTGCATAGTGCTCCATTGTGTGTATGTACCATAGGTTGTTTATCCATTCATCTGTTGATGGGCATGGGCATCGAGGTTGTTTCCATCTTTTTGCTATTGTGAACAATGCTACAATGAACATGGGTGTGCATATGTCTATTTGTGTGACAGCTTTCATTTCTGTAGGATATACTCTTAGGAGTGGGATTGCTGGATCATATGGTATTTCTTTTTCTAGCTTTCTAAGGAAATGCCATATCATTTTCCAAAATGGTTGTACCGTTTTGCATTCCCACCAGCAGTGCATAAGAGTTCCAATTTCCCCACAGCCTGTCCAACTTTTGTTATTTTCTGTTTTTTTTTTATTCATGCCAGTAATGCCAGGGTGAGATGATATCTCATTGTGGTTTTGATTTGCATTTCTCTAATGGCTAGTGATTGCAAGCATTGCCTCATGTGTCTGTTAGCTGCTTGATGTCTTCTTTGGTGAAGTGTCTATTCATTTCCTTTGCCCATTTTTTAATTGGATTATTTGTCTTTTTGTGGTATAGGTGTTGGATTTTCCTGTAGATTTTAGAGATTAGACCTTTGTCGGATTTGTAATAGCCAGTCTGTAGATTCTCTTTTTACTCTTTTGGTGAAGTCTTTTGATGAGCATAGTGTTTAATTTTTGGAATATCTCAGTTATCTAGCTTGTTTTCTGGAGTTTGTATGTTGTTAGTTATGGTTTGTATCCTGTTAATGCCATGTATTAGGGTTCCTAGTGCTAATCTTATTTTTTCCTTCTATGATCTTTATAGTTTTTGGTTTCATATTTAGGTCTTTGATACATTTTGAATTAGTTTTTGTGTATAGTGTGAGGTATGGGTCATGTTTCATTTTCTTGACGATGGACATCCAGTTTTGCCAGCACAGTTTTGTTAAAAAGACTGTCTTTTTCCCATTTGGTGGACTTCGGGCCTTTGTCGAAGATCAGGTGACCGTAGGTGGATGGATTTACATCTGTGTTCTCGATTCTGTTCCATTGGTCAATGTATCTGTCGTTGTAGCAGCACCAGGCTGTTTTGTCTACCGTAGATGGATAGTAGGTTCTGAGGTCAGGTAGTGCGAGTCGTCCTACTTTCTTCTTTTTCAATAGTGCTTTACTTATCCTGGGCCTTTTCCCTTTCCATATAAACTTAATGATTGTTTTTTCCATCCTTTAAAGAATGTTGTTGGCATTTAGATTAGATTGCATTGTATTTGTAGATTGCTTTGGGTAGAATTGTCATTTTCACAATGTTGAGTCTACCTATCCATGAGCATGATATGTTTTTCTGTTTATGTAGATCTCTTTTGGTTTCTTTCAGTAGTGTTTTGTAGTTTTCTTTGTATAGGTCTTTTGCATCCCTGGTTAAACTTATTCATAAGTTTTTTTTTTTTTAGGGACTATTATAAATGGTATTGTTTTCCTGATTTCCTTTTTGTTATTTTCTTTATTGTGGTAGAGAAATCCAGTGGATTTTTGTATGTTATCTTGTATCCTGCTACTCTGCTGAATCTTTCTATTAGTTCTGGTAATTCTCTTGTGGAGTCTTTTGGGTTTTCTATATATAGTATCGTATCATCTGCAAATAGGGACAGTTTTACTTCTTCCTTACCAGTTTGGATGCCCTTTCTTTTTCTTGCCTTATTGCTGTAGCTAGGACTTCCAGCACAATGTTAAATAGGAGTGGTGACAAAGGACATCCTTGTCTTGTTCTTGTTCTCAAGGAGAATGCTTTCAGCCTCTCTCCATTAAGAATGATGTTGGCTGTTGGTTTTGTATAGATGCTCTTTATTATGTTGAGGAATTTCCCTTCTATACCTATTTTATTGCGTTTTTATCAGGAGTGGGTATTGGACTTTGTTGAATGCCTTTTCTGTGTCAACTGAGATCATCATGTGATTCTTTTCATTTATTTATATAGCGGATTACGTTGATTGATTTTCTAATGTTGAACCATCCTTGCATACCTGGTGTCTTAGTCATCTAGTCTGCTCTAACAGAAATGCCACAGGTGGATGGCTTTAACAAAGAGGGGTTTATTCTCTCACAGTCCAGTAGGCTACAAGTCCAAATTCAGGACATCAGCTTCAGGGGAAGTATTTCTCTCTCTGTCGGCTCTGGAGAAAGGTCCTTGTGATGCATCAGTCTTACCTTGGTCTGGGAGGATCTCAGCACAGGAATCTCAGGTTCAGAGGATGCACTCTGCTCCTGGCACTGCTTTCTTGGTGGTGTGAAGTTCCCATGTGTCTCTGCTTGCTTCTCTTTTTCATATCTCAAAAGAGATTGGATTAAGACACTATCTTGTAAACCTCATCAGTAAAACCTCATCACAGTGATAGAATTTACAACACATAAGGAGATCACATATAACCTCATCATAATGATAGAGTTTACAACACACAAGGAAATCACATCAGATTATGCAATCATACAATACTGGGAATCATGACCCAGCCAAGTTGGCAGATATTTTTGGGGGACACAATTCAATCCATGACACCGGGTATGAATCCTACTTGGTCATGGTGTATTATTTTTTTGATATGATGCTAAATTCTATTGGCTAGAATTTGGTTGAGAATTTTTGCATCCATGTTCATGAGAGATATTGATCTGTAATTTTCTTTTTTTGTGGTGTCTTTGCTTGGTTTTGGTATCAGGGTTACACTGGCTTCATAGAGTGAATTTGGAAGTATCCCTTCGTTTTCTATGTTCTGAAATAGTTTGAGTAGTACTGGTGTAAGCTCTTTTCTGAATGTTTTGTAGGATTCTCCAGTGAAGCCATCTGGGCCAGGGCTTTTTTTTTGTTGAGAGTTTTTTAAATTATCTTTTCAATCTCTTTTCTTGTTATGTGTCTGTTCAGATTTTTAACATCAATTTGTGATAGTTTGGGTAGGTAGTGCGTTTCTAGAAATTTGTCCATTTCCTATAGATTTTCAAATTAAAAACAAATCATTTTTTATGTAGAGACATCTCAAAGTGTTTTCTTTGTAATGCCTGTGTTTAGTGTCATTCTTGATTACCTTTGCTGCTCTAAGATGTTCTAGATATTCATCTATATTTCATTCTAGCAATTAAAATCTTCAATCTATTTCTGAAATGATCTGATGTCTAATGTGGGGTAAAGAATCTAACCTTACAGTTTCCCAACATTGTCTATCCTTTTCCCACTGGTTCAGAATGCTCCCTTTGTCATATGTTAATTCTCACATTATCTTGGGTCTGTTCCTGGAGTTCTTTGTACCCAATGATATAAATCTGTCTTCTTTTGCCAGTACCAGACTGTTTCAATGTTTTAATTATTTTAAGGCATAAATCCCATGATTACAGAATTTCTTGGCTCTTCTCGTGCACTTTTTTTCCAGATGAATTTTGGAGTGATTTGGTCAACCACAACAAATTTCTTTTCAATCTGATTGAAATGACATTAAGTTTATAGATGAATATTGAGGGAGTTGGAATCTCTATAATATTGAATCTTCTTATCTGGAACTTAACTTGTTTTCTCATGTAGGTCTCTGTGCATTTCTTGTTAAGTTTATTAAGTTTATTCTTAGGCGTTTTGGATTGTTTGCAACCGTGTTAAATGGTGTCATTTCCCAGTGTATTTTCTAATTATTTGCTGCTGTTATATATATCAAATAGACTGGTTGTCACATATTTATTTAGTAACTGGTCTTCTCATTGAACTGATGGACTGTCTTTCTGGGTTGTGCAGGTATAACATTATAGCATCTTCAAATAACAATTATTCTGTCTCTTCCTTTCTAGCATTTCTGCTGTATGTTCTCTTTTCTTGTCTTATTGCATTGGCTAGAACATCCAGAACAATTTTAAGTAGTAGGAGTGATAGCAGGCATCCTTGTCTTAATTCTGACTTAGTGGGAATATCTCTACTGTTGTAAATTTCTTTACTTAGAGAGTGTTGAATGCAACCTAATCTTATTTTGGTATTTCAGAGGCACTGTTAAGGCATGATTTATAATTGTACTATAATACAGTAAGAGCATCAAGAATCAATGGCTCTCATATATTTATTTGACTTATGGCTCCTAAACATATGTTTTTCTCTCACTTTCATTCTCTGTCTTTTGCATTATAGACTTACTGAAACTTTTCTTCAGTCTTTTCTCTTGCTGCCAAGCTGTCTGTTATCAATTATTGCTTTTGTCACTGGATCAACTTCTAAAAGTTATTCTTCTCCTCTTTTTTTAAACTGATGTTTTAATTGAAGTCATAATTTATGAACGTGAAAAAAATTTCAGACACTACAAAAGTAAAAATTTAAAAGTAAAAAATTCAAACAGTGTAGTAAAAAGAGCCTGTCCCACACCAAATGCTGGTTCACACCTGAGAAAGCAACCACTGGTAGCAACTTTTTGTATCTTTCCAGGTATGTTCTATGTATATACCAGGAAGTATATAAATATGTATCTGTGTATTTTTTACGCTAATAGAAACACATTATTCACACAGTTTAGTGCTTTTTTTCCAATTAAAACTTATTTATTCTTAGTTTACATTCAATTTTATATACCTTATCTGTTCTCTTTCTTGGTAAGGTCAGAATAAGAAGATGAAGAGCAGAAGATTAGAAGATATATATACACATAGAAAGAGAGAGATCTTTTTTAAAATGTAAGCAAAAGCTTATAAGGATGGTCACCAGAGCTGTTTTTGTTCTAGCAAAGGGCTGGAAAACCCTAAGTGCACAGGAGACCGTTCAAATAAATTATGGTATACGCGTTCAGTTGAGTAAAGAGAATTGGTACGTGCTGATTTAGAAAGATTGTCACAATATATTAAGTGTTGCAGATAATTTTTCCAGTGTGGTGTTTGTCTTTTAATTATGTTTGTTTTACATTTAATCCAGAGGTTTTAATTTTTATGCCATCACATCAATTACTATTTTTTTCATGTGTTTTGCATTTGTCATTCTGCTGCCAAACTGAAACTTCCTGTAGGTAATCTCTACTTTCCCTCCTCTTTGTCTTTGTCCATGTTGTTCCCCCCTTTGGAGGACCTTCTCCACCAATTTCTAACTGTTGAGATCTCCTAGCCAGTGTTTGGAGTCTATCTCAAGTTCCTCTTCTCCAGGAAGCCTACTTCCTTAACTTTCTACAACCAGACATTTTCTCTCTCTTCATTATATTCATTATGTTGGGCCTGTATTATATTCTAGGGGCTGTGGTAGCACAGTGGTTAAAGTACTTGGCTGCTAACCAAAAGATCGACAGTTTGAACCCACCGTCTGCTCTGCGGGAGAAAGATGTGGCAGTCTGCTTCCATAAAGATTACAGCCTTGGAAAACCCATGGGGCAGTTCTACTCTGTCCTGCAGGGTTTGCTATGAGTTGGAATTGACTCGATGGCGGTGGGATTTTTTCTTTTTTGGGTTTTGTATTATGTTCATACCTTACTGGACCCCTGGTGGTACAGTGGTTAAAGCACTTGACTGCTAACTGAAAGGTTGGCGGTTCAAACCCACCAGCTGCTCCGAGGGAGAAAGATGTGGCAGCCTGCTTCTGTTCCTTACTTATAACATTTATCACATTTATCACAGTTTTGTCCATGTAGACTCTAAGCTCTCTGAGGTCTAGAACCATCTTCCATGTCTATTAGTCTAACAGCATCCAACTCAGGGAGCCCTGGTGGAGCAGTGGTTAAGAGCTACGGCTGCTAACCAAAAGGTCGACAGTTTGGATCCACCAGCTGCTCCTTGGAAACCCTATGAGGCAGTTCTACTCTGTCCTATAGGGTCGCTATGAGCTGGAATCGACTTGACAGCAATGGGTCTGATTTCGAGTATCCAACTAAGTGGCTGGCACATAGTAGGACCTCAGTAAATATTTACTAGATTGAATCAAATTGAATTTGGGTAGACCAAAGGATCAGGTCTAGGTCGGAGTTGGTTGGCAGGACTCTTAAATGAGGTTAGACATGGGTTACTCTTAGTTCCTTTACTGGTGGTGGAATTCTCCATGTTGCTTGTAATGTGTGTCCCAGAGAGGAACTTACTGTTTAAAAATTGCACACTTTTATTGATGGAGTTCTTAGCTTTTTGCATAAGCCAGTGCAAGCTTGGTGACATCTGCCATTCTTGGCAAAAGGCCTGATCCCTGGGAGACTATTGTGAGCAAACAGAGTGACTGAGGAGCTGGTCAGCCGTGTCTGGCCCAGCCCAGGGCCTGTGACATGGACCTGGCCAGGTGAGTGGAGAATTACAGCCTCATCTTATGTAACATGGTGCAAGACTGGATTTCATTACTGATCCCTGGCTGGGTGGGAGGCTTGGGGAGACCCAGCCATGTAAGACTTTGAGACCCCTGCTGTACCTTCTTATTGGGGGCTTATGACCTGTGCCTAAAACATAAGAGGAAATAATAAACATGACAAGGGGCTCAGCTTCATTAGTCATCAGGGAAATGCAAATTAAAACCACAAGGCACTACTAAAACATACCAGTAGAGCTAAAAAATAAAAAAGATAGGGAATATCAAGTGTCGGTGAAATGCTCTGCTGGTGGGAATGTCAGCTGGTACAACCAGTTTGGAAAACTTTTGGCAGTATCTACTAAAGTTGATGTATGCACACCCTATGACCCAGCAATTCCACTCCTAGGTATATACCCATCAGAGATGTGTACACATGCTCACCACAAGACATGTATTTGAATGTACATAGCAACAATGTTTATAATAGCTCCAAACTGAACATAGCCATAAATGCCTGTCTTAGTTTCCTTGGCTGCCATAATAAAATACCACAGTGTGGGTGGCTTTACACAGCAGAAATTTATTCTCACAGTTCTGGAGTCTGAATTTCTTGCATCATCAGGACTATGCTCTTTGTCTGTTGACTGCAGGAGAAGATCCTTCCTTGTCTCTTCCAGCTTCTGGCTTATAGACAGATCCTCATGTGCTGTCTGTCTCCTGTGTGTGATCCTATTTTTGTACCTGTTCTTTTTTTATAAGACATCACTCAGAAGGGTTAGAACTAGGACCCACCCCACTCTGGTGTGACTTACCTGATAATATCTTCAAAAAAATACCATTTCCCCAAACATGGTCACATTCACAGGTACAAGGGTTAGGACTTCAACATATTTCTTAGGGAGACACAGTTCAATCAATAACAATGCCTAACAGCAGTAGAATGGAAAAGTCAATTGTCATAGATCATAGAATGGAATACCATGCAATAATAAGAATGATAAACTATAACTGCGTGCAGAATTGCCTGTAGTTGAGTAAAAGAAGCCAGACACATACTCTATAATTCCATTTGTGTAAAGTGAAAAAAACAGGCACAGTTAATCTGTGCAGTTGGAAGTCAGGTTACCTTGGTTGGGACAGCGGTAGTGACTATGGAAGGGGCAGCATGATAGGGCTTCTGGGGGGTGGTTGTGTAATGTTCTGTTCCTTAATGTGAGTGCTGATTGTATGAGTGTGTTCCATTGGTGAAAATTCTCTGAGCAGTACCCTTCTCTGAGCAATTTTCTGATGGATGTTATATGTCACTAAAAAGTTATAAAGTAAGCAGTAACACAAAGCCAGCTCTCCTGAGGGACTTTAGGGGGAGCATTGATGGGTCAGTGGTAGAATCCTCACCTTCCATATGGGAGTCCGAGGATCAATTCCCGGCCATTGCACCTCATGCACAGCCATCACTCATCTGTAATGGAGGCTTGTGCATTGCTGTGATGCAGAACAGTGTTCAGCAGAGCTTCCAGGCTAAGGAGAACTAGGAAGAAGGGCCTGGCAATCTACTTATGAAAATCAGCCAGTAAAAATCCTATGGCTCACAACAGTCCGATCCCAAGCCCATCATGGGGATGGCGCAGGACGGGGCAGTGTTCCATTCCATTATGCATAGGGTCACCGTGAGTTGGCGGCTGATTCTATGGCAGCTAACAGCAACACTGAGGGACTGGTGAGAAGTGCTGGCAGAAAGTGCTGCTGGTGAGCCCAGGAAGAGCTGTGGGGGCAGAGGGACCCAGGAGAACATTCTGAAGTGGGGGGCGGGGGGGGCTTGACGTGACCTTGGAGGCAGCAGTGGAGTCAGAACTGCCAAGCAAATAGGCTGACATGTAGAAGCTGGCACGCTTGAAGGTGCTAATGCCAGCCGGAATGAAACTTCTCTCTTCCTGGCACATCTGGGCCAAATGTTCAACACCAAAACGCCCTGTTCTGGCTGCTTTCTGAATCCAGTGCAGCATTCCGGGCACGTCCTGGAGACGGGCAAGACTTCAGATGAGGTGATCTGGCCTGTGGAAGGGCTGGATTTCCCAAGTGGGTTTTATTCTGTGGCGTGAGAAGTTGGGACCACAGTCCTGGCCTGACAGCCAGGGGCCTGCTGCCCACGCACATTTCAGAGTCGATTCAAATTCCTCAACACTTACGGAGCATTACTATGCCAGGCCCCAGGCCCCAGATTACAGTGAGGGCCTGTAAGTGGGGCAGGTGGGGGTGTTGGTCCTGGGTCTCACTGTGGGGAGAGAGACCCTGTTGACTACGTGGGGCTCATCAGAGACCCAGCACTCTGGGTCTTGGGGAGGCGCCTGTTCTTTAGCCACACTGGGGGCAGCACTCATGCTTCCTGTCTGGGGCCAGAACCTTGGGGAGCTGTGTGACCATCTGCCTTGTTTTGAGAATTTACTTAGATGTGGGAGGCATGGTGTTAGCCCTCTCAACAACAGTGACAGGGTTCCCAGAAAAGGGAGAAAGCAGGAAGGCTCTGCCCAGGACTTCCGGGCCAGCCCGCATGGGTCAGCTCTGCCCATGCCGTCAGCCCAGCTCTAGCAAATCAGATTCTCCCTCTCCACCACTCCACCCTAGATTGATCTTTAGGCAGCCAGTTGCTTCCTCAGGCCTTTTCTGTCTGGAGCCTGGTGTGTGTGAATGGAGGCTCCGAAAGGCTGAGGAACATTTTGGAGCTGAGAAAAGAATGCCTCAGCTGGCAGGTGGGATGTAGGAGGCATTAATCCAGAATAATTTTCCCTGAGAGGCAGTTTTGTTATAAATCTGTGAAGGCGTGGGAGTTCCTCAGTGTGTGTGATATCACCTCTGGCTTCTGTAGGGAGAGTGGGGTGAGGGCAAGGGCTCCACGCTAAGGAAAAACAGAGTTGCCCCTAAAAGGTTTGGTTGCTTTGAATCTGGGCACATTCTTGCTTTCTTGTGTCATCCTATTGATAGAGAATAGCCAAACTATCACTGGTTCTTTAGGAACTGAGAATCTTCCCCTCCCCCAACCCCATAGGTGGGGATGGAAAAGGCCTAAAAATATGGGTGAATGGGTTGACAAGAAGGAAAAAGAAAGTTAATGGTGAATAGACATGACCTAGTATTCTCATCAAAGCTTGCGAGTCTTGGAGGAGACAAGAGATCACATAGGCCCATGGTTCCCAAAGCAGTATCACTTAGAAACTTGTTAGAAATGCTTATTCTTGGGCCCCACCCGAGACTTCACTGAATCAGAAACTCTGGTGTTGGGACCCACTGATGTATGTTTTAACAAGCCGTTTGGGGAATCACAAGACCTCTAAAGTTTTTAAGAACCACTCCTCCAGGCCTTTGCTTCCCCAAGAGTGGTCCAGGGACCGGCAGTGACAGCATCACCTGGGAGCTTGTTAAAAATGCAGAATCTTGGGCCCCACCGCAGGCCTGCTGATTCAGAGTCCGCACTTTAACAAGATCCCAGGTGATTTGCTGCACAGTGAAGTTTGAGAAGCACTCAGTAGGCCACATTTCTTAATCCAGAGATGGGAAGTGACTTGTCTGTGGTCACACAGGTGGTTAATCGCAGAGGTAAGACTCCATTCCATGACCTCACCTGCCTTGTAGGTGAGGTAGGGCAGTAGTACCTGACTCTTGGTACTAAGGATGTGTGCTTGGGTGAATCTATTTGCATTTTGTATTCTGGGGACAGAATTTTTATGTGGACTGTTATCATGGAAAGATGGTAGAACTGTGAAATTGTAGACCTGACCGGGAGTTAACACACAGAGCTAAATACCCGAAATGCTGTGGGTTTGGTTCTGGTCACAGATTTGCCATCTAAAAAAAACAAAAACCAGTTGCCACTGAGTCGATTCCAACTCATGGCGACCCCATGTGTTGTTAGAGTAGAACTGTGCTCCACTGAGTTTTCAATAACTGTGACCTTTTGGAAGTAGATCACCAGGCCTTTCTTCTGAGGTGCCTCTGGGTGAATGCAAACCACCAACCTTTCGGGTAGTAGCTGAGTGCTTAACCATTCACGCCACCCAGGGACTCCTTTGCTATCTAGCCACTGGTATTTCAAAACATATTTCTTTGTGTAATCATGACTGTCATCATCATCATCATCATCATCATCATCATCATCATCATCACAGACTTGACCATGTATTGAACACTTGCTGGCATCCATGCCCTGAGCTAAACACTTAAGTTATTTGTCACACCGACCACACATTGGTCTCATTTAAAGCTGAGGAAACTGAGGCTCAGACAGATCAGTAACTTGCTGACAGTCATTCATTTAGATAATAAGAGAAATGAATTTGGGCATGTCTACGTCACAGTTATTTACGTAAGATAAGCATCACACTTATCTGCTCTCCGGGAGGTTAGGTAAAAGTATAGAACATTTTGTATTTGTGACTGTCTCCCAATTCTGTGATTCTGGGGCAAAGTTATCCTGTAAGTGCCTGATTTGTTTTATTATTATTACCATATGTTAAAGTGTATCAAGACATTTTATAATACAAACACTAGTGTCTGTATCAGTGTAAGCTTCCATATGCATTTTAATTAAAGACTGAAATGGGAATTCTGTATATCTCAGCCAGTTGGGGAAAAAAAAAGAGACTTAAATGCCCAAAGAAAATGTGATATATTCTCTTGCAAAAATGTGAAGGACATGGGGG
Organism: Dugong dugon; assembly: GCA_030035585.1. Classification (NCBI taxonomy): domain Eukaryota; kingdom Metazoa; phylum Chordata; class Mammalia; order Sirenia; family Dugongidae; genus Dugong; species Dugong dugon. The sequence goes on from CM057470.1 coordinate 59,501,443, forward strand.
TGCTCATTCCCCAGTTATGACTGATGCGGACTGTACATTTTTAGAGAGACAGGAAGTTTGGGAAAAAGTCCTGTGTGAACATGAAGAAACAGGATTAGACTCATAGTACATTTAGCTGTGGATGTGACATAGATACCCAGGGGATGGCTGACTTCTCCCAACTTCTCTTTCAGCCTATGAGGGAGGGAGGGTGGTCAGCAAACTAAAGTTCATGGGCAAAATCTGGCCAGCCATCTGTTTTTGTCAATAAAGTTTTATTGGAACACATCCACACCATTTGTTGACGTATTATCTATGGATGGTTTCATGTTATAATGTCAGATCTGAGTCGATGCAACAGAGTCTGGCCTGCAAAGCCAAAAATCTTCACTATCTGACTCTTTACAGAAAAAGTTTGCCAACCCCTGGCTTGTATCACCTTTTTGGATAATGTTTCATAAGTTTTCTTTCTGCTGTCTGTCATAAATGTTTAAAATTCATTCATTTATTCGTTTGTACAGCAAACATGTTTTGATCATAGTGGTAAAAAATCTTAGCTCAAGGGCTGTGGACTCATAAGAAAAAAAGTGTAATCAAAGACCATCTGCTTGATAAAAAGAAATATTCAGTACACTTGCAGAGAGTAGGGGTCTTAGGAGCAAATAACAGAACCCATTAACTGAAGCAGAAAGCGATTCATTGAAGAGTTTAGATAGCTCTCAGAATTGTTGGCAGGGTTGAAGAAAAAGACTCCAGGCTGATCCTTCAGGAACAAACTCCTCAAGCCACCTCCCAGAACAAGCAACCAAGGGAGCTGCTGCCTCTGCTCTCTTCCTCTGCCATCTTCGTGATTGTTGGTATGTTTGAATCCACTGTTGCTGCCATTGGCCCTGCTCTGCTAGTTACTGCCAGATTGCTCTCCCAGGGGATCGCACCAGTTACCATCAGCTCTACATGGACGTCTTCCTTCCCCATATTCTCGCCCACACTTGGTATTATTAGACTTGTGTATTTTGCCAGTCTCATGGGCGAGTTGTTTAACTTTGCATTTGCATTGTTGTTTTAATTTGCATATGCCTGATTACTGGAGAGGTTGAGCATCTTTTCATGTTTCTTAACTAGTCAGGCTTCCTTTTCTGTCACACGTGTGTTCATAGCGTGTATGTGTGTGTGTTTTATTGGATTGTCTTTTTCTCATTTGTTGGAGTTCTTTATATATTCTGGATACAAATTGTCTTAGTCATCTAGTGCTGCTCTAACAGAAATACCACAAGTGAATGGCTTTAACAAAGAGAAATTTATTCTCTCACAGTCTAGGAGGCTACAAGTCCAAATTTAGGGCATTAGCTCCAGGGGAAGGCTTTCTTTGTCAGCTCTGGAGGAAGGTCCTTGGCGTCAATCTTCCCCTGGACTAGGAGCTTCTCCACGCAGGAACCCCAAGTCTAGCAGGCTCTGCTTCCGGCGCTGCTTTCTTGGCGGTATGAAGTCCCCAGTTCTCTGCTTGCTTCCCTTTCCTTTTAGCTCTTGTAAGATAAAAGGTGGTGCAGGCTACACCCCAGGGAAACTCCCTTTACTTTGGATCAGGGATGTGACTTTAGTAAGGGTGTTACAATCCCACCCTAATCTTCTTTAACATAAAATTACAGTCACAAAATGGAAGACAACCACACAATACTGGGAATCATGGGCCAGCCAAATTGATACACACATTTCTTGGGGGACATAATTCAATCCATGACATAAATCCTTTGTCTGTTATATGTGGTGCCGATATTTTCTCCTGGTCTGGTGCTGTCCTCTTTCCTGCTGTCTTTCGTGTCCCCTGATTATTTCATGCAAGTACTTGAACGAGGCCACAATGATCCTTCCTCCCCAGATGCACCTGACTTAGAGTCTCAGGGTCTCTGTCAGTGAGAAAACCTGAGACTGCTCCTCCCCGTCCCACCTCCTGCTTCTTTCTCTGTCTGTGGATTGAGCCCTAGAGCTGCCGTAACACAGTACCACAAACTGGCTGTCTTAAAACAACAGAAATGCATTTTCTTACTGTTCTGGAGGCCAGAAGTCCAAAACCAAGTTGTCTGCTCTAAGGAGATCTGTTCCATGCCTCTCTCCTAGTTTCTGGTGATGGTTGGCACTCCTTGGCGTTCCTTGGCTTGTAGACAGATTATGCTTATGTCTGCCTCCTTCTTTCCAAGGCATTTTTTCCTCTGTATCTGTGTCTTCACCTTGCCTGTGTCTTATAAGGACATTTGTCATTGGACTTAGGGTCCACCCTAACTCCAGGATGATCTCATCTTGAGATCCTTAATTACATCTGCAAAGACCCGATTTCCAAATAAGGTCACATTCACAGGTTCCTGGAGTAATGACTTGGACATATGCTTTTGGGGCCACTGTTCAACCTACCAAGAGTCTCCAAGTGGTGCAAATGGTTAATGTGCTCAGCTGCTATCCGAAAGGTTAGATGTTCCAGTCCACCCAGAGGTTCTTGGAAGAAAGACCCGGCAGTCTACTTTTGAAAACTCAGCTATTGAAAATCTTAGGGAGCACAATTCTACCTTGACACACATGGATGGGGTCACCATGAGTTGGTCTCGACTTGATGGCCCCTGGTTTGGTTTTTGGTTTTTTATTCAACCTATTCCACTAGGCAAAAACTACAAATCCCAGAGAAAAGCCAGGCTAAAAGCAGAGTGTCTGTGTGTGTGTGTGGCATGGGGAGGGTGCGGTGCTGGGAGGGCATAGAGAAGCAATAGTGCCTCCTGGGAAAGGCAGTATATTCTGGGAAGTGTAGTTCCTCCAAAGAGGAATGGTGGTACATGCTGGGCATTGTGGTTTTTCATCTATGCAGAGTCCCAGAAAACAGGCAGTGGGGATAAAGGAAGATGCCCTTGGGGGAGCGAGAGCAGGTAGAAGCCAGACAGAACCCAGGAAGTGGCCTGGCAGCTCTGCCCACCAGCTTGCCTCCTGCTGTGGAGCTGATCAGCAGTCGTACCCCCGCGGAGAGGGCTGCAGTGGAACCAAGCACCAACCATCTACTCTGTTAGCAGGTATCCAGCTTGTACAGATCCCTCCCTTTTGAGGATAAGCGAAGGGAAAACAGACAGGACCCAGGGTACAATGCTACAGAACAAAGGAATGAGAATGGTATCTGAAAGAATCCCTGTAGCTGTCAAGTTGATTCTGACTCATAGCGACCCTACAGGACAGAGTAGAACTGCCCCATAGGGTTTCCAGGGAGCGGCAGGTAGATTCGAATGCTGATGTTTTGGTTAGCAGCTGAGCTCTTAACCACTGGGCTGCCAGGACTCCTTCTGAAAGAGGCCACCTCTAAAAATGATTATACTGCAAGCACTAGAAGAAAACGTCAGGAGATCGGCACCATCGAATTGCAAGAAGACAGGTGCTCTGTGGAGCCAAAGCAGGCAGTCCTTAGTAGAGATCTGAGATTAAAAGGCAGCAGAATGAGATCGTACTGGAGATGGACATAGAGAAAGATTACGAGAAAACGAAAAATCTAAGTCCAGAATCAAAATCCACACAGCACGCCGTAAGGAGTGTATTTTCTTTAAGACTGTTTGTTAGGCATTGTTTGTAACAGCAAAAAGAAAAAAAAAAGTCCATCAATAGGAGGTGAGCTACATAAACTCTAACGTGGCTACACAATGAACTATGTATGATTCATAAAAGCATTGTATATTATTTATTGACTTAAAATGAATAAGAGAAAGAAGCAGGAAGAGTTTTTTATTCCTTTTTTAAAAAGTGTGTACGCGCTTACTTAGAAAAAGGGCTGGGTGATTATTTTAGGTACTTAAGGTAGGAGTGACAGCTACTTTTAATGTATAAAAGGCATATATTTATAAAGTGTTTTATTTTTGCAAAAATGTATTGATGTTGTTGTTGTTAGGTGCCATTGAGTCATAGCGACCCTATGTACAACAGAACGAAACACTGCTCAGTCCTGCGCCATCCTCAAAATCGTTGCTAAGCCTGAGCCCATTGTTGCAGCCACCGTGTCAGTCCTTCTGGTAGAAGGTCCTCCTCTTTTTCGCTGACCCTCTACTTTACCAAGCATAATGTCCTTCATCAGGGACTAATCCTGCCTGATAACATGTATTACTTGGGTTAAAAAAAAAAAAAAAAAAAAAGTAGGGATAAGGAAAAAAAGCACGACCAGGGTAAACTTCCTCCTGAGAGGTTCTCTCATACTCCTGGTTCGGACCCAATTGGCAGCATTGCTGTACCCATTTGTGCCCCTTAGAAGTGAGGATGGCAAGACTTCAACTCACTTACTTTGGATACATCATCAGGAAAGACCAATTGCTAGAAAAGGATGTTGTGTTTGGTAAAGTGCAGGGTCAGTGAATAAGAGGGAGATGGATGTTCAGTGAGATGGATTGACACGGTGACTGCCCTCAAACATAGCAACAGCTGTATGGATGGCATAGGACCGGGCACGTTCTTTTCTGTCGTACGTTCTGTTATTTGCTGGGACTCGGAGCCGACTCGATGGCAAGTAACAACGTTTATGTTTGTGTCCATCTGCCTCTGCAGACTGTGACCCGCCTGACAGCATTCTTGTGTTTCTGGAGCCTGCCACAGTGAGGGGCTTGGGTGAGATGGTCAGTGCATTTTGCTTGGGTGGGTTAGTGGTGGGAGTGGAGCCGGGAGACAGCATTGGGCCTGGGTGCAGCCTAAAGCCCTGTGCACCCTTCTTCTTCCTGTTCACCAGCTCTGCTGTGATGCCTCTCTTCTCCAGCCTGAGCTCCTTGAGGACCGGGGCCCTGGCTCATGTGAGTTTCCCACGGAAGCAGGGGAAGGAGGGATTCACGGACTTGAGCTCGCTCTTCCAGTGGGCTAGAAGCATCTTGAAAGTCAAGGCTTTTGAGCAAAACTTTTGAGTTTGGGGTGAGAATGGGGGAAACAGAGACAGTTCCAGGGTGTTCTCCAAAGATCCATAACGCTGGTGTCAGCTTGGCATGAGCCCCCAGGGTTGGACTGGGGTACTCAGGCTTCCCTCTGGCTGGTTAAAAAATGTCCTTCTTATGTAATGTCATTGCATCATACACTTAAAAGGGATTAAAATGACACATTTCTTGTTATATATATTTTGTTGTTGTTAGCCATGGTTGAGTCTACCCCAACTCATGGCAATCCCATGTGCAATGGAATGAAATGCTGCCTGGTCCTGTGCCATCCCCATGATTGATTGTGAATTGGATCATTGTGATCCATGGGATTTTCATTGGCTGGTTTTCAAAAGTAGATCACCAGGCCTTTCTTCCTAGTCTGTCATAGTCTGGAAGCTCCGCTGAAACCTGTTCAGCATCACAGCAACACACAAGGCTTCACTGATGGACAGATGGCGGCCGCACATGAGGTACATTGACTGGGAAAAAAGTTTTCTGTCTCATTCCATTGTCCAGAAAAGAAAGCTGTGTCCCAGGCTGAGACCGTGTCCTTGTCCACACGTGGTTCCTGGAGCTGGACAGATCCCGGCTGAAATCTGGAGAACAATTTGATAAATGCTATGAATGCTCCCATCCATGTGTACCACGGTTAATTTAAAAATCAGCTTCCCAAACACCATCAGGTGACATCAGAAGAAAAGAAGAGGGCAGGCAGGAGCTGAGTTGGTGCCTGACTCATCCTTCCACCGGGAGCAGTGACACAAGGCCCTGACACTTCCTGTGGCCGCAGCTCCCAGAGGCATGGACTGTGGCAGGGACTCTTGGAGGTGCCTAGGTAGCACTGGACGGAGCTTGCTGCCCTTGGCCAGCCTATCTGCATGGAGGTGAGCCTGTGGGGCAAATAGAGCCCAGGCATTGGCGTTTTCAAGCCACAGAGGAGGGAGGTTCATGTTTCCCCCTCTATGAACAGATTGAGGATTTTCCTCTCATCAGTAACACAGACATGAGCTTACAGGGTGGAGGCCCTGGGGACAGGCTGGGTGGCCCTTTCTTCAGCCTCTGCACATTGGCTTCTTCCAGGGGGCTGATGGCAGAAAAGCTCCTTAGAGGCCTGGCGAGCAGCCTGTGGGTCTTGTCATCTTGTTTGGCTAACCGAGCTCACTGCCTCTTGGTGCTGGTGTGGCCTTTGCTGTTCTTGGAGGAGTGGCTGGGAGCCTTTCAGACCTTTGTCCACAGAAGCTGGTGGCTCTGGGAACACCCTGTGGGTCCTGATGGAACAGGTGCTCCTTGGTGAGAACAGGCAGTGTGGCAAGTGGGCAGAGCCCCCACGGGAGTCAGGAAGCAGTGGTCTAGGTTCCACCCACCCACCAACTAGCTGTGTGGCCTCAGGCAAGCTCCTTAAGGTTACTGGGCTTTAGCTTCTCCAGAAGGTGATTTCTGGAGTCCTTACTAGCTGTTTGATCCTGTGAATCATTGAGCAGCAGCTGTGATGGTGGGGGGCTTCCTCCTGAGGTTCCTTCCTCCCCTTGCCCCTTTCTCTTCCCACACCTCTCTGATTTCCCTTATTTCATTGATGTTGCTGTTAGTTACCGTTGAGTCAACTCCGACTCCTGGGACCTTATGTCCAACAGAATGAAACATTATCCGATCCTGTGCCACCCTCACAGTTCGTGTGTTTGAGCCCATTGTTGCAGCCACACAGAGGGTTTCCCTCATTTTCACTGACCCTCCACATTACCAACATGATACCTTTTCTAGCGATCGGTCTTTCCTGATGACGTATCCAAAGAAAGCGAGATGAAGTCCCTTCATCCTCACTTGTCAGAAACATTACTAAGTTTAAATCCCAAGCCATTCCATGGATGGTGGAGCTGAGGAATTTGGTGTTGCCTCAGCTTGAAAAACGGGGCCAGAAGGAGCTCCCATCCATTGAGTTCTCATTGCCTCCCTAGAAGCCGCAAGGTCAGCTGCCTTTGCCTCTCGGTACGGAGTCTTGTTTGTGTTGCTTGGGGATGCCCTTTCGCAGAACTTGTGGAAAAATCCCTTCTTTTCCCCAGAAAAGGCGGTAAGAAACATGGTATTTTAAAGGTAGACGAGGAGTAGAAGGTGGGGGACTATTCCATTATATTAACATCCAAGTGTAAATATTTTTAAATTTTGAATACTTCCTATTTATTTGAATTATCATTGGTTGTGAATACCTTGCCTGCTTTCAAGGTTTGTGGCCAAGGCACAGGGGTGGCTTTTGAGATGAAAGTGTGTATTGTGACTCCCTGAAGGGGGTGTGGGCAAGGGGCAGGGCGGTCCCCTTGACAGAGGAGGGGAGCCGGTGCTGCCAGTCCAGGCGGGTGAGTGACACACCCCCCCAGGGAATCCGCTAGGAGTAAAAGGGTGCTTTTAGGGAAGTCTGCGTCAGACATGATGTTATAGGAAAAAATGTAGAGTCTAAGGAAACAGTGTGTGAATAGTAAGAGAGGCAGAGAGGATATGAAGCAGAAGGTCATTGGGAGCTAGGGACAGGAGCTGCCTGGCCACTGGGCCGTGCTGCTGACTGGAGGGAGGATGGCAGAGGACGCTCTGCTTCCCCGGGACCGGAGAAGAAGTGAGGATTGTGGTGGAAGAGTGGAATGGCTGGTGATACAAGTCAGACCAGGGGATTTCAGGAGCAAGAGGACAGACGGTTCTCAGACTGTCTGAGACTGGCCCCTGGTCTATGTCAGAACCAAAAAAAAGCTAAGCCAAACCAGTTGTCATTGAGTCGATTCTGACTCATGGCGACCTCGTGGGTCAGAGTAGAACTGTGCTCTATAGGGTTTTCATCTGATTTTTTTGGAAGTAGATCACCAGGCCTTTCTTCTGTGGTGCCTGTGGGTAGACTGGAACTGCCAACCTTTTGGTTAGCAGCTGAGTGCGTTAACTGTGCACCACCCAGGGAGTGCTGATTTGTGCCCAGAGGGAGTGAACTGTCAACTTGAGAAGCCTCAGCTCTACAGGGCTTGTTCCCCCCACCCCCGCATTCACCCTCAAGCCTTTGGGGCAGAGGGCATGGTCCACAGCAGTGGAAAGGGAGCCATCTTACCCAAGGCTCTCATTGGAAACTCCTGAGTTGAGTGGAGTCTGCCACTTTTTGCTCACCACCCCCATGTTGGAAGTGAAGAGAGGTGGCCTTTGGGGGGCTGCAGGGAGTTCTGAGTAGTGTTTGGAGAGTGGGCTGTGGAACAACACTGCCTGGCTTCAGATCTTGGCTCTGCCGTTTCTCAGTGCGTGACTTTGGGCAGTTTCCTTTCTCTCATGTGCCTTAGTTTCCCCAACTTTACCCATTGCCGTTCAGTTGATTCTGACTCCTAGCGACCCTATAGGACAGAGTCAATCTGCCCCATAGGGTTTCCAAGGCTGTAAATCTTTACAGAAGCAGACTGCCACATCTTTCTTCTGGGGAGCAGCTGGTGGGTTCAAACCACTGACCTTTCGATTAGCAGCCACCTGGGCTCCTGCTGCTCAGCTTTAACAGGGGGATAATGTCAGTACCTACCTCAAAGAGATGTGAAGATTAAGTTCATTCTTTTTTTAAAGCAGTGTTATTGAGATATAATTCCCATACCATATAATTCATCCATTTAAAGTGATTTTTAGTATATTCTGAGTTGTGCAACCATCATCGCAATCATTTTTGTCACCCCCCCAAAGGAAACTTCATTCCCATTTAGTATGGAGTTTCACTTCCCATTTCTTCCCAATGCCCCGCCTCCCCGCTCCAGCCCTTGACAACCAGTAATCTACTTTCTGTCTCTTTGCATTTGCCTATTCTGAATATTTCCAATGAATGGAATAATGCAACATGTGGTCTTTTGTGACTGGCTTCTTTCATTTAGCACAATGTTTTCAAATTCATCCATGCTGTAGTGTGTATCAGTACTTCCCTTTTTATGGTTGAATAACATCCCATTGTATGGATATACCACTCTTTACGTATCCATTTATCAGTTGATGGAGATTTGGTTTGTTGCCACTTTTTGTCTGTTATGAATAATGCTGCTAAACATTCATGTACAAGTTTTGTATGGATGTACGTTTTCATTTCTCTTGAGTGTAGATCTAGAATTGCTGGGTCATATGGTAGCTGTATATTTAACCTTTTGAAGAGCTGTTAGGCTCCTTTCCAGGGTGGCAGCACCATTTCCCATTCCCACCAGCAGTGCATGAGAGTTCCAGTTTCTCCACAGTGGGACCAACACTTGTTACCATCTGTTTTTGATAACACCCATCCTAGTGGGTGTGAAGTGATGTCTTACCATGGTTTTGATTTGCATGTCCCTGATGTCTGATGACTTCAAACATCTTTTCATATGTATCTTGGCCATTTGTAGATCTTCTCTGAAGAACTGCCTATCCAGATCCTTTGCCCATGTTTTAAATTGTTAAGTGAGTTCTTAGAAGTGCTTAGAAGGAATGTCTTCCACATGGGAAGTGCTGTATAAGTTACTGTTAGGAAGAGCCTGGGATGTGAGGCTTCCACCTACCTGTGCCGGAGGTTTGGGGGTGGACCCTGCATAAATGGCCGAATGTGTTGGGGTTAGTGGGTTCACCTTTTCTTTGAATATTCCCCCGCTAGGAGAGAGGCATGACTTTTGCCACCTACGTGGAGGCCAGACTCTTACCTGACCCTTCCCAAGTTGGTTTCTCAAAGTCTCTATGGTAGAGCATACCTGGCTGCCCACACCTGGTTGCCCTTGGTGATAACTTCAGTGTTGCTCAGTACTTGGATTCTGTCCATCCTCAAGCACCCATAAGAGGCTTCTGATGGGAGTGTGGTCTGCCGCATGCAGTGTTGTTGGGGGCCCATCAGGACTCCCCATGTTCTGCCCCATCCACCTTCTGCTGACCCCTCAGCCCTTCCAACGGGTCACAGCAACTTCCTCTTGGGCCACAGTTCGCTTGGTCTCACTTCATTTCTGTGTTGTTTTGTACCAGCTGTTGGCTGTTCAGGTGACCCTTTGGCTCTGTAGAAACTTTCCTTTTGCTTCTCTTTTTACTTAAAAATACTCAGGTTTTTCAATAGGTAAATTAAGTTCTGGGTGATGACTGCGCTCAGACTTGGTTTGCCCCCAGCATTTCAGCTCTGTCTTTCCTCCAGCCCTTCCCGGAGAGCTGCCGTGAGCCTCAACGGAGGAACATGCCAACGACCTTGCAGATTAAGCCACCCGGGCAAATGTCACCCTGAATGGAGGGACAAGGGACTAGGGTTGTCCCTGTGTCAGTATAGGGCCAAGTGCTTCAAGGACAGAGAAGGAAGCAGGTGGTGCAGATGGACATGTCAGGGAGATAGCTGGATGTCATAATTTAAATTCCCTGAGGGATGAGCTGGTTGTAGAATGAACTCGGTCCACACAGCCAACTTGTTAATGAAAACGCCCCAGTGGTGATAAAATGCCCTGTCCTCCCAAAGGACTATTTTCCCTTCATTTCCTGGAAGCCACTTATATTCGGGGTTCAAGTTCCCTGTGGCTTTCGCTTCTTTTCCCCTCAAGCTACCACCTCCCTGGCCTCCCTCTCCTCGTTGTGCGGGGACAGTTACTTTTTCCTTCCGCAGTATAATATAAGACGGTTGTGCCTCATCCTATGTTTGATTTCCTCCCCCGTCTTCTCTGCTGCTCGCTGCCTGCTCCAAGTGCACCTCCTCTGTGATTTCCCCCGCTCAGCACAGCCACTTGTTTTCTCGCTGGGACCTCACGCTCCTCTGTGCATAACCTGTGATTATCACGCGGGCACAGTGATAATTTGTGTTCCTTCATATGCACTCCGCTGAGGCCCTGCTGCCCTTGCTTCTTCGGTACCTGTGAGCCATCCAGCTGGTCCCTCTCCACCCACCCAGCCCTCCGTGAGCATGTGGTCTGCAGCGTCCTCCAGCTGGTCAGCTGATGGGCCACACCAAGGCCCCATCCAGGGGTGGGCAGCTCTGGTCAGGGACCAGCTTCTTCATCCCTGCTCCCTGGACACGGCAGAACGGCTGCACTTCCGCGTGGACAGTAAAGCCTCCCCTTCACACCCCAGTCTTTTCTTCCCCAGGCAATTACACCTACCTCCTCAAATCAGTCCTCCTGTGACCATTTCAGGAGTCCCCGGGTGGTATCAACGGTTAGCTCGCTCAGCTGCTAACCAAAAGGTGAGGTTCGCGTCCACCCAGAGGGGCCTTGGAAGAAAGGCTTGGTCATCTATTTCCAAAAAAATCAGCCATTGAAAACCCTGTGGAGCACAGTTCTACTCTTACACACATACAGTCGTCATGAGTAGGCGTTGACGGCAGCTGGTTTGGTTTCGTTTTGGGGGATCATTTCCAGACCTTTCATTGTCTCAGCCACCTTCCCTGACACCCTCCAATTTGTCAGTGCCCCACTTGGTAAGAGGAAAGCTGGAATATAATCTAGTCCTTGCAAAGGGGATAGTATCTTTCTTGCTCTGTATACTTTTGAGGTTCCTGAGAGTTAGTTTCAAATTACATTTTTTTTTTTTAGCAGCAACACTTTCCCTACACCCTAGAACCCCTATGGTTTTGTTTATAACCAGCAAATGAATATTTGGATTGGAGGCTTCGGGGTTAGGGCAGTGGTGTTTATTTCCCAGTAATACTCATGGTGAGACATGCATTTTACCACCACTGGAGAGTTATCATTAACAAGTTGGCCATGTGGATCGAGTTCACTCTATAACTAGCTCATCCCTCAGGGGACTTTAAATGATGACCTCTAGCATCCACTCAATGTGTCCATCTGCACCACTGGCTTCCGTCTCTGTGCTGTGAAGTGTGACCTAGAGCAGGTGGGTCTAGGAGAGCGTTAAACACGAGGAGTGCTTGGGTTGCCAAGGTACTGCCCCCGCCCCCACAATCTTGTGTTTTTGTTTCTGATTAAACTATTTTTATTGTTTTATTTTTCATATTACAAAAGTAATGCCTGGTCAGCGTAGAAAAATGAGAAAATATAGATTAGGAAAAAATAAGAAAATGCAAGTCACAGTTAATCAAACTAGTGTGTTTACTGCCTCGTAGACCTTTTTGTACTCCCTTGTTGTTAGCCGCTGTCAGGTTGACGCCCGACTCCTGGTGGCTCCATGCACAACAGGATCATTGACTGATTTTCAGAAGTCGATCAACAGACCTTTCTTCTTCGTTCATCTTAGTCTGGAAGTTTCACTAAAACCTGTTCAGCTTCATAGCAACACATAAGCCCCCACTGATGGACGGGTGGTAGCTGCACATGAGGTGCATTGACCAGGAATTGAACCCTGGTCTCCTGTATGAAAGGTGAGAATTCTATTACTGAATTACCAGTGCCTCATATCCTCATGTGTACCCCTCAAAACTAAGCCCGTTGCCATCGAGTCAATTCCAACTCATAGCGACCCTGTAGGACAGAGTAGAACTGCCCCATAGGGTTTCCAAAGAGCAGCTAGTGAATTCAAACTGCTGACCTTTTGGTTAGCAGCTGAGCTCTTAACCACTGCACCACCAGGGCTCCATCCTCATGTGTATTGGGTATTAATTACTCTAAAAAGTTTTGGCTGGTTTAAAAGTCAAAAAGTGATGCTTGATCATTTTAGTTTGTATGCCTGTGATAACTAAGTAGCAAGGCTGAACATTTTCCCTAAGTTTATGTTTTCTGAATTAACTGTTTTGAGCATTAATACATTTGTCTATTAAGCGTTTGTCTTTTCTGAATGGGCAGCTCCTGTCTGGAGGTGAGATGAGAAGGCAGAGAGGGTCAGGAGCTGGTTGAATGGACACGGGAAATCTGGGGTGGAAAGGAGGAGTGTGCTGTCACAGTGTAGGGAGAGCAAGTAGGGTCACATAGCAATGTATGTATGAATTTTTGTATGACAGACTCACTTGAATTGTAAACTTTCACTTAAAGTACAACAATAAAATAAAATTTAAAAGAGCTCATCTTTTCTTAATGAACTTATCTGTTAAGGATGTAAACTTTTTGTTCATCTTTTGTCTTACAAGTATTTCTCCCAAGCTGTTGTTGATTTTTAAAATTGGCAGTGCTTTTTGCCATATAGGAGTTTAAAATTGTTGTATATTCAGATATATATTTTACGGCTTTTTGCTTTTGTTGTCATCCTTTAGGACAGCCTTCTTGATCCCGAGATGATATAAATATTTACTTCTAATTTTTTCTGGTAATTTTTCCAGTTTCATTTTTTACATTTAAACTTTTAATGTGTTTGAAATCTCTTGGTAGAAGGTATGAAAGTAGAATATAACTATTATTCTTCTCTAATGGTTATCCAGTTTGCTCCAGCTCTATTTATTACCCAATCTGTCATTTTCTCCCCAATTTTTCCTCAGTTTATAATGTAAGTGGGTCTCATCTTGAATTTAATATTTGATTGAGTTTTCTTTCTATTCTTACGCCAGTTCACACTGTTTTAATTCTTGTGGTCTCTTCAAGAGACTTTTGTGAACATGAAACATCAGGCAGAATGTAAAAGAATATTAATGTTGTCGTCCCAAGTCTTTGAATATACTTACAGAAATTAATGTCACCCCTCAATCCTCTCTCATGAGAGTAAATAGTCTGCATTTTTTAAAGCTCTTCAAGGATCCTGGGTAGAGCGACTTTGTCTTTTGAACCAGTGAGTGGTCAGATCTTGTTGGCAACATTTGGCTTGTCCCCTGACGAACACGCTTCCCCGTTACCCAGGAAATGCTGGGCCTGTGTCAGCCTGGTTCCCTCACTCCTACCACCACATCTCATAATCACATCCGTTTTTCTTAAAAATCAGCAACCCCACTCTGCTGACTCATGTTCTCTGACTCCTAGACTTTTCTTCCATAATTGGTGTGCTGGGCACGGTCCTTGTTTTTTCCTTCCCAAAGTGGGAATTCGGGGTGGAAATGTGGTGGAGGACACTGAGCTTGAGAGAGCTAGATGCCCCTTCTCTGTTCCCACCCCTGGGTGTTGCCGGGGCGGCCGGTGGACTGAGAGGTTTCTTGCTTGTGCCCTCCTCCCACTAGCTTCTCCCTGGATTCCACTTCTGGAACTTGGAGGGGAGCTTGTGGGTGGAAGCTGCTGGGTGGTCTACCCAGACTTCCAAGGGATCGTCGGCCACACCTTGTGCAGGGCCTGGGCCACCCTCAGGCCACACTTGGTAGAGCTTGGTTTTTTGATGATGATGATGAGGCGCCCAGTGGTGACCAGACAGTAGTGGAGATGATGAACTGGAAGTCCTGGCTGGGGCTCCTGTTTACAGATCATAGTTTAATTTATGGAGCACCTACCTACTTTGTGCCCTAAACAATGACAGATGCTGTGGGCAGTTAAAAGAAACCTGTTCCTCAATGTTTGCCCTCACTCTTCTGAGCCCTGTTAGCTACGGCATTAGAGCCAAGTGACTCATCCCTCAGACCTTGCCTCAGGTTGAACCCTGACTCTGCCACCGCTGTAATACTCAGTGCCTCAGTTTCCTCACCTGTAAAATGGGGATAATGGCCTATAAGGCTGACATGAGGATTATGTGAGTTAGTGTATGTGGACATTTTATAGTTTCTGGCACATGCTAGGAGTCCCTGGGTGGTGCAAACAGTTAATGTACCCAGCTGCTAATAGAAAGGTTGAAAGTTTGAGTCCACCCAGAGATGCCTCGGAAGAAAGGCCTGGTGATCTGCTTCTAAAAAATCAGCCATCGAAAACCCTATGGAGCACAGTTCTACTCTGATGTACTTGGAATTGACTCAACGGCAACTGGTCTTGGTGGGCCACACGCTAAGTGTTTGCTGGTGTTGATGCAGTTGTTGTTGTCCTTGTGTGTACATATATATGTCTTGTACCTCTAGCATGTTAGGGGCACCTTGAGAACCTTTTCCTCTTGTGTTCACCATCACTCACCCTTCCACACAGTGAGTGCCCAGCAAGTGTATATTGAATTGATAAGATGAGTGCAGAATGATTCTTACCACTTACTGTGCGGGGCTCTTTGTCACAGCCGATTTAATCTTCCCAAAGCCTTTACATTAGGTCTTGTGTCCATTTTACAGATGAGAAACCCGAAGCTCAGGAGCTTTAGTAACTTGGCAAAGGTTGTCCAGCTGAAAGGTAGCAGGGCCAAGACTCATCACCAGTCAGCCTGACTCCAAAGCCCACTCTCTCCCTTCCGAATAATGAGGCACGTGTGGTGGTGGATGATGGATGTGATCAATTTGCTGCGGAAGCGAGAGAACTGTGTTTCAAAATATGAGAGATAATGTGGCATTTAATGTATTTAGTAGAATCCAGTGAAGAGGTGACATAGAGGTGAAGGGCTGACGGGTATTCAGGAGGGAGGGGCCTAGGCTTTTTGGAGCTGAGTAGACCTTACTGCCTGTCTTAGTCATCTAGTGCTGCTCTAACAGAAACACCACAAGTGGATGGCTTTAACAAAGAGAAGTTTATCCTCTCACAGTCCAGTAGGCTACAAGTCCAAATTCAGGGCATCAGCTCCAGGAGAAGGCTTACTCTCTCTGTCAGCTCTGGAGAAAGGTCCTTGTGATGCCTCAGTCTTTCCTTGGTCTGGGAGCATCTCAGCACAGGAACCTCAGGTCCAAAGGATGCGCTCCGCTCCCTGTACTGCTTTCTTGGTGGTATGAGGTTCCCATGTATCTCTGCTCCCTTCTCTCTTTTATATCTCAAAAGAGATTGCATTAAGACACTAATCTTGTCAACCTCATCAGTATAACCTCATCACAGTGATAGAATTTATAACACGTGAGGAGATCACATATAATCTCATCATAGTGGTAGAGTTTACAACACACAAGGAAATCACATCAGATAACACAATCATACAATACTGGGAATCATGACCTAGCCAAGTTGCTACCCACATTTTTTGGGGGACACAAGTCAATCCATGACACTGCCATTGGGTTTACTGGGATATTAAGAGAGAGAGGGTGTGGAAATTGCTTGGTACGTAGAAGGGGTTAAAACACTCCATTCTTCCCCCAGGCCGGTGTTCTTGCCTGGCCCACTCTGCCTGGCTCTGTGTGGCCTGAGCTCTTTGGAAAGGGTTCCTGGAAGCAGGAGGGCTTCGAGTTAGGCTCTGATGACATGTAGCAGGTTTGTGGTCAGGAGGTGTGTGATGGGAAGTCACAAGAGCAAGCACACACAGGAGACAAACCAGGGGTATCGGGGAGTTGTAGTCTTGAGAGAAAATGTAGAGTCAAACAAGTCAGCGGTGGGTTTGTGTTTGACCGATGAGGCATGGGGAGCCAGGCTGGGTGTTTGAGTGAGGGCCTGATGGGTTTGTCTTCACCTCTGGGGAGGGTAGGTGTGGCATGCTACCATGTGTCCCAGGCACATCTGGGAGAAGGACCTGCAGAAGGTGGCCCTGGAGAGAGCATAGTGGCCAGAGGGAAGCCTGGGAGATGAGGTCAGAGAGGTAATCAGAGAGCAGAGCATGTGAAGCCAGAGAAGGTGTCTGGACTCTATTCCCAGTGTAAAGGGAAGGGAAGGACGTGTGTTAAGCCTGGGAGTGCCATGCTCCTTTTTAAGTTTTAATGGGGTCACTCTGGCTGCCCGGTGGAGAATGGACTTAGGGCAGGGGTGGAGGTTGGGAGAGTGGTGAGGAGGCCCAGGGAGAGGGGAGGGAGGCTCAGTGTAGAAGTGATGACAGAAAGAAGTGGGCACATTTTGGATGTACTTTGGAGGTAAAGCCTTCACAACGTGGTGGGTTGCTTGTGGGGGCAAAAGGAAAGAGACAAGATCCCATGGGTCCTTCTCAAGCACTTACGTCGCACTGGAGCTTGGTGGCTACTCGTTGAAGGACACAGGTCTTGTGGTGAGGAATGGGAGCAATGGCTTCTTTGTTCCTCCGTGGCACATTAGGAGGTGGCCCCAGGGCCATGGGCAGTGAGGTGCAGGCAGGAGAGGGGACAGTTAAAGGGGTGGCAGATGCAGAGAGAGGGACCAGTCTGCCAGACCTGGGTGCACTCCGCCTCCACTGGGCACACTTGTTCTTAAAAATCACTGTGGGCCCAGGGGGCTGGAGAGCCAAGTCCCAGGTACCCTCGACGTCCTGTGCCATGGCCCTGGATTAGGAACTGAGGAATGTCTTCTGAGAAAACGTATGCAGTAGCCAGTGTTCTGTGAATGAACTGGTCATGAATGCCCTGGGGTGGAGTTAATTCTAGGATTCAAGAAGAGAATGCTTATGTTCATCTGAGGGCATCCCAGTCTACCCTTGGCCTGGGGTGGGGGGTAGTCAGAAACAGGAAGTTCTGACACCCCCCCCCCCCAACACACAGACACCAGAACTGTTCCTGTGGTTCACCAGTCAAGTGGGGAAGAGGAGAAGGTGAAGGTGCTGCTGCTAGCAATCAGCACTGGACCAAGGGAGCCAGCTGCAGGGACAGCGGAGGTGGCTCCTCGGCCCGACATCTACCCTGGGCCATGAGCTCCCTCTGTCGCTTGTGAAAGGCAGTGAGACTGCCCCTACCTCTCCCCCCACCTCCCCACTGACTGTCTTTTTACTTCTCTAAACCTTAAGGCTGTGTGTGGATGTTTTCCTTGGATTCAGATCTTGAGCGGAGGAAAGACCCAAGGTCCTTGGTGTGGCTGGTCCATTTGGTATACCCACCCCTTATAATTGCTCCCTCCCCCCATTCCCAGGCCTGGCTGGGCATCCCTGACCCCAAGCACAGGGTTGTGATAACGATAGGAATCTCCCTGGGATGTCCAGGCCCTGAGAGAGCAGAAAGACAAGGCCCCTGGAGTTAAGCTCAAAACCCATTTGCCGTTCATCCGAGGTGAAGTGGAACAGAAGAAAGAATTTACGAAGGAGCCCAGGGGCCTGCACCCCACTCCCATGTCTGCCGCCACCACGTGGGACCTGGGGCAAGGCCTCCGTTTCTTCACTTGCAGAATTAGGGGCTGACTCTGTGATCTGCAAGTCCTTTTCGGTGGTAACACTACCCAATGCGGCGATTGTTTCCATTACCTGGTCCAGCAAAAAAGAGAGCGCCGAGGTTAACACCCCGAATTACGTCTTTGCAGAACTCAGACCTGAGGAAATTGAAAAACTCAGGCCAGCGTGCAGCTGGGTTTACAGTGAGTCCATCAGAGACTCCGTTGCGAGATTCCACTGCTCATAAAGCTCTGGGACTCCTTGGGCCTCATTAAAAGGCACTCTACCTGAAGGGCCCCAGAGAGCCATCTGGGCTAGGTGAGCAGAGTCAGAACCAAGGCAGGGATCCTGAGCCGGGGGAGGTGAGCGCCTGATGTCTGATGTAGTGGAAAGAATGCTGCATGGTGGGTTTTCAGTGTGACTTCTGGTCTGAGTGCTGTTGCTCACTAGTTATTTTCATTCACTTAATCACTTTTCCTCTCTGGGAGGAAAGGGTCCCTTCAAGACCCAGCTTTCTGAGTAACAGTACTAAATTTCTGCTGAAGAAATGGAAGTTGTCGAGGATTTCATTCTACTCGGGTCAACGATCAATGCCCGTGGAAGCAGCTGTCAAGAAATCAAATGACAGGTTGCATTGGGAAAATCTACTGCAAAACATCTCTTTAAAGTGTTAAAAAGCAAAGATGTCACTTTGATGACTAAGATGTGTCTGACCCAAGCCATGGCATTTTCAGTTGGCTCATATTATGTGAAAGCTGGACAATGAGAAAGGAAGATCAAAGAATTGACAATTGCATGTGAATTGTGGTGTTGGCTAAGAATATTGAATGTACTGTGGACTGCCAGAAGAACGAATAAATCAGCTGTGAAGGAAGTACAGCCAGAATGCTCCTTAGAAGCAAGGATGGCAACACTTTGGCTTGCTTACTTTGGACACATCATCGGGAAAGACCAATCGCTAGAAAAGCGATAAAGTAGAGGGTCAGTGAAAACAAGGGAGATCATCCATGAAATGGACTGACATCGTAACTGCAACAGTGGGCTCAAATGTACAAACAGTTGTGAGGATGATGTAGGACCGGGTAAAGTTTCGTTCTGTTTACATGGGGTTGCTATGAGTCGAAGCTGGCTTGATGGCAACTAACAACAGCAACAACAGGATTCTTTTACTTGTGTGTATATTAAAAGGAAAATATAAATAAAATAAGGAATCCCCGCAACCGTGCCACATTCAGCGTCTGAATCCCTGGTGTGAGTCGTCAATGCCCGTGATTTCTATGTTCCATTGTCGTCTGTGCCATCAACAGAGTAGATAATGCAGCTTTTTAAAAGAAGGCTCTGCTGGTGCCTCCTGGTCTTCTTCCAGCCTCTGCCTTTGATGCATATGTGCCCCAAAAAAAAAAAAAAAAAAAGAAGACCAAACCCATTGCCATCCAGTCAATTCCAACTCATAGTGACCCTGTAGGACAGAGTAGAACTGCCCCCCAGGGTTTCCAAGACTGTAAATCTTTGCAGAAGCAGACTGCCACGTCTTTGTCCTGCAGAGTGGATGGTGGGTTTGAACCACCAACCTTTCAGTTAGCAGCCGAGTGCTTAGCCACTGTGCCACCAGGGTTCCTTTTTGTACATGTGCAGACAGCAGCTATTTCTACTGGCCACTGGTGGTTCTCAAGATGGCAAAACATGGGGAAAGGTTCGTCTTTTGTTGTTGTTGTGGGTCGCTGTCCTGTTGGCCTGACTCAAGTGACACCATGCACAACGGAACGAAAAGTTCACTAGTCCTTTGCCACCTTCATGATGGGGCTGATGTTCCAGCACTATTATCGGGCAATACTCTGTTGTCATCCATCGGTTTTCATTGTCTGATTTTCAGAACTAGGTTGCCAAGCCTTTCTTTCCAGTCTGGAAGCTCCACTGAAACCTGATCAGCATCATAACAACATACAAGCCTCCACTAACAGAAATGGCTGGGAATCGAACACAGGTCTCACGTGTGGAAGGCAAGAATTCTACCGCTGAACTGCATGAATGTCCTTATATAGTTTACATTAGGGTTCACAGTTTGTGTTGTATAATCCTGTGGGTTTTGACAGATGCGTAAGGTCATGTGTCCACCATTACAGTATCATACAGAATAGTTTCACTGTCCTAAAAGGGCCCTGTGCCCCACCTCCTCAGCCCTCTCCCCTCCTGAACTCCTGCAACCACTGATCTTTTTATTGTAGTTTTACTTTTTCTGGAGTTGGAGCCATACAGTATGTAACTTTCACACTGGTTCTTGATTCACTTTTGATGAATGAATTGTCTCACTCTCCATCTGAAACCTCTCTCTAAATTCTTGTCTGATCACATCACTTTGGTCTTTGAAAGGCTCTCCCAACCCCTTATAACTAGCTACAGCCTAAGCGGCTGCTTCCCCCATCCCTCAGCCCCACACACTCACACACACTCCTCACACTTACTCTCACGTTCTGGGTTCGTCACTCCTGCACTTGGAGCACTAACCATCTGTGCATTTTTGTGAACGTCCTGCGTTCCCACCTCCAGGACTTCACTCCCGCTCTTTTCACCTGCTGGGAACACCTGGCCCTTGGCCTCCTGGAAATCTCCTGTGCATCCTCACCTGCTTCGAACCTTTGTCCCCAGCGCACATCCTGTACCTCCCCTCTAGCAGGTGCCTGCTCACACACTCTAGGCCCATCTCCTTTGCTAGAGTGTGAAGCCTTCAAGTGTAGCCACCACATCATGTTCACCTGTGTGTGCCATGGCCCCAGCACAGTGTCCGGCATGAGGCTGTCCTCGGCATGTCACGAATCAGCAAAGCAGTGAACGTCACGGCCACCCCGACAGCAAAGCTCGCTGACTGAGGGGCAGAGTGAGCGTGGCCCAGCCTGACCCCTGGAGCATTTTAAATGCCTTTGGGTCAGTGTTCTGGCCAAATCCCGATTCTAAAATTTCGCGATCTGAGATGAGGTTCCCCCGCTTACACGCTGACCCCGCCTTCACCTAGCGAGGGCCAGGAGAGCAATGCCGACTTCTCCAGTCACTGGGCAACCGTTTCACTCCCTTCTGTCTTTACTACCTACGCTGCTGTAACCCAGATACCACAAGTGGGTGACTTTAAAACATAGACATTTATTTTCTCACGGTTCAGGAGGCTAGAAGTTCAAATTCAGGAGGTGGCCCTAAGGGGTGGCCCTACTTGGTCTATTTCCGTTTCCTATTTCTATGTAGCTGGCAACCCCTGGAGATGGTTAGATAGATCTGTCTTCCCCCACTGTCTGCCAGTGCATGTTTCTGTGTCTCTGCTGCTCTTTCTAACTCAGAAGTGCCTGGGTTTAGGATCCACCCTACACCAGTATGACCCCAACCGACTGATTACATTCTATTAGATTACATTATGGAAGATGATTATATTATGTTACATCCACAGGTATAGGGATTAGGATTCCAACACATATTCTGGGAGGACACAGTTCAAACCACAACGCCTTCCCTTCCTCTCAGAGGGCTCTGAAGCTGCACGTCTCTGGGGGTGAGTCTGAGGCATGAAGCTAATTGCCTTGGTCTGATAAGAATCCACAGGAGGCCTCTGAGAAGTTAGGCATAGGACACTGAGCTGGCAGCTCCAGTCCTCTGTCCTACCCTTCTGGAGAGGTGGCTGATGAAGCTCTCCTCACTGACTGGACCTGTTGAGCCACGGCCAGGAGGTCAGGTGTCTACTGGAGAGTTTGTGTGGAAGGATCCTGCCAGCCCAGCAGGCGCAGGGTAGTCTCTTCTCCTCACTCCCAGGCCATTGCTGTTTCTGAGCCTGGGCCTTAGTCTCTCAGTGGGTGCTATCTCCACCTGTAGTGGCCGTGGGGGCATGTAAGTGAGGTCCCCTTGCCTTAATTTTGCCCTGTCTGGAAAGCAGGTGGGCCACGGGCTTCCATTTTTTACGAGGCCCTTCCCACTGAGCGTCTAAAAGCCCTGCCAGTTACAGAAACAAAAATCTCCCCAAAGGGTGTTGGTGGGACCTCTTTGTTCCTGGGCTGTCTAGAGCACAGTGTCTCCTGTCCCCACCTGACTGGTTTCTTGCCAGTCCCTCCTTTGTGCTGCCTGTGGACTTGCCTTTCCTCCAGCCCCATGTGCACCCCCTTGTGTTCCTGGCACTGCTGGGGTCACCTCCATCTCTTCCCCAGACCAGTGTCTCTGGATCTCATGTGCAAAACAGAGCTTGGATAGATGGGGGCTTCTTCATCCTTTGTGTATTGGAGTCATGGGGAGCTTTTAAAACTACCCAGGCCGGGACCTCTCTCAGGACTGATTAAACCAGAGACTCTGGGGGTGGAGGCCACATGTTTCCTTTTCTAAAGATTTCCGGGTGAGTCTGATGTGCAGCCAGGGTGGAGGACCGTCAGAATAGACGATCGCGCCCCTCTCCAAATCAGGTCTTCCTTTTGTGCAGCCCTGTGTTTCCAGGGTTCCATTTCACACGAGGGTACTCGTGGCCCACTGCCCTGCCAGGAATGTTCCAGGTGCAATGTGAGTGTCAGCCACAGTCCCTGCATCATGGAGCCCACAGTGCTTAGCCTGAGGCCTAGGGTCTTTTTGACAGTGGTAGCTTGATATTTGTATTTGCTGATCTGTAATGAACCTAGCCAGGACTCAGCCGTTGCTGGTGCTCCATAAAGAGTCCATTCCTGCCCCTGGAGTCCCTGGCTGGTGCAAATGGTTAATGCACTTGGCCGCTAACCAAAAGTTTGGAGGTTGGAGTCCACTCAGAGGTGCTTTGGAAGAAAGTCCTGGTGATCTCCTTCCAAAAAATCAGCCACTGAGAAACCTGTTGAGCAAAATTCTACTCTGATACACGAGTCACCATGAGTTAGAATTGACTGGATGGCAAATTTTTTTGTTTTTTTTTAAATTTCTTCCCGTCCTACTTTAATACTGGGTCCTGAGAGAGGTGGGAAAAGAAAACTTGTTCCAGAAACTGAGAGTCTAATTTGGGAGATCTGCCCCTGAGTTCCAGACCCAGGGCACCGCCCCCTGGATGGGCACCCCCATCCACGTGCGCCCTGAACTGCTAACTCCCATGCCCTGAACCAAACCCTTAGCGTTCTTTACCCCTGAAACTGGCATCCCATCCACTCAGGGGACCCAGGAAGGCACAATATTCTTCAGCCCAGCTCTCCCCAGCAGTCCCTCCCCACCCCCACATCCCATCTCCTACCTGTGCCAGTTCTTTGCATCTGCACCCTCCCCCCTCAGCTGGCCCATTCTGTACACCCTACCAGAGGGTCGCTGTCCTGGCTGGAAGGTTTGGAGAGCAGCTGTCTTCTGAGTCTGAAATGTGGCCGCCTCCATGCAGCCCCCACACCAGCCAGGCTGTGCTGATGTCATTCTCTGTCACTCACCGTTGCGTCTCGCCTCCGAGCCTTTGCACGTCCCTTCTTCTTGGAGGACTCGGCCTGCCTCCTGCTCCCAGCAGTAGCTCATCAGCCACTGGTAGGGGTCAGCTACTTAGTGCTTCTTGTCCATCAGACCCTCTCCTGATCGCTGAAGCTGAGGATTAGCCAGGGTCCTATGCCCCTTGGGGCCCAGCGTCTTCCTCCTGGATCGTAAAGACGGCCTGGCACTGTGGGCTTCTGATGGTTTATGTAGAGCTTGTTCTTTCTGCAGAGACTGGACTCCTGTATCTGCCGGCACCAGTGCCTCACCTGCAGGTTAAGGGTATGGAGCTCCCTGAGGTGCTCACAGTGGAATCCTTGCTGCTAGATCCCTCCCTGACCATCTGGATTTGGCTTCCATAGTGTACAGGACATTGCTCTTGCTTTTAGGGGACCAGAGATCCAATCCTTGGTCCCCCCGCCCATTAACTCTCTGAGCTCCTTTTCACACCTGCTGACTGAGCTCAAAGTGCGTGTGTGAACATGCATGAACACGTGCAAACACACATGCATGGCCTACACCCCCAGCTACAATGCCCTCTGTGTGCACGCACCATGCTGCACGCGATACCTGTCCTCCTCACTCCCTCCTGGGAAACTCTGAGCCCATTTCTTCAGAACTCCCTGGTGCTCTGAGTCACATTGCTTTCTGGAATCTTCCTAGAGCCAGTCCCTATTGAGGGGAAGCTGAGTCACAGGCCGTGGAAGGGACAGCTTTCCCTGAAAGGAGTGGGCAGGAAATTTTCCAGCCTCAGGCCAGCTGCTAGGGTCAGCAGAATGAGAACTTTCCCTCATACTTCAGTCCTTAAAAAACAGGACCAAAGTGAACTTAAATTTATTTTATTCTGAAAGAGTTAAGGATCGGATCGAGGATAATGTGATGAATGCTGTGTACACACCCCAGCTTTATCAGATCTTAACAGTATTTTTTTTTTTTTTAAGAAATTGGTCTTTATGAAGCCTCTCCTGCCCTGTGACCCAGTCCTGCAAACTGAGAACACACTTTTTGGAAAGAGGAAGAGACGTAGGAGACAAAGGCCAGGCCCTCACCTCTACTTCTGTCACACATACCTTGTGGGATCTGAGGCTCTTCCAAACTCAGGCCCAGCTCCTCTCACCTGCGGGGGGAACGAGGGCAGAGGGTGGCCTTCCACAGTCAGCCTTCGTTTCTGTGGTGCACAGGAAGGGATGCACTTGGAGGGTGAGAAAAAACAAGCAAAGGGGCCCCTCTGTCAGGCAAATCCTCTGCTTTAGGGGTCCACAGACTCCGGTGGCCAGGAATCCTGTGGTGGTCTTTGTTTTTCCTGTGCTGTTTTCTAGGCTGGAATGCTTTTCTCCCCTCTGCCGGGCACCCAACTCCTATGTGTTCTGCAAGGCCTGGCTAAAGTACACCTCTTCCATGAAGCTTTCCTTGATGCCCCTTCAGAGATGGCCTCTCCGTTTTCTAAGTCTTCCTGTCACATCATCAGGACTATCCACTGTCTGCCTAGAGTTGAGTTATACCCATTTTCATCCCCCTTCCACCACACTGTAAACTTGTGGGGGCAGCGACGGATTGTGTCTTGTGTTCACTTTTTATAAAAAATTTTATTGGAGTAGAATATATATAACAGAATTTACCACTTTGACCATTTTTAAGTGAGCAATTCAGTGGCATTAATTACATTTCCCACATTATGCAACCATCACCACTCTGTTTTCAAATGTTTTTCGTCACCCTCAATGCCAAAACCAAAAACCAAACCTGTTGCCTTTGAGTCGATTCTGACTCATAATGACCCTACAGGACAGTAGAACTGCCCCATAGAGTTTCCAAGGAGCGGCTGGTGGAATCGAACTGCCGACTTTTTGATTAGCAGCCGAACACCTAACCAACAGCACCACCAGGGCTCCACCCTCAACTCAGTACCCCTTAAATAAAACTCTCCACTCGCCACTACCCCAGCCCTTGGTAATTGACTGATAAACTTGCGTCTTGATGCCTTTGCCTATTCTAGATATTTAAGTGGTATCATACAATATTTGTCTTTTTGTGTCTGGTTTATTTCACTCAGCATGTTTTCAAGGTTCAGCCATGAATCAGGACTCAGCTTCTCTTTCTGGCTGAGTAGTATTCCGTTGTATGTATGGATATACCACATTTTGTTTATCCATTCATATGTTGATGGACACTTGTTTCCATCGTTTGGCTGTTGTGAATAGGGCTACAGTGGACACTGGTGCACAAGTTTCTGTTTGAGTCTCTGCTTTCAGTCCTTTTGGGTATATAGCTAGGAGCGGAATTGCTGGATCACGTGGCCGTTCTCTGTGAAACTTTCTGAGAAACTGCCACACCGTTTTGTGCAGGGGCTGTCCTGCTAGCTTTGGTACCCCCGGCTCCTCTTCCTAGGTCAATGTCTAGTGTGGAGTTGTGCGCAGTGAGTGTTTGCTGAGTAAATATGTTCCCCTTTGTGTCTCCAGCACCTAGCGTGGAACATGCCCGTGGTGGGCACTCAGTAAAGATGTGTTGAGTGAATGAATGAATGAGCAAATACACATGATGCCCTTTTCCTGGGGCAGGCAGGTCTTGACTAGTAAAAGTCGGTGGGCATTTGGAGCCCTCTGGGCTGGCCCTGGAGCTTTGCCTGCATCCAGTTCCAGGAATGAGGAGGGGGTCCCTGCAGTAAGCCCAGGGCAGGTTCCCCTAAAGTCACACTTATCTAGTCATGGAGTGGAATGGGCAACAAGTGTGCCCCTCGTCCCCTCCCCAGCCCAGCCTCCTCCGCTCCCAGCAGCGAGGCGGGCGGCCTCCTGAAGCCACAAGGCCTGCTGGTTTGCATGAATCCTGGTGTGTTTTTTCCAGTGAGTGACTTTCAGTCGTCTTTGAAATGATTGCTCAACTTGAAAACGCCTCCAGGCGGGTATCTGGGGTGGTTTGGATCACTGCTCAGCATTTCATTCCTTTCTCCAAATGGCTCATTATTTCATTTGCATAAATTTTAGTGGCAAGATCTTGCCCTGGGTGTAGGAAGCACAAATAGACCTTGTCATGGTGGCACAGTCAGGACGTCTTGCAAGGGGCTTAGTCTCGCAGAGCCCGTGCTTCTGCGATTTTCTCATCCTCTGTCTTCTGTAAGGGCTGTGACGAGCGCAGTCTCAGGAGGAAGACAAGAATGTGCTTCCAGAAGGCCTGTGTCCTACGTGGCTTGACGGCTGGACCCCAGATGCTGCCCCTCCCTGACCTCTGCCTCCCCTCCACCCCCGCCAGCATGCTGTCGCCAAGGGCCCTGCCCAGGGCGGGAGACAGCTGCCAGATGGACCCTCGCTCCCACCTGGGCTCTGGCATCCCCCTCATCAGTCAATCCATCCACACCTACTTATTGAGCGAGCACCCGGGTCTTGACAGCCGTGCGTGTCCTGGGTGCCATGAGTGAGGCCGACAAAGAAGCGTAAGACACAGGAGATAAGACCCTGACTTACGGGCAGTGCAGACAAGACAAGGCAGCTGTGTTAGGTACCAGGTGAGGGGATGGGCAGTAAGAGCTCTGGGGAGGGAGACAGAGCATTGGGCCTGAGGGCACACAGGGCTGAAGACGGGGTTTGAAGAGGGTCTTGAAGATAGGCTCCTACCACTCAAGAGCCGAGAGCTTCACACAGGTGTGCTGCAGGTTGCTGGTTCCCTCAGCCCTCAGGGCCGCAGGGTGTCTGGGGCCCCTGGTTGGTCTCCAGCAGCGATCAGACCCAAGGCTCAGGTCCCCTCAGGTTGACCTGTGTGTGCTTTTCAAATAGTATCATTTCGTGGTGTGGCATGTGGTGGAGAATATTTGGAAGGCTGCTCTGGGCTGGTCTGTGAACAGTGTGGAGGGAGTTGGGTAGAAGAGTCTCGGGGGGAGAGTGAATAAGCAGGTGTGTTTGCAGTGGTTTTCAGTGGAGGGCCATTGTGGGAGACGAGACCAGCAGGATTGGTTGGGGTGAGATTGTGGAGAGACTCGAATGCCAAGCCAAGGAATCTAGAAGTTTCCCTTAGGCCTGTGGGATCAGGGCAGGTCTCTAGTCAGACAAGGGACTTGATCAGAGAGATGATTTAGACCTGTCAGGTGGGCAGTGGCTCGGGGGCAGGGGGAGAGAGCAGCCTGACGCCTCGTCTGTGGGCCGAATGAGGGCAGGGGGAGGCCTTTTACAGGCAGAGCCCTAGTCTCTCAGCCCAGCACCTGCCCCCTACGTCTGTCAGCCTCCTACCCAGGCAGGACACAGAGGAAAACCATTTTTCACTGAACCCTGGCTTTAGAGTCGAAAATTAAGAGCACAGACTTTGCCTTCACCTGGCAAGGTCCAGGTGGAGCATTTGCTGGACCCAACAGGCTTCAGTTTCCCCCTCCCCCCAAACCAGGGTTTCACTTTTCTGATGATTCCTTCACTATCTCCAGAAACCCAGTGAATCCAGTGTCTCTCAGTATTGCCAAGAACTTCCTGTGAGCCCAGCATGCTTCTATGTCTCATGAGAGAATAGGAGAGAGAAAAAAAATGGCCCTTGTCCTCAAAGACAAACCATAATCGCATTCAGTGGAATCTGAATGCAACATTTTTGGACCATGACCCACTGTAAAAATATATATACCGTTATGAATCATGACCCAGTAATAGATACACATCTATATGGATCTATATATTTATCTGGAGTCACTGAGTGGTGCAAATAGTTAATGTGCTCAATTCTAACTGAAAGGTTGGAGGTTCGAGTTCACCCAGAGGTGCACCAGAAGAAAGGCCTGGTGATCTACTTCCAAAAGGTCACATCCTTGAAAACCCTATAGAGCACAGTTCTACTCTGCACATAGGGGGTCACCATGAGTCGTGGTCAACTCGATGGCAACTGTGTGTGTGTGTGTGTTTTTAAGTCTGTCTATCCATGCTGAAGATCAAAGATACAGCCTTCAGTATGGATTGCACCTCAACATAAAGAAAACAAAAATCCTCACAACTGGATCAATAAGCAAATAATGATAAATGGAGAAAAGATTGATGTTGTCAAGCATTCTATTTTACTTGATCCACAATCAATGCCCACGGAAGCAGCAGTCAAGAAATCCAATGACGTATTGCATCGGGCAGATCTGCTGCAAAAGATCTCTTTAAAGTGTCAAAAAGCAAAGATGTCACTTTGAGGACTAAGGTGTGCCTATCCCAAGCCATTGTATTTTCAATCACCTCATATGCTTGCGAAAGCTGGACGGTGACTAAGGAAGACCAAAGAAGAATTAATGCATTTGAATTATGGTGTTGGCGAAGAATATTGAATATACGATGGACTGCCAGAAGAACAAACAAATCTTGTCTTGGAAGAAGTACAGCCAGGATGCTGCTTAGAAACGAGGATGGTGAGACTTCGTCTCACGTACTTTGGACGCGTTATCAGGAGCGACCAGTCCCTGGTGGAGGTTTTCATGCTTGGTAAAGTAGAGGGTCTACGCAAAAGAGGAAGACCCTCAATGAGATGAATTGACACAGTAGCTGCAACAATGGGCTCAAACATAGCAACAATTGTGAGGATGGCACAGGACCAGGCAACATTGTGTTCTGCTATATGTAAGGCTGCTATGATTTGGAATAGACTCAATGGCACCTAACAACATCTACCTACCTATCTATCTATCTATCATCTATCTATCATCTATCTATCTATCTACTTATCTCTATCCAAATAAAACTTTAATAAGCCCTTGCATATGTATGGCCCGCTCTGACATTTTCTGGGAGCTCAGGTTGCTAACCAAAAGGTCAGCAGTTGGAATCCACCAGCCACAAATCCTCTGGGGCAGTTCTACTCTGTCTTCTAGGGTCGCTGTGAGTCTGAATCAAATCGACTCGACACCAACAGGTTTGGTTTTTGGTTCTATTTTTTTAATGCTGTCCATGATCCACTAAACCAATCCCGTGATCCCCTGGTGGGCTGTTACCTGCAGTTTGATAAGCCCTGGCGCACGGGGGAGTTGAAGCCGGGGGACTCACACCACTTAGCAGACAGGCTAGGAGAGCTATGTGTGCGGAAGGTCTCCGCGGGCTGGTGGAGTGCGTGTGCTCTGGTCACTGTGTGTTTTCTGGGTCACCAGGAGAGCACGCCCGACTGATAAACCTGCACTCCCGGTGGTGTGGTAGAATGGATGCCCTGCTTTTGCCAACGGCTGAATCAAAGCACAGGATGAAATATTTTTAAATGAACGAACAAACAAAACACGCTTAAAAAAATGCACCACTGAGCTGGCAAGAGAATAAAGGAATCTGTTGAGGTCTGCTTCGTTTCTGAGAGCTGCCGTAACAAAGTACCGCACACTGGGTGGTTTAAAACAACACACTCATCTTCTCACAGTTATGGAGACCAGAAGGCCAAAATCAAGGTGTCAAAGAGCCACGTGCTCTCTGAAGGCCCTAAGGGAGTCTTCCTTGCCCTTCTAGCCTACAGTGATCCCCGGTGTCGCTCGGCTTGTTGATACGTCACTCCAGTCTCTGCCGTCATCTTCATGTGCCGTCTTCCCTCTGGGTCTGCCTTCTGTTTTTATGAGGACACCGGTCGTATTGGATTAGGTCCCACCCTACGCAAATATGACCTCATGTTAATGTCAGTAATTACATCTGCAAAGATTCTGTTTCCAAATAAGGTTACATTCAGAAGTACCGGGGCTTAAGACTTCAACATATCTTTTTGGAGGGACGCAAATCAACCCATAACAAGGTCTCCAAAAAGGGAAAGCAGATTTCATGGAGCAAGTACTGGAACTGGTTTTTGACATGAAGGTATTTGTCAAACCCTTGTGACCTGGAGCCTCTGTGTGATGGCTGTGTGGATCTCAAGGACCAAAGGTAATACCAGGGCTCCCCCAAGGTAGGAAGTCTACCAGGAGAAGGCCACACTCTCAGTGTAAGTGTACCTGAGAAATACATCTGCCCTGCAGGAGGGAGAGCAAGGAACCCAGGCTCTTTTGACATTCACACTGAGTGGAGGAGAAAAGATGGCGTGCCTTGGTTATTCATAACCATGAGCCAGCCTGCAGGCGGATGTAAGGCACAAGTTCATGACCCTGTGCAGCTCAACAGAATCCCTAGGTGGTGCAAACAGTTAACACACTCAAGTGCTAACTGAAAGGTTGGCAATTCAAGTGCACCCAGAGGCACCTCTGAAGAAAGGCCTGGCCATCTGCTTCTGAAAAATCAGCCATTGAAAACGCTATGGAGCACAGTTCTACTCTGATGCACATGGGGTCACCATGAGTCAGAGATGACTCCACAATAACTGTTTTTTGTGCAGGTCAAATATGATGGTGGCTCGGACTAGAGTGGTGGCAGTGGAGATGGAGAGAAGTGGACAGCTTGGAGACAGATTTGGGAATTAAAAACATGGAGGACTTGATGGTTTAGATGAAGGGGCAGAGGGAGTGGGAGGTGACAAAGGTGACTCCTACATTTCCAGCTGGCACTTCTGGGTAGATGAAAGCATCATTTCCTGGAAGACAACTGGTTTGGGAGGGAATATCATGACTTCATTTGATCTTGGAACATGGGAAATTTGAAGTGCCTTTGAGAGATCCAAGATGTGGGGTTGGCAGTTGGATATATGTACCAGAAGCTCAAAGATTTCTGGACTGGAGATAAATTTGAGAGTCATTTCTCCCCAAGAAGATAATAACTGAATTGCGTGAGATCACCAAAGGAGATAGTGGAGTGAGATAAGAGGCCCAGCTTCTCCTGGAGGGACTCCAGCTTTAATTACAGGATAGAGAAGGGTGAGCGTATAAGGGAGACAAGGATGCAGGAGAAAAACCAGGCACGTGTGCTGCTATGAACATCAAAGGAGGAGAGAATTGCAAGAGATGTGGCGAGCACTGTTAAAATTGCTGAGAGGTCCTGCAAGAGAGGTGGAAACATCTATTGGATTTGCAGTGTAGTGATCGTGGGTGGCCTTAGCATGGGGGTTCTGGTGGAATAATGGGGGCAGAGGAGAGAGACAGAGATGAGGCAACGGAGAGGCTCAGCTTATGTGAGGTGGAGGAAGAGCTTATAAAGAGTGGAGCAATTGGCGCATCCACCACCTGACTGTCACTTTGTTATACTGTGGTGGCTTGAGTGTTGCTCTGATGCTGGAAGCTATGTCACTGGTGTTTCAAATACCAGCAGGTTCACCCATAGTGGACAGTTTCAGTGGAGCTTCCAGACTAAGACAGACTAGGAAGAAAGGTCTGGCTCTCTATGTCCACAGATGAGCCAGTGAAAACCCAATGGATCACAATAGAATATTGCCCAACATAGTGCTGGAAGATGAGCCCCTTAGGTTGGAAGATAGTCAAAGTACGCAGTGGTCACAACAATGGACTCAAGCACACCAAGGATGGTGGAGATGGCGTAGGACTGGGCAACATTTTGTCCTGTTGGACATGGGGTTGCCGTGAGTTGGAGTCGACTTGATGGCAACAACCACAAACTGAGCAAATTAAATGCCAGTGGGCTAGAGTGAGAGTTAGGAAGAAGGCAAACGAAAGGGAGAGACTAAGCCAGTGAGAGAGAGAGAAGGGGCAGAACATAGTGTATGATTCTGAAGGATGCAGGAGAGAGTGGGGCACAAAACACAGTGGGGGACTGGCTCTAAGCTGGAGCAGAAGGAGTCTGTGGGTCCTAGTGAGAGTGGCTTCAAGGTTGGGTAGCAGGAGGTCATCAGAGTTCTCGTCTAACGGCTGCCGTTTCCTCTGAGAAGTAGGAGGTGAGGCCATAAATTGTGAGTGTGGAGATGGAGGAGGAAGATGGCTGGGCTGTAGGTTTGCAGAGGGTGGGAAGTTTTAAAACTTGTAGTCTTACAGGGAGGGGATGGGAGAAAGAATTGACAAGAGAAGCAAGCAGGATTTCCAAGAAGTCTCAAGGACCGATTCATTCATTCATGACTGCAGCAAATATCACTGTGTACCTGCCATGTGCCAGGCACTGTTCTGGGCCCTGGGGATATATCAGTGAACACAACAGATAAAACATCCCTGCCCTCATGGAGCTTACATTCTAGATGAGAGAAGCGTAATAAACAGAATCAATGTGTAAGGTATGTGTATGCTGCCAGATAATATAATAAGCAAAATCAATATGTACAGTATGTATGTGCTGTAAGATGGTAGATGCTGCATGGACCAGTTCTGGGAGATTAAAACCACCCACTCTGACACCACATTCTGATAACAGGTCCCACGCCACACGCCACCTGAGTCCTGTGGCAATCTCAGCTTCCTTTCGGTGTTCAGTTCCGACCCCAGCTGCACATGCAACCCTTCTCTCTGACCCTAGGCACCCGGGGCTAGATCAGTGGGTACCAGCCACAAGCTTGGAAATCCACACGACTCTCTCCCCTTCAGATCAGCCTTAGGTCCTATAATTTGATGGAATGACTCACCGAATTCATGGAGAGTATACCATACTTGGAGCCCTGGTGGCACAGTGGGTAAGAGCTCGGCTGTTAACTGAAAGGTCAGCAGTTCAGATCCACCAGCTGCTCCTTGGAAACCCTGTGGGGAAGTTCTACTCTGTGCTATAGGATCGCTATGAGTCGAGATTGACTTGATGGCAACGAGCTTGGTTTTTGGTTTTATACCATACTTACTACAGATTTATTACAACCAAAAAGGATACAAAGAGACACATAGGGTGAGGTCTGGGAGGGGTCATAGCACAGAACTTCCATGCCCCAAAGAGGGACATGCTACCCTATCTCATCCATACATGGTCACAACCAGGCAGCTCCCCAAGCTTCTGGCTTCTGAGGCCACATGACCATGATAGATTACATCATGCCTATGAGGCTAGTCAGCATCGGGCCCCCAGGTCTGGCCAGTCTGGTCAGCCCCTACTCATTAGCCTCAGGTGTTGGTATGGCTTGAAAGAACTGAGAACAAAGGCCAGATGACTTTCTGCCAGGTGGTTTCACACCTTGGAGATGCTATGGAGAAAAATAAAGCAGAGGAGGCTTACGGGAGCGCTGGGTGGTGGGACTGTCATTTTAAACAGGGTGGTCGGGGCATGCCCTACTGAGATGGGACAACTCAGACGTGAGGTGATGGGGAGTGATGATGGCTGGCTGGGGAGACTGGTGGTCATGGATTTATTTTTCTTGTGCTGTGACTTTCTCCAGAGGGGCTGGCTGTGCTCATGGGAGTGGAGGGGATGGTCATGGAAATGAAGGGACCATGGACTGAAGGCATCGGGCATTGACTTGTTTGTTCATGTGGATGCTGATATGACCCAAGATGGCGGTAGGGTGAGGAGTGGAGAGGAGTGGAGAGAAAGCAGAGGCATGGCCAGGTGACTGGGAGGGGACATGACTGGGAGGGGCTGGAATGGTGTGAGCCTCACCATGGCCTCACGATGGGAGAAGAAATCTCCTGGAAGCACACCGGGGCTGCATTTTGCTCGGCTGGAATGTCAGGAGCGCATGGAACCATTCTCTAAGGTCTCTGCCAGGTCGCCTACCTCCACCACTATGTAAAGATCAATTATTTTATGGGGTATGCCGGGCAGCTTGCCCCTTCTCTTCTGCCCTCACACTGCTATGCTAGTTTTGGTTCTTTCTTTGCCTGCCAAACTTCAGCTCTCCCTCCTTCTTGCTCTGTTGGAACGTGGTGTGAAGTAAGAGCAAAGAGAGTCTGGGGAAGGACTGCTTTTGTAGTATCGATTGTAGTATGGAAAATTGGTAACAACTATTTTGGCAGCTCAGGTTTTTTTTTTTTTTTTTTTCTTTTTTCTTTTGAATTAATAGACTATGTTTTAGAGCAGTTTTAGGTTGACAGGAAAATTGAGCAGATAATATAGAGAGTTCTCATATGCCCTCTCACCCCTGCATATGGTTTCTCCAGTTGTAACATCTTGCATTGATGTGGTACATTTATCACCAGTGATAAACCAGTTCTGATACATTATTAGCTGAAGTCCATAGTTTACACTAGGGTTCAGTCTTTGTGTTGTATAGTCTGATGGATTTTGACAAATGTCACCATTACAGTGTCGTACAAAAAAGTTTCACCTCTGTAAAAATCTCCTGTGCTCCACCTACTCACCCTTTTCCCTCCCCAGTAGACTCTCTGTAGACAAATGGAGAGCCCTGGTGGTGCAGTGGTTAAGAGCTCGGCTGCTAACTGAAAGGTTGGCAGTTAGAATCCACTAGCTGCCCCTTGGAAACCCCATGGGATAGCTCTACTCGGTCCTGTTGGGTCGCTATGAGTCGGAATCAACTCGATGTCAACGGGTTTTTTTTTTTTTTTTAAGGTAGTGCAAATGGTTTGGGTTCAATTACTAACCTAAGGGTTGGCAGTTTGAACCTACCCTGTAGTGCTGTGGAAGAAAGGCCTGGCGGTTTGCTTCTGTAAAGATTATAGCCAAGAAAGCCTTATGGAGCAGTTCTACTCTATAACACATGGGGTCGGCATGTGTTGGAATTGACTCGATGGTAATGGGTTTGGTTTTGGCTATAGACATATATTGAAAGGTTCTTTTCTTAATTTTTGTTCTTGACTCTGTTCTAGGTAGTTTCGTTCTGGAAAGAAAAGGTTGTCACAGTGAGAATCCCTTAAAACTGTGGGCACAAGCCATGTCACGCTAATGCTAGAGGAGTCGCGTCTTAAATCCAGAGGTCCCTGAGAGATGAGCTGGCCTTACTTCCTTAGGGACTGAGGTCTGGACAGTCAAGGCCGCCCCTGAGGTGAACCATGGTTGTGGCGTTGCTCTGGGAGCATTGTTACCTGCTTGTCTCTGTCTCCCCCTAACAGACTCATCCCAGGCATAGACTGTCTCTTACTCTGTGTCCCTGGCATCCAGTAGATCTATTTGGATACCTGAAGTGCTGTTGTCAGTAACGATAACAGTGACTTCAGCTGAACTCTTCCCCTGTCAGCTGCTGTTAACAGGTGGCCACCATTCCCAGATAAGGCAGCAGAGTCACAGAGGGGGTAACAAACATACCCAAGGGCAAGTACATGGCGGCTAGTGATGACAGACTGGATTTGAACTCATGCATCCACTCCAGGCTCATCCGCTTCATCTCCAAGTTGGTGGTTCAGGGTTAGATTCTTGCCTTCCATGTGGGAGACACAGGTTGGATCCCTGGCCAACGCACCTCATGTGTAGCCATCACCCATCTGTCAGTGGAGGCTTGCATGTTGCTAGGATGCTGACCAGCTTTCAGTGGAGTTTCCAGACTAAGACAGACTAGGAAGAAAGGCCTGGTGATCTGTGTCTGAAAATAAGCCAGTGAAAACCCTATGGATCACAGAGGTCCAATCCACAGCCAGTCATGGGGATGGAGCAGGATCAGGCAGCATTTCGTGCTTTTGTGCATGGGGTTGCCATGAGTCGGGGTGACTCAACAGCTGCTAGCAACAACAACACGTGTGGAGAGGGTGCCAAGCCCTGGACTAGTGTCTCATAGGAGCCCGAGCTCAGGTGATAACAGGGGTGCTTGTAATGATTCAGGGTGGCCGGGCGGTTTGCCCTGGTCACACAGGTGGAAGGTCAGTTGGCACAGGGCCCCAGGGCCCCATCTCTGTGCCCCACTCTTCTGTTTCAGTGTGCGTATGCTGATGAAGCACACGAGCCAGTGGATGAAGCCCGTCCCTGATGCCCAGCCTAATAAGCCCAACTTTCGCAGCTTGTTTGCATTTATCAACTTAATTCGTTTTCCAGACAGAACCACAGGCCAGTGTCCCTAGCTCCTTCCCAAGTGTGTCCCTCCCCTGGGGCTGTCGCATCTGCCCCACAGACATCATGCTGCGTGGCCCCAGTTGGAGGGAGGGCTGGAGGGAATGGAGGGAGGACTGGAAGGAGGAGAAGGGGCCGGACTGACCAGGCCTGGAGGCCAGGCAGTGAGGAAGGCGGCACCTCCCACCCAGGCCGGCCGGCTGCCTGCCTGCCTGCTCAGTCAGGCCGGCGCATGAAACCCGGACTCTGCAGGGAAATTTGCTGCACAATAAAGGAAGAAAGTCCTGCTTTGGGGACAATTAAAGCCATATTACTGTGGAATGACAGAGGATGCCCGGGGAATTCGCCAAACCCAAAGCAGCCAAAAGCACCAAGGCCAGCAACTGTGGGGCGTTCACATATGGGTCCCCCTGCTTTTACAAGGGGCCTGTCTGGTTCCCAAACCCCCTAATTTTAGGGCAAGAAAAAACATTTCTAAAAACTTTACCCAAGGGGAACTATTGCCATAAAACAGCCCCCACCCAGCCCAGGTTGTGCCTTAAATAGTTCTATTCTGGTAATAAAACCAGCTGAGTCCCTGGTGAAGATGCCTTGGCAGAGGACTGCGCCTCTCCATTTGCAGCCAGGAGAGGAGGGGAGGGGTCAGGATTCCTGCACAACCACTGTCTGTGAGCTGTGTGAGCTCAGCCTGGGGCCTCGACATCCTCATCTGCAAAATGGGATCACAGTGCTTTCCTCATCAGGTGTTTGTGAGAATACTGGGTGGAGTGTCTCCACCTTTTTGTTTGTTTTGCTTCTAATGGTTTCCTTTGGGGAGAGAAGGTAAAATTGAAAACCATGGGTGTGTAGAAAAGCAGATTTATTTGTAGTAGCTTTCCATGCAAGCCTTCCATGGCAGGGTTTGAACTTCTGGAGAGGAAGAGGGATAGGGAGACTGTTTGCCAAGTCACTAGGTGGACTACTTGAGCTTTAAGGTTTGGGAGACCTCTCAGGCAGACTCCATAGCCCCCTATTCTTTCTGGACACTGCAGAGTTCTAGCATAGGTGGTTCTGCCGGCTTCAGGCAGGAGAATCCAGTAACCTCCTACCTCCCATAATCTTCTGCTCATTAATTAGCAGAGCTGGAAGGACCCACCAGTCTTTGGACATGTCCAGGGGACACCCATCAGCCATGCCCTGGGTGGCTCAGCTGAGGAGTGAAGCAGCAGCCCACCTCTGATGGTTAGTGAGCTACGTGTTCGGCCAAGATGTTGGCACTCAAGACACTTTGGAGGAGGCGGGTGCGGGGACCAACTCATCAGGCACTCCCCCATTCATTCCCTGGAAGGGTTAGTTCCTTGCTTTATTCATGCCTAGAAGTTTTAGTATGACAGGGCTAGGGCTGGGGTGGCTTGTCGTGCCTGAAGCCAGGGAGGCATTCAAAGTACTTTCAGCCACTACTTCATGGCACCACCCTGTCACTGACATGCCAGCTGTATATAGCCATATTGCAGCAGTCCCACCAAAGTCACCTGGCCTACAGCATTGGAAACTCTGAAAGAGTGACCTTTTTTTTTTTTTTTTAAACTAAGCCACTGCTGTCCTTCTGTCTCAGCTGCCCTCTCCCTTTCACTGCCCTTTCAGATGTCCCAAAGCCCCTTGAGTAGTTGCTTAGTGGCAGGCATCATCTGTCCATGAGGAAGTGTTGGCAGTCATCCGCAGCCATTTTCCCTGACTGTAACTGATAACTTAGGATGTCATTCCAGAAGGGCCATTTGTTTTCCACAAACAAATCCCCTATACTTGCTCACAGGGTGGTTTCTCTGTTTGTCTTCTTCCAATGTGTATAGTCCCCACCCCAAAGACTTAGGGTCATTTTACTTGGATCCACAATCAACACCCATGGAAGCAGCAGTCAAGAAATCAAATGACACATTGCATTGGGTAAAGCTGCTGCAAAAGATCTGTTTAAAGTGTTAAAAAGCAAAGATGTCACCTTGAAGACTGAGGTGCACCTGACCCAAGCCATGGTGTTTTCAGTCGCCTCCATATGCATGAGAAAGCTGGACAGTGAATAAGGAAGACTGAAGAAGAGTTGACACCTTTGAATTATGGCGTTGGTGAAGAATGTTGAATATATCATGGACTGCCAGGAGAACAAACAAATCTGTTTTAGAAGAAATACAGCCTGATTGCTCCTTAGAAGCAAGGATAGCGAGACTACATCTCAAGTACTTTGGACATGTTATCAGGAGGGATCAGTCCCTGGAGAAGGACATCATGCTTGGTAAAGTAGAGGGTCAGCAAAAAAGAGGGAGACCCTTAACAAGACAGATTGACATAGTGGCTGCAGCAATGGGTTCAAGCATAACAACGGTTGTGAGGATGGCACAGGGCCAGGCAGTGTTTTGTTGCCTTGTACATAGAGTCGCTGTGAGTCAGAACTGGCGTGACGGCACCTAACAACAACCACAGAAAGTGGATGATTTTGCCAGGACATCCCTTTCACTAACTCATGTGTAAGAATGCTAACAAGGCCACTTGGAGCCTCAGCCTGGGACCTCTCTACCCAGGGGCAGAGCAGTGTGTCTGCTCTAAGGCTCTCGAGCTGGGAGGGGCCTCCTTCCCAGAGCTAGAACCCCCTGTTCTGTGGCCCTCTACTTGAACGTGCCCAGAGACAGCGAGAGCACTCTCTCCCCGGGCAGCCCATCCCGTTCTTGGTCAGCGTGACACCCGGGGAGTAAGCTGGAATCTGCTGTCTCCTGTCACCCCTGTTCCGTGGTAGGGCACCTATGCACTACAGTGATACGATTTTTGATTTAAGTCTTTCATTGTAATCTGTAAAAATGGCATGGAGGTGGTGTCTGACCTCTCATTTCACAAGGGGGAAGGAGAATCAAGATCAACAGCCCAGGGCTGATTCCTATGAGGTGGAGGTCAGACATGCCTCCCCTCTCTCCACCATCTTTACCAATTCTGGCACCAACTATCCCTCCCATGGCACTCTCCTTCTCTGCTGTGTTCGATAATTCATTGCAGTGGCCAGACAGAACTCACAGACAATGCTCGTGATTATGGGGTATATTAGGAACACTCAGGATACAGTTCTTCCATCAGGACAGCCTCTTTTCAGCTGTGCTCACAGGCACATTTCTCTCTGGCCTCTGCTCTGCTTAGGCAAGTGTTACAAAGCTCTTTTAGCCCCCGCCAATAAGTGCCCAGAGGCACCCTGCTCCACCAAGTAAGCCTTGGCCCAAAGGCACTCAGCTCTCTCACTTCGTCAGCCAGGAAGCCCACTGCAAGGTCTCCTGCTGGTCTCTCCTGCCAGTCTCTCTGCCGTCAGTTCTTGCCGTGTTCAGGGTTACAGCTTGCTCTCTGTCTCCTGGATCCAGGAACTTCTCGGCGGAGGGATCCCAGGTCTAAAGGATTCACTCTCTGCTCCTAGCTGTTCTTCCTTGGTGGTGGTGGGATCCTCTCTCTCTTGCCTCTGGGATGGCTCATTTCAAGCCCAGCAGGATGGCAAAACTGACC
Organism: Dugong dugon; assembly: GCA_030035585.1. Taxonomy (NCBI): domain Eukaryota; kingdom Metazoa; phylum Chordata; class Mammalia; order Sirenia; family Dugongidae; genus Dugong; species Dugong dugon. Next base: position 59,540,852 of record CM057470.1, read on the forward strand.
AGTCTCCTTGGTGGGCCACAGTTACCCTATTTGTGCAGTCCCACCCAATCACTTCGGTGGGAGTTACAAGACCATGATGAGAAAGGCCACACTAAAGTGATCCATCACACCACACAACCTAACAAACACTGGGTCTCACAAAAACTGGATTCCAAATTGCAGTTCTCCTAAGATCAGATTTTGATTTATTCCACCACAAAGCCTGTCCTGATGAAAAGTTCTTTTCTGGGTAAAGAATTTGGGCCACTCTGATCACCACTGCCTTCTTCCTCCTTGTTTCTCCCTAACCACAGTGTCGTTCCATGTGAGTCTCTTTGCATCTGAAATTGAGGCCTGCTAGGGAAGTAAGGGAGCATCTTGAGAGCATGGGCAGGGACCGAGAAGTGGTCTGTCTCCTCAGCATTGATGGTGGTGCCATGCCACAAGGAAAACACTCTTTGGGTCATCCAATATGGGCAGGGTCTTTTCCCTCTTCTCCCATCTCCATGTGGGCTCAGGCATGGGATTTCTGTTCTCATTTAGCAGATGGGGAGTCGCTGGGTTGCACAAATGGTTAACTGAAAGGTTGGAGGTTTGAGTCCACTCAGAGGTGCCTCAAAAGAAAGGCCTAATGATCTACTTCCAAAAAATCGGCCATTGAAAACCCTATGGATCACAGTTCTATTCTAACACACATGGGATCGCCATGAGTTGGAATTGACTGGATGGCAACTGATTGGTTAGCAGATGGCGAAAGGGAAGCAATTAGGAAATGGCAAGCTGGCATTGATCAGACAGAAACTGAATCACAACGCTTTGAGTTCAGAAAAGCCCGAACAGGCCTCTTCCCTCCTGACTTGCTGAATTGAGGGACCCTTTTATTTAACCTTGTCTGGGACTTGCGGTGTTGAGAAAATTAGAGTTGCTTTGATAAAAACCACCTTGTCAAATCACACATTGTATGCCTCCTTTGCCATGAGACCAGAAGAACTGGATGGTGCCCAGCTACCATTACTGAATGTTTTGATCAAAGACTCTATAGAAGAATTCTGATGAAAAGGGGGAAAATGCGGAACATAATTTAAAATAAAATTTTACATTCATAAAATCCAGACTTTCTGGAGCCAGGGAGGCTGGATGAACCCCCAAAACTATTGCCCTGAGATAATCTATGTCTTAGTCATCTAGTGCTGCTATAACAGAAATACCACAAGGGGATGGCTTTAACAAAGTGAAATTTATTTTCTCACAGTAAAGTAGGCTAGAAGTCCAAATTCAGGGTATCAGCTCCAGGGGAAGGCTTTCTCTCTCTGTTGGCTCTGGAGGAAGGTCCTTCTCATCAATCTTCCCCTGGACTAGGAGCTTCTCTGCGCAGGAGCCCCAGGTCCAAAGGACGTGCTCTGTTCCCGGTGCTTCTTTCTTGGTAGTATGAGCCCCCCCAACCCCGACTTGCTTCCTTTTCGTTTTATCTCTTCAGAGATAAAAGGTGGTGTAGGCCACACCCCAGGGAAACTCCTTTACATTTTATCAGGGATATGATAGTAAGGGTGTTACAATCCCACCATCCTCTTTAACATAAAATTACAATCACAAAATGGAGGACAACCACACAATACTGGAAATCATGGCCTAACTAAGTTGGCACATATTTTGGGGGGATATAATTAAATCCATGATAATCTTTAAACCCTAAACCAGAAATAGCCCCTGAAGTCTTCTTTAATAAAGAGTAGTTTAGCTTAAATAGTAAAGAATGTCTGTCTTAAGCAATGTGCTCTTTAAGAATTATCTATCTGGGATCAAATTTGAAAACAGCAACTCAAAAGATTAGATAGGCGACTTAGGGGGCAGTGAGTTTATGATAATGGGGGAGGAACAATTCAGAAAAGGAGGGTGAGAATGGTTGCACAACTTGAAGAATATAATCAGTGTCACTGAATTGTACATATAGAAGTTGTTCGATTGGCATATGTTCCGTGGTGTGTATTCTCAACAACAACAAAAATAAAATAAATTTCTAAAAAATCATACATTGTAGGCCAGGCACCTGTTTGATGGGGGTCTGGAAGGTGTTGGAGGTAGGGCTGCTGCCTGCATCATTTAATGCTGCTATAACAGCAGTACCACAACTGGATGGCTTCAACAAACACAAGTTTATTCTCTCACAGTCTAGTAGGCTAGATGTCTGAATTTAGGGGGTCAGCTCCAGGGGGAGGCTTTCTCTCTCTGTTGGTTCTGGAGGAAGGTCCTTGTCATCAATCTTCCTCTGGTCAAGGAGCTTCTCAGTGCAGGAACCTTGGGTCATAAGGACACGCTCTGCACCTGGCACTGCTTTGTGGGTGGTATGAGGTCCCCACATCTTTCTGCTCGCCTCTCTCTTTTATATCTCAAAAGAGATTGGCTCAAGACAAAATGTAATCTTGTAGATTGAGTCCTGCCTCATTAACATAACTGTCACTAATCCCATCTCATCAACATCATAGAGATAGGATTTACAACATATAGGAAAACCACATCAAATGACAGAATGGTGAACATTCACACAATACTGGGAATCATGGCCTAGCCAAATTGATACATGTATTTTTTGGGGGCACAATTCAATCCATGACATGCCGTGCAATCTTTGGGGCATTCTTATACTAAAAATTATTCACTGTTTACCTGAAATTCAAATTTCATGGGGCATCCTGTATTTTTACGTGCTAAATCTGGCAACCCTAGCTGGAATGTGAATTGGCGTTGGCCTGAAGAGGCTCCCCAGGACCTTGGTTTCTGCCTGTCACTGTCTGCCATCAGGAACCTCAGTCCATTAGCTTGATAACCCCATGTGCAGTATTGGATCCTGGGAGCAGTTTAGGCTGGAGCCCTGGTTTCTGGAACTTACAACCCAACTCAGATAGCGCTGATGGGCATAAAAGCCATCTGGCCTCTGACCCAGAGACACTTAAAGAGTTAAGTAAGCAGAGGGGGATACTGCCTGTGGTACAGTGGGGAATGAGGGGCATGGGGAAGGTGTCCCGGGAATTGCATGTTTCCCTGCCTGGCGTCAGGGGAACAGAATTAACTGCAGGTCCTTAGGCCTCCCTTGCCACTCGCCGGGCATGGACTCCACCCAGTGATGGGACCCTTTACAGATGGGAAATGACTCCAGGGAGCTGGAAGCCAGCCCTGGCCTGCTCGGCTGGCAAGGCAGCCCTCCTACGTCTGTTTGATAAACCACTGCCCATATGTGCGCCACCTATGGGGAGAAGAGGTTGGAAGGGGACCCCTCTGCTGCTAAGCAGGCATCTGGGCTGGGCGGACCAGTCACAAGGTTGAGATTTCAGGGCAGCACAGACTACCGGGTAGCTTTGCTCAAATACCCCTTACACTTGGAAAATTCTCCGCCTCCAGGAATGAATTCCAGCAGCTGGGGGGGTTACCCTGCTTCTTTCTGCCCAAGACCGACCCGTCCTCGCCACACTGGAGGTCACAGAGAGAGCACTGCATCGGGACCCACTGCTAATGAGCTCCAGGTCCTCGGCAAAGTCTCTTTGCCTCTTGGGGCCTCATTTTTTTCATCTTTTCTGTGATGAGAAGGTGAGCTAGGAAACCTTTGCAGATTGCACCAGCACTGAGATCCTGTTTTGTGCCCTCAGTGGACAACTTCCCCTTCCCCTAATTGGCTGATATATCTTGGGGCCTGGCTGGGGATGGTGTGGAGTGTTCACGGAGGGACCTGTTATAAGGAAGGAACGAGACCCTTGTATCCAAAACTCCATTTTGAAACCAGTACCCTTAAGGGCAAGACAGTTTGTTTGTTGTAGGCAGTGGGCAGGCATGGAATGTTCTAGAACATTGGAGTGACAAGCTGAGAAGAGTGTTTAGGGTGGGATTTGGGGTGGAGGGACGACTGGAGGTGAGGGAAGCCCAACGTTGGGTATGCCACGGAGTGGGCCAGGGCTGAAGTCCCTGAGGGAGGTGACAGGGCGCAGCCACCTGGTGCGGGGCTCTGGGAAGGGAACACAGAGGGAGGGTCTGAGGAAGACTGCAGACAAAGGATTGATGACTGCTCTGGGCTTACCAAAGCCTGCTCGGCATTTCCTCCACGGAGAGGGGCCTACCCGCCTGGCGAAAGAAGGATGTTTGTGCAGCAAAAGCCCTGAGTTATTCCTTAGCAGAGGGCCTGGGAGACGTTAGGAGGGGAGGATTTCAAAGCTGTAGGGGGAGATGCAACAGCCAAAAAAGGGCAGGGGAAAGAAAAGGCTAAGATGTTTACAGAGAAAAAAATGTCAGTGGAAAAAATGACAGGGCAAGAGGATTTCGGGGATGGCCCTACAGCCGGCCGGGAGGGGCCGTTACCTACCCCACACAGCAGGGGGAAGAGCGACAAGGCCACACTGTGCTTTTTGGAAGGCGTGGCCTCTGACCCTGCACCCCTGATCCTGCCTGGGGCCCTGATTGCAACCCTCTGAAATGCCCTCCCCTATCTGGTCTCCAGCAGACCGTTTGTGGAGACGACATTAATAGGGTCGGCCCCCCTGCCCAGTGCTAGTTCACATTTCTGCTGGAAGAAGAGGACAAGACCCACCAGAATCCAGACTTATCCCTCCTGCAACCCCTTCTCCAGAAGCCTGGGGGGGTCTGGCTAGGTGGGGGCCCACACCCCTAATAGCGCTTTCGTCTGACATCTTGACAAAGGGGCCCGGACCTTTCCCAAGCCCCACAGGTGTGAAGAACTTGTTACTGTAGTGTTTGTTCAGCCCCATGAGTGGCCTGAAGGACTGTTGACAGAGGGCCCCTTTGTGTTCAGACTTGGCTGAAGCTCTCTAAGCCCTCCACAAACACAGGCCACTTATCTCCAGGGACTTTATCAGCAACCATCTAAAGCCTGTCTTTGGCAAACAGGGGAACTCCAGCTTCCCCGGCTGATGCAGGGACTGGAGTCTGAAAGCGTTTCCCGGTTTTTCATTTTCCCTGCCGCCTCGGTCCACACCTTGTCGATTTTGTTTCCGATAGCGGAGATAAAGCACAGGTCGGGGGGTCAGAGACTTTGTTTTGCAAGTTGGAGCTTTTAAAGAAATGTGTGGTTCTGCACATCTTCTGTCTGCCAAGAGGAGGCGCTGTCCAAGAGCGATTTAGAGGCAGATGGGCATCTCTCTAGAGCCCTGGTGGCGCAGTGGTTAAGAGCTCAGCTGCTAACCTGAAGGTCGGCAGTTCGAATCCACCAGCCGCTCCTTGGAAATCCTATGGGGGTAGTTCTACTCTGTCCTACAGAGTTGCTATGAGTTGGAATTTACTTGATGGCAACGGGTTTGGTTTTGGTTTGGGCGTGTCTGTAAGAACTTGGCTTCAGGGGGCTCCCAGCGGAACAGGAAAGCTTCCCGTTGCCAGCTGTTGTGAGAATCCTCTCACCAAGCCCTTCACCTACCCAAAAGCAGACTATGTTTTCTTCCTCAACTACAGATGAATGGATAAACAAAATGTGGTACATAACAGACAATGGAATACTACTTAGCCCTAAAGAGAAATGGAGTTCTGATACGTGCAATGACATGGATGAACCTTGAAAACTTTATGCTGAGTGAAGTCAGTCAGTCATAGAAAAACAAATACTGTGTGATCCCATTTACAAGAAATATCTAGAACAAACAAGTGCAGAGACCAAAGTTTTTTAGGGGTCACCAGGGGTGGGCAGGAGGGAGAAAGGAAGACACAGCCCTTGGGGGACACTGAGCTTCTGTTAAGGGTGATAGAAAAGATTGGGAACAGAGCAACATGATGAACATAATTAATGTCACTGAACTGTGCATGTGAAGATTGTCGAAATGACAAATATTTTGTTACATATGTATTTATCACAATAAGAAAAGAAAGGAAAGAACGAAGGGAGGGAGGATGGGTTCCCTCTACTCAGTGCCCTGGAGAGGTAGTATCTTTGCCACACCCTGTCTCCCCAGGACACAGGCGGGCACCAGTCCTGTTGACTACGCCCCTCCTGATGCTGTTACCCTGCTACAGGCCTGTTACCTCCTGCCTGGAGCCTGGGGGAGCCTGCAGGACTCCTCCTGGGGCTGTAGGATCATCCTGTCCCATGTGTGATCAGCCCCGCAGGCTGGAGGTGGTCTTACCGCTCTTCCCCCAGCCCTGTCACTGCCACACGCAGTTCCACCCCTGTGACTTGTCCACAGATCATTACCTTAACCTGGAACACCCCTGTACACCCTTCCTGAATGCCCAGGACCCTCCTGGAGGCTTCCTTGCTGATGGGAACCTGTCCTTTTACTCCTAAGAGTTTGGGCATTGTGCAGTTACTGAATCTTTGGGGCTGGAGAAGAATGGAGAGAGCATCAGGGCCAAATGTCCTCTTTTTTTTTTTTTTTTAATTATAAAATCTACATAACAAGATGTTTGCCATTTCAACCATTTTTACGTGTACAATTCAGCGATATCGGGAATCCCTGGGTGGGGCAAATGGTTAACGTGCTAGACTGCTAACTGAAAGGTTGGAGGTTCGAGTCCACCCAGAGATGCCTCAGAAGAAAGGCCTGGTGATCTACTTCTGAAAAATCAGTCACTGAAAACCCAATGGGCACAGTTCTACTCTGACACTCATAAGGTTGCCATGAGTTGGAATTGGCTCTACAGCAGCTGGTCTGGTTTCAGTGGCATTCATTATTTTCACCATGTTGTGTACCCATCACCACCAAGCGTCCTCATTTTTTACATGAGAAAACGGAGGCTCAGAAAGGCCAAGCGAGTCTCTTTTGGCCTTGGTGCCATCTTGTTAGAATCTTCCGAACCATGAGAGCCAAGTGGAGGAAGAAACGAATGCGCAGGCTGAAGCTCAGAAGAAGAAAGATGAAGCAGGGGTCCAAGTGAACGCTAGCGTGTGTACCCACGGAAGCCACAGCAGCAAGAATATGGAATGCCGGAGGCCGGGGACACTGGTACAAGTGGTTGACTGCGTGCTACTGTCTGGAACTTGTCTCAGGGGATTTAGAATTTCCATTGCCATTCGATCGCCGTGTACACCTCCGAGAGGCCCACCTTGCTCATACCAATCAGTCCCTTTTGATCTTTTGCCCTGGACCTATGACAGTCTGGACAAGTTCTGTTTTCAGTTGTGGCTGCGTGTAACGCGCACAGTAAATCATCTCTTCTGCTGTCTTAGCCGAAAAAAAAAAAAGAAGGCCAAGTGAGTTTCCCCAGGTCACACACCTGAGTGAGTAGAGCAGCAAGGTCGGGACTGGAGCCCAGGTCTCCCAAATCAGACACAGCTCTCTTTCATCTCTTCCTAGCTGCCTCGTGGTGTTGCATCAGCTGTGCGGTGTTCTATTTCACGTAATAATAATGACACACCCCGCCTCTCTGTGCTGTGAGCTCTTAGGGCCTTATCTTTAAACGTCTCTTCTCCTGTACCTTGTCTACGCCAGTGGTTCTCAAAATGTGGCCCTCAGATGGGCAGCTTCAGCATCACCTGGGAAAAAGTTAGAAATGCAGATTCTTGGGCCCACCTAAGACCTTGTGGTGGTTGTTGTGAGTTGCTGTTGAGTCAGCTTCAAATCACGGTGACCTTATGTACAACAGAACGAAACGTTGTGCCATCCTGTGTCATCTTCATTCATGACCGTTGGTATGCGTGAGTTCCTTGTTGCGACTGTGGTGTGATTCCATCTCATAGAGGTTTCCCTCATTTCCGCTGACCCTCTATTTTACAAACCACGATGTCCTTTTCTAGCGATTAGTCTTTCCTGATGATGTGTCCAAAATAAGCGAGCCAGTCTCACCATCCTCATTTTTAAGGAACATGCTGGTTGTATTTATTCTAAGACTGATTTGTTCGTTCTTTTGGCAGTCCATGGGTATAGTCAATATTTTTCACCAGCCCCACAGTTAGGATGCACCATTCTTCTTCTGCCTTCCTTTTTCATTGTCTAGCTGTCACATGCATCTGAGGTGACTGAAGAGACCGTGGCTTGGGTCAGGCGCACACCTAAGACCTCCTGAGTCAGAAAGTCTGGGGGCGAGGCTCAGCAATCTGTGTTTTAACAGGCCCTCCAGTTGACTCTGCACCCTGAGTTTGAGAATTGTTGCACGTTGGGGACTTGGGAGGGTCCAGTGGCTGCTTGGATTGAAAAGTGCAGCTTGAGAGAAGGAAGAGGGGCACAGTCTCTGGAGAGAGCGAAGAGCAGATGTGTTAGTCTTACAGCAACTGTGCTTCCTGGCTCCTGGCTCCTGTGCCAGGCCCGTTAGTATCTGAAGAATGAAGAAACCAACGTGACTTGTGCACGAGCGGGTCCTGTTGGAGTGTCACTGGTGGCCCGCATCCCATGTCTTGAGGTGCCACATCTCCCCTCACGTATCCTCTGGGACCCCGCCAAGAGTCCCACTGAATGTCCTCACCTCCCTTGGGCTCTGTTGTGCCCAGTGTGGGCTAGCTTCCTGCCATCGACTCTTCTCTCCAGACTACTGAGCTGTGCAGCTCTCCCGGCCATGTCCCGGCGATGCTTCTCAACAGTTACCTATTGAAGTTGAGATAGTGCATCCCTCCAAAGAATTGCAAGCCATCCAGCCTTGGTGGGACCCAAACTATTTCTGTATGATTCTTCTAGTGCCTTTTGGTGCTGCTCATCCTGGCTGATCACCCCTTCTTTGTATCTGGTGGGTTGACATCTCTGCTGACAAGCCTCAAGCCCTGTGTTTGGGGCATTGTGGTGGACCTTGGAGTGAGGTGACTTGAATTGTGCACAGGTACCTCCAAGGACTCTCGAGGACAGGGGCCACGTCTGTCTTGCTTGTGCCTCATCTGTGCCTGGAAGATAGCAGAATCCCAGCAAATATTTGTTGAATTAATCAGTAAATCCACCAGCTACCAGATTTGCCAATAATGAAGCAAAATCTACGGGATGAGTTTTTATTGTTTTGTAAATTTATCTACATTTATGGTCATTTCTTTCATGTCCAGCTCACCATTACTAAAGGCATGTTGTTGTTAGTTACTGTCAAGTTGGTTCTGACTCATGGTGACCCCATGTACAACAGAATGAAGCACTGCCCAGTCCTGCACCATCCTTACAATTGTTGGTATGCTAGCGTCCACTCCTGTGGCCACTGTGTATTGTGAGTGCCTTCCAACCTGCGGGGCTCATCTTTCAGCACTGTATTGGACAATTTTCTTTTGGGACCCTAGGGTTTTCATTGGCTAATTTTCTAAAGAAGATCACCAGGCCTTTCTTCCTAGTCTGTCTTAGTCTGGAAGCTCCACTGAAGCCTGTCCACTATGGGTGACCTTGCTGGTATTTGAATAGCAATGGCACAGCTTCTAGCATCTTAGTGACATGCCAGCCACCAGTAACAGATAAGTGGGATGAAATGGCCAATGAAGCTCACCTGTAGATACGGGAGGGTCCAAGTCCCAGAAATGCTTAATCCAGACCAGGCTTGGCCCCTTTCCTGAAAGGAGGACTTTGAAAGCCCAGATCAGAGAGTTACCAGCTCTACTGTGTCAAGTGCTGGCAGGAGCCAGGGGCTGGGGAGCTGGCCTGCTCAGCCTGCTCATTTCAGGAGATGCTCAAAACTAGACTCAGATGGAGTACTGGCTGGCGCAAACGGTTAAGCGCTAGACTACTAACCAATAGTTTGGCAGTTCAAACCCACCCAGGGGTACCTTGGAAGACAGGCCTGGTGATCTGCTTCCGAAAGGTCACAGCCTTAAAAACCCTATGGAAAAGGGAACAACCGAAACAGAAATTCTGAGAATGCTCACGCATTGTGAAGAAGGTGACCAATGTCACTGAACAATTTGTGTAGAAGTTGTTGAATGGGAACCTAAACTGCTGTGTAAACCTTCACCAAAAAGCACAATAAAATATTATTTACAAAAAAGAAAAAACCCTATGGAGCTGTTCTACTCTGCACACATGGGGTCACCATGAGTCAGAATCGACTTGCTGGCAGCTAACACCAACAGCACCAACAAAGGGTGGCTGCAGAGTCTGCACTTGAAGACCACCATCTTAGGGAGCAGCAACAAATAAACAGAAAAAAACCAAACCAGTTGCTGTCTAGTGGACTCCAACTCATGGCGACCCTATGTGTGTCGGAGTAGAACTGGGCTCTGTAGGGTTTTCAATGACTGATTTTTTAGAAATAGATCACCAGGCCTTTCTGCCAAGGCACCTCTGGGTAGACACGAACCTGCCACCTTTCAGTTAACAGCTGATCGAGTTAACCATTTGCACCACTTGGGAACTCCCAGGCAGCAGCAAAAGGGTATAAAAATTTGAATATCCTTGGGGGAGGGGCTGTCACAATCTCTCTAACCCAGAGTTTCCCAGCCTCAGCACTTTTGACATTTTGGACTGGATAACTCTGTGGTGAGGGCCTGTCCTGTGCATTGTAGGATGTTTAGCAGCATCCCTGGCCTCTGCCCACTAGAAGCCCTTAGCACACCTCCCAGCTTGACAACCAAGAATATCTCCAGACATTGCCAGATATCCACTGGGATGATTTTGCCCCTAGTTGAGGATCATGGTTCCAGTCTGTCTTTGGGGAAGTTGTAAGAGCACTTTGTGCGTGTCATTGTTGTTAGGTGCCGTCGAGTTGATTCCAACTCATAGCGACCTTATGTACAATAAAACAGAACACTGCGTAGTCCTGCGCTATTCTCACAGTCAACGCTATGCTTGAGCCCATTGTTGCAACCACTGTGTCGTTGAGGGTCTTTCTCTTTTCGCTGACCCCCTACTCTACCAAGCATAATGTCCTTCTCCAGTCCCTGGACCAGTCCCTCCTGATAACATGTCCAAAGTATGTGAGATGCAGTCTCGCCATCCTTGCCTCTAAGGAGTGTTTTGGCTGTACTTCTTCCAAGACGGATTTGTTAGTTCTTCTGGCAGTCCATGGTATACTCAGTATTCTTCGCCAACACCATAAATCAAAGGCATCCGTTTTCCTTTGGTCTTCTTTATTCATTGCCCAGCTTTCACATGCTTATGAGGCAATTGAAAACACCATGGCTTGGGTCAGGCACACCTTAGTCCTCAAAGTGACATCTTTGCTTTTGAACACTTTAAAGAGATCTTTTGCAGCAGGTTTGCCCAATGCAATGCGTTGTTTGATTTCTTGACTGCTGACTTCCATGGGGGTTAGTGGTTTAATGCTACGGCTGCTAACCAAAAGGTCGGCAGTTCGAATTCACCAGGCGCTCCTTGGAAACTCTATCAGGTAGTTCTACTCTGTCCCTATAGGGTTGCTATGAGTCTGAATTGACTCAACAGCAATGGGTTTTTTTGTTTACATCCATGGGTGTTGATTGTGGATCCAAGTAAAATGAAATCCTTGACAACTTTAATTTTTTCTCTGTTTATCATGATGTTGCTTATTGATCCAGTTGTGAAGATTTTTGTTTTCTTTCTGTTGAGGTATAATCCACACTGAAGGCTGTAGTCTTTGATCTTCATCAGTAAGTGCTTCAAGTCCTCTTCACTTTCGGCAAGAAAGGTTGTCTCATCTGCATATTGCAGGTTGTTAATGAGTCTTCCTCCAATCCTGATGCTGAGTTATTTGTGCATGTTGAGTAGGTATTGTGCTCTTTACCCAGTAGCCACAGATGTAACGAGCAAAGGACCTGGTGAGGGAAGCAGCAGGCCCTTCACCCAACCCTACAAGTGCCCAGTGTGCCCCAGCCTGCCCTGCGACCCGGACCTGGCAGTAGTGCTGTGAATCAAGGCAGGCCTGAGAGCTGTGCTGGACCAGGCACCCAGGCAGCCTGGCTGGGCTGATTTCCTGCATACCGAGCCCCAGCCTGTGGATGGTGCATCGAGGGCCAGTTATTTTGGATAGTTCAGCTGCAGTGGTTAAAGCACTTGGCTGATAACCAAAAGTTGATGGTTCGAACCCACCAGCCGCTCCATGGGAGAAAGATGTTGCAGTTGGCTTCCATAAAGATTACAGGCTAGGGAACCCTAGGGGCAGTTCTGCTCTGTCCTTTGGGGTTCCTATGAGTTAAAGTCAACTCAGTTACAGTGGGTTTGGTTTGGTTTTGGTTAAGCTGCAGACATTTAAGTCCCAAATTCCCTGTTATGGTACAGAAATGATATGGGCCCCCTTCTCGAGGCCCTGCCCTGGAAGGGAGGGAAGAATGGTGGGCATGGCCCTGTGTGCTGGAGGACAGGAGGGGTCCTCCGGCCTCCATGTTCCACCCAGAGCACCCCTGACCACGTGAAGTGTGGCTGGGGGAGCCAGGGCCGCAGCCCCAGAGACAAGGCCCGGATATGGCTCACCAGTGCCTTCCTGGTGTTTCCGGGGCCTGGGATAGCCGTGGCTGATTGGGGCTTAGTTCATCGAGATCTTTTGGGAGAAGGCCAGCACCTGTGCTGGATAAGCTCGTCAAACTGGTCAATTCAGACTCAGTCCCTACTGTGTGCAAGGCTCCACTCAGCGTCCAAGGAGGAGCCCGGAACACCTTAGATGTGGGTTGTATACCAAAGCATTGCAGTCTCCTTGAGCAGACAGAAGGTGAATGGTTGAGTTAAAACAGCAAGGCAAGTTTAATGTCACTCAAAATAATAGTAAAAGAAATATCACAAATATCCTAAGGCCTTGCCTTGCCAGAGTGTGGTTCAGTCAGTCAATATTTCTGTCTTGCCCATCTGTCCTTCCTATCTATCTACCTATGTAACCCTCCTTCCTCCCCCCAATCCATCCATCCATCTACCCATCCACCCACCTACCCACCTATCCAGCCAGCCACCTACCTACCCATTCAGGCTATCTGCCCATCTGCCCACCTACCCACCCAGCCAGCCAGCCACCTACCCACCTGTTCGGGCTACCCACCCATCCACCCACCTGCCCACCCATTCAGACTACCCACCCATCCACTCACCTGCCCACCCATCCACTCACCTGTCTTTCTGTCTAATCTTCTCTCCTACTGACACCCTCTCACCTGGTCTTGTGCTCTCTCCGTATCTCATGTGCAGGCCTTCAAGCTGAACCAGGTTTGGCCAGTTCAAACCCCTACTAAGAATTTGCATTTCTAACAAGTTCCCTGCTGAGAATTTGCATTTCCACCCCAGATGTACTGAATCAAAAAAAAAACAAAACAAAACTACAGTTTAACAAGATTCCCAGGTGATTCTTATGTATAACTTCCTGGGAACTTGTTCATTTGAAGCCCTACTCATTTGTACAACAAAAATTTACTGAGGCTGCTCTGGGTTGGGTGCCCAGGACATAAGGACAAACACAGTCCTTCTCCTCAAGGAACCAACCCAGTTGATGAGGGTACTTGTCCCACTTTATCTAGGAGCTTGCTAATGTTAGATGGATCCCCTAGAGAGTTGAGAGTGTGCCTCCCTCTCTATATCCCCCAAAGTATGTGGCACAGTGCCTGGCACCTAGCTCACGCCAGACACCAGTTGCTGTCAAGTCAGTTCTGACTCATGGTGTCTCCATGTGTGTCACAGTAGAACTGTGCTCCATAGGGTTTTCACTGGCTGAGTTTTTGGAAAAAAATTGCCAGACCTTTCTTCAGAGGCATCTCTGGGTGGACTTGAACCTCAACCTTTGAGTTACCAGCCAAGCATGTTAACCATTTGTGTCACCCAGGGAGGCAAATGTGTGTTGAATCGAACTGACCTGGGGGTGGCATATGGTTGGGCAGTTTCAGGTTGGTGGGGGAGATTCAGAAAAGGATCAATGGGAGCTCAGAATTGATGATGTGCATATGTTAGAATAGGACATAGGGGCCCTTTTAATGGGTCCCTCTCCCCGTCTGGTTTCTGGGTAGGAAGCTTCTCCTTCTGCCTCCCTGATCCTTGTTATGCCCCTGGGTCGGGAGTTCATCCTCACTGATTCCCACATGATTGCTGAGGGAGGGAGACCAGCTCTCCCCGGGTGGCTGGGGGACCCTAGGATCAGATGCAGAAACCAAGTGTGGCGCCCTGTCCCGGCCCCACTCTGGTCCCTCAGCGTTGGGTCTGCCCTCCCCCTAGCTCCCTGGCCCCTGGGCTGCTCCGCCTGCTAAGCCAGGCCCAGGCGGTGGCTGCTGAGCAAGATTAGCCACCTGACCTCTCTGTTCTCACAGAGCTGCCCTTCCCTTCCCTGCTTGAAATCCGATAATGAAACTAATACCCAATATTTTTGCCTCAGAGAGAAGCAGGAGATAAACAGGGAGGCCTGAGGGATTAAGGTGTCTATGCGAGGAAGGGGCTGGGGACAAGCCGGGAGTTGGGTGACACCTCCGTGTGCAGCTGACGGGTCCAGATGTGAGCTGCTTTGCCGGATGCATTTTTCCATTTGTGTTGAGAAAAGAAAACAAGCCGTAAAATACTTTGCAGAAGCCTGAGCACAGGCAATTGCCACTTGATGTCCCCCTGACAGCTTCAAGAAGGAAGGGAGGTGGGAGGGCAGCGCCGGCTTTTATGTTCGGCCTCTGCGCTTCCTCTGTGTGACCGGTTGTTTGGGAAGAGCCCTTTGTTGATGTAAGGTACCTACGCAAGGGAGACCCCAGCACTAGCTTCCCCTTGGGTGGGTGGCAAAGGGGGCTCAGAGACTGGGCCCGGCACACTGGAGGATGCAGGACAGCTGGGGTCGTCTTGACAGAGGGGGCACGGGTAGCGTCTCCCTCCAACAAGGACCAGAAGATGCTACTCCTGAGGTTGCCCTCTGTACGGGGAAGGCCTGAGGAAGTGAGACTGGGTGATCCTTCCAGATCCCTGTCCCCATACCCATGTGCCAGGCACTCTGACTCTTGTGCTTTTAGGAAAGATCCAGATTCTGGCTGTAGTTCAGGCCTAGCTGTGACTTCTGGTTATATGGGTCCTTTCCAATGGGGCAAGGGACCAGGAGCAGAAGACCTGGGCTCCTCGTGTCCTGGCACCACCACCCCCACCTCCCCGCCCCCAATTATTGTCTCTGTGGTCCTGGGCTGGGCTGGTCATTTAACCTCTCCAAGTACCCCCACCACCACACACACACCATCAGCCTTATCTGGGTGAGTTCAAAGAGACAATGGATGTGGGAGAGCAGGACAGTCCTCTGTGCCAGAGGGCAGGAAGTATCTTTCTTTGTAACTGCCTGAACTCAGCTCCAAGGGCTGGAGGTGCTGAGGGGCCCTTGGTGAAGCTCTTGGGAGTCATTCTTTGGCCTAATTTGGCTTCCAGCTGCTTCCAGACCTCAGGGCGTGAGCTGAGTCTTCTCCTGTCTTCTCTCATGTATCCCGCATGGTGCCTCCTCCAATACCGCATCCATTCCTACTGGTGACATGACCAACAAGTGAGAAATCTGGATGGTGACTCTTGGAAGAGCATTTAAAGAAGCTTACCGTAATGTCAGAGAGAAAAATTAAAGAGGCTAATGGTTTATTAAGTCACAAATAAAAATAATAAATGAGTAAGAAACTGATAAAAAATATTTGTAGCTTGTATGGTAGAAAAGACAAATGGTTTTTATCCACTGTATGTAAGAGCACTAAACATCGTGAAAAACCACCTTATTTGAAAATTGGGCAAATGGCATGAACAGGCAATGCACGGAAAGGGAACTACAAATAGAAAAATAAGCACATGGAGAAATGGCCAACCTCACTCAAAGACAGGCAAATTAAAATCATGTGTATTTTCTTTTTTCCTTTGACAAACTGGCAAAGACCAAAAAAAAAAAAAAAAAAAAAAAAAGAATGCCAATACCAAATGCATATTGTTACTCTTTTTTTTCAAGGGTGGGGTGACATAGGAGCTGTGATGTCCTGCTGGTGGGAGTGTAAACTAATAGAGTCTTTCGTGAGGACACTTTGGCATTTGGATCCAAAGGTAAAAACCTGTAGGTCCAAACACTAACCCAGCAGTTTGCTTTTGAGAAATTTACTGTGTGGCAGTAACCAGAGCAGAGCACAGGTGTGTGTGGTCAGAGGTGATCACCGATAGTAAAAACCTGAACACGACCTCGCTGCCCAACCCTGTTGTCCTTAGCTGCCATCAAGTTGGCTCCCAACTCATGACAATGTCGCGCACAATGGGATCTGACTGTTGTGACCTCTACAGGGTTTTTATTGGCTGACTGTTGGAAGTAAATTGTTAGGCCTTTCTTCCTAGTCTGCCTTAGTCTGGAAGCTCTGCCACTGTTCAGCATCATAGCAACACACAAACCTCCACTGGCATATGGGTGGTGGCTGCGCATGAGGTACATTGGCCAGGAACCAAACCCGGATCTCCCACATTGAAGGGGAGAATTCTACCACTGAACTACCACTGCGCCCCTCCCCAAGCCCTATTTTTAAATGCATCCAGCGGATTCCCAGGAGCCCACTATGTATATCCACACAGTGGAGTGCTAGAAACCTGTCAGAATCAGAAGAGTGTTATCTGGCATTGACAAATGTTCATCATGATGAAAAGGCAGCCTACAAAACCAGATGTACAATTATGATCCATTTTAGTAGGAAAGAGTTAAATAGCTTCACAGAAGGACCAAGGTTAATCTAGGGCTAAAGGGAAAGACCCCAGGGTCAGCAGTGATTGGTGGAAATATGATACTTTTTTTTTTTTAAATGCTTTTGTTTTTCAAGTTTATGGCATTAAACATGTATTTCTTTATAACTTAAATAAAATGTGACTTTAGAAACAAACTTAATATAAAAGCAGGGACAACCGTGGTGTAGAGTGAGCAGGGTCAGGGCAGACCAAAGTTGGACTTACCTGGAGTTTGAGGTCCAAGGAAGATGGGCAGGTAACCAGACAGGTAGGTGGCCAGATACAGGTAGAGGTGAACAGCCAGGGTGAGTCACAGAAACTGAGCAATGACAAAAAAGCTCTAGAAGCATCACACAGGTGTGAGAAGCCTGCGCAGGGGCCATGCTGGGTGCCTGGGGAACCCATGGCCGAGGGAACCAACTGAGGCTAGTGAGGCAGAGGTGGAGCTGGGAAGTGACACTGAAACCAAGATTGGAGGATGAGAAGGATGAGTCCAGGTGAAGAGGAGAAGGGTGTCCCAGGAGGAAGGAACAGCATGTGCAAAGCTACAGAGGGGCGGGTGAGGAGTCCTTACACACTGCACGTTATAGAACATAAAAAGGTTTGGTACAACTTCTGTTAAGGGTGATGGAAACGTTTGGAAACAGATAAGGGTGATGGTTGCACAGGATGATCAACACAACTACTGTCACTGAATTGTACATGTGAAGAAGGTGAGATGGCAAATGTTTTGTTCCATATGTATTTGTCGTTGTTGTTAGTTGCTGTTGAGTTGATTCTGATTCATGGTGACCCCATGCATGCAGAGTAGAACTGTGCTCCATAGGGTTTCCAAGACTGTGACCCTTCAGAAGCAGATTGCCAGGCTTTTATTCTGAGGTGTCTCTGGGTGGACTCAAACATCCAGCCTTTTGGTTATCAGCCAAGCATGTTAACCTTTTACACCACCCAGGGACTCCAGCAGGGAGGGAGACCATTGGAAACCAGAAGAGGGTGGTGTTGAGAAGTACAGAGACTCAGAGACCAGGTGTTGGATAGACCATCCACATGGTGGGAAAATCGTCCGAGTTGGTGTGGAAGGGAAGAAGGAACTGCGGCCCCAGAGGCCTCAGTGGGTGAGCAGGAGAAAGAAGTGGGGAGTGTATGTGAGGGTAGAGGTGAATGCCTGTATATCAGCTTCCTACGCTGCTGTAACAAAGTACCACAAAGCGGGTGGCCCTAAACAACAGAAATTTATTGTCTCACACTTCTGAAGGTCAGGAATCCAAATTCAAGATGTCAGCAGGGCCATGCTACCTCTGAAGGCTCTAGGGGATCCTTTCTCGTCTCTCTCAGCTTCTGGTAGCCCAGATGCTCCTTGGCGTGTAGATAGATGCCTCTTCACATGGCTGTCCTTCCTCTCTGTGTATCAGTCTATGTGTCTGTCGTCCTCTTTGGGTTAGGACTTACCTTCCTCCAGTATGGAGCCCTGGTGGCACAGTGGTTAAGAGCTCGGCTTTTAACCAAAAGGTGGGCAGTTCAAATCCACCAGCTGCTCCTTAGAAACCCTGTGGAGTAGTTCTACCCTGTCTCATAGGGTCACTATGAGTCGGAATCGCCTCGACGGCAATGGGTTTTTCTCTGGTATGACCTCATTAACTTAACTGATAACATCTTCAAAAACCTTCCTTCCAAACAAGGTCTCCTTCACAGGTACCAGGGGTTAGGGCTTCAGCGTATTTTTGAGGAGGACACGATTCAGTCCGTAGCACCTTGGAGGTAGTATTTGGGTGCCAGCTTCACCTCTCATCTCTGAGGTGTGTGTTGCGGGGTGGGGAGGTTTGGGGACTAGTGGGGTTGAGGTCAATGAAGAGTTTTCATTTGAGAGGGAAGCTGGAGGTTCGGGTATGGTTCGGGTACTGCTGGTTGTCCGATAAAATGCGTATTGATGCCAATAGCGGAGCCAAGTGGAAAGCTTCCAAAGCAACCGACTGCCTCACAGGGGGCGGCGGTGGAGTGGCGGGGAGACAATCTCTTGTCCCCCGTGGGTACCTGCCTGCCCAGCGTCTCTGTCCCACCTCCACTGATGGCCTCTCCGTCTCTCCTCCTGCAGCCTGTAACTGCAACCTCCACGCCCGGCGCTGTCGCTTCAACATGGAGCTCTACAAACTCTCGGGGCGTAAGAGCGGGGGCGTCTGCCTCAACTGCCGCCACAATACGGCAGGCCGCCACTGTCACTACTGCAAGGAGGGTTACTACCGAGACATGGGCAAGCCCATCACCCACCGGAAGGCCTGCAAAGGTAGGCGGTGCTCGGGGCGGGCCATGGGGCTGGGCACCGCCCCCCAACCCCGGGCTCTTGGGAACCCCAGTCCTCCCTCCCTTTCCTCTCTCCTCCTCCGTTTCTATTTCTTTCTTCTAGTCCTCATATAGATCAACATAGCAATTACACACACACACACACAGCCTCCCTGGTATTTGGAGGTGCAAGCAAAAACAAAGGGGCGATGGAGAAATAGCTCAAAGGAGAAGGTGTGATACCTGCGAAGGTGCAGGTCTCTTGGGGCCCCTCTGACACCTCCCCTCCCCCTCCCGAGCTTCTCATCCGCACAGGTGTGCCGCATACCAGAGGGCCCGGAGTCATGTTCACCAGGCTTAGTGTCCGGACAAAGGACTCTCTTTTACCAAACCCACGCAGTCTTACTTCTTTGGATGTGTGCGCCCCCCGCCCTGCCCCCCGAAACACACACAGACACACACAGTCGCAGCGAGGTCGGTGGCTTCAAGGGGCAGGGTGGCAGGAGGAACATTTAATCCATCTGCAAATAGGTTTACTTCTCAGGGCAAAAAATTAAAAGGAGATGGGAGACTATTTTCGTTCACTGAAGCAAGCACTCGTGTTTTAACTTTCCGCTGTTTGTTTTTTTGCCACCAACAAAAATGAAGCAATGGTCAGATGACTCAGAGGAGCTGACGGAATGCCAGGGATTTTGGTGATGTTGGGGGGTGAGAATGTGCTCAACTACTAACTTAAGGTTGACGGTTCACACCCACCCAGCAGTGCCATAGAAGAAAGTCCTGGTGATCTGCTTCCATAAAGATTACAGCCAAGAAAATCCTATGGAACAGTTCTGCTCTGTAACACATGGGGTCGCCATGAGCTGGAATCAACTCAATAGCAGTGGGTTTTGGGAGGGTGCGAGAAGTGGGGCCTGGAATTCCCTCATCAGCTTTTGGGAATTCCAGGAACCAGGGCTCTCCTGGTCCAAAATGTGCTGAGGGCTAGGGCTTGCTGTGAGCAGGGTGTCCCAAGATGGTATTTATCTCAGAGAGGTCTTAGGCCACAGTCAGCATGGATGGGGGAAGAAGGGGTCCTGACCTGCACTCATGTGCACCCTGACACAGGAGGGACTCATGCTGTTGCAGAATTAGGCCCAGGTGTTGAGTGGCAGAATTCTTGCCTTGCATGTGGGAGACCAGGTTTGATTCCTGGCCAAGGTACCTCATGCGCAGCCACCACCTATCTGTCATTGGGAGCTTGTGTGTTGCTATGATGCTGAACCGGTTTCACCAGAGCTTCCAGACTAAGACTAGGAAGAAAGGTCTGGTGATCTACTTCTGAAAATTAGCCAGTGAAAACCCTGTAGATCACAACAGAGTATCGTCCGATATAGTGCTGGAAGATGGGCCGCCTAGGGTGGAAGGCACTGCACAGTGGCTGCAACAATGGACTCAAACATGCCAACAATCATGAACATGGTGCAGGACCAGGCAACATTTTGTTTTGTTATGCATGGGGTCGCCATGAGTCAAGGGCCAGCTCGATCACAGCCAGTAACAACAACAACAGCAATGAGCTGCAGCAGAAAAACTTATCTGTGGCCACTGCTGAGCCTTTGGATAAAGCAAAGCATCATCTTCTTAACAGGAAATCCACCGGAGTAACGACACTTGTGTGCAGAACCGACTACATATTTTGTGGGGCCCGGTGCAGAAATTATTAAAATTTTCAAGATAGCGACAGCAGAGCTTAAACTGAGTGTGTGCCTTTCTGAGCGTGGGGCCCATGCTACTGCTTAGGCCGCCCACCCAAGTAGCTGCCCTGCGCGTGTGGGACACTTTTCCCAATAAGACCAGGTTCCCTGTCTGTCTCCTCCAGGAGAAATCCTTTCAATTCAAAATGAACAGAGATGAGAAGGGTGGCTCCCAGGAGGCTAGAAAGCTCCCCTTCCAGCTCTGTGGTCTTGAGGCTGCCTCTGCTGGTTGCCAGAAGAAATGTGAGCATCAAGGTAGCCAGCCACTTCCAGGTAAAGAACAGCAGAGCCAGGTGAGAATCCTCCAGGGAACTAACTGAGCAGAGAAGGGGAAGGTGGCGCAGCCAGAGGGACCGAAGAAATGCATGAAGAGGGAAAGAAGGTTTGGGTTTTTCAGAGATGAAATTAGAAGATCTCCAACTTCTTTGCCTGTGCCCGAAGTGTCTGTTGCCTCTTTTATAGAAAAAACTGAGGCCATGGTCTGTAAACAACTGGCCTGCACATAGAGTTCTTGGGGGTTTGGCCAAGTGTTAATCAACAGGGGCTGCTCAGCAGAGGCGGGATGCCCTGTGCCCAGGGGTGAGATGTTCCGGACTGCTGCTGGATTCAATGTGGAAGGGCACTGGTTGTCTCCTGTTGTACCCGTTTCATGTCTCTGAGAGGCAGGAATGAGCAGGGCCTGGGTCATCGGGCTGTCTGTTCCCCACTCTCTCCTCTGTTGCTGGGTGAGGAGCAAGGGAAAGGTGCTCCCTCTCAGTGTTCGGTGTGAGAGATGCTGGGAAGCCACAGGGGCCTGGGAACCTAGAAAGTCATCCTTCAGGGCTCTGCTCCCCTGGCTAGTGGCCTGGAAGTGTCCTTTTGCGGGTTCCCAAGAGGAACAGATGCCGGCAGAGGAGGATGTGGTCTTGTTTTAGTCTTTCAACTGCTGTGGCCAGCCTAGGTGGCTGGGTCTTCCTTCCCAGCCCCTGGACAGCTGCTGCCTCAGCGTTGGTGGGAATACCGAAGAAGAACCCATGCGAGAGGAGAACCTAAGTATGGATTTCTCCAGAAGGACATACCTGCATCCCTGTTGAGGAAATTGTGTACGAAAAGGTGGGACCCTGAGTACTACCTGACTGGTGAGGAAAGACATTGTTTCCAGGGCCCTGCCACCTGATTGGTGAAGGAAAGCACCACCTGACCAGCCGTAATATGCATGCACGGACTGGGTGAGGAAACACATTGCCCGAAAGGCCCTACTACGTGATTGGTGAGAAGAGACACTGTTGACCTGAAGAGTCCTGCCATCTGATTGGTGAAGAAAGGCATCCCCTGACAGTTATAGATTTTCCTTGTTCTGGTGTTACCACCTTAGGAGACGTGGGGACTTTGGATCCTAAGTTTCCCCAGGGGACATTCCCTGCCAAGAAGAAAGACTTTGAGATCTTGACTGGAACCAGCTTTGGAGAAGTTCAGACACTGGCAGGGGGCTGTGTCCCCTTGAGATCTTCAGACGGGGTCTCCCCATCATGCTGCATCATGGGGTCCTCTGCCTTGTCCTCCCAGAGCCAAAGGCTTAAGGAAATGGCTCCTTTGGTGGAAGAATTTTGGCCCCAGCATCTCGGTCTCCGATGTAGAGCTGCTTTTCTCTCAGAACCTTCCAAATTGTATGGGAATGGAGCAAGCCCAGGTCTGAGCTCCCTTGGGTTGTCCCAGGGAGCCCCATTTCGGGCCACATGTGAAAGCTGCACCTCTTTGCTCCATTTTAGAGAAATTTCACAGGGGAACTGGGACAACTGGCAGGGGCACTGGACTCCCAAGTTGGCGGTTGACCTGAGGATGCTTGGGAACGGTCACGGGCCCTTTCTACCCTGATTTCCCAGGGCCTGGGAGGCCAGCATGGGGGCTGAGGCCACCCATACAGTGCTGGCAATTGGCCGGTTCAGGACCTTGTTAAGTTTAGAGCAGGGCTGGGCTCGGACAAGAACAGCTCTGAGCAAGGGCAATATTATTATACAGTCCCCCAGTTGGGAAGTTTCATAGCAACAAATTTGTTGGGTTCTTTCTCCCCTCCCTAGTTTATACCCAGGCTGGGCTGGCGGTGCTGGTGCATACAAAGGGCCGTAATAAACATGCCCAGGGAACAGGCGGCTGCACTCTGCAGCTATTCAGCACGATTTCACAGCGCTGGGAAGGCCTCATTATGGTGTGGGCTGCCCTCCTATACCAAGTCAGAGGAGATAAATTCTCCCTTTTCTCTGCAGAATGGTTTGTGAATGATACTCGTCCTGGAATCTGTCAAAAGAGGGAAGGTTTTGTTTACCATTTGTCTTCTTTATGGACTTTGGAGGCTCTTTCTCTTTAGAGCTGCCATTGAAGACGTGGCCATTTAACCATTTCAGCCATGTCTCCATTGATAACCATATTAATTTATCATCCTCCCAAACCATCTGTGATGGATAAAGACATTCCAGGAGTCTCCCGTGAGCCGAATTGCGATGAGAATGAAGAAATTAACCACCGCAGCCAGCACCGCTGTACAAAGGGCTCACGTTCCATCCCACTGAGCAGCCTGCTTCTCGCAGGCCCTGCCCTGCCCCCTTCACGTCTGCAGTTAACAGAGCAGAATGAAGGCCACTAACAAGGTGCCCAAGTCCCGGGAAGACGCAGTCAATAGCAGAAGCATGCGATTGTTGTCTGTTTTTGCCAGTGTGTGTTCGTGGCTACCCTCCCACCCCTGGCTTCTGGCAGGTCTGCCAAGGGCTGGTCTGGGAGGAAGTGAGCCCTAGCCTGCTTCCCCTGGCTCCCTGCACCGTGGTGGCAGCTCCCCATGCCTTGCTCAGTTTTGCAATCTTGACCTTCACTTCATGGCACAGTCAGCACATTTGTCTTTAACTTGTGCAGTGGTTGTCAACCTTGGCTGCACATTGGCTGGGGAGATTTAAAAATACTGTTGCGTGGGTCCCTTCCCACTCCCCTACCCTTCGCCAACCCCCAGTTTAATTCATAGTCCAGGTGAGTCCTGAGCATTGGGAATTTTAAAAGCTCCCCAGCTAATTCCAATGTGAAGCCAAGAGTGAGAATCACTACAGTTGAAGAATAAGAAATGAGGATGTTGAGTTGCTCATGGTGGTGTTGATAAAGGGAAGAGATTTGAGAGCAGAGATTTATTAGCAATGGATTTAGATGTTTTTATGACTGTGTTGATGAAAACCAGGGTGTTTACAATTTTAAGTCTTGGTAGGCAGCGCTGGGAGCTTGGCTAGCACAGCCTGCTATATGTTATAATGTCCAAATCAGGGCATGGGATCAGACGCTCACCGCTGCCAGGTTGTGTGTGAGCGTGTGTGTGCATGTGTATGTGTGCACGTGTGTGTGGTGTGCGCATGTGTGTGTGTGTGATGTGCACACTTGTGTACATGTGCATGTGTACGTGTGAGTGCATGCATATGTGTGTATGTCTGCACCTGTGGTGTGTGTGCCTGCAGGTATGGGGTGTACCTGTGCATGTGTGTGAGTGGGTACACATGCGTGCAGGGGTGTGTGTGCATGTGTGGTGTGTGTGCCTGCAGGTATGGGGTGTCCATGTGCATATGTCTGCATGTGTGGATTTGATCATTTGAGGGTTTAGGTATAGCACAGTTAAGTACCTAAGACCCTCCCCATTGCCCCCCCGGCCTTCCTGACTCCAGGGTAGTGTCCACACAGCCTGGAAAGGCCTCAGAATCTCAGCAGAGGCCTTTCATGTTGTGAGGCCCTTGCCACATTCCATTTCCTTCATAACTTCTTGGAGCTGTAGAGAAAGGGGCTGGTCATCTCAAGCTGGAAGGTACTCAGTGGCTGGAGCAGCTCCCAGCTTAGAGGATAGAGACCATGACCCCAGGGGTGGACTCCATTAGGGTGCCATTAAGACCAGCACCCGTGGAAGAGAAAGCAATGCCCAGATCCTGCAGTCAGGAGAAGAATTCCCAGTGAAGGAGCACAACTCCACCTGTCACTGTGTTGGGCATCTTTTCCCTGTTCCCTGGGGATCGTGGGTGTCAGTACCCTGTCCTCCAGATTTGACTCCATGTTCAAAGCCTGTAGGGTGTCGGAGAAACCACATGACCTCCCTGACCTCAGTCTCCTTGTGTGTAAAACTGTACCCAGATTTACAATCTCTGCCTCCCCTGCAGCTGTGACACTCCACATTCTGCATGCTCTTTTTAAATTCTCAGAATTCTGTGGATCCTTGGTACAACACCACAGTTTCTCATAGCAGGGAGGTGTGTAGCCCAAGAACCGGGAAAAACTGGGAGAGCAGGAAATCAGGTGGAGGCGGTATTGTTCCACAGTGTTTACAAATGAAGAGAGTCCCTGATCTGGAGACTCGGCCCATGTGGTCACTGCTCTGAATCAGAATCTTCTGGGCCAGCCCTGCAGCTCATTCCCTGGACATCCATGGCCAGGGCCTTCCCCTCCCTGGGTGTCAGTCTCCTCACCCATCAGGCCCTCTCTCATCCCCTAGATTCCACATGGACATTCCCGGAAGATCCCAGGGCTCCCTTGCACTGGAGCAGAAGAGCCCCTGATCTCTGAGCTACACCCAGTGAATGGGGCCCCAGGCTCAGCACCAGAGCGCTAAGGGCGTTTCACTTGGGGACTGGTGCCATAAGGGTGTTTGCTGCAAGGAGACACCACGTCAGCCCCAGTGAATAGACTGGGGTGAATAACTTAAAAGCATGGGATAGAGTTCAAGTTCCACCTCTGGGCAAGTGATTTACTCCTGGGAGCTTCAGTTTTCTCATCTGAAACTGGGGGTGATAATAGATCCTCCTGCCTCTGAGGGTGATGGTGCTGATTAAATGAGATGGCATAGGAAAAGTTTCTGGGCATCTGTCAGAGCATGCACTCCCTAAACGTTGGCTGCTATTATTATTTGTCTAGGTAGAGGAGAACGATACAATAACCATACCGTCCACCATTGAATGCCCACATACACACACAACGCGGACACTTCCGGTGCTTGGGAGAACTGCCGCTTGGCCCCCTCACTGAAGGGCCAGTCCTGGGGTGCACTGTGAAGCGATTCCCACAGGAGCAGGCAGGGCCCGGGGATTTGCTCTGACACCATCGCACACTCTCGGTAAAGGATTTACACGCTTTGGGAGCACAAATGACGAACGAGTTGGACGGCAGAGATGAGTGCCCTGTAGCTCCTGCAGGTCCAGATAGAGGCGGGGACAGGTAGGGGTAGCTGTGCAGCCAGATGTGGTTCTGAGAGGGGCAGGGCAGTGTCTGAGGGGCTCCCTGACTAACCTGGGGCTGGGAACCAGATGACACACGTGCATGTACACACAAAGACCACACGTAGACGTACACACACAGGCACACGTGCATACGGACAGATAGACACACGCACAAACACACCACACATGTAGATACACACAGACATACAGACACAGACACACACCACACACATACAGGCACATGCACATATCCCCCCACACAGACACACACACACATATCCCTCTACACATAGACACACACACACATATCCCTCTACAGACACACACTCGTCCCCCCCACACACACATATCCCTCTACACACAGACACACACACACATATCCCTCTACACATAGACATACACACACACATCCCTCTACACACAGACACACACACACATATCCCTCTACACAGACACACACACACATATCCCTCTACACAGACACACACACACATATCTCTCTACACACAGACACACACACATATCCCCGCCACAAGTATCCCCCACACAGACACACATCTTCCCCCCACACACACAGCCCCCCAACAGATACACACACACATTCCCCCACACACATATCCCCCCACAAAGACACAAACACGTATCCCCCCTCACACACACACATATCCCTACACACACACATCCCCCCCACAGACACATATGCACACACAGACACACACACACACATATGCCCCCTCCCACACACACATATCCCTACACACACACACCCCACAGACACATGCACACACACACACACTTCCCTCCACACACAGAGAGACACACATATCCCCCCTCCCACACACACATATCCCTCTACACAGACACACATCTCCCCCACAGACACATATGCACACATAGACACACACACACACACAGAGTCTGACATGGGAACCATCTGTATGACCCGTGCCTTATGTCTCAGCTGTGAAACAGGTGCAAGAAGACTCTCGTTAACTAGATCACTGAGGGTCAAATAACCCAGTTCGGGATTACAGGCTCCCCTCCCCCGACATTTCCTGCTGTCTGCACCTTGATCCGAAAGTGGCAAGGGAAGGAAGAGGTCGTGCAACTTGAAACATTTATTCTTTTGTGTCTCTTTAGCAACTGCTGGGGAAGAAAAGCATAGCTGCGGAGGAGGTTGACACAGACAGCTGACATGAAGTCTGTGGATTATCTGTGGATTTACGTTATCCCTGCTCCCTCATTAGCATGGAGAATTGAAGAGTGGAGAGCGGCTGCAGTTAAGGTTACAGATGATCTAGGATATGAGGGGTTATGTTTCCTGCTTGCCCCCTCATTTCCTTCCTCCAGATGCACAGTGTAATTGAAAGGGCTTTTTCCCCATGGGAAGGGCAGCAGATCTGCCCTGAGTTATATCTGAATTGATAAAGAGACTGTTTGCTCATTGACTCGGTAAATATTATTGAGCACCTACTGTGTGCTAGGTGCTGGGGTTACAGCAGTGACTAAAACAGACGTGTTCCCTTGGATCTTGCTTACTGGTGGGAGGTTGACAATAAAGAAGAAAACAATATCAAGAAGATAATTATAAATTGTGGTGTGTTACATAAAGGAAATAAACAGGGAGGAAAGAGAAAGTCTCTGTGAGGCAGTCAGGGAGGACCTCTCTGAGGAAAGGACGCTTGAGATAAGAGCTGGAGTGTGAGCATTCAGCAGCCATGAGGAGGCTGAGGGAAGAACAGTCCAGGCAGAGGGAATAACGAATGCGAAAGTCTGGAAGCAGAAGGTCCTGGTGGGCCCTTGGCCTGAAGGGAGGTGAGGGAGGGAGAGGGCGTCTAAAGGTGGAGAGAGGGCAGGGTCAGCTTGCTGGGGTCTGGAGAGGAGGTGGGGTTCTCTTCTAAGAGCAGTGGAAGCCACCGGGGGGCTTTAAGGACACAGGGGTAACATGAGTGACGTTGTCTGGCTTACTAAGACAGACCACAGACGGGGATAAAATTTTTGTGAATCATATATGGGACAAAAGACTTGAATCCAGAATATACAAACCAGTTGCTATGGAATTGCTTCTGATTCATGGCGACCCCACATATGTCAGAGTAGAACTGTGCCCCATAGGGTTTTCAATTGCTGATTTCTTTCAGGCTGGACCTATCATCCAAGGCACCTCTGGTGGACTTGAACCTCTAACCTGCTGGTTAGCAGCCCAGCGCATTAACCATTTGCATCACCCAGAGACTCCAGAATATATAAAGAACTCTCAAGATTTGACAATAAGAAAACAAACAACTCAATTAGAAATGGGCAAAATACTTGACCAGACACTTCACCAAAGGTACATGGATGGCAAATAAATACATGAAACATCATTTGTCATTAGGGAAATACAAATTAAAACCATAATAAGATACCAGTACGCCCTATTAGAATGTATAAAATAAAAAGTGTTGACATTTCCAAGAGCTGGCGAGGATATGGAACAACTGGAACTCTCATACACCGCTGGTAGGAGTGCAGAATGGTACAAACACTCTGGAGAACCATTTGGCAGTTTCTTATAATGTTACATATACACTTCCCATGTAACCCAACAATCCTACTTCTAGGTACTTACCCCAGAGAAATGTAAATTTATGTTCATGGAGAAACCTGAATTACCAGTGTTTGTAGCAATATTATTCATAGCGGCCAGAAACTGGAAACAGCTCAAATGTCCATCAGCAGGTGAATGGATGAACAAAGTGTGGTCTGTCCATACACTGGAATACTACTTAGCAATAAAGATGAATGAACTGTTGATTCACCCAGCAAGATGGATGAATCTCAGATACATTATGCTCAGTGAAAGAGACAGTCTTACGAAGTTGCTTACTGTATAATTCCATTTCTAAGACATTCTAGAAAAGGCAAATGGTGCAAACAGTTAACATGCTCTACTGCTAACTGAAAGGTTGGAGGTTTATGTCCACCCAGAGGTGCCTTGGAAGACAGGCCTGGTGATCTACTTCCAAAAATCAGCCATTGAAAACCCTTTGGAGCACAGTTCTACTCTGATATGCATGGAGTTGCCATAAGTTGGGATCAACTCAACAACAAATTTTTTTTTAGGTTTTCTAGAGTCCCTGGGTAGTGCAAACAGTTAAGCACTTGACTGACAACTGAAGGGTTGGCGGTTCAAGCTCATTCAGAGATGCCTCAGAAAACAGGCCTGGTGATCTGCTTCTCAAAGGTCACAGCCTTGAAAACTCTGTGGAGCAGTTCTACTCTGCAACACACGGGGTCACCATGAGTCAGAATTGACAGCATTGGGTTTGGTTTTTTGGTTTAATGCATATCTAGGTTAGCTTTGCTGGGGCTCTTGATAGCCCCAGGATGTGCTTTTCTTCACTGACAAACCAAGTCTCAACAAAAAGATTTTGGCACAATGCAGGCAGGTCATGGTGTCAGGACAAGGCAACCAGCAGGTGTGTGCTGAAGGCCTCCTGTGCCCTGTAGCACAATTAGTTTTCCTGTCCTCTTGGCCAGGACATGAAAATAAATAGTAGAAGTGGGGGTGATGGTCCAAGAGGGCAGGCCACCACCCTGGATCCTTTGGGGCCAATATGGAAACAAGCCATAGACTGATGGATTGGAAGTGACCTGAGTGAGCATAGACCTCTCTCCTTACAGATGAGCCACCCGGGACCCAGGGAAGGGCAGGCACTAATCCAGGTCCCATGGTGAATTACTGGCAGAGTAGGGACCAGGGCTGGCTCTCCTAATGCCCATCTGAAACCATTTGGGTCTCCTAGCTGTCTGTCTCTGTCCGATGACCCAGAGTAAGGACACTCTGGGTTCTCCTCCTCATTGGGAAGGCCTCCAGCTGGCTGTGTTTGTGAGAAGCCTAATTCTGCCTAGTTCTCAGGGACCTAGGACTTCCATCTGTTCTCACCTTGCTCTTTATGGAAAAGTCTCGGGTAGCTTGTTTCCCAGGCCCAGGTGCAGCCTGCTCATCCACCCAGGAGTGACCTCTGTGGAAGGGACTGACCCCTCTGAAAAAAATGGCTGACTTCCAGGGAAATGGGAGTCACCAAAGGTACTTCCTCTGGTGGAAGTCATTCTGGTGACCGTATTCTCAGAAAAATTAGGAAGGCTTTCTTTGTCTCTTCACCATACTCCCCTGCAGAGGAAGAGACCTCCCCTCACCCTGGCTCAGCCCCACATCTCTGCAACTCTGCCCACCGTGACTCTCTGTGAGCCTCTGTGTGTGTGTGTGTGTGTGTGTGTGTGTGTAAGTCTGACTATGTCTGATGTGTGTGAGTTTGTAGACTATGTGTGCCTCTGTGTGTTTTGGGATGTTACTGGATCGGATCCCTTTGGCTTTCTCTTTCTAAGGGGTCAGGGCCTGGGGCTTCCTTTGTAACTACTGGGCATGGACTCTTTTTTTGACATTGCTAGCCAGCTACCATTTTCCAAGGTGATAGAGGAAGTCACTATGAGGCATTATCTTCTGTCCATTCCCTCCACACCTTGAACTCACCCTTCTTCGCACAGAGGGTATAACTTGGGCCATCCCTACCAACAGGTGTTTGGAGAAAGTCCCTACTTGGGGGACATTTTGCTGGGAATTGAGAATGAGTTTTATGTATATATGTGTGTACGTGTATACACACACACACACACACACACACACACACACACACACACACACACGTATGTGTGTGTTATGATTGCATTTGACTGCAAGTAACAGAAAACCCACCTAGCATGCTTTAAACAGATAAGAGCTTATTTTTCCTGGCAGAACAAAAAGTATAGAGGTGAGTGGGGAGGCAGAGTACATAAGGAGCCTCGTGATGCCCTCTGAGGTCCAGGCTCTTTCCATCTCTTAACTAAACCACACACACCCCGCCCCCACCCCGCTGCCGCTCAGCTTGTGGTTTTCCTCACTAGTCCTTGGCCTCCTCCTCTGTAAATTTCATTGGGCTGTTAAGAGGACCAAATGAGATGCCATCTGTGAGAGTATGGCTGCCCTAAGGTGATTTACAGATGTGTGGGTGGTAGTATACTTGCTGGACAAATGCTCTGCCTCCAGCAAAATGAAGTCTGGTGAGTTTTCTGTCACACTGCACTGGAGATGACCCAAGTCACTTTTGAGGCCCCCCACCCTTTGGGATGCTGATGGCTTCTCTCTCTAGATCAGTGATTTGCTGGCATGGAGGAACAAGTCAACCCGCCACTCTTTTGGACCAAGCTAAGAGAGAGCATTGGTAGTTCAGTGGTAGAAGTCTCGCCTTCCACGCAGGAGATCCAGGTTCGATTCCCAGCCAACAGGCCTCATGTACAGCCACCACCTGTCTGTCAGTGGAGGCTTGCGTGTTGCTCTGATGCTGATCAGGCTTCAATGGAACTTCCAGACTAAGATGGACTAGGAAGAAAGGCCTGACAATCTACTTCCAAAAATCAGCCAGTGAAAACCCCATGGGTCACAATGGTCTGATCCACAGCCGATCATAGGGATGGCGCAAGACCAGGCAGTGTTCTGTTCCATTGTGCCTGGGGTATCCATGAGTTGGAGCTGACTCGACGGCAGCTCACAAGGGGCTGCTGGTCAGATTCTTACAGAATCTGGGGAGAAGGATTAGCACCCCCTCACATTTAATCCAAGGATGGGCTCCTAGTGCACAGCCACAGCTGCTCTGTCATTACTGGGGATGGCCCTCGGCCCCAGCAGACCTCAGCTGGCCCCAATGCCTCACCAGCAGCTGAGCCAGTCACCACCACTGGGAGGGGACAGTGTGTGAGAACAATAGCTTAGCCCCCACTGCTGTACCCACATTAGATCTACTCTGGGCCAGTTCCTGCCAAGAGGGACAGCAGGGCCGAGGTGGTGCCTGTGTGTGACTTGGTCCTGCACCTTCAGTGACCCAGTGAGCTTTGTGACCTCCCTTCAGCCAAGTCCAACCCCAAACTCACTGCCGTCGAGTCGATTCCGACTCATAGTGACCCTACCAGACAGAGTAGAACTGCCCCATAGGGTTTTCAAGGCTGTAAATCTTTGCGGAAGTAGACTGCCACATTTTTCTCCCACAGAGCAGCTGGTGGGTTCAAACTGCTGACCTTTCCGTTAGCAGCTGAGCGCTTTTAACCACTGCACCACCAGGGCTCCATCAGGCAAGTCCAAGGAGCCAGAAATTACTGATGCACAGCTGTGTCCCATCAGCACCAAAGGGAAAACGTTTTGGCATGAATTTTAGGATTACCAGCAGGCTTGCAGAGCGTGCCGGAAGAGGTCAGCCAGCGTGGGCCTTGGAGTCCACATCCACCCAGTGTCCACGCCCATGGCAAGTGGCCTGGGACAGCTGTGGCTGTCTGCTTTCAAATGGCCAGCCTGGAGATGTCCCCCCATGCTCAGTCACCCTTCCCATCATGGGGACAGATTTAAGAGGCCGTAGGAAAAGATTGGAGCCCCTGGGCGGTGAAAACAGTTAACGCACTTGGGTGCTAACCAAATGTTGGAGGCTTGAGTCTACCCAGGGGCACCTCGGAAGAAAGTCCTGGTGATCTGCTTCTGAGAAATCAGCCATTGAAAGCCCTATGGAACACAGTTCTCCTCTGACACACAAGGGGTCACCGTGAGTCAGTGGCCACTCCACGGCAACTGGAAATGGAAGAATAGGTCAAAGGCAGCCATCTCAACTCTATACCCTCTCCCACCATCCCCTTCTGCTATCATCATTCTCAGCATGCCCCACCAAGACTCAAGTCTGGACCTTTGGGATTTACCACTAAGTTTAAAATAATAGGGAATGAACTTAAATTTTGAGTAGATTTCAGAAGACAATTTTCTGATAAATGGTATTACTCCTTATATACAAACAATGGAATATTCCTACTCGTAGCGACCCCACGTGACAGAGTAGAACTGCCCCCTAGGGTGTCCTAGGCTGTAATCTTTATGGGAGCAGATTGCCAGATCTTTTTTCCCCATGGAGCTTCTGGATGGTTTCCAACCGCCAGCCAACCTTTCGGTTAGTAGCCTAGTGCTTAACCATTGCACTACCAGGGCTTCTTAATGAAATATTACTTGGCCATAAAGAGATATAAAATCCTGATGTGTGCGACCACATGGATGAACCTTGAAAACATCATGCTGAGTGACATAAGTTGGTCACCAAAGGCAAATACTGGATGATCTCTCATATGAGGGGGTAGGAAGGAGGGGAAAGGGGGAGTTCTTGCTTAGCGGGCATTGAGTTTATGTTAATGGTGATGGAATGATTTGGAAAAGGAGAGGGAGTGAACTGTACATGTAGAAATGACTGAATCTGTGTGTGTTTTGTTATGTGTATTTTAAAAAAAAAAAGTATGACTCCTGTCTACGAGCGACAAGATGGAACAGTTCCATTTATCCCATGTGGATCCTAAAATGTGAGAAGCCAGCTGTCATACAGGCTGCCTGATTGGGGGACCCTAGGGCTTGTCCCCTAGGCCCATCCCCCTGTCCCCTTCCTGACGTGACAGAGAGCACCCATGGCCAGCATCCTCATTACCAGTGTTTCCAGAGGCTCTCCCAGGTCCAGACACACCTTCAACAAACAGTTCCTCACATTCCTTTCCTTTTGGCTTTCCTCCCTCCCTCCATCCCTCCCTCCTTCCTCTGCCTAGTTCTCCGCACTCACCACTCCCGGCCTGGGCTGGCTAGGGGGGCCTTGTTTCCATCTGCAGACTGGTGCCCTCATGCTGAGCAGTGCTTGCAGCGGGAGTTCTCATTTAGCTCTTGTGGGATCTCTGCTCTCACTTATTTTCTTGGATATTTTTCCCCATTTGGAGTAGAAACAAATAGCAGCTTGTGGCACCAATTGAAGCTGCTACAGAATGCCCTCCTGCAGACGGTCCCCACCCTCTCCGGCTTTCCCTGGGGAGGGCAGCAGAACGTTTGCCTCCTCAGTCCTGCCTTCCCTTCTTCTGCCCACACTCTGAGGCCACGGCCTGAAGACCGGGAGGCAGGACTTAGATGGGAATTCTGGTATCTGGTGGAGTCCCTGGATGGTACAAATGATTAACATGCTCCACTGCTAACAGAAAGGTTGGAGGTTCGAGTCCACCCAGAGGCACCTTGGAAGAAAGGCCTGATGATCTAATTCCGAAAAATCAGCCATTGAAAACTGTATGGAGCACGGTTCTACTCTGACACACACAGGGTTACTATGAGTCAGGGGCAACTGGTTTCTTTTCGTACCTGCTGGCATAATTGTTCTTGCCCAGAATGTCATAGTGTTGGTGGGGACGTCTTCCCAAAGCCCTCTGGCTGCCCGCCCTATCACTAGGATGGGAGGGAGCCTTGGGAACACAGGGAGGGAGCCTTGGGAGGCAGCATGAGGGGTGGACGACCCCTACTCTCTACCCCTTTCAGTCCGGGTGCAGGGATGTGGAGCCTGCCTCCTGGTGCAGTGGCCACTAGCTGAGAATTGGGGGCCTCACTCAGCTCCAGCTTGTCCCTTCTCCTCTGAGACCTTGGGGGGTTCCTGTAAGTCTCCCATCTTAGTTTGCACACTGAATCCCTGTGATTATAAATGATGAATTACACTGTGGCCCTATCTAGTGCTAGAATTTAAGGGTTTTATGACACAGAAGCCAGGGTGCCCTGGCTGCAAAGCAGGGTGGGCAGGCAGAGTAGGATGGGGGACAGCAGCCTGGGTGAGCTGCATCTCCTTGTGATTCCTTCTGACCTGACAAAACTCCACAGCTACAGCTCCATCAGGCTCCACATCCAGGACTCCCACCCAGAGGGTCAGCGAGGAAACCTGTGGGCCTGAGGAATTAAAACACACACATTTACCCTGTGCAGGGAGGTGTACCTCCACAGGCTGACTCTGCCGCTTATGATCAAGGCTGTGTGCTTTGTGTTCCTGAAAACATATTTGAACCTAGGCCTTCCTCTTGGAATGTCATAAGGGCTCCCCACCTTCACATTCCTGCTGCAGAAACAGTCCTTTCAAGTTGGTCAGTTTGATTTTCATTCCCCATTTCCAGGTAGGCGGGTGGCCAGAATCAGAGCTTCTGGAATGTGTGTGGGCTTGGGTGCTCATCCACTGGGGTGGGGTGCCTGGGGGCACTTCTGGGTGGGGAAGGGCCTGGAAAGTCTGCGCCCTGGGCCTAGCTGGCCTCTGGGGGGCCCCTGCCTGCATCTCTGACTCTCTCTTGTGCTCTCCTCAGCTTGCGATTGCCACCCCGTGGGCGCCGCTGGCAAAACCTGCAACCAGACCACAGGCCAGTGTCCCTGCAAGGACGGCGTGACGGGCATCACCTGCAACCGCTGTGCCAAAGGCTACCAGCAGAGCCGCTCCCCCATTGCCCCCTGCATCAGTACGTGGCTCCGTCTTTCTCAAGCCTCTGGCTCGGGAATGGGGTGAACCCCTTCGGGACGCTGTCCTTGGTGTCCCAGTGGGTTGAGCACTGGTTGGCACCGTTCTCTGTGTTCAGTGCCTGGCTCTCAACAAGTCCCCATTTGTCTGCCTGTGGGGTTGTTGCAGCAAGAGCTATGGGATCAGCTGAGCCAGCCTGTCCCAGGGAATCCCTGTCCTCAGCCCAGGGTCCATTCCCAAGTTCCACCTTGACCCAGACCTTGGCTTGGCCTGCACTAGGGACCGCTACTGCTGCCAATGCCTCGGGAATCCCCACGTTTCCACGGCCCCCAGCAGATTCAGAACAGGAAGAACTGGAAACCCAAGGCCTCTGAGGGAAGCTGCGCAGAACTCTTGGGCCTGGCATCCATCTCCCAGGCTGTCCCTGAAGGGTCCTAGGGGCCCTGTCAGACCAGCATTAACCCTTTAGTTGCTGGAATGGAGGGAGGTGGTGGGCCAGATGGCAGGGCTCACTCAGAAGGGTTTCAGTGGTTCACCACCAGTAGGGTCACGCCAGTGAGAACTAGCCTTGACTGGAAGAATCAAGCCTGGTTAGAGCTGGCGCCTGGCCTTGGCCTTGCTGATGCCTTCTGCTGGGCTGACCTAGATCAAGAAGAAGCAGTTAGTGGAAGAAGCAATGAGTCCCAGCTAACAAGGCAGACCTTAGGGACAAAGTTTGATTCTCTAGACCAGGGATTGGCAAACGCAGGCGCATTTGGGCAGGTTTCCAGCCCCCTCTCAGGCAACTCCTGCCATAGGATCCTTTCCCACCAATGAACGGAGGTTAGAGGTGAGCAGGGCCAGGGTGACCCCATCATGTTGAGCAGGTGGGCCTTGGGAAGCCCCTCTCTGCTGCTGCAGGGACCGAGCCCTGTTGATGACCCCCAAATAGTGGAGACTCTGTAAGACATACACAGAAGTCCCTGGCTTGGGAGCAAGGGGAGCTTTCCATGTGCCAGTGTGCCCCTGCCTTCTCCCTGAATCCCAGCCCTCCTCAGCAACCCCCAGCCATGAGATGCCAGCCAGCAGCAGGGAAAGCTCCAGCTTCCAGAGGAGCACCACACGATGTGTCCCCAGCCCTGTCCCTGGTTGCTGCTTCTCCCCGACTTTCTTTCTCTTCTTGAGCCGTAGATTAGGAAGGCAAGAGATGGGCCCCCAAGCGAGGTGCAACCAAGGCCAGGCAGATGGGGCGCGTGCTGTGGGCGACGCTTGATGGGGGGCGGCAATGAGCAGTTTCTATTGGCCATCGCAGCTTCCACCGCCCCTGTGAGCCATCATTCAGCAATTTAAAACTAATTACCATAGGCACTATTTTCGTAAATAGGCCCCGCCCCCAGGAAGGTCGGGAGGAGGTGGCACTGTGCTCATTCTCTCTCTAAGGTCAAAAATAACGTTTCCTTACCTTGTTTTCTCTTCCTCCTATCGTGAACCTCACGAAGAGATTCCTGTAGCACCACCGACCACAGCAGCCAGCAGTGTGGAGGAGCCCGAGGGTAGGCTTGTTTTCTCTAGCGTCTCACGTCTTGCCTTTGCTCTGTGGCGGGTGGTGGGAGGGGCTGGAGATGGGGGCGCGGATTAGAAAGGATGGACTCCTCCGCTGACCACCATCTCTGCACCGCTCAATTGGAGTGGTGTCTGTTGGACTATGATGTGGAGGACGGATGGATCCACTGGGCATTTTTTGGTGACTCTTCCTTCAAGAATAAAAGGGGGGGGGGGGACTAATGATGGCATAAGCCAAACCTCTCTCCCAAGCCTGGAAACCTGCTGAACTAAGGTCCGAGGTCACCGAGAAAGACATGAGTTACACACAGGCACTGGTTAGAACAGCGCTTTACTCAGGCAGAGAAGAGACGGAGCAAGGTCAGCGTCAGTCGTGGGTGTCGGTTCCCTGTGGTCAGCGGGACTCACTCTGCAGTTGATGCAGAGCTGGTGGTCTGCACGCACCCTTCTTTCATGCTGCAGTTGACGGACCTCATTCCCTCCCTTCCGGGAACAGATACAGAAATGGGGTTGGCCAGGTACCATGTGACGCACATGTATAAGCAGAGCAGAGAGTGTTTACTGTGTACCCAGAACAGGGCCGGGGTTCCCTGGTAACAAGAAGAAACTGGGAGACAGAGAGAGAAGCTTAGTTCTCAGCCTCCATTATCAGGGACTGCTCTGGGTCCAAGACTTCTGAGTAGGTGGTCTAGGTGAGGGTTGCTGGGGCCACAACAGACTGGCCTCCCAAAGAATCTCACAAATTGAGCTCCTACATGTCCATCAAAGTTGCCAGCGCAGTGCCATCTGAGCTGAGGACATGTAACTCCTTCCTAAGGCTCCACTTGGCTAAAGAGAAGGAAGGGGCTGGATGACAGGAATGTGAAAAGAGTTCTTGAACAGGGGTCCACAGTAGAACAGTGGGGTGGGAGGCAATGAAAGGGGACAGGGAGAAAAACCTACTTTTGCTCATCTCTAACTGAGATTTGGATGTCCCGGGGTGGTACAGGAGCTCTGGTGGCACAGTGGTTAAGAGCTCGGCTGCTAACCAAAAGGCTGGCAGTTCAAATCCACCAGCCGCTCCTTGGAAACCCTGTGAGATGGTTCTACTCTGTCTTATAGGGTCACTATGAGTCGGAATCGACTCGACAGCAACAGGTTTTGTGTAGCACAAACGGTTAAGTGCTTGGCTGCTAACTGGAGGTTTGAGTCCACCCAGAGGTGCCTAGGAAGAAAGCCCTGGAGATACACTTCTGAAAAATCAGCCATCGAAAACTCTGTGGCGCACCGCTCTCTTCTGACACACATGGTGCCATCATGAGTCAGAGGCGACTTGACGGCAACATTGTTTTTTTTTTTTTTAACTGAAATTTAGCATTTCCTAAATTATGAACGTGGGCCACAAACCACAGCAGGATTAGCAGCACCTGTGACCTGGCTGCCAGTAGAAATCACAGCTATTTTTACATCACATTCTAGTTGTTGCAGATAGCATGAAATATTGTTTATGCTCGTTATTTCTCCGAAGTTACAGTCATTGTTAGACCCCTGTTAGATGATGATTTATAAGACATTAATAAAGAAGCACATATAGAATGTAACTGTACCATAAATCTGAGTTTTTAAAAATATTTGGATAACAGTATTTCAATAGTATTGGTTTCCTTTGTAGAGCTATGTATTCTTTTTTATGCATTTAAGAATATTATTCTGAGAAGAGGGTCAAGGGCTTCACCAGACTGTCAAAGGGGTCCTTGGCATAGATGAGGTCACGCACCCCTGGCTTTGCGCATGCAGAGGGCTTGGAGCCTGGGGACAGGTCGTCATGCTGACAGAGGCCCAGGCCTGCACCAAGAGCACTGTTTCTGGAGTCATATGGGACTTTCGTGTATGGTACTTGGAGTAGGGGTGGAAGGGGGGCAGAAGGAGTGACAGTGGGAGTCCCAGCGTGGACGTCCGTGCCGGCTCTGGGACCCTTTCCCTCTCCAGATAGGGCTGTAGGGAGGTGGCAGGGAGGCTGACACACTGTGTGGTCACCTGAATATTTTACAGTGAAGACTGTGGATGCTTTGAGGATTGGCAACGCACTGGGAACTTGGGAGAAAGCAGATTCAGAACTTGTAGAAACGCATTCAGCAAACAGCCCTCAAATCGGAAAGGACAATGTATTTCAGGGAGTGCCCGAGGCCACACTGGGGAAAGCCAGAGGTATTTTGGTCTTGGGTTGTTTGCAGAGTCATCGGTCACCTGTGATTGAGCAGCAGGGGACATTCCTTTCAGGAAAACCTTCAGTGAGAATGATCTGAAGGGAGCAGCATCACAGGGGACAGGGCTTCTGGGTGACAGAAGACAGAGAAAGAAGAAATGATTTCTCTAAAACCGCAGTTCAAAGAAACATCCCACATTAGGTCAGCTGTAGGGCAGAGAAGGGTCCGTGAGTGGTGCAAACAGTTAATGTGCTTGGCTGCTAATGGAAAGGTTGGCGGTTTGAGTTCACCTAGAGGTGCCTCAGAAGAAAGGTCTGGTGATCTGCTTCTGGAAAAATTGTCCATTGAAAACCCTATGGAGTACAGTTCTACTCTGACACGCATAGGGTCGCCATGAATCAGAATCAACTGGACAGCAACTGATTTTTTTCTAGGGTAGAGCCATTTTGAAGCTATACCACACTTGAATGATATCTGTCATTGCCTAACTTCACAATGATTTGCCTGAGCAGGACTCACCCGGACAAGATCTTTGGGGCTGTGTGCGTCCTTGTTCAGGTGAGGCTTCTGAGCAGCGGCTGTGTATGTGGCTCGTTCAAGGACTAGGCAGGCATTACAATCTCTCTCGCAACCCACTTTCCTAGTCCTTGTGGCTTGACTTGGAGCTTCTTACATTGTTTTTTTTTTTTAATTGTAGTAAATATATATGGGGGGGGGGTAGGGGGCAGTGCTAGTTCAGTGGTAGAATTCTCGCCTTCCATGTAGGAGACCTGGGTTTCATTCCTGACCAATGGACCCCATGCACAGTCACCACCCATCTGTCAGTAGAGGCTTGTGTGTTGCTGTGATGCTGAACAGGCTTCAGCAGAGCTTCTAGAATAAGACAAACTGGGAAGGAAGGCCTGGTGATCTGCTTCCAAAAAACCAGCCAATGAAAATCCTGTGGATCACAGTGATCCAATCCTGTTGTGCATGGGGTCTTCATGAGTCAGGGGCCAGCAGCAGCTAACATCAAAACAAATGTATATGTAGCAAAACATTTGCCATTTCAGCACGGACAATTCAGGGACACGAGTTACGTTCATCTTGTTGTTCAGCCATCACCATTATTTCCAAATTCTTCCCTCACCCTCAACAGAAGCTCAGTGTCCCTAAGCAATGAGTCTTCCTTTTCCTCTCTCTTCTGCCCATCCCTGGTGACTCTGTCTCTATGCATTTCCCTATTCTACATATATAAAAACCAAAACCAAACCTGTTGCCATCGAGTCGATTTTGACTCATAGGGACCCTACAGGACAAAGTAGAACTGCCCCATAGGGTTTCCAAGGAGCAGCTGGTGGATTCGAACTGCCGACCTTTTGGTTAGCAGCTGACCTCTTAACCACTACGCCACCAGGGCTCCATTATTGATACATAAGTGGGTTTATAAAATATCTGTCCTTTTGTGACTGACTGATTTCACTCAACATAGTGTTTTCAAGGTTCCTGCAACTTATAATGATTTTTTGCCTTTTCCTTTCCAAATCAGAAATGGGAAATGGGAGGGAGAAACAACGAAGAAAAAGCCCCATGCAGTTTCTGTACAGGCTACAGGAAGTGGGTGTAAAGCATCTGACAGTCTCCACTCAACCAGACAAGATTCCCGAGTGACTGCATAT
Source organism: Dugong dugon (assembly GCA_030035585.1). NCBI lineage: Eukaryota > Metazoa > Chordata > Mammalia > Sirenia > Dugongidae > Dugong > Dugong dugon. The sequence continues at coordinate 59,581,244 of CM057470.1, forward strand.
AAACACTTGCAGCTCCCTCCTCTGAAATGTTTTCCTTAGCTGTCCTTTGCTGACTAATTAACTTTTCTGACCCTTTTGATTGGGTTAGTGTTTATTTCCTTTCTTTATTCTGAACCTTTAAAAACAATTTAATCCAATGCTAGCAGTCAGTAAACCAAAAAACAGTTGCCATGAGTCGATTCCAACTCATGGTGACCCCATGTGTGTCAAAGTAGAACTGTGTGCTTCATAGAGTTTTTGTGGCTGTGACCTTTCAGAAGCAGATTGCCAGGACTTCCTTCTGAGGCATCTCTGGGTGAGTTCAAACCACCAGCCTTTGGTTAGCAGCCAAGTGTTTAACTGTTTGCACCACCTAGGGATAAACTAATCCTTATAAGGTGCTTTCCTCGCAGAGGGGCTAAGGAAGCAGGTGCAGTCTTGCAGGTCCATGACCCTCTGGCCAGACCCTGTCTGACCTGCTCTGGTGGTCTGCAGATGCCCAGACCCTTTCGTGGTGTCTCTGGAGAACACAGGTCATTCTAAGACCCAGCTGCTGAGCTCTGTCAGCCTCCCCCGACAAAGAGGCTGGGCCGGTGTTGTCTCAGCAGGCCGGGACATTGTGGGCAGGGGGCCAGGAGGCCCCCTGGGAAGCAGGTCCTGGGGGCTCTGTGCTTCCAAGCCTGTCGATTCTTGCAGTGTTTGAATAGGGAAGGCTGTGTGCGAGGCTGCCCAAGAAAAGCTTATTTACTTTTGCCTGCGTAATGGAGGAGCATTAATAAACCGAGAATTTGTCCTGAAAGCTGACGGACATAACCTCACCCTGAACCCCTCCTCTTGAGGGGCCAGCTCACTCAGGGAATGTCCCTCACCTGCTCGCTGAGCTAGCCGTCATGCAGCAGGGAGGTGAGGAACACCGTGCCGTGGGAGGTCTGGAGAAGGAGAGGTGGGGGGAAACGGGCAGGAAGGGAGATAGAGACCACCCACCCAAAAGGAGTTGTGCCCAGGGCTCCCCCTGCACACACCCACTTAGTGCTTGTAGAGACCTCCACATCCGGGCTAAAGGGGCCGTATGCCTTCCCTTCCCTTCTGTCAGCTAGCTCAACGGTTGTTCTTGGTTTGCGCATTATTCCGTTTGCTGGAGGCTCTTGGCTTAGTGGAAGGAGCCCTGGTTTAGGAGCTAAGAGATCTGGGGTGGACCCTTCACTAGCCATGAGGCTGTGGGCCTTGCTCCCTCCCTTGATAAAAGAAGGGATGGGAACAAGTGCCCCCTGGAGCCCTCCCTGCCCTGGTTCTCTGGGGCAAAGTGAGTTTTCTCAAGTGGTAGGAGTGAATGACCCTCTTCTTCTGTGATGGTTTCCTCTTCAGAAATGCTTGTTCTCCTCCCGCCTCTGACAAGCCCACATACAAGCCCTTACAGCCATTTCTGGGCAGAGGTGCACCGGTAAATGTCTAACAACTGGCTGTCTAGGGGAATGCCAATTTCCCTGGTGTAAATACTCCCTCTATGGCCAACTTCAGGCTACCCATCATGTCACTGAGCATAGGATTGGGAAGAGATGTGCACAATTGGTCCTTGGAGTCCATGTCACTCCAGCCTACCACGTCCCTCCCTCTTCCCGGCCCCATAAATGGAGTTTTGACACAGAAATGAAATCCAGAGGGAGGAAGGGCCACCTTTGCTGGGGAGAAGCTGCTCGTCTTTTGCTGACCTCCTCAATCTGAAGGAGCGAGGCTGCCTTTTGAGTGGAAGCTGGACCCAGGGTTAAGGTACAAGAACGAAGAGACCACTCGTGGCCACCACCCACCTCTTCGGGTCCTCTCTCGTGGCCCTGTCTCCCCATTACCTTCGCCCAATTTGGAGCCCTACACAATGCTTTTCGCTAACAGCTCTATTGGTCCCAGCCTGGGGTTGGAGTGTGGGTGGGGGCTTCCTGAGCAGCCCTTTTGGCTCTCCAGGAGAACATGGCAGCCTGGCAGCTGAACCCAAACAAGCTCTGGTGTTACCAGGTGTGTGTGTTGGTGGTGGGAATAGGGGTAACCTTAGAGACGTCACATCTGGCAGTCTCTCTGTACCTCTGTTTTTTCATCTAAGAAAACTGGGTTTATATCAATGGTTCAAACCAGTTCATTCCGGTTTGAACCCCTAATAAGAATTTGCATTTCCACCCCTGGATATACTGAATCAGAATCTAAATTTTAACAAGATCCCCAGGTGATTCTTATATATAACTTCCTGGGGACTTGTTACAAATGCAAATTCTCAGCAGGGCTTTGAACTAGAATCAACCAGTTTATACAGACCCTGCAACCAGTATCAACTTGATGACAACAGGTTTGGGCCTTTTTTTTTTTTTTTTTTTTTTTTTTTTTTGGTTTGCAACCTGGATAAGCATTTTAGGTTTTTATTTTTAAAGTTAGGGAATTGTTGTTAGCTGCCATCAAGTTGACCCTGACTCGTGGTAATGGAATAAAATGCTGCCAGGTCCTGTGCCATCCCCATGATCGGTTGCAGATCGGATTGTTGTGATCCATAGGGTTTTCACTGAGTGATTTTTGGAAGTAGATCACGAGGCCTTCCTTTCTTTCTAATCCATCTTAGTCTGGAAGCTCCGCTGAAACCTCAGCATCATAAACCAAACCCAAAAACCAAACCCGTTACTGTCAAGTGAATTCAAGTAGAATTGCCCCATTGGGTTTCCAGAGAGCAGCTGGTAGATCTGAACTGCCAACGTTTTGGTTAGCAGCCAAGTTCTTAACCACTGTGCCACCAGAGCAGGGCTCCGTTCAGTATCAGAAAAAAAACCCTGTTGCTGTCAAGTCGATTTCAACCCATAGTGACTCTATAGGACAGAGTAGAACTGCCCATAGGGTTTCCAAGGAGTAGCTGGTGAATTTGAACTGCCAGCCTTTTAGTTAGCAGCCATATCACTTAACTACTATGCCACCCAGGATCCAGCATTCAGCATCATAGCAACATGTAAACCTCCACTGACAAATGGGTGGTAGCTGTGCATGAAGTGCTTTGACTGGGGATCAAATCCAGGTCTCCTGCATGGAAGGCGAGAATTCTACCACTGAACTACCATTGCCCTCAATGTAGGGAATAGGTTGCGAAATACAGGAAAATGTGCTGATAAGACTTCAGTGCAGTATTGGCAGGAAGAGAAGGGAGGAAAGAGTATTCAGTTGGGTGCCTAAGACCAGAGTCCTGCCTGATCTCCTGTGGCGTCCTCCCTCCTCTGTGAAACAGAGGTGGTGGTAGCACTGCCTTGGAGGGTTGTTGCAAGGGTTAAATGTGATGGTCCATGTAAAGCCCTTGACCCAGTGGTGGGCCTGAAAACGACATAAAAAACACAACAGTATAGTGAGGGGTTGAGCTGAACTCTGAGATCATGTCAGCTCCTCCATCCAGGGAGGTGAGATTTGGGGTGGAAGTTGTCAGCATGAGGACAGGTGTGGAGTGTCAGCTGGATGAGGCCCCTAGTGAAGACCTGGGGAGGGGCCTAGCCCCCCAGATGACATCCATACAATGGAATACTGTTCAGCATAAAAAAGAATGGAGATGAACCTTAAAAACATGCTTCTTGAAGGAAGCCAGTCACAAAAGGTCGCATATTCCATGATTCCATTTTTATGAAATGTCTAAAATAGGCAAATCCATAGAGACATATTGGTGGTTGCCAGGGGTTGGGGGGAGGGGGAAGGGGAGTGACTGCTTAATGGGTGTGGGGTCTCCTTTTGAGGTGACGAAAAAGTTCTTTTTTTTTTTTAATTGTACTTTAGGTGAAAGTTTACAGTTCAGATTTCTCATTCAAAAATGTATACACATATTGTTTTGTGACATTTGTTGCAGTTCCCACAAAGTGGCAGTACCTTCCTCCTTTACACCCCTGGCTCCCCATGTCATTCGTCCAGTTCCTGTTCCTTCCTGCCTTCTCGTCTTACTTTTGGGCAGGAGTTGCCCATTTGGTCTCATATTCTTGATTGAACCAAGAAGTACGATCTTCACTTGTGTTATTGTTTGTTTTATAGGCCTGTCTAATCTTTGTCTGAAAAGTGGGCTTCGGGAGTGGCTTCAGTTCTGAGTTAGCAGGGTGTCGGGGGACCACAGCTTCGGGAGTTCCTCCAGTCTCTGTCAGACCAGTAAGTCTGGTCTTTTGTCGTGAATTTGAATTCTCTTCCATGAAAAAGTTCTTGAACTAAGTAGTGGTGATGGTTGTACATTGTGAAGGTACTTCATGCCACTGAACTGTACACTTTAAAATTGTTAAAACAGTAAATTTTATATTATGTATATTTTACTACAGTTAAAAAAAAGAGGGTCAAGTGCTTGAGGTCAGAGTCCAGGAGTGGAGTAGGCCTGGTTTGTGCAGGGCTGGGATGGGTGGAGAGCAGGCGCCGTGGTGACAGGGCACTGGGGCATGGCAGCATTGGAGGAGCTGGGTGCACATTTGCCTTCCTGTCCTCTCACTCACCAGAGCCTTTTGAGGGCAGGGAGTGTTTCTCAGCCCCTCGTCTCCAAGCAGGAGTAGCTCAGCCAACCTGGGGAAATGGCGGACACCTCTTTGTCTTCCAGAAGACGTACAACGATGGGCACATTGCCTTGTGCTGTGTAGGAAAGGTCTGGATTGACAGCCCGCTCCTCTTCCTCCTCTTGGAGTCATGTGGGGAGGGTGTGGTTCCCTGGGCCCAGATAGACCAGCTGTCAGTACTCCAGGCATAGGAGAAAGAGATCTATGGGGTCTGCAGAAGGGGCCACTCGCCATGCAGGCAGGTGGACCGCTTGTAAGAAGGTGGTCTGTCACTTGACTAGGGAACTGACTCCCAAAGTGTGCAGTGAAATAAGATGTTAGGCTGTTTACATCCCCAGCGAGGGCCAGTGAGGTAATGAACACCACCAGACAAGTGTTATCCTGAGGACAGCTTGGGCCAGACCCATAATAAAAGATAAATACTTTCTGGCTAAAAGAAACAGGAGACAACTTTTATATAATGCTTGCTCTGTGCCAGGCACTGTTCTAAATGCTTTACATTGGTAACTATTTAATCATCTCATCAACCCGTATGAAGTAAGTACTGGGATCATCCCCATTTTATGTAAGAGGAAACTGAGACACAGAGGTTACTAAGCACCAGCAAGCAGTGGGCCTGGGATTCTGGCAAAGGTCACTTGGCCTCAGAGTCTGTGAGTGATACTGACCACCATGTCATCCTGTCAAGAGGGAGAATGTTGTTCAGTCAGTTTAGGGTAAATTTTTATATTCCTGACCCATGATGTGGTAACGTCCTAACAAGAGAGAAGACAAACGTGCGTGTTCACAGGAGACTAGAAACCAAGGTAGAGATGGGGATCACCAGTTAAAAGCTGGAGTCTTCTGTGGGTGCCAGAGTCCTTGGGTACTAACCAAAGGTTGCCAGTTCAAGTCCACTCAGAGGTGCCTCAGAAGAAAAGCCTGGGGATCTACTTCCAAAAAACCAGCCATTGAAAACCCTGTGGAGCACAGTTCTGCTCTAACACATGTGGGGTCACCATGAGAGGAGTCATCTTGATAGCAACTAGTATTCCTGTAGGTGCCAGTTAAAGTGGCTCATGGGAGTGGTTGGTGGGTTGACACAGAGACTGGAGTGTCTGAGGCCATTCAGTTCTGGGATGGACAAACCAGTTAGCACATCCTGTCCCTTTGGTCACAAGGGGGCCTGTGCCACATGAGACAGATAAATCAGCTAATATCAGAAAACTGGCAGGGGACGAGGTGGGGCAGGGAGGACCACAGTGCCTTCTTCACACACACGCAGAGACAGCACTTGTTTGGCAGCATAAAAACAAACAAAAAAAACGCTGGAGAGAATCTGCTGGAAATTGTTAGAACTAGTAAGAGAATTCTTCAAGAAGTCCATCACAAAATTCACGTACAGAAGCCAGTGTTTTCTCTTCCTATCAGCAGTAACTAGTTACAAAAGAGCGTTGCATTGAGTGAGTGAGAGCATACGATGGGCTACCTGGCTGTAGAACGTGCTCAGTAAATGCACATCATTTTATGATACAGGCAGTCCCTGGTCACCAACCTCTGACTGACGGCAACTCATACTTGCCCATTCATGTGGTGTAAACTTGCTCTCGCTTTGAAAAAATTGAACCAACCCCTACTCACAACAGATTCTTCCTCACAATCACCTTCACTTGCTGCACGTGCAACTTTTAAATCATTGAAAAGTCTTTGAGCCTTTTCTTGCACTACCAACAACAACAAAAAGACAAAACACCCATTGCCGTTTTGTCTCAGTCATCTAGTGCTGCTCTAACAGAAGTACCCCAAGTGGATGGCTTTAACAAACAGAAATTTATTCTCTCATAGTCTAGTAGGCTACGAGTCCAAATTTGGGGTGTCAGCTGCAGGGGAAGGATTTCTCTCTCTGTCGGCTCTGGAGGAAGGTCCTTGTGATGCATCAGTCTTCCTTTGGTCTAGGAGTGTCTCAGCGCAGGAACCTCAGGTCCACAAGGACGTGCTCTGCTCCTAGCACTGCTTTCTTGGGAGTGTGAGGTTCCCATGTGTCTCTGCTCACTTCTCTCTTTTATACCTAAAAAGAGATTGGCTTAGGACACTATCTGATCTTGTAGACCTCATCAGTATAACTGCTGCTAATCCATCTTATTACATCATAATGATAGAGGTTACAACACATAAGGAAATCACATCAGATTACAAAATGGTACACAATCATACAATACTGGGTATCATGACCCAGCCAAGTAGACAGATATTTTGGGGGGACACAATTCAATCCATGACAGCCGTCGAGTCAATTCCAACTCCTAGTGGCCCTATAGGACAGGGGAGAACTGTCCCATAGAGTTTCCAAAGAGCAGCTGGTGGATTTGAACTGCCAACCTTTTGGTTAGCAACCTAAGCTCTTAGCCCCTGTGCCACCAGGGCTCCACTGAAGTAAGATTAGGTAAAAGCCATATGTACCTGTTTCGACTTACCTACAAATTCGACTTAAAGACACACTTAGGAATGGATCTTACTGGTAACCAGGGAACTATTGTAATGGAAACGAAACCTCAATTCCAATAGTAACAAATATCAAACACACAGAAATAAATGTAGCAATAAAAGTACAGAGTGTGCATGAGGTAAAGGGTACTACTTTTTCAAGGGACATTAAAGAAGACTAGAAAAAATAGAGGATCTTCCCATGTTGTGGGAGGGCAAGACTCAGCATAGTAAAATGGCAATTCTCCTACAATCAATCTATACATTTTGCATAATTCTAGTCAAAGTCCCAGTAGGGTGGGATATGATCCTAAAGTTCAGCTGGAAAAACAAATGAGTGAGAATAGCCAGGAATATTTTAGGAAGAATAATGAAGGGTGACTTACCCTACCGCATATTTTAAAATATTGTAGGCATGATATTTAAAGTAGCGTGGTACTTGCGTAGGAATACCGAGATCACTAAAGATGAGTAGGAAGTCCAGAAACAGACTCAAATGTAAACATAAGAACTTAGTATATGGTAGAACCGTGATTGTAAATCAGTGAGGAAAAGGATAAATTAATCAGTGAATGTTGTTGTCATTAGGTGCTGTCAAGTTGGTTCCAATTCATAGTGACCCTATGTACAACAGAGCGGAACACTGCCCGGTCCTGCGCCATCCTCAGGGTTGTCGTTATGCCTAAGCCCATTGTTGCAGCCATTGTGTCAATCCATCTTGTTGAAGGTCTTCCTCTTTTTCAATGACCCTCTACTTTACCAAGCATGATATACTTCTCCAGGGACTGATCCCTCCTGACAACATGTCCAAAGTATATGAGACGTTGTCTTGCCATCCTTGCCTCTAAGGAGCATTCTGGTTGTACGTCTTCCAAGACAGATTTGTTCTTTCTTTTGGCAGTGAATAGTGTTGTAAAAACTGGCTATTTCAAAATAATAATAAAATTAGATTTTTACTTCATGGCATATACAAAATCCTCAATAGAGTAAACATTTATGTATTTTTAATGAATCCATAAAAGTTATAGAATAAAATATATATGAATATCAGTGTAATCTTGGGGTGAGGAAGGCTTTCTAGATGTGATACAAAAGTCAGAAATCAAAAAGGAAAAGATGGGAATAGCTAAAAATGGAAAACTCTGCCCTTCAAAAAAGCCGAGAAAAATATTTGTGAAACGGCTGACCAAAAGATTAATATCCTCAGTAAACAAAGAGCATTTACACTTCAATAAGGGAGAGAGACCCTACTACAAAATTGGGCTGAGAAAATGAACTTGAAAAGAAGGAATAAAATGTCAATAAGCATATGAATTATTACACTTACTAATAATCAAAGAAATAACAAGCATACAATTTTTTGAGGTTCCTGGGTAGAGCAAATGGTTTGCCCTGGGCTGGTAACTAAAAAGTTGGCGCTTCAGACCCACCCAACAGCACCACAGAAGAAAAGGCCTGGCATCTGCTTCCCTAAAGATTACAGCCAAGAAAACCCTGTGGAGCAGTTCTACCCAGTAACACCTGGGGTCGCCATAAGTCAGAATTGACTCAGTGGCACAAAACAATAACATTAGATTGATACTATTGAAAATAAAAAATAATTCTCCATGTTGGAAAAAAATACCAAAAATCAAAACCATTGTCCTTGAGTTGATTCTGAGTCATGGCAACCCCATGTGTTTCAGAATAGAATAGAACTGTGTGGCATAGAGTTTTCTTGTCTGTAATCTTATGGAAACAGATTGCCAGGCATTTATTCCAAGGTGCAGCTGAGTGAATTTGAATGGCCAACCTTTCGGTTACCAGCCAAGTGCAAACCATTTGCACCACCCGGGGACAGAGGGTTGGGAAAGCAGGCGCTTATCTGCTCTGGTGGTGGGAGGGTAGCTTGGTACCACTTTTATGATGGCTGATTTGGCGTCACGTATCAAAATTCTAGGAGTCCTTGGGTGGTGTAAAAGATGAACGCACTTGGCAGCTAACCCAAAGGTTGGAGGTTAGAGTCCACCCAGAGATACTTTGGAAGAAAGGTCTGGTGATATACTTCCCCAAAACCAGCCATTGAATACCCTGTGGAGCACAGTTCTACTCTGACACACATGGGGTTGCTATGAATCAGAGTCAACTTGAGGGTAAAGGGTTTTTTGTTTTAATACCCAATCCATATTCAAAATGTCTTGGCTGTACCAAAAGTGTCTTTTACAGCTGTTTTGTTCAGTGGTTTAATTACTAAAACATTGTGCAATAGTGTGATATATGAAACATTATATTTAGAAATACATCTGTTCTCCCAGTCATGGGCTGCTTTTGAGACTACAATGGGCGTGAAGTGGCATATAAAGTGGGAAGTGGTACCCACATGCTGCATTTTGTCATCATTAACCCCATTCCCATCAAGTCAATTCTGACTCATAGCGACCCTACAGGACAGAGTAGAACCACCCTATAACGTTGCCAAGGCTGTAGATCTTTACAGAAGCAGACTGGCACATCTGTCTCCCACGGAGCGGATGGTGGGTTCGAACCGCCCACCTTTTGGTTAGCAGCTGAGTGTTTAACCACTGCGCCACCAGGGCTCCTGTCATTAACCACACAGGCTGTTAAAGAAGAGGCAGGGCCACGTCCAGGCAGAACTTGGGGGCCTGTGGCTTGTGGGAGTGTGAACTCTGAGCCTCCTCAGAAGAGATGTCCCTGAGGAAGGGGCGCCTCTGCAGCAGAGGGGATAAGGGAGCAAGACACCGTCAGAAATCCGCGTCATGCCTCCTGTCAGTGGGAGCAGAGGGTGTGGAAGGTAAAGGACACTCAGTAGTTATCCAAGGTGCCCGTCATGGACTGGGGTTCAAACCAGGCTTTCTCAACCTCAGCACTTTGACATTTAGGGTAAGAGAATTCCTTGTTGTGGGGCTTCCCTGTGAACTGTACGATGTTCAGCAGCATCCCTGGCCTCTACCAAGTAGGTGCCATTATCCAGCCCTCTGGCCAGTTGTGACAGTCAAAACCATCTCCAGACATTGACAAATGTCCCCTGGGGGCAAAGCAGCCCCTGGTTGAGAAGCACTGGGTTAAACCCAGCTGTACTGACATCAGCCCATTTCCCCAGAACTCTCATCTTGAAAATCTCATCCAGAGACGGATCCAAGGGAGCACGGGACTTTTCTAGCAAGGGCAACCTATTCACAGCTCCCTGGCTTGAGACCAGACAGATCCCACATGGTATTAGACTGAACCATATGTAATTGCCAATATTGGACCATTTGTGACCCACAAAAAGGGCAGTTTCATGTGGTTTCCAACTTAGCGTCCCCTTGGCCAAGAGACCCTGCTTCCGGAAAACCTTTATGAATCAGTTTCTCTCTTTCTCTGTCTCCGTCTGTCTCTCTCTCTTGCAGTCACTTTCTTAGGCTCTATTTCTGACTCTGCTTTTCCTCTGTCTCTCTTTCTCTCTGTCTCTTTCTCTCCCTCTGTCTCTCCCCTCTGCCCCACCCCCACCCCCTTCCCCTTCACTTTCCCTGGTCCCCTCCTCCCTTCCCCCTCCACTCTCCCTTTTTTGTGCCCTCCGCCCAGTAATGCTGCTCTGGTTGGGATCTGGACAAAGGGCGGGGGCAGAGGTCAGGCTGGGGGTGAGCAGGGGCCAGGACAGCACGCCGCCCCCACCCTGCAGCCAGGAGCTTCAGTCACCCCAAGGAACACAAAGGGGGCCGTTTGCATTGTGGACTCCCAGGACCCCCATTGTTCCCCTGTCGGGGCCTTTGCAGGTGGAGCTGCCATCCGGCCCAGAGGGGATAAAGGGATGAGCAGGGAGGCCAGAGGAGCAAGCGGAGGCGGAATATTTAGCTCTTCCTGGGAGCTCTTCCCACTGGGGACTCAAGGGGGCTGGCTGATGGGAACTAGGAAAGTGACAGGTGTCAGCGAGAGAGAGGATTGCAATCCCCAGGACCCGCCCCGTGTCACACAGCTGTCACAGCATCCTGCTGGCAGAGACTGTGAGAAGGGGGCTTGTGGATTACAGAGCTGGCTGAAGCAGGGGTGGTGCAGAGACCCTCCAGGGTGGCCCCTGCCCATAGTTCTGCCAGGAAACACCCTGGGGGCTCCTGCTGGGTTCATGGGCCGGGCTGTAGTGGAGAGGGATGCACAGTGGCTGGGCGGGACCGGTACCGTGTCCTGAGGACCTACAGGGCCCAGGTGGCCCCTCCAGCTCCTGACGGCCATTGGGCTCAGCCCTGCAGAACCTCAACATCCCCTGACCTGGAGGAAGCAAAGTCCCTCCACCCCACCACCAGCAGCCCCAGGGGCAGGGATGGGCAGCATCCACAGTGGTTTCTTTGCTTACTTAAATACCCTGCCAGATCTAAAACCACTCTAAACTTAAGTAATAACACTAATAGTAATGAAAACAACCATAAACTCAATCTCTTACTTAAGATCATGAGTTCTGAGTATTTTGTGACTCCCGCCTACACCCCAGTGATGGTGTCTTGCAAGCCCCATGAGAGCTTTGGCTCGGTCTTCTCAGTGGAATGAAGGAGCTGAGCTTGGCAATCTATTTGGCCCCCTCCCAGTTCAGAATCCTGAGTCCCAGCTGGAGTGCTGGGGAAGACTGGTTTGAAGATGACTGGATCACCTAGACCTCCCTCCCATTCTCTCCGGGTGCTGTCTGTGGCTCTTAGCAGCTGGTCAGGGCCTGGTGGGCAGAGCAGCCTTGGGTTCATAGCCATAGTAGCTGGGGCTCTTTCTCAGGGCTGTGTTGAGGGGACTGTAGAGGAATTCGGACCAGGAAGAGTGCCCGCTCCACTGGAGTGAAGAGCAGAAAGGAGGGCGGATGGTGGTAGGCTGCCTCCCTGGTGGAGATACAGTCCATCACAGTTGGAAAGGACAAGCACAGTGTTGAGGCTGGGAGGCCACAAGCCGCCTCCCTCCGTGGCTAGTAGGATGCCCAGAGTGTCCACCCCCACCTCCACCTCCTGCTGAGCAGGGCTCTTCTCTGTGCTGCCCTCTCCCTTCTCCTGAAGCTACAGGGTGGCCACATGAGGCAAGCCCACTGCCTCTGCCCCAAGACGTGGCTGGGATTTGACCCTGTCAATCTTGGCCCTTGTATCTTTGCCACTCAGGCCCGAACTTCCACTTCAGTAAGGGCAGTGGGTCGGCAACTCTCGGGGCAGTGGGGGACCACCCTCTCCACCAGGCCCTCTGGGGAGGTCAGCTTCTCTCCAGGGGAGATTGTGGCTGTTATCATCTTTTCAAGAGTAAAATGTGTTTCATAAGAAAAAGAGAGAGCCCTTTGGTTGGCAGAGGTTAGAAATGCACCAAGGTCTAAAATGAATGTTATTTTGCACAAAGAGGTATCTGAAAATCAGTAGTGTGTTGGAGCTGGCACGCACCGGCTCACACCGGCTCTTGAGAGCCGACCTTGCTCTTCTCTGCCCAGCTCTGCATTCAGGGCAGCATACCGGTAGCCTGGATCTGAGCCATGGTGGGAATATTTACACTCTGGAAACTGGCAAATGCTAAAAAACCAGGCTTTTTTCTCCTCAGAGAGCTGGCAGTTAAGCGTTTATCAGCATGTTGCTGTTAGCTGCTGTTGAGTGAGCGCTGACTCATGGCGACCCCATGCACTGCTGCCCGGTCCTGAGTCATCTCCATGATTGGTTGCAGACTGGCCCATTGTGATCCAGAGGGTTTTCACTGTCTGATTTTCAGAAGTAGATCACCAGGCCTTTCTTCCTTGTCTGTCTTAGTCTGGAAGCTCTGCTGAAATCTGTTCCGCATCATAGCAACATGCACGTCTCCACTGACAGACAGGTGGTGGCTGCACATGAGGTGCATTGGCCAGGCTGTACCTGTAAGGAATTTGATGGGAAGGGAAGTTTTATTGAGATTTGGGAACCATCTGTGGATTTATGATTTTTGCCTACTCTCCAGCAGCCCTACAGTGTAGGAAGACCGGATGGTAAATATCTAGGGTCCTGTGCCCTCCCTCTCGTATCTAATCAGTCACTCAGTCTTGTTGCTATGACTCATATCTGTCTTCCATCCACACGGCAGCTGCTGCTGTCCTAAGTCAAGCTCTCTTTACTTCGCACCAGCCCTTGGTCAGGGCGGGCTAAGTGCTGTAACAAACATTCCCAGCAGTTCAGCAATTTCTTGCTGACACGGCAGTCCATTGCAGGTATGCCTGGTTGAGCAGCTCACTTCCAAGCCGTGCGTCAGGAGCCCACCCTTCCATCATGTGGCTCTGCCATCTGTTAGGGCGTTGGAGTCATCCACTGGTTTCTCTGCATGCTGTCTGCAGATGGGAAAGAGAGAGCATAAAGGATCCCATGGGAGACGTTTATGGGCTAGGTCTGTTGTGCATTGCGTTCCGTTGTCCTGAACTCAGTCACATGACCACACCTAATGGCAAGGGTTGCTGGGCAATGTAGTCTGTATGCCAAGGAGGAAAATAAAATGGTGTTTGGTAACCACATATAAAACCATACCAGTTGCCATCGAATCAAATCCAACTTATGGTGACCCAATGTGTTTCACAGTAGAGTTGCACTCCATAGGGTTTTCACAGGCTGTGACCTTTCAGAAGCAGATTGCCAGGCCTTTCTTCAGAGGTTCCTCTGGATGGGTTTGAACCTCCAGCCTTTGCAGTTAGTAGCCGAGTGCTTAACTGTCTGTGCCACCCAAGGACTCTGACCACCTGTAGGCTTTGCCGTGGACTCTTGTTCACTCAGCTGACTCCAGGGGTATTTGTGACCACCATGACGTCCAGTCACTGGTGTTAGAAAGTGATGTGTAAGCTGTGAGGGCCTTTCTCAGTGTAGAAAGCATTTAGCCCAGTCACTGCCTGATAGCTGACTATGTTTGGGGTGTAGGCACCCCCAGGGAAGTAAACAAAGGTGACACCAGGTACCAAGGCATGACCTCATTGGCACTGGCTGAACCAGCTGAGCTAATCAGCTAGCCAACTGGCCAGGTAGATGCACACATTCCTCTCGTTCATGACTATCCTGGGGAGCCCCAGCTTAGCTTCCCGGTCTCTGCTCAGCTGAATCACCCTTCAGTGTCCACAGCAACTCCAGGCCACGCCCACCGTAGGCTCTCACTGACGGAGTGTCGAGAGCCAACCGGATCCCCATTGGGACAGCTTTGTTTCCCCCGATGAACACAAAATCCCCTGTTCACTCAGAGAGCCAACAAGGAGACCCCATGGGGCTGGCCCGATGGGAGCAGATACCAGTGAATACAGCGCAAGAACGGCTTCAGCTTATTAAAGGCAACTACACAGGATAACTCTGCCGCCGGATGGGAGCTAGAATGGAGGGCACAGAGCCGTTCCAGCGGATTAGCGGCCACAGACTGACGGAGGCAGGTGCAGCCTTTTTTGCAATTTGGAAGGGTTTATGAAATACTGATCCTGTGCTCTCTAAATCCTTCCCTTGGCCTCTCCTGGGCTACGGGCTGAAAATGGGGGATTTCTAGTTCAGCCAGGCTCAGTATTGATTTTTAGTACTTCTCCCTATCCTCCCCCACAACTCCCAGCATTCCTTGGGAGTTCTGATCAGAGGATTCAAGCATTTGTTCATTTATTCATTTCTGTTCATTCATTCATCAACCACACATTTACTGAGGACCTGGGCTAGGTGCTAGAGTTACAGAGATGAGCAGAACATGGGTCCCTGCTTCAGAGACTCAGGGTTTACTGTACAAGCAAGACACAGAAAGTTGTTGTTGTTGTTAGTTGCTGTCGAGTTGGCTTCAAACTCCGACTCGTGTACCACAGAGCAAAATGTTGCCTGGCCCTGTGTTGTCCTCACAATCGCTGGCATGTTTGGATCCATCGCTGTAACTATTGTACCAGTTCATCTCAGGAAGGGTCCCCTCGCCCTCGTTGGCCGTCCACTTCAGCAAACGCGATGCCCTCCTCTAGCGATTGAGCCCTCCTGATGATGTGTGCAAAGGGAGTGAACCAGACAGTGTTCTGTTGTGATCCACAAGGTTTGCATTAGCTAGTTTTTGGAAGTAGACTGCCAGATCTTCTTCCTAGTCTTAGTCTGGAAGCTCCGCTGAAACTTGTCTACCATGGGTGACCCTGTTGGGATTTGAAATGCTGATGGGATAGCTTTCGGTATCACAGCAACACACAAGCCACCACAGTGTGACTAACTGACCAATGGGTGGTGAGGTCTGTGGTTATTTGTAGTATATAGACAATTCTGTATTTCCTTCTCTAAAGCAAACACAGTGCCTTTATTCTCCATGCGAGAAGGTAGCAGATTTTGGTCTTGCCAGGGAGGACTCCAGTACCTGCCATGCTTCCGACATTGTTGTGGACTGAGTTGTTCCCCATAAATGTAGCTTTCAGATACCTGAGGCTCAATTCATTGAAATGCCACAAAACTTTTTTTTTTTTTTTTTAACCATTTTGGGTGGAAATCTTTCCCCAATGTATCACCAACTATCCTGCCTTATTAAGGAATACACACTGAACATAATTTCCTTTTTCAGGATGATTCAGCCATTGTAAGAAGGAATTGTTCTGTAAAACAGTCATACTCTTGCAGCTTATTCAACTGTTTTTAGGACAGTTTGTCTCTATTAAAAATGGCCCTTAGCTATTGTCTTAGTCATCTAGTGCTGCTGTAACAGAAATACCACAGGTGGATGGCTTTTAACAAGAGAAATGTATTCTCTCATAGTGCAGTAGGCTACAAGTCCAAATTCAGGGCATCAGCTCCAGGGGAAGGCTTTCTCTTTCTGTCGGCTCCGGAGGAAGGTGCTTGTGATGCATCAGTCTTCCCTTGGTCTAGGAGCATCTCAGCGCAGGAGCCTCAGGTCCAAAGGACGCGCTCTGCTTCCGGTGCTGCTTTCTTGGTGGTATGAGGTCCCCATGTCTCTCTACTTGGTTCTCTCTCTTATATCTCCAAAGAGATCAGCTTAAGACACTATCCAATCTTGTAGACCTCATCAGTGTAACTGCTGCTGATCCATCTTATTACATCATAGTGATAGTTTACAACTCCATCTGAAATCACATCAGATGATAAAAGGTAGACGATCATACGATACTGGGAATCGTGACCTAGCCAAGTTGACAGATATTTTGGGGGGACACAGTTCAATCCATGACAGCTATTCTGCATCTGCTCTTCATAGTTTCTCACAGAGAGCTCTTCTTTGCTCTCTGTTTGCTAGCTGCTCCTTCTTCCTGCCAATGTGTCTATCTCTCAAAGGTTGCCCCTTCTTTAAATATATTGATTCTAATGTTCTATGTTCTAGAAATGGCGCTAACAACATTTATTATCATTGTTTGTAAACAAAGAATAAATAAGCTATGAGTGAGGGCCTGAAGGGATTTCCTCTGTGAGTGCTCTTTGTCTGCTTCAGCCCTCTTCCACCGTGGTTCTCATCTGTGTTCTAGAGAATCGACAGGAACAGAGAAGTGACCTCCAGTTAAATGAGATTTTACAGTCATGAGTACTCTATGCAGTTTACATTGTACCTTCTAAAGAATCTGAAGAATTGTGACACTCAACATAGATGTGCATCAGGTAAAAAGGAAAAGGGTGAGTCTCTTTAATTCTCACATCAGAGAACTGAGGAACAGAGAGGTTAAGAGGGGCCAGATGGGACTGTAAAGTGGTGCAGCCGCTGTGGGAAAGTTTGGAGGTTCTTCAAAAAGTTAAACACCTGATCACCATATGATCCAACAGTTCCACTCCTAGGTATATATCCAGAAGAATTGAAAGCAGGAATGCAAAGACACATGTGCCCCAGTGTGCATTTCAGCACTATTCACAACAGCCAAAAGGTGGAAACAACCTAAACGTCCATCAGCGGATGAATGCATCAACAAAATGCGGTCCATCCATACAATGGGATATTACTCATCCGTAAAGAGAAATGAAGTTCTGTTACATGCTGTGACACGGATGAACCTTAAAACCATTATGCTGAATGAAATGTCTGTCACAAAAGGACAAACACTATTTGATCCTACTTCTATGAAATACCTAGAACAGGTAAGTGTAGAGAGAGCAAAGTTTATTAGTGGTTACCCGAGGCAGGCAGGAGAGAGGGAGAAAAATAGAATTATTGTTTGGGGGGCCCTGAGCTTTCTTTTGTCTTGTTTTGGTCAGTGGTTCAAACCCACGAGCCGCTCTGGGAAAGAAAGATGTGGCAGTCTGCTTCCGTAAAGATTTACAGCCTTGGAAACTCTATAGGACAGTTCTACCTCATCCTACAGGGTCGCTATGAGTTGGAATTGACTTGATGGCCGTGGGTGGTATGAGTTTTTTTAAGGGTTATGGAAAATTTTAGAAATGGATAGTGGTGAAGGTTGCACAGCATGCTAAATGTAATGTCATTGAATTGTACATGTGAAAAAATGATGGCATGGAAAATGTTTTATATATATACTTATCACAATAAAATAAAAAAAGAAATAGAAGAGGGACCAGCGTGATGAGGTTTCTAAAACCCATGACCTCTGAGGAGTGGATGAAGGAACAGGGAGACTTGGAAGAAAGGGGCACTTTTTCCAAAAGTCTTGAGTGCTGTTCTATGGGTGAAGCAGGTGGTTGGCTATGCTGGGCTGCTCCAGAAGGTGGAACTAAGGCCATCTGGGGAAGTTATAGAAAGGCAGGGTAGCCTAGCTGACAGAAGTCCTGTCTAATCCTCAGACAGGTGGTAAGGCAGACTCAGGTGGTGGGAATGGCAACAGGAGGTACAAGGGTGAACCCACCTCTTAGAACCTTTTCAACTCTGAATTGGTAGGTTCTGTGGCCTGTGTCCAGTCCATCAGTCAGTTGCAAGTGGCAGAATAGATCAGGGATGGCAAGAGTATGTCAGCTTTAACATGCAAGCAACCAGGAGCAACTTATTGAGTATTCTGGGCCCTCTTAGGGTTCTGCAATTGATTAATGATGTCTCCTGTGAGATTGGACAAGGAAACTGGTGGCCTGTATGCTACCTATTTACTCTCCCTGGCCTTGGTATTTGCTTTCAGTCATTGCTTCCTCTGTCAATCTTCATTTTTTCCAGAGATAAGTTGCTCTCATCAAGGCTTTCAAGCTAGGAACCCTGAGTTTCATACCCGCTTTCCTTTTTTTCTTTTTCCTCTTGCCTGCTTGGGCTCTCATTAGTCAGCAAAGACCAGAAGTCTGGTCTGCCATTTCTGATACCTTGGGTCCATTGAATGTGGCCTGCCTGCTCCTTCCTTTCTCTGGCTGGCTGTGAACACAGCTGCATTTCCTGAGGGCTTGGCTGGTGGGAGAGGGGAAGTGGGGATCAGGTGGAAGCTGGCTGTTCTGGGACGGGTATGACGGTAGGGATGGATGGGGTGGGGACGGGAAAGCTGAGAGGATGAGACCATGCAAAGGAGCAGCCCCTTGCATTGGGGTGTGGGAGGCCAAGGGTCAGTGCTCAGTGGTTATCAGATTGTTCCATGGCTTCAGGGAGAGAGACCTCTCTGGGTGGCCCTGAACTGGAGTGAAGTGCAGCTGCTGTTGGGTAAAGTGCCCCACCAGCACCATTTTGGGCCTTAGTTTTCTCATGGGTATAATGGACATGGCAGTTCTAATGATACCCACCCTCCTGGCTTATAGGGTCGCGTTGTGCAGGTCAAATGAGGTTTTCAGCGGTAAGCACTTTGGTGAGGGGTGTAGGGAGTCCCTGGGTGGTGCTTGGCTGCTAATTGATAGGTGGGCAGATCTAGTCCACTCAAAGTCACCTTGAAAGAAAGGCCTGGTGATGTATTTCCACAAATCAGCCATTGAAAACCCTGTGGAGCACAGTTCTACTCTTGACACACATGGAGTCGCCATGAGTTGGACTTGACTCAATGGTAATGGGATTTACTGCTAGGATGTAGACTCATCATCATCTCAGGTGTTCCCTCTGGAGATGACTGAGCTCCTGGTGGGTCACACGGATTGGAGACAGCTGCCCTCTGAAGCTGAGGTGAGATCTGTAGGCAGGGAGTGGGATGACCTAAGATCTGTGGGGAAGAGTGACAGAGCAGGGTCTGAGGTGATCTGTGGGGTAGAGTTAACATTGGCCAGGAGGATTGCAGGTGTGTGGCCGAGGGTCCAAAGAAAATTCTGGATGTCCCGAGCTTGTTCAGTCTGCTGAGGTCTCCAGCCTTCAGTCAGGAGGGCTTTTTTTCAGTCCCAAAGGCTCTGGGCAAGAGGCTTTAATCTAATTACATGCTTTATTTGAACCAATTTGTTTTCCAATCCATCTTGTTCAGTAAGAAGAAAGAGCATCCGGGGGACTCATTTGCACTCTCTAGTTCCAAGTGGAGAAGAGGGGCTCCTTCCCTCCCTCACGTGGTCAGTGCAGCCGTGACCTCTCCTGCCCTGATACCCTACCCCCAAACCAGGCTGCAGCCTGCCCTGCCTTGTGAGGTGGGGGCTGGGGCAGGGGCACCACCTGGGCGGGGAAGACTTGCTTGCTTGTCCAGTCCTAGGAAAGCCAGCCTGTGCATGCCTCTGTTTTCTTTTCCTTGGGGGACCCCAGTGTACCAGGCAGGGCTGAAATGAGGACGGGCTTCCGAACCAGGCCACCTGGGAGGGGCTCTCGTTCCCACGACGGTAGCTGGCTCAGAACCTTCTTGACTCTTCCTGTGAGAACTGCCCTCAGAGTCCAAGGCCCATGAAAAAAAACATAACCAGTTGCTGTCAAGTCAGTCCCAACTCATCCCGACCCCACGTGTGCAAAGTAGAACTGTACACTGTAGCATTGTTCATGGCTGTGACCTTTCGGAAATAGATCACCAGGCATTTCTTCCAAAGTGCCTCTGGGTGGGATTGAACCACCAACCTTTCGGGCGACAGATTTACAATCTGTGTCATTAATGTCCAAACAAAACGCCGGAGTCCTGCAAACCTCCCTGGAGGGGGAAACTGCACCGGCTCCTGCTGCATTCCCCGGGGGAGGAGCTGCACTCTCCATGCCTCAGCTTTTCGTGTTTAACAGAGTTTTCCAAAATTGCCTTTTTGCGCTCTTCTGCTTCGGGCCTTTGCTTCCCTGCTGTTTATGCAGGCTTGCTCTTTGGTGCCCAGCTCCTTTGCAGAGTCTGGGGTCTTCTGCCCTTTGACTAGGGGAGTGCAGGGTTTGTTGGGACCACAGGTCACTTTGCCAACTACACAGTAGTGGCCACTGTTGTCGTTGTGTGCTGTCGAGTCAATTCCGACTTATAGCGACCCTATAGGACAGAGTAGAACTGCCCCATAGGGTTTCCAAGGCTGTAATCTTTACGGAAGCAGACGGCCACATCTTTCTCCCACGGAGTGGCGGGTGGGTTCAAACTGCTGACCTTTCGATTAGCAGCCAAGTGCTTTAACCAGTGCACCACCAGGACCGCTAGACCCTCCTTCTGTCCAGCAAATTCAGTAAACATTTATTGAGGGCTTGTTGTGTGTCCTGGGCCCTGGGGACGGGCGAGTGAAACAGACACTGGTCCCTGACTTCAGGGAGGAATATAGACAATGAAGAGACCAAATGGAAACTATGTGCTGAGTGCTGTGAACAAAACGAATCCTCTGAAGACAAATGGGCCTTTTGGAATAGCCGAAGGTCACTCATTGTTGCGTGAAGTGAGTGCACGCTCGAGTGAGAAATGTCTTTGGGTTTAAAAAACAGTTCGGATGTGCCAGAAACACAATGAGATGAGTTTTCTGTCTCCTAAATTATAGTAAAAATAATAATAAAACCAGTTGGCATGGACTTGACTCCAACTCATGGTAACCCCGAGTGTGTCATAGTAGAACTGTGCTCCACAGGCTTTTCATGGCTGATTTTTTGCAAGCAGATTGCCAGACCTTTCTTCCAAGGCACCTCTGGGTGAAGTTGAACTTCCAACCTTTCAGTTAGCAGCAGAGCGCATTAACCTTTTGCACCACCAGGACTCCAAAAACAATAATGTTGTTGTTGTTTTTGTTAGGTGCCCTCCAGTCAGTTCTGACTCGTAGTGACCCTGTGTACAACAGAACAAAACACTGCCTGGTCCTGCGCCATCCTCACAATTGTTGCTGTGTTTGAGCCCATTGTTGCAGCCACTGTGTCAATCCATCTCATCAAGGGTCTTCCTCTTTTTTGCTGACCCTCCACCTTACCAACCCATGATGTCTTTCTCCAGGGACTGGTCCCTCCAGATAACATGTCCAAAGTAGGTGAGAAGTCTCACCATCCTTGCTTCCAAGGAGCACTCTGGCTGTACGTCTTCCAAGAGAGATTTGTTCTAGCAGTCTGTGGTATATTCAGTATTCTTCGCCAACACCATAATGCAAAGGCATCAATCCTTCTTCAGTCTTCTTATTCAATGTCCAGTTTTCACGTGCGTATGAGGTGATTGAAACTATCATGGCTTGGGTCAGGTGCACCTTAGTTCTCAAAGTGACATCTTTGCTTTTCAACACTTTACAGAGGTCTTCAGCAGGTTTGTGCAGTGCAGCACATCATTTGATTTCCTGACTGCTCCTTCCATGGGCGTTGATTGTGGATCCAAGTAAAATGAAATCCTTGACAACTTCGGTATTTTCTCCGTTTATCATGTTGTTACCTATTGGTCCATTTGTGAGGACTTTTATTTTCTTTATGTTGAAGTATAATCCATACTGAAGGCTGTGGTCTTTGATCTTCATCAGTAAGTGCTTCAAGTCCTCTTCACTTTCAGCAAGCAAGGTTGTGTCATCTGCGTATCACAAGTTGTTAATGAGTTTTCCTCCAATCCCGATGCCATGTTCTTCTTCATATAGTCCAGCTTCTCAGATTATTTCCTCAGCATACAAATTGAATAAGTATGGTAAAGGATACAATCCTGACATACATCTTCCCTGATTTTAAACCACACAGTATTAGCACAATTAAGTGTTCTGGAATTCCCATTCTTTGCAATGTTATCCATGATTTATTATAATCCACACAGTCAAATGCCTTTGCACAGTCAATAAAATACAGGTAAACCTTTTTTTGGTATTCTCTGCTTTTGGCCAAGATCTATCTGACATCAGCAATGATATCTCTCGTTTCACATCGTCTTCTGAATCCGGCTTGAATTTCTGGCAGTTCCCTGTTGATGTACTGCTGCAACCGCTTTTGAATGATCTTCAGCAAAATTTTACTTGTGTGTGATATTAATGATATTGTTCAATAATTTCCACATTCTGTTGGATCACCTTTCTTTGGAATGAGCACAAACATGGATCTCTTCCAGTCAGTTGGTCCAGTAGCTGTCTTCCACATTTCTTGGCATAGATGAGTGACTGCTTCCAGCACTGCATCCGTTTGTTGAAACCTCTCAATTGGTATTCTGTCAATTTCTGGAGCCTTGTTTTTCGTCCATGCCTTCAGTGCGGCTTGGACTTCTTCCTTCAGTACCATTGGTTCTTGATCATATGCTACCTCCTGAAATGGTTAAACATCGACCAGTTCTTTTTGGTACAGTGACTCTGTGTATTCCTTCCATCTTCTTTTGGTGCTTCCTGCATTGTTTAATATTTTGCCCATAAAATCCTTCATAATTGCAACTCAAGGCTTGAAATTTTTCTTCAGTTTTTTCAACTTGAGAAATGCTGAGCTTGTTTTTCCCTTTTGGTTTACTGTCTCCAGGTCTTCGCACATTGCATTATAATACTGTACTTTGTCTTCTCGAGCCACCTTTGAAATCTTCTGTTCAGCTCTTTTACTTCATCATTTCTTCCATTTGTTTTAGCTAGAATATGTTCAAGAGCAAGTTTCAACATCTCTTCTGACATCCATTTTGGTCTTTTCTTTCTTTTTAATGACCTTTTTCATGTATGATATCGTTAATGTCATCTCACAACTCATCTGGTCTTTGGTCATCAGTGTTCAGTGTATCAAATCTATTCTTGAGATGGTCCCCAAATTCAGGTGGGATATACTAAAGGTCGCATTTTGGCTCTCGGGGACTTGATTTTTCTTCAGCTTCAACTTGTACTTGCATATGAGCAATTGATGGTCTGTTCCACAGTCGGCCCCTGACCTTGTTCTGACTGATAATATTGAGCTTTCCCATCATCCCTTTCCACAGATGTAGTTGATTTTATTCCTGTGTTTTCTGTCCGGTGAGGTTCATGTGTATAGTTGCTATTTATGTTGTTGACAATAGGTATTTGCAGTGAAGAAGTCATTGATCTTGCAATATTCTATCAGGCAATCTGTGGCATCATTTCTATCACCAAGGCCATATTTTCCAGCTACAGATCCTTCTTTGTTTCTAGCTTTGAATTCCAATCACCAGTAATTATCAGTGCATCTTGATTGCATGTTTGATCAATTTCGGACTGCAAAAGTTGGCAAAAATCTTTGATTTCCTCATCTTTGGCATTAGTGGTTGGTGCATAAATTTGAATAATAGTCATATTAACTGGTCTTCCTTGTAGGCATATAGATATTATCCTATCACTGGCAGAGTTGTACTTCAGGGTAGATCTCGAAGCATCCTGTCAGTTTGTCATACTGTGGTGACTGGCGTGTTGCCATTTTGCTGGAAGCTATGCTGCCTGTATTTTAAATACCAGCACGGTCACCCATGGTGGACAGGTTTCCGTAGAACTTCCAGACTAAGATAGACTAGGAAGAAGGACCTGGCGGTCTACTTCTGAAAAAAGTTGGCCAGTGAAACCTTATGAATAGCAGCAGAACATTGCCTGATATAGTGCCGGATGATGGGCCCCTCAGATTAGAAAGCACTCAAAATACAAACGGGAAAGAGCTGTCTCCTCAAAGTAAAGTCAATCTTAACAACATGGATGGAGTGAAGCTTTCAGGACCTTCATTTGCTGATGTAGCATGACTCAAAATAAGAAGAAACAACTGTAAACAGCCATTAATAATCGGAACGTGGAATGTACAGAGTATGAATCTAGAAAAATTAGAAGGTGTGAAAAATGAAATGGAATGCGTAAAGGTTGATATCCTAGGCATTGGCGAGCTGAAATGGACTAGTATTGGCCATTTTGAATCAGACAATCATATGGTCTACTATGCTGGGAATGACAACTTGAAGAATTCAGAAAATAATAATAGCTAACATTTTTTAGTGCTTATCATGTCACTGGAAACCCTGGTGTAGTGGTTAAGGGCTACAGCTGCTAACCAAAAGATCGGCAGTACAAATCCACCAGGCTCTCCTTGTAAACTCTATGGGGCAGTTCGTTCTACTGTGTCCTGTAGGGTCAATATGAGTCGGAATAGACTCAGTGCCAACGGGTTTGGGTTTTTTTGGTTTTATCATGTCGCTTGAACTTTAAAGGATTACAGACTCTAATCCTCATTTAATAAATGCAGACTCTGAAGTTTAGAGAAGTGCAGTAACGTGGGCACATGGCTTACGAGTCACGGAGTCTGCTGCTACCCTGTGACCTACCGGCTTCTTCCAACTCCCAGATCCTGCGGCCTGGAAGTTCGTCAGTATTCAGAGATAGACCATTCTCACTGGGGCAGTGGATTGTGTCACGACATCTGTTGTTGTGTGCCATCGTGTGTCTTCTGACTCATAGCAACCCTGTAGGACAGAGTGGAGCTGCCCCGTAGAGCTTCCTGGGCTATAATCTTTACAGAAGCAAATTGTCAGGTCTTTTCTTCCATGGAGTGGCTGGTGGGTTCGAACTGCAGACCTTTTAGTCAGCAGCTGAGCACTTAACCATTGTGCCACCAGGGCTTCTCTCATCCTGGCATTAGGTCTGTGCACCAACACTCCATACCCTAAAGTTAGCAGACCAGGTCCCTCAAGAGAGCCTTCCGATTCAGAGCTGGAAGAGACTGCTTTCCAGGCATCAGCTGTGCAGCCTGACCTAGGTTTCTGCCTCCTGATTTCAGGTGCCACTCAAGCCATCTCCATCCCAACTCACGCACTCTTTGTTGTAAAAGAGCTTTAAAAAAAAAAAAAAAATTGCCGTCAAGTCGATTCCGACTCATAGTGACCCTATAGGACAGAGTAGAACTGCCCCATAGGGTTTCCAAGGAATGGCTGGTGGATTCGAACTGCCGACCTTTTGGTTAGCAGCCAAGCTCTTAATCACTATGCCACCAGGGATCCAACGTAAAAGCGCTTAGCAGGTTTAAAAGATGCATAAGCCCTTTACCCAGGCTTTCTCAGAGATGTCACCAGAATTATTACAAAGGGAGCTGACTGATGTATTTTGTTTGGGGAACCTGTGTTTGAGGGTTTTCTGTGCAAGCAGCCTTGGTATCTTACAGGGGCAATGCACTCAGCATATTTTAGTCTGCTGTGTTCAGGGTCACACTGGAGGACTCAGTGTTTATATTTTCATGGGTCCAGGAGGCATTCAGTGGTGTATCTACCATCACCCACACCACGCTGGGTGCTGGGACACAAGGGCCAGTTCACCATGCGGGGAGGAGGCAGACAGACGTTTCTGGGCCCTGAGGCGGGGGCTGAGAACAGCGAAGGTACCCAGCTGTGCTTGGGAGCAGAGAGGAAGGGAGAAGAAGGCTTCACAGGGAAATGGCTCAGAGGTGGGTTCTCATGTGCTGGAGTTCCACAAGGGGAGAAGCATTCAAGGCCAAGGTGTGCTGGCTGTACCTGTGAATGCCCCACTGCAGTCTCTGCATCTCCCTGTATCCATGGGGTTAGGTCCTGTTATGTGCAGACACTTAGTAAGTAGTAGGATTCAACCACCATTCACTCGAATGGAGGAGAAGACACATCTAAGTTAATCGAGTAAAGGTTTCAGGTCTCTAAGCATCAGGCAACAATAAGGGCTGTATCTCTATCCCGGGTGCCTTCTCCCTGGCTCTGCTGCTTGGCCGCTGGGTTCACAGCACAGCCAAAAAAGGGCCTTGGAGGCAGGTGCACTCCTACTGGGGGACATGCTTCATCGCTCAGAACTGCCACGCCAATCACTTCTTGGCTTGGATCATTTTTATAGTTTTTCCTGAGAACCAGGGCCCGTGACTCCTCCTCAGATCGCACCTCTCCTCCCTGCCGTAGTAGCCCACCTCCAGGCCCCGCCTTTCCTGTTGCCCCGCCATCATCCACTCTCCTCTTTCACGGGAGGCCACAGTCAATTGGCAGCACCTGCTCATCCTTCAGGTCCCAGATGAAAGGCCATCTCCTTGAGACACTGTCTTTGACCACCCTCATTTCTGTGACTGCTCTGTAGTTGTCGTTGTTGTTGCCAATGAGTCTGCTCCACCTCAGGGCGACTCCATATACAAAGAATGGAACGCTGCCCGGTCCTGTGCCATCTTCGCAATTGTTGGTATGCCTGAGCCCATGGTTGTGGCCACTATGTATTTTGAGTGCCTTTCATCCTAGGGGACTCATCTTCCAGCACAATATCAGACAATATTCTGTTGTGATCCATAAGGGTTTTCATTAGCTGATTCTGAGAAGTAAATTGCCAGGCCTTTCTTCCTAGTCTGTCTTAGTTGGGAAGCTCCACTGAAACCTGTCCACCATAGATGACCCTACTGGTAATTGAAATACCGGTATCATTGCTTCCAGCATCATAGCATGCAAGCCACCAGCGAGCGTACAACAAACTGACAGATGGGTGGTGGCACCATAGTGATTTTCCCCAAAATTCTGTGAATGAGTAAGACGGTTATTATTATCACTGTTGTGTGCAGATCCCATGTGTGCAGAGTAGAACTGTATTCCATAGGGTTTTCCTGTCTGTGACTTTTTGAAAGCAGATTGCCAGGCCTGTTTTCTGAGGTGCCTCTGGGTGGGTACAAACTGCCAGCCTTTTGGTTAGTAGTCAAGCACTTAACCATTTGTGCCACCCCGAGAGGGACTAGTCGTTATCACTACTGCCCCGTCTTACTGATGAGGAAACTGAGGCTCAGAATGGCCGAGGGCCCAGATCACAGGACTGTGCAGTGATACCTTTTTCACAAGAAACACTCATCTGTGGAGCCCCACTCGGTAGACTTCCTCTTGCATCCTTGGGGCCAGAAGTGGGTTCCATGGCCATGGGGAGCTGCATAGGAGTCTTTAGAGAATCTTTTGAACTAGAAGTTTCAAGTTTGCTATTTGGGAAACAAGGAGAGTGGGTATCAGGGAGGTAGTAACAGATCTATCAAACCTAGGCTTGACAGTCACAGCAGGTGGCTTTCAGGGTGAAGCCCTGAGAAAGGAGAGCGCTGGCCTGGGTGTGCCCTTGCACAGTCCTGCTCCCTCCAGGACACCGGGGGACCTGCCTCCACTTCTCCTGGTGGAACTAGGGAACCATCTGTGAAGCCAGGGGTGAAGGTGCCCACACTGGGGAAGGGATAGAAGGAAGGGGACGGGGGTTCGCTGGGGAGCACTCAGTTGGGGCTGCAGCAGCAGCTGTGGCCCTATAGTCAGCAGAGCCCCCAGGACACATACTTGATGCTGGAGGAGAATCCAGTACTTGAGCCTACCAGGATGAAGCACGCACGTCTGTACTTCTTCACCCAGAATGTTTTTGTGCCATCCTTTAACCAGAAGGAGGTCTGTGTGGTAAATGGCAATTTTCTAGACCAGTTTGGGCTTTGAGGGAGTCCCTGAGTAGTGTAGTGGTTAACACGCTCAGCTGCTAACTGAAAGATTGGAGGTTCAAGTCCACCCAGAGATACCTCAGAAGAAAGGCTTGGTGATCTACTTCTGAAAAAGCAGCCATTGCAAACTCTATAGAGCACAATTCTACTCTGACACACATGGGGTCACCATGAGTTGGGGTTGGTTGACTCAATAGCAGCTGGTTTTTAGACTTCTAAAAGCCTAGAAACTGACCCTTTATAATCACAAGACAGAGAAGGGATCATGTTCTGGTGACTTCAGGTGTGAGGGCAGGCCTGGCCAGCCCAGAGGACCCACCCCTGATAGTGAGAAAGTGAAAGCCAGCCTCAGCCCTGTGCAGCTAAACACCTCACAGCCAGCAATCCCAGCTGGTCCAGGCCTGGCTTAGAAACTCTGGTGGCTTTGCGTTTAAAATAGAATCCAAACTTTATCAAGCCCCACAGGGCCCCTCGGGCTTTGTGACTCATCTCTGCTCCTCTGCACAAGGCGCCCAGCCTTCATTCAGTCCCTGGAATATGCCAGGCTCTGCCCTGCTTCAGGGCCTTTGCACAAGCTGTTCTTCCTGCTTGGGAAGCTCTTCCCTCAGAACTCCTCCGCCTGGCCTCCTTCGCCCTGGTTGGGTCTCACTCTTGTGACCACCCTTGCTAGAACAGCATCTTCACTGCCAATCACAGCACCCAGTGAAGTGCCTCCAAAGTGCTCCCCAGCACCTAAAATTATCTTGCGAGTCACTTTTGCTTGTGCTTATTATTTTTCCCTCCCCCACCTCCCCACCCCAGACAAGTCCATGAGCTCTTTGAAGGCAAGGGCTTGTCCTCCACTTACCCACGCAGCTGGCATGGTGCACACAACTGAAGTTTAGTCAGTATCTGCGGGCTGACTGCTCGCTTTTCCTTTGTCCCTTGGTATTAACATTTGTGGGATTGGGAAAGAGTGAAACGTCTCTCTCTCCCTCTCTCTCACCCACATACACACACGTACACCTGCCATCTCTCAGAGAAGGATGTAGCACTGCCAAGCAGCTGAAGCCCTGTGGATTACGGATACACATGTCACCTCATTGAATACAGACATCACCTCATTACAGGATTCCTGTCCCCCCATAATTAGGTGTTCTTCATCTTCACTAAAGAAGGAATTCACCTCAGAATGTTTTTAGTGCTTTTTTTAAACACACGAATTGTATCCACATTGTAGTAAAATTAAAAATGAAGATAAGGGAACAACCCAAGTGTCCATCAACAGATGAATGGATAAACTTTATGAGTCACCATAAAAAGAAATGAAGTTCTGCTACATGCTACAGTACAACATGGATGAACCCTGAAAACATTATGTTGAGTGAAATGAGTCACACACAAAAGGACAAATATTGTATGTTCCCACTTATATGAAATATACAGAATAGGCAAATGCATAGAGACAGAAGTTAATTCATGGTTACTAGGGCCTGGGGGAAGGAAGGAATGGAGAGTTATTACTGAAGGGGTACCGAGTTTTTGTTTTGTGTGGGGTGATGGATAATAGTGATGGTAACACAACAGGGTGAATATAATTAATGTCACTGAATTGTACACGTAAAAATGGTTAAAACGGCAAACTTCAAAATTAAATATGTACTGAGAGAGAAGGCAAAGTAAGAGTATAAAAACCAGCTGAAGTCCTATCACCCAGAGACCACCACTGTTAACACTTTAGTGTGCAGTATGTTCTTCTAGAATAAAATTCAAACCTCTGCCCTGGTTGGCAAGTCCCCAGGGACCCCCTGTGAGCCCCATAGCCTCATTTCTGGCTGGAGTTTCCCCCTCACCAGCCCTAACCTCACCTCCTTTTGGGTTCTCCTTTCCTGCCCTGGGGTCCTGGCACTGAGTGGGGCCTAGGTTGCCCCCCTCCTGCACTTCACAGGGCTGGCTCCTTATCCCACATGTCACCTCCCAGGCTGGTCTGCATATCTGAGTGGGTCTCTACCCTTGTCCTCCATTCTCCACCAGCGTGTCCTGCTTGTCCTGGTGGCACTCTTATGAGTGTGATTGTTGTTAGCTATTGTCAAGTCAGCCCCCAACTGATGGCAACCGCATGCCCCACAGGATTGGACCATTGTGATCCACAGGGTTTTCACTGACTGATTTTCCAGAAGCAGATTGTCAGGTCTTTCTTCCTAGTCTGTCTTAGTCTGGAAACTCCACTGAAACCTGTTCAGTATCACAGCAGCACTCAAGCTTCCACTGACGGATGGGTGGTGGCTGTGCTTGAGGTGCTCTGACCAAGAATTGATCCGGGTCTCCTGCATGGAAGGCTAGAATACTACCACTGAACCACCACTGCCCCCTGATTTATTCACATGTCCCTTGCTTTAATGCCACCTGACTGTCCCATTAGCTGCAGGATACACCCAGTGGCTGCCAGAGCCGGCCATGTGGAGGTGCTTAGTAAAACTTTTTAAGGAATAAATGGATGATACATTCATAGAAGTGGGGTTGATGCATCAAAGATGTGTGGTTTGCCAGGTACTCTCAGGAAAGTCTTTGTTAATTTACACCCCAACCACTTGGATGTTTGTGTTTGCGTTTGCTAGCTTGCTAGCAAGCGTGGTATATTCCCATTGTTTTAAGATGCATTTCTTGGATTATTTGAAGTTGAACATTTTTTCATCTCCTTATGCTTTATTTCTCTTTTTGGGAACTGCCTATTCTTTCATTTGTACTTTAGTTTCTGTCTTTTTCTTATTGATTTAGAAGGGCTCTTTATATATTAAAGATACCAATCTTTTGCTAAGTTGCAGATTTTTTTTTTTTTTTTACCAGTCATTTGCCCTCATAAGTGGCAAAGCACCTCACACTCAGCCCCTCTGGCCAGTCCATTGCTAGAGAATGCCTCATTGGGGGCAGCGGGGGCTTGGTCTTTATGCTCTAGATCCCAAAGTTAAAGGCACATTATGCTGTTGAGCCAGGTAGGGCTTAGGGGTGATGAGGTGGGGCAAGACCAGTACAAGCTTGGAGAGATACGTGGGGGTTACAGAGCTGCCTGTGAACTCGGCCCTCCCAGGGGGTTGGCCAGACCTCCAGACAAAGTGCCTGTTGCTGACGGCGGTAATGGGGTAGAGTCATGGAGTCACCTGCAGCCTAGGACCAGGGGACGAGAGTTGGCATCATAGGGAGTTTCTCCTCTATCCTCAGTGAACCTTCCCTGTGATGCCCATCACGAAACCCACAGACACCTGCAGCACCTTGACAGTTGAACACATTGAGAATTGGGCTTGCTGGCCTAGGAGATCCCAAGCAACTTTGCGGCTTCAAGTCAGGTGGAGCCAAAACACTCTCTGGGCAGCCTGGCCTCACCTGCCTTTTGGCACCTGCTGGTGGGCAGAGTGGCCAAGCCAAAATGCCAGTTTCCCCTCCTAGCCCCACTCCCTCTTTTCTTGAGCTGTTTCACCCAGCGGCACCTCACCATGCCCAGCCTTCCTGTTGGTGTCTGAAACGCCAACCCTCCAGGTTTCTCTGCTCTGGGAAGGAGGGATGTTGGCGGGGTGTCCATCACTCATTACACCCACTGCCCGCCTTCCAGAGACCGACAGCCCAGAAGCAGAGAAGCAGAGGTGCTGTGCGGGGGCTGGGGCTTCGAGAGGGAGACCCCTGCCAGTTCCCCGCCCTGCACCAAGGGGAGGTGCCAGATGCGGTGGCCCTGGCTCCCACGGTGGGACACTGCTCTGCCTGCCATATGCTGGGAGCTGAGCTCCGATCGGCGAGCAGGCCTGCCCAGCAGGATTCTGGCACCCAGCGCCCAGGAGCAGACCAGAGGGCAGGCTACCGAAGGTGGAGGAAGAGGGCGGGAGGGCTGGCCTCTGGGATTGGGCCTGCAGGGCCACCTCTTGGTGCTTGGCTGTGGGTTGGCCAGGGGAGCAGGTGGGAGGAATAAAGGGAAGGGCAGGCTGCTCCCAGCAGGAGCCGGATGCCAGCCAGCCAGGATGGGCCTGCTGTGAGCTGGGCAGATGGCGGCCTCCGGGCTCAGCAGCTCTACCCGGGACTGAGCGCCTGCAGGTGGGGAGCCAGGCGGTGCCCAGACCCAGCCCTGGCAGCTCCTGTCTCTTGTTGGGGAGGGCAGGGGGGTGACCCTGGTGTCGGGGCACCTGGAGGTCTGCCAGTACTTACCTGCACCCTCTCTGTGAGTCCCAAGGGTCCCCTGAGAGAGTGGAGCATGGGCACCCTGTGGGGCGGAGTAAGCACCCTCTGGGCTAGGGTCTCGGCCAGCTGGTGGGGATCAGTCTCTATTCAAAAATGAGACTGATCAGTTGGTCTACGGGGTTTGTGTGTGTTTAAGTTTATGTTGGCTTTTATATTTGTTTCTGAAAGGTTTCAGCCTTGAAAACCCTTTCTGCTCTGCACACATGAAGCCGCCACGAGTCAGAATCAATTTGACGGCAACTAACAATAACAAGCTTTTATATTAAGGCCGAGCCATATAAAACCGCTTTTTTTTTTTTTTGTAGTTGAAAAATAGTTGGTTATTGGCAATTTCAAATGGTTCAATCTAATAGCTATCTATTTGCCTCTATGTTTCTGAACAGATCAAATGGTATGAAAAATGAGCTGTCCTTTAAATGTTTAAATGGACCATTGTCTGAAACTCTCTGGAGCCAAAGATTCCTATTAGTCTTTTCAGATTTTATATCTCTTCTTTAGTTCCACCTGGTCAATTATATTTTCCTTAAAAAATAATGCATTGCATTCCGAGTTCCAGAATTTTAGCCTGCAGTTGTATATTATAGTCTTGTAATTTATAAAATGTTCTCTGCCTTGTGGTTATACCCTTTTTCTTATGACTTTCTGTATTGTGTCTGTTTTCTCTCTTTTATTCATAATTAGACATGACAGTGTTTTGTCGGGTTTTTTTTTTTTATTTGTTTGTTTTGGGGCTTTTCAGAAAATCAATTCTTGGATGTGTTTATAATTTTTGAGTTTTTTCAGTAAGTATCCTAATTTCTGCTTCTGTTTTGATTAATTCCTTCTGCCTGCTCTCTTCAGGTTTTGTCTTACTTGTCTCTAACTTCTCCAATTGAGCACGCTTCATTTATTTTCATTCTTCCTTGCTTAATAATGGAAAATTATTGTTATGCTGTGGTCAGGAAATGTGGCCTGTACAATTTCAACTTCTTGGAGTTAATTTAGCCATCTCTCACTACTGATGTGTATCTGTTTCGCTTTGTATTTTGGTCAGTTTGTGTTTAATATATTTCGGTGAGATGTTATTCCACACAAAACAGTAAGTTTGCTTACTGCCAGGTGATCTGCTTTGTCCATCTTAAATACTTTTGCCTTGAATTTTGCTTTGTCTGGTACTAGAATTTGCACCTCCTGTTTTAGCCTTTTGTTTCCATTTGCTGATATGCTTTTGCCATTGCTTAAGTTGTAAGCTTTTTCTAAAATTACTTTATTTAGCTATGTCCTTTTAAAACAACATTATTTTTTTTTTTCAGCATGTTAAAATGTTTTTATGCCTGGTTAAGCCTTTTTTTCAAATTGTGCTTTAAGTACAAGTTTATAATGCAAGTTGGTTTCTCATACAAAAATTTATACACACATTCTTATGTGACCCTCGTTCCACCCCCTATGCTGTGACAGCACACTCCTCCTTTCCACCCCTGATTTCCAGTGTCCATTCAGCCAGCTCCTGACCCTCTCTGCCTTCCCATCTACCTCTGGACAGGAGCTGCCCATTTAGTCTCATGTATCTACTTGAGCTAAAAAGCACATTCTTCACAAGTATCATTTTATGTCTTACAGTCCAGTGTAGGAAACCCTGGTGGCACAGTGGTTAAGTGCTGTGGCTGCTAACCAAAAGTCAGCAGTTTGAATCCACTAAGCGCTCCTTGGAAACTCTATGAGGCAGTTCTACTCTGTCCTATAGGATCGCTGTGAGTTGGAATCTACTTGATGGCTACAGGTTTGGGGTTTTTTTTGTTTTAGTCCAGTCTAATCTTTGTCTGAAGTGTTGGCCTCAGGAATGGTTTTCGTTCTGGGCTAACAGAGAGTCCAGGGGCCATGTCCTCCAGGGTCCCTCCAGTCTCAATCAAACCATTAAATGTGGTCTTTTTACTAGAATTTGAGTTCTGCGCCCCACTTTTCTCCTGCTCGGTCAAGAAGTCTCTGTTGTGTTACCTGTCAGGGCAGTCATTGGTGGTAGCTGGGCACCATCTAGTTCATCTGGTCTCAGGCTGATGGAGTGTCTGGTTTATGTGCCCTTTCTGTCTCCTGGGCAAATATTTCTCTTGTGTCTTTGGTGTTTTTCATTCCCCTTTGCTCCAGGTGGGTTGGGACCAATTGATGCATCTTAGGTGTCTGCTTGCAAGCTTTTAAGACCCCAGACGCCGCTCACCAAAATGGGATGCAGAACATTTTCTTAATAAGCTTTGTTATGCCAATTGACCTAGATGTCCCCTGAAACCATGGTCCCCAGACCTCCTTGCCTGCTACTCTGTCCCTCAAAGTGTTTGGTTGTTTTCAGGAAACTTCTTAGCTTTTGGTTTCATCCACTTGTGCTGAGTTCCCCTGTAGTGTGTGTTGTCCTTCCCTTCACCTAATTCTTGTCTGCTATCTAGTGAGTGAATACCCCTCTCACTCCCTGCCCACCCTCTTAATCATCAAAGAATGTTTTCTTCTGTGTTTAAACCTTTTCTTGAGTTCTTTTTTTTTTTCCCCATACAAAAATTTATACATGCATTGTTATGTGACTCTAATTGCTCTCCCCATACTGTGACAGCACACTCCTCCTTTCCACCCGATTCCCCATGTCCATTCAACCAGCTCCTAAGCCTCTCTGTCTTCCCATCTCACGTCCGGACAGAAGCTGCCCATTTAGTCTCTTGTATCTACTTGAGCTAAGAGGCACACTCCTCACGAGTATCACTTTATGTCCCACAGTCCAGTCCAATCCTTGTCTGAAGAGTTGGCCTCGGAAATTGTTTTAGTTTTGGGCTGATAAGAGAATCCAGGGGCCATGCCTTCTGGGGTTCCTCCAGTCTCAGTCAGACCATTAAGTCTGTTCTTCTTACTAGAATTTGAGTTCTGCACCCCACCTTTCTTCTGCTCTATTTGGGACTCTCTGTTGTGTTCCCTGTGAAGGGTGGTCATTGGTGGTAGCCGGGTACTATCTAGTTCTTCTGCTCTCAGGCTGATGAAGTCTCTGGTTTATGCGGCCCTTTCTGTCTCTTGGGCTAATACTTTCTTTGTGTCTTTGGTGTTCTTCATTCTCCTTTACTCCAGGTGTTTGGGACCAATTGATGATGCATCTTAGATGGCCACTGGCAAGCTTTTAAGACCTCAGATGCCATTCACCAAAGTAGAATGCAGAACATTTTCTTAGCTTTGTTATGCCAGTTGACCTAGATATCCCCTGAAAGCATGGTTCCCAGACCCCTACCCCTGCTACTCTGTCTCTCAAAGTGTTTGGTTGTATTCAGGAAACTTCTTAGCTTCAGTTTAGTCCAGTTGTGCTGACTTCCCCTGTAGTATGTACTGTCCTTCCCTTCACTGAAGATAATTCTTAACTACTATCTAGTTAGTAAATAACCCTGACCCTCCCTCCCCACCCTTGTAACCATCAAAGAATGTTGTCTTCTGTGTTTAAACCTTTTCTTGAGTTCTTATAATAGTGGTCTTATACAATATTTGTCCTTTTTGCAACTAATTTCACTCAGCATAATGCCTTCCAGATTCATCCATGTTATGAGATGTTTCACAGATTCATCATGGTTCTTTATCAATGCATAGTATTCCATTGTGTGAATATACCATAATTTGTTTATACATTCGTCTGTTGATGGGCACCTAGGTTGTACCCATCTTTTTGCTAATGTGAACAGTGCTGCAGTGAACACGGGTGTGCATATATCTGTTCATGTGACAGCTCTTATTTCTCTAGGATATAGTCCAAGGAGCGGGATAGCTGGATCGTATGGTACTTCTATTTCTAGCTTTTTAAGGAAGCACCAAATCAATTTCCAAAGTTGTTGTACCATTTTACATTTCCACCAACAGTGTATAAGTGTTCCAGTCTCTCCACAACCACTCCAACATTTATTATTTTGTGTTTTTGGATTAATGCTAGCCTTGTTGGGGTGAGATGATATCTCATTGTAGTTTTGATCTGCATTTCTCTAATGGCTAATAATCATAAGCATTTCCTCATGTATCTGTTAGCTGCCTGAATGTCTTCTTTTGTGAAGTGACTATTCATATCCTTTCCCCATTTTTTAATTGGGTTATTTGTCTTTTTGTTGTTGAGGTTTTGCACTATCTTGTAGATTTTAGAGATTAGACACTGATCAGATTTGTCGTAGCCACACATTTTTTCCCAGTCTGTAGGTTGTCTTTTTACCCTTTTGGTGAAGTCTTTTGATGAGCATAAGTGTTTGATTTTTAGGAGCTTCCAGTTATCTAATTTCTCTTCTGGTGTTTATGCATTGTTACTTACAGTTTGTATTGTGTTTATGCCATGTATTAGGGCTCTTAGCGTGTCCCTATTTTTTCTTCCATGATCTTTATCATTTTAGATTTTATATTTAGGTATTTAATCCTTTTTGAATTACTATTTTCGTCACTTTCCTATCTGGGTTGATACCTGGTTGCTCTGTTTTGTGTTCTAGTCGTGGGTTGTTATCTGATGTTATCGATTTTTTAACCAGAGGACTCCCTTTAGTATTTCTTGTAATTTTGGCTTGGTTTTTGCGAATTCACTAAACTTCTGTTTATCTGGAAATGGCCTAATTTCACCATCATATTTGAGAGACAGTTTTTTTTTCTTTTTTGTTGCACTTCAGGTGAGGGTTTACAGAACAAATAGTTTCTCATTAAACAGTCAGTACACATATTGTTTTATGACATTGGTTAACAACCCATGACATGTCAACCCTCTCTCCTTGACCTTTTTTTTTTTTTTTTTTTTTGGTGAAAATATACATAGCCAAAGATACACCATTTCAAAAATTTGTACATGTACAGTTCAGTGACATCAATTACGTTCTTCCAGTTGTGCTGCTATTCTTACTTTAGATGAAGGTTTACAGAACAAAATAGTTTCTCATTAAAAAGTTAGTACACAGGTTGCCCTATGACAATGGTTAACAATCCCACTACATGACAACACGGTCCTTACTCAACCTTGCTTTCCCTATCGCCAGCTTTTCAGTCCTCTCCTGCCTTCTAGTCCTTGTCCCTGGACTGCTGTGCCTCATTAGTCCCATTTTGTTTTATGGGGCTGTCCAAACCCTGGCTGAACGGTGAACCTCGGGAGTGACTTTACCACTGAGCTAAAAGGGTGTCTGGGGGCCATACTCTCGGGGTTTCTCCAGTCTCTTTCAGGCCAGTAAGTCTGGTCTTTTTTGTGTACGTTAGAATCTTTTTTACATCCTTCTCCAGCTCTGTCCAGAACCCTCTGTTGTGATTCCGGTTGGAGCAGTCAGTGGTGGTAGCCGGGCACTATCTAGCTGTACTGGACTCAGTCTGGTGGAGGCCTTGGTAGCTGTGGTCCATTAGTCCTTTGGACTAATCTTTTCCTTGTATCCTGTTCTCTTCATTCTCGCTTGCTCCCGAAGGGGTGAGACCAGTGGAGTATCTTAGATGGGTGCTCACAGGCTTTTAAGACCCCAGACGCTACTCACCAAGGTAGAATGTAGAACATTGTCTTTATAAACTGTGTTATGCCAATGGAGCTAGATGTTCCCAGAGACCATGGTCCCCACAGCCCTCGGCCCAGCAATTCAGTCCCTCAGGGAGTTTGGATGTGTCTAGGGAGCTTCCATGACCTTTCCTTGTACAAGTTGTGCTGGTTTCCCCAGTATTGTGTACTGTCTCACCCTTCACCAGTGATACCACTTACCTATTGCCTATTTAGTATTCCCCCCCCGACCCCTCCCATCCCTGGTAACCAGCAAAGATTGTTACTTTTTGTGTGTAAACTTTTTCATGGGTGTTTACAATAGAGATCTCATACAATATTTGTCCTTTTGTGATTGGCTTATTTCACTCAGCATAATGTCTTCCAGTTTCATCCATGTTACGAGATGCTTCACAGATTCATCATTGTTCTTTCTCGTTGCATAGTACTCCATTGTGTGTATGTACCATAGGTTGTTTATCCATTCATCTGTTGATGGGCATCTAGGTTGTTTCCAGGTTTTTGCTATTGTGAACAATGCTGCCATGAACATGAGTGTGCATATGGCTATTCGGGTGATGACTCTTATTTCTCTAGGATAGATTCCTAGGAGTGGGATTGCTGGATCGTGTGGTATTTCTATTTCTGGCTTTCTGAGGAAGCACCATATCATTTTCCAATATGGTTGTATCAGTTTGCATTCCCACCAGCAGTGCATAAGAGTTCCGATCTCCCCGCAGCCCCTCCAACATTTGTTATTTCCAGTGTTTTTGATTCTTGCCAGTAATGCCAGGGTGAGATGGTATCTCGTTGTGGTTTTAATTTGCATTTCTCTAATGGCTAGTGATCGTCAGCATTTCCTCATGTGTCTGTTGGCCGCTGGGATGTCTTCTTTGGTGAAGTGTCTGTTCATTTCCTTTGCCCATTTTTTAATAGGATTATTTGTCT
The DNA here is from genome assembly GCA_030035585.1 of Dugong dugon. Lineage (NCBI taxonomy): Eukaryota > Metazoa > Chordata > Mammalia > Sirenia > Dugongidae > Dugong > Dugong dugon. The sequence continues at coordinate 59,619,338 of CM057470.1, forward strand.
TTTTGTTGTAGGGGTGTTAGATTTCCTTATAGATTATGTAGATTAGACCTTTGTCTGACTTGTACTGTCCAAAAATTTTTTCCCGGTCTGTAGGTTCTCTTTTTACTCCTTTGGTGAAGTCTTTTGAAGAGCATAGGTGTTTGATTTTTAGAAGATTCCAGTTATCTAGCTTATCTTCTGGGGTTTGTGTGTTGATGGTTATGGTTTATATCCTGTTAATGCCGTGTATTAGGGCCTCTAGCGTTGGTCCTATTTTTTCTTCTATGAACTTTATAGTTTTTGGCTTTATATTCAGGTCTTTGATCCATTTTGAAGTAGTTTTTGTATATGGTGTGAGGTATGGGTCCTGTTTCATTTTCTTGCAGATGGATATCCAGTTTTGCCAGCACCATTTGTTAAAAAGACTGTCTTTTCACCATTTGATGGACTTTGGGCCCTTGTCGAAGATCAGGTGACCGTAAGTGGATGGATTTACATCTGGGTTATTAATTCTGTTCAGTTGGTCAATGTATCTGTTGTTGTACCAGTACCAGGCTGTTTTGACTACTGTAGCTGTATTGAGAGACAGTTTTGCTGGGTATGTAATTCTTGGCTGGCAATTTTTTTCCTTCAAGGCTTTATATATGTCATCCGGTTGCCTTCTTGCCTGCGTGATTTCTATTGAGTATTCAGAGCTTAGTCTTATTGACTCTCCTTTGTAGATGATCTTTCGTTTATCCCTAGCCTCTCTTAAAATTCTGTCTTTATCTTTGGTTTTGGCAAGTTTGATTATAATATGTCTTGGTGACTTTCTTTTGGGATCTACCTTATGTGGGGTTCGATGAGCATCTTGGCTCGATAGCTTCTCATTTTTCACAATATCAGGGAAGTTTTCTGCCAAAAAATCTTCAAAAATTCTCTCTGTATTTTCTGTTATCCCCCCAGTTCTGGTACTCCAATCACTTGTAGGTTATTCCTCTTGATAGAATCCCACATAATTCTTAGGGTTTCTTCATTTTTTAAAATCCTTTTATCTGGTTTTTCCTCAAATAAGTCGGGGTCAAGTACTTTATCGTCATTCTCACTAATTCTGTCTTCCATTGCCTCAGTTCTATTCCTATGACTGTTTATTAGTTGTCTAATTCTGAAATGTTATTGTTAATCTTCTGGATTTCTGTTTGCTGTCTCTCTGTGGATTCTTACAGCCTGTTAAATTTGTCTTTATGTTCTTCTCTAATCTTCTTAAGTTCCTCTATTGCTTGGTCTGCATTTTGCATTATCTCCTTCCTGATCTCTTGAAGAGTTCTGTATATTAATCTTTTGTATTCTACCTCCAGTATTTCCAGGAAGTTCTCTTCCTCCAGAAGATTTCTTGAGTCTTTGTTTTGGGAGCTTGCTGAAGCCACCATGGTCTGCCTCTTTATGTGATTTGATATTGACTGTTGTCTCTGAGCCATGAGTAAGTTATTGTATTTATTTATTTTATGTTTGTTTACTGTGTCCTAGTTTCTTGTTTTGTTTTGTTTTCATGTGCTCCAATAGGCTGCTTATGTGAGCTTGTTCGATTATTGGCATCTTTGAAGCTCTAATATCCTGTCACCAGGTGGTTAGATCTGTTACTAAGTATGTGAGCCCAAGAGTCCGTTTCCTTTTTTTATATGAATTCAGCTCAGGTGTCCATGTAGTTGATCAGCAAGTGTGTGGTGCAGGCTCTCACCTACAGTCCTAGACAGGCAGGGGTGATTGGTGTAGGCCCAGGCATCTGGCTATAGTAGGGGGTCATGGGCTGAGCAAGGCAGGGGGCTGACAGCTACCCCTGAGTGTCTAGGAGGAAAGCATGTCCCTGCTCCCTGTTTCCTAGAGTGTGTAGGTGTGTGGGTTTTGCAGCTGGACTGTGGACACCCAGTGCTGTTGGCTGTGAGGACTGGGAGGCACCACTTATTCTTGGACCCTGTCTCAGGGGGCTAGGTGGCATGGGTGGAGCCCCCAGTCCTCAGGCCCCGATTTGGTTAGTTGAGGACCCTGCTTAATAGGCAGAGCTGTGTCAAATATCACAAACCTGCCACTCCACCATGTAGCTGATACAGTTGAAGTTAGGCTTCAGGTATATACCCTGTTGTACTGTGCTACTGAGGGCCTGTGCTGTTGAAATGGACCCACACAGGTCTGTGCAGGTGTGAAAGGCATTTAAAGTCTTTGGACCCCTTATGCCTGTGCCTAGGCAAAGGAGCTGTGTCTACCCTGAATTCCTGGCTTAGGGGAGCTGGCAGATTATTTTTTCCTGTTTCTTAATTTGTTCCCTCTCCAAGGCCTGGAAAATGGCTGAGGGTGAGTGACAGGTCCTACTTCCAGCCCAGGGGACTATGCAATCCCTGAAGCTAGCCTGGGATCCATTGCAGAGCAGGGGAGGGCCAGGTAAATGGGAGAGAGGTTTTTCCCAAAGGGAGTGTTTTTTGATCATCTCGGTAGGTGAGACACATGTACTTATCTTTAGCTGATTGAGTGTCACTTTTCACTGGTTCTGGAGGCTTGAGTAGACTCTCCACCGCTCGGTCTCTCCCAGTGTAGAAAATGCATCCTGAGCGCCACTGCTTGCCTCACCATGCATGCCAGCCGATCCGGCCTGAAGGGTGCCGGTTCCTGTTGGGTCAGGTCTGGAAACTCCTTACTGCTTTTGAACCATCTCTCCTTCCCCCTGCTGCTCAGTCCGATTCCTCAACTTTGCCTTTGATGATCAGGGCTCCTAGATTGTCATATATAATTGATTCACTTGTTTTTTTGGTCTTTGTTGTAAGAGGGACCACAGGAAGCATCTGACTACTTCACCATCTTGGCCCTGCCTGAACAACGTTATTTAATACTTTTAAATCAGTTTTTCAATAGAGCTTAGTCCATTACAGTTATTGTTTTATTTTTTAGGTAGTTGTTTTTATGTTATCTTAATCTGTCGTACCTGCTTTTTATCTTTTCCATTATTTTCTGTTTTGCCTTTTGACATATTAACCACTATTTATTTCTCATTTTCCCAGTATTTTGTGGGTGTATTTTAGTGTTTCAAAAGCATTAGTTTATCTATATTAGCTCTTATTTGTCAAAGTCAAAGATAAAATAGCATCTTTTGCCTTCTCCTTGTTTAACACAAAGAGTCTTACACTTTTATTCCCCACCTCATTCTGCTTAGTTTTTGTTAACATGATCTAAAGTTTCAACCTAAGTTTTTAAGTTATTTATGCATATGCAGCTTGATAGTTCCTCTCAGACATTTAAAATTTATTTTTATATCTGCATTCAGTTTTAAAACCGAATTTGAAATCTCTGTGTTCACGGGTTCAGTGCTCATCACTAGCCTGTTTATTCCATGACTTTCCCCTCTTACACTCTTATTTTTGATTCATTTCTTAGTTGATTGAAAAACATTCTTAAGTACTTCTTTCAAGAAAGGATGCATGATCAGAATATTTTCTAAACCCTTGCACAAATTGAGAATATCTTTTTTTATTATGGCCTGCACACATAGAAGACAGTCTAGCTAGGTATAAAGTTCTTGAGTCAAAAACTTTTCTCGTTTGAGACCTTATAGATGTTGCTCCATGGTCATTTGGTCACTTGTTTTTTAATTTATTTTCTTAATATTTACATTTTTTTTTATGCCGTATTTCATGTATTTGCCAACATATGTCTGTGTGTTGGTCTTTTTTCCTTAATTTTTTCAAGAATTCAATTAGCCCTTCCTTTTTGCAAAGGAGCTGTGTTGGTGCAGTGGTTAAGCACTTGGCTGCTAAACAAAAGATCGATGATTTCAACCCACCAACCACTCTGTGGGAGAAAGATGTGGCAGTCTGCTTCCATAAAAATTGCAGCCTTGGAAACCCTATGGGACAGTTCTACTCTGTCCTGTAGGGTCTCTTTATGTGAGTCAGAATTGCCTTGACAGTAATGGGTTGAGGTTTCCTTTCTGTATATCTAGGTCTGTCTTCAGCTCAGGAATTGTATGTTTGCTGTTTGCTTCTACTCCATTTAGCCTCTGTTGCCGTTCTCGTCTAGTCATATGTCACCCATTCATGTTCTGTCTTCTGTTCTTATCATTTTCTCTTTCATAGTTTTCATGTCTTTATTTTTCTTCTCTAAACTTTGTGAGAGTTTTCCCAATTTATTCTCCATGTTTCTGCTTCAGTTTTCTACAATATCATTTCCCTTTACTTCTTCCAAAGTGGATTTCAGTTGCACTACTGGGATTTTAGATTTTTGAACCCTGGTGGCATAGTAGTTAAGAGCTATAACTGCCAACCAGAAGCTCGGCAGTTCGAATCCACCAGGTGCTCCTTGGAAACCGTATGGGGCAGTTCTACTCTGTCCTATAGGATCCCTGTGAGTTGGTTTTGGTTCTAGTTTTTATTTTATCAACTCGTCTTTCTGTCTTGCATGACCCTTTTTTATATCATCACGTGGCCCTTTCAGCACAGCTTGGTCTCTCCTTATGGTTTTCTGCTCCAGTTTCACAGAGGCTGTATCTTTTTAGAGTGTAAGTCTGCCACGCCCATTGGATTACGTACTGTCTATGGCTGCTTTCAAGTTTACAACAGCAGAGTTGAGTAGTTGTGACAGAGACAATATGGCCATTACAGTAAATATGTATTTATTATTTAGACCTTTATTGAAAAAATAGCCAGCTGTTGTACTAGAGTGATGGCTGGATTCCTGTCTGGGATCCAAGCTGGTTGGCAGGGGGACATACCCAGCTCCATCTCCAGTTTCTGGTTCCTACCAGGCTTTATCTAGATTTACTTCTGCTCCCTGGAAGTGATGGCTTTGTCCTTTTCCCTTTGCTTGATTTCCTGAGTCTTTGCATCAGTGATTGAGCTCAAGATGCAAGTTCATATCTGCCACCACTGCCCTTCCATTCTCCACCTTTCCCTTCCTTAAGCTTCCTCTCCCTGTAAGATGGCGTCACCACCAGGGCCCCTGCCCCCTTCCTGCCCATGTGTTTCCTGGTGGTTGTCTCTCTGTCATCCTCCCTCCTTCTAGGATCTTTCTGCTCATCAGACAAAGGGCTATGTCTGGAGGTAAAACCTGGGCAGGTTTTTTTTATTCTACCACCATCTGCCTCTAATTATTGGAGATTGCTCCCAGATTCCAACACTGGGCCATCTATCAGTTTCGTTTTTGGCGTTCCTGTGAATTTTCATTCTTTCATTGTCTTAATAGCCATTTTAGAGCAGAACTAGGAGAGGCTACATGGGTTGCTGCCAAACAGATACCATTTTGAAGACAGAGTCAAAGCTGCATTTGAAAGCTGTGATTTGTCTACCTGAAGCCATCTCTATAAGCTTGGTGTGTAATTTGATAGAGGAAGAAGTTACAGGAACAATTCTCCTATCCAGGGTCACTTGTCCAATGACCTCAGCTATCTGGAATACAACCAAAATAAGGAGTCCACAAGCAGCCAAGTAATTGTGACAGTGTCCATGTCCTGAAGGTTATTCACTGTGCCCAAGGAGAACATTTCAGTCTCTCACTCCAAGCCTATTCACCTATATTTTACATACAATATTAACAAGCTTGGTTTTTCCATGTTCCTAGCGCACAACTAAATTTTTGTTATTAGTTGCTGTAGAGTGGGCTCCAGCTCATGGTGACCCCACGCACAGTAAACAAACATTGCTTAGTCCTGAGCCATCTTCACAATTGTTGGTGTGTTCAAGTCCATTGTTGCGACCACTGTGTATTTTGAGTGCCTCCCACCTTGGGGCCCATCTTCCAGCACTGTACTGGGCAATGTTCTGTTGTGATCCATAGGGTTTTCACTGGCTAATTTTAGGAAGTAGATCACCAGGCCTTTCTTCTTAGTCTGTCTTAGTCTGGAAGCTCTGCTGAAACCTGTCCACCATGGCTGATCCTGCTAGTATTTGAAATACTGGTGGCACAGCTTCCAGCGTCACGGCAACACACAAGTCACCACAGTGTGACAAACTGACAGACGGGTGGTGGCACGACTAAATTAAAGTCAGCAAATCTGAAGGGAGTAGGGGATGTTTTGCAACAAGCATGCTGGACAGGAATTTTCAGCTGACAGAGAGGAAAGGCATTAAACCCACCAAAAATAAAAATCAATAATATAATTACCAGTGCTTTGAGGCTGGCGCCAGTTGCTGTAAGGGCAGAGAGCTTGAGGTTCTCTTTCCAGCTTAGGTCAGTAACTACCTGTCTGGACCTTTCCTCTGGGAAGCTGGCGCTCTGTGCGTGTCTTAGATGCAGAGACCTTGGGACTGCCCTCCTGACATCTTACAGTTGGTTACAACAGTGGTTCTAACCCCGGCTGCATGTGAGAATCCTCTGAGTGGGGAGATTTAAAAATCCAGACCCTCAGGTTGCTCCCTCAGTCAGAATCTATGAGTGTGGGCCCAGGCCATCTGTGTTTTCTAAAGCTCCCTGGTGATTCCATTGGACAGCAGACCTGGGAGCCAGTGGGTCGAGAGCATGGAGTCTGCAGCCAGGCTGCTTCACTAGCCACATAACTTCGGGTGAGTCCCTGAGGTCTCTGTACCTCAGTTTCCTCATCTGTAAAATGGGGCTAAAGGAGGGGTTGAGAGGAGCCATTTAAAGCATTAGAACAGTGACATCTTGAAAGTGCTGTGTTGGCTGTGATTCTTGAGGTACAGACTCTTAATATTCATTGGTCCCTCATTGTCATCACAATCCATTCAGTCACTCTTGTGATTTGTCAAGACAGGGTCTGGGAACTTGATTTAATTAGCCAGCGATGGATGCCACACATTCTAGGACAAGTTCTATCCCAGGTGGATGCTTGGCTGTGAAAATGGGAGCTCTAGGTGGAGACAGATTACTTCAACACCATCTGTCAGTTTGTTGTACTGTGGTGGCTTGCGTGTAGCTATAACGCTGGAAGTTGTACCACTGGTATTTCAAATACCAGCAGGGTCACCCATGGTGGACAGGTTTCAGTGGAGCTTCCAGACTAAGACTAGGAAGAAAGGTCTGGAAAACTACGTGTAAAAATCAGCCAATGAAAGCCCTATGGATCACAACAGAATACTGTCCAACAGACTGCCAGGAGATGAGCCCCTAGGTTGGAAGATAGCAATGGACTCGAGCATGCTGGTGGTCATGAGCATGCCGTGTGACTGGGCAGTGTTTCATTCTGTTGTATATGGGGTTGCCATGCAACAACAACAACAACAAGGGTGCTTCTTGGCCGGGAGAGTGATGTAGAGGGAAGGAGAGGAGGTGAGCTGGGAGTGCAGAGGGTAGACTGTTGGGAGGACTCAGCCGCTCCCCTCTGCCCCACAGCGCAGGGCTGGCTTTGGGTGGGCCCGTCCAGTGGCTGTCTGAGCCATAGTTGGGAATAGCATCTTTAAGGTGAGAGTAGCAACACCTCCCTCTCAGAGGTGTTGTGAGGCTCAGAAGGGCTGACGTGCTAAAGGGTGCTCTGTGAACCCAGGCAGTTGACCGTGGGGCTGAGACACAGCAAGGTTGTCCTGACCCACCAAGAGGAGGCAGCTCGTGATTTCCTTTGACGGGAACTAAAGTCCTAACGTGGATGAGAGCCTTTCTTAGATACTAACAAGAGAGAAGTTAGAGTGGATTTCTGGCTGTACTGCGGTGACATCACTCGGGACCGCCAGGACTTCCCCACAGCCTGGGTTCAGCCACAGCAGTGGCTTTGCTGTGCACGTCACCTGCCCCGTGAGCTGGCAGAGATGTGGCTGAGACATAGTGGAGGGAGGTGACGATGAGGGTGGTAATGACATGCTGACCTGTATGTCAGAACTGCCATCACCTCTCATCTTGACCCCTCAGGCTTGGCCATAGGAGAATGAAGGTCACCCTGGATGACCTAGTCCCTCCATCCCAGGAGGGCCTTTCTCGATGACCAGCCAGCCTTCTAGCTGGTGGGACTGGCACTGTCCTCCTCTGTCCCTGACAGGAGCATCCTGAGGGGGTCCCACGGGGCAGCAGGCAGGGGCTGGTTTTCTCCCATTTCCTGGGGCTGGTTGCTAACTGGGGGCCAAGAAGTGGCCCAGGAGGGGCAGGGGGCTGCCAGACAGTGGGTGGAGCCAACTTTAGTTGAGGGTGCAGTCAGTGCACCCCAGAATTCAGAAGGCGGCAGCTGCCTCCCACGAGGCCAGGGTGCTGACATACGAGGGAGATCATCTCCTCTGACTATTCCTTGCAGACCTAAGCCATAGCTCTGTCCTCTGCTCCCCTGCAAGTCACTCCTGCCCCACCTGAGCCTGGGTTGTTCCCTCTACAGGATGAGGGGCTGGTGCCTGTGCCTAGGGAGTCACCTGTTGATATGTGTGTGTGTCCCCTCACCTGTCCGGTTGCCCTCTTACCGCCCTTCACCAGCATACACCCAGCCCACGTCAACCAGCCATGCCCCACCGCGACTCCGAGAACACAGCCTGTCGAGGCTGCTGGTCCCCGGCACCGCACTTCACACCCGGCTCACGCTGAGTGGGACTCCATTGGTGTTTGCTGAGACACAGTCTGAACACACCAGGAGCCCAGTGATCTCGGCGTCTCAGACTCGAGTTCAAGGCCCGGTCTTGGCACTAACTGTCTGCAATTCACTGGGCAGGCGGAGTTCTCTCTCTGGGCCTCAGCTTTCTTATATGCAGAATGGGAACAGCACACACATCTAGGAATGGTTGTGAGTATGGAACGTGGTCCTCATGTAAAGTGATGGGGGCAGTTTGTCAGGCATCTACAAGGGCCTGGCTGTCATGCTATAAGTATCACATGAGGACCTAGTGACAGAATTACATCACTTTCCCAAAGAGTAGGAAGAGCTGGCAGGGAGAGGGCATGGTGGGATGCGGTGGAAGTTTGCATCTGGGGTGGATGCCAGCCACCCCAGGAGAAACGGGTTTGATTGCTGGCAGGCCCGGGTGCCCCGCACACCCTGCTTGCTTTTTCCGGGCTCTGGAGGCCCCTGAGGTGACACCGGCAGCCTCAGGCCCGGCAACCCTGCCTCTCAGCAGTAGGGCCCATTAGAACTGAACTCTCTCCGTGGGGCATTTTATTTGCACACTCCAGTAGAGTGGACACCAAAGGGGTTTTCTAATGCTTCATGGGCTGCTAATTTCCTCTGTGACCCCTTTTGTTGGGGCCTGACCCCAGCTAGAGGCTCCGCGCCGTGAAAGCCAGCATCTGACACAGACCCGGGGCGCGGGGTGACAATGAGGCCTCTATTGGCTTTAATCAGGCTCCAGTTGTGTCTTAAGAACAGGGGGAATTTGTGTGGCGCGCAGAAGCCCTGGGTGGCACAATACAAGCGCCCGGAATCTCATGGAGGCTGGGGCAGCCTGCAGGCGGCGGCTAAAGGATTCGTCAGGCCCGAGGGGGGGCCGGCTGGGGGCCCTTTGTCCCAACGCCTCTTCAGAAAGCCGGGCCTGCCCTGAATGGCCGCCTGCCTGAGCCCGCGCCTCAGCCTGGCCGAGGGGTATCAGGGCCACGGGTATTCAGGGAGGCGGCCTCCCGCCCGCCTCGCCAGGCTATTCATCGCTGGCCTAATTAGTTTTTGTCTATGCTCTCTCCCCTGCCCTGCAGACTGCGATTCCTACTGCAGGGCCTCCAAAGGGAAGCTGAAGATTAACATGAAAAAGTACTGCAAGAAGGACTATGGTGAGTGAGGGGGTCCTGTTGTCTGGGGAGGAGGGGACAGGGCCATGGGACCAACAGGGAGTAGGGCTGGGGTGTGGGTGGGTGTGGGTCAGAGAGGCCAGGAGCCCGGGCTGTGGACACGGGCAGGAGCCAAGCTGAATAGATTCCACACCCAGGAATTTCTCATCTCTTCCACCTTGGCCTTCGGAAGCAAGAGGTGTAAGGAGGCCACAGCTGGCCCCAGGAGAGGCCTCCAGGCCAGCAGAGTGCACCCGAGGCTGGGATTTCCAGGCTGGGCCCTGGGTCCTCACTTGGCCCCCCGATGGGCTGTGTGACTGTATACCAGTTGCTTTACCTCTCTGGTCTCCAGTTTCCTCATCTGTACCATACTGATCCTGAGTCTGTGTTTCTCAGAGTGTGGTCCTCCAGGCATCAGAAAGGGGGCGGGAACTCTGTGTGTGTTTAAAATGCAGGTTCCTGAAGCTGCATCCTTCAGAGAGGCGCTTCTGCAAGGCCGAGGTAGGGTGGGGGAGTCTGCACTTTTTGTGGTTCAGTGGTAGAATTCTCACCTTCCATGTGGAAGACTTGAGTTTGATTCCTGGCCAATGTACCTCATGCACAGCCACCACACATCTGTCAGTAGAGACTTGTGTGTTGCTATGATGATGAACAGGTTTCAGTGGAGATTCCAGACTAAGACCAGAAAGAAAGGCCTGGCAACCATTCCAAAAATCAGCTAATGAAACCCTATAAATCACAACAGTCTGATCTGCAATTGATCATGGGGATGGCACAGGACTGGGCAGTGTTTCGTTCCATTGTGCATGGGGTCACCATGAGTCAGGGGGCCACTTCCATGACAGCTAACAAAAACAACAGCTGGTAATTCTGATGCACCTACAGTTTGAATACCTTGGAAGGGGGATCCCTGAGGACCTTTTCCAGGTGGGAGCCTCTCTGTCAGCCACACCCTCAGGTTCCCTTCATGGGGCACCAGGGACAGTGGACCCCCCCCACCCCGACGAAGTCTGGCGCTCCTTGCCTGCCTGCTTTGAGCGCTTGCTGAGACTCTCCTCAGCCACCCCAGCCTGTGGGAGGCTCCGTGGGGGTTGGTCCCTGTGTGTGGTCGTGCTGGCTGGGGCCTGGGCTTCCACCATGGGGCCCTCATCGTGACCGTGGTCGGCCTGGCTGCCTCAGGCTGGGGCTGGGCCTGCTCTTCGCACATCTGCCCACCTCCCTCAGCACCCCCTCCAAGTGCAGCTGGACGCTGCCTATCTTGCATGTCCCCTCTCCCACTGGCCCTGGAGGCAAGTTCCCATCCAAGGCCTCGGCAGCCCCGCCAACTCCAGCGCAAGCCTGGCCTCCTCTAGAGGAGACAGCGACCCCATTCTCCCAGGCAGCCTCTAAGGCCACCCAGATCATACACCAGTTCCTTCTGGCCCTGCTCGAAGGAGAGCGTTCACAGCATAGTCCCTGTGCATTCTAAGAAGGAGGCTTCAGAACCACACAGACACACAGACGTGGGTTCCAATCCGGTGGGACCTGGGGTGAGGATGCGCTGTCTGAGCCTCAGTTTCCTTGTCTGTGAAACGGACATGGTAACAACTTGCTGTGCTGTGCAGAAAGCACCCAGCACGGCGTCCATGGCATCTACTAGGCACCCAGTAGGAGTGTCATCTACAGTGATGACTTACTGTTGGTCCTAAGGAAGCCGGTGAGAAAGGTAGGAAGAGACGGGCGAGGAGGGGAAGGTCAGCTGTTGAGGAGGCCTCACTGTCCAGGGCCCCATCTCCATCCCCTCTCATCCCCAAGGCTTGGAGGGGAGCTCCGGGGCCAGGGGCCTGGCAGCACTACCTTGGAACTCTAGCCCTGTGGGTCCTAACTGGTCCAGTTGTTGGAAACCAGATTTAAGGGTTTTTCCCTTTAATAAGGAAAATGGTCAGGAAATTTTATCACAGTGGAATGACTGATGAGGCCCAAAGGACCCGAAAGGAATTTTGAGAACTTCTAGAACTTTCTCTTTTTATTGTGTGTGAGCACACACATGCATGTATGTATGTGTGTGCGTGTGTATGTGTGTGTGCACATGTACATATGTACACAGTACACACTGATGCTTACCCCCCACAACAGGCCGCTTGCCTCCCTGCCCCCTGAGGTTGAAACCAGAGCAAGCTGGCAGGTTTCTGCGTGTCATTTCAGAATTCACGGGATGGAAGTCCGCCTTTATGACCCCTCCAGTTTTCACAGTAAATTCTCAAAAGCCCCTTTAAAGTGCTTACAGCCCAAGGCAGTATAGAAACTTCCAACTCCCACAGGAAAAGAAATTTTGATTTTGCAAACACATTCTGAGATTGTTTGAAGATAAAGGAAGCACTGCCTCCAAGCCAGGTGGCAGCGACATAGAGAGGCCCCGGGCTGTGTCAGAATAAGCCAGTGTGGCCCTGGCCCGTCTCCCATCAGCAGGCAGGCCCCCTCTATCTGCTGAAGGGGGCCTGGCACCCTCTTTGTATAGCGCTACAAGAGCCCCTTAGCTCCTGCTGTGGCCCCACTGGGTCACAGGGTGGCACCCTCTTGGGACGTGGAGGGGAGGGCCTCTGGGTTCCATTTTGCCCTCTCTGCTTGATTCTGCCCTACCCTTACCCCCTCTGAGCCCCCACACCTCACCTTCTCCTTTTCCACTTCCTCACAGATTATCACAGTGAAGCAGGTGTCACAGATAGCAGCTTCCGTTCCCTCATGTCCCAGATGGGGACGCTGGCCCAGCCAGGTATTACATAGCCTAGCCCCACAGCCGGCTGGTGGCCCACCCTCTCGCTCCTTCCACAGCAGCCTCCCCAGGGCTGCCTCTCCGTCATCACCTTTAGGCCCGAGGGCCCTACCTGTCACAGAGCCAGGAGAGGTGAGGGGCAGCTTGGCGTGCCCACCCTTCCAGACTTCACCCACTCTGGCCCCCACGGCCCTGCCTGGTGCATTGCCCGGGCGTCCACGTTCCTGCTGCAGGACAAGACTGGGGAGCAGTGGGCTGGGGTTGGGAGAAACAGGTGCCGCCTCAGGGAGCGGACGGATCTGTAGCAGTCGGGCTGTTAGCCTTAACGTCCTCCTAATCAGGCCCCCAGCCTGCCTCCCCAGGGCCGGGGCTGGCACTGTCCCTTCCGTTCCCCCAAAGCCCCTCTGTGCCCTTTCTAGGGTTTCTAGTCCCCAGAGCTGTCCCTGGCACTCTTGGGGTCATTTGCAAAAGCTGGGGATTCATCCCCACCCTAGCTCAGCTTCTAGGCTCATGTGTTCAGGCAGGAGGCAGGCAGGACAAGGAGAGTGTCAGGACGGGGTTGAAGGAGTAGTGGGCTTCTGGTGGCGGGGAGGGCCTCAGGGAGTGACACCCACAGGGCCTGGGTGAGCACTGGGAACAGCCCGAGGTCCAGGAGCTATGGGTGGGGGTCTGAGCTGGGGGGTGAGGTCTTAGGGTCTACCCGATCTTGTGGGTAGTCTGTGGATAGTGTGTGGAGGGGCACCCCTCTCATACCCCTCCACGTCGCAGGCAGACCTGGGCCAGCCCCGAGGGAAGAGGAGCCAAAGGAGGAGGCACCAGAAAGCAGGTGAGGCCAGGCCAGGCCAAGGAGGGCCGGGGGGAAATGTCCAGGGCCAGCACAGCCCTGCTCTGACTGACCCCCCAGCAGCCCCGGGACCCCCTTCCTGTCCAAGGCCAGCTCAGGAGAGTCTTACGGACCCTGGGGAGGGGCCAGTGCATGGCAGGTGTGACAGGTGTGACAGGGCTTGGGAAGTGGCCTGGGGCTGGCTGGGGCGGGCTGGGCCTGCCCCGTTTTCTCTCAGGCACTGTTTACCGATGAGAGAGGGCCCAGCCAGGGAGAGTTGGGATGGGCACTGAGCAAGATGAGAAGGAATTGGGGGCTCCTTAAGTCCCTGGGTGGCACAAACAGTTTGCATTTGACTACTAACCTAAAGGTTGAAGGTTCAAGCCCACCCAGTGGCACCACAGAAGAAAGGCCTGGCAATCTGCTTCCATAAAGATTACAGCCAAGAAAACTCTATGGGGCAGGTCTACTTTGCAACACATGGGGTTGCCATGAGTCAGAATCAACTCAACAGCAACGGGTTGGGTTTTTTTGTTCCAGAGCTAAGGCCCTGCCATGCTTCCCACATGGCGAGACCCTGTGACAGGGAAGGGTGGCCAGTGCCCGTCTGTAAAGCAGGGAGCACTGGCCCCAGAGTCTGGAGATGTGATCCCTAATTTGCTGTGTGACTTTGGACAGGGCACCACACCAGCGTGGGCCCCAGTTCCCTCACTCATTAAATGGAGGTATGATCCGAGGACATGGTCCCCTTCCAGATGAGACACTGAGCATGCCCCACCACCCAGGCGCCATCGGTAAGGCACCCAGGTCAGTGGTGATGCCACCATCTCCCCTGCTGACCTCTCTGGGGGCCACCTCAGTCCTCTGTTGCCCTCTAGGGGAATCCAGTTCACCTTGCAAAGGCCTGAGAAAGAGCCAAGGAGAAGGCCGAGTTAAGGGAAGGGGGTTTGCTCATTTTCAAGTGTGTTAGCAATTCCTGCCAGGTTCTCAGGAAAGCCGAACCTCACAAGGCCCTTCCTTTCTGTAAAAACTCTGAGTCGTGCACACGTGCGTGTGCGTGAGTGTGCACCTGTGTGTGTGCATGTGAGCATGCGTGTGTGCACATGGACATGAGTGTGCACATGTGTGCATAAGCGTGTGTGTGCACGTGTGTGCTGTGTGCATGTGCATGAGTGCGCATGTATGCGTGAGTGCACATGAGCGTGCTATGTGTGCATGTGTGTGTGTGCACATGTGCAAGAGTGCACGTGTGTGAGTGCTGTGTGTGCATGAGTGTGCGTGTGTGAGTGCTGTGTGTGCATGAGTGCGTGTGTGCGTGAACATGCATGTGTGTGCACATGTGCGTGAGTGTGCACGTGTGTGTGCGTGCGCATGCGTGTGCTCAAACACAGTTTGTCTCCATTGGGCCCACTCAGCCACAGGCAGAGCGTCTCCCTGGGGTAGGTGACACCTGCCTTGCTGTGCAATTATCCGGAAGCCAGGCTCTGCCAGTGCGCTCAAGGCAGTGAGGATGACACCTGTCCCCGGGGCTCCTGGTTCCCACACCAGGGTTTTTTGGTGGGGATGTTGGGCCTGGCCTGACGAGGGGCAGGCCACTTGTTGGCTGAGGTCTGGCGAGGGTTTTGGACCTGGGCTATTCCTTGACTGATGGAGAAAACAGCATCTTCTAGCCTCTGCACTGACACGGGGTAGAAGGGGAGCGGTCAGGAGGGGTCCTGGCTTTCCACCTCCCCCGACCTTGGCTCTGACTGTCCCCAGCCCAGCCCCCACAGGCCCTGCGCCCACTCCTTCCCTGGCCTTGCCCCAGCCTCCCTGCGTTCTCCTCCAGCTGCCTCCCTTCCTCTTTATTCTGTCTCTCTCTGTCCCCTTTGGATGCAGCCACTCACTTGAGGGAAAAGGCCCCACGGTCCTACAGGCCTTCACCTGCCTCCTTCCCACCTCCCACAGCTGTAGCCCTCAGGCACCCTCCACACACGCACATGTGTACACTCACACACACTCCATGCTACACTCGCATGCACACATGTATACACACATGCATGCTCACACATGCACCTACTCGCACGTGAGACACACTTGCACACACACAGAGGGATGCACATTTCAAGAAATGCTGGTTGCTCACACACCCATTCTTGCCCAGCCCTTCCCTGCACACGTTCATCAAGCAGCAGCTGCATGCCCTGTCCCGCTGTGGTGCTGAGGTTACATGTATGAGGTTACGTGGTCTCTGCCTCAAGGAGCTTACAGTCTAGGAGAGAACAGACACACAGATGAGAGCCACAGAAGGTGGTTGGTGCCGTGGGTGTCAGCCCAGGTGCAGCCTGAGGTGGGTGCCCAAGGGGCCAGTGTTTATCAGCACAGCAGGGATCTCAGGCAGAGGGGAAGGCCTCCAGGGCACAGAAGCTGGGAACAGGCCAGTGAAATCAGAGAACAGCAAGTGGGGCGGTTGGGGGAAGAGCTCAGGGAAGAGGGAAAGGGGCTCAGGAGGGTCCCCGGAGGGCCTCAGGGCAAGCCTGTGCCCCAGCAACACTGTCACCCCGTGGAGAGCAAATCTGGCTTGGGGTACACGGGGCCACTGCCCGCACCCCAGCTCAGCCTAGGTGCCACTGCCTGCCCCTTCTCCCTCACTGGGACGCAGGATTGGGGGGAGACAGACCGCTCACTTTGAAAGGTGAGATCATCTCACTTTTGCCAGTTCTTGGAAAAATTATCCGTTCCCAGAAATGTTTGTTAGTCACCCCTTTTGTTGAAAGGCACTTTGGCACCACCAAATGGAAAAATCAAAACGCTTGTCACGAGATGGTTTGTCTCAAGTCTTCCTCCTGAGATCCCACAAGGATTATTCCTGAGGATGCAGCTCCGGATGGCGGGGGCGCTGTTGGCATCTGTGGGGAGAAGCTGGTTTGCCCAGCTGTGTGCTTGTGGACTTTACTGGGGGTCCAGTGGCAGAGGGTGGTCTGGGGACCTAAGCAAGATTCTAATGTATCAGCACACCCACCCCACCCCCTGGCACCTTCTGAGGCAGCAGAAATCCAGGTGGAGGGTATCCAAGTCAGTGACTGCTCCCTCCCGGGTCAGGCCCTGGACTAGGCCCTTCTCTCCCTCCGTTCTCATCCTTACTGAATCCTCACAAATACCATGTGAGGGAGGGAGTTTTATCCCTGTGTATGGGACGCCGAGTAACACTCCCAAGATCAGGACTCCAAGGCCTGAAATCTATCCCCTCCCTCATGCCAGGGAGTTGAGCCCCTGGCAGCATGAAGGAGGCACAGCAGTCCCTTAGAAGGCTCCAGAACTGGTACCTTGACTCCCCGCTTGACCAGTGGGACCCTTGACTCTTGGCTCCTGGTCAGCCTCAGCCGACAGACCATGAAGACACTTTCATGGGCAAAGCACCAGGAGTGGTCCCCACGGCGGTGGGGCTGTCAGTGACCGTGGGAGACGTGGGGTTGGCCTGATCATTCCAGTGACAGACATGGCCATGGGGGTAGAGAAGGGTTATGGTAAGATCCATGATGGCTGGCAGGGAGGCCCGCTGGCCGTGGAGGTGAGATGGAGATAATGCTCATGGTGGACATGATGGAGGTTGCCCTGGTGCTGATGTGGATTGAAGGTCCCTGGGTGGCGCAGATGGTTTGCACTTGACTGCTAACCTAAAGGTTGGCGGTTTGAACCCACCCAGTGGTGCTGTGGAAGAAAGGCCTGGCAGTCTGCTTCTGTAAAGATTACAGCCAAGGAAACCCTTTGGAGCAGTTCTACTTTGTAACACATGGGGTTGCTATGAGTTGAAGCGACGTGGCGGCAACAGGTTTGGGTTTTTTTGGATGTGAATTAGATGGTAGTGTCAGTGGGAGTGACGGTGATAGTGGAGGTGGTAGTTGGGGTGCAGATGGAGCCCCATCCTCGCCCAGCTCTTGTCTGGTCCTTCACACTGGGAGGGTGAGCCGGGGTGGTGAGGGGTCACACAACTCAGACCTCTTGTTTCCATCTAGCCCAAGGGACGTGGGGCTTCTCCCTGGCCTCTCCTCCCTTTTTGCACCCTTCCCCTTCCTGTTTTGACCTGGGGGTCAGTAGCTATTCCTGATCAAGTATGGTCCCTTCAAGTGCCAAGAACTGGACAGGTTACTGACCCATTGTGGATAAAGCTACTGCGTCCAGAGCATGGCGTGACTTTGGGGCTTGGGTGTGGGCGCAGACATTAGAGTAGTACTCGGGGGCTGTCCCCCAGTGGGAGGGTCACATGGGGAGCTAGGCAGTTGGCAGAGCCCCAGCTGAGGCCAGGGAGGCAGCTGGCAGTGGTGGCTGGAGACGCCACCTCCCAGCATTGTACCCAGCAGACCAGACAGCAGCACGTGGCATGGTGTTTTGGAGGCTCGCTGACTCTTCCCTAGGGGGTCACTGGCCTCCTGGGGATCCTCCAATTTCCCCAGCCAGATGTGACCTCCCCCTGTGAGTGCCAGCCCCATATGGAGTCCAGATGTGGGGCTGGATCCGCATGAGTCAGCCTGAGGTCACAGGATGTGGTGACCACCAGGTAGTGCAGGAAGGGCTAGCCGGGCCCCGTCACACCTCAACAGAAAGCCCGAGCCCACAGAACCCTCTGCTACTCAGGGCCAGGCCATGGGGGGCACTGCATGCCTGGGGGCTCCTTCCCTGGCCAGGTCTGGGGTGGACAGAGCCCTTCCCAGCAGAGTGACTCACTACCACAATGAGGGCACCAGAGCTGCAGCCCAGGCCTCCCCGGGGCATGGTGAGGGGCTGCGTCGAGGCAGGGGTGGGCTCGAGAGTGGCCTGCCCTGGACCGGGAAGGTCCTGCTGTCATCAGTCTGTCCTCCCTGGTATGTCTTTCCTTCCTACTGTAGTCTCCACACCTGGCTCCCCCCTGCTCTGAGCATTCTGGTTTTAGGAAGGAAGGGTGGGTAGGGAAAGCTCTAGGGGCCATAGAGGTTGTCCAATGAAAGTTATCACCTCCTCTTTCACAGCTGGGGATCCCAAGGCTCAGAGGGTGGCGTGGGGGTGAGGACCTGTCCAAGGTGCCGATGAGCCAGCCAGCCCTGCTGCTAACCAGGTCCCCCTTGATCACAGAGCACTCCCCCTCTACCTGAGGTGGGGTTGGGGTGCGTGTGTTCCCCCAGGAAGTGCACAGGTGGTGTGGTGGGTCCTGACACCCACCTTCCTCCCATGGATTAGTGTGTTTGGCGCCTGGACACCAGAGTCCCAAATGCTGTTCCCAGGCTTCCTCCCCGAGACCTGCTCTGCAGCGCCCCTGAGATGGAAGATGGGGCAGGCCCACTGCTCTGTAGTCCATACTAGGTCCTGCACCCTTGCAAGCAGTGGGGGGTGTGGCATAAGATCAGGAGGCACCTTTTCATCTCATGCACCTGCATGGACCCATCTGAGTGCGTGTGCCTCTGTTAAAGGTCACCCCCCAACCTGGGGCTCCCTAGCAGGGCCACTATACCTCTCTCCCTGGGGTTTTCTTAGGTTCCTGTCTCCAGAACCTGGGGTGCTTTCTTTGGGTCTCCTTGGGGAAGCAGGCTGGATCCTTGAAGATGGTTTGGCTTTTAGGAATGGACAGAAAGTGTTCCAAGAGGGCGTGGCACGTCGAGGGTGGATGAGGGGACCCAGGCTGGGCTCCGAGCCATGTCCTGGAGCTGGTGGGAGTGCCACCCTGCATGCCCAGCTCGAGGAGGAAGGGGCCCGCTTTGCTCTCATGCAGAGGGGCTCACTGGGTGTGGGGCCTTGATGAGGGAACGGGCTGTGGACAGGACTGTTACGTGAGGCGTTCTCAGTGGGCTGCTCTGCTCTGTGCAGTTGCTCTCGTTAGTTGTGGCTCCGACTGACAGCGACCCCATGAACAACAGAAGGAAACATTGCCTGGTCCTGCGCCATCTTTACGATCGTTGGTATGCTCGATTCCGTTGTTGCGGCCACTGTATTTTGAGTGCCCTCCAACCTAGGGGCTCATCTCTTCCAACTATATTGGATAATATTCTGTGTGATCCATAGGAATCCAATTGCTCATTTTCAAAGTAGATCTCCAGGTCTTTCTTCCTGGTCTGTCTTATTCTGGAAGCTCACCGCTGACACTTGTTCACCACAGGTCACCCTGGTATTTGAAATACCAGTGGCATAGTTTCCAGCATCATAGCAACACAAGAGCCACCACAGTACAACAAATTAACAGATGGGTGGTGGGTCCCTCTTTGGCACAGGTGTGAATTTGCAACCCCAATGAACCTCTGCCCAGAAACACCCTCCACACTAAGCTTCCTGTGAGCCCTGGAGGGGCCCAGGGGTGAAGGGGGGACTGGACTGAGGCTGTGTTGGGGAGGCCGGCCCTCTCCCCCGTTCACCTCCAGAGGCTGGCCTCGTTAATGCCGAGGGCTCTGGTCTAGGAGAACCCTCATTGCTAGACTCTCCCCACACCCAGCAGGCCCTGCCCTCTCTCCTCTGTGGGCGGGGGGGGCGGGGTTGTGCTGCCCAGCCAGACTTCGAACACTGGACTGAGGAGGTGGGTGTGGGCACTCAAGGCCTCTCGTGAGGCTGTGCCGGGTCATCCTCTTAACATGCCGCCCTGAGCAGCCCCCCTCAAGGATGGGGGAGAGCACTGGATGAGGAGTCAGCTGGGCCGCTGCAGTTCCGGGACACACAGGGAGAGGGAGGCAGCCTCCTTGGGGCTGCTCTGTGGGCAGGACCAGCCCCCAGCCTGTGATGGGGGCACCCCAGCTGGGGCAGGGCATGTTCCAGTTGTACTCTCCTCCCGAGCTGGAGCCTCCTGCGAAGTAGGGTGGTCAGCCTTTTGCTCTCTTCTCCCTTGAGAGCCTCAGGGTGCAGGTGGCCAAGGCAGGCCAGATGGGCCCTCCCCTGGAAAGCAGGGCCAGTGTCCTGTTCTAGCCCAGCACTCTCATTCTCAAACCTCCTGACACCCCCTCCTCCTGGGATCACAGCAAACGAATAGATGGTCTCAAGCTTGGTACCCCTCTCCTCTCCCAAGAAGAGCCCCCAGCACCAGGACCTGGCAGGGGAAACTGAGGCAGCATCCACATTGGCTCAGGCAGGGGTATACCGTTACTTCTTTAGCTAAAGAGGAAAACCATTGGCCAGCCCTTAGTTGGGGGGTCCCCCGTTTTCCAAGATCTAAGGCAAGACCTGGTATGGTGGGAGGGGGGCGTGGCAGAAAGTGGCTGCCCCAATTTCAAGGGCTCCGGGGCAGGTGGCTGTGGCTGGTGGGCGGCTGTGGCTGGTGGGCGGCTGCAGTGGTGGGCAGAGTCTGTTCGCAGTGAACCTCCTTTCCTCCACGTCACTAATGGCAGTGGGGCGGGGCTGCTGCGACACCTCACCCTCTGGTGCTCCATCTGCTCACCCCAGCACAGCCATATCCCTGAGAACAGGACTCGGCTCTGCCGGAGGTTTTGACCTTCACAGGCGGCTGGGAAACGTAGTCAGAGTTGCATTTTATGAAAGCAGCTGGACCTTGTGACACACTGTCTATAGCGGGAGATTTATGGGGTTGTGCGGTTTTCATGGTTGCTGTAAGCTTAGTGTCCTACCCCATTGAGTCCTGCCCACTGTCCCTGAGGCTGATGGGTGACAAGCCTTCCTGAGCTTGACGGGCCCAACAAGAAGGTAGGGCCGGGTGGCAGGGTCAGAGACGGATCACCCAAACCTCCTTGGGGTGGGTTGCAGTGCTGCAAGGCCCCTGGGTCACCCTGAGCAGCCCATAAATCCAGGCGACCTCCTGGAGACAGGAAGACTCCCTGCCAGGGTGTCCCCGAGCTTGGCTCGGGGAGAGGCTGAGGGTGGCGTGCAGCCCCCGCCAACCCTCTGGCAGGTTGTTCTCGTGCGGGGCCTTTTCCTGCCGGGCATCGGTTTCCCACAAGCTGATGCTCCGCAGGCCAAGCAGCTCCATCAGAACCTGCCCGGCCCAGGCGAGAGCTTTCATCCAGCAGGAGGTCCCCCAGCCCACGCAAGGCTGCCAGTCCGTGCCAAGCAACCTCCTGCCACTAGCTTTCCATGGTGGTAGCAATACCAGGTCCTTGGAGGGCCAGGAGGTGACAGGCTCTGGTGGCTTCTGGGGTCAGGGAAGGAGGGAGGGAGGGAAGGAGGCGGGTTTCGGATCCCCAGGGCTCTGGACAGAAAGCAGGGCTGCCGCGGGCAGCGAGCCACCCCACGCCCAGGCTGTGACCTGAAGCTTCCCACTTTTCAGGTTGTGCTTGGTGGCCTGATAATGTCCCCAACACTGGGACTCCGGGGGGGGGGGTCAAGGACCCTAGGAAGTATGGCTGGATGCCTTCTTCTTTGGAGGGACACTGGTGCCTCGAAATAAGGCTCGAGGTGTGGCCATCAGGCCCACAGGGACACTGGGCAGGGCAGGCTGTATTCTGCCCTTCTTGCCCAAAAGATTGCACCCCAAGACACCCAGCACCCCCACCCCCCACCCCGGCCCTGCCTCCTGGCCCTCACCTCTTTGGCCAGAGTAAGCTCAGTGCAGGCTGCCTCTCCAGACTCTGGGAGACCTGGCCCTCAGCCTCCTCCTCACCCTCTTACAGCCCTGGCCATCCCTTCAGAGCCAGGTGCAGGGACAGGGAGACAAAGTAAGTGCCTGCTCCTGCCAGCCACAATGCCTAAGCCCAAGGCGCCAGGCTTGGGTTAGGGCAAGGGAGGCAGCCCTCACGCCCCTCCTGCCTTGGGGCTGAGAAGGGCCCCTGCACAGAAATCTTCGCTTGTGAGTGCAGCAATTGGCAATTGCTGGTTGAGGTGGAGGCTGCTGTCTGCCTGGCCTGGTGAACAGTCCTGTGGGGCCAACTAGAGGAAGGAGGGTTTATGCACAGGCAGGAGACAGAGTCCAGCTTGACCTGGACTGTGCTCCACAGGGTCCTGGGCTGCCGAGGCCAGCTCCTTGCCTCTCGGGAGCCTACCTTTTCTCTTCTTGTTATTCCTTGGTGGCCTGCGCCATCCTGCTGATCCACTGCTCCCATGTGGGCTTCCCATAGCTAGCCTAACCCAGTCAACCAGCCACTCCGACTCCAGTTCCCAAAGCCCAGCACTGACTGTGTCTATACCAAGAGCAGAAGTCTCTCCTGGGGCAGAGCCTGGGGGACAAGCTACAGACTCTCAAAGAACCCTTCTAGACCCAGCCTGAGCTCTCATTCTGTGAGTGAACAAGGACTCAGAGGAACAGAGGGAGTCAAGCGTGGACCCCGACTTGCACCAGCCCTGGCTCCCACTCCCCTAGAAGGGCTGGGAGCCCTGTTGGCATCTGCCTCAGTGACTCCCTTGTCTCTGCTTCAGAAGATGGTCGCTCCCACTTAATGCTTGTACCTCTCCCTGTAGACAGTCCCTTCCATTGAATAGCCCAACTCAACTACCTGATCTGATTTCAGGGCCTGCCTTTGTGAGTGTGGACTCAGTGGGTGATGCCAGTGGTTAACACACTTGGCTGCTAACCAAAAGTTAGTGGTTCGAATCCACCCAGAGGTACATCAGAAGACCTGGTGATCTATTTTGGAAAAATCAGTCATTGAAAACCCTATGGAGCAGAGTTCTACTCTGACACACATGGGGTCGCCACGAGTCAGACTTCATTGACAGCAAAGGGTCTTTCTGAGGCGACCTCATCTTCCTCACTTCTACAGTGGGGTGAGGGGTCCACACCATAGCCCCATGCTGGGGCCTGGCCGAGAACAATTGAGGACATGAGTGTGAGCGAGGGCAGTGGGGTTTAGGCGTCTTAAGAGCTGAGGCTAATTGGCCTGGAGTGAGTTTCAGCTGTGTGGGTGTAAGGGGCCTTTCTGGGGGGCTGTGGTCATAGGATGAGGCACAGCTGCCCCTGCGCCCGGTGCCGGGCTGGGCGATGCCACAGGAATGTCTCGTTGGTGGGGCCCCCAGACTCCTTGTAGCCCAGAGACCCTGGTCGTTGCTGGCTTGGAGCCAAACAGGGCAGTCCACAGTGTTGGCAGCCCTGGCCGTGAGCCTGGGTGGCTGCTGCCGGCCTCCCCCCAAGCGTGCAGCGCAGGCCTGCTTGAGGTCAGTGCTCCAGTGTGTATGTTGAATATTTTCAGCTGTGTGTGCACTGCGGGGACTTGGCCCGTGCACCTCGTGTGCAGCTCATACTTGGTGGGCTGTGTAATGTGCTGGGCGCTGCCAAGTGCAGCGGAACGGTGGAGGTTTTCCAGCACAATCACATGAATCCTACCATCACCCTCCCCTGCTCCCCTGCCCCAGGGGCATGGCTAGGGTGGAAGGAGAGCAAGGGCCAGTTGCTTTGTCTCCACTGACCTGTGTCCACTTCTTTGTCCCTCCGGGTTCTCGAGGACAGGTAGGTGCCCAGGGTGGGCACCTCTCAGGGCTGCATCCTCAGTGGCAAATCAGGTCCCCTTCAGTCCTGTGCTGGCTACACCTGGGGACAGGGAACCTGCTCGGATGCTGCTGCAGACCCTGGGGTAGCAGTGAGGGTCCTGCCCGGGTTTCCCGGGCATTCACTGAGGGGAAGATGAAGTCCAGAGACCAGGAGGGTGGGGCAGGGGTCACTAGCCCCCTGCTATGAAGGTTTCCCAGGAAGTGAGAAGGTCCCTTGGGGGCCTGGAAGGCTGATCCAAGGCCAGACCTTGTCCAGCCAGCTGTCCCTGAGGTCTTGTCTCAGCAGGGTCTGCTTTCCCATCTGGCCCTGAGCTGAGTCACCCAAGACCCCAGAGTCCCCAAAACCAATAGATGCTCAGTGCACGGGCTCAAAGTTGCATTCTCTGGAGCCCCAGCCAGAGGCGCTTCCCAAAGCATCTTTGTCTGGCCACCCCAGCCAGGGGCACACTGTGGCTGTTGGGCCAGGGTCTGAGGTGCAGCACAGGGAGACAGCCACACACTGAGGGAGGCTCATTCCGCATTCAGCTCAGCCCTGGGGAGAGGAAACCAGGGCTCTCAGGGACGCGAGGGTGGGGGGGT
Organism: Dugong dugon; assembly: GCA_030035585.1. NCBI lineage: Eukaryota > Metazoa > Chordata > Mammalia > Sirenia > Dugongidae > Dugong > Dugong dugon. The sequence continues at coordinate 59,643,478 of CM057470.1, forward strand.
TCTCCCCTGTTGCTTAGTGGAGGGGCACTCAGTTGCCACGGTGACCTTGGTCTGCACAGTCAAACACACACAGCCCAGCCACTTCTCCAGGCTGGAGGACTCCCCACCCCCTCTCTGAGTTCACACTGAGTGTTGAGTCCCCTGGTGACAAAAACATGGAAACGGTTGCTATGGCAGCCATTCTTTGGAGCCCTCAGACTGAAGTGCAAAGTTCAGGATGCCCAGGAACAGCTGAAACAAAAATATGGGAAAATCCACCACTTCTCTCGCCCGCAGAAGGATGAGTCAGATGGTGTTCAGTGGTCCCCTGGGCCCTGCTGGCCCCTGCCCCTCCCCGTCACCCTGGTCCGAGCGTGAGCACAGGAGGGGAGCCTCAAGGGCCCCTGGGAGGAGGGCAGAGTGGCCCCCAGAGACCCTGGGAGGAGCCAGCAGCACGGGGCGGCAGGCTATCTGGGGGTATGCGTGCTGTCTGGAGCCATGAATGGGGTGATGTCCGCCTCCGTGGGCGCTCTCTGGGGGACGCAGCCTCGTGGCTGTCCCTGGCTGGGAGTGGAGGTCATCTAGAGGGACATACTGCTCCTCCATGCTCAGGAGGGCTCAAGTCCACCCAGCAGCCAGTGCAGCCTTCAGCCTGGCCCAGGGGACAAGCCTCTGCCCGGTGGGGGAGGGGACAGGGCACAGTGGGTGGGCTCAGCAGGGGCAAGGGGCCTCGCTCTGAGCTGTGCCAGGAGGGAAGGGAAGACAGCCAAGTTGTCCTTGAATGGAGGTTAGTGGGGCAGAGGCCCCTCCATTGCCCCCATACTGGGGAGGGAGGGTGATCATGTGTCCCACCAGGAGCTCCCACATAGGGTCCATGGCACTCTGATGACTGAGATGCACACCAACCAGAGGGTTCTGCAGTCAGGGTGTTTGGGAAACCAGTACACACACACACACACACACACACACACACTTCTTGGCTTGGATTATTCCAGTATTGCACACATTTATTTGAGCAAGTTTCCTCCTCTTTTTTTAAAGAGCCTTTTCCTCCTTTTTTCTAAACACTTCTCCATATTCTACAGAAATAACATTGGTTAAAATTGACTAGCGCAGTGATTCTCTCGCTTGTTCCCTGGATCAGCAGCATCAGCATCACCTGGGAACTTAGTCAGAAATGCATATCCTGCCCCCCTCCACCTCATCCCCAGATCTATTGAAACTCTGGGGCTGGGCCCAGGAATGTGTTTTCACAAACCCTCTAGGTGATTCTCACGCACACTCCAGTCTGAGAATGCCTGTACCAGGGGACAAGCTGGCAGGGAGTGGGGAGGTCAGGAGTAATCTGGGGACCTGAGAGGGTCAGGAGGGAGGGAGGTGACAGCACAGGACCCTGATGCTGGAAAAGGCTCCGTGTCCCTTCAGAGAAGGATGAGGCGACAGGGCCAGGCCCCAGCACCTTCTGCATGTGGGCAGTGGGCCCCCATTCTGGTTTTCTGAGTTTGGGTCGAGGGTGTGTGAAGTGATGGGGGAATGTCTGGAGGCCACCTGAGGCATCCCCAGTCTCTGAGAGGCCAGCACTGTCTCCAGGGCACTTGCCCTGGGTGGGGGCGTGGTCAGTTCCTGTGGGCTTCCTCTGGCCTTCGTGGGCCCTGGTGGGAAGCAACTGCCACGAGGGGGCTTGTCCCCGAGGGTGGTGCTGGGTGGCACCTTCAAAACAGGGAGGCGCAGGTAGGAACGGCTTCTTGGAGCAGTGACCCTGGCCCACGTATCGAGGCCCTGTTGCAGTCCACTCCTCAGCTCTGGGTCTCCTTTTCCACGTCATTCCAACGGGGCTGCCCCACCCCCGGGCCCCCTCTGCAGGCAGGGGGACACAGCCTTAGGAGCTGGGGACCCAGGCTGCACCCCTGCCCGTGGCCCACCCACTGCCTGTGCTTCCTCACAGCCGTCCAGATCCACATCTTGAAGGCAGACAAGGCGGGGGACTGGTGGAAGTTCACGGTGAACATCATCTCCGTGTACAAGCAGGGCACGAGCCGCATCCGCCGTGGTGACCAGAGCCTGTGGATCCGCTCGCGGGACATTGCCTGCAAGTGCCCCAAAATCAAGCCCCTCAAGAAGTACCTACTCCTGGGCAACGCGGAGGACTCGCCCGATCAGAGCGGCATCGTGGCGGACAAGAGCAGCCTGGTGATCCAGTGGCGGGACACGTGGGCGCGGCGGCTGCGCAAGTTCCAGCAGCGCGAGAAGAAGGGCAAGTGCAAGAAGGCCTAGCGGAGCGGCGGCGGGCGGGGGCCGGGCGCGGCGGGCGGGCGGCGAGCGCGCTGGCGCCCACGGCCATGGCCCGGAGGGGACTTGGGCCCGCGCCGGCTTTACCGGCGGGGTTGGGGGGGTGGGGAGGGGGCGGTGGGCAGCACGGGGGCGGGGCCCTCGGCGGCCCCTCCCCGCCCCCTGCGCGCCCCCGGCCTGGTGCGCAGTGCGCGGTGCGGGCAGGCGAGGCCCTGGAGAAATGAGGACGACACTTAGCTACCTCACGGGGCTCCTTCCAGAGCAGAGACGCGCTTCCCTAGGGCTGGGTGGGGTGGCCGTGGAGGGGCTGGGGCCGCCTGACCTGGGGCCCGAGGGACTGGTCCAGAACCGCAGAGGTGGGGTTGTTGATGGTTTCGAGAAGGGGACGTGAGGGAGAACTGTGAATTCTCAGGCCGGAAGCCTTGGGGGAAGGGAGCTGAGCAAGCCCAACGGAACCACCACGCCAACCTTGAAAGACAGCGAGTTCCTCCTTTCTCCTCAGCCTTTCTCTGGGAATTCCCACAGAGCGCTTGGCTGGGATGACCTAGGCCTATCTGAAGGGGCCTGGCAAGAATTTGGGGGAAGAGGAAGCAGTCCACACGTGTCCCGGTGGTCTCCACTGCCACCTGCTGAGTTGGTCCTCCCTGGGTGGAGCCTTGGGGTGGGATGGGGGGTTCACAATCTGGAGAGACAGGAGAGAAGGCCCCTCTGGTACCTGCCACTTGCCCAGCAGGGAGCTGGGGGCTGGCCCAGGACTGTGGACCACGCAGAGGGCACTGTGCCCAAGGACACCTCCGAGAAGCCCGAGTCGGGTGGTCACTGCCTCATGCTGGCACTGCCTGTTTGCAGAGGTGCTGCGAAGGCAAAACCTCCCAGAGAGTTTCCTTTTTGGAAACTTGGCACCAGCATCTTTTTTATGACATTTTCCAGGGGAGGGGGAAGGGGGCACCGGCTGGGTTTACAGCAGGGTCACTATTTGTGTAATGACATCAGCTCCCACAAGGCTCCTCAGCAATGTCAACAGCTGGAAGGGCCTGGCTGGGCATGGAATGCAGGCGGGAAGGGCAGCTAGGTCTGGCTGCAGGAAGGGGCTTGTTCAGTCAGGGCAGCATTTGCTGGCCCAGCGGGTGCCATGGGCAGGCACAGTAGGGACGGCCAGCTTCCTGGGGCCAAGGAAGCCATGACTACTTCCTGTTGCTGCTGTCACTCTTGGCTCCTCAAAGGAAGGGAGAGAAGCTTCTGGGCCAGGAAAGCCTGCAGCAACCACCCCCACCCTGGAGTTGTCGCCACAGCTGTCTTGGTCTAGCCTGGGCTACACCTCGCTGACTCCTTTGTGGAGGCCTCCCATACCCTTGGTGTGCCCAGGACCCTCTTCTAAAGCCTCCTAGAGACACTGCCCCAAGCAGGCATCTCGGGCCTTCTGGCTCCCCGCCTCCCCAGCTCTATGCACTGTACAGGGGCTGCTGGCCGTCCCTATACCCTGCATGCTGAATTAGAGGCCTGGCACCCCTCGCAGTCAGGAAATTGGTTTCACTTTCCCTGCCTGAGTTTGGTTGCTCCAACGTGTCATACCAGGAGTGAAGCTTGGCTCTCGGTGGGCAGGCTTCCCTCGGCCTCCCCTTACACTGCCTGCACAATAGCTGCCTCTCCCTGGGTACCTGCTGTGCGTGCTGGCACTTTGCACCCATGATCTCATCCTCACGACAGCCCTGGGAGACAGGGATGGCTCCCCTCATTTTCACCGGTGAGGAAATGGAAGCACGCATGCCCGAGGTGGCACGGCAAGTCAGTGGAAGAACTGGGGTCCGGACTCCAGAGCCAGGCTTTCTAACCAGAGGGGCACTGCCTGGGCTGCGTATCGCTTAGTAGCTCACCCACTCAACTCCCCTAGCAGGCTGTGGGGTGCTCCTTGGTGGGCCCCCGGGGTTGCCGTGGGCCACTGGCCCTGGTCACTGCCCCCATGACCCTCTGTCTGGCCTGGAGAATAGAAGCCCGGGGGTTGGGGAGGGCGCAATCACACCTTCAGAGGTGGCAGCAGGGGCTGTGGGTGAAGCAGGGTGTAGACTTGCCTGAGGACAGCCTAGGCTGGGTGGGGTGGGGCACCAGGAAGGCAGGCTTCATGGCCCCCAAGAGGTGTCAGAAAGGTTGTTTAGCTACTTGGGGGTGGTTGGAGGGATTCCAGCAGACTGGTGGAGCTGCCCGCAGGGGCAGGGAGGAGACCCAGCTGCCCTGGGAAGGGGTATCTGACTTCCCTGAATCCAGGCCCCTGAGGCCAGAAGGGGAGGGGCCTCTTTCCAAGTGGTCACCCTCCTCTGCTGCCCGCGCTGGTTTGCTGGCTGCTGTAAACATGTCGGCCTCTGCTTTTTCCCGGCCAATCTTTGAAAGGATTTCTAGGGCAGTTGCTCTGTTTTGTTGTTCTCAGCTGGATGGCAGCTTGGCCCCACCACTTCCCATCCCGGGTCAGTGTCTCACCGCAGGGCCAGTGGGGAGCTTGCACTTGTGGCTGCCGAGGCCCCTCCAGCTCCGCAGCCAGCAGCCTGGCAGGCAACTGTGGTATCTTGCTTAAATTCAACCAGCCTCCAGCCTTGCCCTTCGGCTCAGCACCCAGAGGGAAAGGCCGTCCACCCCGTGCCCTGGCTCCTGGAGATGTGTCAAGTAACCAGATCTGCCACGTAGGGGAACAGGTCCCAGTCATCGCAGGCTGCATTCCCAACATCACGGACCCCAGCCAGAACCCAGCCCTCCTCTGAGTCCAGCCCCCCACCCTCAGCAGGGAGGCCCTGTCCCGGGGGAAGCTCCCCTTTCTCACCCCCGCCCCCAGGGAGGAGATAGAAATAGGACTTGAGGTGTTCCGGTTTGTACAGTTAGGAAAGGATGTAAAATGGTACTAGATTTTGATTTTGAAGAGTGTATTAACCAGAATTGTACTATGTAGGTGTTTGAAGAAAAAACATACCGGATTAGTTTTTTTAAAAAACAGATTCCCCAGTTGCCCCTTTTCTTCCCTGCTGGGTGGTCTGGTGGCCCTGACAACTGAGTGCCTGTTTGACACACTGCCACGATGAGGACCTGGGGTGGAGGGAAGGCGGGGTCATGGGGCTGCCCCCACCCCATCCTGCCAGACTTGAGGAAGACAGTGGGGCCCTGGACCCACCTGTAGGTGGCATCCTGGGGCCCTGCAGTTGGAGGGAGGGACACCTGTGGTCAAAGCCCGGGGAGGTTGGGAGCTGCCCCGGGTCCAGAGTGACCTCCGGGGACTCTGCCTCAGCAGTAGCATGTGGAAAATGGGTGCAGACTTTGTTGGGTTTGCCCCAGGTTGGGATGAGACTGCAATCAGGAGACCCTAAGGGTCCCTTTAGGAAACTGAAGAATGTTGGGGTCACAGCATCCAAGGGGAGCCCCCTGAGGCACAGAGTGGACAGACTAGACTCATCATGGGGTCACTGGGCCATCACGGCTTCTGGACAGGCCATCCGAAGAGCCCCAGCCGTGCCATACCCCAGGGGTACCCAACTGTGTATCTGTGGGTCTCGCCCCTGCCAAAAACAAACCCCACCCCGGTGTCATCGGACACCTCTTCCCAGTCCCTGCTCCCAAATGCACTTCCATTCTCCCTCTCTCGGCCCCCTCCTGGGTGTCGGATTTCTGTTCCCTCAAAATTATTGTAAATGTTTAGTTGTGACCATGACATATTGTTTGGGTCAGTGTTCCTTCCCAGTGCATACTAATATATTATGGTTATTATATATGAATATATTTAATGACATGGAAAAAGTTGTGGATTTTCTTTTCTTTTTTAAGTTTCTTTTTTTTTTTTTTCTTTCCGGCTAGAGTTGTAATGGCCCCAGATGGAACTTGTAACGTGGGCCCCACATGATAGAACTAAATTCAGATATCAGTTCAATAAACTCTTGTACACTGTTCTCTGTCTCCTAGTCTGTCTTGGTGGCCTGGTCTCTGGGTGGCGGGTGTGGGGGAGGGAGAAGGGTGGCGAGTCTTCAGGCTGCTTAAGGAGTATGGTTTCTGGCCTAGGAATTCCCGGGAAGACAGAGACCCCAGGTTTTTCACTCAAGTGTACGGGACAGAGCTCTAACTCGCCCTGAGAAAGGCGGGATAAGGGAGCTTCGTGGGGAAGTCCCAGGGGCTCGCTGAGATCTTGAGCTCAAGGCCCTCAAGCGGGAATCATCTATTTCGGTTCCCCAAGAAACAATGCCTGGGAACCCTCCTTGCCATCCCTGGGGCTCCAGGACAGGGGTGAGTGCAGGGGACAGAGAAGTGAGGGTCTCCTCTCACTTGCCCCCCAAACAGAGGCAGGGCAGAGGCAACTCTGGAACGTGCACTTTTGACTCAGAACCTGCCAGCAAGATTTCTGCCTTTCCCATAACCGGTTCCCTCTGGTCAGAGTCAGATAAAGGCTCATAAGAAAATGCGACAGGGTCAGTGATGCTCAAGAGATCTGTCAAGAGTCTTTTCAAGCTGTTGCTCAAACCTTCATGCAGTGCGGAGACTGGGTAGACGCCGGTGCCGTGCAGCCCCCAGGAGCTGAGCTCACTGAGTTGGGAGAGGCTATATTTAAACCTCTGCATGGTTGTGATTTCTTTATTAAACAATTCAGTCATTAGGAACATGTTGTGTTGCCATGCACAGTGGAGCTGGTCATCACCAGGAAATTATAATTTCTGCACCCAGCTCTTCTGAAGACAAGTCTCAGCCGTGGGCATGGTCACTCCTTGGCAGTTTGGGTTCAGCTCGCCCAGGAGTCATGGAAAGCCCCTCCCTGCTGCATGGGGAGCTGGCTGGAAACGCCCTGAGCTCCTTCTCCAGAAGAAACAGGTCCAGCCCAGCCGCTTTCACGGGGTCCGGCTCCGAGGAGTGGGGTTTGTGCTCACAGCAACAGGTGTCAGATCTGGGGCCGGTGAATACACGTGTGGTCTTGATGTCCCTGCTGGAATGCTGTGCCTGGCAGTGTATGGGCAGGAGAGGACACAGGACACAGGTCTCTGTGGGCCAGGCTGCCAGGGAGCGAGCCTGTTCTGCAGTCTCAGACTCTCCCCAGGCCCAGCTCACACCCAGCTGGAGCATCTGTGTGATTTAAGACCCCCTGTGAGACCGGGACTAAGAAGTCTGCGCTGCACTTGAAGTCTGACTCACAGTATTGGTCACTTTACACGAGGGCTCAGTGCTCAAGGACGTTGGCGATGGAGATATCTTCATCCTTTCTGAGGGCATAGTGCTCCCTTTGGGACTCCCCACATCCAGTCCCTGGGGCAGCAGCTGCCCCATACCCAGGCCTGGAGGAAGCACACTGCTGACCAGAGACACCTGTCAGAATGTGGCTTGTCACCAGCTCTGCTGCAAGCTGCTCGTTCACTCTGCTTCTGCGGAGCTTACACTCTGGGTGGGGAGGGAAGCCTCTGACGTCTGCCAGACTCAAACAGGAGGGGAAGTAAGCTGCTTCAGTGAGCTGGAGACCCAAGATGGTCGGAAAGGCCCGTTTTAGAGACAGGAACACTGAGGCACAAGGAAGCTGAGTGATCCCCGCCAGGGACCCAGGGTCCAGTGCAGTCCAGTCAAAAGCTCAGACCCCTGCTGGGTCCCAGAGCTCCCTGGGGCCTGCCTGACATTCCAGGGGACTCACACATGTAGAAAGCCCCCCTCCCCTCCCTCTTAGCCCCCCAGAGACAGTGCCTGGAATGGGTATTGCCCACTCAGGGCAGAGACACCCCTAGGTTTCAGATTCTGTTGAATAGACATCCCTTCCCATGCTCTGTTAAGACTAAATAAAGTCATAAGAAATATGCCAAGAAAAACTGGGAGGGAAAGGAAGAACAGGGCCAGTGAGAAGTACAGCCTATGGGTGGGTTAGTGCATTGCTTTATCATATGGAGGCGGCCAGTCATTCCAGGAAGGCGGTAAATGCTTTCTGCTGTTGGCGTGTGGTTTGGAGGGAGTCTGTGAAATCGTGTGAAGCAATTAGAGGAAAGATGAGTCTCAGCCTCCTTTTTAAATAAAAAAACAAATACCTAACTTCAGCAGGGCCAGGTTAAGAAAACCCAGCTAATTAAAAAGTGATCTTTAGTCTGTGCAAGAAGCTCAGTGGAACTCTGAACCTGAAGACGCAGGGAGTAAAGGCTTCTAAGGAAGCTAAGGGGCACTTTCCCTAGGGGCAAATGTGGAGGTGAGACCGCAGCTCTCCTGCTGTCTGCTAGTCAGGAGAGACCCCACATACAGGGCGGTCAGGACTTTGCCAGCAGCGCTGTGGACGAAAGGCCCAGGGGTCTGCAGCCCAAGACGAAGAGCAACCCCTGCCCGGCTAGAAGGCTGCGGGCAGCCGAGGAAACCAGCCGGAAGGATCTTTCATGTCAAATCACAACCGACTGTGTCCAGGCTAGGCCCCGGGGTTCTCCAACAGCTCTTCTGGGAGCTAACAAAAGCTAAGACTTAGTTACAGTTATTAATGATCACAAAGGTTAAATGGAACAAAAGCACCGGTTGTACCCAGGTATTTGTATTTCTTTATATGGTATCCAGACTTAAAATGTTTATAATTAATAATCAGGTAAGTTAAACAATACTTACACTGTTATTTTAACAAAGTGTATTTTTATTGAGAAAGCCCAGGGCCAAGGCCGTGTCTTGCCTCTATTCTTTATGCTTGGGGTGCGGGCTCAAGGCTCACCCACCACGTCCACAGCGCCGCAGGCCAGCCGGGACTGCAGTCCTGGCACCTTTGAGGGAGAGAGCCAGGCCATGACAAACCCAGCTGGAAATGCCACCTTCAAATTAGCCACCTTAGTCGGATGGGTCTTGATGCAACAGATTCCCAGAAGTGGCTCATCCAGGGATTGGGTATCCGTGCCACTTTTGATAGGCCCTTCGGTTGAGACTAGGGTGGGTGTCTCACAAGAGAAGCCCACACCTTGAGAGAGATCAACCTAGGAGAGCGTCGCCTTCCTGCCTGGCACCTCCCCACCCTCTGCCGCCCAACACAGTCTAAGGCTTACACAGCGGGGCCTCACAATCCAACCTCCCCACCTCCGGGACCAGAGAAGTGAAGGTAACATGTCCAGGGTCACACAACTGGCAGTGCGGGGGCCGGGCCTGGAGCCCATTTGGGCCAGACAACAGAGGCTGTTGTGTGCAGACATGGGCTCAGTGTTGCAGCTGAAAAGGCCTTTCAGTGGGACAGAGCCAGGACACCGTTGCTCTGGCTCAAAGACACCCCACTAGTCGCTGGGGCTCCGTGCTGAGCAAGTCAAGAGGAGGAGAGAAAGTCAAACAGAGCTTCAATGCAGCGTCACAGGAGCCCCAAAGTGCGGGAGTCCCCAGAGGCCGCTGTTTGTCCAGATTGGGGGTTTCACATAACGAAACGAAGAGACTGGGCCGCAGATTCTTGCTCTTCCATCCGGTGATCTAGTGGCAACCACCCCACCCAACCAGGAAAATGCTTCCCAGCGTGAGTTACTTCCCTTCACCGTGGGATTCCCTGACGGCAGGGCTTGTCCTCGTCAGGCCCACACTCTCCACCCTCTCACCCCTTTGCCATCTCCAGGCTTAGCCTGGCCCTGGCCGTGCTGCAGAATCTGCTCCAAGGGCCTCAGCGTCAGTTTCTAGTTAAACCCCAAGACCTTGGCATGCGTGTGGCTGGCAGCCCCTGAGGCCAGCCTGGATTGAGGTCTGGACAGGAGCACTTCTGTCTCTGCCTGGGCTCACGTATCTGTCCTCATGATAGTTTCTGTCATTGTCTGCCCTCATGCTGGTTTGTTCCAGTGTCCTGGGTTGAAAGCATGTGCTAGAATCCCTCACTCTGGAGTTGAGAGCGCTTGGAGGCCATCTGGTCCACTGCATTTTTCAACTTGTGGTCGAGAAAGAATCCTTTTATCAGCTGGGCCAAGCAGGGGCTACGTGCTTATGTGTGCTAACTCACTCATTCTTCACAACCACCCCATGTTCCTGTCTCCATCTTCCAGATGAGAAGAAAGAGGTACAGAAAGGGCATTTTGCCTGTGGTCACACAGCTGTGAGTGGTGTGGTTGGCCACTAGGGCCAGACCCCACATGCATTTCCACTCTCTGCCTTCTGGGCACCTCCTGGTCCCCTCGTGGTTGAGGAGGGCCATGGGACTAGTTCTGGCCAGTGAGTTGTAAGCAGAGGTGATGGTAACCTCCCACAGCCCCCTTCCTCTGCTCCAGAGACCTGGCAGTCCAGAAGGCGGCTGTCCCACCAGCCTGGGTTCTGGATGAGGAGACATGGTCTGAGCCCCTCACCCAGGTGTGAGCGGGCAGTCCCCTTCAGTCCCGGGTCCTATCCCACGTGCTGAGCTGCCTCCAGAAGTGCAGGGTCCCCACAAATGCACACAGCAGATGGAGGCAGGGCTGCTCAGATGATGCAGCACAGGCAGGGCCTGCGTGACCAGCCCCTCTCTGGGACAGCTGCCATCATGACCTCACCCTTACAACTCAGAAGGCACCGGAAGGCAGGATCCGTCTGATGGCAGCCAGGCGCCTGGGCTTCCAGACAATGTCTCTTCCCAGCACAAAGGTCTCCAGGTCCCAGGACATGGTGCCAGGCATGCTGCACTGCAGCTCTCCTCCTGGCGGCCACCTCTGCCCAGAGGGGACTTCCGATCGTGACTCCCTGAGGACAGAAGAAGGCAGTATCCAGGAAATCCACAGGAGGGTCCACAGCAGACCCCACTACCGGCCCATGCTCTCCTTTTTCTGAAGTGTGAAATCAGTGGAACCCTGGGCTTTGGAAACCGCCCACCACCAACCCCAATTCTTTCTCCTCGTGCCAGAGGCCCCACAGCCTGGTGGCCCGCTCTGCCTCCCAGTGCACAGGAGAAAGGGCACGGTATGGCCCCCGCCCCAGGCTACAAGCTACCTATTAATTTTGCACCCCAGGATGCCCAGCACAGGGCAGTGGCCAGAGTCCACCGGCAGCCATGGGAAGTGACTAAGGAAGGGGTCTCTGCACAGCCCCCGGCAGGGCTCGGCCACACGAGGCCTGACCCTCCAGGCCCCCTTTCCGAAGCCTTTTCTGAAGCACCGCACATGGAGAGTTCAGAGTATGGAGGGCGTTTATTGCGGGCAGGTTTTGTGTATCAAGGAGTGCTGGGCCTTCATCCGGTGCTGGCGTGTGTCACTGCTGGTGGTCACTTCACTGCATTAGCTGGTGGGCCAGACCGCAACGACCACAATAGCCACAAGCAGCAATAAAATCACCATTATCAGCCCTGAAAAACAAGTGGAAAATACCTCTTTAGCAATTCATACCTGAAAATCCTCACACAACCTTACCTAAGTGTGGAGAAGAGGGTAGCACAGCTCTCCACGTGAGGACAGGCTTCTGGGGGGATGGGTGGGAGGGGGACGGGTCAGCAGCTGCCTCTCAGCCTCGGCTTTGCAGGCTGTTGGTGGAGAAGGGAGGGGCTCCAGGCAAACCAGAACTAGCCCAGCCCCCTCACAAGTAGTGCCAGCAAAGTGCCAGCACTCCTGACTGCAAGACTGGGAGGATCTGGAAGAGTGGAAGCTGCTGAAAATACCCCCTCATCACCCAATCAGTTTCTGTATTGATGAAGCATCGACAAAGTAAAGGGCTTTAGAGTTCACAGAACATTAATTCTAGAATCCATTTTCTCCCCTACTCACATGGCTTCACCTTTTCTTCTTGAACCCAAGATACCACCTGTCTGTAAAAATATCCTCTGACAGAAAATTGGTATTTTCTAGTTTTATTTCCTAAAATGTTTGGCTAGCACCACAACTTGACCAAGGCAAAGTCCTAGAAGCTTCATAGACACATCCAAACTCCCTCAGGGATTGAGTTACTGGGCTGAGGGCTGGGGACCATGGTCTCAGGGGACATCTAGCTCAATTGGCATAACATAGTATATAAGGAAAATGTTCTACATTCTACTTTGGTGAGTAGTGTCTGGGGTCTTAAAAGCTTGTGAGCAGCCATCTAAGATACGTCTACTGGTCCCATCCTGTCTGGAGCAAGGGACAATGAAGAAAATCAAAGAAACAGGGAAAGATTAGTCCAAAGGACTAATGGACCACAACTATCACAGCCTCCACCAGACTGAGTCCAGCACAACTACATGGTGCCTGGCTACCACCATTGACTGCTCTGACAGGGATCACAATAGAGGGTAGCAGACAGGGCTGGAGAAAAATGTAGAACAAAATTCAAACTCACAAAAAAAGACCAGACTTACTGGTCTGATGGAGACTGGAGAAACCCCAAGAGTATGGCCCTCGGAGACCCTTTCAACTCAGTACTGAAGTCACTCCTGAGGTTCACCATCAGCCAAAGATTAGACAGACCCATAAAACAAACAATAATACACATGGTTCAACCATGTATATGAGACTAAATGGGCATAACAGCCCAGGGGCAAGGCAGGAGAGGACAGGAAAGCTGGATGAATGGAAATGGGGAAGTCAAACTCAAGGCTGAGAAGGGGAGAGTGCTGACATGTTGGGTTGGCAACCAATGTCACAAAACAATATGTGTATTAATTGTTTAAGGAGAAACTAATCTGCTCTGTAAACCTTCACCTAAAGCAAAAATTAAAAAAAAAAAGTTCACTAGCAATCTCCAAATAAAATAAAATGTTTGGCTGGAAAACACCAAGGCAAGCATCAGCCCTTCCACCTAGCCTGCTCTGAGTCCAACGCCGCCTCACTTCCTCAGGGTGATGCTGAGGAGTCAGGCCTAAGAGAACACAGCCCTCACTCAGTTAGTGCCCCGTCTTCCACAGTCACTCACCCGGTATTTAATGAGTGCTTCCCATGTGTCATGGGAAGCAGTGGTGGGCCAGTGGTAGAACTGTCACCTTCTATGCGGAAGACTCGGGATCCATTCCCAGACAAACACATCTTATGCGTAACCACCACCCGTCAGTGGAGGTTTGCGTGTTGCTATGATACTGCCTTAGTTATCTAGTGCTGCTATAACAGAAATACCACAAGTGGATGGCTTTAACAAAGAGAAGTTTATTTTCTCACAGTCAAGTAGGCTAAAAGTCCAGACTTAGGGTGTCAGCTCCAGGGGAAGGCTTTCTTTCTCTGTTGGCCTTCTCATCAATGTTCCCCCGGACTAGGATCTTCTTTGCGCAGGCACCCCAGGTCCAAAGGACGCACTGTGCTCCTAGCACTGCTTTCTTGGTGGTATGAGGTCCCCCGTCTCTCTGCTCAGTTCCCTTTCATCTTTTGTAAGATAAAAGGTGGTGCAGGCCACACTCCAGGGAAACTTCCTTTATGTTGGATCAAGGATGTGACCTGGGTAAGGGTGTTACAATCCCACTCTAATCCTCTTTAACATAAAATTACAATCACAAAATGGAGGACAGCCATACAATGCTCGGAATCATGGCTAACCAAGTTGGCACATATTTTTGGCAGACACAATTCAATCCATGACAGATACTGAACAGGCTTCAGCAGAGCTTCCAGACCAAGATGGACTAGGAAGAAAAACCTGGCAATCTACTTCTGAAAATCAGTCAGCGAAAGCCCTGTGGGTCACAACGGTCCGATTCCATTGTGCATGGGGTCGCTATCAGCTGGGGCTGACTGGACGGCAGCTAACAACTACCAAGTGCCAGGCACTAGATGCAATGCAGCCAGGCTAGGCATGAGGTATGCTGCTGCAAGGTGAGCGCCCACCTAAGTTCATGTGCTGAGGAGCCCTGGCTACAGATGGCTCAGGATGGAAGTCAGTAGCAGATGAGAAATGACACAGAAATGCTTCCTAAGGTGACATGTGATCCAAATGCACAGAATGACAGTGTTTAGCCACCAGGACCGAGGAGCTGTTTCAGGGGAAGGTCAGGATCCAAGCAGTTCAAGTCCTTATTCCCTTCCATTAGCCCCCCTGCCCCATGCTGTCATCAGGGCCAGAAGCTGGCGTGCAGCCCCAGGGAGGCCCCGTCAGAAGACCGTCCTCCCACAGTCCTGCAGGGGACGACTGCAGCAGGCACCAGGGATGTTCTCCGTAGGCACTGTGGGGATGACAGGAAACCAGCCTCCTTACTTCCTGCTCAGACCACACAACCTTCTCCTGACACACTGTCCTCCTTTTCATGACACTGGGAGAGAGAAAACGGGAGGCCCAGGGTGACGGCATGCCGTGGAGAGCCGTGGGAGCGTGCACAGGCCCTGCCCTCACTGGAGAGGCCGTGGGAGCGTGCACAGGCCCTGCCCTCACTGGAGAGGCCGTGGGACTGTGCACAGGTCCTGCCCTCACTGGAGAGGCCGTGGGAGCGTGCATAGGCCCTGCCCTCAATGGAGAGGCCGTGGGAGCGTGCACAGGCCCTGCCCTCACTGGAGAGGCTGTGGGACTGTGCACAGGCCCTGCCCTCACTGGAGAGGCTGTGGGAGCGTGCATAGGCCCTGGCCTCACTGTAGGTTCCGTGCCCCCACTGTGGGCAATGAGCTAGCACACTCTGGCACAGCATCTGATTTCACAGCGTGCACTTGGGGGATGCTGGCTCTTGTTGTGACTCCTTTGCTCCAGGACAGTCTTCTCTGGCCCCAGAACCTACATCCTTCCTTCACCCCCAAGCCTTGTTCCCAAAGACCCTCGCTTCCTTCTGCCCAGTCAAGTCCCACCTACTTCTCAGGCTCAGTCGAAGCTGCACCCCTTCCTCTCCAGGAATCCTGGCTCCCTCCCTGAGCTCCAGCCACGTGCCCGCTTGTCCTGTTCACTTGGCCACTGTCATTGACCGTCTTGGACCAAAAGGTCTTGTATGTATTTAAAAGTTTAATCAGAAAACAGAAAATAAAACACCGGCCACTCACTTAGCCACAGACTGGACACCTGCCTGGCATTCCCATCTCCCCCTCAGCAACCGGCAGCCTCACCCGGCCAGCTGCTTCAGTCAAGACCCTTACCATCCTCAGCTCCTCCCTTCTCTTGGGCCCACATCCAACCTGTCAGCCCAGAGAGGCCAATTCTGGTACCAGACCTAAAGTCTGAACCCCTTCTAAAAACACTCTCTACCTCTCTGCTTAATATTTTCTCCTTCAGGCATATCAATAATATGCTAAATATTTTTATTTATCTTATTAGCTAGAGCTGGACTCTAGAGAGACGCTGGCCTCATGTGGCTATTTAAATGTAAATTAATTCAAATTAAATTACATTAAAAACTGTCAGTTGCAGTAACCATATTCAACTGCTCACTAGCCACATGTGGCTAAAGGCTACCATATTGGACAGACAACAGAGAACATTCCCATCATAGCAGAAGGTTCTATCGGACAGCACTGGTGTAGATGCGGGGTTTTGATTATTTGATTTACTGCTGTATCCCCAGCATCTACAACAGTGCCTGGCACACAGTGGAGACTCCATACAGATATATGCTGATGGATACATGAATGAGTGGCTGCCCAATGTCTCTTAAACCCTCACTCTACACTTGAATAGTTTTTAGGAGTTCTGCGTTCCCTTCAGAAACCCTGGTGGCGCAGTGGTTAAGTGGTACAGCTGCTAACCAAAAGGCCAGCAGTTTGAATCCACCAGGTGCTCCTTGGAAACTCTATGGGGCAGTTCTACTCTGTCCTATAGGGTCGCTATGAGTTGGAACTGACTCGACGGCAACGGGTTTGGTTTTGGTTTTGCATTCCCTTCTTCTTGGGTTGGTTTTGTTAAATAATAATTTTTCTAGGAAATTGCCCATTTTTTTCTGAATATTCAAAATTACTGGCATAAAACTGTTCATTATATATTCTCTTATAATTTAAAACAGACACTGCATCTATGCCCCTTCATTTCTAACATCAGCTATTTGTGCGTTCTTTTTTCCTGACTGCCCTTGCTTGCCACAAGTGTGTCTATTTTTAGTAACCTTTTCCAAGAACAAATTTTGACTTTGTTGATCATCTCGTTTCTTATTTTCTGTTTTATTAATTTCTGCCTTTATTTTTATTAACGCTACTCAGATTTTCTTTGGATTTACTTCATTGTTCTTTCTCTAACTTTCGAATTGGAACTTATTCACTTTCCATCTTTCTCCTAAATATTACCTTCTAAGCCTATAAATTTTGATATGGAATAACTTCATTGTTGTTAATTTCTAAATTCTAAATATTTAAAAAAATTCAACGATGATTTCTTTGGTCCAATTATTATTTAGAGGTGTGGTTTTAAATTTTCAATTGTTAAAACATGCTTATCAAAATACCTTTTTCTAAATTCTGAGGTAAGAATACATGTACTATACTCTGATGTGAAAACATCTGTGACTTCCATCAGTGATACAAATACTACCAATACTACTATGGTTTGTTGTCTATATTTGTAACTGAAGACAAACAAAAGAAAACAAAAAAACCCATTGCTGTTGAGTTGATCTCAACTCATAGTGACCCTGTAGGACAGAGCAGAACTGCCCCATAGGGTTTCCAAGGCTGTAATCTTTATGGAAGCAGACGGCCACATCTTTCTTCTGGGGAGCAGCTGGTGGGTTCAAACCACTAACCTTTCAGTTGGCAGTCGAGTGCTTTAACCACTGTATCACCAGTGCTCCTTAATTAGAGGTTGGTGAAAACTAAAATGCAATTTCTTTCCCATTCAAGTTCACAGATGCCCTAAATTCTGTCCCCTGATCCTCAGAGTTCATGGAGGTCGAACAGTGTGAACTTTAACCCCGACCCACATGAATCACAGCATGCCCGTGGTTTTGAATATTGGGAAAGGACTTAAAAATACATGTCATGCTCCCTGTGATGGTGGGTGCATTTTTCCTGATACACCTTCTTTCTCTGAAGATACAACCTTGGAGAGTCCCCTCCCTCGGGCCGTAAGGATTTTTCTCCTGGCTTCCTGACAACAGAAACCCAAGCCTCTACATCAGGGGTCAGCAAACTATGGCCCAGGGGCCATATATGGCTTGTGGTCTGTGTTTGTACAGCTTGTCAGCTAAGGGTGGTTTTTACATTTGTATAGTGTTAAAAAAAAAAAAAAGAAGAAGAGGAGGAAGAATACGTGACAGACACCACAGGTGGCCTGCAAGTCTTAACCACGACTACCCCGCCCTTGACAGAACAAGTGGGCCAACCCCTGCACTCCACCATCATGGCTGGTAAAGGCCTGCTGCAGCATCCTTCACTCACACACTGCTGGCTTCCAGTTCTCTCTCCGTTTCTTTCATGGGGGATTGCTCCTTCTTCCTGGCAAATTCAGCTATGCATTCACAATTTGAGGGCGAGGGGTGAAATGTCTTACCCAGCTTTTTGGGATGTTTGTAGCTAGGTCTCTGTTGATGGGGCGCGTGTTAATATTGTCTTAGCCCATCTTGTTGCCAGAACCAGAAGAACAAATGTCCTTTTCGTTCATTTCAACCTCACATCTTCAGGCTGACCAAAAGCTTCACCTGCAGCAGGAGTCCCACCAATTCTTGGTCATTCTGCCAGATATGTGACGTTTGGTGGAAAACTTGTTCCAGGCTGGGGTGGGAGGAAGGCTTATGTGGTGCAGTATCAGAAGATTATGGAGCTGGAGGAGGCAGACGGACTGGGATGGAGCCATTACTGGGATTATCAACAGCACCCCAGAGCCTGGGGTGACCCTACAGGCAACAGAGAGGAGTTGATTTTCTGAAAACAAGGGAAGTGACGGATGGTATTTTAGGAAGAAGCACTGTTACTGCTGCTCACGGAACATACTGGGGAGAGTACTTGAGGCCGAGAAGCTCTTTCTACAACAAGGGCTCTGGTTTGAGGCCGTGATGGCCTGATTAGAGGGTGGAGATCAATCGGGAGAGTGAGATAAGGGAGGAATGGCTTCGAATACGATTTTTAAAAAGTGACCTTAAATTTTCAAATCAGGATGATCATGTAAATAGAAGAACAAGTGATAAAACAAAGGAATCAAGAACAACTGGGTGGGAAGGAAAAAACCATAATCCAGTTTTAGCTTACACATGTGAAGCTTGAGAGCTGGGAAGAGGCCTCAAGGTATGAGTTGTAACCACCCTCTCTTCTCCTGACTACTGTGGTGAACTGCTAACCTGCGCTTGCTTTACTCAATTCATTCTCCACGGTTTAGCTGGAGTCATCTTTTTAGGTGGGGGCAAGTGCTGGTTCAGTGGTAGAATTCTCATCTTCCATGCTGGAAATCTGGGTTTGAATCTCAGCCAACACACCTCATGCCGTCTGTCAGCGGAGGCTTGCATGTTTCGATGATGCTGAACAGGTTTCAGCAGAGCTTCCAGACTAAGATGGACTAGGAAGAAAGCTCTGGCAACCTACTTCTGAAAATCAACCAATGAAAGCCCTATGGATCACAACAGTCAGATCTGCAACCGATCATGGGGATGGTGCAGGACCTAGCAGCGATTCTTTCCATTGTGCACGGGGTCTCCATGAATCACAGGGGGGTGGGGGGTGACTCAATGGCAGCTAACAACAACAACCTTTTTAGAGAGTACATAATATTATGTTACTTCCTTGCTGAAAACCCTCCAATAGCTTAAACTGAAATGCAAACTCTTCATTGTGGTCTAGAAGGCACTGGAGAGTCTGTGCCCCTTGACCTAGCCATCCTGCTTCTGCTCCTCCGGCAGCTCTGCTCCTCCCCGCCTCCTGGCTTTCCCGCGCTGACCTCTCCGCCCAAGCACACTCTTCTCTCTTGGCCTAGTTAATCCCCCCTCTGCGTCCTTCAAAACACGGAAGCAGGGTCACCTCCTCAGGGAACTCCTTCCTGACCTCCATTTCACTGTGCTCTTACTGTCCCCGCAGTGCTGCAGTTGCCCTTATTGTCATCACATACGTGCTGAGCCATCTCCTGCCTGCCTCCCCCACCGGCACGTGAACTCCCATGGAGGGACTGTGCCTGTCTCGTTCCCATCATATCCCAGGACCTAGAATGGAGCCTGGCACATAACAGAGGCCCCAACATTGTTGTGAATAAATGAATAAATGTATTGACTATTTAGAAGGAACAAGAGGAGCCAATAAGGAAAACACAGAAGGAAGAGTCGACAGGAAGGGAGAGACTGAGAAAATGTGTCAAGGAGGCTAAGACAAGAGAAAATTCAAGAAATAGTCAAAATCAACCAAAAATACTGCAATACGCCCAAAGGGAGAGCTCCGGGGTTTGAGAGACCTTTAATAGCACAGTTTTAGCAAATGATGAGTGGGTTTATTTGAACCATTAATAGCTACTAATTTTTCCACCACAGAAACTGTAAATTATTTTAACTCTGCCATTAAAAAAAAACAAACAAAAAAACAGTTGCCATGTAGTTGACCTCAACTAATGCAGACCTCATGTATGTCAGAACAGAATTGTACTCCACAGGGTTGTCAATGGCTGATTTTTCAGAAGTAGAGTGCCAGATCTTTCTTCCAAGGCACCTCTGAGTAGACTCAAACCTCCAACCTTCCAGTTAGCAGCTGAGCACATTAAGTGTTTGTTATTGCCACAGTGAAGGTAAAAGGTATGACTTGTGAGTAATGAAACTGCACTTCAGCTGTGACATCTGACATAGTACTTCAGAATATGTGATAAACTGGGTTCTTGTCCAAAGATGAAAAGTGGGCCTTTAAGAGCAATGACAAATATGACTTTTACATTCTAAACCCTTTCAGAGCAAACAGGGGTCCTTCGGGTAGGAGAATTTCAACAGGTTTAAGTAAACCGGTATGCACTGAGGGTCAAGTGAGAAAGTCATTTTACAATGGCAAGTGAAGGTGATAAGCAAAAACCAACTGTAGTCCTTTGGATTCTTTCAGTCAAAGGGAAGGTGTTTACATACCTTATCAGTGCAATCCTTTCTTCTGAAAAAGTTTGGCTTTCTTGGAATATGATCACAGCCTTGGCACTTTGCCTGAATGGAGTCTCTCTCCTTTGAAGGATGTTTCAGAGTGAGTGACCAAGGGCCTTTTTAAAACCAGGGACAGCTATGCCACGCCATACACTAATATTCACACATACAGGCTTTGTACAAGTGCTACAGGTATTATCACCTTGCTTAATGCTTCCCAACAAAGAACTCTCAGCTCTGTTCACACATGAGGAAGCTGAGGTTCCGGAAGGCTAACTTACCTAAGTTCCTACAGCTGGTAAGAGGAGGAGCTAGAATTGGAACCCAGGTGGGTCTGATCCCTAAGTCCATACTTTAACCCTTTCGCTGCACCAAGGGAGCCTGCTAGGCAGATCCCGACTTATGACAGAGTGGGGTCTATTAGGGAGAGAGGCTGTCACCCTTCAGGATGAAAGACTGAGATAAAGATTTTCTTCTCTTTTTCCTACTTTCTTTTCTGTTTCTCTCTCACTCTTTCTCTCTCTCCCCCCCCTTCCTTCTTTCCTTCTCCTCTCCCTCAACTTTTTATGGAAAAATTTAAACATTATACAAAAGTAGACAGACTAGTATAATGAATGCTGTATAATCACTCAGCTTTGACAATTATCAGTTCATGGTCTATCTTGTTTTATCTATACCTTCACCTGTTCCCCGCCTCCAGTGTATTATTTGGAAGCAAATCCCAGACATATTTCATCTATAAATACTCCAGCAAGTATCACTAAAAGGTAACAACAATGAAAAAAAGTCAAACCAGTCGCTGTCAGGTCAATCCCAACTTATGGTGACCCCACGTGTGTCAGAGTAGAAATGTGCTCTATAGGATTTTCAATGGCTGTGATCTTTCAGAAGCAGATCACCAGGCCTTTCTTCTGCGGTGCCTCTGGGTGAACTTAAACTGCCAAGCTTTTGGTTAATAGCCCACAATACACCATCTGCGCCATCAAGGGACTTCCACTAAAAGGTAAGGCATCATTAAAACACGCACACACCCCACACATACACACACAAACCCCACACATACACACCACACCACACACACACACCACACCACACACATACCCCACCAAACACATACACCACACACACACACACCACACACACCACTCACACATACACATCACTCACACCCCACACACACACACACCACTCACACATACCCATCACACACACACCCCACACACGTACCACACCACTCACACATACACATCACACACACACCCCACACACATACCACACCACTCGCACACACACATCACACACACACACACCCCACACACACCACTCACACACACACATCACACACACACCACACACACACACCACACACACACCACACCACAGCCACAAAGGGTTTGCTATTTCTTGAAGACAGAGCCAGCCTCTTACTCAGATGCAGGCAAGTGGTTCCCGCCTAGTGGATGAGGAGACCCTACTGCCGGACAGACACAGGGAGGACCTGAACAGTACGCAGTCATGTGTGAGGGAAAGAACTATTTCTTCTGCCTTGGAGTAGTGCTCAGACCTCAGGGGGGGGCTAGTCATCCACCCCCAGCGAAGGCAATGTTTGACATTTCAGAACGAGGAAAGACAGCTGAACTTTTGGGAACCTGCCAACTTCTTAGACAATGGATGCTCTCTGCCACCAACCTGAGCATAGAAACACCTGGCAGAAGCTCCGACCCCTGGCTGGTTTCCCCCGTGCTTCACTCAGCTCCATGCACTGGCCCTACTGGCACCTGGGAGACAGCTCTTCCCTTCCAGTACCCAAGAGTCCCTCTCCGGGGCAGGAACGGGATGCCAGAGTTTCAAGAGTGGAAAAAAATGTCCATTTCCTTTGGTCAGTTTACCAGATGAGTATTACTCAACCACTTACAATATTTACATGTCCAACTCATAGCAATTAAAAAAAGATGTAAGAAAACAAACTCCTTTTCAAACTGGGAAAGGATATTAAACACAGTCTCTCAGAAACAGTGTTGTGTTTTCTCAAGATTGTTCATCTGGATTAATGGTTCATATTTTTTTTCCCGTGAAACACTGGAAACCAGGAAATTACAGGGGCTGTGTCGCGGAAACCACTGCCACAGCTGGGCACAGGTAACAGGTCTGAGCACTGACTGACAGGTGAGGAGGACGAGGAGGAGGACCAGGAGGAGGAGGACTAGGAGGAGGACCAAGAGGAGGAGGACCAAGAGGAGGAGGACGAGGAGGAGGAGGACCAGGAGGAGGAGGAGGAGGAGGAGGACCAGGAGGAGGAGGAGGACCAGGAGGAGGACAAGGAGGAGGATGAGGAGGAGGAGGACTAGGAGGAGGATGAGGAGGAGGAGGACGAGGAGGAGGAGGAGGACGAGGAGAACCAGGAGGAGGAGGAGGAGGACCAGGAGGAGGAGGAGGAGAACCAGGAGGAGGAGGAGGAGGACCAGGAGGAGGAGGAGGAGGACGAGGAGGAGGACCAGGAGGAGGAGGAGGAGGACGAGGAGGAGGACAAGGAGGAGGATGAGGACCAGGACAAGGAGGAGGACGAGGAGGAGGAGGATGAGGAGGAGAAGGAGGAGGACGAGGACCAGGAGGAAGATGAGGAGGAGGACCAGGAAGAGGAGGAGGAAGAAATATGGAGTCCATCGTACCCTGAGTGAGGGAGCATGGATCTCTCTATTGGCCACTTCACCCATTAGCTGTAGGGGATGTGGGAAGACAGTCATGAGAGAAGAGGGGGATGGGGGGAGTGGGGGAAATGGGAGATACGAGGGCAATCTGATCTGAAAGTGTTTTTATCTGGCTTTGTGTAATCCCCCCACCCCAACCCCCAGAATAAAAACCAAACCAGTGGCCATCGAGTCGACCCCATGTCAGAGCTGAACTGTGTTCCATAGGGTTTTTGCTGGCTGATTTTTTGGGAAGGAGATTGCCAGGCCTTTCTTCCGAGGTGCCTCTGGGTGGGCTCAAACCTCCCACCTTTTGTTTAGCAGCCGAGTGTGTCAAATGTTTGCACCACCCAGGGACTCCCAGGGAAAGCCATGCTGACTGCCTGTTATTGCTGGTTACAGTGAACCAAAACACGAATTCTCTTGTACCTCACACCAGAAGAGTCAGGACCAACAAGCCATGCCCATGCAGCTAATACTCTCTAAAGATCCATGAGGACATTTATGAAAGACTCATGGAGGGTTTTTTTTTTTCCAGTTTTGCCTGTCAATAAATGACATTTGCTTATGAATTAACCAGTCGGTTCTCACTGATCAAACAGAATTTTTGCAGCAGACTCCTGAGTTTAGGTGGGGAATAAGCAGAAGAAAAGACAAAACTGGAATATTTGTTTTCAAAAGTTCATGTAAATGTCCTCTTTAATCCCATTACTGGGCAAATAAGCTCAGGAGAGAGCAGACGTCGTGCAGAGAAGGTGAACATATTTACATTCTGATTTTCAGATTGAACGCTTTGAAGGCTGCAGTTCCCCAGGCTCACTGCCCTAGGAGACCTACCCACGTTGACACTGTGTCTGTCTGTCAGCCTCTCTCCATCGGCTGGGTGGGGGAGCCACCGCCGGGAGCTAGGGTTTGCCCACGCACTGGTAAGGGGAGAAGGGCACCTACCCGCCTCTCATCTCTCCCCTCGGGAATCTATTTTACCCAGCAGTTCCACAGTTTTTAATTTCCCCCAAATAGTGCTTTCAGGAAAACACTGTGTGGAAGTCTTATCTGGTTTTCTAAGTTTGGTTTTGGTTCTCAGCCAACCCATCCCTCAGGCTTTCCTTTCTCCGCCCTCGGCTAACCCTTCCTGTGCAGCTCAGCGGGGCTGCCCTCCACCTCCCAGACAGAACTTACATTCTCTTGTCCCTCCGCTCATACCCCCATCCCCTTCTCATCCCATCTCAGGGCCAAAGCCTCAAAGGCTCAGCTTAGGTTCCACTTCTGCCATCGAGCTCCTGCCTCCCCCAAAGTCAGAGAAACATTTACAGTCACTTTGTCTTCCACCTTTAAATTCTTATGTTATTATTTTTTCCTTAGGCTGTAGGATCTCCACAAAGTGGCCAGAGGGGCCCTGGCTTTGGTGTCAAGGAGACCTGAACTCAATCTGCCACTTAGTACCTATGCCACATCGGGAAAGTCTCTGAACTCTCTGAGTTCAGATCCACCGTTTTTAAAACGAGACTAAAAATACTGACTTCACCAGCTTGTTGTGAGGATTCAATAAGATGAAGCATATAAAACCTGCGGAGCCCCTGTGTGGAGCAAATGACAATGCACTTGGCTGCTAACTGAAAGGCTGGTGGCTCGAGTCCACCCAGATGTGCCTTGGAAAAAAGTCCTGGTGATCTACTTCCAAAAAAAATCAGTCATTGAAAACCCTATGGAGTACAGGTCTACTCTGACACACATGGGGTCACCATGAATTGGAATCAATTTGACAGAAACTTTTTTTTTTAATATAAAAATTCTAGAACATAGCTGGCACTCAATAAGTGGCAGCTATGACAATAACAATTATTACTGCTTGTATAACTCGTCACCTCAGAATGGTGACTGTGTACAGCAGATGCTCCATAAGGGTTCTGGAGAGAGCCAGACTCAGGTTAACAGAAATAAAACGTCACTCACTCCAGAAGAGAGGGGAGAGGATCAAAACAGAGAGACACCTGGGTGGCTTTTAGTTTAGACACAGAGAGGCCAGTTCGCACAGCGGCCGGGTGGTGATGACAGGCATTAGGATAGGCTGGAAGTTCAGAGTGGAAGATCTGGCAGCACCCACTGAAGTTATTAGCCACAGGAAGGGCAGCTGTTCTGGGCTAAACCTGGCTTCAGTCAGAAGGCAGCATCACACAGCCAAGAGGACACCAGGTGAGGGGAGCTGTGACAGACCGCAGTGTGAAGGGCCTGCGAGGGAGGCAGCGAAGGTCAGAGCAGGGGCACACACTCAGGGTGGGGTCACAGGCAGGAGGAGAGAAGGCTAAAGCAAACCAAAAGGGGAACCTGGAAGACTGACAGAAAACTGAGGGCAGCTCTGCCATTGTGCCCGGCAACAGCACAGAGAAGGAGCAGGGAGGGAGGGGTGGGGACCAGGCAGTGTGACCACGCTGCCACACGTAATATAACAATGATAATAACAAGAGAAGCATAACAGAAAATAGAAGTCACGGTACTAAGAACTACTGTTACTGCCAGAAAGTTCGACAGTATTCAAATCCGGTATTGTTCTCATGGTTAAGGCAACAAGGCTAGTACGCTAACAATTCTCCCCAATTTACAGGTATGAAGATGGAGGCTTAGAGGTTACGCAACACACCCTAGGGAGTGAAGCGAAGTACCAGGCTAGAAACCAGCTCTCCTGGTGCCTGCTCCGGCACGCTCCCAGCCCCCACGCTGCCCTGGGAGGGCCCTGTGAAGGCAGCAAGCTCACAGCAGAGCAGCAGAAATGGCCACATTCTCTGGGAGGGAGCATCCCAGATGGGGCTCGGCCTGCCTCTGTGGGGGCAGGGGGCAGGAGGTCCTCCCTGGGCAGGCCATGGGAGTCCTGCAGGACAAAGGCAGAAAAGCAAAGTTTTTGACACAGAAGTGACAATGTGACTCCTCAAAGAAATATACTAAAAGGCAAAGGATCATCACCAAACATTTGTTTTGGTTCTGACTGAAAACAAAGAAACACCTGAATTAGCCAGACCTTAATGTTCCTCTTGGCTTTATGTCATGCTGACTGAATGCCTTTAAAACGCCGGTCTAGAGTGCGGTGCAGTGGGAAGAGGAGGGGCTGCGGCTCCAGGTGGCCCTTCCAGCCTGTGCGGGCAGGTGGCCCAATGTCACTGCAGTCCGGCTTCCTCGTGGGTAATGGGATGACATACGCTCCCCAGGGCTGCGGGACGATGACGTGACGTTTCGTCTGCACACAGCCAGTGCTGACTAAACGCTGGCTCCTTTCTTTTTAAAAGGTAGGCTTCCTGAAGGTCAGAAATGTGATTTTCTCTGAGGTCACTCTGTGGAGTGGCCGGCCCGGTGCTACTGTGAGTGTCTGGGCTGAGATGACGCCGGGTGGTGAGGCCCTTCCTTACACTGGCAACGCACCCGTGTCCTCCAAAGACCAAGCTCCCATCTGGTGAAAATGCACCTCCCCAGCCTCCCGCCTGGTTCCCCACCTCAATGCAGACAAGCGGTAATGCTCTGTGAAAATACAGAAACTGGAAAACAATCAACTCTCAAGGAGGTAGCCGGCGGGGCGGTGTGGAGACATCTGGGGCCCAGAAAGAGTGAGAGCATTCTCAGGCAGGAAGTGGGAATCGGGGTAAGGTGACCTGAAAGGAGTGGGGGCTGGGAGGAGAGAAAAAGGACTCGCCCAGCGACAGGAAATTAAAAGGGATTAGGAGTGCGAGAGATGGGGCAGAGGAGCTGGAAGGGGGCCGAGGGAGAGGCAGCTCCAGGGGTCTGGGGTCTGGGGACCATGCACCTCTTGGGCGTCAGGGGGCTCTGGAGCAGCAGCACAGCCCAAAGGCCTTGGGGGTTCGGCCATCAGAGCTCATCTTGTTGGCCCAGGACAAAGCGGGCTGCAATGAGAGGTCCAGACCTGCTGGCCAAGCTGCCCCGATGGCAGCTGGCCACAAGCACCGTCCTGGGTAAGAGTCCCCGAGTCAGACTTACCAACACCAGAAATGAATCCGGCAAATGCTTATTCACTGCCTACTACTATGGTGAAGGAGCCCTGGTGGCACAACAGCTAAGTAAGTGCTCGGCTGCTAACCGAAAGGTTGGTGGTTCAAACCTACCCAGCGGCTCTGCAGAAGAAAGATCTGACAATCTGCTCCCAGAAAGATAACAGCCTAGAAAAGCCTATGGGGCAGTACTACTCTGTCGCATGGCGTCGCTACGAGTTGGAATCGATTTGACGGCACCTAACACCACCACTGTGGTCGAATTCCTGCCTTCTATGCAAGACAGTCAGGTTTGATTCCTGGCCAATGTCCCTCAAGCGCAGCCACCACCTGTCTGTCAGTGGAGGCTTGCATGCTGCTATGATGCTGAGCAGGTTTCAGAAGCACTTCCAGACTGACAGACTAGGAAGAAAGGCCTGGTGACCTACTTCTGAGATCAGCCAATGAAAACTCTACAGATCTCAATGGTCCAGAACCAGGGCAGCATTTTGTTCTGTTGTGTATGGAGGTCACCATGAGTCAGAGGCCGACTCGACAGCAACAGAACAATAACACTCCTGTGGATCAGGCCCTTCGGATGCTAAGATGTCCATTTGGCTCTTCAGGGGCCTCACGGTCTCATGAGAGGCAGGAAGTCAGCACCATATATGCCCCCAAGCAAACAAAGCTCTGCCAGTGATAACCATTCCCAGAGAGAGTGTGCAAAAACCTATTGTTGTTTCCTCCACAGAAAGTGCCGAAGAGTTTCTAGGCTCCATCTGTGCTCTTAACATGTTATTCATTTCCCGTCCCTGAAATGAGTTCCTCCCAGCAATCACCGCAATTCAACAGCAGAGTTCAATTGTAAATAGATAATCCTTCCTATCAGCAAGCAAAAGTAGATTAGGAGTTGTCAAGTCAATAATTTA
Source organism: Dugong dugon (assembly GCA_030035585.1). Lineage (NCBI taxonomy): Eukaryota > Metazoa > Chordata > Mammalia > Sirenia > Dugongidae > Dugong > Dugong dugon. The sequence continues at coordinate 59,671,112 of CM057470.1, forward strand.
ATGCCAATTCTCTGCCGCATCAATATTTGCTTGGAAATATCCCCTCATTGTGCCGAGTATTACTCCTGGGAATGTGAGTCTGTCTGGAGTCTGGCAGAAATTCAAGTGTCTTTGAAAAGACAGTCAGGAACTCTGTTATGGATATCTTGTTTTGACAATTCCCCCTTGACTGTGTGTCAAACGATTTCTGGATGGCTCCAGTCAGGCTATGGATTCACCATTCCAGACCCCTTCATCTGTCCTCTTTGGACTGGGATACCGAACCTGGCATCAATTAGGGACACCCGGCAAGGTGACAGAGAGCACTGTTGCCAACATTCTCAATCAGTGGAAAAAGGCAGGGCAGAGAGGCATGTCCATCAAGAGAATGCTTCTTGAATACATCAAATGCCTATTCATGTGATTTTTTTTAAAAAGCAAAGCATCTGACCTAGATGCAAAAAGGCTACTGGATGGCAGATCTAAACCAGGCCTCTGATCTCCAAACCTTGTAACACATTGTAGGGGTCATGTCTGTTCAACTTGACCCTGCCTCCAAAGACATAGCTGACGGGTCTAGAGCTTAACGTGAGGCCAACTGCATTCTCCACTCCAGGAATTTTGGATTTTGAACTGAGCCCAGTTGGGGTTAAGTTACAGTAATGGTAACCCTTGAGAGGGCTGGCCCACAAACTCGGGCTGGAAGGTCCCAGGACCTGCCTAAATTCCCACGCTTCCTGAGACTTCTGGTTCCTTAGATTCTCACAAGTAACCCAACGTTATTCAAATAATTTACATTTTTTTAACCCCCCATGAGCCAGAATCATTTCCTTTTACTCATAACCAAGAGCTTTCAGTAAAGAGGTCACCATCAAAAATAACTATTTGTCTCCAGTTATATAAAAAATATAAGAGTAACATGGGAACAATTTTGCTTTTCTAGTTTCATCCTGAAAGGACTGTACAAAGGCACTGCTCCTTGGGACACACAGTCTTGTGCTGCATCAAGCTTAACTCTGATTGGTCAAGGTCACAATAGACTAACTATCACCATTAAGAGACATTCCCAGATACCAAACTCTTATCTTTCAGTCACATGTCCTATTATTTCACAAGTATTCTTTGATTAATGATATAGATGTTGTCCTGAAGAGTCAAAGTAAGTAAAAACAATGGGCTCAAGTACTGAGCAAGAAGTATTTGGAGCAAAGATCAGGCCAGGAGAGTTCACCCTCTGGAATTAAAGCTAACAAGAAGACCTTGGATGGGATGAACTAGTTGCATAGAACCTTCTTGTTGGGCACACTGGGTATGGGGCACAGCGGCTGCCTGGCTCATGCAGGTCCCAGACAAACGCACATTCTTCTTTCTGCTATAGTGCTTCTCCCAAGAGCTACGATCATCACCATCACTGGTACCATCATTATCTTCTGCTCAATAACTGTTTAATCAACAAAGAAACGGAAGGTCCCCACTCCTGATGTGGTCAGCAAAGCCAAATCAGTACTGATATCCTATTTTCCATCTCTATGGTGGCTTTTAATTTATCCAACAAATATTTAATGAGCAATCTAGAGGTGCCAGCACTGTTGTAAGCAATGGGAATCCAGCAAAGAGTAAAACAGACAAAAATCCCTGCCCTCATTGAGTTTATATTCTAGTGTGCTAGTGGCAAGGGTGGAAATAAGCAACAAAATAGGTAAATTATATAGTTACCTAGAAGGTGGTAAGTGCTATAAAAAAACCCACACAACTTAACTCTTCCACTGTGTATCCTAAATGGTAGCTGAAAGGCATATATCCCCTTTCCCTTAGGTTTGAGGGGCATATGGGGGAGGGAGTGCTAATACTTTCCAGAAACCAGCAGTCCGACAGCGGGATTTGGAAACATACTGTGCGTAAGATTAGGTGCCTTCCTACGTGGCATCAGGAAACTGCCATCCTTAAATGTTAATAATATGTAAGCTTAGAAATAACACATTACGCAAGTTGGTTGGAATGAAGGGTGATGTAATGACAACTGGAAACAGAAAGGAGACTTTATTATGAGTGTAGAAAAAGGAGAGCTGGAGAGGAAGGACTTGTTGATGGGTTCCCAGCACTTTCCAGGACAGGGTACCCTGGCCCGCCGACTCTGGTACCTGCTTGGTCTGCTGGGACACGGTTTAGCGTGAAGCAAGCGGTGGCATGCTGCTTCCTGGAGAGCAGCTACCTCTCGGAGGGCTGTTCTGACAGCTCCGTGCCCAAATGAACAGTGTGCTTCTGAAACTGGATGGCCGCTGCCTTTATGAGGGGCCATTTCACTTCACAACGGTGCTGGCTGACAGTGGCAAACGGCTGGCCACCAGCTGGTTGCTGAAATGGAAAGGAAGCCAGTTCGTGGTGGTAGAAGTAGGATGAAACAGTCGATGCAAGATGTCACCAAAAGTTTGGAAGAACTCAGGCAAACACATCCCAATTCCACTGGGGGCCGCAAGCACTAGAACAGCCTTGGGTGAAGAGCCACTCTGTCATTTTCGAGGCTGCATTTCCCCCCACCTAATGCTGGTATTCCTTTGACTGCCCAGGTGACATGGACTATATATAATCAAGAGGCACAGTCGGGAGGGCAGAAAAAATACGACTGTTAAGGGCTGCGGGAGAAAAGAAGCTTCATCTTTTCCAAAATAACCAGAACATATGTCATAGCAATTCAGTTTGGCTGTGAAACCCGTACCCATCATTGAAGCAAAAAAATTAACTCTACTGTGTTCAAAAGGCCACCAGTAAGTGGTCCTAAGATCTATGGCCCACGGACTTCCTGCATCATGTGTCATACTTCCCAGTGGTACAGCAAAACGGTGGAGGGCCTGAGCGTGGGTGTGGATGCAAGGCTGCCCTCTCTTGGAGGCCCTAGTGTACCAACTAAAGTGGTACTGTGGGCTGTAAAGTCAGTTGGCTTCCATTTAAATCACAGCTCTGTCACTTGGGTAAGGCACCCACTCCTTTGGAGTCTCTGGGTGGTGTAAACAGTTAGTGTGCTTGGCTGCTAACCAAAAGATTGGAGGTTTGAGTCCACTCAGAGGTGCCTTGAAAGAAAGGCCTCACAAATGACTTCTGAAAAATCAGTCACTGAAAACCCTACGGAGCACAGTTCTACTCTGACACACATGGGGTCACTATGAGTTGGAAATGACTTGATGGCAACTGGTTACTCAATCCTCTAAGCCTAAAATAGGAAGAATAATAACTGTTAGCCACAGAGTTGTCATGGAGACAAACCGAGATAATGCTTCATGCTAAGCGTACTACCTGGCACACGGTAAGTTCCTGATTGACATTAGCTGCTATAATTACCTGCTGGAAATTGTTCTTGCTATAAAAGTAACATTCATAACCATCAATCTCTGGATAGAAAGCAGCTTGACCCACTCCTTATCTGTGATCACCGCATGGGGGGATGCCACAGAGGCACTGCTTTGTTGGAGTCTAAGTCTCTAGTGCTGCCGTAGCATCCCTACCGCAGAACACTCAGCAAGAAAGGGAGCTCGTGGGGAAGTCAGCCACCTCTGCCCTCAGGCACAACTGCTCTCCGTGTAACCAAACATGGTTGCCATCACTGCTTGAAAACCTTCTCTAGCTCACTCTTCAAAGACTCTATCGTACAGACTTCTCCAATAGCCCATATGCCTAAACTAAGAAAAGAGCACCTCCATAAAATGCAATCCACATTTCCTCAATCAGAAGGACGTGCCCTGGTGGGCTCCCCTCTAGGCCTGGAATGCTAACTCCACAGCATCGCTGCAGTGAGACACGGGACAGTGGGGACAGTGTGACAGCGACCCAGCACAACGGTCAACTGCTAACTTTTCATTAGTAGCAGGAAGACAGCTATCAGACCCGGGGGCCCTGTAACAGACACGACCAAGGGCGGTGGAGTGGGAACAAAGCAGAGAGTTAGTTCTATGCTGCTCTACCTGGGTCAGGCAAAGGGGCCTCTTACCAAAAGCAGCATCAGGGCACACAGCTCATTCGAGGAAATAAATAGGTAGGAGCCACGGTGACAGGCTGCAGAGCTCTCTGACCAAACGCAGGGTGTGAACACAGACATGTTCACACCGTGGAGTGAAGCAGCCTCTCCATCAAGAGGAAATCTGCATGACAGCACCACCACCCAGTCCTATTCACAAACACTTTTCACCACCCCAAAGAGGTCCTTCTACGAACAGCGTATGATCCACAAAACGTGACCTTGGCATACAGGGAGGCTGACACTTTCAGAGTTCTCTGTCCATGTCGTGGCCAACAGTCAGTGGTCCCACGTGAAAACTCGGAGCAAGAACTGGTGCCCTGCAACATCCCCATGCGGGTCTCGGACACAGCGCCGCAGACTTCAAGAGCACATTCAATCCTCTCACCAGCAAGCCTACCGAAGACAAAAACGCAAGATCGCAAGCCACAAATTCTAGAATATGGTCAGCCCAAAACTTGTTGAACAAGGATTCTACCAGCAAGAAGGATGGAGAGATGTATTTGAGGTCCAAGGATTCACCGTGGCAGAGCTGAAAGTCTGGGAAACGGCTGCATCTGAGGGAACCAGCCTGGAGGGCTGTTATAAGAAATGGGGCTTAAGTCACTTTCAGGGACAAAGCAACCCAGGTAAAAGTCCTTTCCTCCTAAGGTGTTCACTGTGTAAGAGGCTTTAATAGGCCAGAGAAATACAGTCACAAAGAGGCATATTGATGCCACAACCACATGTCACGCGTTACAGGTAACACCAGGCGTTTGCCTTGCCTATCACATACCACACACAAGAATGCAAAATATCTGCCCCTCAGTGTATGTTGTTGGTGGAACTAATCAAAGGTATTTAAGAATAATATTAAAATGATGTCGTCAACTTCTGCTTACCCAGTCCTCTGGAAAGAAGCAGAATAGACAATTCAAAATGTTCAATTTGGCTCTGCAATATCCATTGGTTTACATTAAACATAGTCTGTCAGATATTTCAGAGTTCATTTCAAAGCAAAATAATAAAGCTTATTTATGACACATTCCCAAAGAAACTACCCAGTTTTCCCACGCTGGCCTCCCACTCTCCTCACACCACGCTCACGCCCACCTCCGCGCCTTGGTAGGAACCGTTCACACTGCTTACCAAGTCCTCCGCCTGCTCCTGCTCCCTAGCAAGGTGACATACCCTAGGCCTCAGCTGAACACCCTCCCTCCCCAGCGACCTTTCTCTCCCAGGCCCAAGGCAATCCTAAAAGCTTGTCCTATGCTTCTTCTGCATACTCTGCATACTCAACACTTGCATTATAGAAGTTAACTTCTTAACGTACTTGGGTTCATGATTTACCTTCCCTGATAGTCTGTAAATTATTTGGGAGAAACGACCACGTTTCTATGATCTGTGTCCCCAGCATGGCACCCACACATGCCTAGCACAGATTGACAAATTACATACATACGCATGTATGTACATATGTATGTATACACATACACATACATACATATATGTTACTTGTGTGTGTGTGTGTGTGTGTGTGTGTGTGTGTGTGTGTTTGTGTATAACATATACATATACATGAGGCATTGGTGGTTCAGTAGTAGAATTCCTGCCTTCCATGCAGGAGACCTGGGTTCAAGTCTCCGCCAATATACCTCATGAGCAGCCACTACCCATCTGTCAGTGGAGGGTTGTGTACCGCTATGATGCTGAACAGGTTTTAGCAGAGCTTCCAGACTAAGACGGACTAGAAGGAAAGGCCTGGCAATCAACTTCTGGAAATTAGTCAATGAAAACCCTATGGATCACAGTGTTCCCATCCAGAACAGATTACGGGGATGGTGCAGGACTGGGCAGTGTTTGTTTTGTTGTGCATGGGGTCGCCATGACTCAGGGACCAACTTGACAGCCACTAAGAACATATACATATGTAGCAGCTCATCATTTAGACTGCTTTTTCTCAAATATTGTTTGGAATATTAAATACCAGTAGTATAGATTTCAAATGACTTTCTTATGTGGTGGTAGCTAATGTGTGGGATATTCTAGCAGTTAGAACAGTATGTGGCACATAGTAAGTGCTCAGTAAATATCTGTTGAATAAATGAATCAGTAAGTGACTAAATGAATGAATAAACAAGTATAAGCTATCAATAAAACAGAAAATAAAGGAGCACTGTTCCTAAAGAACTATAAAAGAGTACAAGTAAATTAAATACAGTCAGTACTGCCAAACTCAAAATCAGTGTCTTCCCCATTGGTGGTCTGTGACCTGAATATAAAATTCTAGAACATATTCTATACTTATCTTTCAAATAAATGAACAGTTACATTTTAGTGAAATGTTCACAATATTGCCCGAAATGCATCCTTCCCCACTTTCTACACTTTCAGTGTGAAAACAGCCTCGTGAGAAAACCTGCTATGGGATTTTACCAAACCCTCATTGGTTTTTTTCTAACACCAATGATTCAGACTCAGAGTCTGCAGCTAAGTGGACCTTTTTTGTATCTAATCAAACTGTCTCAGTTCACCTTCCATTCAGTCCCTGTAATTTTCTATCACCCTTGTGATGGCTTATTTTACTTGTCAACTTGGCTAGGCTATGCTGCCCAGTTGTTTGGTCAAACATTAGTCTAGATGTTGCTATGAAGGTATTTATGTGTGATCAACATTAAAATCAGTTGACCTTAAATAAAGCAGGTTACCCTCCATAATGTGGGTGGGCCTCACCCAATAAGGTGAAGGCCTTAAGCGCAAAAACTGAGGTTTCCTGAGAGAAAAGGATTATGCCTTGAGACTCAGACACAGCTATCCTACCTGAGTTTCCAGCCTGCAGCCTGGCCTACGGTTCTGGACTTGCCCATGATTGTATGTGCCAATTCTTTAAAATGAATGAATGAACTGAATAACTAAATCTCTCTCTATATATGTATGTATCTTATTGGTTCTGTTTCTCTGAAGAATCCTGACTAATACAACTTTCTATCTGCAGACACTCTTGGGAAGTTACCAGAAGTTACATGACAATAGAAATTCTAATGTTTGTGTTTAGAGCAGTGCTACTCAAAGTGTGATGGGGCCCGGGAGCACCAGCATCACCTGAGAGCAAAATCGAGGGCCCCACCTCACACCTTATCAATCAGAATCTCTGGAAGTGAGCCCAGGAATCTGTGTTTTCACAAACCCTCCAAGTGATTCTTCTGGCCCTAGTTGGAGAATCACTGGTTTTGAGGTCAGAATCAAAAGCTCTCCACCACAAAATGAAATCGGTCTGCTGACGTGATGGGAAGAGCTGTGGCTTTCCCTGGGCACTAGGAAGAGATCAGGATGGAGGCAATAAATCACATAAGCTAATGGCAGAGTCCCCAGTCGGTGGGAAGGCCAGTCCTAAGGGCAAGGCAGGCACCCAATGACTGTCCCTGCTGGACGCACTGCCTTGTGAGGAAGTGGCACAGCCTAGGACGTGTCTGACCCTCAAAACTCATTTGCCCTCACAATCGCCCCCACCCCCATGCCGATACTGCCTGGGCCTCATTTCCCCTTGACATGAGAGTTCTGTTCTGAGGAGGTCTGCAGGACCCATAGCAGCAGATGGAGTGACCGAAAGACTGCTCTTGCTTAGAATAACTTCGACCAGATTGCTGGACTTTTCTACCTGACGTCAGGTTGGTTGACACAGATGGCCTTATCTACTAAGGAACTCTGACCGTGTCTTCTTTCTAACAGAAGCCTCGGAAAAGGCACTAGAGAGCAAGAAGGGCTGCAGATGAGGACAACAGGGCAGGAAGCAGCTGGTATGATTTCCGCTTCAAATGTGATGCAAAAGGCCCAGTGTGAAATCCACTTCCCCACACAGGGATCCGAACCTTGGATCCTAATCTTGTGTTTCCAGGGCACCCAAAGATTGAAGATTCCGGATTCTGAAGCACCGGGTGCAAACTAAAGAGGTGCGTTTCCACTCTCTCGCACACAGCTAGCCACAGCTTCCTGTCATCACAGGGGCTCCAAGGCGGCCTGCTGAAGAGTGTGTTTTGAAGCACACGCAGCCTCTCCTCCAACAATCTCTCAGAGTACAGTGGGTGAGGAAATGAGAGAGGGGATGTCTAATGATTAGTTCCTTACGGGCCTTACATTCTTCAAGTCTACTCTTTACACCCGCTGGAAAACTGCTGCGTTCTTGATAGCTGGGCTGCAATAGAAGTTCCTTCCTTTGCGAGCACCATCTTTTACTGCCATGCTAAAGTATCGTAGGAGCAAGACTGCCTTCCCTCTCTGCTCACATCCCTCCTCACCATGGCCGCGCTCTCCATGCCATTACTCGCTCTCTTTCTAAGAATGCAATAAACATTTCAGCACAATCTTTTCAATCCACATTATTTATAATATTCTGAACATCCATCGAGCCTGGCCAGAATCCTAAGTAATAAATCAAACTTAACAACAACAAAGAAGGAAGGGGGGAAAATCACCCTCTGGCTAGGCTAATGCCTGAGAAGTCTCATTCCCCAAAGGGTTTAGTTATGTTAGGAAAAGTGAGATGGGGACAAGACTCGAGGTTTAGAATGACATACAGGCAGGAACTCAAATCCATACGCATAATCATAACTTTTTATAAATCCCAAATAAGCTTACCTCTCCGGGGTGTCATGAGGATAAATGAGATACGTGGGAAGCACTCTGAGGGCCTTAAATAAACACAACTGGAGCCCAGTTCTCCAATCTGGGTCCAGAAGGTCATCTTCCTGGAACAGAGAAGACTAGACGCTGCCTCCTCTCCTGGATCTCTAGTCTTTGCTAATTAACGTCCCCTCTGCAGGTTCAAATGTGGCAGGGGTGAGCCTCGAAGCAGGGCCATGTGGCAGGGCCAGGCAGGCAGTGTGATTTCCGTGGCTTGGCGGTGAGGTCCAGCTCCGGCCACCACGCGACAGCAGCCCTGCCCCCACTCTAATGAGGACCCAGCCAGGCAGCCACACACAGACAAAGGTCTCTCTGCAGACCGGTTCTGTTCCTGCCTGGGGGTGGGAAGCAGAACTTGCCCTACACCCATACTGTGTGGCGCTGTGCAGGTTTATATAGTCTGATTTTCTCCTCACAAAGGGAAGAATCTGGCTCACTAGTTAACTGATGATTTCAAAATTTATCTAAACAAACATGGAGGCCAGCAGAGGGTATTGGCTAATTGCATAATTGGCCTGAGGCCTTTCTGTTTTGGCGATTCCCTACTAGTTCCAAGCCTCGCGCTGGAAATCCAAGCTGCGCAGCCTGGCCTCTGAGCAGGCGTGTGTTTACGTGGCTAGACCTCGATTTAGCGTCTCTGTTGGTGTATAGTCTAACATGTTCTGCAATCTGCTAGAAGTGGTCCCTTCTGACAGTTTCCTGGATATGAGGAGCTGCTGCTTTTTCTTTCTTGTTGAATGGCACCAAACATAAAATTAGACTAACTGAATCACAACGCACATTGTTATTGCTACAGGATGGTGCTGGCTCTGGGAAAACAGTCATAACCAGTACTTGGTCCTGAGCCTTTTCTGCAAGAAAGTCAGGCAAGAAGGTTCTTTTTCTTATTAAAAGTGCCAGAGTTGCTAACTAGCTTCTTCGCTCTCCCATTTTGCATTTCCATCTAATTTGGTTTGTTTATAGGACAAGTACATCTTCCTGTTCAGATCTGTCACCTGCTTGCTGGCTTGGGTGGTGATATGATCTCCATCAGCGTTCGAAGGAATTTGAAACCAGCTTTATTTTTTGTTCATCACTTCTACCAATAAATGTTTAGAAAACAGATTTATGGGCGATAGCCACATTTGTTTAAACAAAGTCTTCTAAAATACAACAACTTCTTTCTAATGTCACTAAGTCATAGGAGCCACCAAAATCTTAATTACTTGACTACTGAAGTTTAATGGTCTGTTTACTTCTGTTCCTCTTCTTTTGCCTCTGATGACACAGACACCCTCTTTAGCTCCAGCCAGCAGGACTGAGTGGTCTACCCAGACCTCTTGGTTTGTTTTCCTCAGTATATTTCCACTCTCACTCCAAGCATTCATGAGCTCTCCATTGCCTCCCAGGCTAAGCTCCTCTCCCCTTTGAGCTTCCCTATCATTCATAAATAGAGCTGACTTCCTTACACCTGACTCTTCCTTTGGAGCCCTCTCCCTGGTCCATGGAGTGCCCTCTCTCCACCTCCACCCTCATCCACTGATACACACTGTCATTCTCTATTTATGCAGTACCTATGACCTGTAACCAGTAACCAGTTGCCAGTGAAAACTGGTATCATTATTGTTATTAAGTAACCCGAAGCCTGAAGCTCAGAAAAGTTAAGCAATCTATCTATGGACCTGGGATTTGAACCCAGGTTTGATTAACTCCAACAGTCACAGTCATGAAGAGTTTATAATAAAGTTAAGACTGTATGTAAGTACAAAAGGACCTAAAAGTGCCAATTGCCAGTAACACAACTTCCAAACCATCTCCTCTGCTTCCACAGCCAGCTGCTCAGTTCTAGACTAGTCTACTTTGGATTTCTTCCTGTCTTCCCTACGATAAAACACCCCTCATATCTATATGTCTCCCTGTTGCTGTCCAAGTCAACCTTCTTCTTAACTATGAACTCAAGAGGTTAACCACAGCTAGTCCTTCAAGAACTAGAGGAGACAAAATTATTTTGTGCAGATAATGAGAATGGCTCACCAGGAAATGACAAAATAATTGACAGAAAACCTATTAGAACTAAAGAGGCTGGTTAACAAATTGATAAATTCCAACCCCTTTCCTATAACCAGCCATAATCAATTAGAAAGTATAATGGAACAAGTTTATTAATAACTAAACTAAGAAACACAGGAGAAAGGAAATTAACAAAAATGTGTATAGCTGATATTTTTAAAAATTCCACAACTTTATTGAGAGACATAAAGTGGAATTTGAATAATAAAAGAGATATCCCATATTCCTGGATGGGAAGACTGCATAAAGGGAGCATGCCAGTTCTCTTCAAATGAACATAAACATCTAAATCAATTACATTGAAAATAACAACCATTTCAGGAACTTGCCAAATTTTTTTGTGAGGCAACTAGGACTATTCTCATTTTACAGATGAGGAAACTAAGGCTTAGAGAGGTTAAGAAAGTGGAATCTGTTCTAAGGGAACAAATGCAGCAGCACATAACAATGTAATTACATAGCTGTTTGCTGCAGAATTGTTTACGAGTAAAACAATTTAAAATAGCCTAAATGTCCAACAATAAGGGGCAGGTTACATACATGAACGTATATAAAGTTTAATATTATATAAGTATTAAAAAGCATATTGTAGAGCATATGTATAATGGACCCAGAAAACTTCCCCTATGATATTATTTGCTAGACAATGCACACTAGAAAATACAGGCATGATATTATCTAATTTCTTATTGTTGTTAGTTAAATAATAATAATAAAGAAAACAGACAAAAAAGTAGAGCAGAATATAATGCAAAATATTAACAGTGATTATTTTTGGATGATAGGACTTCAGGGTTTTGATGACCTTTAGTTTATTTTTCTTTTTCAAGAAAGGTATGCGTAAAGAAAACTGAAAACAGGAAAAGGTTATAATCAAAAAAGGGCTTTCTACCTGGCATTTGAAATACTGGTGGCAAAGCTTCTAGCATCATAGCAACATGCAAGCCACCACAGTACGACAAACTGACAGATGGGTTCAAAAAAAGCAGAGTGGGGAGAAACTTAGAGAATGCTGTTCCTCCAACCTCTTGCATTATTTGCCCCATGAAGAAGGCCAATAGCTTTGCCCCTCAAAACTCAAAGCTATTATATATATGGCCCTCTGGACTGGTACCAATCTTGCCCCGGAAGGTACCTCCCTATCCACTTCCCCAAACCTGGCAGTAGATTAGGTCAGAATCACCAAAACCCCAAAAAACCCCAATCTCTACTTTGGCATCTCATTTTCCTGTGAAAACCCTCAGAACCTGGAGAGAGGGAACGGGCCACCTCTGGTTATACAGCATGATGAGGAACACCAGCTTCCTAGAGCCTCCCCAGGGAAGAGTGGCACGGGGTTTTGCCTGTGGTCGGGGCCCTACCGTAGCTGACGGCTGCTGGGCATCTGTGCTTCAGAATAACGGCTTTGAAAACCCTGTGTCAGTGCACTCCACATTCTCCCAAAGATTTCAACCTGCCCATTCTCTCTCCACCATCCCTCCACCATGGCTCTTTCTGGAGGCAGCTCCACGGGCAGCTGATAGAACCATGTTAAAATCTGACAATAAAACAGTGATTAAGCACTGGTTGATAGCAATTGGAGTCCCTTGGTGGTGCAAACATTAACTTGCTTGGCTGCTAACAGAAACGTTGGAGGTTTGAGTCGACCCAGAGACACCTTGCAAGAAAGGTCTGGCGATCTACTCCCCAAAGCTCAGCCACTGAAAACAGTTATGGGGCACAGTTCTACTATGACACACATGGGGCTGCCATGTGTCAATCAACTCCACGGCAACAGTTTTTTTTTTCGACAGCAATTAACACTTGGTGTGTGTTTCGAATATTTTTGAATTATAATGAGTAACATTTGATGAAGTTGATAAATTCCTTGAAAAAATATATTATTTTGAAAATGAAATCCACTAGCTAAAGAACACACACACATTCAGAAGTCATTCAGATACCGCTGATGGGCACCACTACCTAACCACATGTGCTGATGCCAATCAAATGCTCCCAGAAGCAGCTCCTATTGGAAACAAACAGGAACGATGGGAGGCAAAGCTGCATAGCTACGTCGGCCTTCTACACTGTGCAAACCCTGCTTCCATGGCAAACTCTTCCCTGTTTTTCTCAGTTCATAGAGGACAGGATCTGGTATCAAATGTTTTCACTTATAGACTCCTTGTCATGTATTCAACAAACATATATTGAGCACTTAGTATATGCCAGGCACTGGGCTAAGCCCTGGGATAAGAGGCAAATGAGGCAGTCGCTAAGAGCGTATAGTTTAGCTCAGGGGTTGGCAGACTTCTTCTGTAAACGACTAGATTTTAAATAGTTGAGGCTGTGTGGGCCACATATCTCTGTCGCAACTACTCAACTCTGCATTGTAGATGGCCAGCAGCCATAGACAATATGTAAACGAATGAGTGTGGATTTGTTCCAATAAAACTTTATTTATGGACGCTAAAATCTGAATTTCATATAATTTGCACATGTTGCAAAACACTACTCTTCTTTTTTGATTTTTTCCCTCAACCATTTAAAAATGTGAAATCTATTCTCAGCTCGCAGGCCATAAAAAACAGGTGGCGGGTCAGATTTGACTCATGGGCGAGGTTTGCTGACCCCTGGTTTAATAAGAGACATGACAGACAGCTACAGTAGTGTGTGATAAGGGCTATGACAGAAACATGCAAAATATGCAGTGGGAGCACAGAAGAGAACCAAGCCACGGTGAGAGGGTGTGGGAAAGAGGGAGGCTGGGGTTAGAAATCAAGGAAGGCTTCCCAGAAGAGGTGATGCTGTTTCTGATTACTGAAGGGACGTTAAGTCAGGAAAAAGGCAGAGGAAGGGAAAATAAAGGGGAAGGAGAAGAAGATAGAAGGGAATTCCAAGCAGAGGGAATAGCCTGTTCCAAAGCCCTAAGGTGAAATACAATTTGCAAATCTGAGGAGCGGCAAGGAAGCTCATCTGCACGCGTGTATGTGTCCACGTGTGAAGGAGGTAAGGGGGGAAGAAGATCATGGAGGGTTCTAAGTGTTGTCACAAGGAGTCTGGGCAACAGGGAGCCTCTGAGAGGTTTTAGGGGGAGAAGTGAGAGTGGAGGTGAAGGGTTGACAAAAGCAAATCTGTGTTTTCCAGAGCTCACTCTGGCTTCAGTGTGGAGAAAGGTCTGGAAGGAGCAGAACAGCAGGACGAATCCAGGAGATGAGAGGGACCCAAGCTAAGGCTGAAGGTGGGGACGGAAAGGAGGGTATGGATCCCATAGATATGAAGGAGAACCAACAAGACCTGGCATCAGATCGGATGTGGGGGCTGAGCAAGAGGGAAGACTCAGGAATGATTCCCGGGTATTTGCCTTGAGAAACTGAGTGGGTTGGTGGTCTCGCTCATCAAAGTAGAAAACAGAGAAAGAAAAGCAGGACTGGAGATCAGGAACTCAGTTTTAGACATGCTGGGCATTATTCTGAATGAGTTCTTGATGGCACAATATTTGCTTTTCTTTCACTGGGATTGCAGAGACATCTTTTGGGCTGGTGGGCCACTGGGGGAGATGTCCTATTTTGGTGGGGGGCTGCGGGAAGAACTATTATCTACTTTTAGTATCCTCTATGTGAAGCTGATACAGTCCCCTGAAGTGATTACACAGGTGTTAAAAGGACTTGGGCACGGTCTAGCATCACTGGCTGGTAAAGAGGCCTCCCCAGCAGGTCCTCTTGGGGAACTTTCCGCCACTTTCCTATGGGAGCCAAGTCAGATGTCATTTCTCCATTTCCTTCCCTTTACCCCAAAACTCCCAAATGTATATGCTTTTTTACATTTTGGTTGATACTTGATGATATTTTCCTATTATAATCCTTCTTCCTTGACATTCTAGAGTGCATGCCTTCATTTCTTACATTGTTTCAAAGTATGGTAAGAAAGTTTTCAACAGAAAGGCATCTTACTGGAAGCCACCCTCTTATTAATAAAACATTACTGCCCAGAAAAGTTTCTAGGTGTCTGTTTTACTTACAATTATCTGCATCACCCTAATACTTATACGCTATCACCTATCTGTCAGTTTGTCATACTGTGGTGCCTTGTGTGTTGCTGTGATGCTGGAAGCTGTGCCACCAGTATTTCAAATACCAGCAGGGTCACTCATGGTGAATGGGTTTCAGCAAACCTTCCAGACTAAGATAGACTAGGGAGAAAGGCCAGGTGATATACTTCTGAATATCAGCCAACAAAAACCCTATGGATCACAATAGAATATTGTCCTAAATAGTGCTAGAAGATAAGCCTCCTTGCTTGCAAGGCATTCCAAATACACCACAACAGTGGACTCAGAGCATGCCAATGATGATAATCTTTCTTTCTGTTGCACACGGGGCTGCCATGAGTTGGAGCTGACTGGAGGGCAACTAACAGCAATCGCTATACTTAGCTGTTTCTCAGAGCGTAAGGGAAAAAGGTCGGCCAAAAGAAAGGTAGCTTTTTTCTCCATTAGACTCCCCTCTGGTCAGTCTGTTTAGCCAAGAAGAGCAAAACTGAGATTTTCCCGCTCACCTGGTGGCAGCACACCTACCGAAAGAACAATTCTGAAAGGAAATTTCTAGGCAAGAGCTAAGCTTGCAGATTTGAATACATGAAATGAGGGAGTAGCTTTCAAAGGAGGAATCCCCCCCAAACTGAAGATCTGCACATATCTGGCTTCTAGCCAACAGATACCTAAGATACGGGCACAGGCTGGTAGAAAGACAGAAAGAGAGTTTATGTACTTGTTGTGGAATCCAGACAGGGGTCCCAGGGAATAAGGGAGTCTAGAAAATCTGACAGCATCCTCGATGGGAAAAAAAACGGAGTGTTCACAAACTGGTTGTGACCCCACATGATCAGGATCTAAGAGAAGCTCACAGGGCCGCCAATAGAAGGTTCTAAACCTCGCTGCCATCAAATAATATCTTACACTTTGACAAAAAGTTGTGGGTAATTAGAAATTACTCTTTTTAAATGAAAGAGTTTTTTCTCTTTCTATAAACACCCAACCTTCAGTGTCTGAAACAGAATTCTCCGAGTTTTCATTTCACAGGGGTTAAAGTATCACCTCAAGACAAGTGCTTACACGCCCGCTTGGAATGTAGAGCTTTTGCGATGGATAGAGTGATACTCTTTTCATTTACTATGCTTAAACTGTAGGCATCTTTTTAAATTAAAATACATACACATATATTTTAAATTAATGAAGGTTTTCAACAACTTCTCAGTCTATATGGATTAAATTACAGTTCCTTTTATTTTCTGGAATTATTTTCTTAATCAAATACACGAAATTATTATAGCCTTTCCAGAAAAGTCTGATGGAAACTGTAGCCAGAATAATATTTGGGGATTTTCTTTTGAAGCTGAAAGCCAGAAACTACAGTACTGGGCAAGGCTGTTTTACTAGGGTGCATTTCCTCAGGAGAGGAAATGATTTTTGAGAATACTGAAGCCTTTTTTTATTCTAAAGCAGGCTAGCAACACCTGTACACAATCTTTCTAGACAACAATAAGACTTTTCTGAGGTTTCATGTCATGACCGTTTAATTCAATAGCTCTGAGATTTTAAACAGGACACTAATACCTCAGTTAACTGGCACAATTGGTGAACTGGGGATTCCAGCTAAGTTAATTTTTCCATCAACTAATAGTAACCCATTTATGC
Source organism: Dugong dugon (assembly GCA_030035585.1). Taxonomy (NCBI): domain Eukaryota; kingdom Metazoa; phylum Chordata; class Mammalia; order Sirenia; family Dugongidae; genus Dugong; species Dugong dugon. The sequence continues at coordinate 59,687,482 of CM057470.1, forward strand.
AATGAAATTTCCTCAGCAGGATACAGGGGATCTGTACATCTCTTTTCAGGTATGTACAATTGTATGGTTTGTCTCTCTTCGTTATATATATATATTTTTTTAGAAAAATCAACATTTTACCTTCCATAAATCTTCTAACAGACCAATAATCAACCATATGTAAGAGACCTCACCAAACGAGTAAAATAATAATAATAAAAGTAAAAGAAAGAAAGAAAAGGAAAAGGTTAACTCTGATGATCTTAGCTAAAGAAAATAAACCTACAGCATAAAATAAAATCTTTCCCCCTCAATCCATACAACATTCATTTAACGTGCCAGGCACCGGTCTATACACGTGGGAGACAGAGGTAAACAATACATGTTCTTATGGACCTCAGAAGCTCACAGTTTACATACGGGTAAGGTAGAGGGCTATAGAAGATTCGGTACATGACAGGTGTTTAAAAAAGTTTCTTTAAAAGCATAAAAAGCCAGTTTTGCCTTTACATTTTCTACATGTACCTTAGTGACACTGACTACATTCTTCGAGTTGTTGAAATGTGCTTTTTAAAACAATTCGCAAAAAGAAAATACATTTAAAGTTGCCTCTAGATCTTTTAATTGGCAGAATAATAAGGACTGACTTTGTATCTAAACTTCAACTGAGCAGAATTAAAGCGCTCCCAAAGTTCTTAGGAATGTAACAGGTATATGGGTATATTTAACCTAAAAAAGCACCTGGTTTGAACTTGCCTGGGGCCCGAAGACCCTCGTCCTCCTGAGCCTCTCCTGTAGCTTTAAGTTTTAATTGACATATACAAAGTCCTTCAAAGTGACGGGTGGAGCTTTGTTTCCTTCCTCTGATAGTTTCCAGCAGGCAACCTTGCCCTTAAGATCTTAAGTTTTCTGGAATATTGGGTTTATTCTCCCAGATTCCCAGGCTCCTCCCCTACAGATTCTGATTCAGTGGTGCTGGGATGGGGCCCAGGACTTTGTATTTTTAGCAAGAACGTCATGTGATTCTTACCATCAGAGAACTTTGGAAAACATGGCCCTGGACGAAAGATCTGCATAAGAATCACCAGGGGGTGCTTGGAGGGAGAAGCAGATTTCCAGGCCTCAAGGCCCACAGAGTCAGGTTCAATAAGTCTGGGGTTAGGCTCGGGAATCTGCATTTTAGTGAGCACCTCGGGCAACATCTGCTTGACAGAAACACTCACTGCTCTTGGTGCTGATGAGCCGCCAAACTCTATTCTGCATGTGTCAGATGTAAAACAACTAGAACCAGGGGAAACCGGTGCAGAGATCCTAAGTATTGATACAAAGGAAGGGCATCCGGGACATTTCAGTCCACCTGGGGTCCCAGACTGTCTACTGTTTTAAATGTAACAGTTCCTGCTCTGACCTGGATGGGGCCATTTCTCTGAGGCCAGGGTCAAGCCCAAAGTATGACGGACAGAGAGATGCCTCTCCGCCCCTGTATGGGACAGATTTAGAATGCCTATGGGTGCAAGTCTGGTAGTCTGAAACAGTGATCCCCTGGTTCAATAAATACAAAGTGGCCAAATCTCTTGGGATGATTATAGGCAGGTTATATCATGACTGAAAATAGCAAATGAAGCTTCCACAGGCACCACAGGCTGGGTCATAAACGAACATGCTACGCTGTTTACTATGAATTCTGCTGGAACAAATGTGTCTTTGCATACAGTTGCTAAGGCATTTGTGCTCAGAAAAACAAATACTTGAAAGACAAACAATACCTTCACATTTTCCCTTCAAAAGTGACGAATTTACTCAATACTTCCAAAAAGTCGTAATGAATTTCTTCTGGAATTCCCATGGTACAGCATCTCGCACTTGCCAATAAATATATGGGCTCCTCTGGAGATGCCAAGGGAAATAGCAGACTTGGTAGGGCTGAAAAAATAGGCAAGATCCTGAGTGGGATGAAAAACTCCACTTGAATACTTACCCTCAAAGGTAGTGTGCGCTCCATCCAAATGGGTGGACTCCAAAAGCACCGAGGCAGTTCAGCTGTCTTGGTTTCAAACCCCTGCCTACATGGCTCAGATTTGCAACTTAAATATTCAGTATGAAAACAAAGTTATTTAACTGTTAACACAGGATTCTTCTCCAGAAGGGAGAAGGAAAGGCCCATGTTTCAGCCCACACACAGATACTGATCTTTGACTTTTAAATATCGGTGCACGACGCACAACGATTTTAGTTTTGGAAGCCTACACTGTCTGCTATGTTGGGGTGGGCAGTTACAAAAAAATCTTGTCTTGAGCACTGCCAGAACGGAAGATTTTTATGCATGGATAGTACAAGCAGTTCTTTTTCTTTCTGGAAAGAAAGAGCACTTAAAAAAGGTTTGGTGGGGAGGCTTTACGGCGGTATTTCACCTCAATACATCTTTCAAGTTTGATAGCTTGTAAGCTGATGGCTTTGGTTCTCCTCTTCAACCTTCAGACAACTCTAAGCTGTCTGCCGCAGCTGCAGAGGCCAGGTCTTTAAATGAAATAAAGAAATTATTGCTTCAGGGAACAAAGGGAAGGAAAAAAAAAAGCCCTGTTAGCTGAACTATATGGCCCCTCGGGACTGTGTGTGGTATGTACTACTGATTAATATGGCTCAGTGTGGCAAGACGGAATCCTTGAGCAATCCCAGAAAATGAGGAAAAGTGTGATGTGGTAGAAGGAGCGTGGGCTTCAGAGGCATACCTGGGTTCAAACTGCAGCTCGGCTACTGCTGAACTACGGGACATTGCAAAAGGGCCTTCACCTCTCAGAGGCTTAGTTCCTTATCTGCAACAGGGGATTAACACCACCTACCTCACAGGGATGTAATGAGGGCTGGAAGGGAGGATATGTGTGATATGCTGGCTTCCATTAAACATGGCAAATCGAACACCTGCGACTATCTCTGCCCCCTCCCAAAACTCCACCGGAAGGAGAGAAAAATGGTATAAATCCATAAAGCAAATGAATAGGAGAGAAAATGACATCAGATCAGATTTAGCAGTAAAATGTCAGAAGATGGAAAGTAAATGCATAAGTGATAAATGACTTAGAGTAGACGAAACCCAAAGGGCTGAGTCGGGGTGAGGGTGACGATCAAAAGTAGGAAGCTGATTGCTGGGAGGCACTTCTGAAGGCAGAGCTGAAAACAGGGGGACTGGTTAAAGACTGGAATCCCTGGGTGGCGCAAACAGTTAAGCTACTAACCTAAAGGCTGGCGGTTTGAACCCACCCAGAGATGCCTTAGAAGAAAGGCCTGGTGATCTGCTTCCAAAAGCTCACAGCCATGGAAACCCTATGAAGCATACGTCTACTCTGCACACATGGGGTCGCCTTGCCTTGACGGCACTGGTGATTTGGTTAAAGGCTACATGAGGCCCAAGTACACCCCAGCACCACTCCTGCATCCCACACGGTCAGGCAAGCTTCTTCTCTACCCTCTTAGAGGAGAGGTTCACCCAAGAAACTGGACCATGGGGACAACAGGCACAGAAGAAGGAAGGGGTAAGGCCAGAGGTTGAAAATAGGGTGATTAAAAGTTTTCATACGGAATGGTGAGCTCACTGTCCTCTCCCATATCAGGCTCCCAGAGCACTAACAGCTGAGCTTCTACTCAGCAGTCTTCTTAGCCAAAATGGACTAACCAAAGAGAAAAGACCTTCAGATACCTGGGATCCCCCAGTAAAATGACTAGGTCCTTCCCTATCTGATAATCCTCCTGTGAAACCTACAACTCAACAGGCCCCACCAATACATACAGAACTTTTAGATTTTTTCAGTGTTTCATCCTTAAACATTAATAGGGAGCCAAACATCACTAGGCATTTGAGGAGGGTGAAAAAGAAACAAGAAAACAAAATAGCAACAACCCCCCACCCCCACACAACCAGACAACAGAGAAGGGAATTCAGTGAAAAGATAGAATGTGAAGAACAAAAGAAAACTTCAAAGAAAGTATAATCAATATCCTGAGAGAGGTAAGAAAAGATTTCGTATCTATGAAACTAGAACAGAATGACATTAAAAGATCAGAAAAGTTGAAAGTTGAAAAATAAGACAGCAGCAGTAAAAAAATTCAGTAGGAGGATTTTACAATGCAGTTGAAGAAACATCCTAGAAATGAACAAAAAAGACAAAGAAATAAAAAATAGGAGAGAAAAAAATATAGAAATTAAAGGATTAAACCAGGAAGCATAATATCCAATCAATGGGTGTACCAAAAGGAAAGAAAAGAGAAAACAGAGGAGGAAATTATCAAAGCTATAAGAAATTTTTTTCAGAACTGAAGGGCATGAGTTTCTGAACTGAAGTGTCTACAAAATACCCAACCCAATAAAAGGGGGCGGGGTCACTTTAAGGCCTTCTGTGTGGCATTTAGACTGGGGCTAACAAGAAGCTCTCAAAAGCAAAACAGAGCATAAAACAAGGTTCAGGAATCAGAATGGCATCAACATGAACACTGCAAGCTGGAAGACAATGAAAAATGCCTTCCAAATTCCAAGAGCAAATTGTTTCCAACCTAAAATTCTACTTGTAACCAATCTATCAATGAAATGGAAGGAGAAGAATAAAGATATTCCAGACATGTAATATCTCAAGAAATTTAGTTCTCACATACTCTTTCTCAGAAAGCTAGGAGGAGGATGTGTTCCATCACAATGAAGGGGTAAAGGAAGAAGACATGAGTTCCAGGAAACAGGGGCTCCGACAGAAGAAAGAGGTGATGGAAATTCTCAGAAAGATACTGAACAGAAGTTTTAGGATGGCAGGCCTCCTCGAGAGCTGCCATTTTGGATTGTAACAGAAGGATGGAAGTTCCAGGGTGGCTGACTCCCAAGGAAAATATGCAAAAGATAGATTATCTGATGTGTGTTGACCACACCCAGAAGAATTTCATAGCTCTGTAGTGATTTAGGGCAAGAATTATAAGAAGTAAAGGAAAGAAATATGACAAAAAGTAAGTTCAGGAAAAGCAAAATATTGCATTAAAAAAGGAAATCTAATTATAGAAAACTACATGGCTCAGCCAGTACTGTTGCTACAGTCAAAATGGAAACACTGAATAAGGATTAACTAACCAGTGTGATTTAATGCTATTAACAGCATGGAGGAAGGGGAAGTGTGAGTACACGTGCATGTATGTGGAGTGGGGGGAGGGAGGGGACTAACCCGTCATCTTTCATAGTAGGAAGTTAATAGATAACATATAAAATTTCAAGAAAATCAAAGCATATTAGCATCAGCATATTATTTAGAAATATGGAAGTAAAACCAGAAGAAACATGTAGAAGATAAAAGAGTTGAAAGTACTTGCCTCTGGGGAATGGAACTTGGGGGAAAGGAGAGCAGAACAAGTAACTGTTGCTTTCTATTTTGTTTTTAAATACACCCTGTAGTACTATTTGTCTTTTTAAACTATGCCCAGACATTATTTTGATCCAACGCCAGGCCAGGTTCTACATTAGAAGCTCACCTCTGTGGTTCGGAATGGGGATCAAGGGCAGGTGTGGGGCAGGAGGGAGTGAGTCTCAGCTCCATCTGAACAGTATGGAACAAGCAGGTGTTGGGTGCAAGAGAGAAGAGAGAGACAGATGTCCACGCAAGCCTCCTGCTGGCTGCCCAGCACACAAACACACACATATACAAAATTTCAATAATCTAACACACATCTACCTAATATGACCTTCCCACGTGCAACCAATGAAGTCCCTGGGTGGCACAAACTGTTAAATGCTCGGCTGCTAACCAACAGGCTGGTGATTCGGATCCACCCAGAGGTGCCTCACAAGAAAAGCCTGGTGATCTACTTCAGAAAGATCACAGCCATTGAAAACTCTATGGAGCACAGTTCTACTCTGACACATATGGAGTTGCCATGAATTGGAATTGACTTGATGGCAACTGGGCTTTTTTGTTTGTTTCTGTTTTTTGTTTATGTGCAACCAAAACAGCATTCACTTCTGCCTCAGTCACCTAGTGCTGCTGTAACAGAAATACCACACGCTTCTGCCTTAGTCACCTAGTGCTGCTGTAACAGAAATACCACACGCTTCTGCCTTAGTCATCTAGTGCTGCTGTAAAAGAAATACCACACGTGTGTGGCTTTAACAGACAGAACTTATTCTCTTACAGTTTAGGAAGTTTGAAGTTCGAATTCAGAGCGCCAGCTCTAGGGGAAGGCTTTTTCTCTCTGCTGGGTCTGGAGGAAGGTCCTTGTCTCTTCTGGACTTCTGCTCCTGGGTGATCTTCATGTGGCTTGGCTTCTCTATTCCCCTGTCTCTAATCTGTTCCCTTGTTTAATCTCTTTTATATCTCAAGAGACTGACTCAGTATACACCCAACGCTAATCCTCCCTCATAAACATAACAAAGATAACCCATTCCCAAATGGGATTATAACCACAAGCTTAGAGGTTCGGATTTATAATACATATTTTGGGTGAAGACATAATTCAGTCTATAACAACTTCCCTCCCAAAGGCAGAAAAGTCTCAAATCACATCTGGCTGCTATATACAGAGGGAATGTCCTGGATCTCTGGCTGATAAGCATTCTTCCCAATCTGGTCCTACAGTTCCCCATACTATGACTAAATGATCAATTTAATCACCTGTAATACATCCAATATAACAATGGTAGAAGGAAAACCTGGTTTTTGCTACTCAAAGCTCCCATCTGGAAAAGAGGAATTGGGGAAACGGCCTGTCCCGAGCACATACCCTTCTTATTAGGCCATGGAAACACCCCTCTCCAGGAGGCTCATTCCTGTCTGGTGCCCTATGCTGAGGAGGGGCCCTGTGGGAAGAAACGAGGACTCCATCAGACCGAAAGGGAGTGTCAACCCAAACAAACCTTGCTATCAGCCACATGGAGAAAGGTTCTGTGTGTTCTGTAAAACCATTGCTGGGTCACGTGTTTCAATGACTGTGACAAAAAACTCAGTACCAGGAAAAAGCTTGCCTCTCTTGGTACAGTGTTCCCTTTTTTTCTATGAGATGTTATCATTACATAACACATCACATTTCCCTTTCTGTGTTGGTTTTTCAGGATTCTTGATGCTACACTTAAGGCTCAAATGTGGTATTAGTTTAGGGATTTGATATATTCTATTTATGCTCCCTTCTAACAAACATAGGGTCGCCATGAGTTGGAGCTGACTGGATGGGAAGTGGTTTTTTATCTTTAAACATTTTCTATTTCTTCTTTAACAGCTTGGTTATATATATGTCTTTTATTATAAGCTACCCCATGTCCTCTTGGGAATACAGAGGTTTACAAATTATAAATAAAATCAGTCTTGGGAAAGAGGTTGGGCGATCTTTCTTGGTTTTCTCTACAAGGTTCTTAGAGACTGAGGCCAGAGGGAGAAGTGGGGCTCTGGATACTCTGCAAACTCAACTCTGTGAACTTACACATTTATTTATGCTTTTGTGTATGTTTTGCTGTTGTTTCCAAAGAAAAGTTCTTTTTGAAATCTTCCAGCCTTGCCTTAGTTGAACTAAGGGGAAGAGGGATTTATTTATTTATTTATTTCATCTAGCTATGTGTTCCCGAGTACTGGATACGGTCGTGCCAGCTAACTAGACCAGAACCAGAATTCGGGGATGAATGTTAGAGCTGGGGGCTGATGCACTTTAGGAATCCAGGAGGTAAGAACCAGGCCAGATGTGGATGGATGCTGTCCCTGCCCCCTGGGCAATTCCTCTCCACGGTCAAAGAAAAGCACCAGACAAATACACACACACGAAACGTATGAATCATATACGGTAAAGGCAGAGGTGCTTTCAAGGTCAGTGACACAATCCCAAGCGAGGTGCCAACTGGTGGGGCTTCAAGTGTTGACTGGCTTTCGAGACTCGTTCCTGCAGCTTAGGTGTGTCACCACCATGTGGTGGAAGGGAGAGTAACAGGCGTATAGAACCACATGGGTTTCTGCTTCAGGGACTTCCAAAGATTTTCTAAGCCATAGCTCCGAACAAAAATAGAATCTGTTTATTAAACTGGTCTCTTTCATAACACAACACAGACTTCAGAAAGATAACCTTTACAACAGACAAAATAAAGAGAGAAAAGCACTCATATATTTCCCTGTTGTTGTTAGTTGCCATCAACTTGGCCCCCAACTTATGGCGACCCCATGCACAATGGAAGGAAATGTTGTCCAGTTCTGCACCATCCCCATGATTGGTTGCAGATCAGACCATTGTGATCCACAGGTTTTTCACTGGCTGGTTGTTGGAAGTACATTGCCAGGCCTTTCTTCCTAGTCTGCTTAGTCTAGAAGCTCTGCTGAAATCTGCTCGGCATCATAGTGACACACAATCCACCACTGACAGAGGCGGTGGCTGCACCTGATGTGCACTGGCTGAGAATCCAACCCAGGTCTCACGCACAGAAGGTGAGAATTCTGCTATTGGATCATTTTAACCAAAAACTAAACCCCTTTGCAGTCAAGTCGATTCTGATTCATGGCAATCCCACATGTTACCCTATGTGTTACGTTGTTGTTGTCAAGTGCTGCCGAGTCAGCTCCGACTCATACCGACCCCATGTACAAAAGAATGAAATACTGCCTGGTCCTGCACCATCCTCACAATCATTGCTACATTTCAGCTCACTGTTGCAGCCACCGTGTCAGTCCATCTCAGTGAGGGTCTTCCTCTTTTTCACTGACCCTCTACTCTACCAAGTATGATGTCCTTCTCCAGGGACTGGTCCCTCCCGATAATATGTCCAAAGTACGTAAGATGAAGTCTCACCATCCTTGCTTCTGTGGAGTATTCTGGCTGTACTTCTTCCAAGACAGATTTGTTCATGCTTCTGGCAGTCCGTGATATACTCAATATTCTTCGCAAACACCACAGTTCAAAGGCACCAATTCTTCTTCAGTCGTCCGCATTCATTGCCCAGCTTTCACATGCTTATGAGGTGACTGAAAATACCACGGCTTGGGTCAGGCACACCTTAATCCTCAAGGTGACATCTTTGCTTTTTAACACTTTAAAGAGGTCCTTTGCAGTGGATCTGCCCAATGCAATACGTCCTTTGATTTCTTGACTGCTACTTCCATGGGTGTTGATTCTGGATCCAAGTAAAATGAAATCCTTGAGAACTTCAATATTTGTTCCATTTATCATAAGGTTGCTTACTGGTCCAGTTATTGAGGATTTTTGTTTTCTTTATGTTGAGGTGTAATCCATACTGAAGGCTGTAGTCTTCGATCTTTATTAGTAAGGGCTCCAAGTCCTCTTCACTTTCAGCAAGCAAGGTTGTGTTACCTGCATACCGCAGGTTGTTAATGAGTCTTCCACCAATCCTGATGCCATGTTCTTCTTCATATAGTCCAGCTTCTTGGATTATTTGCTCAGCATACAGACTAAATAAGTATGATGAAAGGATACAACCCTGATGCACAACTTTCCTGACTTTAAATCACACAGTATCCCCTTGTTCTGTTCAAATGACTGTCTCTTGTTCTATGTACAGGTTCCACATGAGCACAATTAAGGGTTCTGGTATCCATATATAGCTCCACGTGTATCACAGCACTTATATATATTATAGCTCCATATGTGTTATAACATCCATATATAGCTCCATAGGGCTTTCTTGGCTGTAATCTTTATGGAAGCAGACTGCCAGGCCTTTCTTCCAGGGCACCACTGGGTGGATTCAAACAGCCAACGTTTAGGTTAGTAGTTGACGGCAAACTGCTTGCACTACTCAGGGACCTTGGAATCACCTTGTTGTGTATCGCTGAGTCAATTCTGCCTCATAGCGACTGTATGACAGAGTAGAACTCATAGTGACCCTATATGACAGATTAGAACTGCCCCATAGGGTTTCCTAGACTGTAATCTTTACGACAGCAGATCACCAGGTCTTTTCTCCTGCAGAGCCCCTGGTGGGTTTATGCAGCTGACCCATCAGTTAGCTGCTGAGCACTTAACCACTGTGCCACCAGGGCTCCTTGGGATCATCTTAGCACCCATATATTTCTCTAGCTACCTACTAGTGGCTAATCTCTAGCATGCTTTATTCTAAGGCCTACAGGAAGAAAGTCCCTCCTCCCACCTCCAGCTGAAGGAATCCCCTTCTTAACTTTGACACTGAAGCCCTTCAGCGGCAGAGGTCTCGGTCCTGGCTCTAGCTTACCAGGGCTTGCAGAATCATCTCGCTAACTTCCCTGTGTTGGTCTGCAGAAGGCAGAATTTCCTTCTGAGCCAACAAGGCTTCCCTTCACGGTCTGTCCTCTGGCTGTTTTTCAGAACCTGCTTGGCCCAGTTTCTGTGCCCCCAGTCTTCAGACACCACTAGGTATTCAAATGGCATGCCCACCCACCCCGCGACCCCAAACACATGGCCATACTCCTGGTCAGCAGGTTCTTTGAAAACTATTTTCAGTACAGTTTAAACAAACTGACAAAAAAAGTGGTACAAAACTTGAATGTTTGCTAGTTTTCATCATGGGTATTGGCTGGTTACTTTAAATTCCATTCACCAACATTACTGAACTGGGTTGAACCACTAAATAGCCGTTGGGAGACAACAGTCATATACCTCCTTGTCTACTGGGAAGACGAGAAAAAATCACTAATATTGAGCACTTGCAACGTGCCAGCATTGTTTTAAGGGCTCTACACACCTGAACTCATTTCATCCGCACAGCCTCCTAATACTGGGTTTCCAGCTGTTCTAAAGTGGCAGCCTCATATGTGTCAGAGTAGAACTGTGCTCCATAGGTTCTCAATGGCTAGTTTTTCAGAAGTACACTGTCAGGTCTTTCTTCCAAGATGCCTCTAGGTGGATTTGAACTGCCAACCTTTGGTTTAGCAGCCGAGCACATTAACTGTGCCACCCATGGCCTCCTAACTTGCTCAAAGTCACAAAGCTGGCACGTAACAGAGCTACCTGGATTCAAAGGCAGAAAGTCTGGCTGCTGAACCCTCACTCTTAACTACTGTGTCCCGCAGCCTCCTTGGGAAGCCGTTCACTGCTCTCTAATCAGTTGAGGAAAGCTTCACAGAGGGTCTGGAACGTTAGTGTTTTTTAAAATAAGGGTGGGCATGGGAGAAGAATGGTTTTTGTATATAGACAGTTTCAGAGAACTCTCAAAGATTTAAGCTCCTTTTAGTATGTAACTACAGTGAGACAGAGACGTGAGAAGGTCCAATGATCTACCCAGAAAACATTATAAAAATAAAATATCAATTCTAAAATGAATACTGCGCTTTGTACTTAACTAAGAACCTTTACATATATTATCCATTTTAGCTTTGCAACAACCCCCAGATGTTGTATTTATTTACATTTTTTTAATTGGTCACAATTTGTAGTCACAGATCTTTTTTTCTCCATTTTACAGATGAAGCAACTGAGGCTCAGAAAGATTATGTGACCTGCCTCGCCCATCAGTGGACTAGGGTTTAGGTTCTGCAACACCTATTACAGTGCCGTTTTCTATTACATCATGCTAACTTGGCTCACAGGCCCACCAAACAACTACTAGCAAGAAGGACAGCAAAACACAAAAAATGAGAAATACAACTCCCTGCTAAAAGGGAAAGGAGTGAACTTACATTTTCTGAGCCCTTACTATGTTCAAACGCTCAGCTGGCTCCTAACAGCTGGGAGAACTAGAGACAGAACAGAATCCCTGAGAGAGCAGGTTCCTGAGTAGAAAGCAACTACTGATTCTCCCCCATGACCAGCTTCGGGTAACAGCGGTCCAGCTGAAGCTCAAGGCTTTGTGAGCAAGAGTTTTGGCTGTGTTACATTCCTGAGAACAGACAGCAAGGAAAAGCCAGATCACTACTTAAAGACTTCTTGGGGTAAGCAGAGGGTACAGGAAGGAGCCTTAACGAAGCATGCATAGAGGGAACACGGGATACATCGGCAAATGGCTGGGAAAAAGGAAGTAAACTGTTAAATGAGAAGATTAAAAACAGTACGGTCATTTCTAGAAAATGAAGAAATGACCAATGTAAGAGAACATGAACACCATGAATGTATATGAACTACTATTTACCAAGTAGCATGACTATAATTTATAGTTAAACGAAAAGGATGGCAGTGTAGAGTGAGGGCTAGGTGGCTCCGGACTGAGACAAAGGTCATGGTTGAATCCTGCTGCTGCTGATGCTCACTGGGTGACTCTGGGCAAGTTACTTAACTTTTCTATGCCTCAAAGGCCTCATCTTTCTTTATTTCTTAACCATAAATTTTACTGAGTATAACACATATACAGAATAGTGCACCAACTGTAAGAAGAGCTCAATGATTTTCTAGTTGCTTCATCTCATAAATGGGGATAATAATAGTATCCATCCCATAGGGTACTATTATTAGACCCATACGGTAAGGAGCCCTGGTGGCATAAACAGTTCCATGCTCGGCTGCTAATGGAAAGATTGGCAGTTTGAATCCACCAGCGGCTCCATGGGAGAAAAACCTGGTGATCTGCCTCCATCAAGATTACGGCCACGAAAACCCTATGAGGCAGTTCTACTCTGTCACATGGGGTCGCTATAAGTCGAAACAGACTCAACAGCACCCCAAAACAACAACATCATCATCTCCACATAGGGTAGGTGGACAGGTTAAATGACACATGCTTATGAAGCACTCAGCTCAGTGCCCGATGCACTAAGACCCTCCACAAATATCAGCTCTCATTACACATGTATGATGGCCTCATTTAACTGCAATTATAAACTGATTCACAGATGTTCAAACCTTACATTATTTTTTATACAGCCTGGTAGTATATGTCCAGCTTAAGGGGGGAAAAAAGTGCCTACTGCTCCCAATACAGTTCAGTGAATATAGAAATTCACCCTTAGAGCTGAGTATGAGAATCTCTTAATGTACTCAGCTGCCAGGGGGAAGGCTGACAATTCATGTCCACCCAGAGGTGTCTCAGAAGAATGGCCTGCTGATCTACTTCTGAAAAACCAGCCACTGAAAACCCTACGGACACAGTTCTACTCTGACACACACCGGGATGTTATGAGTCAGAATCAACTCAACGGCAAGTGGTACTGGTGTAAGAATCTCATTACCGCCACCCAGTTTAATGGGTTAAATGACCATCTTTCTTGACTCTTTATCTACTTAAAATGCCAGGTAAGTTTCGTGTCACAAGCAGGGATGAAGGAGGCAACAGAAAAGATTCTGAAAAGCTTCCTTGGTTGAAACATGGAAACTAAAAAAAAGGAAGCTTTTAACTGTAGCATACGTGACTTCTGAAACAAGCTGAGCAGGTGTTACAGCTTCAGTGCCAGGTAAGAGTAGGCACTAAATAAATGTTTATTAACCAGGGACACAATCAGAAGGCACTTTCTGCAAGGCCATTGGGGATCCCAGTGTATATTAAGGAGTGCTCCTTTATAAACAAAGCTCCCTCTATGTACCTTACAAGGCTAGACCAAGTGGTCACCCACACAGGCCTAACCTGATGAGTCAAAGGAAGTCCTTTCTGCTCCCAAACATCTTCCCAGCACAGCATCAGGGTGCCTGAAATTCTGCCACCTAGGTGGATTCCTGTTTGGGTCATGGTCCTTCTCTTCCTCTGTTCCCATTTAAAATGGAAATATTGCTGGCTGGAAAAACACATTCAGTCCATGACACATTGATTCACTGGAGCATGAATCAACCCACTGGAGTCCCTTCCTCTTGAGCAGAAGAAGGTGGACATGGAAGGAACACAGTGACTGAAGGAAGGGTGTGTGTGGACCAGTGTAGGATGGGGTACAAAAGAGGAGCATTTTCTCACCTCTATCATTTTGCCCAGGGCCAGCCCTGGAACCCACAGGCGTAAGAGAGGATCTGGCGATGGAAAGGCTGACAGGGAAACTAATCCCGGTTTTCCTAAGTGTCCTTCCACATTCTCCCTCACCCTATCCTATTCCTGCCTTATTCTTTCCCTCTTCTAAGGACTCCTCTGTAAGCAGACATACTTCTGCTGTTCCACTTAAAAAAAGAAAACAATCCGAGTGGCATCCATGCTTGCAAGCATTCCCCCACCACTCCTCAGAAGATCCAGGTCCTTCTAAGCAGTGAGGGCAGATGTGGCTTAAAAGAAAGATGCTTGAGGGAAACTTATAGTCTGTGACCAATTAGCCAGATGTGCTAACCTCACCACCTGGTTTTTCTCTTGTCTGTGTCCTGCCTGCGCTCTCTCACTTTCATTCGCTCTCCATTAGCTGAAGAAGGTCATTTCCCTTTGGCCTGGGGGTTCACAGTCTGAGGGCCATCCTGGGTTCACATATGCTTGGGCTTCAGATGGCACTGGTGACCAGGACAAGCTCTTTCCGGCATGCGTTCAGCATAGGCACCGCGACCTTTTCCCTTAGATTCGTATCTCACCACGGTTTTCCACACTTTTCTGAGCTCCAACTTCAGCGGGTGCAAATGTGGTTACCAGATTAATTGGGAACACATGCTATTCAGAATGCTGAATCTTACCATATCTGCATATCATTTGCAAAGCAAAGGGAAGAACTGAAGTTTAGCTAAAAAACCCCAATTATTTGGGGGGGGGTGGTTAGCCTGTTTCTGTATCCATTCTCATAGTTTAATGCTGATCATATCACTTCTTGCTTCCAATCAGCGCAGCAGGGCTTTCTGTCTTTAGACTCTATCCTTCCAAGTATTTTATTTCTCTGAATGTAATGTAAATGCCTTTATTTTTTGTTTGTATTTACCTTAATCAACTCATTCTTCCAGAACTTGGAGACGAAGAGACCTTTAAGTAATTATCTAGTAGAGACCTTTGAACCTAGGCATGGCGTGAACATAAATCACATAAGATCAACATTTATTTCAACTATTTTCACAAATTTTCAGAGTTGAAAATTCACCCAATTGTTTCAAAAACCAAAGAAATAAGACATGACATATTTATAAAGATGCATCATGCATTACAGATTCTCTTTCCTTTTCAGACATGGGTTTACTTTCCCAGAAGCATGCCATTTGTAAACACAAAAACAAAATCACAAATGCCAGTTTTTCTTACCAGCATTTATCTCCCATGGAAACGCTTTTTTTTTTTTTTTAATTGACATTTCCTCTTCATCTCTTTATTCCTCCTTTAGCCAGCATGCAGAGAACATGCTCTCTTGCTTAAGTCATCTCTGGCATCTTTGAAAACTCTGTACAACTTCATGTTCTTACTACTATTCCACAAATATCCTTACATTTAAAACCCACATTCTTCCACTACCACCTTTAATGCATGTGCAATTGGCTAATGCTCTTCACCAATCTACCCTCAAATTATTTTGTATATTTGCAATTTCAGGTCAGATCTTCAACACCTTCTTTCTGTCCTTTTCATTTTGGCAAACTTATTTGCTAAACCTTATGAAAGAATGACAAACGTACAATGTCTAATACCGATCTTTGGTTGGAAACACCTAATATGGTAAGTAATGGATGGGAAAGGAGGATATTCTCTAACTCTACTAAAACCCAGAAAAAGCCAGTTGCTATTGAGGTGACTTTGACTCATGGCTACCTGATTTGTGTCAGAGTAGAACTGTGCTGCACAGGATTTTCAATGGTTCATTTTTTTTGGAAGTAGATCACCAGGCCTTTCTTTCAAGGAGCCTCTGAGTGGACTTGAACCTCCAACCTTTTCGTTAGCAGCCGAGCATGTTAACCATTTGTGCCACCCAGGGATTCCAATCAATCCCATGGCACCTAGCATACAGCAGGCATTCAAATAATTTTCAGTGAGGGAAGAGTACCAGATGTCAGATCCCTAAATATCAAATTCAGGAAGTTCGAAGGCAAGGCCAAGATGGCAGAGTAGCCAGACACTACTTGTGGTCCCTGTTACAACGAAGACCCAAAACCACAAGTGAATCAATTATATATGACAATCTAGGAGCCCTGAACATCAAAGGCAAAGTTGAGGAATCTGATTGAGTGGCAGGGGGAAGGAGAGACCGTCCGGAAGCAGCCAGACCTGACCTGGCAGGAGCCGGCACCCTTCAGGCTGGATAGATTGGCGTGCGAGGTGAGGCAAGGAGTGGCGCTCAAGAGACGTTTTCCACATGGGGAGATACCAAGTGGCAGAGAGTCTACCTGGGCCTCCAGAACCAGTGAAAAGAGGCGCTCAAGAGGCAAAAGATAAGTACATGCATCTGACCTACTGAGCTGACCAAAAAATGCCCCCTATGGGAAAACCTCTCTCCCATTTTCCTGCCCCTCACCCCTCTGCACCAGGTCCCAGGCCAGCTTCAGCGATTGCCTAGTCCCCTGGGCTGGAAGTAAGACCTGTCACGCGCCCTGAGCCATTCTCCCAGCATTGAAGAGGGAACAAATAAACAAACAGGAAAAAGTAATCTGCCAGCTCCCCTAAGCCAGGAAGTCAAGGTAGGCACAGCTCCTTTGCCTAGGCACAGGCATAAGGGGTCCACAGACTTTGAATACCTTTCACACCTGCAGAGACCTGTGTGGGCCCATTTCAACAGCATAGGCCCTCATTACCACAGTACAACAGGGTATATACCTGAAGCCTAACTTCAACTGTACCAGCTATACAGTAAAGTGGCAGTTCTTGACATTTGATACTGCTTTGCCCATTAAGCAGGGTCCTCACCTACCCACATCAGGGGCCTGCGGACTGGTAGCTCCACCCAAGCCACCTAGCCACCTGCGACAGGGGTCCAAGAAAAAGTGGTGCCTCCCAGTCCTTACAGCCAACAGAACTGGGTGCTCATAGTCCGGATGCAAAACCACCCACCCACCTACCTGCTCTAGGGAACAGGGATATGTTTTCCTCCTAGACACTCAGTGGTAGCCGTCAGCCCCCTGCCTTGCTCAATGCGTGCCCCCTGTTACAGCCAGAAACCTGTGCCTACACCAATCACCCATGCCTGTCTAGAACTGTAGGTGAGAGCCTGCACCACACACTTGGTGTCTGACCACCTGGACACCAGAGCTGAATCCATACAAGAAAAGTAAACAGACTCCTGGGCTCGCATACCTAGTAGCAGATCTAACTACGTGGTGACAGGACAGTAGATCTTCAAAGGCACCAATGATCAAACCAGCTAACGTGAGCAGCCAATTTGGGCATATCAAAACAAAACAAAACTAGAAGCTAGGACACAGTAAGCAAACATAAAGTAAAAAAATATAATAACTGATTGATGGCTCAGAGACAGCAGTCAATATCAAATCACATAAAGAGGCAGACCATGATGGCTTCAGCAAGCTCCCAAAATAAAGAATCAATAAATTTTCAGAGGAAGAGAATTTCTTGGAACTACTGGAGGCAGAAAACAGAAAATTAATATACATAACTCTTCAAGAGATCAGGAAGGAGATCATGCAAAAAGCAGAAAAAGCCAAGGAACACACAGACAAAGCAACAGAGGCACTTAAGAAGGTTATTCAAGGGCATAATGACAAATTTAATCAGCTGCAAGAATCCATAGAGAGACAGCAATCAGAAATCCAGAAGATTAACACTAAAATTTCAGAATTAGACAACTCAACAGAAAGTCATAGGAGCAGACTTGAGGAAGTAGAAGTCAGAATTAGACTGAAGATAAAGCACTTGACACCAACTTATTTGAGGAAAAATCAGATAAAAGAATTTAAAAAAATGAAGAAACCCTAAGAATTATGTGGGACTCTATCAAGAGGAAAAACCTACGTGTGATTGCAGTACCAGAACCGGGGAGGGATAACAAAAAATACAGAGAGAATTGTTGAAGATTTGTTGGCAGAAAACTTCGCTGGAATCGTAAAAGATAAGAAGATATCTATCCAAGATGCTCATCGAACCCTACATAACGTAGATCCCAAAAGAAAGTCACCAAGACATATTACAATCAAACTTGCCAAAACCAAAGATAAAGAGAGAATTTTAAGAGTGGCTAGGGATAAACGAAAAGTCACCTACAAAGGAGAGTCAATAAGAGTAAGCTCGGACTACTCAGCAGAAACCATGCAGGCAAGAAGGCAAGGGAATGACATATATAAAGCCTTGAAGGAAAAAAATCGCCACCCAAGAATCATATATCCAGCAAAACTGTCTCTCAAATATGATGCCAAAATTAGGGCATTCCCAGATAAACAGAGGTTTAAGGAATTTGCAAAAACCAAACTAAAATTACAAGAAATACTAAAGGGAGTCCTCTGGTTAGAAAATCAATAACATCAAACAACAACCCACGACTAGAACACAGGACAGAGCAACCAGATATCAACCCAGACAGGGAAGTCACAAAAATAAGTCAAAGCTAAAACACTGAAAATAGGGAAACAAAGATGTCAATATGTAAAAGATGATGACATTAAAACAAAAAAGAGTTACAGATCTTTCATATGGACAGGATGTCAAGGTGAGATACAGAAATAAAAGAGTGGTTTAAACTTAGAAAAATAGGGGTAAATATTAAGGTAACCACAAAGGAAACTAACAATGCTACACATCAAAATAAAAAACAAGAAAAACATAAACATTCAGCAAATACAAAACCAACAACAATGAAAAAGGTGAAAATACATAAAGAAAAACGACTCAGCACAGAAAATTAAGTGTAACAAAGAAATCGTCAACAATACACACACAAAAAAGACATCAAAATGACAGCACTGAACTCGTACCTATTGATAATTACGCTGAATGTAAATAGGACTAAATACACCAATAAAGAGACAGACAGTGGCAGAATACATAAAAAAACACGATCCATCTACATGCTGTCTACAAGAGACACACCTCAGACTTAAAGATGCAAACGAACTAAAACTCAAAGGATGGAAAAATATATACCAAGCAAACAACGATCAAAAAAGAGCAGGAATGCCAATATTAATCTCTGACAAAGTAGACTTTAAAGTAAAATCCACCACAAAGGATAAGGAAGGACACTGTATAATGATTAAAGGGTCAATACACCAGGAATACATAACCATAATAAATATTTATGCAACCAACGACAGGAAGATCTAAATACCACAATCAACCAACTTGATCTCATAGACAAATACAGAACACTCCACCCAACAGCAACCAAGTATACTTTCTTTCCCAAGACACATGGAACATTCTCCAGAATAGACCACATATTAGGCCATAAAGCAAGCCTTAACAGAATCCAAAGCATCGAAATATTACAAAGCATCTTTTCTGATCATAAAGCCAGAAAAGTAGAAACCACTAACAGAAAAAGCAAGAAAAAAAACACATGGAAACTGAATGTCTTAGTCATCTAGTGCTGCTGTACAGAAATACCACAAGTGGAAGGCTTTAACAAAGAGAAATTTATTCTCTCACAGTCTAGTAGGCTACAAGTCCAAATTCAAGGCATCACCTCCAGGCTTTCTCTCTCTCTCAGCTCTGGAGGAAGGTCCTTGTGATGCATCAGTCTTCTCTTGGTCTGGAGGCATCTCAGTGCAAGAACCTCAGGTCTAAAGGACACGCTCTGCTCCTGGCACTGCTTTCATGGTGGTATGAAGTCCTCAAGTCTATGCTTGCTTCCCTTTCATCTCTTGAGAGATAAAAGGTGGTACAGGTCACACCCCAGGGAAACTCCCTTTGCACTGGATCAGGGACGTGACCTAGGTAAGGGTCACCCTAATCCTCTTGAACATAAAATTACAATCACAAAATGGAGGACAACCATACAATACTGGGAATCATGGCCCAGCCAAATTGATATACGCATTTTTGGGGGGACATAATTCAATCCATGACACTGAACAACACCTTCCTCAAAAACTACTGGGTTACAGAAGAAATTAAGGATGGAATAAAGAAATTCACAGAATCAAATAAGAATGAAAATACATCCTACCAGAACCTTTGGGATACAGCAAAAGCAGTGCTCAGAGGTCAGTTTACAGCAATAAATGCACACATCCAAAAAGAAGAAAGGGCCACAATCAAAACATTAACCCTACAACTCGAACAACTATAAAGAGAGCAGCAAAAGAAGCCACTGGGTGCCAGAAGAAAGGAAATAATAAGAATTACAGCAGAATTAAATGAAACAGAGACTAGAAAGACAATTGAAAGAGTTAACAAGACCAGAAGCTGGTTCTTTGAAAAGATCAACAAAAGTGATAAACCACTAGCCAAACTGACAAAAGAAAAACAGGAGAGGAAGCAAATAATCAGAACAAGAAATGAGATGGGCAATATAATAACAGACTCAACTGAAATTAGAAGAATCATAACAGAATACTATAAAAATTGTACTCTAACAAATTTGAAAACCTAGAGGAAATGAACAAATTTCTAGAAACTCACTACCTACCTAAACTAACACAAACAGAGGTAGAACAACTAAATAAACCTAAAACAAAAGATGAGATTGAAAAGGTAATTTAAAAAGTCCCAACAACAAAAAAAAAGCCCTGGTCCTGACAGCTTCACTGGAGAATTCTACCAAACTTTCAGAGAAGAGTTACCACCACTACTACTAAAGGTATTTCAGGGCATAGAAAAGGATGGAATACTCTTAAGCTCGTTCTATGAAGCCAGCACAACCCTGATACCAAAACTGGGTAAAGACACCACAAAAAAAGAAAATTACAGACCAGTATCCATCATGAACATAGACACAAAAATCTTCAACAAAATTCTAGTCAACAGAATTCAACAACATATTAAAAAAAAAAAATATTCACCATGACCAAGTGGGATTTATATCAGGTATGTAGGGATGGTTCAACATTAGAAAAACAATCAATGTAATCAATTACATTAATAAAACAAAGGACAAGAACCACATGATCTTATCAATTGATGAAGAAAAGGCATTTGACGAAGTCCAACACCCACCTATGATAAAAATTCTCAGCAAAACAGAAATAGAAGGGAAATTCTTCAACATAATTAATACAAAGCCAACAGCCAACATCATCCTAAAAATGCAGAGACTTTGAAAGCACTCCACTTGAAAACGGAAACCAGACAAGGATGCCCTTTATCATCACTCTTATTCAACACTGTGCTGGACGTTCTAGCCAGAGCAATTAGGCTAGAAAAAGAAATAAAAGGCATCCAAACTGGTAGGGAAGAAGTAAAAGTATCTCTATTTGCAGATGATATGATCTTGTACACAGAACACCCCAAAGAATCCACAAGAAAACTACTGGAACTAATGGAAGATTTCAGCAAAATTTCAGGATACAAGACAAACATACAAAAATTAGTTGGATTCCTTTACACCAACAAAGAGAATCTCGAAGAGGATATCACCAAATCAGTACCATTTACAATAGGCCCCAAGAAGATAAAATACTTAGGAATAAATTTAACCAGAGACATAAAAGACCTATACAATGAAAACTACAAGACACTACTGCAAGAAACCAAAAGAGACCTGCATAAGTGGAAAAACATACCTTGCTCATGGAGAGGTAGACTCATCATTGTGAAAATGTCAATTCTACCCAAAGCGATCTACAGATACAATGCAATCCCGATCCAAATTCCAACAGCATTTTATTAGGAAATGGAGAAACAAATTACCAACTTCATATGGAAAGGGAAGGGGCCCCAGATGAGTAAAGCATTACTCAAGAAGAAGAACAAAGTGGGAGGCTTCACACTACCTGATTTTAGAACCTATTATACTACCATGGTAGTCAAAACAGCCTAGTACTGGTACAACAACAGATACATAGACCAATGGAACAGAACTGAAAATCCAGATGTAAATTCATCCACCTATGAGCAGCTGATATTTGACAAAGGTCCAAAGTCAGTAAACTGGGGAAAAGACAGTCTCTTTAACAAACAAGAGCTGGCATAACTGGATATCCATCTGCAAAAAACTGAAACAAGACCCATCCCTCATATCATGCACAAAAACTAACTCAAAATGGATCAGAGACCTACATATAAAATCTAAAATGACAAAGATCATGGACAAAAAAAAAGGAACAACACTAGGAGCTCTAATACATGGCATAAACAGAATACGAACCATAAGTAACGATGCACAAACATCAGAAGAGAAACTAGATAACTGGGAGCTCCTAAAAAATCAAACACTTATGCTCATCAAAAGACTCCACCAAAAGAGTAAAAAGACAACCTACAAATTGGGAAAAAAATTTTGGCTACGACAAATCCAATCAGCATCTAATCTCCAAAATCTACAAGATACTACAAAACGTCAACAACAAAAACAAAAATAACCCAACTAAAAATGGTTAAAGGATGTGAAGAGGCACTTCACCAAAGAAGACATTCAGGCGGCTAACAGACACATGAGGAAATGCTCTCAATCATCAGCCATTAGAGAAATGCAAATCAAAGGTACAATGAGATACCATCTCACTCCAACAATGCTAGCATTAATCCAAAAAACACAAAATAATAAATGTTGGAGAGGTTGTGGAGAGACTGCAACACTTATACACTGCCGGTGGGAATGTAAAATGGTACAACCACTTTGGAAATCAATTTGGCACTTCTCTTAAAAAGCTAGAGATAGAAGTACTATACGATCCAGCAATCCCGCTCCTTGGAATATATCCTAGAGAAATAAAAGCCATCATATGAATAGATATATGCACACCCATGTTCACTGCAGCACTGTTCATGATAGCAAAAAGATGGAAACAACCTGGGTGCCCACCAACGGATAAATGGATAAACAAATTATGGTATATTCATACAATGGCATATAGTGATAAAGAACAATGATGAATCCACGAAACATCTTATAACATGGAGGAATCTGGAAGGCATTATGCTGAGTGAATTTAGCCAGTCACAGAAGGACAAATATTGTATAAGACCACTACTATAAGAACTCAAGGTTTAAACACAGAAGAAAACATTCTTTGATGGTTAGGAGGGTAAGGAGGGAAGGAGAGCATTATTCACTAACTAGATAGTAGCCAAGAATTATCTTAGGTGAAGGGAAGGACAACATACACTATAGGGGAAGTCTGCACAACTGTACTAAACCAAAAGCTAAGAAGTTTCCTGAATACAACCAAATACTTTGAGGGTCAGAGTAGCAGGGGCAGGGGTCTGGGGACCATGGTTTCAGGGGATATCTAAGCCATTTGCCATAACACAGTTTATTAAGAAAATGTTCTGCATCCCACTTTGGTGAGTGGCGTCTGGGGTCTTAAAAGCTAGCGAGCAGCCATCTAAGATGCATCAACTGGTCCCAACCCACCTGGAGCAAAGGAGAATGAAGAACACCAAAGAAACATGGAAAATATTTGCCCAAGAGACAGAAAGGGCCACATAAACCAGAAACTCTATCAGCCTGAGACCAGAAAAACTAGATGGTGCCCGGCTACCACCAATGATAGCCCTGACAGGGAACACAACAGAGAGTCCCTGACGGAGCAGGAGAAAAGTGGGGTGCAGAACTCAAATTCTAGTAAAAGGACCAGACTTAATGTTTGATTGAGACTGGAGGGACCCCAGAAGACATGGCCCCCGGATCTCTGTTAGCCCAAAACTAAAACCACTCCCGAGGCCAAACCTTCAGACAAAGATTAGACTGGACTATGGGACATAAAAAGATATTCATGAAGAGTGTGCTTCTTAGCTCAAGTAGATACATGAGACTACATGGGCAGCTCCTGTCCCGATGCTAGATGAGAAGGCAGACAGGGTCAGGAGCTGGTTGAATGGACACGGGAAATCTGGGGTGGAAAGGAGTAAGTGTGCTGTCACAGCACAGGGAGAGCAACTAGGGTCACATAACAATGTGTCTATAAATTTCTGTATGAGAGACTAACTTGAATTGTAAACTTTCACTTAAAGCACAATAAAAAAAATCAGGAAGTTCCCTGAGTGATATAGAAGTTGTTTAGAATTAAGCTCTAAAAATTAGGTGTCAACACTGGAAGTGACAAAGGATCATAGTTTAAGTCTAGGTTCCATGATAAAATAATACTGAGAGACATAAGCACATATGTATAGTGTCTCTTTGGGGGCCCATAATTTTTTCAGGCTTAATCAATCTGGTTCATGTTCTGGGTCTTGCAGTCTGTTATGGGCTGTTTCCTTTCTCCCCCACAAAAAAAAAGTATGTTCTAGTCCTAATTCCCAGTACCTATGAATATGGCCTTATTTGGAAATAGCATCTTTGCACGTAATTAGTTAAATTAACATGAGGTTACACTGGAGTAAGGTGAACCCTTATTCAATGTGACTAGTGTTCTTACTAAGACGAGAAGAGACAGAGAGACAGAGAGAAGATGGCCACCTGAAGATGGAGGCAGAGATTGGAGTTATGCTACCACAAGCCAAGGAATGTCGGGGTTACCAAAAGCTGGAAGAGATAAGAAAATAATCTTCCCCTAGAGCCTTTGTGAGAGCATGGCCCTGCTGACACTTCTAGCCTCCAGAATTGTGAGAGAGTAAATTTCTGTTGTTTTAAGCCAATAAAATAATACTGAGAGGAAAATATACAATTTATGGTAATCCCTTTTATTGGGCAGACTTTCCTAGCTATTCTCACTACATGTATCTGTTCTTCCTGATGAGCTTTAGACTCATGATGTCATGTAGTCCCATGCTCCCTCTGGAATTTTGCATCAGATTGTGATAAATTTCTCTGTAGTCATGCGTCATTTAACATCCACGATACGTTCTGTGAAACAGGACATCATATGATTTGGATGTTGTGTGAACACCACATTATATACTTAGCGAAGCTATATGAGATACCTTGTGTTTCACTTCCAAATCAGTTCTTTGCCTCTCGATGCTGCTATCACTAGCACTGGTTTTGCTGAGTTTAGGGGCTATGATGTACTTCACGGTAGAATTTTTTAAAGAAAATTAAACAAAGATAATGCTACAACACTCAAGAGGCCAGCAATACCTGAGATTGGATGCTGCTACCTACAAGTTAAAGCATACACTGTTATAAGGTAAACTTTATTTGTAAGTAGGGAAAGTTCACATTAAAATAATGATAGAAAGTACAGTACAGTACACACATAAGCCAGTAACATAGGCATTTATTATAACTATCAAGACATATACATTATACATTATATGTGTACTGTACCATTCTACCCCTCACAGTGCAATCGTTTTGTGTACAAGAGACATGAGATGCACGCGTTGGGTGTGGGGAACTGTTGTATTCACTATGTCTGGTTACATCTGCTAAGTTTCATTCTCCAATTGGGATTTCTGAACTCTATTATAACCTTATGGGACCACAGACATATGTGTGGTCAGATGTTGTCCAAACAGGACATTAAGCGGCACATGACTGTTTAACTTGGGGAAAATTTACATCTCTACAATTTGAGCCAACCTATCTGGAATATGGCATATCTCTACATTTATTCAAATCTTCTCTGTCTGTAGCTATAATTTCTTTCTGCCTAACAATCATCACCCAATGAATCTGCACAACCTTCTCCTCATAAAATACCCTGCCAGCCCCCAAAATCCAAAAAAACCAATCCTGCTGCTGTTGAATTGATTCCAACTCATAGCAACCCTATAGGACAAGGTAGAACTGTCCCATAGGGTTCCCAAGGAGAGGCTGGTGGATTCGAACTACCAACCTTTTGGTTAGTAGCCATAGCTCATAACCACTGCACCACCAGGGCTCCTATGCTAAGCCAAACAAAGTAACCCATGTCACTGTTTCAGGAATAGACAAAAGACTCAAGCCAGGCCAAAAAGAAACCTCCCCCATGACTTTCCTAATTGCAGTAAGTAAGGAAGAATCCTTTCCATGGAGTAAGAAGAATTTGAATGTGGGGCTGTGAGTGGCTGTTGACCACAGGGAGAAAGCCAATCTGCAGCAGGAAGAGTGAAGCCAAAGCAGAGACACAGGATAGATGGAAAGAGGCCCCTATCACTAGCCTCAGTGGTGTCTTTGTGTGAATTAGAAACAAGCACCCTTCCTTACATGACATCAAATGGTTGTACTAAATCTACAAATCTATGATGACTATGAATATGAATGGCAATCCCTTAGGTTTAGAGTTGTTCAGTGCACACGGTGCACAACTGTACCCTGCAGCCCTAATGTAGAGTCCTGGGAGCTTTGAGAATCATGTTCTAGTCCCTAAGGCCTCCAGAGCTGCCCTGATTCCTGTGCGTGTGACCTCCCCAACTTAAAATTACAATAACTGCTCCCTCCTCTTATTTTGCTTAAGTTAGTTTGAGTTGGGCAGTTGGGTTTTGAACCTTAGTTGTGTTTTATAGCCTTCTTCATAGATCTTATGTTATTTCTTGTTAAGCTTTTATTGCTATTGTTAATGAGACCTTTTCTCTGTGACAGTTTCTTAACTGGTTAGGGATGCTATGAGGAAATGATTAACTTTTGCACATTTATTTTATAATTGGCAAAGAACTTGACTTTCTTGTTAGTTTTTCAGTTGACTCTCTTGAGTTTTCCAGGTAGACAGTCGTAAATATTTGCAAATATGGTGATGTTCCTTTCTCCTCTTTTATTTTCCTTTGCTCACTGCTGAGGCTATGTCTTCCAAATTAGTAATATATATCAGTGGTGAGAAAGGACATTCTTCTTGTGTCTCCGATCTAATCTCCTAACTTTTCACCATTAAGCAAAACGGCTGTATTTAGTTTGTGATTCAGGTGCCCTAGTGTGCAGTGATTAAGCACTCGCCTGCTAACCGAAAGTTCGGTGGTTCAAACCCACCAGCGGCTCTGTGGCAGAAAGATGTGGCATGCTGGTTCTGTTAAGATTACAGATTTGGAAACCCCATGGGGCAGTTCTACCCTGGGGTTGCTATGAGTCAGAATTGCCTCCATGGCAATGGGTTTGGTTTTTTTGGTTTTAGTTTGTGATAGTTACAATTTAGCATGGTAATAAAGTACCCTTTAAGTCCTAGTTTCTGAAGAGTTTTTTTTTTTTTTTTTAAACTAAGAACAGATACTGAGCTCCATCAAATGTCTTTTTAGTATCTACTAAGTTGCTCACATGGCTCTTCTCCTTCGGTTTATTAATGTGATGAATTATGTTAATGTATTTCCTAATACAAGCTCTCTTTATATTCTTGAGACTAATTTGATTTAGACACAGTGTTTCAATATTTCAGTAGAGAACTGGATTCAATTTGCCAGTGTTTTATTTAGGATTTTTCTAATTACATTCATAAGCGAGGCTGGCCTGTACATTTGTGTGTAATGCCATCTTTGTTGGGTTTTGATACCAGAGTTACTCTAACTTCATAAAGGGAACCAGGAAACTTTCCTTCTTTTCCGTACTCTGAACAGTTTATACAGCATGGAAAGCATTTATTCTTGGAAAGCTTGAAAGAATTTGCCTATAAAACTGCCTAGCACCAGAGCATTTTGGGGGAGATAATTCTTTGTATACTTCTCAAATTTCTTTCACAGTTACTATTCTGTCAAGTTTTCTAACAACTCTTTAAAATATTTTGGAAATTACTAGTTTCCTAGAAAACATCTTCATTTAGTTGCTAATTAGCATAAATTCATATGTCATATTCTCTTACTTATTTTTAAAATCTCAGCATTTGCGTTTATATCCCCTTTCTCATTCTTAATACGGTGGCCTTGTGGGTTTTTCGTTTTCTGTTATAATACTTGACATAAAAAAACTATGCTGCCATTGCGTTGATTCCGACCCATAGTGACCCTACAGGACAGAGTAGAACTGCCCCATAGGATTTCGAAGGAGCAACTGGTGGATTCAAACTCCCAACCTCTTGGTTAGCACCCACAGCTCTTAACCACTGTGCCACCAAGACTCCATACTTGACACACATTTATCTATTTAATTCCACCACCACTAGTCACCATCAAGTTGACCCCGACTCATAGCGACCCCATGTGTGTCAGAGTAGAACTGTGCTCCATAGGGTTTCCAACAGCTGATTTTTCCCTAAACAGTTCACCAGGCCTTTCTTCCAATCTATTTAATCAGACTTCACAAATAGGCAGCTTTTATATTTATTAATAAACCTACCGTTTATATGTTTTCAAATGCACTGAACTCTTCTTTTTTTTTTTTTTGGTCCTTCATTCTTTAAGTTGGTTTGGTCCAAACTCTTAAATGAAATCCTTAATTTATCTACTCTCATTTTTCGGGTTTATATTCTTCTATTTCCTGTGATGATTCTAATTTATAACTCTGCCTAAATATTCATCCTCTCACAAAAGTTATAAATTAGCCTTTTCTGATTGAGGATTCTCACATTTGCATTCTCCATGTCAGAATATACCATCTGACCTATTCTTACAGCAAGTCCTCACTGTCCTCACCCAATTCCACAGCGCACTTAGACTACCCTGTCAATACCCTAAGGAGCCTTGGTAGTGCAGTGGTTAGGGGCTCGGCTGCTAAACAAAAGGCCGGTGGTTTGAACTCACCAGCCACTCCATGCAAGAAAGATGTGGCAGTCTGCTTCCATAAAGATTACAGCCCAGGAAACCCTCGGGGACAGTTCTACCCTATCCTATAGGGTCGCTGTAAGTTGGAATTGACTCAGTGGCAACAGATCAGGGTTTGGACAATAGCCTATACCTCTCTGTCCATATCAATAGTGCTGGCAATGCTGCTTTTTGGACTATTAATGACATGGTCTTTATGTTTGATTTTAAAGGTCTTCTTTTTTAAGGAATTTATTCATGCCCACGCAACTTAATCCTGAAAATTAGGTGATTAAGAGATTGCTTAAGAGTTTTCTATTAAAATAACTGAACTATCATAAGTAAATATATTTAGAGATAATACATACATAGCAATCTTTTAAAGAAATAAATGCTTACATGTAACTTGTTAATTCTTAGCATGTCATTACAAGAAAGAGACAAGCTCAGGCAAAACCTGGCCAGCCTGCAGTCAGAGATGAAGGGAGCAGAAAAGTCCAGAAAATCTGGACCTCCTAGGGGTAAGGAAGCCAACCAACTACTGCTGTACCTCACACAACAGGCACTGAGACTACAGGTGTTCAGAGGCTGTCTTAAAGGCTCCCGTGAAGCCAAATGAAGTCCACCCCTGGGGCCCTGGTGGCTCGGTGGTTAAGAGCTTGGCTGCTAACGAAAAGGTTGGCAGTTCAAATCCACCAGCAGCTTCCTGGAAACCCTATGGGGCAGTTCTACACTGTCCTATAGGGTCCTTATGAGTTGGAATTGACTCTACCACAATGGGTATCCCTGTGGCAGAGACCAGGTTTACTACTGCTCGTGCTAAATCTACTGTCTCAAGGAGCCCCAAGGTAGGTGCTTTTAAAATGGGGGAGACACCATGAATCTAGTCAGAAACCAGAAAATAAGCCAGAACCATGTACAGAAATGCAATCTGGGTGTGGTTCCTGGCACACTGAACAGAAGTCCACTAGTCCTGGGGAGTAGACATGAGGGAGATACTAACAGTGTGTGTTTGAGTTTAGAAGTCACCTGACCATGGGGAGCCACCTCAGAACCTGTTGGAGAAGATGTTCCATCACCCAGAAATCGTGGACTTCGAACTGGATGTAGTATCTGGACAGGGTTTAGAGTTGTCTCCCTTGGGGAGAGGGTGTGTCCTTTGTGTGAGCAAGAGATGGT
Source organism: Dugong dugon (assembly GCA_030035585.1). Classification (NCBI taxonomy): domain Eukaryota; kingdom Metazoa; phylum Chordata; class Mammalia; order Sirenia; family Dugongidae; genus Dugong; species Dugong dugon. The sequence goes on from CM057470.1 coordinate 59,717,000, forward strand.
TGTGGACATGTGGGTGGCAGACTGTGGTAGCAACTGCTAGATGTCTATCAGGATCTGACTTCCCTTCTTCAATAGTACTAGAGTGCATCTCACAGACAGAGGGGAGGGGGGATGTAGCTAAGTTCTCACTAATGGGAAGTGAGCGGAAGTGACGTGTCCTGCTTCCAGGTCTGAAAACATTAGGGATGCATGCCTAATGCTCTCTTCCTCTTCCCAAAGTGCAGCCGTGATATGCCCATGACCTAGTGTTGACAGTGGATATGAAGATCTACAGGGGAGAGTCAAGACAGAGAAAAAGGGGGCTAAGAATGACCCCACGAAAAGGTAAAACTGGAGGGACAGGAATCAGGTGATTGCTAGGGGTTGCTTGTTGGGGGGAGGTTGACTATAAAGAAAGATGAGGTAGAAATTTGGGGTGGTAGAAATACTCAGTATTTTGACTGTGGTGGTAGTTACACAAATATCTATGTTTGTCAAACTCATAAAATTGTTCACTTAAAAATGGTGAATTTTACTGTATGCAAATTACACCTCAATATATCTCACTTTGGAGCCCTGGTGGCATAGTGGTTAAATAGCTCAGCTGCTAATCAAAAGGTCAGCAGTTCAAATCCACCAGCTGCTCCTTGGAAACCCTATGGGGCAGTTGTTCTCTGACCTATAGGGTCATTAGGAGTAGGAATTGACTCAACGGCAACGGGTTATATCTTACTGGAAAAAAAAAAAAAAATGGAGAAGAGCCTGATCCTCCCCCAACCTTGACTGCTCACTTCAAGAGCTGTTATATGCAACAGAAATATAGTTCTATAAGCCACTAGACTGTTACTATATAAGTTGGGTTCTCTGTTATAGTAGCTTAGCCAGTATATATTAGGGTAAAGGAAAAAGGGGTGTGTGTGTGTGTGTATGTGTGTATGTGTGTGTGTGTGTGTGTGTGTGTGTGTGTGTATATGAACATAAAAGTGTCAGCATTGGTGAATGGTAGAATTATAGTTATTTCATTTTTCAAGTTCTGCTTGTCAATATTTTCTTCAGAAATATGTATTAATTTCACAACATGTAAAAGAAGATATTTTAAGGAATGTCACATATTTTAGATATATTTCTAGCCAAAAAGTTAAAATAAATTTCTAGCACTTAAAGTTAACCTTCAAAATTAGTGAACAAGGTGGCATCTATAAGCAGTAGGAATAAAGATGAACTTTTAAAATAAATGGCACTGGAATAATTGAGTAGCCATTTCAAAATAGATAGAGTTGGATCTTAATCTCACATAGGATAATGCCAAAGTATCAAAAATTTAAATGCAACAAAGAAAATCTTTAAAGTTTCTAGAAAAAGAATTCATGAAAGAATTCCTTTATATCCTTGGAGTCAATGATTCAAAATCTGGATGTCATAAAAGAAAAGATTGACAATTTACATAAAAATTTACAATTTATATAAGAATTATAAACTTTTAAACAACAAAACATCACCATAAGCAAAGACAAAAGACAAATGGCAAATTAGGGGAAAAAAAATACTTGAAACCCATTTTCACAAAGGATTTTTATCCCTAATTTATAAAAGCCTCCTTAAAATTGATAAGAAAAAAATTAGCAATCTATAGAAAAATACACCAGGAACACTAACAGGCAGTTGAGGGGAAAAAAGAAATACAAATATATCAAAAGGTATTCTACTTCATGCACAATAAAACAAACAAATAAATGAATAAAAAAATAAATAAACTATTAGGTCAAACCATATGAAATTACCAATGTCTGACCATTTCTGACCTACACAAACGGCAACTTCATGTGGTTTGGCCTGGTACAATGGAATGGTATTTTTCATCTATCAGTTGACAAATTCCAAAAGCTGAGCAACATGCTCTTTTGGTAAGGCTGTGGGGACGCAGACACTCTAACACAATGCTGCTGGGAGTACAAAATGGCTCAATACCTATGGAGGGCAATTTGGCAAAACTGATAAAAATTTCCACTTCTAGGAATGATAATCCTTATACATATACAAAATGAGTTATGTGCTAGGTGCAGACGAGTATACATAATATGTTGCCTTTCATAAAAGAAAGAGGGGAAATACAGAATATGTATATGTATACATACATATGTATATGCATATCTGTACACACATATATATACATATACAGATTATACATACACATATACACAGAATATATACATATATACAGAATGAATACACACACAGAACATATATTTACTTGAATTTGCAAAAAGCAACACTAGAAGGAGACATGAGAAGTTGATAAAAGTGGTTATATGGAGAAGGGGGAATGAGGAAGGCAGGGAGGGGGGAAGGAAATTCTCAGGGTATACTTTGTTCATTACATTGGTGGTTATAGTACATACTCAAAATAAAAAGGAAATTTGAAGTAAAATTACAGGTATGGAAAATGTTGACAATTAAAATGACTCCTTCACTAAGGTTCTAAATAAATCAATGTCACTACAGTATATAACTGACATGCAGTGAAACCTGTGAGAGCCGGAGCTTGATGGGACTGCCTCCTCTTTCCGGGTCTCCCAAGTTTTCTGCCTTTGACAGTGAGCAGTCAGCACTTTTCTATCGCTCTCTATTTGGTGGAAGATATTTGAGTTTTCTTTCTCTGACAGGTTCCCGCCTTAACACAGGTTCTGGCATTCTCAGGTTTTACTGTATTTACAAATATTTTTACCACCCCAACAAAACAAACAAAAAACCATGAATCTGAAGTTTACCACTGGGCTGATTATTCTCCATCTGCCTCTCTAGATCCTTTCTCTGCTCTTCTGTGCACCGTTTGGGGGGCTGACCCCTACACATTGTATCACTTGGGCTCTCCAACCTTCTGGTTTAGTGTTGGGTTCTGCCGATGGAGGCACGGCTGGAGGACAAAGGTCAGGAAAGAGGCTGGGGTATTTCTTTTCCTGTCTCTTCCTTACTTCAGCACTGTGGCTCTGACAATGGCTGCATCCTCTTACAAACACACCTCCTGTCTTCTGACCCCTTCTGTGGTTCTAGTCTTAAGGAGTTCTAACAGCACTCTTTCCCCCTTGCTCCTTTGGGTCTAGGGGTAGTAACAGCCTCCCACTACTGCTAGTCCCTAGGTGCTTCAATATCTCTTGCTGGTTCCCTTATCCCTGCCCATACCTCTGTAGATTAAATTATTTTCAACATCCCAGTTTAGTGTGCCATCTATTTTCTGCTGGAAATCTGGATGATATATTCACTCATCTGTTTTTAAAAATAAAAATAAAAATTTTATTCTTTTCTTGTTTTTAGATCCCAAGGCCAGTTTATTCATGGAATATTTCACACAGACACGTTGCAGTATTATTGCTCCCAAAGTATCTTTTGACTTTCCAAATTCATGATTCTTTTCTTCCTCTTTCTTTCTCCATTTGACAAACCTCTTAAATTGTTTCTGTGTAGCCATCAGTTTACCAATTAACTCACCTGAATATCCTTTGCCAGAAATCTTTCTAACAATTATACTCTCGCCCCTCCCTCTATCCATCCATCTGGCAAATAATTTTTTAGTATCTACCAGGCACTGGATTACAATGGTGTGTGAAAGAACACAAGATCCTTGCATACTCATGGGAGTTTCAATTCTTGTGGGGAGAGATAGATAATAATTTGTTTGTACAAAAATATGAAATTGCAATCGGAAAAATGCTATGAAAGGAAGTATAAGAATGTGTGATTTCCTGGTATGAGAGTTAGAAAAGAAAATCCTCCCTTGAGGAAGTGAGAGGGTAAACAGAGAGAAAGAAGGCTGGTGATTCTTCTTTTTTCCCAAAGCCCTCTTTTGGGCAAGAACTTGTTCTCCTCCCTCTAAACATTCTGAATTTTCCCTAATAGATATGTAATGTGGGAAACATAGTATATGTGTTCTGACCCAATTTATGAATCAACCTCATCACACTGCATGCCTTCATTTCAATTTTAAGACTGTGTGCATCCCTCACTGTTCATTAATGATACAGTGCAGAATATTGATTCTTTCTTTCAGACTAAACTGTATTCTAATGATACGTACATTTTTAAATATAAAATGGATTTTGTACTTGTTAGCTGATGTGTTATAGCATTAAATTTTTCAAAAAAAATAGGAAAGGAACCTAAAAAAAATACAATCAGAAAACTTCAAGAAGTATGTTTCATTTTTTTCTGCAGTGATCTTGTCCAGTTGTTTGCCATGAGCAGCTTATTCTTTAAATTCTCACTTAACTAAAAAGGGGGGGGGGGGGGAGCACAAATTAGTGTGGTCCATTGGAAAAACAAAAACCTCGCCACTTCCAAGCAGCCAACATCCAGAGCTATTTACAAAACGGCTAGTCCTACCTCTGGAAGGACATTTTTCTCACTCATTTATATTGCAAGGGAAAATATCTTCCATGAAGCAAACATTTTTAAGATTTCAGCTTTTCAAATGCATGGTACTTGTGATAAAGGGTGTTTTCAAGTCCTCTTCTTCACTTAACCTGCCAGCTAACATGGGAAACCATTAGCTCAGGCTGCTACAATTAACTCAGGGCTGCTCCTTGAAAGGCTCACACAATTCCCAGCTACTTATCATGCAAACAACCTGGGAGACTCATTTTCCTTGCAATGCAGGAGGAGGGCTAAATTACTGAGATAAGTAGATTATTGGGGAAAAAGTCACACTCAGAGGCCTTATGAAATGATTAAACCCTGGGAAATTCATCCCCCTAAGTTCCTGGCCCCGATAGTACACATTCATTACTGGCTCTGGATAATCTGCAATGAAGAACCTTCTTTGGAGGCAATAAATACTCCCACTCTGATGAATTTTCATTTAACTTTTCTAACAGTGAGTTCTTTAGTTTTGATCAGTGACATTCATCATCTGCGCAAGCAAATTAAAGGAAGGGGTGTTATCAAACTGGTAATATTTTTTACATTTCTAAAATAATAAACATACAAACACTAAAGGCAATAAAATGATTATGAAAATATGATCTGTCTTACTGTCGTTAACCTCATAAATTCCATATGAGTAGAAACAATTTCATGTTCGATTAATAGCGATCTTCAATCTATTGTGACAAAATACATTTTCCTCTGGAAGTACTTCCTTATACAGAGTGTTGATGACCTTACTAATCAAGCTGATGAACAGCCTGAAATGATGTTTCAGAAAGAGAATGTCCTGGAAAGCGACTTGAATAAATGTAACCATGAGCTGGAGATACAAAATAAACCCTCAAAACTGGCAAGAAGCAAAAACAAAGAACAAACAAACCAGGAACTCTGATAACCTGAATCTAAATAAGAGAACTTCATAGTGAGGCTGTTAGGATCAGTGTGGACTTTATACTTAACAGCCACTGGGTTGTGAATAGTCGGATAAACTGTGTGGAGCACAAGGGCAACCCAGGTTATGCAAAATACGGAGAGCACTCACTTGTAATTACTCTTGGAAATACTCACTCAAGGAATTACCAGCTCTCTAAGTAAAGCTGATGGGGGCAATGGTGGTTCTGTGGTAGAATTCTTGTCTTCCATGTGGGAGATTCAGGTTTGATTCCAGCCGATGTACCTCAAGTACAGCTACCACCCATCTGTCAGTGGAGGACTGCATGTTGTTTCCATGCTGAATGGAGTCCTGGTGGTACAGTGGTTAAGAGCTCGGGTGCTAACCAGAAGGTTGACTGTTCGAATCCACCAGTCACTCCTTGGAAACCCTATGGGGCAGTTCTACTCTGTCCTATAGGGTCGCTATGAGTCGGAACCAACTCGACAGCAATGGGTTTGGTTTTTGTTTCTGGTATGACGTTGAACAGGTTTCAGCAGAGCTTCCAGGCTAAGATGGACTAGGAAGAAAGGCCTGGTGATCTATTTCTGAAAATTAGCCAATGAAAAATCCCTATGGATCACAACCATCTGACCCCCAACTGATCATGTACATAGATCATGGGATGGTGCAGGAATGGGCACATTTTGTTGCACTGTGCATGGGGCCGCCATGAATCTGGAGCCAACAGGAAGGCAGCCAACAAGTAAACCTAGCCTATTTAATAGAATGAAATACTCTTCCTTCTTCTTGTGTAAATGGAATAATCATTAACTCCCAGGAATGTAGGCTTCCTCCCACCTGTTGGATAAAGTGGAAGATCTGGGTCGGGTGGTCGGTTGAGCCAGGAGTGAGGACAACCGAGGCTGAAGGAGGCTGCCGGGGAAACAGCAGTGGAAGGAAAAGCAGTGACTCTTTATTTTTTAAGGAAAGATTTGCTTTGTGGGGTATAATGCAGCCTGCTCCTCTGTCTCAGTATTGAACCTTCAGCAAACTATACAATTTGTGGAAAATTCTTGGAGCTGGTTTTGTGTCTATGTAAGAAGTATATGCTTGTTTTTTGGAGGAAAGCATGATATGATGGAGTTCCTGGGTGGTGCAAACGGTTAAGCACTCAACTACTAACCGAAAGGTTGGTGTTCAAAGCCACCCAGAGGTGCCTCAGAAGAAAGGCCTGATGATTCTGCTTCTGAAAGGTCACACTCCTGAAAACCCTGTGGAACAGTTCTATTCTGTACACATGGGGTCACCGTGAGTCAAAATCAACTAGATGGCAACTGTTTTTTTTTTTTTTTTTTTTTTTGGTGATATGATGTGCTGAGATTAGCCTTGTGGGGTGGGAACTGGGGATGGTCCATGGTGATCTGTTCACGTTCAATTTACAATATGGTTATCCCCATTTTTATAGATGAAATACCGGAAGCTCAGAAAAGTTAAGTAACATGTACAAGGGCTCAATGCTAGAGCTGGATTTCAAATCTATACTATCTGATTTTGGAACCCCAAGTCTAAACACTAAACTTATCCTGAAAGACCAAAACCGAAAAAACTAAACATGTTCCCGGTGAGTCGATTCCGACCCCTAGCGACCCGACAGGACAGAGAAGAACTGGCCCATAGGGTTTCCAAGGAGCAGCTGGTGGATTTGAACCACAAACCTTTTCATGAGCAGCTGTAGCTTGCGATAGTTCTTAACCACTGTCCCAGAGAGTAGAGAAAAAAGTACTAATTGATATTCCAAATTTGCTATACTTCATCAGAATCTGCACTACTGGATGTAACAGATTTGATATTTCAAAAAAGGAGGAGTGAGATAATATAGAAAAGCCATCATCCTAGCTATTCTATTGTTGCCTGAAACATTTATCGGCAATAGTATAACACTGTATTTCACAACAGATTTGAGATTCAAACCAGAAAGTACAGCAAGGCAATAATATGGGGGAGAGAAAGTAACAATTTTCATTTGAAAAAACACTTGGTGGGTCTATTAATGGCATATTGCTTGGATAAACTTCAATAGATAACATCAACAGTGATATATTAATCATTACTTATAGCTAAATAGGGAAAAACATTTTTGATACCTGGGTAAAGATGCACAGATATCTTGGCATCCCCCATGTGAATTTTGATTATAGTAGACTAAGGGAATGCAAATACAGTGTAATTGTTAAGAAAATGGAGAGTTCAAAACCCAGCTCAGCAACCAACTAGCTGTGACACCTTGGGTAAATCACTTAAGGTCTCTGTGCCTAAGTTTCTTCATCTGTAAAATGTGGACATTAAATGTGCACACTGGACTATGGTGAGGATTCAATGAGTTAATATGTTAAAGTGCTTAGAAAAGTGTCTGGTCAATAGCAACCACTTTCAAAGTGTCAGCTAATATCATATTCTTATTACTAACTATAAGGGAGAAACCTAGGCTAGCACAGAATATTTTAATGAATAGGATAAGACGCAGAAAACGCTTAAGTAGGTCAAAAAAGTGAGGAAATCAAGGGCTGCTAAGAGTTGAAATGACCCACAGGGTTGAGGCTTACAGGGAAAGCAAGCAAGCCTGTTAGAATAGGGAAGGACAGACTTCCAGCAAAATGGCGCTCTAGGCAGAAGCACCACGCTGTCCCCCCACAGCAAAGATCCAAAAAACTAAGCCGAACAGAGAAAACAACAATCCTGAAACCTTAAAACATCAAATGAAGAGATAAAGAACTCAGCCAAGCACCAAATGGAGTGAGAAAACTGACAGAGAATGGAGAGCAAGGAGAGATTCATGCAGAGGTCCCCTATCAGCTAATGCAGGGGGGATCCACAATCTTGGACTCCTATCGGAGACCAGCAAACAGGGGGTACGAGAAAGAAGCTTCACAGAGCTTCCAGTGGGAGACAAAACAACCGGTAATTTGCGATATATGCTTTCCCACCCCCCACACTTCTTCACCACCACTCAGCCTCCTCTGCTTCCTGCGGCCACAATCTCTTGTCCAGGAAGCACTGGCTGCTTGGACTCCACCAGCCCGCACTAGCTGGCTCTCTGACTTCCATTCGTTGGCTGCTGGTGTTGCTTTTTTCCGCTTCTTTCGATTTCTTCATTACCTCTCACCACCTCCCCCTCTTTTCACTCAAATACCTGGCTCTGTGTGCCATCTTTGCGTCTTCCTGAGGGGCTGCAGAGCTCCATTCGAGTGTGGAACTGCTTTCCGGTCTGGGTTGCCATGCTGGTGGGATCCCAGAGCTTTTGTTTGTTCGTTTGTTTTGAATGTTTGTTTGTTTTCTTTTCCTTTTCTAGAGTTAGGAGCCCATTCTGGCCAGGCGGTGCTGTGTGGCTTGGAACCTACCCCCTCAGCTTGCACAGATGAGCAGAGGGATCCCTGAGTGCATTTCTTTGTTGTTTTTTTTCCCCCTGGTTTTTGGGGGGCTTTTCTTGTTCTTTGTTTTAAATTTGTTTTGTTTTCTTTTTCCCTTTTTGTCTTTCTTCGTTACTCAGTTTCTCGTCTCTCTATATCGTCCTTCTCTTTCTGTTCCCTGAATACCTGGAGTTGTATACCTCTACGCCTTCTAGCCAGGCTGTACTGCAACACCTGAGAACAACTTCCCCAGACCGCATAGCCACACGGGTGGGATCCTTGGGAACTTTGCTGTTCTTTAACCTTTCCGATTTTTATTTATTCATTCTTTTATTTTTTTTTCCTTCCTCTTCCCCTTTTTGTTTTTCTCCATTTCATAGTGTCTCATCTCTCCACTCCAACAGCAAGCTCCCCTAGCATTCTTTTTTGTTTGTTTGTATGTTTTTGGCTCCTCTCTCCCATATCCATCTTCGCTCCACAAATAACAATCTCCCCACTACATCCTGCCTACCTGCACCGTGCACTTGACATCGCACCACCAAGCAGCACAGGCACGGCCTAATGAAAACTGCCCTGCACTGATTACCAACCTGCCCTGGTGGCTGTATTAAGTGCCGCAAACAACCCACCCCAGTAACTCCTCCTCAGCTAGACCTGCCCTGCTGCCCCATATCTGAATGACTGACCCTGCCAAATGGAGAAGGAGGTGAAAAGTATTGTGCCCACAGATGAGCAAACAACAAAGAACACACAGCCCGCCTGCTCAGACATAGCCAAATTTTTTTTTAAAAAGGGATGAAACAAACAAAACTACAGTAAATAAACGAGAAAAATAACTACTGAATGCCCCGAACACAGCAGACAATATCAAAACATTTACAAAAACAGGACAGGATGGTTCTAGTAGGCGTCCAAAATAAAACACCAGGTGACTTTCCAGTGGAAGAAGAGGCACTAGAACTACCTGATAGGGAATACAAATCTCTAATACTCAGAATTCTCCAAGAGCTGAAGCAAAAAGCAGACAAAAATGAGGAAAAAATAGACAAATTCATGGAAAATACAGACTAAAAATTGGAAGAATTCAGGAAAATAATGCAGGAACAAAATGCCAAAATAAATTCACAACTAGAAATTATACAAAAACAGCAATTAGAAATCCAAAAGATAAACAACAAGATTTCAGAGATGGATGGTGTCATAGAAGGGCTGAGAAGCAGATTTGAAACGGTGGAAGACAGGATCAGTGGAATTGAAGACAAACACCTGGATAAAACTCTGTTTGAGGAAAACTCAGAAAAAAGAACAAAGAAAAATGAAGAGACCCTGAGAGTTATGTGGGATACAATCAAAAGCAAAAATTTGCGAGTGACTGGAGTTCCAGAACAGGGGAAAAAACACAGAGAGGATCATTGAAGAACTGCTGACAGAAAACTTCCCCAATATCATGAAAGATGAAAAGCTGGCCATCCAAGAAGTTCAACGAACCCCATATAGGATAGACCCCAAAAGAAAATCACCAAGGCATATCATAATCACACTTGCCAAAACCAAAGACAAAGAATCCTGAGAGCAGCTCGTGAAAAACAAGAAGGCACATACAGAGGAGAAACAATAAGACTAAGCTCAGATTATTTGGCAGAAACCATGCAGGCAAGAAGGCAATGGGTGACATATATAAAATCTTGAAAGAAAAAAATTGCCAGCCAAGAATAATATATCCTGCCAAACTCTTGTTCAATTATGATGGTGAATTAGGTCATTTCCAGATAAACAGAAATTAAGGGAATATGTAAAAACCAAACCAAACTTTCAAGAATTATTAAAGGGAGTTCTTCGATCTGAGAACAAACAACTTCAGCTAACAGGCAGAATCTAGGACGCAGGATCGTACCAGCCAGATACCAATCTAGGAAATGAACTCTCCAGGACTATCCAAAACCAAGCAAAATACAACAGGGAATCAGAGCAGTTAATCAGTAAATGACAACAATATCAAAACAATAAAAGAGTGAATAAACAGCATAGGTATAGAACCTTCTAATGGAGAGGAAGGCAAGGCGATACCAAGTAATAATCGAATGCGCCAAACTTAGAAAGATAAGGGTAGAATTCATGGTAACCACAAAGAAAGTTAACAAACATACTCATAAAAATAAAGATGAAAAACTTAAAGTCTCAGCAAAAACAAAACCTACAAAAACAAAAGAAATGAAAAAAAAATCCACAAACAAAAGCAACTCAGCAAAAGAGAGTAAGAAGAACAAAGCAAACTTCAGCACCACAAAAAAACAGCACTACAAGATGACAGCAACAAACTCACATCTGTCAATAATTACACTGAATGTAAATGGACTCAATGCACCCATAAAGAGACAGAGAGTCACAGAATGGATAAGAAAACAGGATCCATCAATATACTGTCTACAAGAGACACACCTTAGAAACAAAGATGTGAATTTATTAAAAGTCAAAGGTGGGAAAAAAATATATCAAGCTAACAACGACCAAAAAACAGCAGGAGTGGCAATACTAATCTCAGATAAAACAGACTTTAAAACAAAATCCACCATAAAAGACAAAGAAGGACACTATGTAATGATTAAGGGGATGATCCATCATGAAGACATAACCATAATAAACATCTACGCACCCAATGACAGGGCTCCAAAATACATAAAACAAACTCTTAACAACACTGAAAAGAGAAATTGACAGTTCCACAATAACAGTAGGAGACTTTAACACACCACTCTCAGTAAAGGACAGAACAACTAAGAAGAAACTCAGCAAAGATACAGAAGACTTAAAGGGCACAATCAGCCAACATGACGTCACAGACATATACAGAACACTCCATCCAACCACTGCAAAGTACACATTCTTTTCCAATGCACATGGAACGTTCTCCAGAATAGACCACATCTTAGGCCACAGAGCAATCCTCAACCAGATCCAAAACGTTGAGATAATTCAAAGTATCTTCTCTGACCACAGTGCCATGAAGGTAGAAATTGACAATAGAAGGAGCAAGGAAAAAAAATCAACTACATGGAAACTGAATAATACCCTGCTTACACATCAGTGGGTAATAGAAGAAATCAGAGATGGAATCAAAAAATTCCTAGAATCAAATGAGAATGAAAACACATCCTACCAAAACCTTTGGGACACAGCAAAGGCAGTCCTCAGAGGACAATTTATACCAATAGATGCACATATCAAAAAAGAAGAAAGGGACAAAATCAAAACATTAACTACAGAACTCAAACAAATAGAAAGATAATAGCAAAAAAGCCCACAACCACTGGAAGAAAGGAAATAGTAAAGATCAGAGCAGACATAAATGAAATAGAGAACAGAAAAACAATAGAAAGAATCAACAAAACCGAAAGTTGGTTCTTTGAAAGAATCAACAAAATCGACAAACCACTGGCCAGACTGACAAAAGAAAAACAGGAGAGGACACAAATAACCCAAATAAGAAATGAAATGGGGGACATTACAACAGACCGAACCGAAACAAAAAGGATTACAACAGAATATTATGAAAAACTATACTCCAACAAATTTGAAAACCTGGAGGAAATGGATACATTTCTAGAAGCACACTACCTACCCAAACCACAACAAAGTGATGTTGAAAATCTGAACAGACCCATAACAAGAGACTCGAAAAGGTAATAAAAAAACTCCCAACCAAAAAAAGCCCTTGCCCAGATGTCTTCACTGGAGAATTCTACAAAACATTTACAGAAGAGCTTGTACCAGTACTACTCAAGCTATTTCAGAACATAGAAAAGGAAGCAACACTTCCAAATTCATTCTATGAAGCCAGGATAATGCTGATACCAAAACCAGGCAAAGACGTCACAAAAAAAGAAAATTACAGATCAATATCTCTCATGAATACAGATGCAAAAATTCTTAACAAAATTCTAGCCAATAGAATTCAGCATCATCTCAAAAAAATAATACACCACAACCAAGTAGGATTCATACCAGGTATGCAAGGATGGTTCAACATTAGAAAATCAATCAATGTAATCCATCACATAAATAAAAGGAAAGAACAGAATCACATGATCATCTCAATTGACACAGAAAAGGCATTTGACAAAGTCCAACACCCATTCCTGATAAAAACTCTCAATAAAATAGGTATAGAAAGGAAATTTCTCAACATAATAAAGGGCATCTATGCAAAACCAACAGCCAACATCATTCTTAATGGAGAGAGGCTGAAACCTTGAAAACAGGAACAAGACAAGGATGCCCTTTATCACCACTCCTATTTAACACTGTGCTGGACTTTCTAGCTAGAGCAATAAGGCAAGAAAAAGAAATAAAGGGCATCCAAACTGGTAATGAAGAAGTTAAACTGTCTCTGTTTGCAGATGATATGATACTATACATAGAAAACCCTAAAGACTCCATGAGAAATCTGCTGGAACTAATAGAAAGATTCAGCAGAGTAGCAGGACACAAGATAAACATATAAAAATCAGCTGGATTCCTATACACCAATAAGGAGAACGATGAAAAGGAAATCAGAAAAACAATACCATTTATAATAGTCCCTAAAAAGATTAGGAATAAATCTAACCAGGGATGTAAAAGACCTATACAAAGAAAACTACAGAACACTACTGCAAGAAACCCAAAGGGATCTACATAAATGGAAAAACATACCATGCTCATGGATAGGTAGACTCAACATTGTGAAAATGACAATTCTACCCAAAGCAATTTACAAATACAATGCAATCCCAATCCAAATACCAACAACATTCTTCAAAGAGATGGAAAAACTAACCATTAACTTTATATGGAAAGGGAGGAAGCCCTGAATAAGTAAAGCACTACTGAAGAAGAAGAATAAAGTTGGAGGACTCACACTACCTGACTTCAGAACCTACTATACAGCTACAGTAGTCTAAACAGCCTGGTACTGGTACAACGACAGACACATTGACCAATGGAACAGAATTGAGAACCCAGATGTAAATCCATCCACCTACGGTCACCTGATCTTCGACAAGGGCCCAAAGTCCATCAAGTGGGGAGAAGACAGTCTTTTTAACAAATGGTGCTGGCAAAACTGGATATCCATCTGCAAAAAAATGAAACAGGACCCATAGCTCACGCCGTGTATAAAAACTACTTCAAAATGGATCAAAGACCTGAATATAAAGCCTAAAACTATCAAGTTCATAGAAGAAAAAATAGGACCAACACTACAGGCCTTAATACACGGCATTAACAGGATACAAACCATAACCATCAATGCACAAACCCCAAAAGATAAGCTAGATAACTGGGATCTTCTAAAAATCAAACACCTATGCTCTTCAAAAGACTTCACCAAAAGAGTAAAACGAGAACCTACCGACTGGGAAAAAATTTTTGGACAGTACAAGTCAGACAAAGGTCTAATCTCCATAATCTACAAGAAAATCCAACACTCTACAACAAAAAGACAAATAATCCTATTAAAAAATGGGCAGAGGAAATGAACAGACACTTCACCAAAGAAGACATTAAAATGGTCAACAGACACATGAGGAAACGCTCACGATCACTAGCCATTAGAGAAATGCAAACTAAAACCACAGTGAGATACCATCTCACCCCAGCATTACTGGCACGAATCAAAAACACTGGAAATAACAAATGTTGGAGGGGCTGCGGGGAGATCGGAACTCTTATGCACTGCTGTTGGGAATGCAAAATGACACAACCATTTTGGAAAATGATATGGCGCTTCCTTAGAAAGCTAGAAATAGAAATACCATACGATCCAGCAGTCCCACTCCTAGGAATATATCCTAGAGAAATAAAAGCTGTCACTCGAATAGACATATGCACACCCATGTTCATGGCAGCATTGTTCACAATAGCAAAAAGATGGAAACAACTCAGATGCCCATTGACAGATGAATGGATAAATAAACTATGGTACATACACACAGTGGAGTACTACACAACAAGAAAGAACAATGATGAATCTGTGAAGCATCTCATAACATGGATGCAACTGGAGGACGTTATGCTGAGTGAAATAAGTCAAGCACAAAAGGACAAATATTGTATGAGACCTCTATTGTAAAAATCCACAAAAAAGTTTACACAATAAGTAACGATCTTTGTTGGTTACAAGGGATGGGAGGGGTTGGGGGGGAAATACTAAATAGACAATAGATAAGTGGTATCTTTGGTGAAGGGTGAGACAGTACACAATACTGGGGAAACCAGCACAACTTGTACAAGGACAGGTCATGGAAACTCCATAGACACATCCAAATTCCCTGAGGGACTGAATCGCTGGGCGGAGAGCTGTGAGGACCACGGTCTCAGAAAATATCTAGCTCAACTGGCATAACACAGTTTATAAAGACAATGTTTCTACATTCTACCTTGGTGAGTAGCGTCTGGGGTCTTAAAACCCTGTGAGCGGCCATCTAAGATACTCCACTGCTCTCATCCCTTTGGGAGCAAGGGAGAATGAAGAGAACAGGATTCATGGAAAAGATTAGTCCGAAGGACTAATGGACCACAACTACTAAGGCCTCCACCGGACTGAGTCCAGTACAGCTAGATGGTGCCTGGCTACCACTGACTGCTCTGACCGGGATCACAACCGAGGGTTCTGGACAGAGCTGGAGAAGGATGTAGAACAAAATTCTAACTCATAAAAAAAAGACCAGATTTACTGGCCTAAAGGAGACTGGGGAAACCCCGAGAGTATGGCCCCCAGACACCCTTTTAGCTCAGTGGTGAAGTCATTTCCAAGGTTCACCGTTCAGCCGGAGAGTGGACAACCCCATAAAACCAAATGGGACTAATGAGGCACAGCAGTCCAGGGACAAGGTCCAGAAGGCAGAATGGAACAGGAAAGCTGGTGATAGGGAACCCAAGGTTGAGTAAGGATAGTGTTGATGTGTTGTGAGGTTGTTAATCATCGTCATAGGGCAACCTGTGTACTAACTGTTAAATGAGAAACTATTTTGTTCTGTAAGCCTTCATCTAAAGTGAGAATAGCAGCACAACTGGAAGAGCGTAGTCGATGTCACTGAACTATGCGTGTAGAAATTTTTGAAATGGTGTATCTTTGGCTATGTATATTTTCACCAAAGGAAAAAAAAAGGTTGAGAAGGGAGAGGGTTGACATGTTGTCGGATTGTTAACCAGTGTCATAAAACAATACGTGTACTACTGTTTCATGAGAAACTATTTGTTCTGTAAGCCTTCACCTGAAGTACAATTTAAAAAAAAGAGAGAGAAAAAAAAGAATAGGGAAGGACTGGGAGACTGAAGGTCACTCTGAGGTTAAAGAGTAGGTCTGGGTGGAGTGGAAAAGGAGGGATGACAGAAGGTGCCATTGAGTTGCTTCCAACTCATAGCGAGCAACCCTATGTACAACAGAACGAAACACTGCTCGGTCCTGCACCATCCTCATTTCTGGCAGTTCCCTGCCGATATGCTGCTGCAACTACTTTTGAATGATTTTCAGTAAAATTTTACTTACCTTTGATATTAATAATATTGTTCAATAATTTCTACATTCTGTTGGATCACCTCTCTTTGGAATGGGCACAAATGTGGATCTCTTCCAGTCAGCTGGCCAGGTAGCTGTCTGCCTAATTTCCTGGCATAGACAAGTGAGCAATTCTAGTATTGTATCCGTTTGTTAAAACATCTCAACTGGTATTCCATCAATTCTTGTAGCCTTGTTCTACACCAATGACCAGTGCAGCCTGGACTTCTCCCTTCAGTACCATCGGCTCTTGATCACATGCCACCTCCTGAAATGGCTGAATGCTGACCAATTATTTTTGCTACAGTGACTCTATGTATTCCTTCCATCTTCTTTTGATGCTTCCTGTGTCAGTCAATATTTTGCCCACAGAATCCTTCGAAATTGCAACTTGAGGCTTGGATTTTTTCTTCAGCTCTTTCAGCTTGAGAAATGCCAAGAATGTTCTTCCCTCTTGGTTTTCTAACTCCAGGTCTTTGCACATTTCATTACAATATTTTACTTTGTCTTCTCAAGCTGCCCTTTGAAATCTTCTGTTCAGCTGTTTTACTTCATCATTTCTTCCATTTGCTTTAGCTAGTCTATGTTCAATAGCAAGTTTCAGAGTCTCTTCTGACATCCATTGTGGTCTGTTCTTTCTTTCCTGTTTTCTAATGACCTTTTGCTTTCTTTATGTATGATTCCTTGATATCATTCCACAACTTGTCTGGTCTTCAGTCATTAGTGTTCAATGCGCCAAATCTATTCTTGAGATGGTCTCCAAATTCAGTGGGATACACTCAAGGTTGTATTTTGGTTCTTGTGGACTTGTTTTAATTTTTTTCAGCTTCAACTTAAACGTGCATGTGAGCAATTGATGGTCTGTTCCGCAGTTGGCCCCTGGCCTTGTTCTGACTGAGGACATTGAGCTTTTCCACCTTCTGTTTCCACAGATGTAGTTGATTTGATTCCTGTGTATTCCACCTGGTGAGATCTACATATATACTCACTGTTTATGCTGCCGAAAAATGGTATTTGCAATGAAGAAGTCGTTGGTCCTGCAAAATTCTATCATGACATCTTCGGCATAATTTCTATCACCAAAACTATATTTTCCAACTACCAATCCTTCTTCTTTGTTTCCAACTTTAGCATTCCAAACACCAGTAATTATCAATGCATCTTGATTACATGTTTGATCAATTTCAGACTGCAGATGTTGGTAAAAATCTTCAATTTCCTCATCTTTGGCATTAGTGGTTGCTGCATAAATTTGAATAGTAGTAGTATTAACTTGTCTTCCTTGTAGGCATATGGATATTATCCTATTACGGACAGCATTATACTTCAGGATAGATCTTGAACTGTTCTTTTTGATAAACATGATGCCATTCCTCTTCAATTTGTCATACCCGGCATAGTAGACCATAAGATTGTCCAATTCAAAATGGTCAATACCAGTCCATTTCAGCTCACTAACGCCTAGGACACTGATCTTTATGCATTCCATTTCATTTTTTGACGACTTCCAATTTTCCTAGATTCATGCTTCGCAATTCCACGTTCTGATTACTAACGGATGTTTGCAGTTGTTTCTTCTCATTTTGAGTGGTGCCACATTAGCAAATGAAGGTCCCAAAAGCTTGACTCCATCCACGTCATTAAGGTAGACTCTACTTTGAGGAGGCAAATCTTCCCCAGTCATATTTTCAGTGCCTTCCAACCTGAGTGGCTCATCTTATGGCACTATATCAGACATTGTTCTGCTGCTATTCATAAGGTTTCCCTGGCCATTTTTTTTTTCTTTTTTTTTTCAGAAATAGACCACAGGTGCTTCTTCCTAGTCTTAGTCTAGAAGCTCCGCTAAAACCCGTCCACTATGGGTGACCCTGCTGGTATTTGAAATACCAGTGACATAGCTTCCAGCATCACAGCAACATGTAAACGACCATAGTACGATAAACTGACAGACGCATGCTGGAGAGGAAATCTAGGTTTACATTACGTAGAGCTGGAAGCAATGTTCTACGAAAGGATGCTACTTGATGATGGCATCCTTAAAATATTATGAGCATCCTTGGAATTCTGGCTCTAGTAAAGATGAAGTATTCCATGTGCCCTAGACTCATACAACTTCAAGCCTATAGTCACAGTGGTTTGTCTACCTGGAATAACTCCTTCTCCTCACTTTCATTTCACCTTACCTAAATTCTCTCCACCTTTCTCAATGAGCCATTTTTCAATAAGCCTGTTTTAATTTCCCTTAGTCCACAGATACTTGCAGCAAGTCATCTCTCCCTTTACTTTAAATTCCCATAGCATCTTACCTATATTCCTCTTACATCGTTGATCTCTTTTTGCCTCATATTTAAAAAATATTTATATGCATTTATCTCCCTGACAGAACTAAGCTCCTTGAGACAAGGTATATATCTGCCTGACTTTTGTGTTCTTTTCAGCTCCTAGAACAGTATTTTGCACTCTAAAAATCTTTGATGAATGAAGAATTAATGATTACATGCCTTTCACTGTATCATCTGAAGATTTCCAATGTCTGTGAGAAAAAGGATTGCCAGATGGCCAGCCCATCTGTTTGAGGCTCATTCTAACCAAAATGGTAAACCTCTAAAAGCGTTTATAATTCTGGGCCCCAGACTACTTATATTGTGGGCTTTTCACTAAAGTATAAGGTTGGGAATATATCTTTTATATCTTTATATACTCCATAATATCTATTATAGTACATATACAAAGAATGTTTATTGACCTGTCTAAGCCCAGGTGTTATCTGGCACATATGGATGGGCCTGAACTTGGTCTTACTAAGGATGTCTACCTATTAGATTTTTGTATGAAATATGTGGGCAGATGAAGTGCAATAAAAGACATTAGATCAGATTTACTCTGGAGAAGCTATGGTTTAAGAAAGCAGACTATATTCATGTGTTTGTCTCCCCTCCCTCTTAATAAGAGATAAAGAGGATGAGAGGAATAAAAAAAGGTATATAATTCTGCAAAAGTGATGACAACTAGAGAGGAATCATCAATGAAAGGGAGATCTCCACAGATTATTAGAAGACAGAGGTACATGGGATAGAGGAGCCAGAACAGAAGAGGGCGCCAACTGGCCAAGCACAATCCTTGACTCAGAGACAGCAAGAGTGAGAAACGGAGCTACAAACAGGAGAATTCATTGAAGATCTCCATATGAACCCTCCTACTTACAGAGTGACAAAACCGCCAGGCAACCAGAAGCTGCAGTGTTTTCTCCATGGAAATTCAGCAAACTATCTCTGGGGCACTAGAGCTGCTAGTGTGGATGTTGCTGTCCTAAGCTGAGTCCTCTGCTTTCTGGCATACTGGGAGAGGGGAGTATCCCTCAGCAACCTAGCCATGAGGATTATCACTCAACCAGATCCAATCATGTACATACAGCTTCCCATTAGTCTTTCTACTTCTGGATTCTTACATATGAACTAGCCCCCAAGATTCATCAAGCATTTAAAAAAAGCCTGAAGCACAACATCGAAAGCACAAGATAAACAAATAGAAAAATTGACCCTGGAGGATACGGAGATAATTCTGATAACAGAAGAGAACTTACAAAATAAAACAAGACAGAAAAAAATCTCTGGCTAGTATCCTTGAAGAGGTTTGGAAAACATATTGCACCCATAAAAAAAGGACAGGATCCAATGGAACAGAACAAAGGATAAGAAAGCCTCTAGGGAATTAAAATATCCACACCTAGATATTTGGACATTTCAGAATGGCAGCAATAAAGCAAAGATCCTAAAAGCTTCCAGGCTGATAAACAAACAAAAGGGCAATAACAAGATAAATAAAACAAGTCACAAACAAAGGAGTAAGAATCAGACTAGCATCAGACTTCTCATCAACAACACTGAGTAGTATTAGACATTAAAGCAAGTTCTTAAGGAAAATAATTTGCAATTTAGAATTCTATACTTAGTCAAACTACCAATCAAGCATGAGGGAATAAAGCATTTTCATACATGTGAGTACTTATAAGGCATACCACTCATGAACTCCTTTTTAAAAAAAATGTTGAGGATACAGTCCAGCAAAATGAAGACTAAAAAAAAAAAAAAAAGAGAAAAAGGAAGACATGAGATCAGAAAAACAGTATAAAGACTAAGGATAGCAATGAAGAGAAATGCCAGGATGACAAGAAGTGTAATAAGCCCAGGAAAAAACCAAAACACACAAAAAAACAACAGTTCAGATTGGAGCAGAAGAGGTCTAGAAGGGGACTCCCCTGGAAAACAAATAAACCAACAAGTAAAAAAAAGAAACAACAAACAAACAAAAATATAAATAAATACTCTCAGATTATCTGATGAATTTTCCCACGTGGAAATCAGAATTGCAAGGCATTTTATAAAGATGCTGATGCATTTGGAAAAAACTGCCCATAAACACATTGAAAACCAAACAAAAGAAGCAAGGGAATTATCTACACCTAGAAAATCAAAACATTAACAGGACAGAAAATGTAATAGCAGCACATAACTTAATACTAGTAAACAGTATTTACAGAGTCATAATCCCACTCAGATTAGAAGAAATCTGAAGATTCTAGGATCTAGGTCCCCAAAAGAAAAACGGATTCAGTTCAGAAAAACTTCAGTATATAATAAAAGCAAAGAATGCAAGAAAAAAAGAAAGGCAATTGGAAACTCCAGGAAATATAAAAGGCAGTATTAAAATTTTTTTACTATAAACAAGAAGCCCTTAGAACAAGTAAATTAGAACAAGAAGTCAGTGGGATTCTAGAAGAATGGAATGGCTTCTGAGTAACGGAATGAGTTCAAAGTTGGAAGGTATCAGGGGTATGGTAAAGAAGCCACACGTTTCTTCCCCCAAAAGAAAAAGACAAACAATCAGAAGAATTACAAAAACATCAAATCTGAAAAAAAAAATTTAGCAAAATAAAATGTAACATGGTTGTAAGCCAGTGATGGAACGTATCTATGTCCTTTGATTAACATAGGGATTATGACTTTGGAATTATAGAGAAGGAAATGTGATCAACATGTCTTTTTAACTTATGGAATCAAATAATAGACTCCAACCACCAAGGATCATGAAGATGACACAGGACCAGGCAATGTTTCGTTGTGTTAAACATAAGGCCAACTTGACGGAAAATTAGCGACCACGTCAACAAAGCTGAGAAATCAAAAAATAGTGATGATAAATACATAATTTAGTAAAAAAAAGAAGTAATCACCAGAAGAAGCAAAACCAAAAATGGTTCAAAGTGACTGACAACAGAGGTCTGGCTGATTTTGTTTAAAACCATGTGCATGTATTATTTGATTATGCTAAAAGATTAAAAAATAAATATTTACTCTGGAACCGGAATTTCTCAGCTCATGACTTCCAAGAAATTAGCCTTTAACATGTACTACTAGATATGCTGATTTCTACTGGTCTTATTTTCCTGTCCTTGGGTTAACCAGACATGAGGTGGCAGTACACAAGTCCTGGGGGACCGGTACCTGGTGGGTGTCCCACCGGGCATGATGGAAAGGACATAGGAAGTTTAAACTGTGGATTAGCGGTCATCTCGGGGAATTTCTACTACAAATCATCACAAAGAGGAAGATCTCCCCCAGGCTTGCTGCCAGAATAACCCTGGGTCTTACTAGACGTCCATGCTCCTGCTGGACAGAATAAGTGAAATGTCTTATATTTTTCCTTTTGAAAGCGCTAGGAACAGCCCAAGGATTTGTACAGCAGAATGAAAGAGGAGCTGTCATTGAGTTCCTTAGGACTCACAGCTTGAAAGGAAAGAGGAGGCCCACAGGGGGCCTGTGGACCAGGCCCAGCAGGGGAGACCGAGCACTTCCCCAGCCCAGGAGGTGGGACCACAGCTCTTAAAGCCACACATCTCCTCTGTAAGCACAGAGACCCTCACAGCAGGAATCCATTCACACCAGTCACCCTTGGAGACTGCTATTTATGCTAAAGAAATTTATCCCACTCCATTGTATATTTCTTGTCCAGAGTTCTCTTGGATCCCTTGTTTGGGGCCTTAGTCCTATATTGTGAGGAATGGAAGGGAGAGGCCATTTAAGAGGGCAGGGATGGCTCATGATGGGTCTGTTAGTTTTGCAGTCATTCTTTCCTTTGGGAACCAAACCCAATTTGGGTGCATTTGCTTAAAAAAACAAAAAACAAAAAAACTCATTTGAGGTTGAAGAAATGTTAGTTGTGTTCCATTCTTTTTGAGAGAAAAATAACAGTAGAAGAAACCAAAAGCTTTCTAATATTTATAATCCATTCTTGTGGGGGAAATGCATTTCCCATTATTTCAGGCATAGATGCAAATACTGCATCTGTAGCTCCTGAAGATTGAGAGGACCTTAAAAAATAGGGGGCCCTTCCTCACTAGAGAGATGCTAATTTTTATCTCACAACAAGTTAAGGGGAAGCCCTTTCTGAAACATTTTTCTTTTGAGACAGGACATAAACGTATGCTACTGCTTTGAGGAATTCTGTAAGCCAAATCCTTATAAATCCTTTGCCTTGACAGATCAATTATTTCTTCTAACAGCTAATGAACTAATAACCCTTGGAAATTTCTCCTTCCCTGGCTTTGAGAGAGAGAGAGAACTTGAAGGGGAAAAATCAATTACGGGCCACATAGCAATAAAAAACAATTAAATCCCTTACAGTATTTTTTTTTTTAAAGAGAGCTATATTTTGTTGAAGAGCTATGTTCTGGAGTCGCTGCCCAGAGAATCCCACAGCTGTTAGCAAATGGGTCCTGTGTCCTGAAGCCAAATGTGCTGGGCTCTGTGCCGCCTGTACTGGGACACAAGTGTTTGTGCAACCCCACGTGCAGGGGACCACGAAGGTCATCTGAACCACACTCCTCCTGAAAGCAGGAATCCTTCACAAATAATTCAGGATCTGGACAATAGTAAAAAAAAAAGACTTTTCTGATAAGCAGAGGGCATGCTAAACAGAAAGCCTTTATCACAGGTGACAAATCTTAAGGCTGGGCACTTCTCAGTCATACCTTTCCGGGTCAGTGGACGTCTTGGGGCCTGTGAGGATATCCCCAGCTGTCATTAAATTGTCAAGGATGAAGTTCAGGGAAATTCCACATCACTCATAGCCAGAATATGAAATGTCAGGTATGTAATTAAGATGGTGATGGAGCTCAAGATGGACTTCCAGAGCATGATGGGCGAAGGGGGGGGAAAAAAAAAAAAAAAAAAAAAGCAGGGACCACCTGGGAGAGATCACACACAAATAGTAGGACCACAGGAAAATAACAGATGGGCCGAACATGGTGATGCTGCCTCTGGCTTCTGGGTCAAAGATGCTCCAGGAAATTATTTTCTTTACCTTTCACAGGCATGTTCTATCAGTAAGCAATATGTTAAAAAAGAGATGACAACAATATTCTAAATTTTGCCAGGGGCTGGGGGAGGTGGGGGACAGAAAGTTGAGACAAGCTCCTTTCCCAACACTTGAACTGAACTCTTGGCTGAAATGAAATCACTTGATCTTTGGCATTACTGCTCTATTTCTATAGTGCCACTCAGCTGACTGGGTGAACTCCCAGTCACTGTGTGAGTGATGCTGTTCCAGGGCAGGGTCATTATCCTATGAATGCAGAAGGACCATTATGAGGAACCCATACCACCTGGTCTAACAGCAGGCATGCGAGGAGGGGCAGAGGAGACACAGAGCCACTTTGAGTCCTATCACACCACATAAAACAAAAAACCAGTTGCATCGAGTAGATTCCCACTCAAGGTGACCCTGTGTGTTTCAGAGTATGCTCCATAAGGTTTTCAATGGCTGTGAACTTTCATAAGTAGATTGCCAAGCCTTTTATCAGAGGTGCCTCTGGGTGAATTCGAACTACCAACTTTTCAGTTAGTAGCTGAGTACTTACCCGTCTGCTCCACCCAGGGACTCACAGACCACTTAGGCAATCACAAAGCCAGGACAGCATATCTGGGAGGTAGGGCTTTGGGGCAGCTATAACCCACAGGGTAGAGCACTTAGTGCTGAAGAAACAAAGTCACAACCAAATAAGTGGCAAGTGGATGGGTACCACAGATCAGAAGAAGAGGCAGAGATGAAAGAATGAGAGACTGCGTCCCAGCAAGCTGGAAGGGAGCAAGAGGGTCCTGGCAACAAGGGCCAGGGTCTGGGAAGTCTGAGAAAGCCGGTCAGGGTGGTTGCTAAACAAAAAAGACCACTGCCATCCAGTCGTTTCCAATTCCTAGCGACCATACGGGACAGAGGAGAACTGCCTCATGGGGTTTCCAAGGGGTGACTGGTGGATTCCAACTGCCGACTTTTTGGTCAGCAGCTGTAGCTCTTAGCTAGTGTGCCACCAGGGTTGCTAGGAGCAGCAAACCCCAAAGGGTGCCTGCTCCCAGGGCAGAGGGTGTTACTGACGACAGCCAGAAGGAAGGTGAACCTATGGCATCAGCCTGCAGGACCCTTCTCTGAGTGAGGTGAGGGTGCAGATCCCCTGGCAGGTCCTGGCAAATTCAGAGGCTAAAGGAGAGATGGGCAGGGAGAGAGAAACAGGAGTGGCTCAATGGGCTTTCTAGTACTCATACCCAGGGCTTTATCTGAATTTATCACCTCTTATTAGTGGCTTTTGAAATGCGAATTAGCTGATTAACCACCACTCACAGCCTTCCAACTGTTCTTTATTCTCCAGCATTCACTGACTTTGTTCTAAATAGGGTAGGCCACCGTAGCCCACCAGGGGGAAATTATTCTCAAGGTTACAAGAACAGTGACCACAGCAAAATTACTCCCCGCACTGGATGGAATCAAGTTGGGGATGAGACAGTCCCTGGAGCCGGGCTCCAGCCACCCCTGGTTTACATACAAAGCCCTCGAGCACACTGTTTACCTCTTGTGTCAGCCCTCCAACCCACCGTTAGGATTTATGAACAGGGCTCTGGAAACAAGACTCACTCTCTTCCATCCCCTAGCACTTTTTTGTTTACTATATCCATTTTATACAAGGTTCATTAGTTCTAGGTCCCTGAGAACCGGCCGTCCACTTGCTGTAGCTTTCTGTATGGGACGTGAGTTCACGTCCATGAACAGCGCAGATGACCTCTGGCGCGGCCGCCTGCGCACTTGCTCCTGCCCACAGTTTGGAAACACCACACAAAGGCAGCATGGCATGTACACACTTCCCGGGCGGGGCCCTATTCACAGGGGGCTGCAGCCCGCACAGAGTGGGCCCCCTACAGACAAAGCCAGCAAGTTTCTTAATTAAGTCTAAGTGAAAGACGGATCCTGCTTACATCTTCAGAGAACCTTCCCTTCGGGACTTCAAAAACACCCTCCACTGCCTATCAAATCCAGGCACGAAGAACGAGCTCACCATTTTCCTCTTTTTAAATATAGAAAGCCAAGCCTCCGGCGCCAACTCTTCAGCCTCTTCTCGCTTTCCCTGCAATTTTAGACATGCCTCTGGTTTATAAAACAGGAAACAAAGGGACTTGTGTGTCAGCGAAGCCCTGGTACGATCTGCATTTCATTCCGGCCTTCCCCAGAGCACAGCACTGTCTAAAGAGCTCTTTAACTGGTGTAGTCTCATTACCATTTCCATGAGGTATGAAAGACTAGGCTAAAAAACCAACATATGTATGTGTATCACTTAAACACAAGTCCTAGGGTGGGACGATATTAAAAAAATAATTATTAGCTAATTGCCTTTTCAAATATGTGATTTTTCACCTCCCTTTTGACCTGCCCCCCTCCATCCTAGCCCCAGTAACCCTCTCCCTCTCAGACAGGCCTTTCTGTTCTCCCGGCTTTGCTGTGATAAGGTTCTCCGCAAACAGAAACCAATTATTCTGCAGCAGTAAGTCACCAGGAGTATGAATTGCTTTAATTTTTCCCCCTTTTAGCAGCTGCCCGGGGTGGGTTGTGAGGTGGATGCAATAATGAAGCTGGAATGAATACTAAAACCACACCGAGGCTGGGTGTCCCGCGGGGAAAATGATGCTCAAAAATCAGGGCCCGTTTTTGTTGCAAGAAGCTCATCAATGAGTTAGGCATCGCTATAAATGAGCTTTCTGCTCTGAATCTGCATCACCAATTCTCAGCTCTCCCCAAAGGGTCCTGTGCACCTGACTAGCTTGTAAAAATGTCACCTTACTGTTAAAGTGCTAAACTCGCCCTGTTTTTCCTGGCCTGTCCTCTCCCTCCCCCACCCCTTGCCTTTTCCTCCTGCAATTCTTTGCTTTCTCATTAGAAATGCCCAGCAACGTCTGGGCAGACAAAGACACTGCAAACAAAGTGTATGGAAAGGGGGGAAAAAAAATTAAAAAGGAAAAAAGTGCAGAGGAATTCTTCATTCACTGATCTCTAGAATACATTAATATCTGAAACTGTTGGCACAGCCGAAAATACTTGGCAGCGAACAATGCGAGCAATGATTCGAAGTCTGGGATCTTCAAATAAACGCCCCGGCTGTCATGGCCACCAGGAAGGAGAAGAATGGCGATATTAGCTGACCTTCATTCTGTTGTTTCTTCAGACCTGACTGCTGGACCTCTGTTTGCTTGTTACTAGGATTTCTTGGCTAAAAAATTTTAGCATTTCCCAGGCAATTGAAGAGCCAGTTTATTAGGTAAATAAACCAGGCCTTTAGCAGTCTTTTCTGCTTCATGATGGGAACACAGGCGAACAGGAATGAGGGTTGAGTTGGAGTCAGGGAGAATGACTAAGAAGCAAATATATCATCATTTTTCCTTCATCCCAAGCATCCATGAACAATGAGGATAGAGTTTACAAATCATGAAGGCAATGGTTAACTTAACCAGCACCACCCACCAAGTAAGGAAGATCAGACTCACCAAACTCAGCAACAAAAATAGCAGCTTTCTTCCTCTAGAGATCTAGATCTTCAATGACATTTCACTTAACCCATGTTTACGAGTAACTGGGGACTTTTATAACACATAAAAATGGAGTTACTGGTGGTGTATTTCATTCATCTGCCATAATTACTTAAATGCTCTTATGTTATCCAAACTGCTCTCTAGTGACAATCTTAATGATGTTAATAAATAAGTAACGCAGAACTGGATCATTTTTCAGAGTCTCTAGATCCAGAGGGCCCCCTGACTATCTAGGCTGTATCGTGTACTGTATTTACGTGTCTGTTTACTGTTGACTGTCTCTCCTCCCTCACCACAGTGATGTAAGCTCCATGAGGACAGGGATCACTGCTGAACCCTTCCTCTCCTGCACAGCTCCCAGTAGAAGCCAAAACCATTTGTCAAACGAGGTAATGTTATTTTTTGCCTGCCTTTATGAAAATGCATCATGTCTGAAAGCTTCCAGCTGCCACACCTAAAGGGCTACAAGATGAGAACAAGACGCAATTCTTCCTACATGGGGGTGTTTCTCCACGGAAAATGAACACAGGAGTCCAAGTTTCCTGTGGTTCCCAACTTTCCAATGAAAATATATCTTATAATAAATGCTAGAAATGTTTACTCTTGCTTAAAGCTGGAGGTCATGTAAGTATATATAATACACATTCTCTTATATAGTCACTTAGAAACACTGTTGGAAAATATGTAGACACAGAAATTTTTCAGACTCCAGGAAGTGAGGAAAAGCAAATTACTTGGTGTGTAAGATATGATCCTACAATGGTTTTAAAAATGGACAACACATGCCGATATACGTACACACAGAAAAAAGATTTTAAAAATATACCCAAAATGTTAATAGTGATCATTTGTTAAGTGGTAGGTTTTTATTTTTATTTTGTTTACTGTTCTCTACTTACCCACTTTTCTACAGTAAATCTACTATTTTTATAATTAGAGAAAATCTTCAATAAACCTTCTATAAAAAAATATTAGTAAACGAGGTAGGTCTCTGCCTCAAGAGCTTTGAAAAATAAATTACAGTTACATTAATACGGCAATAAGCACCCAAGGTGGTGTTTACACACACACACACACACACACACACACACACACACACACACACACACACACACACACACACACACACACACACACACACACACACACACACGCTCCCTGGGTATACATGTCTAAGGCTGTACAGCAACATTTTAGGGGATCCTGTAGGTATGCGTGTATTTTTTCATTTACTGAGGAGACTGCTATAGCAGTCTTGAGGAAGTCTCTCACTCTTAGCTTGAAGCAACATGGTTTCACATTTCTGTGTTTTAAGAGAGATTATACTCTAGGATGCTCAATTACTTTGAATAGGTGTGACATTCCAGGCTGATGGGTATTCATACCTGTCAACAGCTGTAAATTAGCATTTCAAAACCCTTCTAAAGTGCTTTATGAACTTTTTCCATATGAGGATTCAGTGCCTTGCAGAAAAGCAAATGTCGAGTACAAACTAGGGTGAAAATGCTTTCCAATAGGGAGTAGCAGTCAAAAGGAATGCTGGAGATCCAAATCCATTGTCATCAAGTCAATTCTCAATCATAGTGACCCTGTAGGACAGGGTAGAACTACCAGACGGGGTTTCCAAGGCTGTAATCTTTACAGGAGCAGACTGCCACATCTTTCTCAGGTGAGGGGGGTGGGTGGGGACTGGTGGGTTCAAACCACTGACCTTTCCGTTAGCAGTTGAGCACTTAGCCACTGCACCACCCAGGCTTCTTCATTAGAGATCTAGTGGCCAACTTCAGAGCCCTATAGGTCCAAAATTACCATGCCAGGAATTAGGAATATAAACCTTTACTTTAAATTTTTAATTGGATACTTAGAGGGGTAGTAAATAAACTTGCAAGGAAAAACTTTAGGGTGAAATGGGGTAACTGGTAATATTTATTATCAAGGTTTCTCCCCTTTAGCATCCCTTTTTGTTTGTTCCTTTCTTCTCTTACTTGGCTACAGCTAAAACTGGGTGGAGGAACTGAGGTTCATAACAATTAAAGAAATGCTTATTTCAACTGAAAACATTCCCTTGAAAACGTAACTTTCATGTAAAATGGAATCCAGTAGTTCTAACTGCTCAGGAAACAATGAAAGGGAATGGAGAGCTTCACATATCAAAAAGACTCTTAGACAATGCCTCCGAGGATTGGAAAGAAATTTCTAAAACATGTCATCCCCTCAAACACATGTGAAAAAATATCTTGAGAATTCCATGGGAAAATACGCACTCGTTTTTAAAATAAACTTTGAAGTACAAAAATTAAAGAGAAAAGGCTGCTTCCCTGAGTACAAGACACTGTTTAAGCTGTGGAAGACAGAGAGCTCATCAGTATTTCAAAGGAGGGTGATGATTTATTCTAATTTCTACAGCCGCTGGAAAAGCAGGACAAAATCCTAGGGCCCACTCTCTCTCCCTGTCCCCCTAGTCTCCCCTTCTTTTTCTTTGTGGCTGCCTTGACTTTCTGCTTGATCACTCACTTCTTTTCCATGCTTCTCTCTCTTTTTATTATTTGTTTTATTTATTTATAAGTCTTTCAAGACTCTTACTCTTAATTTTTCAAGTACAGCATAATAATTTAAGTATAGTAATGTCACCCTGAATATAACAGCTGTTGTGATTGTTAAGGAGCCCTGGTGCCGCAGCGGTTAAAGCACTTGGCTGCTAACCCAAAGACTGTAGTTCAAACCAGCTCCGCTGTGGAAGAAAGATGTGCCAGTCTGCTTCCATAAAGATTACAGCCTTGGAAACCTTATGGGGCAGTCTACCCTGTCCTATAGGGTTGCTGTAAGTTGGAATCACCTCAGAGGCAATGGGTTTGTAGTGATGGTTAGTTGCCCTTGAGTGATTCCGACTCATATGGAGAACTGCCCTATAGGGTTTCCTAGGCTGGAATCTTTATTGTCTCTGCTGATGGGTAGCTAAGAGTCCAGTGAAGGACACAGGTAAACAGGCAACCGTAAGTCAGTACATGAATATTGCTCATACAGTACTGGAAGGTGAGCCCCTAGGTTGGAAGGTACCACATAATTGGCTCAACAGTGAACCCAAACGTACCAGCGATCAGGAGGATGATCATGACGATGGCACAAGACAGGGCAAAGTTTCCTTCTGTTATAAACAAGGTTGGCATGAGTCTGAGTCGGAGCTGACTCGATGGTGATTAACAATAACAAAGTCAGTACCCGACTGGGGAGGGGCAGCCTGTGCCATGAAAATGCACAGGGACATGCCCGTCGTCACCCAGATCTGGGGAGGAGGGTGTCAGAAGATTTTCTACCGCAGTGGTTCTCAGCTTGGCTGAACATCAGAATCACCTGGGAAACGTTTACAACCCTGATTTACTACACCCTAGACCAATTAAATCAGAATTTACAGGAAGGGGACTCCAGGCACTGTTAGTTTTTAAAGCTCTCCAGGTGATTCTGATGGGTAGCCAGAGCAGAGAACTGCTGTTCTAGAGCTTTTCCATTCAGTGTGTGCCAGCGTGTGGGCCTTGAGCCAGCAGCATCCGCTCCTTGTCATCTGGGAGATGCTCAGACTTGCAGAATCTCAGTTCCCCTACTCCAGATACACGGAGGCAGAAACTGTATTTTAACAAGAGCCCCAAGGGCTCTGAATGAGTGGCTCTAGAGGACACGCCACCTAAGACGAATGCTGAAGCACTGAGAAGCAAGCAAAGGGAAGTAAGAAATAGGAAAAAGCAGGTATTCTGGATAGAAGTAGCTACCAGTGCAAAGCTACCAAGATCAAAGGCGACCTGAGGGGGGATGGCAACTAGTTCAGGATGGCCAGACTGTAGTCCCTGGGAGAGAAGAGGAGGAGAATGTGTGTGTGTGTGTATGTGGGGGGGTTGGGGGGTGGGCGGGGTACAGTATGGCAGAAGGAGAGGGAGTTGAAGGGAGGGACCTGGGACTAGATTTTGCTAAACTATGTAAACCATGCTAAGAGGTTTGGACTTTATCCTAAGGGCCCTGGGGTGCCCTGAAGGGTTTTTCAGCTGGGGATGACTCAGATTTCCTGAACCCTCTGGGGACATCCCCTGAAGACATACTGCTCTCCCAGCCTCATTCCATTCCATTAGCCCAGGGGTGGATTATCCAATAAGCAAGGTAAGCACAGGCTTACTTGCACTTACTTACTAATGTGTAGTGAACAGTTTCACATGGGTTTCACTTTGATGTGGCCATGGTGAAATCCATGTGAAACTGTTCACTACACATTAGTAAGTAAGCACAAGTAAGCCTGTGCTTACCTTGCTTATTGGATAATCCACCCCTGCCTTAGCCTGAAGTTCCTTATTCATTTCAAACTATCAAAATACCACTCATCTTTTCTGCTAACTGGAATGCCCCCTCAGTCATTCAAAATGCCTTCCAGTCACTGTGGCTGGAAATGACCCCTCTCTGGACCCTGAACTGGGCCCTGAACTCAACAGTGCTTTGGATGGAACACTCACAGGGCCCTTATCACCAGGGTGCTTTATTTCTGAAGTTAGGTTAAGAGCTGAACTGCTAACCAAAAGGTCAGCAGTTCAAATCTACCAGCTGCTCCTTGGAAACGCTTATGGGGCAGTTCTATTCCATCCTACGGGGTCACTATGAGTTATAGTCGACTAAATGACAGTGGGTTTGATTTGGTTTGGTTTCTCTCTCCTACTGTCAGACCAAAGCTCATCAAAGAGTAGTTTAAGGATCACCTAGGGGGGAGGGTGTGCTTGCTAAAATGCAGACTCCCAGGCTCAAGACCCATGGAATCAGCTTATCTGTGCATGGGGCCCAGATGTTTGCGTCTTCCAAAGCATTCCAGGTAGAGAATCACTGCACAAGACGACAGTCTCCTGTAGACCGGGGGCCATCTTAGAAATCCTAGAATCTGACACTGCACCTCAGCACCCATCCTTGGCACACTATTACTTAGGAACTGAGTAAGTGAAACGTCTTGAATTTCTCTCTCTAGTTATCCATGATTAACTAAATCAAGGTGCTTCTAAAAACAGCAACGAAACCTAGATAGGCCCTTCATTAAATACAGTCGGAAAGCACTCCCTCCTTCCTGATTTGTACCAAGTCCATGCTCGGAAAGGGCTGTTTCTGCAAGAGCTGGGGATGTGCCTGGTTTCCCTCATCACAGGGTAAGACAGACAAGGCTGGAACCTAACTTTCCTTTGGAGTCGGGGTAAGGATCAAAAGAGATACTATGTATATTTGCAAGCATGCTGTAAACTGTATAAACTGCTTACTCCTACTAGTAATTTTTTTAAATTGTCCTTTAAAAAAACCAGTTGCTGTTGAGTTGACTCAGACTCACAGCGACCCCACACGTGTCAGAGTAGAGCTGTGCTCTGTAACGTTTTCAGTGGCTGGTTTTTCAGGAGAGCACCGGGCCTTTCTTCCAAGGTGTCTCTAGGTGGCCTCAAACCTCCAACCTTTCTGTCACCAGCGCAGCACACTGAGTGCCTTAACCGTTGGCACCTCCCAGGGAAAACACTAATCACACATTACAGCTGCTGCGGTTCTATCTAGTTTTACGGTGGTTGTGATGGTTCTTGGTATCTCCGCTAGACTTGAAGCAACCCGGAGGCAGGGCTACAGCCTCTGCACCTCAGGATGCTCCCCAGAGCACAGCACTGTGGAAGGTACTCAATAAAAATGCAATGAGTGGGTAAAAGACCAGTCTGTCATAGGAGCCTAAATGTAATAAATACTAGTTGGCTTGGGATCTGCACCTGTGTAGGAATTCTCTGAACACTTGCTGAGGCCCGCGACTTCTGTTTTCTCAGTCTATCAAAGAGGGAGCTGCTTCATTCCCTCCTGTGACCTTCTCTGTTTCATCAAACCAGGAAAGGGCTGTGATCCACTCCCCACGGCCTCCCAATACACAGACTCTCTCAGCATTTAATAGCCCCACTAAACTCTTGGATATCAATCTGATGAAATTCCATTTAAAATTTCATTACACTGAATTTTTGTAAAATGAAAATAACAAAAAGATATTAAAGGCATCTGGTTCTATTACTAAATTCATCTGTAAAAATGTAAAAGTGATAAAACACTGGCATGTTTTTCTCCTATCATTCAAATCCATAGTATGAACTTTCAATTCCTGATTTTCCAGAAAATCTACTTTTACAGATCCCAAACCCATTCCAAAAAGTAGAATGGTTATTCTTTTTATTTTGATTTGTACATTGAGTGTATTAATATTTAATATCCATGTTGCACATGGAATTCTCTCTAAATTGTAAAAGACCATGTTCCTCTGGTTGGTACCACCTTAAAGAGTATGATGCCAAAAATTTAAAATTAAGCAATTTCACATGGAAATTCAGATTTTTGGACTTCCTTGAAAAATCAGAAGAGACAGCGCTATTGGGCCCACACTGCTACCTGGCGACAATCACCTGTGGCTGACCCCTTGTGAGAGGGCACGGGATCTTCAGTTCAACACCTCTCTGACGTGTCACTTTTTATGCACCTGTCCAACTTCTGCAGGCATCTGATGCCCAAAGAAATTCATATCCAAGTATTTGTAATAAACCGAAGAGTAAAAATATATCGTCACAGAGAGAAAATAGAGTATTAGCAACAAGACAACAACTCTTCAGTGGCGCTGAAGGAAGATTTGAAGCAGCAAGGACACCAGTGTGGGCAAACAATGATAAGCAGAAAAGCACAGGCTATGTATGCCAAGGCGGGGAAAGATTGGTGGTTCAATGGTAGAATTCTTGCCTTCCATGCAGGAGACCTGGGTTCAATTCCCAGCCAATGCACCTCATACACAGCCACCATCCATCTGTCAGTGGAAGCTTGTGTGTTGCTTTGATGCTGAATAGGTTTCAGCAGAGCTTCCAGACTAAGGTGGACAAGGAAGAAAGGCCTGTTGATCTATTTACAAAAACCAGCAAATGAAAATTCTATGGATCACAACTGTATGATCCACAACCGATCACAGGAATGGACCAGGCAACATTTTGTTATGCTGTGCATGAGGTCGCCATGAATTGAGGGCTGACGCAATAGCTGCTAACAATATGTTTGGAAGAGTGGAAACGAACTGGTCTGGCTGAAATGGAAAGTTTCCACAGGGCACAGGAACAAGTGGAAGGTTTCCATACGGGCATAGGAACAAGGTGGCAGATGAGAGCACAGTAGAGAGACTGCGAGGGCCTCAGATCCAGAGCGGAAGAGTGTGAAGTGTGAGCTGTGTTCTAGGGGCAGGCAGGAGCTCTGGAAAGGTTCCTGCGATGGGCCTGGCAGAAGGAGAGCCGTGTTTCAGGATGGTCAAGGTGACAGCCATGTCTAAGATGTGCAGGAGAGAAGTGAGAGGGCAGACGGGGAGACGGAAGAGCCCATGCAGGAAGCTACCAGCTGCAGCCATCACGGCCGGGTGTGATGACACAGGATGCAGAAGGGAGAGCCCCGAGTGTGGGAGAACCGCTACACCTGACGAGAAGTAACGAAGAGGCAGAGGAAGGAATCCAATGGGAAGGAAACTGGGCTTGAGTCACTGGAAGAATGTTGGTGTCAAACACAAATAATGGAGCGAGACTGACTTTTGTTTTGGCTTCACGTTTGTACGGGTATGTGCATATGCACAAGTGTTCATGGTCGTGGGGGAAGGGTTAGAGGATGAATTTGGTTTTAGGCATGTCGAGGGCCAGGAAATGACAGGAGGATCAAGAGGAGGGTGTGTGGGCCCAGAGCACACCTGGATGAGAGGTGTGAGCGCGGGTGTGCACTAAGCCACAGGGACAGCTGGAGCCAAGGGATGAAGAAGATCCCTGAAAAAGAGTGGACGCTGAAGACAATAAGCACCACAAAACCCAGAAACATTTCTCTACCATCTCAAGAAACAGCAGAGATTTAATTCTTCAATACGTAGCCGTAGAAACGAAACCAAACTGTTGCCCTGGAAACTCCCAACAACTCCAAGTTTTTCCTTAGTCTTTGGATTGATGGATGGGGCTCAGTTTACCCAGCGACAGTGAAAGCTGATGAAAGGGGGTCACTGCCGCTGTTGTCTCTACGATGAAGCCATGACGAAGCTACGTCTATTTAAACAGCCAAACTGATCACTGTAACCAAGTAGTTTTCTCTCTTAAAACACAACATACTTTTAGCCATATTCCTGCTTCTCAAAGCCTCTCATACAAAGAACCCAAAAGTAGACGATGCCAAAATAATCCTTAGACCTTAAAGAGGTCTTGATTTATCAATTCTCCACTGGTTCCCATGCACCCCACTTGCCATGCCCTTTCCACTTTTTCAGAACCAAGCCATAAATTCTGCCATCAGATCAGGGGCAGCAGCAACGGTGGAGCCGGATGTCAGACCACGGGTGGGGAGGTGGAGTGGAGTTCCTAACGGGGAACAGATAAGCATGCTTCACTGGCAACGGCTGCTCCCAGATTTCTCACAGGCTGCTCCTGTTCAGACTCCACCAGCCACCCTCACTCCCTCCTCACGCTCGCCGGCCTCCCCATCTGCCATATGAGGCCGCCCTGCTGCTGCTGCCTCCTCCTGGCTGTGCTCACCCCTGCACTGGGGACATGGTGATTCCACACCTTCCATCATCTTGGTTTGTGTTCTTTTTAAAAAACAAATCAGCTTAATCAATGGTACATAATTAAAAAATAAAGTTAATTTTCACCCAGGTTTCTTTAACTTTAAAAAAATTTTTTTTCTTTAAAAGGAGATAAACATGTTGCATGAACAACAAACAATGAGTACATATGAATGGATTCATGACACAGCAAGGAAGTTACATAACATAAAGATGACCACTTAAAGCAAAGTTCGTCCACCTTGCTCATGTCCCAGGGTTCGTGCTGCATAGGTATAGGACCATTCCCTGCACTTCCTTGTTGTTGTTGTTAGGTGTTGTCAAGTCAGTTCTGACTCACAGTGGCCCTGTGTACAACAGAGCAAAACGCTGCCTGGTCCTGCGCCATCCTCACAATCATTGTTATGCTTGAGCCCACTGTTGCAGCCACTGTGTCAGTCCATCTCATAGAGGGTCTTCCTCTTTTTCGCTGACCCTCTACTTTACCAAGCATGATGTCCTTCTCTAGGGACAGGTCCCTTCTGCTTCTGATAACATGTCCAAAGTATGTGAGATGTAGTCTCGCCATCCTTGCTTCTAAGGAGCATTCTGGCTGTACTTCTTCCAAGACAAGTTTGTTCGTTCTTTCGGCAGCCCATGGCATACTCCTTGTAGGTGTCACCTTTAAAGGAGAGGCGACACTTCCCATTTGGCTTGGGCATGGAGGGGTGAAGAGAGTGAGAGCTCTGGAAGGTTTACTGCCAAGACTCCTTTCCGAGACCATGGAAGCTCCAGGTAAATGCTGAGGCCGGGGCAGCCTGTCTTTGATACTAAACTTCTTTCTGTACTCTCTTCCCAACCCCTAGTGCTACTCTGTCCAGCTCCCTTGTCCAGGTACCTTGCTATCCCAGCTGTCCCCAGCCTGCAAGATTCACAGTGCCACCTCATCTAGGCTATCTCCCTTAACCCCCTCAAAGCTATAAAATCATTTTTCCATTAACATACCAATTCCCTAATATGGATGATTTCCTGGCGATTAAAAAAAAAAAAAGTTACTCTAAAATGAATAACAAGCTCTATGACCTCCCCCTACCCAATGCCAAAGTCAACCTTTTCACCTGTATTAGTAATTTGTTGACTCACATCATGGATCATAACTTGGCAGCCAAGGAGCCAAGTCTGGCTTGCAGGTATGTTTTGACCTGAGTGGTGTTGTAAAAATTGGCAAATTTCACATAAAACCAGGTTTATCTAAGAGGCAGCGGCAGCAGATCTGGCAGCCCTGGGCCCCCAGTTCCATGTGGCAACAATCAATGGGGGTGGACAGCAAGCCCTCATCTCTAGAAGGGTGGGAGATCTCCAGCTCACAGGGCACCCACCACTCCTGACTGCCATATACCTGGTATCTTAGCTATCTGCTGCTGCTGTAACAGAAACACCACAAGTGGATGGCTTTAACTAACAGAAATCTATTCTCTCACAGTTTAGGAGGCTAGAAGTCTGAATTCAGGGGGCATCAGCTCTAAGGGAAGGCTTTCTCTCTCGGTCAGCCCTCAGGGAAGGTCCTTGTCATCAATCTTCTGCTGGTCTAGAAGCTTCTCAGCACAAGGTTCCCAGGTCCAAAGGACACAAGCCGCTCTTCTTGCTTGGTGGTAATGAGGTCCCCCTCCTCTCTTCTAGCGTCTCTCTTTTATATTTCAAAAGAGATTGACTCAAAATACAACCTAATCCTGTAGATTATGTCCTGCCTTATTAACATAACTGCCTCTAATCCTACCTCATTTACACCACAGAGGTTAGGATTTATAACACATAGGATAATTACATCAGGATCACAAAATGCAGGACAACCACACAATACTGGGAATCATGGTCTAGCCAAGTTAACACACATTTTTTGGGAACACAGTTCAATCCATAACACCTGGTATGATGGTTAAGGTTGTGTGTCAACTAGGCTGGGCCATGATTCTCAATGGTTGGGCAGTTATTTAATGATGTAGTTTGGCAGTTATTTAATTATGTAATTTGGCAGTTATGTAATGATGTACTCATCCTCCATGATGTAATCTGATGTGATCAGCCAATCGGTGGCAAGAGAAGTTTCCTTGGGGGTGTGGCCTACATTTAATATAGATATGGACATTCTGGCAATCTCGCTTGCTCTGGTTCCTGTATCTGGCTTGTTATCATTTGACCTCTGGTTTTTGGGACTTGAGCCAGCAGCCTGCCGTGTTGCCTGCTGGTCTTGGATTTCCCTTTCCAGTCTGTGAGCTAGCAGCCTGCTGTCTTACCTGTCAATCTTGGATTCATCAGCCTCTGCAGCCTGTGAGCTTACGGCTTGCTGTCTGACCTGCTGATCTTGGGTTCATGAGCCCTTGCAGCTACGTAAGTCAGGAGAAGCCTCCAGCCTGACACCTGACTCATGGACTTGGGACTTGCCAGCCTCTATAACTGTATGAACTGTTTCTTTCAGATAAACCTCTCTCTTTTATATAGATATATACATGGAGACCCGGTGGCACAGTGGTTAAGAACTTGGCTGCTAGCCAAAAGGTCAGTAGTTCGAATCCACCAGCTGCTCCCTGGAAACCCCACAGGGCAGTATTACTTTGTCCTATACAGTCGTTGTGAGTTGGAATTGACTCGATGGCAACAACTTTGGTTTTCTGGATATAAATATATATACACGTCACTGGTTTTGCTTCTCTAGAGAACCCTGCCTAAGACACCTGGTCAGCTTACAGGGCACCCACCACTCCCGAGTGTCATATACCTGGTCAGTTCACAAGGCACCCACTCCCGACGGTCATAATACCCACCAGCCGCTATGTGGGAGAAAGACGCAGCACCAGCGTTCCTTCGCTAAATGACAGAACAGTTAAATAAAGAATTTCACTGAGTGGGGAGAAGAAACACTTTGAGGTACGGGTCTTTTCTAGTTTTCTGTTACATATCTGGACATCTGCAATGCCTAGTCCAAATACATACGTATTCTTCACGGTTATAATTGATTCAGGAAATCTTCTAAAAATAAGTCACTGTTGGTCCCTTCACTATTATGACAAAGAAAAGTAATCATGGTATACAAAGAAGATTCCTCACAGGAACCCCAGGACATTCCTGACAAGCACCTCTCTGCCTCTCAGTCCCACTCCTCTCTACTCTTCTTCCTCTCTTGTCTTTTAAACTTCCTTTCTCTCACCTCTCCTTTTCTCCTCCACATCTCTCTCTCCTTGACCCAACCATTTATTACCCCAGGAGCACATATCTTTCAGAAGTCTGCTGTCCATCCCACTTAACCTCAATGCACAACAGTCGGCCTTTCTGGCGTGTCATGGAAAATTAACAACTTTTAAGAGGTTCCATGGAAAGAACTGGTTTAGCAAGCAAGGACCACAAACCACTAACATTGGTCACATCTGGTCACTGTTTGTCACAAAACTCAAAAACTTTATCAGACACTCAATCGGGTACCTTCCAGACTATGCAGGTCTACGGGTTGATTTCACATGCATCCAAATAAAGTATTTTGGGAAAAAGAAAATAAACTCAGAACCCAGGAGGCCAGGAAGTGAACAGATTCCCTAGCGCCCCTAACTTGCTGACTGGCGATAGTAACACCACAGGAGAGGCCACACTGAGTCAGACCTGATGTACCTCCCTTGCCAGTTTTATGACGGTAACACAGTGGGACACCCTGCAAAAAAGAAACGCCTCTCCCTGTCAGCAGCTTC
Source organism: Dugong dugon (assembly GCA_030035585.1). NCBI lineage: Eukaryota > Metazoa > Chordata > Mammalia > Sirenia > Dugongidae > Dugong > Dugong dugon. Next base: position 59,756,438 of record CM057470.1, read on the forward strand.
AACAGCTAGATGTGCCCCCAACTTACCCTAGTTCACTTTAATAACCTATTATCATTCTATATAAAGTGGTTCTTAATCTTTTAAACTAGGAAACCCCCAACTTTCCCAAACTGCCTGTGCTGCCTTGAACCAAAGGATCCTGGAAAAATTATTCTTTATGAAAATTAACGCTTGTTTTTAACAGAGCAGTGCTGGCTGGGGAAGTCTTTTCTCCATTTTTAAAATATTGTGCTAAAAATACACATAACAAAATGTATCATTTTAACCATTTTAAAGTGTACAATTTAATGGCGGTTAAGTAAATTGGCAATGTTGTACAACCATCACCACTGTCTTGTTTCAGAACTTTTTCATCACTCCAAATGGAAACTCCAGCCTCCCGCCCCCAGGAACCAGTAATCTGCTTTCTGTCTGTATGGATCTGTCTGTTCTGAACTTTTCATGTAAACGGAATCAGACAATATGTGTCCTTTTGTGTCTGGCTTCTTTCACTCAGCAGGTTTTCAAGGTTCATCCATGTTGTAGCGTGTATCAGTACTTCATCCCTTTTTATGGCTGAATAATATGCCATTGGATGGTGCGTGCAGAAGCTTTTGAAAAACAAATAATGGTGTCTGGGACTTGACGGCAACGGGTTTGGTTTGGTTTTGGGTAGTATGTGGCTTAAAAGCTACAAAACTTAAGGATTTTTCCGATGAGACAGGTGGTACTTGCTTTTATTTGTCCTAAACACCTGAGCCCTGTAAAGTATGGGGGACAAATCCAAGTATACCCTTGGATTTAGTACAGACCATTCACAATCTGATAAAATTTCCATCCCTGTTCAAATTTCATCTTTCCAGACTGACAAGTCCTCAGAAGTAAAAACTGTGACGACTCAGAAAATCTCCATCCACATTATCTCAGCTGCCTTTTGCAGAAATTCAATTCAAAGCCAATCATTTTGCTGGTTGCTGGTAATCAGAGTTGAAAGATGCTGTTACTGCTCTCAAGAAGCTCAAGGCCTAGTGAGAGGATAAACAATTTCACCACAGTGTGACAGCTTTCAGGATGGAAATCTAAATTGTAAGCACTCAAATTCACCAAGTATTCCAGCTGAGGGAGCACATTAGCTTAATACAAAGACTGAAATGCCCTAGTTTCTTACTTCTTGATGGCCAAGGTCTTCTGGGAAAAGCCTATAATGCGACCAGTGTTGCTTTCTTGAGTGGGTGGGGCCTTATGATCCTATATGTGCAGCATCTGTTACGTTTGCTACGGCAACATCTCGCTGACATTAAAACGCATCTGTCCTTAAAGATCTTCCTGAAATTTAAGACTACATCTGAGAGAGCTTACTAGTGGCACATCTAGAAATCTCCCTAGGTATTCATTTGTCGTACTGTGGTGGCTCGTGTGGTGCTATGATGCTGGAAGCTATGACACTGGCATTTCAAATACCAGCAGAGTCACCCATGGCAGGCAGGTTTCACCAGAGCTTCCAGACTAAGACAAACTAGGAAGAAAGGCCTGGAGTTCTATTTCTGAAAATTAGCAGATGAAAACCCTATGGATCACAACAGAATATTGTCTGATATAGTTCTGGAAGATGAGCCCCTTAGGCTGAAAGGCACTCAAAATACAGAGTGGCTGCAACAATGGACTCAAGCATAACAATGATTGTGAAGATGGTGTAGGACTGGATAGCTTTTTTTTTTGTTGTACATGAATTTTTCGTGAGTTGGAGCTGACTCAATAGCAGCTAACAACAACATTTATTTCCCCCTTAGACAACATGTTAAAATGTGAACAAAGGCATTGATCCATGAAACTTCACTGTCTCTATTTCCCTTTTATTCCCACCTTTTGTTTTGAGAAATTTCAAACCTATGTAGAAAAAGTAGTACAATGAGCACTTATATCCCCTTCATTGAGATTCGCCAATTAACATTTTGCCATATTTGCTTTTTTATATGTGTATGTGTGTGTGTGTTGCTAAAACTTTTTAAAGTAAGCTGCGAGCAAACACCATGACACTTCATTCCTAAAAACTTCAGCATTCATCTCGTAACAAGGACACTCTCCAACAAAATCACAATATCATTGTTATGTCCAAGAATTTTAACATTCATACAGTAATATTATCTAATACAGCCCATAATCAAATTTCCTCATTATCCCACTTTTAGCTGCATTTTAAAAAAATCTAGAATCCAATTAAAATCACGAATTGCATTTGGTTGTCACGTCTCTTTAGTTTCCTTTAATCTAGAACAGTCCTTCCATTTTTTTCTTTTTTTCATGACACTGACATGTCATGTCATGGGCCCAGGATGTTGTCTCACAGACTGCCCCTCAATCTGAATTACTCTTATTGTCTGTCTTCATCAGATTCAAACTCTTGGGGTGATACAAACGGTTAATGCACTCGATGGCTAACAGAAAGGCTGGAGGTTCGAGTCTAGCCAGAAGTGATGTACTTCCAAAAAATTAGCTACTGAAAACCCTATGGAGCACAGTTTTATTCTGACACACATGGGGTCACCATGAGTTGGAAGCAACTCGATGTCAACTGGAGGAGGAGGTGATTACGTTGAATCCAACATTTTTGGCATAAATACTATGTAAGTGATGCTATGTTACTGCCCATTACATCACATCTGGAGCCACATAATGCCAGGTTGTCACTACTGGTGATGCTAACTAAGGTCAATCACTCTGTTAGAGTACTATTACAGATTGAATTGTATCCCCCAAAATTATGTGTTGTAAATCCTAACCCTTATACCTGTGATGAAGCCTGGTGGCACAGTGGTTAAGAGGTCAGCAGTTCAAATCCACCAATCGCTCCTTGGGAACCCTATGGGGCAGTTCTACTCAGTCCTATAGGGTCACTTATAAGTCAGAATCCACTCAGTAAAGGGTTATACCTGTGGTTATAATCCCATCTGGGAATGGGTTTCCTTTGTTACGTTAATAAGGCAACGTTAGTGTAGGGTGTGTCTTAAGTCAATCTCTTTTGAGATATAAAAGTAGAGAAATGGGAAGATAGATGCCAAGCCACCCGAAGATTACTGAGGAACAGAAGCTAAGATGAGACAAGAACTGTCCCCCAGAGCCAACGGAGATAGAAAGCCTTCCCTTAGAGTCAGCACCCTGAATTTGGACTTCTAGCCTCCAAACTATGAGAAAATAAATTTGTTTGTTAAAGCCATCCACTCTTGGCATTTCTGTTATAGCCGCACTTGAAAACTAAGACAAGTATCTTTCCTCCTTTGTAATTAATAAATAGTCTGTGGGGTAATACTTTGAGACTGTGAATATGCTGCTTCCCACAAACTGTCACCCAATAGTTTTAACATTCATTCATGATTCTAAAACATTCATACCGGTGGCTGTAAAATGGTGATTTTCTAATTTTATCATCTTTCTACATTTATTACTGGCAAGAAGAGCCTCTCCCCATCCTCACTCCCATCTTTTTTAGTATCACTGTGGACTCAAGGATGCATTTGTTAATTCAGTGTTTATAACCCATTACCTTCATGATTCTTTTTATCGCTCCAATTGCCCCAACTCTGACCAGTAGGAGTCCTTTTCAGCCAACTCCTATATGTTCTTCTGAAATGGTCTCATCATTTTTTGAGCACTTCTTTGACTTCTGACATAGGATGTTCTCGACTTGCCTTATATTTCCCTGTCCTAGACCTGGAATCAGTTTTTCCGCAAGCAGCCTTGGTTCTTTTTTGTGGTGAACAGTGTTTAGAAACCAAGATATGGGTGCTAATTGTGCTCACTGCTATCGAAGTATCATTGCTTCTAGGCTCTTTCAGTGGTTAAAGGTAGGAAACTTATTATTATTTTTAAATCACAAGTCCATAAGGACATTTCCAATTCAACCCTAACACCATGCTGTAGATTGAATTGGGTCCCTCAGAAAGATATGTTGAAGTCCTAACCCTGGTACCTAAAAGTATGACCTTGTTTGGAAATAGGGTGTTTGACGATGTTATCAGCTAAGTTACTATGAAGTCATACTACAGTATGATGGGTCCTGATCCAATCTGAGTGGTGTTCTATAAAAGAGACATAGACAGGCAATCTACAAAACATGGAACACCTGGGGCAACCAGAAGCTGGGAAAGACAAGAATGAATGCTTCCCTATAGACGTTAGAGGGAGGAGCATGGTCGGGCCAACAGGTGATCTGGACTCCTAGCATCCAGAACTCTGAAACAATAAATTTCTGTCCCTATAAGTCATCCAGTTTGTGGTGTTTTGTTATGGCAGCCCTAGGAAACTAATACACACCATAAAGTTCTTCCTTAGTTTTCCCATTTGTATCTCCCTGGTTCCCAACAGCATCAATACATTTACTCATTTGCTCTCTCCTATAAACACACAGAATTGTTTCAGAATTTCTCTACTAATATAACTCCCAACAACAAATCTACTTAGGAAAGTTCAAGATTTCCACAGATCATTGTCCTCAGAATATACCCAACTAAGGGTATATAAAGTACTTTGTTTAAAAGTTAATTGAATTTATTTTTTCTGAATGAATGCCATACTTTTTAATTAACAGATTTTTGTTTACTATTTATAAATTTATCCCCCAAAACACAACAGAACCTACATACCTAAGGAACAGCAAAATAAAAAAATCAATTATTTTATAGAAATGATTCATGCACAAATAAAAAAATCAAGTAATTCTACAAAGGATTATAATAATAATAAAAAAAAAAAACTCAGCAATCTCTGCTTACTCCTTCTGACTACTCCCATCATTAGAGACATTCATTTTTCTTCTTTTAGCTGTTTCTTCTGTTATTTACCTCTACAAATAATATGCCTATGCTATAATCTGAATTTCATCAGTTTTAAGGATTACATAGTCACTTCCTCTGAGATTATATAAGGATTTAGCTCTCTTATTCTCCACCTCTTCTCTCTCCCATCTTCCTTATAGTTATATCATATAATTTGGTTAAATTAACACCAAATAGCATACTACAATTATGTTTCCTTTTTCTGTATTACTTTCTGTTTTCCTGGAGTTAATAACTGCCTCACTTTTTCAATTGCTTAAGATTCCCTCCAACTAAATCTCCTCACATCCTTATGCAGCAAAACATATCATTCTATTTTCCCTCTGACCTTTAGCGCTGTTCTACAATGGTCTATTAGCCTACTGCACAGTTGATATCCTGGGTCTTCCCACTGCTATTATCCTGGGAATTCCCTCATTTCTGGCATCCCAGATCTACTTGTGAGGGTTAGTTCCTCATTTAGGGGGAGTAAGTCTGCCAGCAGCTTCCTGCAATACTCCACTGCCATCCAGGGTTTTTGTTATACTATTGGAGGCCATTCTGATTTCAGATTCTTTGAACACGATCTATTTTTGTTTTGTTTTCTGGCCCTTAGAAGCTTATAGGATTTCTCTTTATCTGAGTGTTCTGAAATGTCATTATGCTATGAAATTTACGCTGACCTTTTTTCATTTCTTAAGCTGGCTACCTAGTGGGCTCTTTCACAGTGGTCACTCACATCTTCCTTCAGTTCTAGGGAGACTCTTCCATTATTTTCTTTGACGATTTCCTCCTTCCTGTTTTCTCATGGTGGTATTACTGTTACTTGGATCTTGGACTGATCCTCTAATTTTTATATCCCTCCTTAGTCTTTTGACTCTACTTTCTGGAAGATTTCCTCAACTTTACCTTCCAACCTTCTATTAACTACAATCTATGATTTGGGGGTATTTTGAAATTCACATGGCCTGGTGTGACTTGAAGAATGCTTCTAACCCAACAGTCGTTTAGAATACAGACAGACCGTTTCCGGTGCAACAGGTCCACGAAGAACCTGATAATTCTGAAAGAAACAGCAAAGGCTGGGAAGACACCTCAGGTGATTTTCAGTGAAACAGGTACAGAACATCTCAATGTCTCCCATCTAAAGAACCCTGTCACCACTGTTGGCCTATGGTGCCTCTCAGCCCCATGCCTGCCCTTCTCTACTTCGCTGTCATACTGGGGCTGCGAGTCATCAGACTTCTTTTCCCAGGCTCCCTTGCCAGCTGGCTTCCTGTTGTGTTCTGCCAATATAAGGTACTGGCAGGAGTTCAGAAGGCAAGAAGAGAGGTGAAGCTGTTCTTCCTCTCTCTTTCCCCATCTGCTTCTAGCAGTGTCTCTGGAAGTGTCTACATTCTCTCAGTGTTCTCAGCTTTGGCTGTGACAGCCTGTCCTTAGCAGCCCCAGAACCAGTGAGGCAGCGCCTCCTCTGGTCTGGTGGCATCTCCTCACGGTCCTAGAATTAGCCCAGAAGCCCCTTCTAAGTGGTTCCAGCAATGGCTGAGCAGCAATCCCAGGAGTGCAGCAGCGAGTATGTATGCTCCTGGGCTGTAGTAAGGCTACTTCCACGTCTTTGTTCTCCTGGGTCTATGGGTGGTAGCTGTTTTACAGTTACTCATTTCCCCTTCTCATTCTCTCAGTCCTAACAATAGTGTAACAAGTTCTCTGTATTAAATCTCCTCTGGGTGAAACACCTAGTATGGTTTCTTTTTCCTGATCGGCCCCTAACTGATAAAGTCTCCCTCAGGGATTAAAACAAGCCTGAATAAATTTCATCAGCAGAAAAGGCTAAAGGCACAAAACCTCACCTATGGTTTTGACTGCAAAAGTATAATCTGACTTCAGTCGTTTTACAGATAAAGTCATTGTGTAATAAAGAATCTGGCTGGCGTTTGTCCCTGGTTCCTGGTAGGTAGCCTCTAAAGCCTTGGAATTTCCCAAGTGATTGGAATGTCTTTATTATTCATGGTGGGTCTCTATGACCACACCTGATAGTTCATGCTAACAAAGTGACTCATGGTGGGCTCCAGGATAGTTTATGCTAATGAAATGACTCAGGATGGGGCTGTCCATGCCAGAAAGACTAACCATGTGATTAGAGGTTTGGAGCCACATGCCACCAGCCTGACCATGGGAATGGAAGGGGGCCTGGAGACTGTGTTCAATCACATGGCCAATGATGTAATCAATAATGCCAATGCAATGAAGCCTCAGTAAAAAGGCTTGGGCGAGCTTCTCTAATTGTTAGTATTCTGTGTTGTCCCATGTCGATGTGCCAGGAGGGTGACACGTCCTGATGCTACGGTGAGAGAGCCCTCCCTGACCTCACCCTATGCGCTTCTCCTTTTGGCTGGTTCTGATTTATATCCTTGTACTATAGGAAAACTGTGATCATAAGCACAGCACTTTCAGTGAGTTCTGTGCATCGTTCTAGCAAACTATCGAGCCTGAGTGGGAACCCCCAAATTTGTAGCCAGCTGGTCAGAAGTGAGGGTGGCCTGGGATCCCCTGGGCTTATGGCTGGTGTCCGATAGCCTGGGCAGACTTGGGATCTGATTTGGCCCAACTCCAGAAAGTACGTGAAGGACGTCCTCTGTGTTCCTACATCTTTAGAAGCCGGCAAAGTTACCCTGATGTGAACTAAAGAGGATATCTACTCGTTTCCAGAATAAGCAGCTAGGTGACTAACAGGCCCCCCTTCATAAGTTGTGACTGATGCAAAAAACAAGGAAAATGATTTGCATATTGCAAAGACGACAAAATACAAAAACAAAAAAGAAACACCTTTTAACGAAGAGATGAAACGGATTTGGGAGAAAGTTGCGTCGGTCTTTCAATTTTGCAAAAAGGCAGCCATGCTACATCAGTCAGGCGTTGACTCACTATGTGTAACACACTTTTAAAACAGGTAATGAAAATGGCAGGAAAACAGATACATAAGGGATCTGTTTAAAAGTTAAGTTGTAGAGTATATCATAAAGATATTACATAATAACATTTTAAAACCTGTGTTTCTAGGACTACTCCTATATTGGATGTATCCTAGAAAACCCTTCCAGATGGCTGCATGCTCTCTGCTACATCAAGGAGAGGAAGTTGCTGGCTGGGACAGACAAAACAACACAGGATGGCAAGGCTTCATGAATACTGGCCGAGAGAGTGGGATGAGGTGTGGGGCCATTGAAAGGAATATTCTTGACTGAGATAATGAATAGAGAAGAGGTGTGAAGAGAGGAAGACTGAAGGGCTGCGAGAAAACAGGAGAGAGGAAAAAAAAAGATGACTTCTCCTCTTTAAAAATAAAAAGTATTTTTTAAAAAGTAAATGGCAGAGAAGAGAGAAAGAGAGCGAGAACAGGGGAAAGAGAAGAGGGTGAGTGTAAGAAAGGAATGCAGGAGAGAACCCAAGCCCCAGAGCAGGAGATGTAATTTAAAGATGGCTGAATGGAGGCTCTACTCGACCAGTGTATGTGTGATAATCCAGAGCCTGTTGGCTGCTCACGCTCCAGGGTTGTTTGCTTAGAGAAACCTGGTGAGGATTATTTCTAGCATGTCTCACTGAAGCTAAGGCGCTTCAGCCAGACTTTGATCATTAATATAGAGGAAAAGAGGTATTACTGTCTGCGAAGTCACTATTCTCAAAATAAACACATCATCCCTGGGAGGAAAGGTTAAATAGCGAACCTCAAATCCCCAAATAGAATTTCTCCAAAGGGCTCCTTATTGCCTTTCATCACCTACAAACTGAATAGTTCTCCAAGTATTCAGCAATGCCAAAAACACTTGATTGCGTTTATTTGAAATGAGCATTGTAGATAAAAAATAGTTTGTATTTCACATTAGATAGGAAAATGTAGTAAAACTACTAGGTTCATTGTGAGAATCACTACTTTTCAATCGCCTCATATCCATGCCGAAGTTAGATGATGAAAAACGAAGACAGAAGAAGCACTGGTGCATTCGAACTGCGGTGCTGGTGAAGAATCCTGAGTATACTGTGGACTGTCAGAAGAATGAACAAACCAGTCTTAAAAGAAATACAATCAGATGTTCCTTAAAGCGAGGATGGTTGAGATTTTGACTCACATACTTTGGACTCATCATCAGGAAAGACCATTCTCTGGAAAAGGACATTATGGTTGGTAAAGTAGAGGGCCAGCAAAAACAAGGAAAACTCTCAATGAGATGGAATGACACTAGCTGCAACAATGGACTCAAACATACCAACGATCATGAAGATGGCGCAGGGCTGGGCAACGTTTTGTTCTGTTATACGTGGAGTCACCAACTTGAGTTGAATCTGACTCAACGGCAACTAACAACTAACAACAAACTGGTATAATCTACAGTAATTTTATTTCCCTTTTTTCCAAAGAACCCATTTATGCTTTTAAATAGGTAAATATTCTAATTTGCTAAAGACAAGTTATGTTCAGCTTGTCAAGAGCTAGAGGAAGCAACCATAGGAGAAAGAGAAGCGCCTGTAGTTGATTCTTCTTTCCCTTTTCCTTTAAATATAAAATTATTTCATGATCATAATTTCTGCTTTGCAAAGTGGTTAGAAATATATTTATTTAGTGCTTATAGTCTGCAGGCTTTTTTTCCCGCCTGAAAAATCTGTCTACAGTCTGCTACTGGTGTAAAAGTACTTTTTTGAGGGGATGGAGGAGTATTTAAACTTAACTACACCCTGCAATATGCAGACGACAAACCTTGCCTGGTGAAAGCAAAGAGGACTTAAAGCACTTAGTGATGAAGATCAAAAACTACAGCCTTCAGTACAGATTATACCTCAACATAAAGAAAACAAAAATCCTCACAACTGGACCAATAAGCAACACCATGATAAATGGAGAAAAGACTGAAGCTGTCAAGTATTTCATTTTACTTGGCTCTACCATCAACGCCAATGGAAGCAGCAGTCAAGTAATCAGACGACGTATTGCACTGGCCAAGTCTGCTGCAAAAGACCTCTTTAAAGTGTGAAAAAGCAAAGATATCACTTTGAGGACTAATCTGCACCTGATCCAAGCCATGGTATTGTCAATCACCTCATATGCATGTGAAAGCTGGACAATGAATAAGGAAGACAGAAGAAGAACTGATGCCTTTGAATTACAGTGTTGTCGAAGAATACTGAATACATCATGGACTGCCAGAAGAACGAACAAGTTTATCCTGGAAGAAGTACAGCCAGAATACTCCTTAGAAGCGGGGATGGCGATATTTCATCTCACAAACTTTGGACATGTTATCAGGAGGGATCAGTCCCTGGAGAAGGACATCATGCTTGGTGAAGTACAGGGTCAGTGAAAAAGAAGAAGACCCGCAATTAGATGGATAGACACAGTGGCTGCAACAATGGGCTCAAACATGGTGCAGGATCAGGCAGCGTTTTGTTCTGTTATACACAGGGTCATTATGAGTTGGAATCAACTTGATGGCACCTAATAAAAACATTATGACCGTTAAATAGATTGGAGCCATTACATGCCACCAGGAACATGAGACACAGCTTAAGAAACACTTATATAAGGAAAAAACACAGGAGGTAGTTTCAAAACACATTTTTGGAAAAAAAGAGAAGCAGAGTAGAAAAAACAGGCAAATTGGAACCCTCATCCATTGTTGGTAGGAATGTAAAATGGATACAAATAGGATAATCATTTCTTTGTTTTATTTTTTCGGAAGAACTGGAAGTTTAGCCTTTTTAAGGAACAGAAAGTGTAAAACAATAAACTCAATGTCACAGAAAAATATGCTGGTTGCCTACCAAAATGAAAAGCACACCCCCCAATTCTTTGAAACATGATTATCTATAAACAAAATGGAACTCAGAGTAGCAAAATGGAAGAAAATGGCATTCTTTATTTATCAAGGATATAAAGACTATGGTAAAAGAAAAAGCTGATGTTAGTGAAATTATACAAAAAGTATAACGTCAGAGAACTGTCAATAAGAATGGAGAAATCATTGCAAACGAAATACTCCAGGCATAAAATTTTGCTTCTAGGCTTCAAAAATACATTGCCAATATTATGGATGTATGTATATATCAGAGATCAGTTAAATGTGCTTTACTAACATTAATAAAAGTGGCAAGAATGAGATACAGCAATAATAATGCTTGCTTCACACATAGGCAGGTGTTGGGGTGCTCCTTCTCCCTTAAGTAGGTATACAAGCAATAGGTAATGCCCACAGTGAGTATGCAAAGCTTCCTGTCTCAGGACCACTGATGGTCCTTCTAAGCCCAGCCAGTATGTGCTGTCCCCATAGGACCGGGTGAACGCAAATGAATTAACTGGTGAACAAATATTACTAGAGAACATGCCCAAACATGTACGTCAGTAATATCATCATTCAAGGCCCATACACTGTAATTATTACTTGATATGAACAGAAACTGCTCCTAGAAATCACACCTCATCTTTCCAAACCACACCAAGCAAAAACAATAATCAAAAATGATTCTACTTTGTGATCATCTCTGACCCCACGATAATAGCAAAAATCACTGCCCCGTAACTGATGATAAGATGCATGGTGGTCTCCGAGGTGGTCACGGTGAGAGGTTTGAGGCTGTCAGCCTGTATCAATCACTTTCTATTAAATAAAGGCTTTCCAATTTTGTGCTTCTCTCAGAGGCTTCACTTTGCCTGGATTAAGCTGAAGCACCAATATTTGAACTTGTTACTCCTATTCCCACTCCCCAAATAAATGCTGTTAGCAGAAAAACAGGCTTTCCCCAGTACAAACTCAAAGCAGACAACAGTGATGGGGTCACATATCAAAGACATTCTGACTACAAACACTAAGCATGTGCATTATACAAACTTCAGGAGCAACCATGGGACACAGGAGTATTTTAGGGTGCCAACAGAAGGGGGGAGGTCCATGCGTTATATAGTTTATCTCCTGAAATGAAAGTAAGCAATTCCAAATACTCATCTGAGTATCCTCTTGTATTACACAAGCAGGTCTCCTACGAGTTTTACACTATATTGCTTCACTGCTTACTATCTGGGGGTGGTGGTGGTTCAGTGGTAGAATTCTCACCTTCCATGCGGGAAACCTGGGTGTGATTGCTGGTCAATGCACCTCATGTACAGCCACCACCTGTCTGTTGGTGAAGGCTTGTATGCTGCTATGATGTTGAACAGGTTTCAGCAGAGCTTCCAGACTAAGATGGACTAGAAAGACAAGCCTGGAGATCTACTTCTGAACATCAGCCAATGAAAACCCCATGGATCACCATGGCCTGATCCTGCAGTGCGTGGCGATGCTGTGAGTTGGAGACTGATTCAACAGCAGCTAACAACAACATTTAGTATCTATTATCTCCATGACGGAAAAACAGCCATTTTTGTAAAATATTCCAGATATGTCTAGGGGGTAAAATAGTTTTAAATCAATTGAAAAAGGTATATTTCAGTAATAACAGCACCTTAAGGAGAGGGACCCATCCAATTGATCTTTGCAATACTGACAGCTGGGTGGATGCTTGCTGCATTAATATATTAAAACCATAAGATGGGGATTACAGTCTTTATAAATATGATCAAAGTTACAATCATGCACACTTTTCTGTGCCAATAAATAGACTTCTTCATTATCAGTTATTTCATTTTTTTATTGTGGTAAAATACATGTAACATAAATTTTGCCATTTTAATCACTTTTAAGTGTACAATTCAGTGGCATTAATTATAGTCACAATGTTGTGTAAACACCACTACTATTTATTTCCAAAACTTTTTAATCACCCCCAACTCAATACCCCTTCAACATTAACTCCTTGTTCCACCTCCCCCTGGTAACCACTAAGCTACTTTCTGTCTCTATGCATTTGTCTATTCTAGATATTTCATGTAAGTGGGATCATACAGTATTTGCCCATTTATGTCTAGCTTATTTCACTCAACATAATATTTGCAAGATTTATCCATGTTGTAGCATGTATCAGAACTTCATTTCTCTTTATGGCTGAGTAATGTTCATTGTATGTGTATATGACATTTTGTTTATCTACCACCAGCTGACAGACATTGGGTTGTTTCCATCTTTTGGCTATCATGAATAATTCTGCAATGAACACTGGTGTACAAGGATCTGTATGAGTCCCTGCTTTCAAGGCTTTTGAATATATGTGTAGGAGTGGAATTGCTGGGTCATACAGGAATTCTATGTTAAACTTTTTGAGAACTGCCAAAATGTTATAGCGGCTGCACCATTTTACATTCCCACCAATGGATGTTCTCAATGGATGGGGGTTCCAATTTCTCCCATTATCATTTATAATGGCCACATAAATGTGACAAGGACCAGAAACAGCGTGGTGAGAAGAGAAAGTTATGAAGAGGGAAGAGAGAGATTTCAGAGAGAGAACAAACAGGCCTAGGGGCTGACTAGGTAGATGTGAAATAGTGGTCCCAAAGTAGAACACCACAGATGTGTTTTTATTTGACCCATGTTGTATTTTTTTAAAATGTGAATTTATTATCAATGCTAAAAAACTGGGATATTCCACTTAGAGACCTAGATTTCAGGCTTCTCTTAAAAAACAAAACCCCGATGATCTGGCATTTCCAGGCTTGGCATTCCCACTTAGCAAAAATTTGCTGCTTACTCTCTAGTTTGCCACGGGAGAGATCACAGTTGCCCGTTTCATTCACAAAGGTTCCCATCTGGTTCCTGTCTAGTCCCTGAAGGCATCGGAAGGGATGAAGGAAGTTCTGAACCTCGAAAAATAGGGAGCATGGGAGAGGAAGGTTATTTTGGGATAAAGATAACATCCTTCCAAAACATGTAGAGGTCGATGGGGCCAGTGAAGAGAAATTGGCAGCAGATGAGACAGACCTTGAGATTCAGGTAACATCTGGCTTTACGGTACAGAAGTGTTAGTTGTGACACCATCCCAGAGAGTGGATGAAGTGGCTTCAAGAAAGTGTTAAGAAACAAAGGGCAGAAGACTGAGACCTAAGTGTTGTCCTCAACAGAGATGAGGTGAGGAAGAAAAGCAGAGACACAGAAAACTGAGTTAGGCCCCTAGGTTCTTCATAATCTTATCCCAGCCTACCTCTAGCTTCATTTTCTATGCCTCTTCAGTAGGTAACTTAATCCCAGCCAGACAGTTCTATTTCCTGTTTGAGAAAGCATGTGCTGTTTCCTGCGAAGTACCGTTTTCAACTTTCTAAAATTAGTTCAAGAGTTGTTCCAACCAGGTTGCTTTCACATGTCCTGTGTATTAGAGTTTTTATCACACTGTCCTGAGTTTGTTGTCTTCCCACCAGCCTCAGTGCTTCATGAGGTCAGGGGTCACAGGGTCAGGAGCCAGGTTGTATTTGATGCTTTACCCTCAGTACCTGACATGCCGTGGTATTCACGAAACAATAACAGAACAAAGGAAGGGAAGGAGCAAGCCCGTGGAGTGGTAGGATGGATCTTGGGATAATGCTGTGTCACAGAAACTAAAGAAGAAGAGGTATTTTTCATGGAGAGAACCACCTCAAATGCCAGAAGTTACTCAAGGAGAATGAAGACAGGAGAGAGGCAATGGAATTTAGCAAGAATCTGTCAGCAACTGTCCTGTCACAGGATGGGGGACACAGTTTCTGATACATTGTTAGAAAATAATTTGGCAATATATATCAAAAGGCTTAACACCACTCACACCCTGTGGCTAAATAAATCTACTTGGGAAATAGTGTATCTGTAATGGACAACAATTTTTTATTTTTCTGGCTGTCAAGATCCAACCCCCGTTTTCGTTTTGAGGGTTTTCCATTACATTAAGTCCTGCAGCGCATCACCTCCCACCTGGGACACACCTAAGTGACCACGCCTGGCCAACCAGGCAGTGCCTCCTCTAACCACACAGCAGTGGCGGTGGCTTCACTCAGGAACTCTGCCCTCAGCACCCGACCCGGCTCTTCTTGCCCAGAGACAACTGCTGTGCCCTGCCCTCCACTTGCTGATAATTCCCTGGGTCTCAAATAACCTTCCCGCCAGGTCCTCGTTGTCATATGACTGTCATGAGTCAGCCTCTGATTCTGGCACCTGGGAGCATCCTAACCAATACCCTACTTGAAAGAAAAAAATCCTGAATGTGGAAAAAAGCATTGTGCAGACAATGCAGCATTGTTTATATAGAGCAAAATGTGGAAATAATCCAGA
Organism: Dugong dugon; assembly: GCA_030035585.1. Classification (NCBI taxonomy): domain Eukaryota; kingdom Metazoa; phylum Chordata; class Mammalia; order Sirenia; family Dugongidae; genus Dugong; species Dugong dugon. The sequence goes on from CM057470.1 coordinate 59,771,445, forward strand.
AGTCCCCAAGCAGGGGTACTTAAGTAAATGATGGTCTAAATCTACGACAGAACGGTATTAATCATTAAAAAAAAAAAATTATGTTTATAATAACAGGGAAAATACTTACCTTAAAACATTAAAAAAGGGAAGGATTTTAAAATACAGTATTATCATAATCTTGCAGAAAAAAGTGACTGGAAATAACATACCAAAATATTAAGAGTAGATGTGAATTTTTTTTCCTTAAATCTTTAAATTAATTTTTAAATTACAAAAGTAGTACAGGCTTACTACAAAATATTCTCAAGATCTATAAAGAAAACATTAATAATGTCCTGTCACCCATGCCTTGTCCACCCACCACGCTGAAATAACCCATGTTAACTAAGTCCGCTATATATCTGTTCTCTACCTAACTTCATGCCCTAACAAACATTTCTATATGGTACTTTATGTAGATCTCTCTTTTCCTCCCTTCTCCCCTCCCTCCCTTAAACAGGATCATACTACACACATTCTGCTTGGTCTGGGTTTGATTTTTCACTTCCCACACCCAGAAGAAGTTTCTTCTACTCATTCTCCACACCAGAGTCCCTGGGTGGCGCACATGGTTAAAGCGCTTGGCTGCTAACTGAAAGACTGGAGGTTCTGGTCCACCCACAGCAGAACTGGCACACATGGGGTTGCCATGAGTTGGAATCGACTCGAAGGCAGCTTTTGTATTTTAATTCTTCAGACCTTTACTTTAGTATCACGTATTCTTGGAAACCTCTGAACCCTTAGGCTTACACAGGCCCTTTTCCAGGTTGTGTGACCTGCAGTCGTTAGTGATTTACACTGAGTGTCCTCTGGGCAAGAGCTGCGCCCTCTCTACCTTTTAGCTCCAGTGCCTAGCACAGTGCCTGTACATAGATGATGCCCAATAACTGTGTTGCCATGAACAACGAAAAGACTGGATAAATGAATGGAAAGGTAGCAATAAGCTTGAGAAGAAGGTGGCTCTAAAAGCAGACACACACCAGAGGACTGAGCACTTTTTCACTGAGGCTGCATTAAGCTTGACGAGATGGATACAGAGGTAGACAGCAAACCGAACAAGCCCGTCTGCCGTCGTATCGATTCCGAGTCACGGCTGACCCCAGGTGTTACAGAGTAAAACTGCCCCATAGGTTTTCCTGGCTGTAATTTTTATGGAAGCAGATTGACAGGCCTTTCTTCCATGGCACCACTGGGTGGGCTGAAACCGGCAACCTTTAGGTTAGTTGTGGAGTGCAAACTGTTTGCACTGCCCGAGACCATCTTAGAGACAGACACCATGCATGTAATGAGAAGGGAGCTGAGGATTTAACTAGATTATCTCAGCAAAGGATGATAAGAGAAAGAAAAGTAAGGAAAGAATAGCCAAGAAGAAATATTCTTGATAAACAATAAGAGAGAAACAAACAAAAAAACTCACGTAGTTATTCTTTTGCTCTAGATTGTTAAAAGTCTGTGGTAAGGGTTTTAAAACAATTCTTTGAGGGGCTAAGGAGTCTCTAGAGTCAGTCAGATAAACTGTCTGACAACTTGGAACCCACTTTCTTACCTAGGTTTTATAAGGTTCAAAAGAACTCACACAAGAAAAAGTATGTTGAATGCTACATAAAGGTAACCATCACCATCCACGTCAGCACTAGAGGGGGCATCTATAGATTCCATAACTGATAGCGGGCTTCAGTCACAAAATTCTAAATTTGAGTTTATTTAAAAAATAAAAACCAACCCCATTTCTAATCAAACGATGATGCTAACTTCTTAGCTTCAGAATATCTCTACGCAATTTATTCAAGTCAGCAATGTTCTCCTTAAAGGCCCTTCTATACTGGCTTCCGAGCTAAAAGCCTAGGGAGGAGGCTCTCAGCAACCAATTTAAATCCATATTTTAAAATGTTGTTGTTAGTTGCTGTTGAATTGGCTGTGTGACTCATGACAACTCCATGTGAACAGAACAAAATGTTGTCCGCTCCTGCACCATCTTCACAATCGTTGGTACGCTTAAGTCCATGCTTGAGGGCGCTGTGTAGTTTGAGAGCCTTCTAACCTAGGGGGCTCATCTTCCAGCACTATGTTGGACAATATTCTGTTGTGATCCACAGGGTTTTCATTGGCTTATTTTCAGAAGTAGATTTTCAGGTCTTTCTTCCTACTCTGTCTTAGTCTAGAAGCTCTACTGAAACCTGCCCATCATGGGTGATCCTGCTGGTATTTGAAATACCAGTGGCATAGCTTCCAGCATCACAGCAACACGTAAGCCACCACAGTATGGCAAACTGACAGGTCGTGGACATTTTAACGTAGCTGACATTTACTGAGTACTCACTCATAGTACCAGTCACTATGCTCACCGACATTTTCTCACTTAATCCACAAAACCACCATGTGGACTAGTAATCACTATGCTCATTTTATAGAGAAGGAAACCAAAAGGTTAGAGATGACAAGAAACTCTCCACGTCCGCAGACTGGTAGAGCCCAAGCTTTGATCAGGTTTGTCTGGACCCCTGCCCACGGGCCTAAGTACCGCCTACTCCACCCTCCTAAGACTATGAGGACAATGTGAGGAGCCGGAAGGCAAAATCAATGGTTCTAGGCTGTGAGAGGATTACTACTGTTGTCAGTTGGGCTTATTTCTAACCACATCACTGAAACTGAAACATTGCTAAAATCACAATAAATGTGCTTAGACAACATTACATAATAGTCAATATGCTGAGAAGCAATACCGCCCCTCAGCCGGAGTCATTCAGAATTCTCAGTCTGGGCTTTCACAATTGGCTCCCTCAGTCAGACTCAGACAAGCCTCTATTTTGAATTCTAATGAGGACGTGGAGCACTGAATATTTAAACTGCAATTACAAGATCCAGGTCCTGCTTTTATAGAAATGCTCTTAATATAAGTCACAGACCTGAAAATACAGACCGATCGGTACCGGTAGAAAAATATCAGTCTAATTTACGTTTAGAAGCTCGTAAAAAAAAAAATCTTGTCTTCTATCTGACAGTACCAACGGGGCGGGGGAGGGGAGAAAAGGGAAAAGCACGCAAAGATCTCGAAAATGTCTAAAGTGTGAGCTCCAAGCGAAAGGTCCACAAAGAGGCGCCTGAATCCTTTGTTAACAACTGAATAAACAAACTCATAGCCAGGTCCTTCTTCTGGGTGGCCCGCCTGCAATCTGGTCTGTATTTATAACTAGAAACGTCCTCACTGCTAAAGCATCTATTTGTGATCTACCAGACCAGCAAGGAAGAAATGCTGAGGGTAGGAAAACAAAAGCCCATTTCACGGTTTGCAATCTATTTTTGAACCCCTTTGAGTAAAATGATGATGTACAGGCTGCTATCCACGGTTCACTCGAGTCCTCTAGTTAAACAGTAACAGAGTGCCATGTGAACGGTAATGGAGTTACACTTGAATCCCCACTTAATTCCACACCATACAAATAGTTAAAACATACCTTGTTTGCAAAGTCGTGTATGTACATAATGATCAATCTGGCCCTGAATTTGGGCCGAGCAGGTGATTAACTCTTTGTTACGTCTTGAGGTTCTTGGACTAATCTGCTTCCCAAATGCCTTTCTAATTAAGTTCTTAATTTAATTTGCACAGCCTTTGAGCATCCTCTTCTAAATGCTAGCATTTATGGAAAGGAAATATGGTTCAATTTTTTCTGGTTGATTCTCTCTACTGCTGCTACCAAATACGTCCACCGACTTCTAAATTTCTGCTATTTTTTATTTCTACAGGTTGTATTTAATCATTTTTCAAATTTGCTTTGTTACTTTTTACAGTTTCCTATTCTCAGAAGATACTTTCAAGCTTGTCATTTATTTCTTTCCATAGAATAAGCACAGTTGATTTTATACTCCGTGTCTCATAATTCTAACACTGCAAGTCAGTGCAGATTGGTTTCCACCGTCTGTTGCTGGTCCTTGGTCATGCTGTCCTGTTTCCATGCATGCTAGCTTATCTTTGACTGTGTGCTGGTCGTTGCCTTTAAAAAATTACTTTTAGTTGATTCTTAAAGTCCTAGGATAAATATGCCTTCCTCCAGAGTGGTATTTCATTTGCTTTTGCTGCCAGGCACCTGGGACTAAAACAGGCAAGCCTGCCTCAGACCAAATTCAGCGTATGAGGTTTCCTGATCCACCCTGCATACATATGGACAGGGCACAAATCCACAGAGGGCCTTGCTGTGACCACAGCATGTCAGGAACTATATTTTTTCCTTTCCTTTATCTTCTTCTACTCTGCTCAGTGCCAAGGCTCCAACAACCTCCAAGAGCTGGAGAGAAATGGGTAAGTTTAGTTTTGGTTCACCTTTACCCTGAAGGTGTGGCTCTCTGGAGTCCCAGTTTAATGTGGAAAGGGTCTATTATGCTTCCCAATTTGGGTGGGCCCGGGCCTTAATTTCCACCCCTCTTTGCCTGCCTGCTCAGGCTGTGGAAGTCCCCAACTCCTCCCTGCAAATGGGCTTTATCAGACAAAGAAAGAGGCTACAGGAAAGTACCTAGGAGTCTAGAGGCTGGAAGCAAAACAATGATCAGTCTAAGTTTGCCAAGGGCTGCTGGACCTACTCAGGAAATTCCACAATATGCCTTGTGTTCATAGGGTTAATACTGATCAGTTGAAGACTTAGAAGGAAACTGTTGAGTGTCATAAATACAAGTCTGATCTCCCAAGAGCTTTAGAGGTGATATCCTGAAACTTCATCAATATGCAAAAGCTAGCACTGCATGTCAGCAAATGCATATATAATTGCAAATTTCCCTTTAAAAAATAAAAATGCAAATTATTTTCCTTTCCAGGTATCAGGCATCAAAACTGATATAACGATACTTTTTTGGCTGTTGGGCTACGGTATCAATGGAACTAGTAAGGAAATATTAGAAAAAAGAATTGAAGGGATAAGAGAAAAGCTTCTCTCTAAAGTACTTCCATTAAAAGAATATGTGCTGAGGGCCACTATACTGCAAATATAAAAAATTACCAATATGTCAATAAAAATGTTCATTGCAAATTAATAGCAACGTGTTTGCTTAACGCATAAATAATGCCTCAGGAAAGTTGTCACTTAATTTGTGAAGACTCTCCCTACTTGAGACATATAATAATAAAAGCTAATACTTGCTCACTGCTTACAGTGTGCCAAACACTGTTCTAAGTGATATATATAAAAAACACATACCTACACAAAACTGCAAACAAGGCGTGGGTATGTCTATATGTATATATTTACATTCATTTATTCCTCACAACAACCCTCTGAGGTATATGTCCTTATTGTTCCCATTTCAGAGATGGGGAAACCAAGGCAAAGGGTAGTTAAGTGGCTTTTCCACATAGGCGGTGCATGGTGGAGCTGGGATGAGTCCAGGCTCTAGAGTCCACACCCTTGACCATGACACTATAGCACCTCTCCACATACATATGGAAATCCAGGGAATGTTAGACACTCTATATATTCCATACAATTTAATTTTGACAACCAGGTTATCTACTTTTTTACAGCTGAAGAAACTAAGGCTCAGCAAGACTGTTTACACAAAAGTCAAAGATAATAAGAAACAGTGGTGCCAGTGAACCCACATCTCTCTGTCTCCAAAGTTTTAGGATCTAGAGTGAAAAACAAAGTTTCTGTAGATAGAAGTTCTGTGGGGAAACTGGCAAAGCAAAATCGGGGTGGCTTTGCTTTTGCTAGGAAGCAGAAAAGAGCACATGGCAATTGGGACAGAATCAAGAGGGAATGGGTTGGTATCTGAAGGACAAGAACTGCTAGGAGACGGCGAAGCAGAGCCAGGTGATAAAAAGAAAACAAGCAGGGCCCCTCCAGGCTCCAGTGCTTCCAACGTTCCAGATCAGCTGTCTGCCAGACCTTCTCCCACCCTGCTGTTCTAGAGTTTCAGTTTCAACCAGCAAATGCAGGCAAGGAAGGTCACGCTTCTCCAGCTGCGAATCTCAGGTGACCCTTGTACAGAGGTCTTGTTCTAAAACTGGATAGATCGGGGGATCCATTATACTCTTCATATTAAAAGGGCTAAAAGTTAGGCAAAGCATGTGCTCAGCTGATTAGTTTTTATTCCTATTGTATTTCTACTTTTAGTAAAGCAGTTAGCTTTATACTTGGTCCACCTCTGTCAGGGCAAGCACCAACGAACAATCACGGATCACTGCTACTGTCAGTGCCATTTATTATCGCTTACTTTTAGGGACTCATAGTGACCCTATAGGACAGAGTAGAACTGCCCCATATGGTGTCCAAGGAGCACCTGGTGGATTCGAACTGCCAACCTTTTGGTTAGCAGCCATAGCTCTTAACTACTACGCCACCAGGGTCACTATGAGTTGGAATTGACTCAACAGCAACGGGTTTGGTTTTTGGTTTACCTTTAGGGTAATAATTGAAAGGCAGACAATAATTTAAACCTCACAGAAATCTGCATCAGAATGTCTGCAGAATAACAAGTAAGGTATGCCTTGCTTAATGTCAGCTCAGCAATGTCCCACTGCATATATGTCTGTGGACCCATAAGGATTTTTTTTTTTTTTTTTTTTTTTAAAGAGAAAGCAGCTCTCCTTTTGTTTATTATTTCCCCCTAATGGTTTTAAAGACCCCAAACCCAGACTCCTGCAGCACTGGACCATGGGTGGGATACAGGCAGGTAAGGCAGAGGACATGGTTCTGGGCACAGGCTTGGGCTTTGTCCAGTAGGGCAGGCAGCAGGAGCTCCCTCCTCCCTCACTTCCTCTCACTTGGCTTCAGCCTCTCCCGTTCTCAGCTGCTGCTCTTCCTGCTGCCTGTTCCTCTGGCCTCCGCCAGCACCTCCAGCAGCAGCAGCAGCAGCAGCTGTGGGGACAAAGACGAGGGCGACCAAAAGCAGGCTCCCATAAGATTTTAACACGGTGTTCGTACAACATCCAAATCATATAACATCCTATTTTGCAGAATGTATCGTGGATATTAAACAACGCATACCTGTACCTGCATCAGAATTGCCTGGCGTACTTGTTAAATAATGAATACTCTTGTAGTAACCCTATAAGACAGAGTAGAATTGCCCCATAGGATTTCCTGGGCTGTAATCTTTACAGGAACAGATCACCAGGCCTTTTCTCCTGAGAGCAGGTGGTGGGTTTGAACTGCCAACCTTTCGGTTAGCAGCTGAGCACTTAACCATTGTGACACCAGGGCTCTAGGAACTCCACCTTAGACATACTCAATCAGAATCTCCAGAGAAGGGCCCGGGAATCAGACATACTCAATCAGAATCTCCAGAGGAGGGCCCGGGAATCAATACTTCAAGTGATTCTTATCTTGGAATCCAAACCAAATCCAAACCCGTTGCTGTCCAGTCGATTCTGACTCATAGCAACCCTATAGGACAGAGCAGAATGGCCCCATAGTGTTTCCATGGCTGTGATCTTTATGGAAGCAGACTGTAACACTTTTCTCTGGCAGAACAGCTGGTGGGTTTGAAGTGCTGACCTTTCGCTTAGCGGCCTAGCATTTAACCACTGCACCACCAGGGCACCTTCACATGAGGTATCAAGAGGTGAAGTGACTTGTCAAAGACAACATTACTAAAACACAGGGTTGGAAGCCCAGCAGACTTCAGAACTTGGGCTCTAACTACTCTGCAGTCTAAGCTTCAACTATTAAGCTTCTGACTACAAAAGGAAGCTAGGTCACCTTTAAACCTACAAGGTCCCCAACCAAATATAATTTCCCAAACTATTATCTCTGTAAACATACAGAAAGTTTTCTAAATTAAAAAAAAAACAAAAAACAATGTATTATACTACCTCTGAATCTAAAACAGTTCATACCAGATTTAAGCATCCTTTAGCAATGTCAGTGCTTCATCAAATGCGACTCTCTGTATCAGAGGAGCAACCAAATCCCCACAGTAACTAGACAAACGTGGGAAACTCAAAGCAGAGAAAATCCACAAGCAATCAGAGAAGCAGAACCACAACTGCAGCTCTGTCTTACCACAAGATGTTGACTTTCTGTCCACCATGGTCACACGCCTGGTTTCAGTGCGAAGTTTCTCATCAGTATTCTCCACCAAGTTGGTAAGGTCGTCAATTATCTCTAGCAAGGAACACAAAGATGCATGATTAGTAATCTAAAAATACCATGGTTCACATCAAAGCAATACAGCTATGGTATAGTCCTAGTAATAATTCTCTCAAGTAAAGTGAGTAAAAAGGTAAAGAACTCGGGCATATTCTTTGGCAACTGCAATTCTAATCTAAAAAGGAAAAAAAAAAAGTAGTAAAGAAAAAAACAAACTGGTTTATCACAATTCAGGTGACAGAGGAGAAATGTCAATACATTCCAGGGAGAAGAGAGCATTGCCCAGCCAAACCGTTCTTTCAGTAAAAAGGCAACAGACAGAACAGAAGACTTCAAGGAACACCTGGGGCCTTCTTGAGAAAACCAGCTGATGATGAAATCTAGCCAACCAAGAGATGAATAAAAGTAACAAACTCTAATCCATAAAAAGAAAAATTGGTAAAATTAAAAACTTCTGCTCTGCAAAAGACACTGTTAAGAGAATGAAAAGACAAGCCAGAGATTGGGAGAAAATATTCGCAAAACAGGTATCTGATAAAGAGGTTGTATCCAAAATCTACAAAGAACTCTTAAAACTCAACAATAAGGAAAAAAAAAACTGAATTAGAAGAATGGATGAAAGATATGAATACACATCTCACAAAAGAAGATACACAGATAACAAATAAGTGTATGAAAAGATGCTCAACATCGTATGTTATCAGGGAATTAAAAGTGAAAACAACAGTGAAATACACTACACACCTATCGTTGTTGTTACTGTTGCCAGTTGTTATTGAGTCAGTTCCGACTCACAGCAAACCCAAGTGTGCAGAGTAGAACTGCTCCAAAGGGCTTTCAGGGCTGTGACCTTTGGGAAGCACATCACCAGGCCTATCTTCTGAGGCAACTCTAGGTAGGTTTGAACAGCCAACCTGTCAGCTGTTTTTGGAGCGCTTAACCATTTGTGCCCCTCAGAGCCACATCTATTAGAATGGCTAAAATCCAAAACACTGCCAACACCAAATGCTGGACAAGATGTGGAGCAACAGGAATTCTCATTCAGTATTAGTGGAAATGCAAATGGAACAGCCACTATGAAAGACAGTCTGGTGGTTTCTTACACAAAGCTAAGCATGGGCTTACCATAAAATCCAGCAATTGCACTCCTAGGTACTCACCCAAATAAGCTGAAAACTTATGTTCACATGAAAACCTGCACACACACGTTTATAGTAGCTTTATTCATAACCGTCAAAAATTGAAAGCAACCAAGATGTTAGTAGGTGAATGAATAAACAATACATCCATACAATGGAGTATTATTCAGCATTAAAGAGAAATGAGCTATCACGCTGTGAAAAGACATGGAGGAACTTTAAATGTGTGCTGCTAAGTGAAAGATGCCAGTCTGACATTCTGGAAGACAAAACTATAGAGACAATAAAAAGACGAGTGACTGCCAGGGGTTCAGGATGGAGGGAGGGATGAAATGAGCAGAACACAGGGCATTTTTAGGGCAGTTAAACTATTGTGCATGACACTGTAATGGTGGACACGTGACATTTGTCAAAATCCACAGACGTGTACAACACAAAGAGTGAACCCAAAACATCAACGATGGACTTTAGTTAATAATGTATCAATACTGGTTCATCACTGTAACAAAAGTACCACCTGGATGCAAGACATTTATAGAAGAAACCACGTGCAGGGGGAGAGGAGGTATATGGAGCTCCCTGTACTTTCGGCACAGTTTTCTGTACACTTAAAACTGCTCTAAAAAACAAAGTATATTTAAAAACAAAAACAAAAAACTCTAGAATGGAGAAGTTAGAGACCATGCCATAAGAGATAAATGAACTGAATCCACTTAAATACTGAGCTAAGAATAAACAAATACATGGATTAGATTATAGAAAGGTACTGAAATGTTAAAATAATCAACAGAGTAATTATAACTGAAAAGTCAGGAAGCAGTTGAGGAGGGAAGAAAGGTGGTAAGAAGCTGAAAGTGCTAATTTCTTCATCTCTCAAGAAAGGGCCATATCAAGCTGCTGAAAAGTAAAACATATTGAACTTATAGCTTTTTTAAATCATCAAAACTTCAGTGTTTTATGTAATTCTTTACTTAACCTTAGATGGATCTTTTAGTAATTACTATCCTTTCAAAGAATCATTTATGTAAAGTTTATCTTTTTTATGGTAATCTTTTAAAGTGAAATTAAGTACTTATTAAAACTTAAAATAGCAGATACAGTATGATCCTAATTATGTAAATTATTTCTAGCCATCCTTTTATATTTACAAAGCTAAAGGGACATATCTGGATAATGTTAACCTAATGTTATGTTAATGAGTGGCATCACTAAGAGGGTGCAGACTGTACCCCCTGACACTGTCAGAGGGAGTGACACCAAAATGGCCCCAGTGTCTGCACAGGGCGGTAGCAGCAGGTGGGCCACGTTGCCATGGGAGGGGCTGCCAAGGCAGTGGTGTCATTAGGGTTGGTGTCACCCAATGCAGTAACTTCTCACCACCCTCCCCCCCATCAACCGCTAGTCAGGGTGCCAGGAGCCAGGCCCTGGCGCCCACCACTGGACAGGGAGGAGGGTCTCCACCTTGGCCAATGGGAGAGGGGAGGAGCTGTGGAGAGCTACTGGGAGCGGGGCTGGCCGACCACCCCAACCCCGGGCAGGAGGTAACACCAACCCTAGTCACGCCACCAACGTTAACAATGATTACTTCTAGTGACCCTGGGTCATTGTTTGCTTTCTTCCTTGAATTTTTCTGTAATGTATGAATTTCTTATAGTAAGCTTTTTTTTTTTGTTTCAGTTTTGGTTCTCTTTTCCTTTCTCTCTCTCTCTCTGCCTCTGTATCTCTCTCAGTGGTTGCTTTAGAGCTGTACAGTCCAACAGTAGTTACCAATATTTGTTAAAGAATTAAATAAAACAAACAAGAAAGTCAAAGCTTCTAGAATGATGTTCAAGCTGCATTTTGAAGACCATGCAGGTAAAGAAGCAGGAAAAGGGTAATCTATACAAAAAGTATAGCCCCTGAACAGCACAGAAGAGTTGGGTGTTCTTTGTTCTAGTCTCTCACACACTTCCTACAAACCTCTTTTTGCTTGTTGCACCTTATGTGTTGTGTTGTAATTCTTTGTTTACAAGTCTGTCCCCTAAGTAAGAAGCTGATTTTTACTCATCTCTATATCTCATAACCCTAGGAAAGTGCTGGGTACACAGCAAGAGAAAATAAATACTAAAAGATGAAGGCACTGAATGAACACAGCCTGCGAGATAAAGGCACTGAATAATTTTCAAAGCAATCTGTTGCTTCTTAGAAAAGTGGATCTAAGCGAAATTTGTCAAATACAATCAAAAACAAAAAACAAACAAACAAACAAAAAAAAAACCCATTGCTATTGAGTCAATTCCAACTCATAGCAACCCTACAGGACAAAATGGAACTGCCCCATAGGGTTTCCAAGGTTTTAAATCTTTACGGAAGCAGACCGCCACATCTTTCTCCCATGGAGCTGCTGGGAGGTTCAAACTGTCAATCTTTTGATTAGCGGCCAAGTGCTTTAGCCACTGCGCCACCAGGGCTCCTTATATTTATACAACACCTACCTAGAAAATCTTTCACTATCATTTAAAAATGCATTCATAAGTCTCTATTCCCTTGTATTCAATTACACACTCTCTCCCAATTTTCCTTCCATCTATGTAGAAGCTCTGTCAGAATCTTATTTTCCTCTTAAATATTGGTGATCCCTAGAGTTCTTATATTCTTACTATATAATACTACTATTGTGATTTTATATACCTTTTACTTCATTGATATTTAAATTAAAAACCTGAAAATTTTCTGCTGTAGATGGCTCTTCAAAATTCTTGACCCATGTAGCCAACTACCTACTACTAATCTCCAACTTGTCATTCCTACAAATATCTGACACTCAGTGTCTCCAGAACCACACTCTTTATCTTCCCACAAATTTGACCTCCCTCCTATATTCTTGATGTCAGACGGATCTTGGCTGAAAGCTGAAAATACCAGAAAGATGTTTACTTGTGTTGTATTGACTATGCAAAGGCATTCACCTGCGTGGATCATAACAAATCATGGATAACACTGTGAATAATGGGAATTCCAGGACACTTAATTGTGCTGATGCAGAACCTGTATATTGACCAAAACGTAGTCATTCGAACAGAACAAGGGTATACTGCATGCTTTAAAATCAGAAAAGGTATGTATCAGGGTTGTATCTTTTCACCATACTTATTCAATCTATATGCTGAGCAAATAATCCGAGAAGCTGGACTATATGAAGAACAATTCAGCATTAGGATTGGAGGAAGATCCATTAACAACCTGCGATATACAGATGACACAACTTTGCTTGCCGAAACTGAAGACAACTTGAAGCACGTACTGATGAAGATCAAACGCTACAGCCTACGGATTACGCTTTTATATAAAGAAAACAAAAATCCTCACAACTGGACCAATAAGCAGCATCATGATAAACAGAGAAAATACTGAAGTTGTCAAGGATTTCATTTTACTTGGATCCACAATCCGCACCCATGGAAGCAGCAGTCAAGAAATCAAATAATGTATTGCATTGGGCAAATCTGTTGTAAAAGACCTCTTTAAGTTATTAAAAAGCAAAGCTGTCACCTTAAGGACTAAGGACGCCTGACCCAAGCTACGGTATTTTCAATCATCTCATATGCTTGTGAAAGCTGGACAATGAATAAAGAAGGCCAAAGAAGAACTGATGCCTTTAAATTCAGGTGCTGGTGAAGAATATTGAATATACCATGGACTATCAGAAGAACAAACAAATCTGTCTTGGAAAAAGTACAGCCAGAATGCTCCTTAGAAGCAAGGATAGCTAGACTTCACCTCATGTACTCTGGACATGTTGTCAGGAAGGACCAGTCCCTGGAAAAGGACATCATGCTTGGTAAAGTGGAGGGTCAGTGAAAAGGAGGAAGACCCTCAACGAGATGCACTGACACAACACAGTGGCTTCAACAATGGGCTCAAACACCAACAACCGTGAGGATGACACAGGACCAGGCAGTGTTTTGTTCTGTTGTGCACAGGGTCACTATGAGTCCGAGAGTACCTAACAACAACAACCTATATTCTCTATCTCAATTAATGGTGCAACCATTCATTTGCTTGCCAAACTAGCAATCTTAAGAGTCACTCTGCCTTCTCCCTTTTACTTCTCCTTAATCTGACATTCCATTTGTTAGCCACTGTTGTTGATTCTACCTCCCCAGTATCTCTTAATCCTATCATTCTCTTAAACTGTAAGTAATAGCTCACAAAATTTTGCCAGTGTTTTTAAAATAATGTCCTAACTTATCTTCCTGTTTTTCTAGTTCTGAACCCTTTCAATCCATTCTCCATAGTAGGTTGTTGTTAGGTGCCGTTGAGTCTATTTCAGCTCATAGTGACCCAATGTGACAGAGTAGAACTGCCCCATAGGGTTTTCTAGGCTATGATCTTTACAGAAAAAGAGCGCCATGTCAGTCTCCAGCGGAGCCACAGGGTGGGTTCAAACCAACAATCTCTGGTTAGCAGCCCAGCACTTAACTGTTGCACCACCGGGGCTCCTTCTCTATACTGTAGCCGGGAACATATTATTTCCTCATATTTTAATTAATTAAAATTTAAATAGCCACATGTGGCTAGTGGCTACTGTCCTGAACAACACAGCTATAAAACAATCACTTAAAAAAAGAAAGAAAACCAAACACACACGTACACCCCACCAAGAGATATAGCTTCAAAAAAATAGAGGGAATAAAATTAAATACAAAAAAATGCACAATTCACCCAAAAGGAGGAACAAAGGACAAACATGACAAAACCCCTACAAATATCTAGATGGCAGACTTAAACACAACCATATCAACGCTGCTGTCATTATTACTTGCTGTCGAGCCGACTCCAACTCATGGCAACTCCATGTGTGCACAGTAGAACTGTTCCATAGGGTTTTCAAGATTGTGATCATTTGGAAGGAGATCACCAAGCCTGTCTTATAAGGCACCTCTGGGCAGGTTCAAACTGCCAAGCTTTGAGTGCTTAAGCATTTGCACCACCATGCCTCAACCATATCAAAAGCACATTAAATTTAATAAAGTCCTCAATTAAAAGTCACAGAATGTTAGACAAGACTTTTTTTAAAAAAGGAAGACCCAACTATATGCTTTTACAAGAAACTCATTGTAGACATAAAGAAGAAACAGTGTTCGCATGAGAAAGTCGGCATGGCTATATTAATACCAGACAAGAGAGACTTCAAGGCAGGAAGTATTATCAGAGATAAAAAGGAAACTTTCATCATTATGAAAGGCACATGTAACAAAAACTGAAAATCCTCCAATATTTAAAAATTAAGGAAATGACTTCTAAATAACACATGGGTCAAAGATGAAATAATAAGACATAATAAAAAAATATACTGAACTGAATGATCATGACAACCCAAAATAAAAATCTGTGAGTTGCAAATAAAGTTGTGCTTAGAGGGAAGTTTACTACTCTAAATACATGTATTAGAAAAGAAAAAGGATGAAAAATCAATTACCAGATTAAAGGAAATAATTGTATGATCATCTCAATACATGTGAAAAAAGATTTGACAAAATATAATGCCCATTCCTGACACAAGTGTTCAGCAAAATAGGAATGAAGGGGAACAGCCTCAATATGATGAAGGACATCTTTGGAAAATGCAGAGCTAACATCCTACATAGCAGTGAAACATTTAGTACTTTTTCCCTAAGATTGGAAACAAGGCAAGGATATCTGTTCTGGCAACTTCTATTCAACACTGTATTGGAAGTCCTACAATATTCAGTAAAGCAACAATAACAAAAGCAGAAAGATTTGAAAGGAACATGTAAAACTGTACATTTGCAGATGACATGACTATTTGCATAGAAAATTCTATGGAATCTATTTTTAAAACCTACTAGAACTAATAGGTGAATTTAGCAAGTTTGCAGATGAAAGGACGATTAAACAGGAATGCTTTCTACAATATCTCCAGCAGCTGGATGTTTAACCTTTAGCTGAATGCTTCCAGTGACTGGTAACATGCAAACTCTGAGAAAATCAGTTCCACGGCTGAACTAGAGAGTGAGTCTGCTTACGAAAATGTTCTTTATGTTGAGCTGAAAACCTGCTTGCTTTCAGCTTTCACCTTAGTTATTTCTAGAACAACACAATGCCAATGTTCCTTATTTCACAAGACAATTCTCCCAATACATCACCCTAGTCTTCTCTAAGCTAAAGTCAGTTAGCTCCAAACATTTGCAGATCCTCGAAGGAAGTGATTTCCAGATCTTGTGACACGTGATGCTAAGTTTAGGCAATATTCTTCCTAAAACATGATGTAAGGACTTAGATACACCATTTCAGTTCTCTTGTCAGCACAGAATACAGTTGAGTTTATATATAGTGACCTACAGGACAGAGTAGAACTGCCCCATAGGGCTTCCAAGGCCTTTTGGTTAGCAGCCATAGCTTTTAACCACTGCACCACCAGGGCTTTGTATATATAGTAGCATATATAAAAGTGAGTATTTTTATGATCCATTTCTCATGCCCTAATAGAATATTCCACAGTAACAGTTTTGCTTTGTACATTTCTTGCTACATCGTTCTTTTGCAACTAATTACAGTCTGGTTTGCATGATATGTTTTAATGCCTCGATATGTGTTATTAAATTCAGGCTTAATAAGCCTCTGCCATTGTAAGAAAATCAAGTGTAAAATATTCTTTGTCTGACACTAACTATATCAGCTGTTATATGTCAACTGAGTTTCTAGGTAGTTTTTTTTAATTTGTGAATATTCATAAGTACAATGTTGTTAACTGCTGTCAACTCATGGTGACCTTATGTAAACAGAACAAAAATGTTGTCCAATCATATGTCATCCTCACAACTGCCAGCATGTTCGAGCCCATCTTTGCAGCTAACGTGCCAATCTATCTCATCTCCCATGTCCTCATCAGCCTTTTGTTGTTTGCTGTCAAGTCGATTTCCACTCATAGTGACCCTACAGGACAGAGGAGAACTGCCCCTTAAGGTTTCCAAGGCTGCAAATCTTTACGGAAGCTGACTGCCACATCTTTCTCCCGCAGAGCAGCTGATGGGTTCAGACCTCTAACTTTTTGGTTAGCAGCTGAGCACTTAACCTCTGTGCCACCAGGGCTCCTACTGGTCCTCTACTTCACCAAATATGATGTCCTCTAGCGAATGATCCCTTCTGATGTCATGTCTGTCTTGGTCATCTAGTGCCACTATAACAGAAGTACCACAAGTGGATGGCTTCAACAAAGAGAAATTTATTTTCTCACAGTCTAGTAGGCTACAAGTCCAAATTCAGGGTGTCAGCTACAGGGAAGGCTTTCTCTCTCTGTTGGCTCTGGAGGAAAGTCCTTGTTGTCATCAATCTTCCCCCAGACTAGGAGCTTCTTTGTGCAGGAACCTCGGGTCCAAAGGATGCGCTCTGCACCTGGCACTGCTTTCTTGGTGGTATGAAGTCCCCATGTGTCTCTGCTCGCTTCTCTCTTTTATATCTCAAAAGACATTGGCTTAAGACACTACCCAATCTTGTATACCTCATCAGTATAACTGCCACTAATCCATCTTATTACATGATAGTGATAGCATTTACAACACATAAGGAAATCACATCAGATTACAAAATGGTATACAATACTGAGAATCATGACCCAGCCAAGTTGACAGGTATTTTTGGGGGACACAACTCAATCCATGACAACATCAAACAGCAAGAAAGTCAGACTATGTCCTGTGATGATCCATACGGTTTTTATTGGCTAATTTTCAGAAACACATTGTCAGGCATTTCTTCCTAGTCTATCTTTTCAGGAAGCTCCACTGAAACCTGTCCACCATGGGTGATCCTGCTGGTATTTGAAATACTGATGGCATAGCTTACAGCATCACAGCAACATACAAGCCATCACAATATGACAAAATACCCCCTAATTTTTTTTTTACGCCTTCATTTTTTAAAATTCTTTTTTCTGATTTTTCCGCAAATAAATTGGTGTCAAGGGATTTATCTTCAGCCTCACTAATTCTGACTTCCATTGCCTCAATTCTGCTCCTATGACCTTCTGTCGAGTTGTCTAATTCTGAGATTTTATTGTTAATCTTTCAGATTTCTAGTTGCTTTCTCTGTGTAGATTCTATCAGCCTGTTAATTTTGTCATTTTACTCTTGTATTGTTTTCCTGAATCCTTCTATTGCTTTGTCTGTGTGTTCCTTGGCTTGGTCTGAGTTTTGAATGATCTCCTTCCTGATCTCTTGGAGAGCTCTGTATATTAGTCTTTTGAATTCTATCTCAGGTAGTTCCATTACCTTATCTTCCTCTGGAAGGTTAACTAGTTCTTTATTTTGGTTGCTTGCTGGAGCCATCCTGACCTGCTACTTTATGTGATTTGATAGTCTCTGAGGCATCAGTAAGTTATTGTATTTATTTATAGTATGTTTGTTTACTGTGTCCTAACTTTTTGTTTTATTTTGTTTTGACATGCCCAAGTAGGCTGGGCACGTAAGCTACTTTGGTTATTGGCATCTTTGAAGCTCTCATGTCCTGTCACCAGGTGGGTAGAGCAGCACCAGGTGTGTGAGCCCAGGAGTCTGTTCACTTTTCCTGTGGGGATATGGCACAGGTGTCCAGGTCATCGGTCACAGAGTGTGTAGTGCAGACTCTTACCTACAGTCCTACACGGGCAGGGCTGTGTAGGGGTGTTTGGAGCAGGCACAGGTATCTGGCTGCAGTAGGGGGCTATGCGCGGAACAAGGCAGGGGGCTGATGGCTGCCCCTGGGTGCCTGGGTAGAGGGTGTGTCCCTGTCCCCTAGAGTGCATAGTGGAGGGGTACTGCAGCTGGTTCTTGGATACTCGGTACTGTTGGCTGGAGGGACTGGGAGGTACCACTCATTCTTAGACCCCAGTTGTGGGTAGCTAGACGGAGTGAGTGGTATCGTCGGCCCTCAGGCCCCTGGTTTGGGTGGGTGAGGCCCCTGCTCAGGGGGCAGGGTGGTATCAAACGTCATAAATTTGCAGCTCCCCTTTGGTTGCTGCAGTTGAAAATGGGCTATATGCCCTGCTGTTTTATGCCACTAAGGTGGTGGAAGTATGGCTTAGAGGTAAATCAACGTATTTGTAGCAGATTAGAGCAGCAAAAATCAGAAGTTAACAATAGTCAGCACTAAAGGGGTTACGGTTTTAACTCAGACCAAACAAAGTTTTTCGTTTTGGTTGGTAGCTAAACCTCTTCTGATACGTAGGTTTTGTTGTTGTTGTTTGTTTTTAAACAACTCTATTTTTGAAGTTATAAAAATTAATAGCAGTTCAAAATGAGAGGGGTAAAAAACTCAATCATTATCTAAACACCCCAGTGTAATGACTATTGTAATCACTTTCCTTGAAATATTTTACATAAACATATATATTTTTAAAATAATTGCAATATAAAAGCTTTTTTCTCCCTTAACATATCATTTGTATTTTTTATGTAGTGACAAAGTCTTCAGTTACAATTTTTAATGGTTACAAATATTCAATCCATTAAATAAACATTCATTAAATAACAGCCCATTGTTGGATACTTAGAATGCTTCTATATTTCTAAGTATGCAATGAATAAAACCAAAAATCTGTTGCTGTCAAGTCGAGTCCGACTCATAGTGACCCTACGGGACAGAGTAGAGCTACCCTATAGGGTTTCCAAGGAGTGTCTGGTGGCTGCGAACTGCTGAACTTTTCGTTAGCAGACAAGCTCTTAACCACTGAACCACCAAGGCTCCATGCAATGAATACTTCCCTGCATATCATTTTCTTTCTTTAGTATCATTTCTTTAAGTTACCGCAGTGTGATTATGACTGTGGTGTGAACTTTGAAACATATTGACAAATTATTTTTTAAAGGTTTATAGTGCCACTGTTGGTTGGTTTAACAGAATTCACTCCACTTGTCAATCATTATGATCTCCAGAGGAGACTCCCTCAGCCTGTCAATCATTATGATCTCAAAAGGAGATTCCTTCAGCCAGGGAACCTAGGGGAATCCCCAACTTGCAGAACACTAGCTACTCAGGTGGAAATTCCCCTCACCACAGCTCATTAAGAGCAAATTAAATACAGGTTTGCGAGTACAGGTGGTGAAACAAACAGCTGACTGTTTCAGATTCCTGACTGCAAAGCCTCCATAGAGAAACCGATACATGGCTTCCCGGTAAGTATTTGCGTTTGGTTTCAAGAAGGAGTTCATATTTCTATAATGTGTTAATTTGAGACACTCGAGTGCCAATCCAGCAGGGAATGGAAAAATGGACAATGTAAAGTATGACACAAGGTTGACAGAATCAAAAGCAGTAAGAAATATATATCAAAATATCTGACTCCAATTATACCTCATAACTTTTTTATACTTCCAACTACAGTCACCACAAATGCTATGTAAAGGCAGAAAGTGTGCTATATATTTTCAGACGAGTTTGATGTCTTTTTGCACTCATAATGGCAGCTAGCTGTTGTAAAGTCATTACGTTATTATGATTTTCCCTTATATAGCTGTTATGGATTGAATTATGTCCCCCCAAAATATGTGTTGTAAATCTCAGCCTCCATGTCTGTGGTTATATTCCCACTTGGGAATGGGTTGTCTTTGCTATGTTAATGAGGCAGGATTAGCGTAGAGTGTGTTTTAAGTCAATCTCTTACATAAAAAGAGCAGATTGGGACAAGCAAGCAAGCAGAGATGGAAGAAATATAGATGCCAAGAACATGGAGATCTCCAGGGAACCAGGAAACAGAAGTTAAAGAGACACAGACCTTCCCCAAGAGTGCAAAAGACAGAAAGCCTTCCCTTAGAGCTGGCACCCTGAATTCAGACTTCTAGCCTCCTAAACTGTGAGAAAATAAATTTGTTTGTTAACGCCAACCACCTGTGGTACTTCTATTACAGCAGCACTAGATAACTAAGACAATTGCTAGTAATATTTGAGGACAAATGTTGAAACAAAACAGTGAATAAAGAGCCTCCCTGGAAAGTATCAGCTTAACTCCCTCTACTCCCTACAAACATAGCAGTGATTGTGAGGATGGCACAGGACCAGGCAACATTTTGTTCTGTTGTGCAGAGGTTCGCTATGAGTCAGAGCTGACTCAACAGCACCTAATAACAACTCCCCACAATTGAAACCACAGTTGAAATTACCAATGACAACTTAAAATGAGGAAGGGGGGACCTCGTACCATCAAGAAAGCAGCGCCGGGAGCAGAGTGCATCCTTTGGACCAGGGTCCCTGCACCGAGAAGCTCCTAGTCCAGGGGAACACTGATGAGAAGGCCAAGAGAGAGAGAAAGCCTTCCCCTGGAGCTGACACCTTCGATTTGGACTTCTAGCCTACTTTACTGTAAGGAAATAAACTTCTCTTTGTTAAAACCATCCACTTGTGGTATTTGTTATAGTAGCACTAGATAACTAAGACAGAATTTGGTACTGAGAGACTGGGGTGCTGCTCTAACAGATGCCTAAAATGTGGAAGCAGTTTCAACACTGAGAATGGATAGAGGTGTGGCAGTGACACAGGACCAGCAGCAACAGAGAACCTACAGCGGCAGAGAAGCAGCAGCGGCAGAACCAGGAGACCAGTGCAAGACGGCACTGGAGCCAACCCACGGAGCGAGAGATCTGACTGCCTGTGCGCAGGAGGCTTCCTGGCAGAGTGGGGTGCCTCCAGGCACTTACTGGTGGAGCTACCGAGCTTCCGAACACTTGCCCCAGCAGGGCAGATGTGGGCTTGAGGCCCGAGGGCCAAGAGGCCACAGGAAACAGAAGCAGAAGCTGAAGAGACAAGGGACACAAGAAGCCGAGCTTCCTCAGTCTCAAAAGCTGGCTCCTGTTTATCTGACCTCCTGTTTTTGGGACCTGAGCTAGCAACTTGCCAGCTGATCTTGGGATTTATCAGCCCCTGCAACTACATGAATTGGAAGAAGTCTCTAGCCAGACCCACAGATTTAGGACTTTCCAGCCTCTATAACCACGTGAGCCATTTCCTTGATCTCATTCTCTCTCTCTCTGCACATACATAGATGCTTCACTGCTTTTGCTTTTCTAGGGAACTCAGCCTAAGACAGCAACATAGACAATTTGGACTTCATTAAAATTAAAAATTTTTGTGCATCAAAGGACACTATCAAGAGAGTAAAAGAACAACCCACAGAAAAGGAAAAAAAAATGTTTGCAAACCATATATCTGATAAGGATTTAATATCCAAAATATATAAAGAACTTACAACTCAACAACAAAAAGACAAACAACCCAACTAAATATTGGGCAAAGGATTTGAAAAGTCATTTGTCTGAAGAAAATATACAAATGTCAAACAAGCACATAAAAAGATGCTCAATGTCATTAGTCATTAGGGAAATACAAATCACACCCACTAGGATGACTATAATAAAAAAGATGGACAATAGCAAGTGTTGGTGAGTATAGAGAAAAATTGGAACCCTCATACATTGTTGGTGTGAATGTAAAATGGTACAGCTGCTATGGAAAACAGTTTGGTGGTTCCTCAAAAAGTTAAACATAGGTTTACTGTAAAACCCATTGACCCATTGCCATTGAGTTGATTCCGACTCATAGCAACCCTATAGGACAGAGTAGAACTGCCCCATAGAGTGTCCAGGAAGCACCTGGTAGATTCGAACTCCCAACCTTTTGGTTAGCAGCCGTAGCTCTTAACCACCACACCACCAGGGTTTCCAGAATTACTATATGACCCAACAATTCTACTCCTAGTTATATACCCCAAAGAATTGAAAGCAGGGACTCAAACAGATACTTGTACGCTAGTGCTCATAGCAGCATTATTCACAGTACCTAAAAGGTGGAAACAATCCAAGTGTCCATCAACAGATGAATGGTTAAACAAAATGTCCTCTATACAAACAATGAAATATGGTTCAGCTATAAAAGGAATGAAGTTCTGATACATGTTATCAGATGAACCTTGAAAACATTATGCTAAGTGAAATAAGCCAGACATAAAAGGACTAATATTGTATGATTCCACTTTTCTGAAATATACAGAATTGACAAATTCATAGAGACAGAAAGTAGATTAGAGGTTACAAGCGACTGGGGGGGAGGGTGGAATGGGAGTTATTGCTTAATGAGTATAGTTTCTGTTTGGAGTGATAAAAAACATTAGAAATACGTAGTAGTGATGGTTGCATAACATGGTGAATGTAATTAATGCCACTGAATTATATGTGTAAAAATGGTTAAAATTGCAAATTTTATGTTATATATATTTTACCACAATAAAAAAAGTAAAGCAAAAAAAAAAAAAATGAGGAAGGGGGGAATCTCTAATAATACCACACACTAGGGAAAGTTGACACATATATTGCAGAAACCAGAAACACAAAGCAAGACCAATCTGTCACCCAGCAAAGGAAAGGTAATAGCTTACCTGTGGCACCCTGTAGCGAGGAAGCTGGCTGGGCACTCAGGAGACCACAGGAGAGCCTCTGGGAAGCACTCTGGCTTTGGAGACCACAGACAGTGCACCTTACCTAGGAGAAACTCCCCTGGGTCACACCTGCTAACACCTTATCACAGCAAGCAGGCCAGGCTCAGCAGAAAGCAGACTTGTTCCTTTCCTACTCCCCCCCCCCCCCCCCCAATAAACCAAGGCCTTTTCATTCCTTCTTCATTTGGGTCTAAATATATGTAACAGAGGCCTTCACTAAGCTAGAATCCTTCCCAACTTCTAATAATGGACAGACGTGCATTGCTGTCTGCAGATGAGCAAACAGACAACAGGAAGAAATAGAGTTCAAAATGAAGGAATGATCTGAGGACGATCAGAGTGAATGCCTTCTCCCTCTTTCTACTTCTGTCTAGAAAATAAAATTCCTTTGTGCAAAGGAGAAACCTTGAGAAACTGTTCAGTTTCTTCTTTTTTAAGACAATATTTAAGAGGACACTAACTCAATGCAACAAGAGCCGAAAGCCACAACGAGGGAACACTTTAAGATTACTGAAAACAGAAACATAATTTTCAAGTTAAAAACCACAATGAAGGCAGTTAGACAGACTGTAAAATAGATTTTTAAAAAGGCTTGAATAATTCCCCAGCAGTCACAGAAAAAGTTTTGGGGAGTAGAAAATATGGATTGGGGGTGGGGGGTAGAGACAGGGATAAAGATCTAGGAAAACAGGAACAAACACAATAACCAAATAAATAATAAAAGACATTTTCCTTGAGTTGCAAAAACAATTGCGTCTTCATATTAAAAAAAAACTCACCAAGTTCCATGCAAAATTAATGAAAAGGATCTAGAGATATTTCAGGAAATTTCAGAATAAAGAAAAAAATTCTATAAGCATCCAAATGGCAGGCAGAGGGAGAGGAAGCTTATCAACAAAGGCAGGCAATTAAACTAACATCAGACTGTTCCTATGAAACACTAAATACCAGAAGACAGTGAAGTAAAAAGTGGTGTGAGGGGCAAACACTGTGACCTAAGGATTCCATATCCAGCCAATATCTTGATATTCAGAGATAAGAGAAAGGTATTTTTAATTGTGCAAGGAGTCAGAGAGCACTCACATATTTTGTTAATGCAGAGAACCAAACCAGTTGCTGTCAAGTCCATTCCGACTCATGGTGACCTAATGTGTGTCACAGCAGAACCACAAAGCCTATGACAACTTAACTGACACTGGAACCACAATGCATTGAAGACTGGTCAGAACTTGTAACCTGAACCCAGCTGGGTCAATTTTCTGCTAAAACAAAAGTATCAACATTATCCACAGGATTTAAACACAAACTTGAGTCTTATAACATAATAATCAAAATGACCAGGATACAATCCAAAATTACTTAGCATACGAAAAACCAGAAAATCTCATGTTGCATGGGAAAAGACAATCAACAGACACCAACGCTGAGATTACATAGTTATTGGAATTATCAAAGACTTTAAAACAGCTATAATAAAAATGTTCCAACACATAAAGATTGAAATAAATGGTAAGATAGAAAAGTCTCAGCAAGGAGATAGAAAATATAGAGAAGAAACAAATATAAATTTGGGAACTGAAAAATTTAATAACTGAATTAAAAAACTCACTGGGTGAGCTCAATAGCAGAATGAAGATGACAAAGAGTCAGAGAGCTGGAAGACAGGTCAACAGAAATTATACAATCTGAACAGTAAGGAGAAAAGAGATTGGAAAAATATCCAAAACAAGCATAACAAAGGACTTGTGGGACAATGCCAAAGGTCTAATATCCATGTCATCAGAGCCCAGAGAGGAAAGAATGTGGTGGTGGTGGGGAGGGGAGGAATATATCTATGTGTGTGTGTACATATGTATATAAAATAAGAAAAAAAAGACTGAAAATTTCCTAAAGTTGGGAAAAAACATAAACCTACAGATTCAAGAAGCTTAGCAAACCCCAAATAAAATAAACCCAAAGAAATCTATGCCCAGAAATATCATAATTAAACTGCTTAAAAGGAAAGACAAAGAAAACAAAATTGAAACCAATCAAAGAAAAATGACACATTATTTATAGGGGAACAAAGATCTGAAAGACTGTAGATTTCTCATCAGAAATCATGGAGGCTGATGGGAAGTGGAACAACACTTTCACAGTGCTGAAAGAAAAGAACTATTAACACAGAATTCTATATCCAGCAAAAATATCCTTCAGGAATGAAGGTGAAACAAAGACATTCACAGGGGAAGAAAAATTAAGAGAATCTGTTGTCAGCAGACCTACTCTAAATGAACTGTCAAAGGAAGTTCTTTAGACAAAAGAGAAATGACACCAGTAGGACACTCGGATATCAGGAGTAAAGGAAGAGCAACAGAAATGGTAAATATCTGAGTAAATATAACAGACTATTCTTCTCCAATTGAGTTCTTTACCATATGTTTGCTAGTTGAAAGCAAAACTTATAATGTCTGATTTTCAACATATGTAAATATATGTGACAACTAAAACATAAAGGGGAGACGGTAAAGGGACCTATATGGTGGTAAGGTTTCTACACCCCCACTTAAAATGGTAAAATATTAATTCTTGCAGGCTATAAAATGTTAAGCAGGTATACTGTCCTCCCTAGAGCAACCACAAAAAAAAAAAAAAAAAAAAACCAACTATATAAAGAGATACAGTAAAAAACACAAAGGAATACTAAAAAAGTTCACATGTATGGTTTCTTTTATATGACATTCTCCAAAAGACAAAACTATAGTGATGGAGAACAGATCAGTCAGTGGTTGCCAGGGGTTAGGGATGGGGGGAGGATATGACTGCAAAGGAACAGCACGAGGGAGTTTTTTGGAGTGATGGAACTCTGAGTCCTATTTGTGGTAGTGGTTATACAAACCCATCCATGTGTTAAAATCCATAGAACCGTACACATAAGAAAGGGTGATTTTACTGTAAGTTAAAGTAAAAAATTAAAATAAAAAATACAATGAACTAAGAGAGGCATGGGTAAAGTAGAATCTCATCAAATACTAGTACTTACAGATTTAGAGAAATTAAAAAAAGAAAAGAAGGAGGTTAAAAAAAACAAAAACAACAGAAGAGAATGTTGTCACACAGGACAGCCCTTCAAGAAGAGGGTGTGGTATATTCCACGTCTAACAGATGGGCAATTAGGCAGTCAGTGCTGACCAAGCTAAGAGCTTCTCTGAGCGGGGGGAGGTGAGGGTAGGGAGAGGGTGATTTCCCTGAGTTGCAGGAGTGAATGCATGCCAAATGTGGGGAAGAGAAGACAGCCAGACTACACTAGTTTATTTTAAAAAGCTCATGTTATTTAAAACCATAACAATAACTAATATTTACTGAAGACTTACCATGCGCTAAACCAGTTTTTCTCAATCTCAAGTTGCATATAAACCAGAAAACCAAATTCGTTGCCATCAAGTCAATTCCAACTCATAGCAACCCTACGGGACAGAGTAGAACTGCCCCATAGGGTTTCCAAGGGGCAGCTGGTGGATTTGAACTCCCGATCTTTTGGTTAGCAGCCTGAGCTCTTAACCACTGCACCACATATAGAGATCTCTTTTAAAGTTTAAAAAAAAAACAAAAACTTCCATACCCTATAGTATTTATGTTATTTTATTTAAATAATTTAATTAAACATAAGAAAAAATATAGGTATATATTGTTTATGTTTTTATAGCTCTTCATTCTAGAGTGTTGGACGTAAACATTCCTATTTTTTAAAACTTGGTTACAACAATAATTTAATGTTGACAGGTAAAGCATTTTTTGTGAATACTAAACTGCTGCTTAAAATGCAAATATGATACAGGTCCTTTGGGTCTGTCCTGCCACCACTGTGGGCTAGGAGAACACTCAATTTTCCCCCCAGTTTCTTTATTCCAACTGTGAAGGAATCCTTTATACAGTGCATAGTGACAGCTTTTGGCCTTCTCTTGGAAGCGAACACTTGATTGACATATTAAGCACATCTCTTTTCTCATCAGCAAAGCACTATTGGTCTCCAAGATTATTACAGACACAAACACAAATGTGGGCCAGATTTCTATGGCCAGACATAATACAGTGGTCATCCAGATGATCCACAGTATCTTTTAATTTTTAGACTATATCATATTTTTGTGTATGGAAACACAAAAAACAATAAAAGAATTCCCAGAGTCCAGAGAATATACCCATCAATCCCAATTTAGGACACGGTGCTAAAAACATGACATACGTTATCTCATGTAGGCAGTGAACAACCCTACAGCAGGTATAATAAGACCTCATCAGTTTTCTTAGCCCTTTAATAGAAAGTTAATATTTTTAAAAATGTAAGCCATAGGAAAAACTTTTGCAGTTCCTCAAAAAGTTAAACATAGAACTACCATAATGTCCCAGCAATTCCATTCCTAGGTATATGCCCAAAAGAACTGAAAACAAGAACTCAAACAGTTACTTGTACACCAATGTTCACTGCAGCATCGGTCATAATAGCCAATGGGTGGAAACAACCCAAGAATCCGTCAACAGATTAATGGATAGATAAAATGTGGTATATCCATACAACAGAATATTATTCAACCATAAAAAGGAATGAAACTCTGATATATGTTACAACATGGATGAACCTTGAAAACATTATGCTGAGCAAAATGAGTCAGACACAAAAAGACAAATACTGTATGATCCCACTTATGTAAAATGCTTAGAACAGGCCAAATGCATAGAGACAAAAGTTTATTAGTGGTTACCAGTGTCTGTGGGGAAGGGAAATGGGCAATTACTACTTAAGGGGTGCTGAGTTTCTGTTTAAAAATCAAACCCATTGGCGTCGAGTTAATTCCGACTCATAGCGACCCCACAGGACAGAATAGAATTGCCCCATAGCGTTTCCAAGGAGTGGCTGGTGGATTTGAACTGCTGATCTTTTTGGTTAGCAGCTGTAGCTCTTAGCCACTGTGCCACCAGGGCTTCGAGTTTCTGTTCAGGTGGATGAAAAGCATTTGAAAACGAATAGCGGTGACGGATGCACAACATGGTGAATGTAATTAATGTCACTGAATAGTACACTTAAAAATGGTTAAAATGGCAAATAGTTTCTAAACATATTTATTCACAACAAAAAAAGATATAAGCCATGTCAGAATCTTTGCTAAATAAGGTAACAACAACAAAAAAAATGCTTTCCATCATTATAGATGACTGGAATCCTGGTGGTAATGTGCTCAGCTTAGGGTGAAGTGATTTACAGAAAATCAGCGTGTTTTGTAGCATCATGCATGCATGAAAATGTGTGGCTGGAGCCACTTTTGATAGCACCTACTGTCAATAATTTTGCCTCTTAGGCTTGCAGGCCCACCCTACACACCCCATTCCCTGGTGCTGCACACTGGCTCAGTCACTTACTGTTTGTATCTCATACTGTAGAGTCAAGAAACACAACATGTTGGCCTTCACAACATTTTTGTAAAGTTTTTGTAGCAGTGGACAGAATCGTATAATGAGCCCCTATACCCATAACTTCAAACATTCCCACTAAACGTTGGTTGCTTAGATATCTTCCTATGATCGAACATTCATCTGTGTTCTACCTACCAGAGCTGTGCTCCAATGAACTTCAGTTCAACTGACCACCTATAAGGGCCTTATTCTTAAGGATTTTGTGATTTGCCATGAAATATAGAACACGATGGGTTAAGATAAATTTTGGAGAATTCAAGTTGGACTCTGGGTTAGGTCCTAGATTCAGAACCTTAGAGAGAATATTAGGGGCAAATGAAACAAGATGGAAGACTGCAAAGTTCATCTATTTCCCATGCTAAATTCCATGATATTGCAGGAAAGATATATACCAACAGCATCAATCTATAATAGCCGGGGGGGGGGGGGGGGCGGGGGGACGGGAGGAGTTATGTAATGGGCCATAAATGTTGAAAGCAGGCATCATCTCTACAGAGAGACAAAATCAGAGGAAAACACAATGTGGGGGATTCCAGGTCCAAAGTCACTGAATATAAGAAAAGGGAAAGGATTCAACAGCATTTGCTGGGTGAGTAATTGCGAAGGCAGATTTAAGCCATATCCACATGCTGTTTCCCCATTTGGGCCAAACAGTGGGCAGCGGCGGTATCTGCCCACGGGTGTAAGTAATTAGTGTTAGAGGGGGAGCCAGAGAGACAGGACATGTCCCAGGTGGTTTCTGATAAACACAGGACCCTCATAGCATTCTGGGCTTTCAGCTATCAAGGGCTGGGTATAGGATAGGAAAGCTGAGAGAATCACCTCCAAGAAACTCTTTGTCAAGAGAGATCTCCCAAGGCAAAAAGCAGGGAGCCAAGCTGTGAAGACCTCTGATGTGGCTACACAGCACGTGCAATGTAGTTAATATGACTCAGGAACTAATTATTTTATTTTAATTAATTTAAATAGCCACATGTGGCTAGTAGCTATCCTACTGGATAACATAACTCTAGAACAATCTCTAAATACATAGATACACACACACACAGATATATCTAAAAATTCAATAGAAGAGATAAAATGGAATACTAAAAAAATAATTAACTCAAAAAGAAGACAAGAATAGAGGAGCAAAGAACAAACTGGATGAATAAAACTAAATAAAAAATAACCTAACCTGTTGCTGTCAGGTTGATTCCGATTCACGGTAACCCCATGTGCTACAGAGTAGAACTGCTCCATAGGGTTTTCTTGGCTTTAATCGGTACGGAAGCAGGCTGCCAGGCCTTTCTTTTGCAACACCACTGGATGGGTTCAAACTGCCAGCCTTTAGAAGTTAGTAGTCAAGTGCAAACTATTTGTGCCACTATTATATGTAATTGGATTAAACATTCCAAATAAAAGGCAGAGATTATCAGATTAGATAAAAGGAAAGACTCAAATATAAGCTGCTTACAAAGACACAGACAGGTTGAAAGTAAAAGGATAAATAAATACATACCATGTAAACACTAAAAATGAGAAAATTGGTTTGGCTATATTAACATCAGGTAAAGTATATTTCAAGATTGATATCCAACCGTTTCTGAAGGTAGCATATGATCAAGAACCGATGGTAATGAAGGAAGAAGTCCAAGCTGCACTTGAGGCATGGGCGAAAAACAAGGCTCCAGGAACTGACAGAATACCAGTTGAGGTGTTTCAACAAACAGATGCAACACTAGAAGTGCTCACTCATCCATGCCAAGAATTTTGAAAGACAGATACCTGACCAACTGACTGGAAGAGATCCATATTTGTGCCCATTCCAAAGAAAGCTGATCCAGTGGAATGTGGAAATGATCAAACAATATCATTAATATCACAGGCAGGCAAAATTTTGCTGAAGATAACTTAAAAATGGCTGCAGCTGTATACCAACAGGAAACTGCCAAAAATTCAAGCCAGGTTCAGAAGAGGACATGGAATGAGAGATATCATTGCTGATGTCAGATGGATCTTGGCTGAAAGTAGAGAATACCAGAAGGAAGTTTATCTGTGTTTTATTAACTATGCAAAGGCATTCAACTGTGTGAATCATAATAAATTATGGATAACATTGCAAAGAATGGGAATTCCAGAATACTTAATTGTGCTCATGCAGAACCTGTACGTGGATCAAGAGGCAGTCATTCGAACAGAACAAGGGGATACTACATGATTTAAAATCGGGAAAGGTGTGCGTCAGAGTTGTATCCTTTCACCATACTTACTCAATCTGTATGCTGAGCAAATAATCTGAGATGCTGGACTACATGAAGAAGAACATGTAACTACATGCGGAAGACTCAGAAACACCCTGTGATATGCAGATGACAAAAATGAAGACAACTTGAAACAATGATGAAGATCAAGCACTACAGCTTTCCAGTACAGATGAACACCTCAACATAAAGAAAGAAAAAAAAAATCTCACAACTGGACCAATAAGCAGCATCATGATAGATGGAGAAAAATATTGAAGTTGTCAAGGATTTCATTTTACTTGGATCCACAATCAGTGCCCACGGAGGCAGCAGTTAAGAAATCAAACGGCGCCTTGCATTGGGCAAATGTGCTGCAAAAGGCCTCTTTAAAGTATTAAAAAACAAAGACATCACCTTGAGGACTAAGGTGTGCCTGACCCAAGCCACAGTGTTTTTAATCGCTTCATAAGCATGAGAAATCTGGACAATGAATAAGGAAAACCAAAGAGGAATTGATGCCTCTGAATTATTATATTGGCAAAGAATACTGAATATATCATGGACTGCTAGAAAAACGAACGAATCTGTCTTGGAGGAAGTACAGCCAGAATGTTCCTTAGAAGCAAGGATGGCAAGACTTTATCCCCCTTACTTTGGACATGTTATCAGGAGGGACCAGTCCCTGGAGACATCATGTCTGGTAGAGGATAAGTAAAAAAGAGGAAGACCCTCAACTAGATGGACTGACACAGTGGCTGCAACAATGGCCTCAAACATAGCAACGATTGTTGAGAATGGAATAGGACCTGGCAGTGTTTTGTTCTGTTGCGGACAGGGTCGCTATGAATCAAAGCCAATTCAACAGCACCTAACAACAGAGTAAATTTCAAGATCTACCTCCAAAAAATTAGCCATTGAAAACCCTATGGAGCACAGTTCTCCTCTGACACACAGGAGGTTGCCATGAATTGGAATCTATTTAACTGGCTGGTTAAATTTCAAGATAAACAGTTTTACTACAGAAAAATAAGAATATTTTGTAATTGAAAAAGCTTAATTCTTCAAGACATAATAGACCTACATGTGAATGTATCCAATTACAGGGCTTCAAAATACAGAAAGTAAAATCTGACAGAACTAAAGAGGGAAATACACACCCATAATCATAGTTAAGAGTTTTGATCCTCCCTCTTGGTAATTAATAGAACAGGTAAATATAAAATCAGTAAAGAAAGATTTGAACAATAATCAATCAACTGGATCTAATTTACTTTTGTAAAAAATTCTACACAACAGCAGCATAAAACACATTCTTTTCAAGTACACATGGAACATTCACCAAGATAGACCATATGCTAGGTCATAAAATAAGATGTATTAAATATCCTCAAGAATATAGATGCAAAAGTCCTTGACAAGAAATTAGCAAATTAAATTCAGCAGTATATAAAAAGGGAATACTGCGAACAAGTAGGGTTTATCACAGGAATGAAAGGTTGGTGTAAATATTTGAAAATCAATCAGTATAATTTACCACACTAACAAAATAAGCGAGAAACCAAACGATCATCTCATAGAAGCAGAAAAAAAGCATGTGAATGAATGGCCACTCATAATACAAGTGGAGAAACCTGACAAACACTACCTTAGCCAGGTGATATCAAGGTCAATATTAACAGTCACAAATCATGATAATGGTATGTATTCTTGATATGATGTGATGAAAATGCCACTTCACCTCTATGGTCTTCCTCTTAATCACCCATAACCCCAGTCTTATCATGATAAAAGCATCAGACCAATTCCAACAGTAGGGCATCCTATAAAATCCCTGACCAGCACTCCTCAAAACTGACAAGGTCATCAAGAACAAGGAAAGCTAAGGAGTCTAAACAGATATGACAAATGAATATGGTATCCTGGATGGGTCACGGAACAGAAAAAGGACATTAGGTTAAAAACTAGGGAAATCTGAATAAACTATGGATTTTAGTTAACAATAACTAATAATAATGATGATGTCATTTATTATAACAAATATACCATACTAATCTAAGATGTTAATAATAGGAGAAACTACGTACAGTATATATGGGAACCCTCTGCACGATCTTCTCAATTTTTCTATAAATCTAAAACTGTTCTAGTACAGCCTTGGAAACCCTATAGGGCATTTCTACTCTGTCCTATAGGGTCACTATGGGTTGGGCTCTCAGACAACAGGTTTTTTGGTCTGCTAATCTTTACAGAAGGTTACTGCCACATCTTTTTCCCGAGGAGCAGTTGGCTGAACTCTGACCTTTCAGTTAGCAGACAAGCGCTTTAACCACTACACCACCAGGGCCCCTTTCAATTTTCTTAGGATCTCTATTTATACGCAATAGTGAGAACACATTAAAAGAGAACTTAATAATTCCTGAGTGACTCCTGTGAGCAGGGGACTACTTCCTTTAGTCTTTAAAATAACCCTGTGAGGCAAGTGTTAATTAAAGGCGAAGTTCCAACAAGTTAAGTGATTTGTCCAAAGTTACACAGCCAGTAAGTGGAAAAGCTCGGTGTGAACTGCAATTTCTCCAACTCCTGAGGCTTTTTCACAACATTCAGGTAGGAAAAAGAGGATATCAGATCCAGCATCACGAGCGCCTCGTTTGTTCTACTTTTGTTTAAAAGATGGATCATTCAAGTTTCCTAATAAATATCTTCTAAATTATTGTTATGTAAATGTTGAGTTAATATTTACCACAATGAACATACAAGTTTCAGGCCAAATTTATGATCCAGTTAAGAGTAAGTCAGTTCTGACGTAATTCGAATACCATTTTTTTTATTTTTTATTTTTCATTATTATTGCCTTTTATTATCAGTATCCTTATAACTCTATCTTTATTTGTCTTTGAGGGTTGGAAACATTACATACAAACTCACAGATATGATGACACCAGCAAATTACGCGTTGCAACATTATATGCAGTACATATTACTAAGGATAAGATGTACCAAAAAAAAAGAAGATGGTCTTTAGGGCGGTTTGCTGTAACTCACGTACGTCATAAATAGGGGACTACCTGTACTTTGTAATAACTGTGGTTTTTTGAATAGTCAGTGGAATTATTTAAATGCTATAAAACTAAAAATATAAACTTATTTTTAATTGTTATAAATATATACAGTTGTTACTTGTTGTTATGCTATATCTTATTGATCAAAACAATGATTTATCTAATGTCAAGTCCTTGGTCAAGAATATAATCAACAACTGTGAGTCAAGGTCATTTGCTAATATTTTCCCTCCTCACAATTAATTACAGAAAACCCTGGATAATTTTTTTCACCTTCATTTTATCACTTAAGCTTCTAGAAAGTCTCTCATGAAATATCTAGACTCAAAATATTAAATCTCTGATCTTTTTGAAAAATAGTCTACACTTCAAATCCAACAAAATCTGTCTGCCTGAGTAATTTTCTTTACTGTGGGACTCAGAAATACTAACAGAATCACAGCCTTACATTCCCATATCTGCCCCTGCTACTGCATATTTAGAGCGTGTTCAAATTCTTATAACATGGTTAGGACAACATACATAAAACAAAAAGAGAACATTAGGAACAGAGAAAGTCTTGAATATTATTTCTGGATTTTCCAGTTAGAGCTCAACAAAACAGATTAGCTTTTTATGATGTTCATAAAACTACATTATTTCTAAGGGAGGGCTTACCCTCCCTGTTTCCACCTAATTTTACATAAATGAAGCTTTTTATTTAAATATTTATGATACTACCTAAATGTGAAAATTAAAACTATCAAATTCTTAGAAGAAAATGCAGGGGCAAGGCTGTTGGGCCTAGCTTTTAACAATGGATTACCTAATATAATAATAAAAGCACAAACAGCAAAAGACAAATAAATAGGACTTCATAAAAATTAAAAACTTTTGTTCATCAAAAGTCTTTACCAAAAAAGTGAAAAGACAAGCGGCTGACTGGGAGATTATTTTCAGAAACCGTATCTCCAATAAGAATCTAACAACAAAAAAAATACGTAAAACTTTGACAACAATGAAAATACAAATAACCCAATCAAAAAAATGGGCAAAGACCTGAATAGATATTTCACCAAAAAGGAAATTCAAATGGCCACCAAACACATGAAAAGATGCTCAATGCCAATGGCCATCACACAAATACAAATCAAAACCACAATGAGACATCATTTAACTCTCACTAGGATAGCTAAGACAAAGAAAATAACAAATGTTGGTGAGGATGTGGGGAAACTGGAACCCTTGTCCACTGCTGGTGGGAATGCAAAATGGTACAGCCATTGTGGAAAGCAGTGCGGTGGTTCCTCAAAAAGCTAAAAATAGGACTACTATATGACTCAGCAATTCCACTGCTGGGAACGTACCCAAGAGTCTTGAAAGCAATGATGCAAACATACATTATGTACACCAATATTTATAGGGGAGTTTCCTTGGGAGTGTGGCCTGCATCCAATATATATGGATATTCTGACAAAGCTCACTCTCTCTCAATCCTGCATCTGACTCGTCATCCTCTGACCTCCAGTTCTTGGGACGTAAGCCAGGAGCCTGCCATCTGACCTGCAGATTTTGGGATTCCCCAGTTCCTGCAACCCCATGAACCAACGGCCTTCAGCCTGACCTGCCAATTTTGGGTTCATCAGCCCCTGCAAACACAACAGTCAGGAGAAGCCTCTAGCCTGACGCCTGACCCATGGATTTGGGACTTGCCAGCCTACACAACTGCATGAGCCATTTCCTTGAAATAAAATATCCTTCATTGGTTTTGCTCCTCTAGAGAACTCAGCCTAAGACAGTTGCACAGCCAATTAATGTAAATGATGTCAATAAGCTGTACTCCTGTAAAATGCTGAACTGGCAAAAGCTGTGTGATAGATACATTTACAACAACAAAAGAGCAGCTTCTGAGGCTGCTCATGTACAACCAAACAGCTCATGGGATTTGGTTTCTTGGCTTGGAGTTTTAGGGTTATGGTTTCATGGGACTCCCAGTTAATTGACCTAATATTGTGTTTAGTGCTTCTGTTCTACCTCCTAGTTTGGTGCGTAGTGCCTGGGGTCTTAAAAGCTTGCAAGCAGCCATCCAAGTACAATAATTGGTCTGCATTCACTTGGAGCCAACAATGGAAGAAGGAAAGTCAGGAATAGGAGGAGGAAATGGAATGTGTGGCTAACTGCCTCCATGAACAACTGCCTCCTTTGCCATGAGATCAGAAGAACTGGATGGTGCCTGGCTACCATAACTGAATGTTTTGATCAAAGATTTTATAGAAGAATCCTGATCAAAAGGGAGAAAGTGCAGAACAGAATTTCAAATGATCATGGAATCCAGATTTTCTGGAGCGATGGAGGCTGGATGAATCCCTGAAACTACTCCCCTGGGATAATCTTTAAATCTTAAACCAAAAATATCCCCTGAAGTCTTCTTAAAGCTAAACAGTAGTTTAGCTTAACTGGTAATGAATATCTGCCTAGAGCATTGTGCTCTTTTAAGCCTATCTACATGAGAACAAACTGACAACAGAAACTCAAAAGATTAGATAGGAAACATAGGGGGCAGTAAGTTTACGTTAATGGGAGAGTAACAATTCAGAAAAGGAGGGTGAGAACTGTTGCACAATTTAAAGAATGTAATCAATGTCACCGAATTGAAAATGTAGAAATTACTGACCTGGTGTATATTCTGAAAAACAACAAGAAATAAATTATATATTAAAAAAAACTTATGGTGATAGCAAATTGCCAATTTTAAAGCACTTTAACCATTTCTTATCGCATTTGATCCTCCTGAAAATCCTGAAAAGCAGATAGGGAAACTGTTGTAGTATTTTATAGATGTCAACACAGGTCCACACAGATTATGTAACTTGTCCAAGTTACTCCGTTAATAAGAGGTAGTTAACGCCGTTAACAAGAAGACAGGTTTCTGGATTCCAACACAAATGCTTTACCCGGTATTTCACGCTTCTTGTGTCTCACATTTCACGTCTAACTCCAGACTAAACACAGTCTGCATTTTTCCCATTCCATCATAACATCACCTTGATTTTTTTGTAGTTCCCTTTCTTAGGGAAGATCTCTGCTCCAATCCAGATGGTTGGTTAACACTTGGGTTCTGAGAGATTCAGTACTATGACATCTACTGGTCAGAAAGTTGAAGTTAACCACATAGTCTTAAAAAAACAAAACTTGAAAAAGACACATTTCTCCATTTAAGAAGAAGGTGTTTCCACTTTGCAGAAAAGTTACCAACCTTCTTTCCAAGTAGCCTTCACACTTCCGACAGATTTTTAGGTGTGTTCTAAATTCTCCATTCTAAAAAAAAAGGCCCATGGGGAAGAGACCTGTGCCAGCACTGTCCCGAGGCACGCATTTCTAGACAAGGCTCGTGGCGCCTCAGGGCGCCCTGCATCTGTGACTTTCTGATTATATATACTTTCAATATCACTTGTATTTTGATTTGTATTATTATTTGTATTTTTAAATCTCATTTACACAATGTCTCACTTTGTTCCAACACTGCTTCCTGGAGTTCTCTCCAAGCACAGAAAAGAAATCCAAATGCAAAGTACTAAATAAAATCTAGTGCAACTAAAGTGGGGTGTGCATGGGTGCCGTTAATTAAAGGGCTGCTGACTTAACAAGGCC
The DNA here is from genome assembly GCA_030035585.1 of Dugong dugon. NCBI lineage: Eukaryota > Metazoa > Chordata > Mammalia > Sirenia > Dugongidae > Dugong > Dugong dugon. The sequence continues at coordinate 59,808,513 of CM057470.1, forward strand.
CCCGTTTTATACAATGTACAGTACACGAATACTTTGAATTATATTTTCCTCCTCTGCGCCAGTTACCAGTTTGCTCCAAATTCACCCATCTGTACCTCCTCTGCCATGGTGGGCTGAGAGCTCCGTGGGCCCCACTCTCCTCTGCAGTGAGTACGATGTTATTCTTGATCAGTAGAGGGCACTGGAGGGACACTGCACAAGGAAGGGGCTTCTCCCAGATCTGGTATGCTTGTACTTTTTTGTCTCCCCAATACTGTGAGGCTGCAGCAGTAGATAAGGATGAGAAGAACATCCAGTGGTGCCCTGACCTAGTCATGAGCCAAGTCCACAATCCCTCAGCAGGGCACAGCACTGGCCTGGTGATCACCGTGCCACGGCCCTCCTGCCTTGGGCACCACACACCCCAGACTCCCTCAGTGTGCCCGCCCGCCCGTCTCGGCCTGCTTTCCCCCCAGAGGGATGCTTCCAGCTTGTCAATCCTGGCTGTGGTATCTGTCTGCCAGCCTCAGCCCACCTTTGCCCAGAAGCAGTGTTTCCTGCTTACCTGGTAACCATAGGCCAGCTCTGGCCCACCCAACCCCTCAAACCTCTCTGCCATCCAATGGGCTGTGGAGAAGTCCACACCTTCTCCAGTGAGGCCTGAATCCCAACTGTGGTGCTCTGTGTGCAGAACACTGGGCACAGCTGAGGAAGTGGGTGTGGTGTGGGGAAAGCAGAGGTACCAAGGGAAGGAAAGTCTGCCTACTGACATACAGGAAGCTCACCTCACACCACTACCCCCCCAATCATTCCCCAGTCAGCATCCAGAACTCCAGCAGGAGATACCCCCCAAGAGAAGACTGGAGGATTATTCTCCAGAAACAAAGTAGCTCAAGGGAAAAGATACATACAAATTAGATACACACAAACACACACACATGTGTGTGTGCACGTGCGTGCATGTTTTCATATTTGAAACTCTCACAACAAAGTGGCTGCATCCCCCTTCCACTGCCCTGTACTATAATGTACTTGTTAGCAAACTTTACTCTGTACAAGGTCCTTCCAATCAACGTTTTGCTGCCTCACTGTAAAATTGACTATTTAGCCAAGAATTAACAGACATGTGAAAAAAGGCTCCAAAACAAATTGGTGGGGGAAGCAGGGAGGAATTGAAGGGAACAGAACCCACATAGGGAGCAAAAGAAAACTTAAAGACACACACACTCTCTGAGAAACAAGAGAAGGCAATGTATCCACAAAACAACAAAGGTAAAAAAAGAAACATTCAGAGAACAATAGAGTTCTTAGAAATTAAATTAGGACAGCAACAATAGTTCTGTATCTTGATTGTGGTAATGTGATAAAATGTGATAAATGTGATAAAGTGATACTGCCTCTCAGTTCCAAATTCACAAACCATACACACACATTATATCAATGTCAGATTCCTTGTTTTGATACTGTACTATAATTATATAAGATGTAACCACTGGGGAAAACTGGGTAAAGAGTACACAGGACCTCTGTACTATCTTTGCAATTTCCTTTGAATCTATCATTATTTCAAAATAAAAATTTAAGAAAAAGAGATAGGCTAGCCAGGGGGAGGGGAGAATTGAAAGCAAGACAGAGTTTAGGACGTCATTCGAAAATAAAGCAATAATACAAAACAAAGCAAAGAAAGACAGGAGGAAAAATTTAAATGAAAGATTAATTCTTGAGGACCAACACTGATGACAGGAACTAGAGAGAGAGGGAGAGGAAAAGGGAAGAACAGCCAGGCAGAGCCAGAGTACAGTCCATCCCAACTGGACCAGGGAGACAAAGGACAGGGAACGGGGGTGGGTCTCCAATCAAAGGAGAAAACTGACAGACTAGCTATAGTGTTTGTCTACAAGCAGCCCCCAGCTTACAACAGGGTTCCATTCCGATGACTCTGTCTTAAGTCAGTTCTGATGTAAGTCGAATACCTCGTTTTGTTTTTTTTATTATTATTGCCTTTTATTATCAGTATCTTTATAAATCATAACATTAAACATCAGTGAGTGAACATCTGAGAACGATAACATCAGCAAATTATGCTGCAACATTGTATGTAGTACATATTACTAACCATAATAAGACGTTAAAAAAAAAAAAATGACAGTCGTAAACATGGTTTGTGGTAACTCGAATACTTTGTAATCGGGGACTATGTGTATTGAGAGGAATTAATTTCACAATTCTATTAGCGGTGTGGGGGATAAAAGGGCATCAATAAAGAAAATTAAGCAAATAAAAAAAATAAGAAAGGCAATTACTGACTTTAAAAAAAAAAGGGTGTAATGAATTAAAATCTGTTTGTAGGACACCCTGTGGCTCAGCTGTGAACAACTTTTGTATAGTCATAATGCTGTAAACACAGATTTAACTAACACCTGTGATCTAATGCTCGCGGATGTGGAAGTGTGTATGTGTGGGACTGCTGTAAGTTAAATTAGCATCTTCCTTAGGAGGAATCAACAGATGTCTAAGATGAAAACATTAAGAAACAGCAGTATATTATTTTGAAATACACAGGTGAATAACAGAGGAAACCTCCAGAAGAATTAGGAGCGCTGCTTCTGGGGAGCAGGACTGTGGCGTGGTGATGGCTGATGGCAAGAACTCCTGTTTCCCATGAGCCTCCTAATTCTCTTTGTGTTTTCAAACTATGTAGAGTTATTATTTTGATAAAAATAAAAATTAAATTAAAAATTTAAAAAGAAGAAAATTAAATGAATAATATTACAGACGAATATTGCCAAAGACATGGAGGTTTTGGAAACACTGCTTAGGCAATGAAGAACCAGTGAAGGAGTTTAGCAAGCAAGTCATATGATCAGAACTATATTTTAGGAAGAAAATTATTTAGTTAGAAAAAACAAAGGATGGACTGAAAGAGGGAGAGTCTAAAGGTAATAAAACCAGCCAGAAATTTCTTGTGAACATCACACAAATGTGAGTAAAGAGGACTCTGTTTGTGGCAGGAATACCAGAATGGTATAGATGGTGGCTCCTACAAGGAGGTCTCGATCTTCATCCATCTAGTAATTCCGACTATAAACTAGTTTTCAATACATGAAGGGGACAGCCAGTCCAGGAGACACAAATATTGAAGCCTTTCTTGTAGAACATCCCATGTTTATGAATAAAGAAACACTTTGGGTGATAAATCAGTCTTTTGTGTGTGTGTGTGTGTGAACTTTTTTTCTTTTTATTGTACTTCAGGTGAAGGCTTACAGAACAAATAGTTTCTCATGAAAGAGTAGTACACATACTGTTTTATAACATTGGTTAACAACCCCACAACATGTCAACCCTCTTCCTTCTTGACTTTTTGGTGAAAATGTACATAGCCAAACATATATATACCATTTCAAAAATTTCTACAAACACAGTTCAGTGACATCGACTATGCTCTTCCAATTGTGCTGCTACACTCACTTTAGATGAAGGCTTACAGAACAATAGTTTCTGATTTAACAGTACACACGTTGCCCACGACAATGGTTAACAACCTCACAACACATCAACACTATCCCTACTCAACCTTGGGTTCACTATCACCAGCTTCCTTGTCCCCTTCTGCTTTCTGGCCCTTGTCCCTGGACTGCTGTACCTCATTAGTCCCATTTGGTTTTATGGTGCTGTCCACTCCCCGGCTGAACGGTGAACCTCGGAAATGACTTCACTAAAGCTAAAACGGTGTCTGGGGGCCATACTCTCGGGCGTTCTCCAGTCTCCTTTAGGCAAGTACATCTGGTCTTCTTTTTGTGCGTTAATATTTTGTTCTACATCCTTCTCCAGCTCTGTCCAGAACCCTCTGTTGTGATCCCGGTCAGAGCAGTCAGTGGTGGTAGCCGGGCACCATCTAGCTGTACTGGACTCAGGCTGGTGGAAACCTTGGTAGCTGTGGTTCATTAGTCCTTTGGACTACTCTTCCTTATATCCTGTTCTCTTCATTCTCCCTTGCTCCCAAAGGGATGAGACCAGTGGGGTACCTTAGATGGCTGCTCACAGGCTTTCAAAACCCCAGACGCTACTCACCAAGGTAGAATGTAGAACAGTGTCTTTATAAACTGTGTTATGCCAGTTGAGCTAGATGTTCCCCGAGACCATGGTCCCGACAGCCTGCCACCCAGCAATTCAGGCCCTCAGGGAGTTTGGATGTGTCTATGGAGCTTCCATGACCTTTCCTTGTACAAGTTGTGCTGGTTTCCCCTGTACTGTGTACTGTCTCACCCTTCACCAAAGATACCACTTATCTATTGCCTATTTAGTATTCCCCCACCCCACCCCCATACCTGGTAACCAACAAAGATTGTTACATTTTGTATATGAACTTTTTCATGGGTTTTTTACAACAGAGGTCTGAGACAACATTTGTCCTTTTGTGATTGACTTATTTCACTCAGCATAATATCCTCCAGTTTCCTCCATGTTATGAGATGCTTCACAGATTCATCAGTTCTTTCTCGTTGTGTAGTACTCCATTGTGTGTATGTACCATAGTTTGTTTATCCATTCATCTGTTGATGGGCATCTAGGTTGTTTCCATCATTTTGCTATTGTGAACAAAGCTGCCATGAACATAGGTGTGCATACGTCTATTCGAGTGAAGACTCTTATTTCTCTAGGATATAATATTAGAAGTGGGATTGCTGAATCTAATGGTATGTCTATTTCTAGCTTTCTGAGGAAGCGCCATATCATTTTCCAAAATGGTTGTATCATTTTGCATTCCCACCAGCAGTGCATAAGAGTTCCGATCTCCCTGGAGCCCCTCCAACATTTGTTATTTCCAGTGTTTTTGATTCGTGCCAGTAATGCCGGGGTGAGATGGTATCTCATTGTGGTTTTAATTTGCATTTCTCTAATGGCTAGTGATCGCGAACATTTCCTGATGTGTCTGTTGGCCATTTGAACGTCTTCTTTGGTGAAGTGTCTGTTCATTTCCTTTGCCCATTTTTTAATAGAATTATTTGTCATTTTGTTGTAGAGGTGTTAGATTTTCTTGTAGATTATGGAGATTAGACCTTTGTCTAACTTGTACCGTCCCAAAATTTTTTCCCAGTCGGTAGGTTCTCTTTTTACTCTTTTGGTGAAGTCTTTTGAAGAGCATAGGTGTTTGACTTTTAGAAGATCCCAGTTATCTAGCTTATCTTTTGGGGTTTGTGCATTGATGGTTAGGGTTTGTATCCTGTTAATGCCGTGTATTAAGGCCTGTAGTGTTGGTCCTATTTTTTCTTCTATGAACTTGATAGTTTTAGGCTTTATATTCAGGTATTTGATCCATTATGAAGCAGTTTTTGTATATACGGCGTGAGGTATGGGTCCTGTTTCACTTTTTTGCAGATGGATATCCAGTTTTGCCAGCACCATTTGTTTAAAAGACTGTCTTTTCCCCATTTGATGGACTTTGGGCCCTTGCCGAAGATCAGGTGACCGTAGGTGGATGGATTTACATCTGGGTTCTCAATTCTGTTCCATTGGTCAATGTGTCTGTCGTTGTACCAGTACCAGGCTGTTTTGACTACTATAGCTGTATAGTAGGTTCTGAAGTCAGCTAGTGTGAGTCCTCCAGCTTTATTCTTCTTCTTCAGTAGTGCTTTACATATTCAGGACTTCTTCCCTTTCCATATAAAGTTAATGATTAGTTTTTCCATCTCTTTGAAGAATGTTCTAGGTATTTGGATCGGGATTGCATTGTATTTGTAAATTCCTTTGGGTAGAATTGTCATTTTCACAATGTTGAGTCTACCTATCCATGAGCATTGTATGTTCTTCCATTTATGTAGCTCCCTTTGGGTTTCATGCGGTAGTGTTTTATAGTTTTCTCTGTATAGGTCTTTTACATTCCTGGTTAGATTTATTCCTAATCTTTTTAGGGACTATTATAAATGGTATTGTTTTCCTGATTTCCTTTTCATCATTCTCCTTATTGGTGTATAGGAATCCAACTGATTTTTGTATGTTTATCTTGTATCCTGCTACTCTGCTGAATCTTTCTATTAGTTCCAGTAGGTTTCTCGTGGAGTCTTTAGGATTTTCTGTGTATAGTATCATATCATCTGCAAACAGGGACAGTTTAACTTCTTCATTATCAATCTGGATGCCCTTTATTTCTTTTTCTTGCCTTACTGCTCTAGCTAGAACTTCCAGCACAATGTTAAATAGGAATGGTGATAAAGGGCATTCTTGTCTTGTTCCTGTTTTCAAGGGGAATGTTTTCAGCCCCTCTCCATTAAGAATGATGTTGGCCATTGGCTTTGCATAGATGCCCTTTATTATGTTGAGAAATTTCCCTTCTATACCTATTTGATTGAGAGTTTTTATCAGGAATGGGTGTTGGACTTTGTCAAATGCCTTTTCTGCGTCAACTGAGATGATCATGTGATTCTTTTCCTTCCTTTTATTTATGTGGTGGATTACTTTGATTGATTTTCTAATGTTGAACCATCCTTGCATATCTGGTATGAATCCTACTTGGTCATGGTGTATCATTTTTTTGAGATGATGCTGAATTCTATTGGATAGAATTTTGTTAAGAATTTTTGCATCTATATTCATGAGAGATATTGGTCTGTAATTTTCTCTTTTTGTGACGTCTTTGCCTGGTTTTGGTATCAGCATTATGCTGGCTTCATAGAATGAATTTGGAAGTGTTGCTTCCTTTTCTATGCTCTGAAATAGCTTGAGTAGTACTGGTACAAGCTCTTCTGTAAATGTTTTGTAGAACATTCTGTAAATGTTTTGTGAAGCCATCTGGGCCAGGGCTTTTTTTGGTTGGGAGTTCATTTATTACCTTCTCAATCTCTTCTCTTGTTATGGGTTTGTTCAGATTTTCAACCTCACTTTGTTGTAGTTTGGGTAGGTAGTGTGCTTCTAGAAATGTATCCATTTCCTCTAGGTTTTCAAATTTGTTGGAGTATAGTTTTTCATAATATTCTGTTATAATCCTTTTTTTTTTTTTTGAGTTTGGTCTGTTAAATGTCCCCCATTTCATTTCTTATTTGGGTTATTTGTGTCCTCTCCTGTTTTTCTTTTGTCAGTCTGGCCAGTGGTTTGTCGATTTTGTTGATTCTTTCAAAGAACCAACTTTTGGTTTTATTGATTCTTTCTATTGTTTTCTGTTCTCTATTTCATTTATTTCTGCTCCTATCTTTACTATTTCCTTTCTTCTGGTGACTGTGGGCTTTTTTGGCTGTTCTCTGTCCATTTGTTTGAGTTCTGTAGTTAATGTTTTGATTTTGTCCCTTTCTTCTTTTTTGATGTGTGCATCTATTGCTATAAATTGTCCTTTGCTGTGTCCCAAAGGTTTTGGTATGATGTGTTTTCATTCTCATTTGATTCTAGGAATTTTTTGATTCCATTTCTGATTTCTTCTATTACCCACTGATGTGTAAGCAGGGTATTATTCAGTTTCCATGTAATTGATTTTTTTGCCTTGCTCTTTCTGTTGTTAATTTCTACCCTGATGGCACTGTGGTCAGAGAAGATACTTTGAATTATCTCAACGTTTTGGATCTTGTTGAGGATTGCTCTGTGGCCTAAGATGTGGTCTATTCTGGAGAACGTTCCACATGTATTGGAAAAGAATGTGTACTTTGCAGGGGTTGGATGGAGTGTTCTATTTATGTCTATGAGGTCAAGTTGGCTGATTGTGCCCTTTAGGTCTTCTGTATCTTTGCTGAGTTTCTTCTTAGTTGTTCTGTCCTTTACTGAGAGTGGTGTGTTAAAGTCTCCTACTATTATTGTGGAACTGTCAATTTCTCTTTTCAGTGTTGTTAGAGTTTGTTTTATGTATTTTGGAGCCCTGTCATTGGGTGCGTAGATGTTTATTATGGTTATGTCTTCATGATGGATTGTCCCCTTAATCATTATATAGTGTCCTTCTTTGTCTTTTATGGTGGATTTTGTTTTAAAGTCTATTTTATTTGAGATTAGTATAGCCACTCCTGCTTTTTTGGTAGGTGTTAGTTTGATATATTTTTTTCCAGCCTTTGACTTTTAGTAAATTCACATCTTTGTTTCTAAGGTGCATCTCTTGTAGACAGCATATTGATGGATCCTGTTTTCTTATCCATTCTGTCACTCTCCGTCTCTTTATGGGTGAATTGAGTCCATTTACATTCAGTGTAATTATTGACAGATGCGTGTTTATTGCTGTCATTTTGTAGTGCTTTTCTTTGTGGTGCCGACGTTTTCTTTGTTCTTCTGACTCTCCTGTGCTGAGTTACTTTGTTTGTGGATTTTTTTTTCATTTCTTTTGTTTTTGTAGGTTTTGTTTTTTCTGAGACTTTATGTTTTCCTCTTTTTTTCATGAGTATGTTTGTTAACTTTCTTTGTGGTTACCATGAATTTTACCCTTATCTTTCTAAGTTTGAAGCAGTCTACCATTACTTGGTATCGCCTTGCCTTCCTCTCCATTAGAAGGTTCTATACCTATGCCGTTTATTCCCTCTTTTATCATTTTGATGTTGTTGTCATTTACTGGTTAACTGCTCTGATTCCCTGTTGTATTTCTTTTGGTTTTGGATAGTCCTCGAGAGTTCATTTCCTAGATTGGTATCTGGCTGGTACGATCCTGCATCCTAGGTTCTGACTGTGAGCTGAAGTTGTTTGTTCTCAGATTGAAGAACTCGCTTTAATAATTCTTGTAAGTCTGGTTTGGCTTTTACATATTTCCTTAATTTCCGTTGATCTGGAAATGACCTAATTTCACCATCATATTTGAACGAGAGTTTTGCAGGATATATTAGTCTTGCCTGAAAAAATTTTTTTTTCAGGATTTTATATATGTCATCCCATTGCCTTCTTGCCTGCATGGTTTCTGCCAGATAATCTGAGCTTAGTCTTACTGTTTCTCCTCTGTATGTGACTTTTTGTTTTTCATGAGCTGCTCTCAGGATTCTTTGTTTGTCTTTGGTTTTGGCGAGTGTGATAATGATATGCCTTGGTGATTTTCTTTTGGGGTCTATCCTATATGGGGTTTGTTGAGCTTCTTGGATGGCCAGCTTCTCATCTTTCATGATATTGGGGAAGTTTTCTGTCAGCAGTTCTTCAATGATCCTGTGTTTTCTGTTTTCTCTCCGTTCTGGAACTCCAATCACTTGCAAATTTTTCCTTTTGATTGTATCCCACATAACTCTCAGAGTCTCTTCATTTTTCTTTAGTTCTTTTTTCTGAGTTTTCCTCAAACAGAGTTGTATCCAAGTGTTTGTCTTCAATTCCACTGATCCTGTCTTCCACCGTTTCAAATCTGCTTCTCAGCCCTTCTATGACACCGTCCATCTCTGAAATCTTGTTGTTTATCTTTTGGATTTCTAATTGCTGTTTTTGTATAATTTCTAGTTGTGAATTTATTTTGGCATTTTGTTCCTGCATTATTTTCCTGAATTCTTCCAATTTTTTGTCTGTATTTTCCATGAATTTGTCTATTTTTTCCTCATTTTTGTCTGCTTTTTGCTTCAGCTCTTGGAGAATTCTGAGTATTAGAGATTTGTATTCCCTATCAGGTAGTTCTAGTGCCTCTTCTTCCACTAGAAAGTCATCTGGTGTTTTATTTTGGACACCTACTAGAACCATCCTGTCCTGTTTTTGTAAATGTTTTGATATTGTCTGCTGTGTTCGGGGCATTCAGTAGATATTTCTCTTGTTTATTGACTGCAGATTTGTTTGTTTTGTCCCTTTTTTTTTTAAATTTGGCTATGTCTGAGCAGGCGGGCTGTGTGTTCTTTGTTGTTTGCTTGTCTGTGGGCACAATACTTTTCACCTCCTTCTCCAATTGGCAGGGTCAGTCACTCAGATATGGTACGGCAGGGCAGGTCTAGCTGAAGAGGAGTTACTGGGATGGGTTGTTTGTGGCACTTACTACAGCCACCAGTGCGGGTCGGTAATCAGTGCAGGGTAGGTTCAGTAGTCTGTGCCTGTGCTGCTTGGTGGTATGATGTTAAGCACATGGTGCAGGTAGGCAGGATAGTGAGGAGATTGTTATTTGTGGAGCTAAGATGGATATGGCAAAGAGGAGAGAGGAACAGGAGCCAAAAACATAAAAACAAACAAAAAAGAATGCTAGGGGAGCTTGCCGTTGGAGTGGAGAGATGAGAGACTTTGAAATGGAGAAAAACAAAAAGGGGAAGAGGAAGGAAAAAAAATAAAAGAATGAATAAATAAAAATCGGAAAGGTTAAAGAACAAAAAGTTCCCAAGGATCCCACCCGTGTGGCTATGCGGTCTGGGGAAGTTGTTCTCAGGTGTTGCAGTATAGCCTGGCTAGAAGGCATAGAGGTATACAACTCCAGGTATTCAGGGAACAGAAAGAGAAGGAAGACATAGAGAGACAAGAAACTGAGTAATGAGAAAGACAAAAAGGGAAGAAGAGGGAAAAGAAAACAAAACAAACTTAAAAAAAAAAAAAAAGAACAAGAAAAGCCCCCGATAAAAACAGAAGAAAAAAAAAAACCACCAACGAAAAAGAAATGCTCTGAGGGATCCCTCTGCACGTCTGCGCAAGCTGAGAGGGCAGGTTCCAAGCCACACAGCACTGCCTGGCCAGAATGGGCTCCCAACTCAAGAAAAGGAAAAGAAAACAAACAAACAATTCAAAACAAACAAACGAACAAAAGTCCTGGGATCCCACCAGCACAGCAGCCCAGACCGGGAAGCAGCTCCACACTCGAATGGAGCTCTGCAGCCCCTCAGGAAGAAGCAAAGATGGTGCACGGAGCCAGGTATTTTAGTGAGAGGAGGGGGAGGTGGTGAGAAGGAAGAAATCAAAAGAAGCAGAAAAAAGCAATACCAGCAGCCAAGAAATGGCACTCAGAGCGCCGGCCCGTATGGGTGTGTGGAATCCAAGCAGCTGGTGCTTCCTGGACACGAGATTGTGGCCGTGGGAAGCAGAGGAGGCCAAGTGTGGGTGAAGAAGGGTGGGGGGTGGGAAAGCGTATATCACAAATTACCAGTTGTTTTGTCTCCTGCTGGAATCTCTGTGAAGCTGCTTTCTTGTACCCCGTTTGCTGGTCTCCGATAGGAGTCCAAGATGGTAGATCCCCGCTGTGTTAGCTGATACGGGACCTCTGCATGAATCTCTCCCCGCTCTCTGTTCTCTGTCAGTTTTCTCACTCCATTTGGTGCTTGGCTGAGTTCTTTATCTCTTCATTTGATGTTTGAGGGTTTCACGATTGTTGTTTTCTCTGTTCGGCTTAGTTTTTCAGAACTTTGCTGTGGAGGGACGGCATGGTGCTTCTGCCTAGAGCGCCATTTTACTGGAAGTCCTAAATCAGTCTTTCAAGAGATTCCACCTAGCGTGGACTTTACAATGTCCTAGTCAGACCACCCCTGATTAAGCTGACCATCAAAGTTCTGGACCTAAGAGTTGAGAAGCCAAGCCTGGAAAGTAATGGTGCTTGGTTAAACCCACAAAGCTACACTTACGCATACATCCTTTCCTTCACCAGGGCTCCAGCCGACATGTTTAGTAACAACACATACTAAGGAATATCAGACTAGCCTTCTGTTCTTCATTTATAACATGGCTACAAAAGATGGATCAGAGAAAATGAGTAGAAAATGGATCTGTGTTTCAGAAAGACATGTGGCAAATGAACTAAAGCTATTATCTCCTGCTAGTAATCGATCAGAAATGTGTCTTATTCCAGAAACAGCCCGCTGGGACCCTGTGAAGGTCTGTGAAAATCAGGGATTCTGAAAAACAAGGGCATACTAGGAAGAAAAGTAAGAGTATACCTACCTGAATGCACTCAGGCCAAGCCACAAATTGGAAATCAAAAAGTAAGTCCCAATGCCACCCCTACAAGCACCCCCAACACACACACACTCCTAACACACATACACACCCCTAACACACACACACACAGAGTGTCATCTTGGGGCCAGCAGCAGGGGCAACCCCTGGGAGCCAGTCAGACATGCTCAATCTCAGGCCTCACCCCAGACCTAATGAATCAAATCTGCATTTTAACAAGATCCCCAGGTGATCCCTATGACTATTCAAGTTGGAGACGGCACTGACTTAGAAGACGAAGAAAGGGGTCCTCCTGGCTTCAGCTTTTCCCCTGGTGCTCAGAGGAGTAGAAACTAGGCAGCTACCCAGGTGTCTAAAGCTGCCTGGCAGTCGAGTCATTTGTGCAGTGTGAAAGTGCTAAGGAGGATCTGGCAACTACATCTTCCAGAAATGCACCAATTCCAGGACACCCAATTCTTTCTGTGCTAGATTTTAGAGCAAAATAAGAGCACCAGCATGAACCGCAGATTTTTCTTTACAGCTGCCTATTTTATTTAAACAAAAAATGCTAAACATTAATTTTAGTTGTACTTAATTGAATAATTTCTCGGGGGAATAGTTCAGGGAGAGTTTAAAACTGCCTGTTTCCAAAAGCCATTACAAATTGGCATACACTATAACGTCAGTGTGCCAACCAAAACAGTATGCTTTAACGTCCCTGGGGCCGCCTTCCCTCCAGATGTGCTCAGAACGCCTAGTAATATAATGCAGGCAAAAACCATATTTACACCAAGTAGTATTTTGAATATCCTTTTCCAATTATCTGGAATGAGATAATAGATCCCTAATTGGAAGCACTGAGGAGGGGAAAAAGAAAAAGGCCAGGTCAGTGGTTTCTCTCTTGTGAATGCTTTTATTAGAAAAAACTAAAGCAGTCTGTATAAAAGAAATCTCCTTTGCCCAGTGAATCATATAAACATCTATAAACTTAGAAACTACCCCACAGTCACCTATAATTAACTAGCTTATTGTTAAAAGATCGATCTTATCTCTTCCTGCGAATTGTAAATACAAAAGGTTGGGGTTAGGGGAGAAAGAAATGGAACCCGAGTAAAAGAAATTAAAAAAAAAAACCGCTTTGGCAAGAGAACAGACAAAAGCAATGGGTGTGCAGGTGTTGCTCCTCCGATCCCCATCCCACCCAGAACGCCTTTTCTTCAATTCTGTTTCACGCTTGCATGAATGGTACAGATTCTGAGCTTCCCTTTTATTTCTGACTAATAACTGTCCAAACAACACCGCTAGGCAAAGCATCATTGTTTATTATTGATTTGTAAGATGCACTCTGAATTAAACCTACTGACAAGGAATAATGTTTTTTATTCTCTAATTTAAGCATGAATCAACAAATATTAAATAATGTATTTTACACTTGGTGCTAAAATGGAAGTTTCTGCCCTTTGCATTTATCTAATAAATGTCAATTTAGAATTGCAGTTTAGACAAAATAAGCATTTTTGTACAAAGCAGCACACCATTCGGTTCCAGCGGAGGTTCTGGCCCCCATACATCATAAAATGCTGTAACGTACCATGCAATCAGGCCATGCTTCGTTACTGAAGCTGTCTATTTTCACAGATGTCACAAAGAAGCCATCTGAAAAACTATGCAAATTGCAGCTGTTCTTGGATGTTAGTAAGATATACTTGGAAAACTCGCTCCCTAAAATGTTCGAATTGGAAAGGGTTTTCCAAATATACATTAATTACCGAATTCCATGTGTTGACAGGCAAACACTCTCATGTTTACGCTTCAACTTGACAAAGGGAATTTAAGCATATTACTGATGAACCTCTAAAGGAAACAGAGTCCATGTATATATTTACTTTATGACATTTTTTTCCTAAGCCTTTTCAAAACATTTTTATCAGGAGGTGTAACATGCAAAGAGAAATGCAAAAAAAGTACACATACAGTTTAACAAATAGTTACAAAGCAAAAACTCTATAACCATCACATGCTTGGCCAACTTGGTATTGTAATGAAATACCAATAAACCTCTTAAAAACCTAAACTCATTCGTTCAACCAGGTAATCAACATTTACTACATGCTAGGCATAGTGTTATATGTGAATGTGAACACTCGGCAAGTATTACTTGCTAGTATATTTGCTGAAATAACTTAACCATCACCAAGTCCTTAATACTTCCCTACCTGAATTTCAAAGCCAATAAATATATAACTTTATCAGATGGACAAGGAGCAGTTTTCCCCAATAAATCTACCCTAGAGGTTTGTGCTCTTGGGATGCTTAACCATACATCACTTCTGAAAGATCCACAAGAAAGGGCTTGGTGGTCAGTAACACCCAGATGTGAACTTTTCTCTTTGACCCACAGCAGCAGTGAATGATGTTCCCAGTGTCCCTCTGATTAACCCTTGGAGGTTAGGCCTCTTCCCCCAGAACAAAGGCCTCCCCACTTGGGAGCTACTTAGAACTTTCCCAAGCACCTTGCAAAGAGTCTTATTTTTCACACTGTACCTAGATCTTAAAAAAGCATTTGTTTGGTATAGAGATTTAAATTCCCGGTTACAAGATTAATGTTCTCTTAACCCTAAGAAAAACTTATTCCACAGCTTTGCATCAAGATAGTTTTACCCTATTAATCACGTTTTCAAGTAAACTGGGTTTTTAGGATTCTCAGAAGGAGTTCAGCTATCTCCAAATTGTACATAAAAAATTCCTACATTACACAGTCCAAGATAATCATTGTTGAAACAATATACATAACAACAGCATTGTTTCCTCATGAGGTTCCATTTCTACCGGGAAAGGAGGAAGAAATGTAAACCAAGAATGGTAATGTAAGCCAATAATCTACAAACTAGGGCACGTAAGACAATTCATTCAAATGCTGAAAGAAAATACTAAAGCTTCTATTATTATGCTGTATTACTTTTTTAATCTCATCCTTATTTAATTTCTGTTTTTAGGAGTCCCATAACATATAGAACAATAGTATGTACCTTTAGTGGTGGTAACTGGTATTATCTCAAGGCTCCACCTTCCTGCAGCATTTTGAGAGCCTTTGTTATATGTTTGTTCATAGAATGCTCTTCACATGTAAACATGATCTGTCTTCGGAGTTCTGATAGAAGATGTTGAAAATAGGTTGAGAACTGCTGAGCCATGAAGTAAGGAGCAGAGAGGAAGTAGAGAAAGGGCATAATCAAAGCAAAAGATAATGGAAGAGTTTCAGGACATGAGTAGATGTTTGCTTTAGGAAGAAAAATGGCAGCAGGACAAAGAGTGCCTATTTAATAAATAGTTACTGGACACCAACTATGTCTCAGACACTGGGCCAAGTACTAGTGATTGAGGCAGACACAACCCCTGACCTCAAGAGAAAATACACGCAAAGTAAGGAGAAGCTGAACTAGGTCTGTGATGTAAGACTGGAGAGGCAGGGAGGAGAGACACTGGGGAGCAAAACTCACCCGACTTGTCACCATGAGAAGAAAATTCTTGGTTCACAGGAAAACTCACTAAAGCGAAGCTGATCTTTTCACTTGAGACATAAACTACTCAGCACTGTCCAGAGGTAAGGAGCAAATGGAGAGGCTGAAGTCCTAGGCTGATGGCAGTGGGGTGTGGCACTGTGGTTCTCAGGATACAGTTGTGAATGTCATTAAGGAGGTCTGCTTCTTGAGATCTGGGAGATGTGCACATCAGAGCACTCAGAAAGGGAGTTCCTAAGCATCAAATTATAATTCCACAGGCATGAGTTGAGAAACATAGGGTTTTGAATGGTTAGCCTTAATCTCTGCATTTTCTTTTCTCATTTACCTTGGCAGGGCATTCCCCAGGCCTAAAGAACAAGCCTCAATCCTTGAGGAACCCCTGCAAGTTTCCAATGTTTCAAACTATCACAACAATACATATATCCATGGAATATCTGCTGAAAGAATAGACAATACAAAGAAGCCCAAGAGCAAGAGCACCTCAGTGAAGGCAGGGCTGAGGTGGCTACAGGAAAGGGGCTGCCAACACTGGCAGAGGGCTAGGCTCGTGTATATCTAGACAGAAAGAACTTGCAAGGACAGCCATGAATGTATGTGTCCTTCCTTCCTCCTTCTCTTCCTCCCTCCCCTTTCCTTTTTTCCTTCTGTCCGTCCATCCGTCCATCCATCCATCCAACTTTGAAGGCAAATTCCAGTATCCAAGACATGGAGAAAATCAAGGAAAACACAGACTCCTCCTGAGAGAAGAGTGACAGCTGAAGAGTTTCTACAAGACAGCATAAGAGCATCAACAGGGTTGCAGGGGAGGGGGCTTCTCAAACACGGCTTCTCAAACACTCTGTGGTACCGGACTTCCCTCTCCCTCCCCATTTCTAATCTGTCACAGGCCAATGCTTTTACAAAATGTAATAAAAATGGATTACTAGAAAAATACACTTGGATGCACCTGGATGCTGTGGCAATATCAAAATGTTACAAAGGTTTCCGAATCTCACTCTCAGTTTCTGTACTTACCTCCTTATGAACTGGGAACAAACAGTTCAAGGACCAGCACTGGTGTAGTAACCACACTATGGGCTAGGAGACTTGCTTGAGGCTGAGTGTGCAGAATAGCACATTATTTGTACGTCTGAAGTGCTCAATTAGAACTATAATCGGCACCTAGACAGCCCTAACCATGGTTATCTACAAGAACTAGTTATGCCACAGATCTGTTCATGTCTGTTTTAAATCTTCTTCCCCAGTCACGAAACATAGCTTTTGATGCTTGCTTTGATACCTGATGCCTGAATTCTGCAGTCCGCAGCCTGGGAAGGAACAACACCCAAACCCAAATGCACTGCCATCAGGTTGACTCCGACTCATAGCAACCCCACAGGGTTTCCAAGGCTGTAAATCTCTATGGAAGCAGACTGCCACATCTTTCTCCCTTGGAGCTGCTGGTGGTTTTGAACTGCCAACTTCTTGATTAGCAGTCAGTCACTTTAACCACTGAGCAACCAGGGGTCCTTGGGAAGGACCAAAAGGCCTTAACAAATATTTGTGGATGAGGCTGGTAAATGGTTGCCTCTTTCTCTAGCACCTTCAATCTTTTTTTCCTTTTTCCAGACACCTTTCCTTTAAATGTTCACATCTGTCTGGGTTCCTCTCCTTGTGTCCTAACCTTATTATAAAATAAAACCTCAAGCTTCTTCACCTGACCCTGATGCCCTCACTAGTTCTCGCCTGCCCTAGTCTGCACCTTCTTTTCACTACCAAACTCCTAGCACACAGTGTCTACTGCTTGTGGAGTCTCTGGCCTCTCCAGATAAGGTCCCTCTTAACCTCCCAGAACCTAGTTTCTACCCTGACACATTCTCGTGAAAGTGCTCCTTCCTCAATGACCTGTGTTAGACTATTTCAAAAGTGATGGCTTTTCTTCTTGATAGTCTTACACAATCCCTCCATGGCTTCTGAAACAGGCTGTCCATCTCATGTTCAAAACTCTCCTCTAACAAATCCTATGAAAACATGCCAAGCTGTTTCTGCTGTCTCATATCTCCAGCTTCTACATGGGCATCTTTTTTTCCTTTGGAGTTTCCCTCAAGTGTTTGTTCTAGCTCCATTTTACCTTGTAAAATTAAAGAGTTCTCCTGGACGTATTTATACCCTGGAATGACCTCCAAACGGACAATTCCAGGCAGTCATTCTCCTTCAGTTCTAGTTCCCTATCTCCAAGTATCTCCATGTCAATGTGAAGGTTTCACCCTTACTTTACACAAGTGCTTCTCAGCCCTGGTTGCACAGCAGAACCACCTGGAGCTCTTTTGAATAATAAAACACCAGGGCCTCATACTTCAAGATTCCAACGAAACTGGGCTAGAGGGAGCACTCAGGCTTTAGTGGGTTCGTTGTTTTGTTTTGTTTTAAATACTAAGCATTTAAAACCATTGCCCTAGAACAATGCATCTCTACTTTCACTGCATACTAGAATCATCTGGGGATGCTTTAAAAATACAGACACCTAAAAAGTCTTGGAAAAAGGTAGTGGTGATGATGGATGCACAGTGCTGTATACAACGCCACTGAACTGTATACTTAAAAATGCATAAAATGGCAAATTTGTATATGAGTCAAAATCGACTCGACTGCAATGCCACACACCAAACCAAAACCAAACCCATCATCGTCGATTTCCACTCACAGTGACCCTACAGGACAGACTAGAACTGCCCTACAGGGTTGACAAGGCTGTAATCTTCATGGAAGCAAACTACCACATCTTTCTCCCAAGGAGCAGTTGGTGGGATCAAATCGCCAACCTTTCAGTTATATAGACACATTCTACCACAATAAAATTTTTAAAATATATACATGCCTAGTTCCCACTCCCAGAAATTCTGATGTAATTGATCAGGGGTGCAGCTTGGAAATTTGGGTTTCTAAAACTTCCCAGATGATTCTACGGTGCAGCAAAATTTGAGAACCACTGCTCAATATGTCTAAATCTGAACTTATTTAGCACTCCAAATCAGATGTTCTTATTCTCAGTGCTGTGTGTAACTTCCTAGTCCACAGTAAAAATTGTTTTAAAAAAACTTCATGTACTAATGCACCTTAGTGCTTAATCCTGCAGTCCTGTGTTATTTGCTAATTATATCAGTCTCCCCTCCCAGAGTATAAGACTGAGAGCATATTTTATAATTCTCTTTCAACACCTGCATTGTCAAGTGCACCGCCAGGAATGCAGCAGATACTCAGTGTACACTATTAATCAATAATTACTTTTCAGGTAGAAGCACTGAATCTGACACCAAATTCCCTGCTAAATTAAGACTTCCTTTGTTATTTCCTCCAATACAAAAATTTGTAATACATTGTTATGTGACTCTAACTGGTCGCCCCATACTGTGATAGCAAACTCTTCCTTTCCACTCGATTCCCACTGTCCATTCAACCAGCTCCTAACCCTATCCGCCTTCCCAAATCACCTCCGGACAGAAGCTGCCCGTTTAGTCTCTTGCATCTACTTGAGCTAAGAGGCACACTCCTCACGAATATCACTTTCTGTCCCAACAGTCCAGTCCAATCCCTATCTGAAGAGTTGGCCTCGGAAACTGTTTTAGTTCTGGGCTGATAGAGAATCCAGGGGCCGTGCTTTCCAGGGTTCCTCCATTCTCAGTCAAGACCATTAAGTCTGGTCTTACTAGAATTTGAGTTCTGCACTCCATCTTTCTGCTGCTCCATCTGGGACTCTCTGTTTTTATTCCCTGTCAGGGCGGTCATTGGTGGTAGCCGGGCACCATCTAGTTCTTCTGGTCTCAGGCTGATGAAGTCTCTGGTTTATGTGGCCCTTTCTGTCTCTTGGGCTACTACTTCCCTAGTGTCTTTGGTGTTCTTCATTCTCCTTTACTCCAGGTGGTTGGGACCAATTGATGCATCTTAGATGGCCGCTTGCAAGCTTTTAAGACCCCAGATGTCACTAACCATAGTAGGATGCAGACCATTTTCTTAATAAGCTTTGTTATGCCAGTTGACCTAGATGTCTCCTGAAAGCATGGTCCCCAGATGCCTACCCCTGCTACTCTCTCTCTCAAAGTGTTTGACTGTATTCAGGAAACTTCTTAGCTTTGGTTTAGTCCAGTTGTGCTGACTTCCCCTGTAGTGTGCGCTGTTCTTCCCTTCGTCTAAGACGATTCTTACCTACTACCTAGTTAGTAAATAACCCTCATCCTCCTTCCCCACCCTCATAACCATCAAAGAATGTTTTCTTCTGCATTTAAACCTTTTCTTGAATTCTTATAATAGTGGTCTTATACAATATTTGTCCCTTTTGCAACTGACTAAATTCACTCAGCATAATGACCTCCAGCTTCCTCCATGTTACAAGATGCTTCACAGCTTCATCGTTGTTCTTTACCGTTGCTCAGTATTCCAATGTGTGGATAAACCATAATTCGTTTATCCATTCATTCGTTCATGGGCACCTACATTGTTTCCATCTTATTCTTACTGTGAATAGTGCTGCAAAGAACATGGGTGTGCATATATCTATTCGTGTGATGGCTCTAATTTCTCTAGGATATATTCCAAGGAGCGAGATAGCTGGATCATATGGTATTTCTATTTCTAGCTTTTTAAGGAAGCGCCAAATTGATTTCCAAAGTGGTTGTACTATTTTACATTGCCACCAACAATGTATAAGTGTTCCAGTCTCTCCACATCCTCTCCAGCATTTATTACTTTGTGTTTTTTGGATTAATGCTAGCCTTGTAGGGGTGAGATGATATGTCATTGTAGTTTTGATCTGCACTTCTCTAATGACAAATGATCATGAGCATTTCTTCATGTGTCTGTTAGCTGCCTGAATATCTTCTTTGGGGAAGTGACTGTTCATATCCTTTGCCCAGCTTTTAATTGGGTTATTTGTCTTTTTGTTGTTGAGGTTTTGTAGATTTTAGAGATTAGACACTGATTGGATTTGTCATAGCCAAAAATTTTTTCCCAGTCTGTAGGTTGTCTTTTGACTCTTTTGGTGAAGTCTGATGAGCATAAGTGTTTGATTTTTAGGAGCTTCCATTCATCTTTTCTCTCTTCTGGTGCTTGTGCATTGTTACTTGTGGTTCATGCTGTGTTTATGCCATATATTAGGGCTCCTAGCATTGCTCCTATTTTTTCTTCCATGATCTTTATCATTTCAGATTTTATGTTTAAGTCTTTGACCCATTTTGAGTTAGTTTTTGTGCATGGTGTGAGGTATAGGTCTTGTTTTAGTTTTTTGCCGATGGATATTCAGTTATGCCAGCACCGTTTGTTAAAGAGACTGTCTTTTCCCCAATTAATGGACTTTGGGCCTTTGTCAAATATCAGCTGCTCATACGTGGATGAATTTATGTCTGGATACTCAATTCTGTTCCATTGGTCTATGTATCTGTTGTTGTACCAGTACCAGGCTGTTTTGACTACCGTGGCGGTATAATAGGTTCTAAAATCAGGTAGTGTGAGGCCTCCCACTTTGTTGTTCTTCTTGAATAATGCTTTACTTATCCGGGGCCTCTTCCCTTTCCATATTAAGTTGGTGATTTGTTTCTCTGTCTCACTAAAAAATGCTGGTGGAATTTGGATCGGGATTGCATTGTATCTGTAGATCACATTGGGTAGAACTGACATTTTCACAATGTTGAGTCTACCTATCCATGAGGAAGGTATGTTTTTCCACTGAGGCAGGTCTCTTTTGTTTTCTTGCAGTAGTGGCTTGTAGTTTTCATTGTATAGATCTTTAACGTCTCCGGTTAGATTTATTCCTAAATATTTTATCTTCTTGGGGGCTATTGTAAATGGTATTGATTTGGTGATTTCCTTTTCAAGGTTCTCTTTGTTGCTGTAAGGAATCCAACTGATTTGTGTATGTTTCTCTTGGATCCTGAAACTTTGTTGAAATCTTCTATTAGTTCCAAAAGTTTTCTTGTGGATTCTTCGGGGTTTTCTGTGTACAAGATCATATCATCTGCAAATAGGGATATTTTGACTTCTTCCCGACTAATTTGGATGCCTTTATTTCTTTTTCTAGCCTAACTGCTCTGGCTAGGACCTCCAGCACAATGTTGAATAAGAGTGGTGATAAAGGTCATCCTTGTCTCGTTCCTGTTCTCAAGGGGAATGCTTTCAAAGTCTCTCCATTTAGGATGATGTTGGCTGTTGGCTTTGTATAAATGCCCTTAATTATATTGAGAAATTTCCCTTCTATTCCTATTTTGTTAAGAGTTTTTACCATGAATGGGTGTTGCATTTTTGTCAAATACCTTTTCTGCATCGATTGATAAGATCATGTGGTTCTTGTCTTTTATTTATGTGATGGATTACATTGATTGTTTTTCTAATGTTGAACCATCCCTGCATACCTGGTATAAACCCCATTTGAGCATGATGAATTATTTTTTTAATATGTTGCTGAATTCTATCGGCTAAAATTTTGTTGAGGATTTTTGCGTCAATGTTCACGAGGGCTATTGGTCTGTAATTTTCTTTTTTCGTGGTGTCTTTACTTGGTTTTGGTACCAGCATTATGCTGCCTTCACAGAATGAGTTTGGGAGTATTCCATCCTTTTCTATGCTCTGAAATACCTTTGGTAGTAGTGGTGTTAATTCATCTCTGAAAGTTTGGTAGAATTCTCCAGGGAAGCCATCCGGGCCAGGGCTTTTTTTGTTGTTGTTGTTGGGAGTTTTTTAATTACCTTTTCAGTCTCTTCTTTTGTTATGGCTTGATTTAATTGTTCTACCTCTGTTTGCGTTAGTTTAGGTAGGGAGGGAGTTTCTAGAAATTTGTCCATTTCCTCTAGGTTTTCAAATTTGTAAGAGTACAATTTTTCATAGTATTCTGTTATGATTCTTTTAATTTCAGTCGGGTCTGTTGTGATATCACTCATCTCATTTCTTATACAGGTTATCTGCTTCCTCTCCTGTTTTTCTTTTGTCAGTTTGTCCAGTGGTTTATCAATTTTCTTGATCTTTTCAAAGAACCAGCTTTTGGTCTTGTTAACTCTTTGAATTGTTTTTCTATTCTCTATTTCATTTATTTCTGCTCTAATTCTTATTATATCTTTTGTTCGAGCACCTGAGGGCTTCTTTTGCTGCTGTCTTTCTACTTGTTCCACTTGTAGGGTTAATGGTTTGATTATGGCCCTTTCTTCTTTTTGGATGTGTGCATTTATTGCTATAAACTGACCTCTGAGTACTGCTTTCGCTGTGTCCCAAAGGTTCTGGTAGGAAATGTTTTCATTCTCATTTGATTCTATGAATTTCTTTATTCCATCCTTAATTTCTTCTATAACCCAG
The DNA here is from genome assembly GCA_030035585.1 of Dugong dugon. Lineage (NCBI taxonomy): Eukaryota > Metazoa > Chordata > Mammalia > Sirenia > Dugongidae > Dugong > Dugong dugon. The sequence goes on from CM057470.1 coordinate 59,831,099, forward strand.
TAGTTTTTGAGCAAAGTGTTGTTCACTTTCCATGTGTTTGATTTTTTTCCCTTGCTTTATCTGTTATTGATTTCTACTTTTATGGCTTTATGGTCACAAAAGATGCTTTGTAATATTTCACTGCTTTGGATTTTGTTAAGGCATGCCCTATGGCCTAATATGTGGTCCATTCTGGAGAATGTTCTGTGTGCGCTGGAAAAGAAAAGTGTACTTGGCTGCTGTTGGGTGGAGTGTTCGGTATATGTCTATGAGATCAAGCTGGCTGATTGCAGCATTTAGCTCTTTCGTGTCTTTGTTGAGCTGCTTTCTGGATGTTCTCTCCTTCACCAAAAGTGGTGTGTTGAAGTCTCCTACTACTCCTGTGAGCTGTCTATCTCTTTTCAGTGCTGCTAGAGTTTGTTTTATGTATTTTGGAGCCCTGTTGTTGGGTGTGTAAATATTTATTATAGTTATGTCCTCCTGGTGTACTGACCCTCTAATCATTATATAGTGTCCTTCCTTATCCTTTGTGGTGGATTTTACTTTAAAGTCTGTTTTGTCAGAGATTAATATTACCACTCCTGCTCTTTTTTGAGTGTTGTTTGCTTGATATATTTTTTTCCATCCTTTGAGTTGTAGTTTGTTTGTGTCTTTAAGGTGTGTCTCTTGTAGGCAGCATATAGATGGATCGTGTTTTTTTATCCAATATGCCACTCTCTATCTCTTTATTGGTGCATTTACTCCATTAACGTTCAGCGTAATTATTGATAGGTATGAGTTTAGTGCTGTCATTTTGATGCCTTTTTTTGAGTGTTGTTGACAGTTTCTTTGTTCCACTTAATTTTCTGTGCTGAGCTGTTTTTCTTTATGTATTTTCTTTTCATCTTTTTCATTGTTGTTGATTTTGTGTTTGCTGAGGCTTTATATTTTTCTGGTTTTTTCCTTTGACTTCTAGGATTGTTAGTTTCTCTTGTGTTTACCTTAATATTTACCCATATTTTTCTAAGTTTATACCAGTCTTTTATTTCTTTATATTGCCTTGACTTCCTCTCCATATGCAAGGTTTATGTCTCCCATTTTTTAAGTCCCTCTTTTTTGTTTTAATGTTGCCATCTTTTAAATACTGACATCCGTTTCCCTATTTTCAGTGTTTTAGCTTTGATTTACTTTTGTGACTTCCCTATCTGGGTTGATATCTGGTTGCTCTGTCCTGTGTTCTAGTCTTGGGTTGTTATCTGATGTTAACTGATTTTCTAACCGGAGGACTCCCTTTAGTATTTCTTGTAATTTTGATTTGGTTTTTGCAAATTCCCTGAACTTCTGTTTATCTGGAAATGCTGTAATTTCACCATCATTTTTGAGAGACAGTTTTGCTGGATATATAATTCTTTATTGGCTGGCAGTTTTTTTCCTTCAAGGCTTTATACATGTCATCCCATTGCCTTCTTGCCTGCATGCTTTCTGCTGAGTAGTCCGAGCTTATTCTTATTGCCTTTCCTTTGTAGATGACTTTTTATTTATCCCCAGCCACTCTTAAAATTCTCTCTTTATCTTTGGTTTTGGCAAGTTTGATTATAATATGTCTTGGTGACTTTCTTTTGGGATCTACCTTATGTGGGGTTCAATAAGTGTCTTGGATAGATATCTTGTCATCTTTCACGATATCAGGGAAGTTTTCTGTCAACAAATCTTCAACAATTCTGTCTGTATTTTCTGTTATCCCCCCAGTGCTGGTACTCCAATCACTCGTAGGTTATTCCTCTTGATAGAGTCCCACATAATTCTTAGGGTTTCTTCTTTTTTTTTTAACCCTTTTATCTGATTTTTCCCCAAATAAATTGGTGTCAAGTGCTTTATCTTCAGTCTCACTAATTCTGACTTCCATTGCCTCAATTCTGCTCCTATGACTTTCTATTGAGTTGTCTAATTCTGAAATTTTATCGTTAATCTACTGGATTTCTGATTACTGTCTTTCTATGGATTCTTGCAGCCTGTTAAATTTGTCATTATACTCTTCTCTAATCTTTTCAATTTCCTCTATTGCATGTTCTGTGTTTTGCTTAATTTCCTTCCTAATTTCTTGAAGAGTTCTGTGTATTAATCTTTTGTATTCTGCCTCAGGTTAATTCCAAGAAATTTTCCTCCTCTGGAAAATTTCTAGATTCTTTATTTTGGGAGCTTGCTGAAGCCATCATGGATTGCCTCTTTATGTGATTTGATATTGACTGTTGTCTCTGAGCTATCAATAAGTTATATTTATTTATTTTATGTTTGCTTACTGTGTCCTTGCTTCTTGTTTTGTTTTGTTTTGATATACCCAAATAGGCTTCTTGTATGAGCTAGTTTGATTATTTGCAAATTTGAAGCTCTAATGTCCCGCCACCAGGGGGTTAGATCTGTTACTAGGTATGTGAGCTCAGGAGTCCGCCCACTCCTCCTGTATGGATTCAGCTCAGGTGCCCAGGTACATAGCCACCAAGTGTGTGGTGTAGGCTCTCACCTACAGTCCTAGACAGGCACTGGTGATTGGTGTAGGCACTGGTATCTGGTTGCAGCAGGGGGACACACTCTGAGCAAGGCAGGGGGCTGATGGCTGCCCCCAAGCGTCCAGGAGGAAGGCATGTCCCTTGTTCCCTAGAGCGCGTAGGTGGATGGGTTTTGCAGCCGGACTATGAGCACCTAATGCTGTTGGCTATAAGGACTAGGGGGCACCTCTTATTCATGGGCCCTTATCACAGGTGGCTAGGTGGCATGGGTGGAGCCACCAGTCCTCAGGTCCCTGATGTGGGTACGTAAAGACCCTGCTTAATGGGCAGAGCAGTGTCTAATGTCAAGAACCTGCCACTTCACAGGTGAAACAGCTGAAGGTAAAGTTCCGGTATATACCCTGTTGTACTGTGGTAATGAGGGCCTACACTGTTGAGATGTACCCACACAAGTCTATGCAGGGGGAAAGGCACTCACAAGTCTGTGGATCCCTTATGCCTGTGCCTAGGCAAAGGACCTGTACCTACCCTGGGTCCCTGGCTTAAGGGAGCTGGCAGTTTATTTTTTCCCATTTATTAATTTGTTCACTCCCAAGGCAGGGAGAATGGCTCTGGGCGTATGACAGATCCTACTTATGGCCCAGGGGACTTGGCAATTGATGAAGCCAGTCCAGGACCCAGAGCAGAACAGGGAGCAGGGAGGTAAATGGGAGAGAGGTTTTTCCCTAAGGGGGTGTTTTTGATCCACATGGTTGGCCATACACAAGTACTTATCTTTCATTGAGGGCTGCTTCTCACTGGTTCTGGGTTGTCGTGTAGACTCCCTGGCTCTAGGTCTCTCCTGGTACGAAAACACGCCTCCCAAGCACAGCTGCTTGCCTGCCTCACTGCTCACCCATGAGCTGCTTGGGCATGAAGGTCTCAGGCTCTCACCGAGTCAGGTCTGGCAACTCCTCGCTGCTTCTGAACCATCTCTCTCTCCCCCTGACACTCAGTCCTGTTCCTCAACTCTGCCTTTGATGTTCAGGGTTCCCAGACCGCCATATATAATGGACTCACTTGTTTTTTCTGGTCTTTGTTGTAAGAGGGTCCACTGGAAGCATCTGACTACTCCACCATCTTGGCCCCTCCTCCAATTACAAACATTAAGACTTCTTGAGGGAAATAATTACATCTTATACTTTTTAACTCCTCTGACAGCTATTGTGGTCCTTTGCATTTATTAAATAGTAAATAAATATCCATTAATTTATGGTTACAAATCTAGAACAACAATCTTATTGTAGACCCTGTTCTTCTTTTTCCCCAGAGAGAAATTTTACATTTTTTTCTAATTTTTCTGATGTCAACATTGCCACTACAGCTTTCATCAATTATTATTTTCATAATACATTTTTTTCCATGTTTTATTTTTAAGTTATCTGAGTCCTTATATTTAAAATGTGCTTCTTGGGCAGTATATAGTTGGGTCTTGATTTTGTATTTAGTTTGACAGTCTCTGCCTTTTAATTGGTGTGATTAATCTATTTAAATTTAATATAATAATTGATATGGCTGGGTTTAAGTCTGCCATCTTACTATTTGCTTTCTTTTTGTCCCATCGGTTTGTTGTTGTTGTTGTTCCTAACTCCTGAGTTTTCTTGGACTAATTAATTTTTAGAATTTTACTTTATCTTCTCTATTAGTTTATTAAGGAGACCTGGTGGTGCAGTGGTTAAAGTACTTGGCTGCTAACCGAAAGTTCAGCAGTTTCAACTCACTAGCTGCTCCGCAGGAGGAAGATGTGGCAATCTGCTTCCATAAAGATTTATAGCCTCAGAAACCTTATGGGGCAGTTCTACTTCGTCCTATAGGATCGCTGTGAGTTGGAATCAACTCGACGGCAGTCAGTTTGGTTTGGGTTTGGATTAGCTTATTAGCTACACTTCTTTCATTTCTTGTCTTTTTTTACTGATTACTCAAGGGTTTGAGGAACCCTGCTGGAGCAGTGGTTAAGCACGTGGCTGCTTAAAGGTTGGCAGTTCGAACCCACTGGCCACTCCACGGGAGAAAGATGTAGCAGCCTACTTCCTTAAAGATTACAGCCTTGGAAATCCTATGGGACAGCTCTACTCTGTCCCATAGGGTCACTATGAGTCAGAATCGATTTGATGGCAACGAGTTTGGTTTTTTGGTTTTTTACTCAAGGCTTTAAAATATGCATCTTTAATTTTATTACAGTTTACCTCCAAACAATATTATAGCACTTCATGTATACACTGTACAGATCTTATAATTGTATACTTCCATTTCCTCTCCTTTTTTTTATGCCATTGTATCATGTATTTTACTTTTAGATATGTTATAAACTCCACAATATGGTGTCATTGTTTTTCTTTAGTCAATTACCTTTTTTTTTTTAATGTGGTAAAAATATTTGACATTTTTTAAGTGTTTAGCTTGAAGAAAAAACAGTTTTCACATCATAAGTAATTAAATTGATCATTTCTCTACTAAGATGAAAAACACTTTCAGAGACTTCTAAAGGTTGAGTAAATACTACAAATATTATTCTAAAGAAAAATGAGGTACTAAAGGAAAGTATAGGATAAATCCCCATCAGGAGACAGGTTCTAGTGATATACAAGAGGCAAATCCAAGAGGATTTATTCAAGATATAAAATATAAAGGACTATTTTCTCTTAGAGCTTGCCCTCTGACCATGATGCTCTTCCTATTTTCCTGATACCTAGGAAATGTTTCAACTGAAAATTAAGAGTCTCTAACTTACAAAAGCATGTTAGTAATCAATCACCTTTCTAACAAGGGGGTACACCATGGATTCCAGTAAATACATGACATCAGCTGGGATCATTCACAGGAGAAAGGGGGAAGGAGGAAGTAAATTTCAGGAGTAACAAGGGATACATATAGGAGAAAAGATATTCGGCATCAAGAGTGCTCTAACCAAGAATGCCAAGGGCTTCTCCCATTGGGAACGGAAAGCCCTTCTGTTACCAGAGAGTTGCTAGGTCATCAGGTCCATAAACAGAGTCACTGGCTTCAGGACTCAGCCCAGCTGAAAGGGCCACTCACACCTCCACTGCTAAGACTCTGCATTGTCTGAGCTCTACTGGAAAACAGACCTCTATCTTGTTCTTACAGAACCTGATTTTTGCTACCAACCACCCTCCCACCACAAAAAACACAAACCATGGGGTGGAGGGGCATGTCCAGTCTAGCTACCGTATCCCATACCGAGAAAACCAAACCTGTTGCTGTCGAGTCAATTCCGACTCGTAGCGACCCTATAGAACAGAACAGAACTGCCTTGTAGGGTTTCCAAGGAGTGGCTAGTAGATTCAAACTACCAACCTTTTGGTTAGCAGTCAAATGCTTAACCACTGTGCCACCAGGGCTCCACTATATCCCATAGGATTCACAAAAAGTTCAGATGAATTAGTAATTATCTATGTATAAACCTTTTATTTTAGTAGAAGTTAACTTTTCAACAATTGTGCAAAGGTCATCCTTACTGTTCAGTTGATTACTATTGTGGTACTTGGTGCAGTGGAATTAAACTATTATGAACCTGCTGAACCCTTCCATAATAAAAGTGTTGGGCTGCATAGATGATGAGTAACACTTGTCATATTCACAAAATTCTTGCTGAAAAATTGGAAAAGCATGGTCTCAAGCATTCTTAGATGGTGAACCCATGGCACACAGAACACGCTCAGCAGGCATTTGTTGACTGAATGAGTCCTAGGAACTCATTAATTGTAGGAGACATCCACCATCAGGGACTCTCAGAGTCCCTGCCCACAGGAGCTGCCCAAAGCCTCTCCTTAAGAAACTCTCCTTAAGTCCTTCACCCCACACTCCACTCCCTTCTCATTCTCAGCAAGTGCTCTCATCAACGATTCCACAGGGAAAAGAGGCCCTTTAGAAAAGAACTTTGCCAAGTTCTCTTCCCTCCACCTCTAAACTTACCTATAGATGCCCATCAGTACCGTCTTTATGTTATCTCTCCTTGAAGGTGAGCCCTCCATCCGAATGCTGGATCCCACTATGCCCCACCTTCTCTGAACCCTGCTTCACCCACAGCTCTCTCCTGCATCTTCAACTTCTAGATTCTGGCTCCTTCCTCAGCCTGCTAACATGTTCATATCTTACTCTTCCTGTTAAAAAGCCAGCCCTCAACCTTCATGCTTTTTAAACCTTCCTCCTTTCCTTCAATACCAAACCTCTTGAGAGGACAGTCTACAATTCTGTCTCCACTACTTGGATCCTCACTCACTTTCAAGCTATTACAACTGGACTCGTGGCTCCATTATTTTAGAGACACTGTTTTTATGAAGTAATCAAAGACCTCCTGGAGAATTCCAGTGGCTTACTGTCAGTCTTCATCCTACCGACTTATCTACAGTACTTAGAACTTCTCAGACCCTGGACTCCAATTCCTCACAGCTGCTTTGCTGGGAGTTTGAGCTCTTGTTTTATTCAGCTAGAACAAGGTTTCTCAACTTGGGGTTATGGAAAGGCATTTTATAGGCAAATATTTATGTGCATGCACATAAATAAATTTTTTGGTGGGAAAAGGGTCTATAGTTTCATCAGCTTCTCCAAAGGTCTATGACCTCCCCCAAAGTGAAAAAATACTACTGGACTGCTGCAATAGCCTCTTAGTTCATTTCCCTGCCTCGAGTCCTTAGACCTACCCAGTCTCTATACCTACCTAATCCAACCTTCACATTACTATCAAAATTATTCCCGGGGGCCAAATCTGGCCCAACCCCTCTTTTTGTAAATAAAGTTTTATTGGAACACAACATGCTCATTCACTTACATATCAACTATGGCTGCTTTTGCACTCCACCCACAAAGGCGAGTGGTTGCAAAGCCAAAACTACTTACAATCTGACCTTTACTGAAAAAGTTTCCTGCCTCCTGCATCAGACCACTCCCCTACCTTCAGAAGAAGTCATTTTGAGAATCAGTTTGTTAACGGTCCCTGCAGCATTGTGTGGAAAAGGAAATACTGGAAACAAAATGTCTCTCATTGGAGGACTGGTGTAATTACAGTACCATGCAGCTCCTAAAAATGAGGTAAATCTGTCCACACTGATACGGAAAGAACTCTGGGGTTCATTAGGTTAAAACAGCAAATATATACAATGTTCGTAGTATATATTTCCTTTTTCTTAAAAATAAAAAAATAAATAAGTACATATATACAGATATGCATAAGATTTCCCCCAGAATTACAGGAAACTTTCACTTTTCATTTTGTACCTTTCCATATTCTGTGAAATTCTAATCATATGCATAATTTCTTTATTCTCTTTAATTAAAAATTCATCTTTAAAAAATATAAAAATTATATTTTTTAGAGTAAAAAAGTTTCAGAATGAAATGTTACGTTAAAATCTCACGTAAGTTATCTATTTGATGAGATTTTGATTTTTTTTTCTCCCTTGAAGTCAGTGATCCTTGAAAGAAAAAAGCAAAATTCTCTACCACAGGTTAGATATTTGTCTGCCAGGAAAGGTAGACACTACACCAGACAATCTTTTAAGTTGCTGCCTGTGTCAATCGTCCTAGGTTTCAATCTGAGTTTTCTGATTATTACTGAAAAGCATCCCACATCTGTCAGACACAGGATGCTACAAATCTTCCACTGCCAAGGAACTGGGTATGGTGGTGACTTCGGCTTCAACATGCAAGTCAGCCATTACAGGTCAGTTTGCAGGGTTTATCTATGTCCCCTAATGGTCCCTAAACATTTTCCAGATGTGCTGACCTCATAAAACTGCCACCTACCACAGGCTGTGAAAGAATTGCTCCAAGACTGTATTTTCCCCAGCCCTCAACTACAGCCATCATGCGTGGCTCCTTGGTTGGGTGACCCCCCTAAGTTTTGAAACTAGAACCACTCGATGCCCAGCTAGAGGCCGGGTGCCAGTCCTGAGCCAGCCCAGTAGCAGGGCATTTTTGCATCTGGGCCCATGCTGAGTTCACACCCTGTTCTCAATCACAAGGCTCTGATGCCAAGCCCTCACCCTTTTGTGCCCAAGTGCTAGGAGTTTGCCCATTCCTTGTTCCCTGGGATTTAATCAAGCTTCTGCTTTGTTCTGGGGCCCTGCAAAATTGGGCCTTGCCTTCCTCTCTCGACTCTGCGTGTCCTGAACCCTGCTCCCTTTGGTCGGGTCCCCATAACTTGCTGCTGAAGCTGTCAACTGCCACACTGAGTATCTACCCACTGCAGACACTAAACTGACCAACAGTCCTCTCTCCCTGCCTGCCACGGTCTCTCTTCCTTGGGTCTCCTGTAGACCTTCCTGACATACAGTGCCTGGCCTTCCTGCCTTCACCTAGAACTAGGATCTCCATTCTTCCTTGATCTTTGCTCCCCGTATGAAACTCTGGTTTCCTGATCCTTACTCATCATCCCTCTGGGTCACACTTGGCCCATTATTGATCAAGCCCTGGTTACAGTACCAGCTTTCTCACAGAAGCATCCTGGACAGGTTGCTGGGGGCACAGTGGATATTTTCAGTGTATTTTCTTCAACATTACTAAGAAAATTAACTGAGTAACCAATCCAAAATTGAAAATAATATCTGTCTTGGTGTTGCCTACACATAAGACACTATGTACATCTACCAAGGATGCAAAGATATGACAGTCCCCTGCCTTTAAGGAGTCTGAAATTTCGCAGAGAGGAAACAAGTTCAGAAATAACTACAAATAATTCAAGGCAAAGGATATTACATGACATAAGAGAGGTATAAAGTGCTATGGAGTTTAAGGAATAAAGAGATCATATCCAACTGGGAAAATAGAGGAAAAGATTCATGTCTGAGGCAGCCTTTGAGGTGGATATTGATAAATGATCAGAATTTCTGTGGAGTGGGATGCAGGCCATAGTTTTTGATGAGGAGAAAGTATATTTTTCAAATCCTGAGTATAAACAGTGAGTAAATTTGGCATCTTGTCAAAATGTTCTTTCTAATCAGCTGGAGTTTTTGCCTGAAACACTATATCATCCAATGCTGTGCAGAGGAAACACATCTTTTAGGGAGTAATCATTCAACCCACTATGAAATCTCAAACTTTGAATTTATCACCACCCCCCACCCAGGTTCTTTCTTTCCAATAGTATAATTAACTGTATTTCATATACTCATTAGGTTTAAACATTATGCATACTGTTAATATCTATTTGACAAATGGCGCGAGTCCTTTGACTGCCATTAAAACAAAGATGTACACCTAAAACAAGGAGCACGTCACTCAATAACTGCACTTAATAATGATAATAACTACCAGCTACCGAGCACTGCATGGACCAGAAACATCGCCACCTAGACATTTTACAAGCAACAAGTAAACCATCTGAAAAACTTTCCTTATGCTCCATTATGAGCAAAATTTCAGTTTATTAAGATGTTATCTTCCGTAATCCTTGCAAACTAATTGCAGTGCAGGACTTAGTTCTTCCTTCTAGTTAAGTGACACATAAACTGTTCAGCTTCACAAGCTCTACTGAGCACGGGCGACTCCCTGAGGTAGTCTGTCTACTAATGCTACCCTGCTCAGCTCAGATCCTAGCACTTACTGGAGTGACAGAGTACAGCTCAAAAAAGCTCAATACGCATATCTGAAGTCTGGATGTTTATAGAAGAATCTATCTCCCTCTATCCTTCTCTCCCTCCTACTCTCTCTCTCTCTCTCTCTCTCTCACACACAAACACACACATAACACATGGCTAAACGTGGCTTCAAAGTCACATCCTTTACTGTGTAATAATACTCTCTCTCCGTTCTCAAGTAGGATCAGGCAACCACTAAAAAAAACTGTGTTAACTAAAACCAAGACAATCTGTCGTTTAGTTTGATACAGTGCCGAAAAAAAAAACCCTGTTGCCGTCAAGTCGATTCCAACTCATAGCGACCCTATAAGACAGAGTAGAACTGCCCCATAGGGTTTCCAAGGAGCAGCTAGTGGATTCGAACTGCCGACCTTTTGGTTAGCAGCTGAGCTCTTAACCACTACACCATGAGGGTTTCCAAGTTAGGTCTAGGTGTATTTATTAGCTAAGAGGTAGGAAGATAATTCAAAATTCATTTTACCGCTAACTACCTCTAATTTTTATGATTTCCACAAAAAATCTTCAGCTTCTCAAAGTTTACATTTCTTATTTTCTCCTTACTAAATGGTTGGAGGTGAGACATTTTTGTTCTCTACACGTTTATCTGTAGAAATCATTATGAGTCAGAATCGATTCGATGGCAACAGGTTTTTTTTTTCATAAGTTTAGAGGAATTCACCAACTCGGAGAAAGGAATCCCAAAAATTTATCAGTGATTTAGCAGTTTAGAACTCAAAACTGCTGGAACACATTTTTCAACAGAAATACTGCTGTATATATGGAAGGGAAACCCTGGTGGCACAGTGGTTAAGAGCTCGGCTGCTAACCAAAATGTCAGCAGTTGGAATCCACCAGGCGCTCCTTGGAAACTCTATGGGGCAGTTCTACTCTGTCCTATAGAGTCGCTATGAGTTGGAATTGACTCAATGGCATTTTTTTTTTTTTTTAAATATATGGAAGACCGGTTCCCAGGCAGCTCACAAAACCTACCTAAACCACAACTTAAGAGTAACAGTATTACCTATTGTAGGATTCCATTTATGTGGAATATCCAGAATAGGTAAATCCATAGAAACAGAAAGCAGATTGGTGGTTTCCAAGGACTGGGGAGCAACTGCTTAATGGATACAGAGTTTCCTTGTGGGGCGATGACAATGTCTCAGAACCAGAGAAAGGGGGCAGGTCCACTACACTGTGAATGTACTAAGGGCCACTGAACTGTTACTTTAAAATCGTTAAATTTATGTTATGTGAATTTCACCTCAATTTCAAAAAAGAAAGAGTAACAGTATTAAGTTAACCATACCTGATCGCTAGAGAAGGGCATCATGGCTGGTAAAGTGGAGGGTCAGTGAAGGTGAGGGACACCTTTGATGAGATGGAGTGATGCAGTGGCCGAAACAATGGACTCAAACACAGCAATGATCATGACGTTGGTGCAGGAATGTTATACATCAGGTCACTGTAAGTTGGAGCTGACCCAACAGCAACCAACGATATGTAACGATCACCATGTACAACAGTCTGAATCTGATTTACTGCAAGATGCCAGGAACACATCTTCCCAGTTTGTCTGTGGCAGTCACCTTGGTCTCCTGAGAGCTGGCTACTGAAGGAGCAGGACAAAATTCACGGGGGGTGTTTCTGCTCTAGAGTGATATGTGCATTCCTGAAAACCTCACATCCGGCAAAATTATGCTCTAAAAATTACAAGGCTTATTATGGTAGAAAACAGGGCTCAGGGAGACCACTCAAAACTTGTGTAACTCTGTAACCAGAGCACTAACCAAAAGAATAACTAACACCTAGGGAGATAACCTATACAGCCCGGCAAGCAGCTCAGCTGTGGCTGGGGCTGCCTCTGGGGAGATCAAACATGCACACACCACGAGACCGGCAATGCTGGCTTGCAGACACAGTGAAGTTCTGAGCCAGGGGGGCTGCTGTTAAGGTGGGTATAGGACAGAGAACCATGCCAGGAGCTCAGAGCCTGGAAAGGCTGAGGGTGCCCTCTCTGGGGAAGGAAACCTAGCTGGGTGCAGCAGATCATTCTTAATTTTCTTAAAATAGAGTTAAAAGGGCATCTGCTGTCTGTGAGGGCCCTCTCCTTTCCTGATGAAGCATGTCATTCTATTCCTGCTATTCCCACTCCCTTCACCAAACAAAAACTGCCTCTGAGCCAATCCAACCTCTAGGATATACCGATGCCATTCCTCTACTCTTCAGCTGAGCTAACTAGGTGGTGCAATAGGTAACGTGCTCAGCTATTAATTGAAAGGTTGGCGGTTTGAGTCCACCTCAAAAGAAAAGACCTGGTGATCTACTTCTGAAAAACTAGCCACTGAAAACACTGTGGAGCACAGTTCTACTCATGGGGTCACACATGGGGTCACTATGAGTCGGATCTGACTTGACAGCAACTGGTTTGTGTTATAGAACTACTTGGTGCAGCACATCAAACTGTACTCCTGGGATCAGTGACTTGTTGACTCCTGAGAGCTCGCCACCTGGTTAAGAAGGACCTTTCCTAGGTCTACCCTTCCCAAGTATCCTGAATTAGAGAAGAATGGGCAACCATCCTTCAGAGGTAAATTCTCTCAACATCGACATCCATGCTCTCAACATTCAGGCAATTCTTCTGTATTCTACTTAGTTGTCAGAAATGATTCTTAATCTCTCTCAAAGTATGTTAATTTTGGGTGGATAAGTCTAGTTTCTAGACTAGCACTGCCCAATAGAAATGTCATATGAGCCATATATGTAATTTTAAATTTTCTAGTAGCCACATGAGAAAAGTAAAAAGAAACAAATATATTTAATCATATTTTATTTAACTCAATATATCCAAAATATTATCATTTCAACATGTAATCAATATAAAAATATTAACAAGATATTTTACATTCTTTTTTTTTGTACTAAGTCTTCAAAATCTGGTGTGTATTTTACACTGACAACACATCTGAATTCGAACTTGCCCATTTCAAGTGCTCAATAGCCACATGTGGCTTACTGGACAGCACAGGTCTACTCAGAGGTCCTTATATAGCAAGGCATCAGATTTCTAAAGTTAAAAGAATATACAACCCGACGAAGTGAAAAAAAAAAAAAAACAACAACAACTGATTTTCCAAGCTCATACTTCATATTCCATGAAAGGGTACCTCTGACTTGGTCAATTTCAGTACAAAACTGTATTAATCCATAATTACGCAGAACATTAGTTAATCAGAATATCCTATTCCCTAACTATAACCAGCCAAAACCCCATTGCTGTTGAGTCGGTTCCAACTCATAGCGACCCTACAGGACAGAGCAGAACTGCCCCTTAGGGTTTCCAAGGAGCAGCTGCTGACCTTTGGTTAGCAGCCAAGCTCTTAACCACTGCACCTGTTTTTTATTGAATAAATAAGGAGTTGGTGAGCATTCCATTGGGCAGTGTCCAAGGAAGAGATAAAACCATCGTGATGCTGATGCTGTAGCAGAGCTCTAAAAGGTAGGTCTCTAGCTTTAATTGGCTTGTTTAATTAATTAAAACAAGCTGATTTATTTAATTAATAGGTAATTGACAGGATAAAGTTGACGTCTAATTAGTAGACTAACAACAACCACAAGGCCAAGATCAACATTCAGGTGTTAGGACCATGGATGTTGTACTTTTTCCAAATACAGGTCAAGGCCGGGTTTGCAGAAGTCTCCCAGAAATCTCCTTTCCTTCTCCTTTCTGAAGGTAGAGTGTTCCATGATAACATTTGGTTTACGAAATGTTCTGTAATGCTGTGAATACCTTACCACACTGTACATTCCCCTCTACTTTGTCTCATTTTCTAACAAGCAAACTAAATGTCTTTTAAATGGCATTACTGTAATGGATGAAAGAAGTACAACTATACAATAATTTTAAGTTAAAAACAAATATTCTGAAGAAATAAAATTCCAACTCTAATGCTTATTCTCTAACATTTTCTTCAAGCAAGAAAACACAGTTCTTACAGGTTCTTTTTTTTTTTTTTTAAGTTCTCATGGAAAAGTAAAGAAATTCCCACTGATTTAATCAGTTTTATTATGGTAAAAGAAGACGTGGAGCAAACATTTCAGAGTACCAAACGGAGTTAATTAATTCCAGTTTAACCTCCTCACATAAGGCCAGTCCTTGCAAGCAGATGTGCTGGCGAAATATTTCAGGTCAATCTTAGCACATTATTGAAAGTAACCTCCCCTTCCTCTGAAGAGTCTGGCACACAGCTTGTAATCGACAGCAAACAGCCTGGACACATGGAAAAGTGGAATTTAACATCTCCGGATTCTCACTCTCCGTTTATTCCCAAATCTTTGTATCCAAATAGGAAAAAAAAAGCCCCCATAGTCACACATATCCCATAGTAAATATCAGCCATTAAAATAAAAGGTGAGGAAGCAATTTTAAACTTAGTAACCACAAATGTGGTGGGTGGGGGGAGACTTTCACCTTGTTTCTCATAGACTAGAAAGTGTACTGCATGCTCCTTTTGATTTCTAACGACCAATGCATTAGAACTATTAACATTTCATTTCCAACACGTGTCTGTTTCAGAGCTAGCAGCTGGGCTACTTATTTTGCTAGCTCGTGACAGAATTAAGTATGGAGTCTTCGAAAACATTTACAAGCTTTCCCTCTAACCTGTGTACTTTCCAAATTAGGCTCCTTTGATTTTTATTAGCTAAAGCTTCACATACTGTAAGACTAACACTGTTACCTTCAGAATACATTGTTTATGGCTCAGGTACGGTTTAAAACATTTTCCTCCACAGAACACTCTTGACATTAAGGAGAAGGAAAGTTGAACTGGTTCATTCTGAAACAACAGTTTCCCTTTGTGAGCAAAACAATAATAAGGCCACACAGATATGGATGCAGTCAGCTTAACCTAGACCGCTAAAAATCCCAGGCTTCCTTTGCCAGTTCCCAAAGGCTTCATCATCAGGAAATCACTGTCCTCATGGAGGCCCTTACAATGTACTCTTCAGATTTACTCTCTGACATGAGCATTTTGACACGATAGACAAGGCAGGAGCTTGAGCTACAGATCAGTGTGGATTCAAACTATGACTCCCTTCACTTATTAGCTGTGTGGTCTTAACCAAAGAATTTAACCCGAAGCTCAGTTTCTAGATCTGCAAAATGGGAATAACTCTCACTTTATAGCTTTGTTATGAGCACTGGCATTGAACAGATGCTCAATTAGTGGCTTTAGATGAAGTCAAGCTGATCCTCTTTCACAAAGCCTTCCCCCATGTCTTCAGCCCACCATAGCGCTCATTACACATTCATTGATTCACTCAGTCAACAACTCTCTATTGTTCTCGCTGGAGATAAAAAGATGAATTAAATTTAGTCCCTTCTCTTTAGGAACATGCAGAAATTAGAATGGAAAAAAAAAAATCTAAAATAGTGAATACTTTATTGCATAGAGTATTGTAGGGGCCCAAAGAAAGGGATCAACTCCTCCTATGAAAGTGCAAAAGAGTTTTGTGGAGAAGATGACATCTGAACTACGACAGTGTCTTTTACATAAGGACTCGGCAGGAGCATCGCAGCAGAGGGAACAGCATGCAAGAAGGTAACGAGTCAAAGAAAGATGGCTGAATCCAGTCAGGCTACAGAACTGATGAGGCTGCGAGGGCCTGAGATGGGCTTTAGTATTCCAACCTTTCAAAGTTGCTATTTTAGCCTAAATGTGACAGGAAGCCACGAGGTTTTGAGCCTGAGAGTGACATGATCAGAGTTGCTTTTGGTTTGTTTTTTTATTATGGTTTAAGACATACATAACATAAAAGGTGCCATTTTAGCCATGTTTAAGTGTACAAGTCAGTGTTATTAATTATATTCACAATGTTGTGAAAGTATGACCACTGTTTGTTTCCAAACTTTTCTATCACCCCAAATAGAAAATCAGTGCCCATTAAGCATTAACTCCCCATCTCCCCTCCCCTCAACCCATGGTATCCACTAATCTACTTTCTGTCTCTAAGCATTTGCATATGCTCTAAGCATATTCTAGGTATTTCATGGAAGTGGGATCATAAAATATCCTGTTGTCTTATTTCACTGAGCATAATGTTTTCCAGGTTCACTCATGTCACAGCATGTATCAGAACTCCATTCCTTTTTATGGCTGAATAATATTCCATTGTATGTATATACCACATTGTGGTTCTCCATTCATCTGTTGTTAGGCATCTGGGTTGTTTCCACCTTTTGGCTATTGTGAATAATGCTTCAGTGAACAACATATACTTTGTGATATATACCTAGGAGTGGAACTGCTGAGTTATATGGTAGTTTTTTTTTTTTTTTTAAATTGTACTTCAGGTAAAGGCTTACAGAACAAATAGTTTCTCATCAAACAGAAGTACACATGTTGTTTTATAACATTGGTTAACAACCCCACAACATATCAACCCTATAACTTCTCAACCTTTTTTTTTTTTTTTTGGTGAAAATATATATAGCCGAAGATACACCATTTCAAAAATTCCTACATGCACAATTCAGTGACATTGACTACGCTCTTCAAATTGTGCTGTTATTCTCACTTAAGATGAAGGCTTACAGAACAAAATAGTTTCTCATTTAACAGTTACTACAAATGTTGCCCTATGACAATGGTTAACAATCTCACAACACATCAACAATATCCTTACTCAACCTTGGGTTCCCAATCACCAGCTTCCTTGTCCCCTTCTGCTTTCTGGCCCTTGTCACTGGACTCCTGTACCTCGTTAGTCTCATTTGGTTTTATGGGTCTGTCCACTCCCAGGCTGAACAGTGAATCTCGGAGGTAACTTCACCACTGAGCTAAAAGGGTGTCTGGGGGCCACACTCTCGGGGTTTCTCTAGTCTCCTTTAGGCCAGTAAATCTGGTCTTTTTTCTTGTGAGTTAGAATTATGTTCTACATCCTTCTCCAGTTCTGTCCAGAACCCTCTGTTGTGATCCTGGTCAGAGTAGTAAGTGGTGGTAGCTGGGCACCATCTAGCTGTACTGGACTCAGTCCGGTGGAGGCCTTGGTAGCTGTGGACAATTAGTCCTTCAGACTAATCTTTTCCTTGTATCCTGTTCTCTTAATTCTCCCTTGCTCCCGAAGGAATGAGACCAGTGGAGTATCTTAGATGGCCACTCACAGGCTTTTAAGACCCCAGACACTACTCACCAAGGTAGAATGTAGAGCATTGTCTTTATAAGCTGTTTCATGCCAACTGAGCTAGATGTTCCCCGAGACCATGGTCCCAACAGCCCTCCACCCAGCAATTCAGTCCCTCAGGGACTTTGGATGTTTCTATGGGGCTTCCATGACCTTTCCTAGTACAAGTTGTGCTAGTTTCTCCTGTATTGTGTACTGTTCCACCCTTCACCCAAGATACCACTTATCTATTATCTATTTAGTATTTCCCCCCTAACCCCTCTCATCCCTGATAACCAACAAAGATTGTTACATCTTGTGTATGAACTTTTTCATGGGTTTTTACAATAGAGGTCTCATACAATATTTGTCCTTTTGTGATTGACTTATTTCACTCAGTATAATGTCCTCCAGTTTCATCCATGTTATGGGATGCTTCACAGATTCATTGTTGTTCTTTCCCATTGCATAGTACTCCATTGTGTGTATGTACCATAGTTTGTTTATCCATTCATCTGTTGATGGGCATCTAGGTTGTTTCCATCGTTTTGCTATTGTGAACAAAGCTGCCACGAACATAGGTGTGCATATGTCTATTTGAGTGACGACTCTTATTTCTCTAGGATATATTCCCAGGAGTGGGATTGCTGGATTGAATGGTATGTCTATTTCTAGCTTTCTGAGGAAGTGCCATTATCATTTTCCAAAATGGTTGTATCATTTTGCATTCCCACCAGCAGTGCATAAGTGTTCTGATCTCCCCGCACCCCCTCCAACATTTGTTATTTCCAGTGTTTTTGATTAGTGCCAGTAATGCCAGGGTGAGATGGTATCTCATTGTGGTTTTAATTTACATTTCTCTAATGGCTAGTGATCGCGAGCATTTCCTCATGTGTTTGCTGGCCACTTGAATGTCTTCTTTGGTGAAGTGTCTGTTCATTTCCTTTGCTCATTTTTTAATAGGATTATTTGTCTTTTTGTTGTAGAGGTGTTGGATTTTCTTGTAGATTATGGAGATTAGACCTTTGTCTAACTTGTACTGTCCCAAAATTTTTTCCCAGTTGGTAGGTTCTCTTTTTACTCTTTTGGTGAAGTCTTTTGAAGAGCATAGGTGTTTGACTTTTAGAAGATCCCAGTTATCTAGCTTATCTTTTGGGGTTTGTGCATTGATGGTTATGGTTTCTATCCTGTTAATGCCATGTTATTAAGGCCCGTAGTGTTGGTCCTATTTTTTCTTCTATGAACTTGATAGTTTTAGGCTTTATATTCAGGTCTTTGATCCATTTTGAAGTAGTTTTTATATACGGCGTGAGCTATGGGTCCTGTTTCATTTTTTTGCAGATGGATATCCGGTTTTGCAAGCACCATTTGTTAAAAAGACTGTCTTTTCCCCACTTGATGGACTTTGGGCCCTTGTCGAAGATCAGGTGACCGTAGGTGGATGGATTTACATCTGGGTTCTCAATTCTGTTCCATTGGTCAATGTGTCTGTCCTTGTACCAGTACCAGGCTGTTTTGGCTACTGTAGCTGTATAGTAGGCTCTGAAGTCAGGTAGTGTGAGTCCTCCAACTTTATTCTTCTTCTTCAGTAGTGCTTTACTTATTCGGGGCTTCTTCCCTTTCCATATAAAGTTAATGATTAGTTTTTCCATCTCTTTGAAGAATGTTGTTGGTATTTGGATCGGGATTGCGTTGTATTTGTAAATTGCTTTGGGTAGAATTGTCATTTTCACAATGTTGAGTCTGCCTATCCGTAAGCATGGTATGTTTTTCCATTTATGTAGATCCCTTTGGGTTTCTTGCAGTAGTGTTTTGTAGTTTTCATTGTATAGGTCTTTTACATCCCTGGTCAGATTTATTCCTAAGTATTTTGTCTTTTTAGGGGCTATTGAAAATGGGATTGTTTTCCTGATTTCCTTTACATCGTTCTCCTTATTGGTGTATAGAAATCCAACTGATTTTTGAATGTTTATCTTGTATCCTGCTACTCTGCTGAATCTTTCTATTAGTTCCAGTAGGTTTCTCGTGGAGTCTTTAGGATTTTCTGTGTATAGTATCATATCATCTGCAAACAGAGACAGTTTAACTTCTTCATTACCAATTTGGATGCCCTTTATTTCTTTTTCTTGCCTTATTGCTCTAGCTAGAATGTCCAGCACAGTGTTAAATAGGAGCGGTGATAAAGGGCATCCTTGTCTTGTTCCTGTTTTCAAGGTTTCAGCCTCTCTCCATTGAGAATGATGTTGGCTGTTGGTTTTGCATAGATGCCCTTTATTATGTTGAGAAATGTCCCTTCTATACCTATTTTATTGAGAGTTTTTATCAGGAATGGGTGTTGGACTTTGTCAAATGCCTTTTCTGCGTCAGTTGAGATGATCATGTGATTCTTTTCTTTCCTTTTATTTATGTGGTGGATTACATTGATTGATTTTCTAACGTTGAACCATCCTTGCATACCTGGTATGAATCCTACTTGGTTGTGGTGTATTATTTTTTTGAGATGATGCTGAATTCTATTGGCTAGAATTTTGTTAAGAATTTTCGCATCTATATTCAGGAGAGATATTGGTCTGTAATTTTCTTTTCTTGTGACATCTTTTCCTGGTTTTGGTATCAGCATTATCCTGGCTTCATAGAATGAATTTGGAAGTGTTGCTTCCTTTTCTATGTTCTGAAATAGCTTGAGTAGTACTGGTACAAGCTCTTCTGTAAATGTTTTGAAGAATTCTCCAGTGAAGCCATCTGGGCCAGGGCTTTTTTTGGTTGGGAGTTTTTTTATTACCTTTTCGAGTCTCTTGTTATGGGTCTGTTCAGATTTTCAACATCACTTTGTTGTGGTTTGGGTAGGTAGTGTGCTTCTAGAAATGTATCCATTTCCTCCAGGTTTTCAAATTTGTTGGAGTATAGTTTTTCATGATATTCGGTTATGATCCTTTTTATTTCAGTTGGGTCTGTTGTAATATCCCCTATTTCATTTCTTATTTGGGTTATTTGTGTCCTCTCCTGTTTTTCTTTTGTCAGTCTGGCCAGTGGTTTGTCGATTTTATTGATTCTTTCAAAGAACCAACTTTTGGTTTTGTTGATTCTATTGTTTTTCTGTTCTCTATTTCATTTATGTCTGCTCTGATCTTTACTATTTCCTTTCTTCCAGTGGTTGTGGGCTTTTCTTGCTATTATCTTTCTATTTGTTTGAGTTCTGTAGTTAATGTTTTGATTTTGTCCCTTTCTTCTTTTTTGATATGTGCATCTATTGGTATAAACTGTCCTCTGAGGACTGCCTTTGCTGTGTCCCAAAGGTTTTGGTAGGATGTGTTTTCATTCTCATTTGATTCTAGGAATTTTTTGATTCCATCTCTGATTTCTTCTATTACCAACTGATGTGTAAGCAGGGTATTATTCAGTTTCCATGTAGCTGATTTTTTTTCCTTGCTCCTTCTATTGTTAATTTCTACCTTCATGGCACTGTGGTCAGAGAAGATACTTTGAATTATCTCAACGTTTTGGATCTTGTTGAGGATTTCTCTGTGGCCTAAGATGTGGTCTGTTCTGGAGAACGTTCCATGTGCATTGGAAAAGAATGTGTACTTTGCAGGGGTTGGATGGAGTATTCTATATATGTCTATGAGGTCAAGTTGGCTGATTGTGCCCTTTAAGTCTTCTGTATCTTTGCTGAGTTTCTTCTTAGTTGTTCTGTCCTTTACTGAGAGTGGTGTGTTGAAGTCTCCTATTATTATTGTGGAACTGTCGATTTCTCTTTTCAGTGTTGTTAGGGTTTATTGTATGTATTTTGGAGCCCTGTCATTGGGTGCGTAGATATTTATTACGGTTATGTCTTCATGATGGATCATCCCCTTAATCATTATATTGTGTCTTTCTTTGTCTTTTATGGTAGATTTTGTTTTAAAGTCTATTTTATCTGAGATTAGAATTGCCACTCCTGCTCTTTTTTGGTAGTTGTTAGCTTGATATATTTTTTTCCAACCTTTGACTTTTAATAAACTCACGTTTGTTTCTAAGGTGTGTCTCTTGTAGACAGCATATTGATGGATCCTGTTTTCTTATCCATTCTGTCACTCTCCGTCTCTTTATGGGTGCATTGAGTCCATTTACATTCAGTGTAATTATTGATAGATGTGGGTTTGTTGTTGTCATTTTGTAGTGCTTTTTTTTTTGTGGTGCTCAAGTTTTCTTTGTTCTTCTTACTCTCTTGTGCTGAGTTACTTTTGTTTGTGGATTTTTTTTTCATTTCTTTTGTTTTTGTAGGTTTTGTTTTTGCTGAGACTTTACGTTTTTCCTCTTTTTTTTATGAGTATGTTTGTTAACTTTCTTTGTGGTTACCCTAAATTTTACCCTTATCTTTTTAAGTTTGAAGCAGTCTACCATTACTTGGTATCGCCTTGCCTTCCTCTCCATTAGAAGGTTCTATACCTATGCTGTTTATTCCCTCTTTTATCATTTTGATGTTGTTGTCATTTACTGGTTAACTGCTCTGATTCCCTGTTGCATTTCTTTTGGTTTTGGATAGTCCTTGAGAGTTCATTTCCTAGACTGGTATCTGGCTGGTACAATCCTGCGTCCTAGGTTCTGCCTGTGAGATGAAGCTGTTTGTCCTCAGATCGAAGAACTCGCTTTAATAATTCTTGTAAGTTTGATTTGACTTTTACATATTCCCTTAATTTCTGTTTATCTGGAAATGACCTAATTTCACCATCAAATTTAAACAAGAGTTTTGCAGGATATATTATTCTTGCCTGGAAATTTTTTTCTTTCAAGATTTTATATATGTCATCCCATTGCCTTCTTCCTGCATGGTTTCTGCCGAGTAATCTGAGCTTAGTCTTATTGTTTCTCCTCTGTATGTGACTTCTTGCTTTTCACAAGCTGCTCTCAGGATTGTTTGTTTGTCTTTGGTTTTGGCGAGTGTGAATATGATATGCCTTGTTGATTTTTTGGGGGGGATCTCTTCTATATGGGGTTCATTGAGCTTCTTGGATGGCCAGCTTTTCATCTTTCATGATATTGGGGAAGTTTTCTGTCAGCAGTTCCTCAGTGATCCTCTCTGTGTTTTCTGTTTTCTCCCCGTTCTGGAATTCCAATCACTCACAAATTTTTGCTTTTGATCATGTCTCACGTAACTCTCAGGGTCTCTTCATTTTTCTTTGTTCTTTTTTCTGAGTTTTCCTGAAACAGAGTTGTATCCAAGTGTTTGTCTTCAATTCTACTGATCCTGTCTTCTGCCATTTCAAATCTGCTTCTCAGCCCTTCTATGACATCGTCCATTTCTGAAATCTTGTTGTTTATTTTTTGGATTTCTAACTGTTGTCTTTGTATAATTTCTAGTTGTGAATTTATTTTGGCATTTTGTTCCTGCATTATTTTCCTGAATTCTTCCAATTTTTTGTCTGTATTTTCCATGAATTTGTCTATTTTTTCCTCATGTTTGTCAACTTTTTGCCTCAGGTCTTGAAGAATTCTGAGTATTAAAGATTTGAATTCCCTAGCAGGTAGTTCTAGTGTATTTTCTTCCAGAGGAGAGTCATCTCATGTTTTATTTTGGACGCCTACTGGAACCATCCTGTCCTGTTTTTGTAAATGTTTTGTTATTGTCTGCTGTCTTCGGGGCATTCAATAGTTATTTTTCTCGTTTATTGATTGTAGATTTGTTTGTTTCGTCCCTTTTTTTAAAAAAAAGTTTGACTATGTCTGAGCAGGCAGACTGTGTGTTCTTTGTTGTTTGTTCGTCTGTAGGCACAATACTTTTTGCCTCCTGCTTCAGCTGGCAGGGTCAGTCACTCAGATATGGTACGGCAGGGCAGGTCTAGCTGAAGAGGAGTTACTGGAATGGGTTGTTTGTGGCACTTACTACAGCCACCAGAGCTGGTCGGTAATCAGTGCAGGGCAGGTTCCAGTAGGCCGTGCCTGTGCTGCTTGGTGGTGTGATGTCAAGCGCACAGTGCAGGTAGGCAGGATGTAGTGAGGAGATTGTTATGTGTGGAGCTAAGATGGATATGGGAGAGAGGAGAGAGGAACAGGAGCCAAAAACATACAAACAAAAAAGAATGCTAGGGGAGCTTTCCATTGGAGTGGAGAGATGAGAGACTATGAAATGGAGAAAAACAGGAAGGGGAGGAGGAAGAAAAGAAAAGAATGAATGAATAAGAATCAGAAAGGTTAAAGAACCACAAAGTTCCCAGGGATCCCACCGATGCAGCTATGAGCTCTGGGGAAGTCACTCTCAGGTGCTGCAGTACAGCCTGGCTATAAGGTGTAGAGGTATACAATGCCAGGTATTCAGCGAACAGAAAGAGAAGGAAGATATAGAGAGACAAAAAACTGAGCAAGGAAGAAAGACAAAAAGGGCAAAAGAGGAAAAAGAAAACAAAACAACTTAAAAAAGAAAAAAAAACAAGAAAGGTTCCCAAAGAAACAGAAAAAAAGAAAAGAAAAAAAAAACCAATGTAAAAACAAATGCTCTCAGGGATCCCTCTGTACATCTGTGGAAGCAGAAGGGGAGTCTCCCTGCCACGCAGCTCAGCCTGGCCAGAAAGGGCTCCCAACTCAAGAAAAGGAAAAGAAAACAAACAAACAATTTCAAAACAAACAAACGAACAAAAGCCCCGGGATCCCACCAGCGAGTCAGCCCAAACCGGGAAGCAGCTCCATGCTTGAACAGAGCTCCACAGCCCCTCAGGAAGAAGCAAAGATGGTGCACGGAGCCAGGTACTTGAGCAAAGGGAGCGGGAAGTGGTGAGAGGCAAGTAAGAAGTCAAAAGAAGCAGAAAAAAAACAGCAACACTAGCAGCCAACAAACGGCACTCAGAGAGCCAGCTAGTGCGGGCTGGTGTTTCTGGACAAGAGACTGTGTCCGTGGGAAGCAGAGGGGGCTGAGTGTGGGCGAAGAAGGGTAGAGAATTGGAAAGCGTGTATCACAAATTACCGGAGCTCTACAGCCCCTCAGGAAGAAGCAAAGATGGCGCACAGAGCCAGGTACTTGAGCTAAAGGAGGGGAAGGTGGGGAGAGGCAAGGAAAAAACAAAAAGAAGCGGGAAAAAAAGCAACACCAGTAGCCAACAAATGGCACTCAGACAGCCACCCATTCAGGTGTGTGGAATCCAAGCAGCCGCTGCTTCCTGGTCAAGAGACTGTGGCCGCGGGAAGCAGAGGAGGCTGAGTGGGGGTGAAGAAGGGTGGGGGGTGGGAAAGTGTATATCACCAATTACCAGTTGTTTTGTCTCCCGCTGGAAGCTCCGTGAGGCTGCTTTCTCGTACACCCAGTTTGCTGGTCTCCAGTAGGAGTCCAAGATGGCAAATCCACGCTGCGTTAGCTGGTAGGGAACCTCTGCATGGATTTCTCCTCGCTCTCCGTTCTCTGTCAGTTTTCTCACTCCATTTGGTGCTTGGCTGAGTTCTTTATCTCTTCATTTGATGTTTTAGGGTTTCAGGATTGTTGTATTCTCTGTTCGACTTAGTTTTTCGGATCTTTGCTGTGGAGAGATGGCGTGGTGCTTCTGCCTAGGGTGCCATTTTTTTGTTATATGGTAGTTTTATGTTTCTTTTTTTTTTAGGAATCACCAAAGTTTTTTCCACAGAGGCGTTCCCATTTTATATTCCTACCAGAAATGAACAAGGTTCCAATTTCTCCACATCCTTATCAGCACCTGTTATTTTCTTTTTATAATAGTGAGTGTGAAGTAGTATTTCATGTGGTTTTGATTAGCATTTTGGTAATGACTAATGATGTTAAGGATCTTTGCATGTGCTTGTTGGCCAATTGTATTTCTTCTTTAGAGATACGTCTGTTCAAGTCCTTCACGTATTTTTTGATAGGGTTGTTTGTCTTTTTGTTGTTACCATAGTAAATCCAATAATTGCAACAAAAGTGAATAAGAAGTAGGCAGGTAGAATGGGAAGAGCAAACAAAGATTATCTGCTTAGTTTTAAAAGTGGTAAAGACCTGATATACATGAGATAAAAGGAAGAGGGCTTGGACACAGAAAATGCTTATGATTTTGGAAAATATCAATACACAGAAACATCTGTTGAAGGTAATATCACCAACATGCTTAGGACAGAACCTGGCCTCTTTGCGGTACTCAGGATAATAATTATAATGGTGATGAATATAATACAGCGGATGATGAAGAACTCTCTGAGAAGTCTGAAAGATGTTTGGCTGAAACCAGTGTGGCAGAGCTCTGGGATGTGGGGATCTAGGCAGATTTACAAAAGAAAAAAGCAGCATTGTTTGTGTGCTGCTTCCCACCATCTGTTCTTCCCCCAAGGTTAGTGGAATGAAGCAAACTCTCTGGGCAAGATATGGATTCACATTTTTCAAGTGCTGACTCCTGGTTTGGATGGAGAGCTGAGGTCAGAATTCTTGAGTCCTTTTCTAGCCAAACAGATTTTAGGACAGGCAAGCAATCACAGAATACTCTTCAATGCAATAAATATGAGAATACTTAGTAACCTCCCCAGGGGGTAAGGAAGCATAAATCATGTCTGTAAGGGCCCATGACAAACAGAAATGAAAAGCACTCAAAGCAGAAACATACAGTGAGACCACTACTGCAGCCACTCACTGGATTCTGAGCAGACAGTTCTCCTAGGAACTTAATGAGTTTTATGGTTTTGAAAGTATTCATCAATAGCTAAATATCAGGGTGCTTAAATATGCCATGACTCACTCATCTGCCTAAACGTGCTACAGTTTCCAACATTACTGGCTCACTCAAAATGGCTAGGTCCCTTCTTTCTTATTAAGTACTTCTTAAAGGAGCCATTAACAGCAGGATTCACTCGTCAGGCCTAAAATGATTTGCAGCTGGGAGATCCTAACAGTATGGATCCATTCATAAGGCTGATATTAACAGATTTCGGGGAAGGGATGTGGAGGAAAGTAACCCAAATGCAGAGTAAGACGGGCAGGGATTATCTTTTAACTGGTTCACAAATGAACCAATGAAATCGTATGAGTCCGACAACTGCAGCTTTTTCAGTGCACATAAGAGCCAACTCAAGTAAATCGATCAAGTACAAATTAAATTATAAAAATCACTGCCATACGTGTATTCTTCGAGTTTATTTAATGCTGTTTTCTCTGCTGCAAAGACAAACCAGCTGTTGTGCCATTTAAGGAGATTAATCCAAGCATGATACCACACCTAATAGACTAAACTTCGAATCTGCGAGCAAGGACGTGATTTCCCACTTCCATATTTTCTCTTCGCCTTCTCACTGTCCAAGACACCAAGTGGGAAGAGATCTAAATCATTCAGTGCAGCCACCTTCCCAGCTGAGGAATCTCCTCTCTAACACTCCCAGCCTAGCCTTTGTTTGCAGCAACTGTGGCTCATCTTTAATCATTAGAAAAGTTTTTCTTAAGGTAAAAGTCAAAGCTGGCACCCTTTGGTCCTGGTGCTGGCCTTTAGAGGAAGGCACCTGTTGCTGTGGAGTCCATTCTGACTCATGGGCAGAGTAGCGCTGCCCCAGACGCTTTCCAAGGCTGTGATCTTTACAGAAGCAGACTGCCACATCTTTCTCCTGTGGAGTGGCTGGTGGGTTCAAACCGCCACCCTTTTGGTTAGCAGTCCAGTGCTTTAACCACTGCACCACCAGGGTTCCTTAGAGTAAGGTAGAACAAGCATATTTCTCCTTTAAAAATTTGATAATCTCTACTCTACAACACACTTCTTCCCTCCCCCGCCCCTTAAATAGCTGGCCCCTTGCAACACTAAGTGTGGTCCAAGGACCAGCAGCTTTGACATCATCTGGAAGCTTGTCAGAAATGCAGACTCTTGGGCCCCACGACAGACCTCCTGAATCAGAATCTGCGTTTTCACAAGATCCCCATTAAACACTAAATCCTCATTTCCCCCCACCCCCAGCCCCTGTTAACCTCTACTTTACTTTCCTTCTCTAAATTTGCCTATTCTAGCTACCTCATGTAAGTGAAATCATAAAATATTTGTCCTGTGTCTGGTTATTTCATTTAGCATAACGTTTTCAAAGTCCATTCCATATTGTAGCATGTATCAGAGTTTCATTCCTTTTAATAGCTGAATAATAGCTTATTATACATATACATGGAGCCCTGGTGGTGCAGCGTTTAACGGTTCAGCTACTAACCAAAAAGTCAGCAGTTCAAATCCACCAGCCGCTCCTTGGAAACCCAATGGGGCACTTCTACTCTGTCATAGAAAGTCACTCTGAGTCAGAATCGACTTGACAGCACACAATATCAATGCTTATCTAGTTGTCATTGTACTTATCTAGTTATATGGCCTCAAAGCCTGAGAACCATCTCTGATTCATCCCTTCCTCTTGGACTGACCTTTGGATCCAACACCAAAGCTTGCCAATTCCTCCTTTATAATCTCTCTCATGCATCCCTTCTTTCCATTCTTACTGCTGCTATCTTAGTTACCACTTCACACCAGGCTTACTGTGGGAAAAAAAAAAAAAATTGCCATAGACTCATTTCTGACTCATAGCAACCCTACAGGACAGAGTACAGCTGCTTCATAGGGTTTCCAAGGAGTGGCTGGTGGATTCGAACTGCCGACCTTTTAGTGAGCAGCCAAGCTCTTAACCACTACACCACCAGGGCTCCAGACTTAGTATAGTAATCTCCAACTGGTCACTGACATCCATGATATTTCACATCTCTGCCTGGTTAAATCCACAATTAATCATTGTTTCATTTTTTTTGTTTTTATTACTGTCGCTGTTTTAAACTATTTTCAGTAGTTTCCCAAAACTTAAAATATTAGAGTCATAGCCCATTCCCTCTCACCCACTTATCCCTCACTTCACTGTGACTGGCCTCCTCTTGGTCCCCAGCACCCAGGGGTACATTTCACTCTTGAGTCTCAGCCTTTCTCACCTGCTTCCCTCACCTGCATTGCTCAAACTGTGCTCAACATCTCCACCGCAGACCAAATAGGAGGCCTAAGGATCTACTCAAATAATTAACAATCCTGAGTATGGAAAGGCAAAATGCTGAAATGGGCACAACAGAATAGAACAGAACAGATTAAAATGAGAAGGGACCTTAAACATTTAGTAAAAAGTCATTTGACCTTGTTAACTGAGCTCTCCTGATTTTCCTCATACTTCCTGGCTGCTACTTCCCATAAACAGCAGCGTTCCTTAGAGCTCTGCCCAGGCCCTCAGCTTTTCTCTAAGTTCAGTACCTTGACTTTGATTACACCATCCGCAGGCTGACTCCCAGGTATAAATGTCCCATTTATAGTCCCCCCAACCCCAGTTCCAGACTTGCATACCTAACTTGAGAGTGCTCAGGCATCTCTGAACTCCATGTCTTCCCACCTTATCTCCATGTATGCGGTCCTCTTCCTGTGTGCCCTGTATCAGTAAATGGCATTGCTACCTGTGTAACTGCACAGGCCAGCACCTAATCCATCACCAAGTCCTCCTCATTTTACCTCCTCTCCAATCTGTCCACTTCTTTCCATAGCCTCCTCCACCCACAACCATTCCAATCTACGCCAACGTTACCTCATAACTATTTCAAATCGCCTCCGAACTGGTTTCCCTACCTTTAATCCTGACCCTCTCCTGTCCATCATCCACATTATCCAAAATCATTTTTTATTTATGTAAATGTAACTGGTCATCCTGGAGCAACAGAGGAAGTGTTATCAGCAGCTCAGACTCCTGAGGACATGTGAGATAGCCTCTTGAGACTCACAAAAACATTTAAACAGGGGAACCAATGAGATTTGAACCTTAATGTTAGTATAACCTCATTGGGCATTAATGTGAATATAAAGTCATTTATACTCAAAAGCTGTTGAAATCTGGAGATATTCTGCTTATAGACTGATAACTACATAATTTCAAAGATGAAAGAATTAACTGAGGCTATAAAGAGTTGCTGAGATGTTTGGGAAGATACTCCTAATCTTGGCAGTTAATATCCAAGAAGATAATCATGTCCTTCTGCAGTGTGTCCACCCTGCACACCACCTTCAAACACAGACCTGGGGATGTGGAGGGTCAGATATGAGGAGGGCAACACACTATCCTTATGAGTTGAGAACATCCCTGCTTGGGGATGAATAGTTAAATCAATTATTAAAATCAGCTGTAGGTTCTTCACTTCTTTTCTCTTTGCCCGAACAGAACTAAGGATTGGTTCATTCATCCTTCAAGCACCTACTGTGTGCCTACTATACATAAGTGGAGAACACGAAGATGCTTCTCCCACAGTCTTCATCCTGAAGGAACTTTAAATCCAGCTACATGGTACAGTCTGCTACAGTTACATGTAGGATGGTACTGGAAGGTACCATTAGTCTCATTTAATATAACCACTTACCAACACCAACCCAGAAATCCCTTCAACAACTCAAGGGGAATGCCCAGCTGAACAGCAATTTGAGGCCTAAGTGATGATTTCCACCCTCTTCTTCCAGAATTCTCTTCTCTCTACCTTATCTGTCTTATTTTACTGGCTCCTACATGGGTATGGTGATCCCTACTCTCTAGGGAGAAATGAGATACTCCATCTACCCTGAGCAAGGTGCAAAATATCCCATTGCTCCTCTATACTCTGTACTACATGACAACTGAACAGAATGTGTGTATCCAGCGGGCTAACATAATCACAGACAAGAAAGAACAGTTCGTGTTACTAAATCCCCAGCAAATAACAGACATCTTTCCTTTGTTACCTTTCTTCAAAGTTCTCCACTGTTTCCCTCTATTCTTAAATAACTCCCTCGTCTCTGTTATCATCAATTCATTCACACCTACCCTGAATACACCAGAGCACTGCACCACAGCTAGTTTGACACAAAAAGACCTTCCTTACATTTCCACTTCCCACCCACTGCTCCTTACTCCATTCCTCATCCACATAACCTTTCATGCACTCTTCCCTTGGTTACTTCTTCAGATCTACCAACTCCAAGTCCTTCTGCTACGCCCTGGTTTCTGGACTATCCTGGCTCTTCTCTGCCCCATGCAACTTTAAGAAAGGTCTCTCTTAACAGTTCACAACTGGTAAGGCACATTATGTGTGTTCTGCTTAGCACTCATTCCATGGAATTATTTCCATCCCAGATCTAGTCATTGTATCTAAATGAGTAACAGTAACAATAAGCCAAAACCAAATTGGTTGCCGTTAAGTCAATTCCAACTTATGGTGATCCCATGTGTTACAGAGTAGAACTGCTCCATATGGTTTCTTGGCTGTAATCTTTATGGAAGCAGACTGCCAGGCCTTTCTTGCGTGGGGCCTCCGAGTGAGTTCAAACCACCAACCTGTAGGTTAGTAGTCAAGCACAAACCATTTGCACTATCCTGGGTCCCATAACAATAATAAAACAATACACCTCAAAGTTCTGTATGTAGCATTTTTCATAGCAGCATCACAACACTGGCTTCACCTTGAGCTTGGTAAAGTCAACTAAAATCCTAAACCCCAGGATATGCTTTTATTTAAGTACGCAGTCTCCAGAGATGGTATAACTAGTATAAGCACCTCATTTTTACTAAAGAAAAACAAGAGATACTTATCTTGTATGTATGTGTACGTGTACACAGACATATACATGTATGTACACATATATATATATATACATTTTTTTTTTTTTAAATTAATGCCTTTAGTACAACTTTCCTGAACTCTCAAGACAATTTCCTTAGGATACTGGCTGTGAACACTTGCATGGATTTTTCAATAGCTGGTTGTGTAAAGGGAGACAGACTTTTTGTCTTTACTCCCAAAGAGAACTGAAACAGACTCTTTCTTTCAGAAGTTGGCAGAGGTCGGCAGCAGAGGGGTCCAGCTCATTTGTAGAGGCAAACATGTTGCAGTCTAACACAGATTGATCACCAGATGGGAAGCAAGTCATTCTGCTGCAGGTTCACAATAACACTGGCTCTTTGCTGCGCTGCTGGCCATCAGTGACAGATCGCTGTGCAGTTCTTTGAGAGGAGAAGCTGGCTAAAGAGGAGAACTTGGGGAAGCTAAGCAGGTTGCAAGTGCATTATTCATGCACTCCCTGCCTAGAAAAATAAAGTTTCTCACCTTCCTGACCTGAGTTTGGAAAACCATTAGGGACTGTGTTTGCTTTGTGACTTAGGCTGCTTACAGCTTTCCAGAACAACATAAAAGATGAATACGTATTGGCACTTTCCAATGAAATGCCAAAATCCACAAAGAAAATGACCAAGGAACTTTCTCTTTTTTCTTTTCCCACTGCGAGTAAGAAAGAAGAGACATGATATTTCATGTCACTGCTAAAGAGTTTGTTTTGTAAAAACAAATGAAGAGATACAGCTTGTTACACCACTCATAGCAAGACAGTCCAGGATCTCAGAAAGAGAACGGTGTTGCCTGGGTTTCTTTTAGAATAGGGAGAGGGATGAAGGCTCACAAAACGAAGAGCTTTATAATACCATATAAGCAGGCAAGGCACATCTCCTTGTTTAAGAAAACTGGTACCCAAGATACCAATTTGAAAAACAGATCAACATGGAGATATGCGTTATTTTTTATGTTTGAGTAATAAAATTTTCCAAAATTTTACACTTTTTTTAAACCACAAAAAACACACTTCCTTGCCTCCATGAAGAACTGCTTCCTTTGCCATGAGACCAGAAGAGCTGGATGGTGCCCAGCTACCATAACTGAACATTCTGATCAAAGATTCTGTGGAAGAATCCTGATCAAAAGGGGTGAAATGAAGAACAGAATTTCAAATTCTCATGGTATCCAGAATTTCTGGAGCCAGGAGGCTGGATGAACCCCTAAAACTATTGCCCTTAAATAATCTTTAAACCTTAAACCAAAAAATATCCCCTGAAGTCTTCTTAAAACAAAAACAAAAAAAACCCTATTTATATGGGATGGAATTGACAATAGCAACTCAAAAGATTACATAGGAACCTCAGAGGGTAGTGAGTTTATATTAATGGAGGAGGACCAACTCAGAAAAGGAGGGTGAGAATGGCTGCACAACTCAAAGAATGTAATCAACGTCACTGAATTGCCCATGCAGAAATTGTTAAATTGGTGTATATTCTGGTGAGTATATTTTCAACAACAAAAATAATTTATTAAAAAAAAAAAAAAACACTTTCAGCCTATTACCTGTTCTTTCAACCATAATGATACTTTAAGTACATTAATATTTCAGTAATTGTTTTCTGTACTTCTTTTCCATTATCTGTCAGCAACGAACACTTCAACCGAAGACATTTAACACAAGAAAATGGAACCACTACACAGAAGTCAGGGGTGAGCTCATTCACCACAGTATTGCCGAAGCCTAGAAGAATGCCTGATACAACATGGTTCCTCACTAAATATTTGCTATTTGTTGGAAGCCAAATTAGCAACACCACTACTTACCATCCTAGCCTGGGTTAGAGGTTCAAGTCCCCCCAGAGGTGCCTTGGAAGAAAGGCTTGGTGATCTACTACTAAAAAATTAGCCACTGAAAAACCTACGTTTCACAGTTCTAATCTGACACACACAGGGTCACCATGAACTGGAGTTGACTCAACAGCAACTGTTCAGTCAGTCAGTCAATAGGTTTAATGATAAAATTTTGTGAGCAATTTTCCCACAATTTCCAAAAAACATTTTAATGAAGAAATACAATCATGACTGCAACATTTCTGCTATTACCACTTGGCCCATAGTTAAAACTATTAACGTAAACATAAAGCTGGACATAAAGAAGCAATGTAGCCCATGGGATTAATTTCTCCAAGGCTAGTGAGGAGGAGGAAGCAAACTACTGTTTTCCTTTTCGTGTGAGTGCTACATGAATGACTCTCCACAAAGATAGAACAGAATAAATATGTAGTAGTTAATGATGGGGAGAAGCAACAGTTTTTTGGCAGTAGTACAAAGCCGGGAAATTTAGCAGTTTCCAGAGAGTTTCATATGCTTTTCAGTGAAAAGGTTTGTGATAGCACTTCCTAATGAAATGCCAAAATCCACACCAAGAATGATAGAGTAGCCGTTTTTTTTCTGTTTTCCCACTGCAAGTGAGATAGAAGATACATGATGTTTCATGTCACCGCCGAAATAGTTTGTTTTGTAACAATATATGAAGAGAGACAGCTTGTTACACCACCTGTACCATACTATTTGTTAGTATTTTAATAGGTGATTAATCTTGATTGGATAGGATTTAAGATTTTTATTTTTTGGCACATATGCTCAAGCTATTATGTTATAAATCTCCAACATTTCAGCAAATGTCACCCTGATTGTTCCCTACTGCATAGAACACGACCAGTGAAATATTCAAGGTCAGGAACTTGGATTCTTTACCCACTGTATTCAGGAAAACCGATTTATTGTTCTGTCTCAGTAAAGAGGGGTGATTTCTTTGGGGCCTATATCATATTGGCAGTCAATCTAGAAAACTTATAATTACTTTTAAGCAATGGAGGTTTGGGAAGTGCATTAATCTGTCTGTGAATTTAAACACCTACCCTAGAGCTATCGCTATGACAAAATTCTGAGTCAACATTTTATATTACTTTGTAAGAACGAAGTGTGTGCTTAATATGTCTGATTGGGATCTTCTGACGTAAAATCAAGAGTATGTCTTTGCACTTACAAAATCTTAGTAAGGTTTTGAGGTGTTTTTCAAGCAACCTTCACACTGAATGGTCTTGATTTGACAAGCTGATTTTCTTACCAATTTATTGGAATAAAAAAATTAATTATATTTGGCAGTAAACCAAATCACTACTAATCATTATTCAAACTGAACTAAATTTAAGTACTTCCTAAAATATAATTATTTTTTTAAAAGGCCTGAATACAAAACTTTCACTCTTCAGAGAAAGAATATTTTTAGTTTTGAAAGATAAGCGCTCTACATTATATAAAAAGTATTCATGGTACCAATTTGTTAAAGGATAATAAAAATGGCTAAATTTTTTAAAAAGACAATATTGAGTGCTTGCAAAGATGAGGTGCAACTGGAACTCTCAAATATTGCTAGAGGGACTGCAAAATAGTAAAATGGCACAGCCACTCTGGAAAACAGTTTAATTTCTTAGAAAATTAAACAGGCTTACCATATAAACCAGTAATCCCACTCCTAGGAATTTACTTACCCAAAAGAAATAAAAATATTTGTTCACGCAAAAACCCGACCACAAATGTTTATAGTGACTTTATTCAAAATTGCCCCAAACTGCAAACAACCCAATGTCCTCCAACTGGTGAATGGATACAATGGACTGTCCCTCAGTAACAAACCAGTGATACAGGGGATAACATGGATGCATCTCAAATGCATTATGCCTAGTCAAAGCAGCAAGATACGAAAAGCTACGAACCGTATGATTCCATTTATATTCCATCTTGGAAAAGGCAAAACCATGAGGACAGAAAGTACATAGGCGATGGCCAGGGGCTGGAGGTGGGAGAAAGGGTTGGCTACAAAGGGGCATGAGGGAACTTTTTGGGGTGATGAACCTGTTCTATATCCTGATTGTACGTATTAAGTCAAAATTCACACAACTCTTTCACTAAAAAGGATAGAATTTACTATATGTAAATTATAACTCAATAAACCTAGCAAGAACAAAAACAACAAAAAGGTACTAAAGGACAACAATGCTTTAATGATAGATGTTCCTTCAAATTTACTTCTGATTTTTACCAGTGTTTACAGGCACATTTTTATCTAGCTACCACATAAACTGATGATTTAAAAATCTGATTAATTCTGTGGTTCTAGCAAAGACCAGCACGGTGATGTGGCAAAGCCAGATCCATTAATCAACTTCAAATCAGCAACTTTTTTCTGTCCACGCAGCAGCACTTCTCATGAAGTGGTTTTATTTCTTGGCTGAATTCTCAGTATTTGGTAGATGTATCTGCTCTTAACAGCCAATGGAGGAATGCTAATTAACATCCTGAAGCAAGACGTCTTTAGTGGCCTTCCTCCGTGAAAGCTGCTACCTTCTCCCCTGCTCCAACCACTCAGCAAACATTTATGAGCAGGGACTGTGTACCAGGTCCTGTGCTTGGCACCAGGAACACAAAGCTGCATAAGACAGCCTTCCTCACCTTACACCCTCTCTCTCAAAGCAATGGTGTCTACATGAACTTTATCCCTCAAAACTTCTGGCATATGTTATATTTTAAAACTCTCTTATTTGTTTATACTGTCTCTCCCTTCCAGCATTTATCATCTGAATTATTCACTTTTCCCAGGCCTAACCCACAATGTAATACCATTAACTTCTTAAAGCTTGACTCAAAGAGTAGTCAGCTTGATTCCACTTATATCTCCTAGTAGACAAAAGGCAGGGTCATGTAAGTCGATGTCACTTCATCACATCTTCTCATCTCACACTTTGTTACTAAGAGTGCTACCTTGGGGCATGGACAATCCCAGTTGGAGAACTTACACAAGGCATCATTTCAATGTTTAATGTAATCTTCCAAAATAAGCACTCTTTTCCTTTGGGTACAATGGTTTTCACCAATTTTTCTAAATTGAATAGCACCTCTGGCATAAGATATGGCCCCTCCTAAGGACAGGAAAGCTGGTAATGGGGAACCCAAGGTCAAGAAGCAGAGAGTGTTGATGTGTCGTG
Organism: Dugong dugon; assembly: GCA_030035585.1. Classification (NCBI taxonomy): domain Eukaryota; kingdom Metazoa; phylum Chordata; class Mammalia; order Sirenia; family Dugongidae; genus Dugong; species Dugong dugon. The sequence goes on from CM057470.1 coordinate 59,866,965, forward strand.
GGGTTGGCAACCAATGTTACAAAACAATATGTGGATTAACTGTTTAATGAGAAACTAATTTGCTCAGTAAACCTTCATCTAAAGCACAATTTTAAAAAAACGATATGGCGCCTCCTAGAGTTCATGCTTTCTAATGACCTACAGAACTTACTTGAAATATTATATATTTTGTGTCAAGTCAAAGTAAACAGAATCCCTACTCTAAGAGTTATAAATTAGCTCTTATATAAATGTCTACGCCATTTTTATACTTTTACAAATAAACACATCTCCAAGTTTTCCTTTCAATAAAAAATGAGTATTTAAGGAAGAATGGAAAAATACCCAAGATGTTGGTTTTTTCCTAAAATGATCACCGATTTTTGACTACTCCATAAGAAACAAATGTGGGATTTAAATAAATATGTGTGTTTATATATGTGCATATACATATATACAAGTAAAAATACATATACATACATACACATGTATCTACGCACACACTTATTTCTTGGATTCTTAGAAAAATGAACAGAAGTTTCACTGCTTAGAAAATTTGAGTTTGATAATTTGCTTTCTTTTTCTTATTTGGTTTAATTAAAGCTGTATCTGATTTATGCTTTTCTCTTAATCCTATTAAGTTACATTGATAATTTACAGTTAAAATGTAGAAGCACTTACAGTGATCTTAATATAAGGTACACGGATTTTTCTATTGGGGTCAAGCAATAATGCATAACTATAAGATCTGTCTCAATGGCAATTTCATCGTCATGACCGGGTGGGTACGTGACTCAAATTCTAGTTACTCAGTAGTAGGTAGTACATAATCTGGTTCCTTCTTTGATGTTTTATTCTGAGCAAGTATTTTAATTTATTTTCACCCCAGAAGCATTATAATTGAGGTGAGCACCCCTGAAAGATCAGCACGTGCAAGGTTCAGATACGTGACGAGCATTTCAGTGAAGGAACTTCTATACCCCTTCAGCTGTGGATGACCTCCAGGTTAAAAGATCTATTTGGGTACTCTGAGTACCTGACAGCTTCCTGGTGGAGCCTCTGTTTTGCCCAGAAACACCTGAAACGATTAGCTCTATTTTCCCTTTATTCCAACACAAGAGCGGTTGTGAGGAGGAAACTGATGCTGGAGAAATATGAGCTAAGAGAAGAAAAATTCTCTTCAATCTTTAAGGAAATTTAGATACCAAATACAGAAAAACAATCTTAACTAAGTTAAATATAAGTGTGTTCCTATTTCTAAACACTGATCTTAGTTACTCAATATAATGCTTCCTGGGAAAGGGCATTAGTCCTGTAAAACACACTGCAGCTCTGATGAGTTCAGGTAGGTGCTAAGAAGTGCCCACCTTTGGGGACTGACACCGAGTCTGATGCAGAGCATGCCAAGAAATGAACACGTGGGGCAGGTGGCCCTTCCTCACTGAGACTGATTTCTGGCTCTCTAGATGGCAGCAGCTGTACAACAAGGGGTGCTTGGATATAGATGAGCACCCCTGAAAGATCAGTGTGTAGTTTCAAATACGTGATGAGGATTCCCAGTGAATGAACTTCTATCTCCCTTCAGCTGTTGATGACTTCCAGGTTAAACAATCTACTGGGGTACTCTCAGATATCCAAGTGCCCGAGAAGGACAGGCATTGGAACCTCAGCCTTCTTTTAAGCCCCATGGCCCAACCTGGCTTGAAACTTGTACGGAGATCCAAAGGGCTGATTTCCGAAGCCCAGAAATGCACTGATACTGTGTCACAGTGTAGGTTCATCCAACTCAATGTAAAACTCCAGGAAAACCACTTAGCACAGTGTCCCTGATGGATGTTGGATAAATGCTTGTTGAATTATTAATTAAAATATACCATGAGTCTCCTGCTTTCTTGAGAGGGCTTGTTGTTAAGACCCTCTGAACCCTTCTGTAAAAGCCTCTGGCCCAGACTATGGGGTGACAGGTAAGCGTGATTGTAACTGCAGAAGAGGGAAGGGTAGGCTGTGGGATGCTACTATGTTTAACATGGTTTTCAGTGACAAAAACAGTGATGTCATAGATTCATGTGAGGAGGGTGAATAAAAATATTTCACAAAATTAAAGTGGAAAAGCTATATCTCTAAATGTTTTCTATTTTACCTCCAGTTAAAAAAAAAAAAAAAGCTGTCATTGAGTCGACCCTGACTCATGGTGACCCCATGTATGTCAAGACAAGACCAGTGCTCCACAGGGTTTTTAATGCTGAATTTTCAGAAGTAGATTGCCAGGCCTTTCTTCCAAGTTGCCTCTGGCTAGACTCAAACCTCCAACCTATTGGTTAGCAGCCCAGTGTGTTAACTGCTTGCACCACCCAGAGGCTCCTATTTTATATATATATATATATATATATATATATATATATATATATATACATATGTGTGTGTATGTATATATAATTAAATAACAAATTGAATATCATAAGTAGATAGGTGATTATGTCAACTCAGACCTAAAAGTAAATATAATTCAAGTTGGGCAAAAAACTTTTGGGGACAGTCTTCTCTTTGGAAAAATAAGGAACTATCTTATATTCAGGCACATATTCAGGTAAGCATTTTTACACCAGTAGATATTAATAGTGAAGGCCTCTGGGAAAAGGGTAAGGCACAGCAAGGAACACGTTGAAGTGAAAAAAAGCGCAAATGTAAAGACTGCAATGTAGTAAGTAATAAAAATAGCAGTTGAATCAAAAATAGTAAAATTTTGACTGTGGTATCATGAGGGGAAGGGAAGGAAAGGAGGAACCCGAAATATGAACAAGAATACAGACCATCTAGCAATATATACAACACGCTTTGCAGACAGTACAGTTTTATTCACAAAGTGGGCCCACCATACAATCTTCTACCTAAGACTCTCTCAAAATTATTTACAAAAGTTTATAACTTGCTACTGTAAGGGGAAGTCTGCAACCAGAAAGTCTAAATAGGGTCCTGACCATTTCTCATATGAAAAACTCTATAAACAACCCCTCTGTACTATCAGCTCATCACCCATCTGGGACTTAGGGGTATAATTTATTAGTATTACCAACATCCTCTTCCCATTTCACTAACAACACAATTCTGGTCAAACAGGATTCAGATCCAGGGAGGAACAATCATGATCAAGGATATTTAATATATTAAACATGTAACCAGTAGAGGAAGGTCCCTGGCTGGCACCAATGGTTTGTGCTCAACTACTAACCTAAACGTTGGCAGTCTGAACCCACTCAGCAGCACCACAGAAGAAAGGCCTGGAGATCTACTTCTATAAAGATTACAGCTGAGAAAACCCTATGGAGCAGTTCTACTCTGTAACACATGGGGTCATCATGAGTCAGAATCGACTTGATGGCAACAGTCTGGTTGGTGTTTTGGAACCATTAGAGGAGGCCCCAACTAGACAGGGGAGGAGCTGGACACCATGGAAAGAGAAGCCCATGTTCCCAGGGACCCATACGGATCCCTGTCTACTTTCAAGAAGCAGTCTGCTGATGAAGCGGGGAGGAGGAGGCGAGGCCGAGCACGTGTATTTGGGAGATGAGGGATGAGGCAAGCACAGAGGATGGTTGTCAGTCTCAGGATGGTCTTTGAAGCAGAAATTACAAAAACTAATTTGAAACCCAGAAGTGGTGGAGAAAAGGCTTGGAAACCAACACGAAACAGCAGTTGACCTTTGGCCTCTTTGATCTGAAACTGGCTGAGCCTCCAGCTGAGTTCACCGAGGCCACTGAACAGCTGTCCGATGATAACTGCTTTCATAGTTGTCAGCAGCATCTGGCTAAAACCAGAGCAACGGCTGGTCCTGCTTTGTGGAGGTGGGAAAAGGGTCTATGTTTCCCTTCCTTTCTACCTGTGCTTGAGCTAGCCTAAATGAGGAAATCATCTGGATTTGTAAAAATAATCACTTTTTGGCATGTTCACAGAGCCTGCTGAAATGTTATTTCGGAAAGGAGAATCTGGATGCCTGGAGGTCACAATAGGAAATGAATCTGGCAGTTTGAAAGTGCACCTGCTGAAGTTCCAGACCATCTCAGTATTTAAACAATTTATCCATCCTTCCAAACATCTTTTGTGTCTTATATTAAAAAAAAAAAAAAAAAAGTTCTAAGTTATTATACTTAGTATGACTCAGAAAACAGCCCTGTTTTTTAGATGTGGATTCTGGGTTTTTTCTCCAACATTTTTTTCACCATTCAACAAATAGTCATTTAAATTCTACCATATACATAGGACTGTGCTAATTATGTATGTATCAATTAGGACATCAATTGTTCTAATCAGTTAGGCTGAAAGTAGCAGAAAGTCTAACTCAAACTGGACTGAACGACATAGAAACTTGTCTCTCATGATAAGAAACTTGGGGGAAGGAGATATGCACAGTAGGCTGATTCGGAGGTTCAACAAACCATGAAGTACCCAGGTTCTTTTCATTTCTATGTTTCCTGTTGTTGCTGTAACAAATTACCATAAACTAAGTGGCTTAAAACAACACAAATTTATTATCTTACAGTTCCAGAGGTCAGAAATCTGACATGAGTCTCACTGGGCTAAAGTCAAGGAGTTAGCAGAGATGTGTTCCTTTCTGGAGGATCTAGAGAAGAATCTGTCATTACATTGCCTTTTTCAGCTCCTACAGGCTGCTTGCATTCCAGTTAGAGTGAGATTCTCTGCTACCTGCAGCCTAAGCTGTCCTGACTGATATACACAGGCTTAGCAGTGTTGTGCCTCACTCTTCCACTTTTAAGGACCTTTGTGATTACACTGGACCCATCCGGATAATCCAAGATAATCTCCTCGTCTCAAGCTCTGTACCTGTAATCACATCTGCAAAGTCTCTTTTGCTACATAAAATAACATATTCACAGGTTCTGGGGATTAGGACATGGGCATCTTTGTTGTTGTTGTTGTTAGATGCCACTGAGTACGTTCCAAATCATGGCAATTCCATGTACAACAGGGATATGCACCATCTTCACAACTGTTGATACGCTCGAGTCCATTGCCGCAGCCATTGCGTACTTTGAGTGCCTTCTAACCTAGGGGCTCATCTTCCCACACCATATCAGACAACAGTTTGTGGTGATTCACAGGGTTTTTATTGGTTAACTTTCAGAAGCAGATCACCAGGCCGTTCCTCCTAGTTTGTCTTAATCTGAAGCTCCACTGAAACCTGTCCACCATGGTGACCCTGCTGATATTTGAAATACTGGTGGCATAGCTTCCAGCATCATAACAACACATAAGCCACCAGAGTGTGACAGGCAGGTGGTGGACACCTGTGGGGGCCATTCTTCCTACCACAGTCTCTGTTCTCCAGCCTCAGTGACGGCTTTGCTTTTAGGCTGATTCCTCTCAGGGTCCTCAGATGGTTATTACGGTAGTTTTGGGTATCACATCCAGATACACCTTCCAAAGAAAGAAAAGGGAGGGCCATCTCTTTCTTGTGACTCTCTTCAAAGGAAAGAAACCTTTCCCAGAAGTCCTCCAGCAGACTTTCCTTCATGTTTAATTGGCTGAGATGTGTCAAATGCCCATTACTAATCCAGTTTTTGGCAGAAAAACAGGTTCTTCATGATTGACATAGACTAAAAATTTGGGATGGATGTCGAAGAGTCAAATGAATATGATTTTTTAATGAAAACCACCAAGGCTCAGTTTGAATTTTACCATGCATTCTAATTATGGAGCCCTGGTGGCAAAGTGTTTAAGAGCTCGGCTGCTAACCAAAAGGTTGGCAGTTTGAATCTACCAGTCACTCACTGGAAACCCTATGAGGCAGTTCTACTCTGTCCTATAGGGTCGCTATGAGTTGCAATCAACTCGACGGCAATGGGTTTATTCTAATTATAAATACTTCTGTATATACTACTATCATATGTGTAGATATAGATGCATTCGCTGGCTATTAACAACAGGGAAGTTGAGTTGAAATCCAGGGTTTTCTATCAAAATAAAATTCTTCAATACTCTGACAGTGTCGTGAAAAATAATCATGACTACGCAAACGGATACCTGTACACCAATGTTCACTGCTGCATTATTCACAACAGACAAAGATGGAAACAACCCAAGTGTTCATCAACAGATGACTGGATAAACAAAATGTGGTATATACATACAATGGAATATTGTTGTTAGTTGCCTTCAAATTATTACTCAGCCACGAAAATAAATGAAGTCCTAATACATGCTATAACATGGATGAACCTTGAAAACATTATGTTGAGTGAAGTAAGTCTTATACAAAAGGACACATGTTGTATGATCCCAGTTATATGAAATATCTAGAATAGGTAAATGCATAGAGACAAAAGGTTATTAGTGGTTGTCAGGGGTTAGGGAAAGAGAAAAATAGGGAGTTATTGCTTAAGGAGTACTGAGTTTGTTTGGGATGATGAAAAACCTTTAGAAATATAGGAGTGATGGTTGCACAACATAGTATTTGTAATTAATGTCACTGAATGGTACACTTAAAGTGGCAATTTTTTTGTTATATATAACCACTTGCATTATGCAAATAACACAACCTCACTTACTGAAAGTGAAGAGGACTTGAAGCACTTACTGATGAAGATCAAAGACCACAGCCTTCAGTACGGACTACACCTCAACATAAAGAAAACAGAAATCCTCACTACTGGACCAATGAGCAATATCATGACAGAGAAAAGACTGAGGGTGTCAAGGATTTCATTTTACTTGGATCCATAATCAATGCCCACAGAAGCAGCAGTCAAGAAATCAAACAACGCATTGCATTGGGCAAACCGGCTGCAAGAGATCTCTTTAAAGTGTTAAAAAGTAAAAATGTCACCTGGAGGAATAAGGTGCACTTGACCCAAGCCATGATGTTTTCAATTGCCTCATATGCATGTGAAAGCTGGACAATGAATAAGGAAGACTGAAGAAGAATTGATGCCTTTGATGTCTGGGGTCTTGAAAGCTTGCAAGCAGCCATCTAAGATGCATCAATTGGTCCCAACCACCTGGTGTAAAGGAGAATGACGAACACCAAAGACACAAGGGAAGTAGTAGCCCAAGAGACAGAAAGGGCCACATAAACCAGAGACTTCATCAGCCTGAGACCAGAAGAACTAGATGGTGTCTGGCTACCACCAATGACCGCCCTGACAGGGAACGCAATAGAGAGTCCCTGATGGAGCAGGAGAAAGGTGGGGTGCAGAACTCAAATTCTAGTAAGAAGACCAGACTTAATGGTCTGACTGAGACTGGAGGAACCCTGGAAAGCATGGCATCTGGATTCTCTATCAGCCCAGAACTAAAACAATTTCTGAGGCCAACTCTTCAGACAGAGATTGGACTGGACTGTGGGACGTAAAGTGATACTCGTGAGGAGTGTGCCTCTCAGCTCAAGTAGATACAAGAGACTAAATGGGCAGCTTCTGTCCGGAAGTCAGATGGGAAGGCAGAGAGCGTTAGGAGCTGACTGAATGGACGTGGGGGATTAGGGGTGGAAAGGAGGAATGTGCTGTCACAGTAAGGGGAGAGCAATCAGAGTCACATAACAATGTATGTATAAATTTTTGTATTGGAAAAAATAAAAAAAAAGAATTGACGCCTTTGAGTTATGGTGTTGGAGAAGAATACTGAATATACCATGGAACTGCCAGAAGAATGAATAAATCTGTCTTGGAAGAAGTACAAGAATTCTCCTTAGAAGCAAGGATGGCAAGACTCGCGTACTTTGGACATGCTATCAGGAGGGATCAGTCCCTGCAGAAGGACATCATGCTTGGTAAAGTAGAAGACTAGCGAAAAAGAGGAAGACCCTCAACGAGATGGACTGACACAGTGGCTGCAACAATGGGCCCAAGCATAACAATTGTGAGGATGGCGCAGTATCGGGCAGTGTTTTGTTCTGTTGTGCACAGGTCACTATGAGTTAGAACCAACTCGACGGCACCTAACAACAACAAATATATAAATATATACATCCAACCAAAATAAAATTTAAAATAAAAAAAAAAAGTACTCAGGAGACTTTGAGAAGTCCACTCCATGGCTCGTAGAAAACATACTAGCAGTCCTACCTAACTTTGAGTTTGTTGCCATGTTCTCACTTCTCAAAGGCTGCCAGAAACCCAGCATTCCCAGTGAAACACGGGCATGCCTTAGAGGTTGCTTAGACAACCACTCTCCCATATGAAGACAATGACTAGGATGAAGTCTGAATTTTATAGGTGTATCAGTCTGGGTCCAATCAGGAGACAGAAGTCACACCAGGTATTTGAACAGAAAGAACTTAATACAAAGAACTGTTCACAAGATACAAAGCTGTTCATAGGTAACTGAGAGGGTGAAAACAGAACTCTAAGGTAGCATGCAGGAAGTAGGGACAACAAAAGGAAGAGGTTAGAATTATTAAAACTTAAAAGAGCTGGAGGAGGGGCCCCGTGAAAATGAAACTCAAACCTCTGAGAAGCCGCTACTCAGCGGATGTTAGTGTCTCGCTCAGAGGGCTGATCTTGCAAGTGTTGGAAAAACTGAAAAGCTGCAGCTTCAGGAAGGAGTTGCTGCTGCCAGGGGAAAAAGCACTGCTTGTGTGCAGCTCACAGGACATGCAAGCAGGCAGGAAGCCCACAGGAAGCCAACAGGAAGATGCACGTCCCTTCTTCCTCCTGCAACCTTGCGGCATCCTTCTAGCACTCCCTGCTGGCAGAGCTTGATGGGGAGCCAGCTGGCCAGACAGAAATGGGGCTTGCAGAGTCCCAGCTTCAGCATCACAAAGCAGAATATGGAAGGATGTATTTGGAGCTAGGAGATGACAGCTGAATAAGGAGAACACCAACCAATCATCCTGTGATGCCAGAGGCAATGCGCATTTGTCCCTTCCTTTCATAGTTAAGTAGTAAATCTTTGAGGATGATAAAGGAGGTGAATGGGCTTCAGAGTGTATTTAAAGGTTTTTAAAAATAGCTTTCACATTTTTGACTACTTATTTAGCTTTCTGGGCTATAATTGCTTCCTCCCTTGACAATCACATCACAATATTTAGTACTAAATTCTTGGATGTTACTGTCATGCCCATTCTTTTTTTTTAGGCTTGAGGGAAGGGTGGACAAGAATACAGTCATATTTGTATGTTAAATATCCTTTAAAAAGAATTACTAAATTCACAATAATTTTTTGATCATGTAGGAAGGCAATAAATATGCATACTAGTAAAAAGAGCATACTCTATCATCAGACAGATCTGGGTTCACATCTTGGTTCTGACACTTTGTAGTTGTGTGACTTTGGAAAGTCACTTAAACTCCCTCAGCCTCACTGTCCTTAGCTATCATGTGGCATCATAATAGTACTTACCTCATAAGGTAGTTGTGAAAGTTAATTAATTGCCACCAGAAAATTTATTAAGCTGGCCTTCAACTGTTTGTTTGGTTTTTTTCCTGAGTCAACAGCCTAGTTAAGAAAAATGTTTCCCACCCTTGCTTTTGAGAAACTTGTCTTTTAGCTCCCACAGCATTCCTACCTCCAGGGCGACACTGGTCTCATTGAATTATGATTATTTTTCTTAATGTAATCACCTCTCCAACTAAAATCACAGTTCCTTAAAAGTAGAACTGTATATTCTTCACCATGTACACAGTTCCAGGAAAAAAAAAAAAAAGCCACTTCATTAACTGGGTGACGTTAGGTGAATATTCAGTTCTCTGAATCTTAGTTTCCTCATCTGTAAAATGGGAACAGCACTGCCACTGACGAGGCTGCTGTAAGGATTAAATACAATATATAAACCGTGAGGAAATGCTCCTGGAACAGGGTAAGCACCCAATACACAGCAGCAATCATGTTTATTTACCTAATACAAAGTTACCGATAACAAAAGGTATCAATGAATAGAATCGATTTCATTAAGAGATTTTTTAGTCTTATTTATTCCAAATAAAAATGATTATAACTCTCCAATTCAAAGTTAAATATTTTATTCACAGATCATAGGGATGAAACAGTCTACTCTGAGACAGTTACCATACAGCCCCATATTCAAATCTGATTCTCAAAAATCAGCAGCTGCAAGAAACAATTATAAACATGAGTAGCTGTCTTAGCAAAAGATTTCCTAAGGCGTTCCTATAAATAGAAAGGTGCGCTGAGGGATTTAAATTATGATCTGCAATTATGATCTTTCAATTATAACATGCAATTATATTAGGAATGCAGCTACGACACAAGGCAAATGTTTACAACTATATTATAAAGCTACTGCTGGGTATAATCCTTAACTCAAGTCTTGAACTTAGCTCAATACCTTATCGAGGAGGAGATGGACAAATGATCGCTGAACAATTTTTCTTTTAGATTCGTAAAACAGCACAAGCAGGAAAGAAAAGTATTCGGATGTAAAACGAAACCCTGATCTCTGGTCTCTAGAACTTACTAAGTACAATACTGAGATTTCTGGAGGGCTCAAAGTGCTAAAAAATCTCAAGATGTCATAAGTGAAGAGTGTCCTAAGTGGGCATGTAACAAATGTCCACAACAACACGAGAGCCAGACACAGGGACTAGCTACGGAACATAAAGTGTCCTCGATGCCAGTCTCATCCTCTTACATACGAACTCTCCATCACGCCTTTAAGCTTTTTCAGTTTTAATGTATTCTCCATCACGAAGCTATTCAGAATTATCCTTCTCCCCAAAGTCATCCAATTTTCTTTCCTTTCTCACCAAGAACACTTCCTCGGTAATAGACAGAGGATTATTACTCCAGTTTTTCTTTTTTTTTTTAACTGGAGAAATGTCAGGCATTTTATTTTCGGAGTGATTTAAACAGCTCTAGTGTTACAACTAAACAGAAAGAACAAAGATGCTAAAATATTAATCATCCTGCCCGGCTGTCCACTGGGAGTAGCTGAAAATGGCAACATACTGCTGTCTTCTGGCTTCGTGTCTACATTATGGCCTGTGCAGCTCGCAAACACTCCCTTTCCTGAACATATGGTGCAATCCCAGGAAAGAATTCGCCTCAGTGAACCCTGACTAGCCAATCAAAACCAGAAGGTTCCAAGTTCAGTGACTAATATCAGAAATGAACTGTGCGTGGTGAAAGGGAAATTTTCTGTGCTGGAGAAATTTATACCCCAAGATCAGCCTATCACAGGTGTGCAGGATCACCCGGAGAAACTGAACTTTAAAACAGGCAAGTTCAAACACTTCTTCAAGCAGCATGCCTGTCACCACAAAGTATGAAGAACTGAACAACCCTGTGTGGTATCTGATAACTATAATAACAACGAGAGCAGCCATTTAGTGAGGACTTAAAGGACTTAATTTGGGGCAGTCACTTAGCTTAATCCTCACAACCCGTAAGGTAGATCCCTGCTCTACATATGGAGGGAAAGAAGGGATAACAGGCACCAAGCAAGTCAGCAGAACACATTACATTAGCTATCAAGGCTTGAAAATAACCCTCTGTTCCCTGAGACGACTTAGGCAAAGGTCCTTGTCATCAATCTTCCCCTGGTCTAGGAGCTTCTCAGTGCAGGGACCCTGGGTTCAAAGGACACGCTCTGCTCCTGGCTCTACTTTCTTGGTGGTATGAGATTCCCCTCCTCTCTGTTCGATTCTCTTTTATATCTCAAAAAAGACTGACTCAAGATATAACCTAATCCTATAGATTGAGTCCTGCCTCATTAACACAACTGCCTCTAATCCTGCCTCATTAACATCATAGAGGTTAGGATTTACAACACATAGGAAAATCACATCAGATCATAAAATGCAGGACAATCACATGAGCCCATCCTCTCCATGGGCCTACCTCAAGCATATCTCACATAAACTAACTACTTACTTCTTCCTAGACGCTCTGCCTATTCCTGGCAAGAAAAATATCAGATAATGTATTATATTTAAAACCACCACCACCACCACCACCAAAGGAAAGCAAAAATGGCTACTCTTATGCCCTTTAGTTGGATGACAAAAGAAAACAGTGAAATGAGAATTCACCCTGTTCACTCCCCTGGAGACTGGCCAAGCTCAGAAGGAGTTTCAGAGCCCAGATCCTACATGATCCGGAAAGCAGAAGTTAGGGTCCCTCCTATACATGGAACCTTGGCTTATCCTATCCAAATGCTCCAAAGAGGTACAGAAACACATCGGGGGTCTCCTGAAGTTCATTTAATTATAGGCATACTCAAAGGCAAGATAGCTGCTTAGAAACATAGTACTCTAAATAACCAGCTGTTAATTCAGTACATAATAAAGTTTTTTAAAAGCTATGTTTATGGATTTCAAACCGACCAAATGGGTTCACAGAACTACTTTACTTTTTTTTTTTTTTAATTTTTTTTTTATTTTTTTTATTTTTAATATATATTTTATTGTACTTCAGGTGAAAGCTTACAGAGCAAATAGTTTCTCACGAAATAGTAGTACACATGTTGTTTTTTGACATTGGTTAACAACCCCACAACGTATTAAGCCTCTAAATTCTCAACCTTTTTTTTTGATGAAAATTACAGATGGCCAAAGATACACCGTTTCAAAAATTTCTACATTCACAGTTCAGTGACATTGACTACGCTCTTCCAACTGTGAACTACTTTACTTTTGATGTCAATGCAGTTCCTAAACTACTCGTTAAAATGGTAACAATAATAATAATACAGTCTTTATCACTGCATTCAAAATATTTTCTCCAAGACTTTGCTCTCCTTGCCAGACTGTCCAGTTTAGAATGAGAATGCTGTGTCCCTCCCCAAAATAAACTGCCATGACCACAGTACCTTCCTGCTCAAGGTCCTTTAAGGATTCTAAATCAATTGAAACGACTACTCAGCACCTTCAGCTCCCTTCTTATGCTGTCTTCCCGTGCTTAAGCACTTGGTTCTAATCAGACCACTTACTTCCTGCTGCTTTGGTTTTTACTACCAAAGTTCTCCAATCCTTTTCAGCACGTCACATGCTAAACAACTCCCACCTTTAGAAGCCCATTCTCTGAGAATCCTCAAGAGGACCCAAAGGAGCCACGGGTCTTCAGTGAGGTGACCAGCCTTAACATACTCTGGAGGACGCTGTGAAGAGCTAAAATGTGTCTTCCGTGGCTTTTGCCTTCTTCCTGTATCCCTTCCCTTCGGAAGGGCACACCCCTACTTTTCCCAAGAACCAAGGGATCTCATTCTTCCAATCACAGAGAAAAGTAACACAACAAACAAATTGTAGCTGGTGTAGGGCTCTATGCAGAAAACAGGTAACAGAGCAGGCCTAACTGTGTGTCCTTAGAAAGGCCTTCTACAAGGTTAGCCCTTGGCTGGCATCTGGGAACTGTGACTTTGGGAAGTTCCCATTAACCGATACAAGAGGCCTACTGTGCCTAACCTGTACATACAATATGGTTTATGCTGAACACCTGCTTTCCTTCTAGAAGTCTGGAATATGGCTATATGCCAGGCAGGGGGTGCCTACATAAGCAGCCCCCAATAAAAACCCTGGATGCTGACTGAGCGTCTAATGAGCCTCCCTGGTTGGTGACATTTCCCACGTGCTGTCACAACTCGTTGCTTGGGGGAATTAAGTGAGTCCCATGTGACTCCACGGGGACAGGACCCTTGGAAGCTTGCACCTGGTTTCCCTCGTACTTCATCCCATGCGCCTTTTCTCTTTGCTGGTTTTGCTTTGTTTCCTTTCACTGTAATAAATCACAGCTGTGAATACAACTATACAGTGAGTTCTGTGAGTCCTCCTATCCCATCATCAAACCTTGGAGTGGTCTTCAGGATCCCCAACATAGCCTCTAAGAAGAGCTCCAGGTTTCCCCTCCTAGCAAAGGTGCCCAGCAAGAGGAACAATGTTATTACTGGGCCAGAGCGGTAGGAGGTGGAGCTTCCAGTGCTACTTGCTAAGAGTTCTTTGCATCTGTGCAATGTAACTGCTTGCCTTTTCCTTGGAGATTCTCTTTGGCCTCTCTTTTTGGCTTGCCTTTTGTAGCCTTTCCTCCAATTCAGCTGTTACAGTTGGATGGGCCTACAATAGCCTCTCTTGGAGACCAACTAGAAACCTTAAAACGATGAAGCCCAGGGGAAGGGATATCTGATGAGTAACCTAGCCCAGCTGCTCTAGGGCTTGAGGATAAACGTCCTTTTCCTTGACAAGCTTTTCCATAGGAAAACCATTGCCTTTCTCTGGCCTCAGACTGGTTAGATGGCCAGGGCTGAGACCAAGATAAGGGCCTAGAGAAAGGGGTAAAGGAAGCATTAGGCCAGAAGGGCAAAAGAAGTCCTTGTGACTCAAACTGGGCAAAGTTCAGTTCATCATGAGAACTAAGGCTTGCAGCAAAGCCGTATGATAAACACTGTGCATATATTTAAAGTATCTTCTTTGCAAAGTCAGCCAATTCACAGAATCTGGATTCCTTACCCTCACTCACTCATTCACTCTCTCTCTCTCCTTCCTCCCCACATTACTGTAACCAGCCTATGTAGAAAAACTCCCTTCATATACATAATTAAGAGTTCCTGGGTGGTGTAAAGATCAGCACTCAGCAGCTGCTAACCAAAAGGCCGGAGGTTCAAATCCACCCAGAGGTGCCTCAGAAGAAAGACCTGACAATCTACTTTCAAAAACTCAGCCATTGAAAACCCTATGGAAGACAATTCTGCTCTGACACACGTGGGGCTGCAATGAGTCAGAATCGACTCAATAGCAACAGTTCTTTTTTAATGTATAAATAATGAATGTTCTGATAAAGAACTGATCATCAAATATTTAATACCACAAATGCACAGAAAATAACCACAGTCTTCCACATCTACAACTGCATTGTCTTATCTTCAGTCAAATTCACCTGTAAACACATCAGATGATAAGCTGTAGGCATCATTCAAATCATAGGAGCCTTAGAACACGTCTTCACAAACTATACAAAAAACTTGTTTTACTAAAGCCTCCAGAACCCAGTTGTTTCGGCAAAATAATTTCTACATATATTGTGATCCTGTGAAAAATGTAAAAGAGAGACTTAGTGTTCAAGACAGTAGAGTGAGCACATGTGGTTGCCTCCTTCCCTCACAAGAGCACAATGAAATGGCAGTACAGATACTTTTTGAAAGACTAAATCCAGGTGGCACTACAAACATGAAAGAGTACTATTGCTGAAGAAATAACTTGGAAGGCTTCCTTAAAGAAAGAAGATAGTTGGTATTGATGAAAAACCAAAACTGAAAACAAACTGCAACTTAAAATACATAAGGCTACAAATAGAACCTCTCTCTTCCTGGCAGAACCCTGGAGAAGCTCCAAGCTTGGAGGTCAATGGCTACTAGAGATACGGAATGATCTACCAAACAGTGGCTGTAAGGCAGTAATTGGGGCATTTGAGTAGAGAGTTCTCTACAGAACACCTGAGCCGGTCAGGCCTTCCCCTGTCCTGTGGATCCTGCAGACTCAGTATTTGCTCCCAGCTGGAGCCCCAGACAACTTTCTCTAGAAAGGAAGGTTTACCTAGGGAGTGCTCACAGTATTGGTGTCCAGGTTAGGGAATGTGTCAGAGTAGAGCCTCCAGGATAGACACAGAGGAAAAAGGAAATAAAAAATATAAAACATGGCATCCAAGGTCAAAGTTCTCCTGACCTTGGTAGTTCTGTGGTGAGGGTGCAGCAAAGGGTCCTGAATCTGCTTGCCCTCTCTTTGATCTAACCACATGCCCTAAAGAGAAACTTGCCCATTGGTATAGCCTCCCGTTTACAGAGTACATAGGCCCCTCATTCAAGAAAAAAGCCTTTGGGTAAATAAATCCACCCAAATACAAAGGAAGTCTGTGTTCGTTACCAATACTAATCAGCATGGTCTTTCATTCATAAAAATGAAGAGTCAATGGAGAATTAGCGGGTAAGTAAGGAAAAACCTGTATGATCAAAGAGGAAGATGAAGACGAGCAAACCCAAACTTACCCGTAGAAAACGGAAATAGTTTCAAGGGGCAGAGAAAATGTCTAAGGTTCTAATCAGTGTCCTTCAGAGGATGAAAAGACTTTGCAACCTTAAAACAAAAAACACACTGTCATGGGAAAAAAGCAATTGTAAGTATTAAAAACTTCTTGGTGTTTAGAATTATAGTTTCCAAATGTTAAAAAATTAGAAGAGTTGAATAATAGAATGGATACAACAATTAGGAGAACAAAAGTCAGTAAAACATGTCAGTAAATATAAATAAAACACTGATTGTAGAAAAAAAGGGAGGAATTCAATTTAAAACAACACAGCAGATTTGAAGTTTGAAGGGAAGTTTAAGAATTCTAAAGTTGGTTTGTTCAGAGATGTTTATTTAGACTTCGTTAAAAAAATGTAAATTTAGGTATGCGTGTTTAAAATATTAGGGTGGCCGTGGCCCAAGGTGGGTGGCCTGACTGAGTGTCACATTCTTGTGTGGGGATGGAAGAAATTCGTTTTCCCATAAAACTGCCATTTCCTACCTCCTGGCTTTATACGGAGAGCCCCCTTTCAGTTCCTCACAATGCACAGAGAGCAGAGACTCAACTCCCATCTCCATAGGGTATGGAAACATTAGCCCTAAGGTCCATGGCTGGTCCAGTCCTCGCTGAGGGCCACTCACTGCTGGGGGCTAGTGTCTCCATTTCTGACACCTGGAAAGCTCTCTTTCTTGCTTTCAAGCTCAGCTAAGAATTTTAAAACAATTTTTTAAAAGGTGTCAACTAGCTTGTCCATGTGTTTGGAAAGAAGAATGGGGGGACACCCCCATCAGCTCAGCCTACCATTTTGATCAAAAGTCTACACTGTGAATAGTAAGAGATAATAATGAAAAACACTTTTAGAGTACTAACAATGTATGAAGAACTCTTCTAAGAATTTCGCACATATAACTCATTTAACCTCCATAACAACCCCATAAAGTCAGTACTATTAATTCCCAGTTTACAGACAAGAAAGGACAGAGAAAGATTAAGTAACTTGCCCAAGGTCACACAGCTAGTAAGTATCAGAGGCAGTTCAGTTCCTAACTACCAAACTTTGCTACCACTGTGATAATCATCCATGCAATTCAATAAGTATTTTGGTCTCCCCCACCACACACACACACACACCAACCAGACATATTGGTAGGACTACACTTCCTGGTGGTTGGCTGTGGTCACGTGATTCGTTCTGGCCAATGACTTGTGATTCAAAGTGATACATGTCACTTCTGGGCCAGAGTATTTAAATGCATAAGCAAGGCTCTCAAGAGCATTCTTACTCTCTAGAATGATGGCCAGCAATGTTTGAAATGGTGGCTGTTATATCATCCAGGAATCTTAAGTAACTATGCCCACTGCTGACCCACAATGGACACATGCAGAGAGAAAAATAAAATAAGCATTTGTTGTTCTAAGCCATTTACATCTGGGGGCTATTTGTTATCACAGAATAAACAAACGTATCGACTGATACAGCCTCTCAGCTACTTTTCTAAATGAAAAAAACATAAGGAAGGGAGGTGGATAACTCACTAAAAGAAGATAAATATATAACTTCCAAACTAGTAGAGTTGTCCAGGGGAAACTAGATGGCTTAGCTAGTGCTCTCTGAGGCTAAGGACCTAAATTCTCACCTAAGCCAAGAAGCTAATATAGAAACTAGTCTGCAGCCAATGGTCCTCATAAGATGCTGGCAGCAGCAGCCACAAAACTTCACCATACTGATGCTTCTATAACCCAAAACCCACTGTGGGACTGTCTACAGAAAATAATTCTGGTTGAAGATAAGCTCAAGGACAGAAAAATTCTCAAGTATGAGGACTCACCATGAGAGAAATCAGCAAAAGCAAGAAAGGAAACCTCACTCTCAAAGAACTTTACTATAATAGCACAATCAGAAAAGAGTTTTAAATGTTTAAAATTCTCAACAAGATCAGGAAAGGAACAGCATCTGTAAGGCAAGAAAAGGGCATTACAAAAGGAGAACAAGTGATTTTGATAAAGAACCAAGTAGATTTCTGGTTAAAGATGCAAGACTGATGATACTTATTGGCCTCTGCTCTTTCCTATAAACCCTCCGAAAATTATGGCATAGGTATTATTTTGTTTTTAAGACATAAAGGACAAAAAAGGTGAAAGAGGAGACAACAGCAACAAAATATGCCAGCTAAAAAGCTTGGGTATCTGGGACACAATTTATCGAAAATGAATAAAGTAAGCCAGTTACTTCAAGGAAAACAATTGACAGTGTTGGCTGCCAATGGTGGAAATTAGAATTTGGAAAACATGTCTCTGCCACCATGAGCTTGACAGTTTCTAAATACCTACAGACTTTCCTGATGAGATTGGTAGTTATACTACGATGAAAAAAATTTTTTTGTCTTGTATTTTATACTTTGTATTGAAATGTGTCAACATTTGGAAGAGATGCATAACTCGGTGAATGAATATTTTCCAAATGATCAACACATTTGACAAAATCATGCATGGGTGAAGGATGCATTAGAAGTACAAAATAGATTAAC
Organism: Dugong dugon; assembly: GCA_030035585.1. Lineage (NCBI taxonomy): Eukaryota > Metazoa > Chordata > Mammalia > Sirenia > Dugongidae > Dugong > Dugong dugon. The sequence goes on from CM057470.1 coordinate 59,885,435, forward strand.
AGACTATAACGTAACAGAGTACAAAGAATTAATTAGTATGTTTTCAGATAAATATGTTTTAGTTTCACATTGCAACTAACTTTTAAGAAACTACTACTTGTCAAATTTTGGCATAGTATCAAAGAAGATTTATAATATCAGGAAAACTACCAAAATACTCTTTTTTTCAGTTACATAGCTGTGTGATATGTATTTTATATACTTCAACCAAAACAAAATATTGTAACAGATGTAATACAGATATGAGAATCCAGCCGTCTTTTATTATGCTACACATAAAAGACAGTTATAAAAATATAAAATAACTTACCTCTTTTTCATTAAAATCTTTTTGTTCTGGAAAACATAGCTATTTTTCATAAAAATTATTTATGTTAACATGTAATAATTTATTATTGTTGTTTTTAAATGAATTAGTATTTTTTAATTTTCTCCGTTTTAATTTCTAATACAGTAAATATCACTACATATAACCTATATAAACAAAAGCTCTCTGGTGTTCTCAACAATTTTTAAGAACATAAAGAGACCTCAGACCACTAAGTTTGAGAATTACTATACCAGATAAACACTGACCAAAAGAAAGCTTATGTAGTGATATTAATATCAGATCAATAGATCTAAAGCTTAAAAGCATTAGAGATAAAGATAGATACGCTTCCATAGTGATAAAAAGATATAACCACCACCAAGATAAACAATCATGTATGTATATGTACCTAACAACAGTTCCTTGAAATTTATAAAGCAAAAATTGATCCAATTAAGTGGAAAAGTTGCTAAATTCACAACCATTGAAGGAGATTTTACTCCTTTCAGAAACTGACAGAGCAAGCAAACAGGTAGTTAAGATATGGAAGATGGAAGAACATAATTAACAAGTCTGATCCAAAAATATATACAAAACCTTGTCTCCAGACTAGATAACACACATTCTTTTCAGGCACACAATAGAATAACCGGAAAAAAAAAAAAAATCATTGCCGTCAAGTCAATTCCGACTCATAGCGATCCTACAGGACAGAGAAGAACTGCTCCATGGGGTTTCCAAGAAGCACGTGGGAGATTCGAACTGCCGACCTTTTTGGTTAGCAGCCAAGCTCTTAACCACTATGCCACCAGTTTACTGAAAATTACTGTTACTAGACCCCAGAGGAGATCTTTACAAGTTCAAAAGAACCGGTATCACACAGAACTAATTCTCTGGCCCCTATGCATTTCAATCAGAAAATCGAAAATAAAGAGATGGTTAAAAAATGCGCATGTTTGAAAATGTTGAAGTAATGAGTTAAAGAGAAAAATGAACAGCATTTATAAAATATCAAGTAGTAGAAGATAATAAAAGTACTAAACATCAATATTTGCGAGGTAGAAACGCAAAAAACAAACCTATTCCTGTCAATTCCGACACATAATGACCCTATAGAAGTGCTCTTTAAAGGAGAATGTCTAGCCTTTTGTATATCTGAAAAGAAGAAATAGTGTAAATTAGCATGGAGTCATAGTCCTGTTCAAAGTTACTGTTAACATCCTAAGACTGTTGATTGTGGCTAAAAAAACCAGAGTCCTTTCCAGGAAAACAAGTTCTCTGTAGCTTGCAGGGTCTATAAGGTTTTCACACTGCTAAGCCTTCCCACCGCCCAGCCCCGGACCTGGCTCCTAACCCCTCTACAAGTTCACCCTGGTACAGTCTCCTCACTGCTCATCCATTTCCAGCCACACAGGCCTTCTTTAGATTTCTTAAACTTGCAAGGCTCTCTCCAGCCTCCAGGCCTTCACGTGGGATGTCCCCTCTCTCTCCCTGGAAAGCATCAACTCCCACTACTCCTTCACTAGCTAACTGGTACCCATTCCTAAAACCTTAGCTTCCTCCCATCACTTAAAATTAGATCTCCCATCATTCCCTATCACAGCAGCCTGTTCTTTTCCTTGACAGCACTTATTACAATTTGATAATACCTTCAATTTTGGGGTACAGTTGTTCAACGTCTGTCTCCCCTAGCTAGACAGTAAGAGCCACAAAGGAAAGGATCTTATTTTTAGCTGTTACTGCTGTTTTTCACTAAATACAAGGTAATTACCTGTCCAATATCTACCTCCTCCGCTAGAACAAAAGCTCTGTGAGGGCAGAAGTCATGTCTTTTGCCCATCATTGTATATGTGGATTCTAGTACAGTGGTTAGCACATAACAGGCATTCAATATTTGTTGAATGGTAAACAGTTTGGAGAATGTACTAAAGAAGGAAAAATATTATTTTGGATTTGGGGGAAGAAGCTTATTAGTAAAAGTTTACTTAATCTATATAGAGGAAAGTTATAGAGCTATTCAGTAAAATGTTCAAACGTGCAAACGTGGGCAAAAGACAGGTGAGTTGTAATGCTGATAATAATTTTGCACATCAAGAGAATTTATGACACCTTCTGGGAAGACTGTAGAGAGAAGGAGAGATGATTACAGATCAGAGATGACTCACTGGAGTTCTTCCCAAAGATGGCAGGGGCCAGGGAAGGGAATGGCCTCATCAACTCCTTTCCAGCCTAAGACTCTCTGAGACCAAACAACTCACAAATTTATTTATGAATGAAATGCCAACTTGAGAAGCCACTCCACTAATCCTAGCAGCTGGAGAAAGTCCACTGAATGAAATCTCAACTAAGAGAAAACTGAATCCAGACCAGCACAGTCAATGAGAGAAAGCTTTCCCTCCCTGACATTTATGTCTGTCTATACCCCAGATTTTGGGGGTTAGGTTCCTATGTCAATTCACAAAGGCCCATAAAGCGCCTGGTGCTAAGTCAAAAAAACAAAACAAAACAAAACAAACCTGATGCCGCCAAGTCAATTCCAACTCATGGTGACCCTGTGTGTCACAGAGTAGAAATGCTCCACAGAGTTTTCTTGGCTGTCATCTATGGAAGAAGATCACCAGGCCTTTCTTCCACAGCACCGTTGGGTGGGTTCAAACCGCCAACCGTTAGGTTAGTACTCAAGCACAGTTTGTGCCACCCAAGGGCCTTGCCTGAGGCTGCATACAGGAAAATGCACTCAAACTTCTAGGCACAGCTCTCCTTGTACACAGCTCTGGAGGTGGGATCAGGGTGTTTTCCTCCTCACATCCCACCTGCCAAGCAGTAACAGGAACTCTCTCTACTTGGAACCACTTTATATTTCCTTTAAAAGAAAGCAGTTTCAACCTGCCTTGCTCCTTTCAAAAGGCAAGCATATTAAGTTCTGGGGGTGCAGCATTAGACAACATCACTCCTGCACAGCCATTACCTTACTCAGCTATAGACTCACAGGGCTGGAAGGTGTTGTTTCAGCTAGCACATGATCTAAGCACCAGGAGGGCCAAGAGGAAAACGGGCAACCATTAAATCACACAGCCCCATCCTAGGGTACGGCTGACAGTGAAGTCAGCATTCTGCAGCGCTCCAGACTCAAACAAAAAGAATCTTCTTACAGGAGCATTTCCCAAATATCAGCATTTCAAACACCACCTTCAGGAATTTTTGCCAGGCTCATGTTTCACCTGTACCATATATATTTAATGTTTTTCTTTATATCAACGCACTGTTATTTTTCTACTTATCCAAGTTAACTGAATAAGGAAATCTTATACTGCTGTGAAATCCCAGGTCTCACATGTTAGTCCTTTTGTTTTCTATCACACACTGAAATATACAACTATTATCATGTAAAATGTTTCTTTATATATTACCTGAAATCAGCTTGCCTAACACACTTTGGGAAATCTTTATAATGAGTAATCCACAAAGAGATTCCTTCACCAAACTGCCCACACATTACTCCAGTGCAAGGCTAAATTCTGTTATCAAAGGGCTAAATACACTCTCTTCAAAAGATAAGAGAACTACAGACCTGTGGATGGCTCCATAGACATTTTTTGGCATAAAAGTGGTCAGCCTAAATTCACGGACAATTGGCAAAAAAGACATAGTGATCACTCGTACTCATTTACTATTGCTACTAAACAATCAAACCAAGTGGCTTAAGCTCTGGAGATCAGAAGTCTGAAATCAGTTACACTGGGCCAAAATCAAGGTGTCCACAGGGTTATGCTCCAGGAGGCTCCAAGGGAGAATCCATTTCCCTTGCCTCTTCCCAGTTCCAGAGCTGCAGTCCTTGCATGCCTTGGCTCACAGCCCCTTCCTCTGTCCGCAAAGCCAGCAGCACAGCATCTTGCTTCAGTCACCACATTGCTTTCTTCTGTGTCCAGTCTCCCTCTGCCTTCCTCTTATAAGGACACTAGTGATTATATCCAGAGCCCAGCTGGATAATCCAGGATAATCTCCCCATCTCAAAATCTTTAACTTAATCACGTTTGTAAAGTCCCTTTAGCCATATAAGGTAATATTCACAGGTTACGGAGATTAAGACGTGGATCTCTTTGGGGCTGTTATTCAATCTACCACACTACTTTTCTAAACTTTTAACAGGAAATTCAAGTGAAGAGTTCTAACAGACCCTTACAATGTTACTTCAATGTTTTACATTTTTCAAACGTAAAAGCTTTGTTTTATCATTTTGTATCATTCAAGGAGTATAGCGGTATCTTCTAGCTCTTTCAAAGGACACACTGGTCTCCTCCATCCCAGGATCAATGCCATCCACACAAGCAGGCTTCTCTGCCACCGTTACTAGTGTGCCCCTCAGACTACTAAGGCCACGCCACCCTGGCTCATCATCCCTCTCACTATCTCTGTCCTTTGGGAAAACAGTGAAAGCTCAATAGTCTGGCATGTTGGTCAGAGGCAGAGTGGGAATGTGCAGCACCTTTAGTCTGTAATAAGATATGCCCACATGTCCGCCAGCTTCTACAGTGGTGCCGGGCTGCTGCCACATGAGTGGTGATCTCTTGCATAAATGCCTAGCAAAATTTTCTATGTCAATATAGCAAATATGCAGTAAATATCTTTAGCTATAATCATCCTGACTTGTACAAAATATCTAAAACACCTGTTTCTGAAGCCTTAGTCACTGATTTAACAAATATGTACAATCACTACCTACCTGCCAAGGGAGTTAGAAAGTGGGGATACAATGGAGACTAGGAGCCTGGGTGGCGCCAGCTGTTTGCGGCAGAGTGCTAACCTAAACGTTGGCAGTTCCAACCCACCCAGTGGCTCTGCGGAAGAAAGGCCTGAAGAACTGCTTCTGCACAGATTACAGACAAGAAAACCCCATGGAACACCTCTGCTCTGTAACACAGGGGATCAGCATGAGTCAGGGGCCAACTCGACAGCAGCAAACAACAGCAAAAAACAGAGTGCCTGCCTTCAAGTAAAGTACAATGGAAAATAAACCAAAACAAAAACAAAAAAACCTAACGTGTTGCCGTCAAGTGATTCCAACTCATAGTGACCCTACAGGACAGAGCAGAAATGCCCCATAGGGTTTCCAAGAAGCAGCTGGCGGATTCGAACTGATGACCTTTTGGTTAGCAGCAGGACTCTTAACCACTGCACCACAGGGCTCCCAGTGGAGAACAGGGACAAATAAATGTTAATTAGAACATCAAATGATGAATGCTGTGACTAGGGAGAAGGAGCCTTAGTGGCGCAATGGTTAAGCACTCAGATGCTAACCTAAAGGTTGTTGGTTCCAACTCACCCAACAGCTCTGCAGAAGAAAGACCTAGTGATCTGCTCCTGTAAAGATTACAGCCGAGAAAACCCTATGGGGCAGTTCCACTCTGTCATATGGGGTCACTATGAGTCAGAATCGACTTGACAGCACCTAACAACAGGAGCATGACTAGGGAAATACAAGGTAACAGGGGAGCGGGAAGAAGGGGAAGACTTCCTAGAGTAAATGATGTCTCAGTGCAGGCTGAAACTGGAAGATTGAGTCAGCGTTCACCATGGTAAAACGTGCTGGCAAGGAAGGATAAAATGCAGCAGGGAGGGAGGAATAGCTACTGGCAGGAGAGGAGAGATGATCCAGGCAACAGGAAAAGCTTAAGCAAACTACCAGAAGCCAGGCCAAGTACACTGGCCCAACTGAAGGAGTGGAAGTAGGTCAATATAGCTGGGAGTGTATAACCCCAGTGAGAGGATATGCAATGACCAGATCATTGTGAACAAGTAGGGAAGCCACACAAAATTAACAACGTCATCAGGTTTGTGTTCTAAAAAGAATACTCTGACACAAGGTGGAAAAAGGTTGAGAAGAGGCAACACATGAGGCAAGGTGTCAGGTTGTCACAGTAATCACAGCAAAAGATGACAATGGCCGGATGAGGGTGTGGCGATGAAAACAGTGGACAAATTCTAGTGAGTCTTTAGCGGGAAAACTGGCAGGATTTGATGACTCACCAAAGGTGAGTGAAGAAAGAATAACTAGATAGATGGCGGAGGAATTCATGGATATAAGGAACTTACACTGACTTAAACTATGTATCTATATATATCTATTCTGTTTCTCCAAGAAAAATTCTCAAATTAAATATTAAAAAATATGTGTGTATATTGTTATTGTTGTTGAAATCAGAAAGTAAAACAAGATATACCAGAACTCTTATGCACTGCTGGTGGGAATGCAAAATGATACAACCATTTTGGAAAATGATATGGCACTTCCTTAGAAAGCTAGAAATAGAAATACCACACGATCCAGCAGTCCCACTCCTAGGAATATATCCTAGAGAAATAAGAGCCATCACTCAAATAGACATATCCACACTCATGTTCATGGCAGCATTGTTCACAATAGCAAAAAGATGGAAACAACCTAGATGCCCATCGACAGATGAATGGATAAACAAACTATGGTACATACACACAATGGAGTACTACACAACAAGAAAGAACAATGATGAATCTGTGAAGCATCTCACAACACGAATGAAACTGGAGGACATTATGCTGAGTGAAATAAGTCAAGCACAAAAGGACAAATATTGTATGAGACCTCTATTGTAAAAATTCACAAAAAAGTTTACATACAATAAGTAACAATCTTTGCTGGTTACAAGGGATGGGAGGGGTGGGGGGGAAATACTAAACAGGCAATAGATAAGTGGTATCTTTGGTGAAGGGTGAGACAGTACACAATACGGGGGAAACCAGCACAACTTGTACAAGGAAAGGTCATGGAAGCTCCATAGACACATCCAAACTCCCTGAGGGACTGAATCGCTGGGCAGAGGGCTGTGGGGACCATGGTCTCAGGAAATATCTAGCTCAACTGGCATAACACAGTTTATAAAGACAATGTTTCTACATTCTACCTTGGTGAGTAGCGTCTGGGGTCTTAAAAGCCTGTGAGCAGCCATCTAAGATACTCCACTGCTCTCATCCCTTCGGGAGCAAGGGAGAATGAAGAGAACAGGATACAAGGAAAAGATTAGTCCAAAGGACTAATGGACCACAGCTACCAAGATCTCCACCAGACTGAATCCCGTACAGCTAGATGGTGCGCGGCTACCACCACTGACTGCTTTGACCAGAATCACAACAGAGGGTTCTGGAGAGAGCTGAAGACGGATGTGGAACAAAATTCTAACTCACAAAAAAAAAGACCAGATTTACTGGCCTGAAATAAACTGGAGAACCCCTGAGAGTATGGCCCCCAGACACCCTTTTAGCTCAGTGGTAAAGTCACCTCCGAGGTTCACTGTTCATCCGGGGATTGGACAGCCCCATAAAACAAAATGGGACTAATGAGGCACAGCAGTCCAGGGACAAGGACTAGAAGGCAGAAGAAGACAGGAAAGCTGGTGATAGGGAACCCAAGGTTGAGTAAGGACAGTGTTGACATGTAGTGGGGTTGCTAATCATTGTCATAGGGCAACATGTGTACTAACTGTTTAATGAGAAACTATTTTGTTCTGTAAACTTTCATCTAAAGTGAGAATAGCAGCACAACTGGAAGAACGTAATCAATGTCATTGAACTGTGCATGTAGAAATTTTTGAAATAGTCTATCTTTGGCTATGTATATTTTCACCAAAAAGAAAAAAGAAAAAAAGGTTGAGAAGGGAGAGGGTTGACATGTTGTGGGGTTGTCAACCAATGTCATAAAACAATATGTGTACTGACTGTTTAATGAGAAACTATTTGTTCTGTAAACCTTCACCTAAAGTACAATTTAAAAAAAAAATGTTGAAATGGCAAACATTTTGTTATATATATTTTTACCACACATCAAGGTGTGGAACTCCCTTGAAGTAAACAATTTGGCCTTTGGTCCTGAATCCTGAGAGCTGGACCACACCTGACACCAATGAGTGGGGGCTGACCAGACCAAGAGGGAGTACTTGGGATGGATGATGACTAAGCCTCAGGAGACGCAATGTAATCTACCATGGCCGTGATGAGGTCAATAAAGGCCTTGGCAGATGGAGGCTCAGTGGAGCTTTCTGGGTGGTAAGAGCCAATATCTGCTCTCAGGAGGATAGATGCATTCCTTGGGGACACGGAAGCTCTCTACTAAGACCCACCCATGCCTCGATTGCCCTATGTACTTGTATCATTTTTTTCCTGCTAGATTAAAGATGGCCCTTTTCCCGGAGTTCGTGAGTCATTCCAAGGAATTACCAGTGTGCGCTGACCTAGGCCCAGGTGAATGGGGATGAGATAAGAAGGCATCAGTACCTGCTGATCTAGCTCCAGGTGAACGGGGATGAGAGAGAAAAGGCTGCACTGGCAGCTGGGGTCTGAACGGACCAGGAAGGGAAGCTGAGAGTCCACAAGATGCAGTTGGCGTGTGGAGCAGGATTCATTCTCCACTACACATTTGGCAACCAAAGAAAAAAAAAAAACCCCCACTGCTGTCCAGTCGATTCCAACTCACAGCAACCCTACAGGTCAGAGCAGAACTGCCCCATAGGGTTTCCAAGGCTGTAATCTTTACGGAAACAGATTGCTACATCTTTGTCCCGCAGAGTGGCTGGTGAGTTCGAACTGCTGACATTTCATTTAACAGTCGAGTGCTTATCCACTGTGCCACCAGAGCTCCTCATTTGGCATCAGAGGCGGATGATTTCAGCGTCCCTGAACTGGTTTCATATAATTGGCAATGAGGACGGTATGCGTTTGAGAGGTCCTGACTTTGCAAACACACACACACATACACAAAGATTGATAGAGACATCAAAAGGACCGGCCAAATTTGGGATAATCTGAGCATCAGAAACAATGCAGATCGGCACATGCTATCAGAGCTTTGTTACACAGCCTGTTCCAGGTGCTATTTCATCCATCAGAATTGTGCCTCTGTAGTTCTTCTTGGTGCTGACTTTAAGTTTTGACGAACGCCAAAAAGAGGACTCAGAAACATCTACTCCATTTATGTAAATGAACCTTGTTCATTTTCTTGTTTTTGGTATTCTTTTTAAAGGGCCCAGTCTTCTTAAGCACTAACCTTAAAGCATTTTTCAAGTAAACCAGAACCACAACTCTTCATTACAGAACAGCATCTGGGTCATCTGCTATGTGTCCTTGGTGTCCACCCATCCATACAGTTCACTCTGAACTGGAAAGCACTGAATTTTGGGGTTCTGTGAGATGATCTTATTGGTTTAGCTCCCCATCCTTCCCTCCTGCTGTTCCCCCACCTACCAGTGTATATTTAGGTCTTCCATCACTGTGATTTACTCCTAACTGCTAGTCTTTTTGGACATTAGGCTTGGTCACTGGCACATGAACAAGGTAATTACTGGTGTTAGTCAGGCCCTTCATAATTCTACATGGGAAGACTGAAAACTGAATTCCTCAACTGATGTTAAAGTGGCCCTTCAGCTTCATGCTATGCTCTGAGTACAATGTATTTTGTTAGTACGTTTCGATACTTAATTCCAAAAGGGCCTAGCTGGCCATTGTCCGAGCCGGTTGTTTCTTCCATCTAAGGAAAAACAAAAGAATGATTCAGTAGGGCACTAAATCACACAGTGACAGTTACAACAAAAGTGGTACCCTCCTCCAGAGTTCCTGACTCCTCCTTACACACTCAGCTCACAGCAAAAATCCAGAGGGGCTTTCACCCCGTTCTGAACACCTATAGACATAGTGGCCTTTTTTGACTTTAACTAAGTGAATAAAGGTTTATTACCGTCTTGGCAGGGATATAATTTTTTTATCCTCAGAGAGTCTCTCAGTTATTGTGAAAGAAAATGGCTGACTCTGCCCTATTCCTGAGGAGCAAATGTGCACATTCGAAAACCACTATCCTAACTGGGTTATCTCTGGAAGGGCACCACAGAGAAAACCCAGCTTATTCAGGCAACTCATGGGAAAACACCTCATATTTGTACACATACGTCCATCTGGGTCTGGAATGGAGATGAGGAACGGAGAGGCATGGAGCAATAAGTGAAAACAACGGGAGTAAAATACATGATTAGGAGAAAGAATTTCTGACTGTGACTGTGACAGTATATTGCATATCTTGCCTTCCACGTGGGAGACCTGGGTTTGATTCCCAGCCAATGCACCTCATACGCAGCCACTACTCCTTTGTCAGTGGAGGCCTGCATGTTGCTACGATGCTGAAGAGGTTTCAGCAGCACTTCTAGGCAAAGACTGACTAAGAAGAAAGGCCTGGTGATCTACTTCCGAAAATCAACCAATGAAGACCCGATGGATCACAGTGGTCCAATCTGCAACCAATCACGGGGATGGCACAGGACCAGGCAGCGTTTTATTTCACTGTGCATGAAGTTGCCATGAGCTAGGGTGACTCCACAGCAGCCAACAACAACAAAGATGCCCATATCCTGATCCCCAGAACCGGTGAATGCGTTAGGTTATATGGCAAAGGGGAATGAAGGTTGCTAGTTAGCTGATTTTAAAATACAGAGATTACCCTGGATTATCTGGGTGGGCCCAATGTAATCCCAAAGGTACTTAAATGTAGAAGAGGGAAGCAGAAATTAGAGGTCAGAGTGGTATGATGTGAGACTCAACACACTGTTGTTGGCTTTGAAGATGGAGGAAAGGGACCAAGAAAAATTTTCATTATTGTGTAAGTGACACGAACCAAGGAATGCAGGTGGTCTCTGGAAGACAGAAAAGGCAAGGAAATGCATTCTCCCTTAGAGTCTCCAGAAAGGAATACAACCCTGCCGACATCTTGTTATCAGCCCTGTGAGATCCGTGTTAGTCTTCTGACCCACAGAACTATAAAATAATGAATTTGTGTTATCTTCAACCACTAAATTTATGGTAATTTGCTATAGCAGAAATAGAAAGCTAACACAGGTAGGGCCTGGGGTCAGGGGTGGGGGCGGTTTAAAAGCTCCCCAGGTGATTCTAATATGCAGCACAGTGTGCCACCCACTGGACTAGAGGAAAGACAAGATTAAGGACTGCTGGTAGTATTTCCTATTTTGGAATAACGTATGGTGATTTGATCTGGGAAATCAGTACATCACCCCAGCAAATTAAGCACCATCAATTCCTCAACAGCTATCCACAGACTACTACACCAAGGATGATCTAAACACATCACAGGACCAGCAGGCTTCACTAGTTTAGTAGCCAGGTTCTTTCCATCTGACCCACTGAATTTCCTTGAGATAAGGAAAAATTATACAGATTTTCTACAGTGCTTATTTTCTTGTCAGTACTATCTTTCAAGGAAGGAACCCATCAAAAACTGAATTATATGATAGCATAAATATATAACTCAATATATATTACAGTAAAACCTGCAAAACCCAGAACTTGTGTAAGGCAGAAACCTTAAGAAAAGGAAAACTCAAGTATTTTCCACTAAAATGAGCGATAGAAAAGTGGTAAGACTACACCCTGTCAAAGGCGGAAAACTTGTGAGACCTGGAAAAACAAGGCAGTCCTGTTGAGTTCCAGCTCTCACAGGTTTCACTCTACTATATTCACATTAGCACCATCAGGAAAATTATTAAATTGTCCTCCTTCCTGTGCTTAAACTATTGAAAACCGCTGTTAGAATTATAAAGGAGAAGGTTTCTCAGTTTACTTTAGTGATCTACTTACTTATGATAGTTCAGTGGAATAAACAGCACTGGGGGGACAAATGAACTCACTCTTCCTAGGTATCCCAACAAGAAAAGCAGCACTTACAGGATTTCAACCAGTGCAGTCTCCCCTTCAGGGCGGGCGTTCACCCATTCCCAGGGCTTCATCTGTCACTTACACAATGATAACAACTTGTCTTTTTTTTTTTAAACTTTATTGTGCTCTAGGTAAAAGTTTACAGCGCAAATTAGTTTCTCATTCAAAAATTTACACGCAATTTTTTTTTTGGTGACATTGGTTGCAATCCTGCAATGTGTTAGCACTCTCCCCCTTTCCCTTTACACCCTGGGTTCCCCCGTCCATTCATCCAGGCCAGGTTTCCTGTCCCTTCCTTCCTGCATTCTCATCGTTCCTTTTGGGCAGGTGTTGCCCATTTGGTCTCGTATACTTGACTGAACTACGAAGCACGTTCCTCACATGTGTTATTGTTTGTTTTATAGGCCTGTCTAATCTTTGGTTGAAAGACAGACTTTGGGAGTGGCTTCAGTTCTGAGTTGACATGGTGTCCAGGGGTGACTCCAGTCTCTGTCAGACCAGTAAGTCTTGTCTTTTTTGTGAATTTGAATTTTGTTGGACATTCTTCTCCCTCTCTGTCCAGGCCCCTCTACTGCGATTCCTTTCAGAGCCATCAGTGGTGGTAGCTGGATACCATCTAGTTCTTCTGGGCTCAGGCTGGTGGAAGCTATGGTTCATGTGATCCATTAGTCCTTGTGTCTTTTGTTTTCTTCATTCTCCTTTGCTCCAGATGGGATGGGATGACTAGATCCTAGATGGCCACTCACAAGCTTTTAAGACCCCAGACGCTACTTACCAAAGTAGGATGTAGAACATTTTCTCTATGAACTATGTTATGCCAGTTGACCTAGATGTTCACAACTTTTCTTGAAAGCCATTCCATCATGAGCCACCCTGAGTATTATCACCAAAAGCTCAAGCCTTAGACCCTTTTACATTTCTCTCCCTATTTTGTCTTCCTTAGAGAAGAAGCTAACATAGTCAAAAAAGCAGTCAAATTAGAATCAGAAGACCTGAGTCTGAATTTCAGTTCCGACACTTTTAAGTGATATGACATTGGATAAGTTCCTCAGCTTCTCTGAACTTCATCTCTAATAAATAGGATAACATTACTTTCATGATGTACAGATTAAATAAAACAACTGTAAAAATGGCGTGGCAGCTGCGTCTGACCTCCTCTAACATCACAAAAGGGAAGGAGAATCAAGATCAACTGTTCAAGGCTGATTCCTATGAGGAGGAGGTCAGACATGCCTCCACCCTCCAACTTTTTTAATTAGTCCTGACACCAACTGTCCTGCCCATGACACTCTCTACTTCTATGCTGGGTTCAATCATTTGTTGCAATGACTACACAGAACTCACAAACAAGACTCACGATTTTTGGGTTTATTAGGGAAGTAACAGGCTACAATTCAGGTTCAGGAATGCACAGGATACAGTTCTTCAATCAGGACAGACTCTTCTCAGCCATACCTGCAGGCAGGTCTCTCCCTGGCCCTTGGCCTCTGCCCTGTTCAGGCAAGTGCTGCAAAGTTCTTTTAGCTCTGCCAATAAGTGCCCAGAGGAACCCCACACTGCCAGTAAGCCCAGGCCTAAAGGCCCTCAGCTCTCTCACTCCATGGGCTGGTGAGCCTAGTTCTGCCACCAAGTGCCTGGAGGCACCCTGCTCCATGAGGAAGCCTCTTGCCCGAAGGCGCTCAGCTCTCTTGCTCCGTGGGTCAGCACACCTACTGTAACTGCCTTGCTCTATGGGCCAGGAAGCCCACCATGCCATCTTCTGCCAGTCTCCTGGTTCAGCTGCCTCTGCTGCTACCAGTTCTCTGCTGCTGCTTCTCCCTGTCTCCAGTGTTACGACTCTCTCTCTCTGTCTGCTGGGTCTAGGAGGTCTCAGTGCACAGATCCTGGGTCCAATGGACGCGCTCCATTCCTAGCTCTTCTTTCTTGGTGGTAATAGTTTTCCCCCAGCTCTGGCACTGACTGCTCTTTTAAGCCTAACAGGATGGCAAAACTGACCAATCCCCTCATTAGGGTTCCATATATCTTATTTGCATGGTCCCACCCACACAAGGTACCATGCACTTATTTACATTATTAGCAAGCTATCCAATCCCCTTGGTGGGCCATGAACACCTCATTTGCATAGTCCTCACCCAGTCATTTGGTGGAAGTTACAAAGGCTATGGCTAGGAGGGCCATATTAAGTAACTGACTGTACCATAACAACTTATAAGAAAGTGCTTCCTAGCACGAAGTAGGAGGTTTCAATAAACGTTAGTTTCACTAAAACTCAACTATTCTTAGAGCTTCATGCATCACCTCTATGCTAAAGCTCCTCCCATCTATTTACTTTGGCTCTGTCCTCTCTCTGAGCTCTGGTACTGTACCTCCAACTGTCTATTTGACAGTTCCATTCGGGTCTCTCACTGGCACCTCTAATGAGACATGCCCCGAACTGGACTTAGGATCCTACTCACAAACCAGTGACCCCTCTCAACTTCTATGACTTCATAACAGTGAGAGTGCTGTCAGTCCTTGTACCCATCCTTTCCTTTCCAATCCTGCTACTACAACTCTCACTCAGGCACTCATCACCTCACATCACAAACCTCAGGCACAAGAGCCTTTCAGGTCACCTCCCTGACTTAAAGCTCTGTCTCTCTCAATCCATCCTGCTAGAGATTGCAAGTTATTCTTTCTCCAACCAGATCTGTCGCACCAAGTCCTAACAAAATCTTCAAAGACTCCCCTCCCCCGCCCCCCGCTGCAACCTGGTATTTATGACAGAAGAGCCAAATCCACGGAGTATACTGATGATATGATGTACACGCAGCCTGAGTGTCCAAGCCTCAGAGTGTACAAAGCACTGAACAATGTCATATGATTACCGTGTAAAAGTAAAGTTCTTAGGATAAATGGATCACAAAGCAAAGTATTTTTAAAAGTAGCTACTGAGAACTGGAAAATTTTTAACAAATTTTCTTTATGCAGTATTTAATAACCATAATCTAAATCTGTCACAAACCATCCTCAATTACATTAAACTATAATAATCAATTCCATTAGTGTTAAACCACTTTTCATGATAATAAAATGACTCAACAATATCTAAGCCTTTAATATATACACTAAATTGCAAATTTGGTCGGTTTCAGAATTGTCCTTACCATTTTGTTCATCCAATTCATTCCCAATTTCCTGCCCCATTTGTTTTTGGCGGCTTATGATGGAAGAAAGGGCATCAAGGCCTGCATCCTGTTCTAGAAGTAAAAGAAAAACAATCAACTAGCTGAAAAACCAAGGAAAGACAATTTCAGTCCAGAAAAATACCCAGCCACGTAGCACAATTCAATATATGATGAAAGTAACATTTTAAGTCATTCAGAAAAAGGCAGATAAAATAGTTAACATTATTGGAACAAAATAAAGAAAAAAATAAATACCTCACATTTCATACTAAAATGATTTCCAGATAATTTGAAATTCTAAATATTAAAAATGAAATAAGATTTGACTACATAAACATTTAAACTTTCTGACACATAATACGTAAAGAGCATGTACAAATCAATAAAAAAAAAAAAAAGACTTAATATCCTAATTTTAAAAATGGGCAAAGGATAGAGACAGGAAATTTACAAAAGAATAAAAAATGGAAAATAACTAAAACTCATGACCTTAAATACAAATAAAAACAATGATTTTTTTTTTTTTTTTGGCTTATCAGATTTATAAGGATTTTTTAAAAATGACAATACCCAGGGCTAACTAAGGCATGAAGAACTAGAGGCTTCTATGTACCATGCGATGGGAGGATAAGTGGACACACCTTTCTAGAGAGTAAACTGTGCCCATCTTTTCATCTATCAATTCTGTTTCTAGGAACATATGATAATAGCATATTCGGACAGAATGCAATGATATTACACAAGGAAATTCCCTGAAACATTGTTTTCTATGCCAATTATCAATTTATTGTCTCTCAGCTCCAAATATGCCCTTTTTGACTGCTCTGTGAAAATGGATCTGGACCCTTTAAATATGTTTTTCCTTCACCAGCTTTGTCACTAGAGGGTGCTGGAGAGACACTGCAGGAAGAAAAGGGTGCCTGCTTCCTGGTTCCAGCCTGCTCTCCTGACAGGCTGCTGCAGCACTTCAATGTCAGCTCCTACAGTGCATAGCAGCCAGCAGCACCCAGTGACCAGCAACCTCTCCCAACACAACTCTTCCTGACACACCCTCTCATCAGGCAGTTTGTAGCAGAGTGTCTGCAGTCAGACACCTCCCCATGAACAGTGATCCTGGCACCCCAGAAGGCAGATTTCCAGCAAGTTCTGCAAGCACCGCAGTGATTTCTCTGCCATCCAGGGAATCACAGCTGTGCCCTCCAAAATGAGGTCTGGATCTCAGCCTTGGACGTGTGGCGCCCTTCCTTGAGCATGCTATCTCACCACGAGTTGGTGATTGCTCCTTACAGCTGGTACAAGGAGCAATCACCAACTCTGGGGCTCACTAGAGTCCCTGGGTGGTACAAACGGTTAGCATGCTCAGCTGTTTAACTGAAGGACTGGAGGTTCAAGTCTACCCAGAGGTGCTTCAGAAGAAAGGCCTGGTGACCTACTTCCAAAAAATCAGCCACTGAATACCCTATACTAATGGTGTGAGGTTCTACTGTGACTCACATGGGGTTGCCATGAGTCAGAATTGGCTCAACAGCAACTGTTGCTGGTTTTACTTCTTACTAGCTAATCTCTCCTTACTCTAATCCCCTATTATACTTAATAAATCTTAAGCTTTCTCTGTTCAAATTTTTCTCTCCCGATTGCACCCAACTGATATAACAGTCAAAAACTGGAAACTATCTAAAAATGCCCAAACACAAAGATTGGGTTAAAAATTATAGTATATGCATATAATGGAACACTACATACCCATTAAAAATGATGGCAAAAGTATATTTTGACATAGAGAGGAGCCTATGTCAGTAGATAAAAAGGCAGGATACAAAACTATGTATAGTAAAATAGTGCTTTTGTTTTAAAAAATGAAAATGTATCCCTTTTCTGGTTTTTGAAAATTTAAAGAGAAAAGAACTCAAATTACTCAAGAGCCTTTCTTTAAAATGTGATGCCGGGTTTTTTAACTAGGCTGTCTCAGATCTCTTTGTAAGAACTTTTCTCCCTTGCTTTCAGGTGCACTGGGAAGAACACCACGAAGCTGAATCCAAAGACTCTTTTTACCCAAGCAAAATGCCAGGTGGTCTTTTGTTTCTTTTATGGGATTTTAAAAAGAATTGTTTCACATAAAGACCCATCTATAAAAGCAGAAATCTTAAAAGTCTTCTTACCCAAGATCACAGTAATACTTACTTATAATTTTTCCATCTTTTTATGGCATTATACTTAACTCATTAATTCATCTGGAATTTATTTAAACTAATGGTGTGAGGTAAGGACCCCTTGGTGACATATTTTGACACTACATACTTTTTTAACTACACAAACAGCCTGTTGTCTCTAGGGATCATTCCAAAGGACCACTTTATAGCAAAATCACTTTATAATGAGGTTCTTTTGGGTCTTTAATAACAACCACTTGGATGGTCTCCAAGATAAATCTATCTTCAACCTAGTTTATAGGTTGGCTGATGTTATAGTAAAATTCCAAATCCATCCAAAGAATAATCTATATATAGGACTGGGGGTCAAGTGTCAATGTAAATTAAAAGGTAAAACAATTTAAAAAGAGAAAAGGAGATTCTTCGAGGGTTTTCAACTAGGAATCCTCACTAATGTTCTGAAGTTGCTTTATGTAATGAATGAAAAATACCTAGATTATACTCTTCTCTATCAAATTTTTTAATATATATTTTTCATTGTGCTTTAGCTAAAAGTTTACAGAGCATATTAGTTTCTCATTAAACAATTAATACACGTTTTGTAACATTGCTTGCCAACCCCGTGACGTGTCAACACTCTCCCTTTCTCAACCTTCGGTTCCCCATTTCCGTTCATTCAGCTTTCCTGTCCCCTCCTGCCATCTCTTCCTTTCACCTGGGCTGGTGTGCCCATTTAGTCTCGTATACATGGTTGAACTATGTATGTTACTGTTTGTTTTATAGGCCTGTCTAATCTTTGGCCAAAGGGTGAACCTCAGGAGTGACTTCAGTACTGAGTTAAAAGGGTGTCCAGGGGCCATACTCTCAGATTTCTCCAATCTCTGTCAGACCAGTAAGTCTGGTGCTGGTTTTTTTTTTTTTTTTTTTTTTGGTGAGTCTGAATTTTGTTCTACTTTTTTCTCCAGCTCTGTCTGGGACCTTCTACTGCGATCCCTGTCACAGCAGTCGGTGGTGGGAGTCAGGTATCACCTAGCTGTGCTGGGTTCAGTCTGGTGGAGACTGTGGTAGTTTGTGGTCCATTAGTCCTTTGGACTAATCTTTCCCGTGTGTCTTTGGTTTTCTTCATTCTCCCTTGCTCCAGAAGGGGTGGGACCAACAGATGTATCTCAGATGGCCACTCACAAGCTTTTTTTATTTTTATTTTTTATTGTACTTTAGATGAAGGTTTACAGAGCAAACTAGTTTCTCATTAAACAATTAATACACATATTGTTTTCACAGAGTCATCATTGTTGTTTACTGTTTTGTAGTATTCCACTGTGTGTATGTACCATAGTTTGTTTATTCATTCATCTGTTGATGAACACTTAGGTTGTTTCCATCTTTTTGCCATTATGAATAATGCTGCAGTGAAATCACAAAAGTCTTCTTACCCAAGGTCATATGAATACTTACTTATATTTTTTTCTCGTCTTTTTATGGAATTAAACTATTACACTTAACTCATTAATTCATCTGGAATTTATTTAAACTAATGGGGTGACATGAATATGTCTATTCGTGTGACAGCTCTTATTTCTCTAGGATATATTCCTAGGAGTGGGATTGCTGGTATGATATCTCTATTTCTAGCTTTTTAAGGAAGTGCCATATGGTTTTCCAAAATGGTTGTACCATTTTGCAGTCCCACCAGTATTCTCTATCAAATTTGACTCATTATCTGACTCAAGTACCAGAGTCCATCTCTCTAATGCAAAACAGAACCCAAAAAACCAAACCCACTGCCTTTGAGTCAATTCTGACTTATAGCAGCCCTATAGGGTTTCCAAAGCTGTAAATCTCTACGGAAGCAGACTGCCTCATTTTTCTCCCACAGAGCACCTGGTGGTTTTGAACTGCCGACCTTCTAGTTAGCAGTTGATCACTTTAACCACTGCGCCACCAGGGCTCCTTACAGAACAGAAAAAGGGCTAAAAATTCTGCTCTGCTCAAATAACTTCTATTAGCCCTTAGCACTGCTTCACCATATTAAGTGCTACCATAAATTTCCATTTCCGAATTAAAAGCCACAGAAGGTCCAGATAATCAAAATGTGTATTAATGATAACCATTCGGATAACCTGAGGCTCTCCAAGTCCTAAAACAGCATTCCTAAGAGGAGAGGAAGGGCCATCTTAGAGATGTTCCAATGTAAACCACCTGATAAATAAGAGCAGATGATACTGCTCAGACATATAAGAAAGAAAATAAAACGAGGTTGAATCACTATGTGAAGATGTCTTCCATACAGCCAAAGAAAAACTGAATCATGTTTCATCCAGTTTTTGATCGAAATATATTTTTGCTGTATTCTAATTCTAGCTGATAACCTATGAATGGTAATGCCTAATCATCTGGCAAATGAAAAGAAGAACAGTCTATTCTCTAGACAGTATGAATAAGTCCGGATATAATCAATGCTGAACAGGTTTCAGTGGAGCTTCCAGACTAAGACAGACTAGGAAAAAAGGTCTGGTAATCTACTACCAAAAAAACAGCCAATGAAAATCCTACAGATCACAACAGTCCAATCCCATTGTTCAGGAAGTCACCATGAGTTGGGGGCCAACTTGACGGCAGCTAACAACAACAACAGGGACAAAGGAGGGAAAGATTAGGTAAAGGTGGATAAAAAAGTTAATCACTACTTTGAAAAGACCCTTAGAACAAGTTTTAAGAATTGATGTTTGTTTTGGATTGAATTGTGTCCTCCAAAATTGTGTGTCAACTTAGCTAGTCCGTAATTCTCAGTACTGTGTGACTGCCCACCATTTTGTGGTCTGATTTGATTTTCCTACATGTTGTACATCCTACCTTTATGATGTTAACTGCCTCTAGGATTAGAGGCAGTTATGTTAATGACAAAGGACTCAATCTCCAAGATTAGGTTGTATCTTGCATCAATATCTTTTTAGATATAAAAGAGAGAAGCAAGCAGAGAGACAGGGGGACCTCTACCACCAAGAAAGCAGAGCCAGGAGCAGAGCGCGTCCTTTGGACCTGGGGTCCCTGCACTGAGAAGCTCCTAGACCAGGGGAAGACTGATGACAAGGACCTTCCCCGAGAGCCAAAAGAGAAAGAAAGCTGTCCCCTGGAGCTGACACCCTGAATTCGGCTTCTAGCCTCCTAAACTGTGACAGAATAAATTTCTCTTTGTTGAAGCCATCCACTTGTGCTATTTCTGTTATAGCAGCACTAGCTAACTAAGACATTGTTTTTGTTTTATTTTGTTTTAAGACTTTAGAGAAGGAATCCTTCTGGCCTAGGTAACAGCTATAAGATAGGGTATCTTTAAAGAAAGTTGTCTGTGAAGTTGTGACTACAAGGGTTCAAAGATCAGCTGCTAAGATTGCCCAGTGAAAAATGGAGTCTGGCTAGCCCACTTTCCCAACCCCACCACTTCATATGAAAATATTTAGAGACCTAAGAACATAGAAATCTAGAACTAATGCAGCACAATTTCTGCTAGAATCTAGGAAGAACATCAGAGAATTATAATAAGACTACATGGAGAGGCTTCCTAGATATATCTAAACAACTCTCGGGATTGTTCTACTGGGTTAAAAGGCTTGGAACTATAGTGTCAGGGGACAACTTAGTCGACTGGCATAACATAGTTCATAAAGATAATGTTCTATATCCCAGTTTGGGGAGTAGTGCCTGGGGTCTTAAAAGCTTGCGAGCAGCCATCTAAGATACAACTATTGGTCTCTACTTGTACGGAACAAAAGAGAAAGAAGGAAATCAAAGGTTCAAGAAGAAACTAGTCCTTGGGACTAATAGCCCACATGAACCACAGCTTCTTCTACCTGAGACCAGAAAAAATAGACGGTGCCTGGCTACCACTACCAACCGTTCTGACCAGGGACACAACAGAAGGCTCCAGATAGAATGAGAAAAAATGTAGAACAAAATTCAAATTCCTAAAAAAAGACCAGACCTACTGGACCAATAGAGACTAGAGGAACCCCCAAGACTATTGCCCTAAGTACCCTTTGAACTTGGAATCAAAGCTATTTCTGTAGGTCACCTTTCAGCAAAATAATAGATTGGCTTATAAAATAAACAGTATCAACCGTGAGTAATATACTCACTTAAACAATTAACTATATGAGATCAAATGGTCAACATTTACCCAAAAGCAAAGATCAGAAGGCAAGGAGAGGAAGGGAAGCTAGTGCAATGGAAATGGAACTAACAGAATGGAAATACAGTAACAAGAATGCTGACACTTTGTAAAAAGTGCACCCAATGGAATGTAACAATCTATATAAAAATTGTTAAAGGGGAACCTAATTTGCTGTGTAAACTTTCACCTAAACACAACAAAATATTATTTTTTTAAAAAAAAGAAGAGAAAATCTGCATACTTGAGGACTTGATCAATTAATAAATTATTGTTAATTAAATAAATAAATACAATGGGTCTGCAAAAAAAAAAAAAAAAAGACTAGATGGAGCCAATTAAGAAAAACCTCATAAACAGAGACCTACTGAAAAAAGGTGTGCAACCTGACTCAGGAACATGGGTCTGTGCTGATCAAAAGGCAGAAGGAATCCAGGTGGAGCCCAGCAGTCTCCCTGGGGTGAGAAGACTCCAAAAAGGCCGATGTGTCTAGAGTACATAGGATAGAATACTAGAGGGTCCACCTTGAATCTTCAGCTGAGTATTGATCAGGGCACGCAAGGAAGCTACTCCAGGCTGGGGAAAGAACCACCCAAAGGTAGAGGAAATGATTCCTCTGAGCTCAAATAAATTGCAGCATTGTTCCTATTCCCACCACCCACATCACCTCATAATTCACGGAGCTTCAGATAAGAGTACTCAAAGTGGTTTTGGCTCAGTAATGGAGTAAATTACCTCTAGACTGGGGTCAGCAAATATTTTCTGTAAAAGGCCAGATAGTAAATATTTTAGGCTTTGTGCACCATATGGTCTCTAGAGCAACTACTCAACTCAGCCGTTGTAGCAGGAAAGCAGCCATCGCTAAGATGTAAATAACTAAGAGTGTCTGTATTCTCATAAAATTTTATTTACAGACTCTAAACTTTGACCTTCATATAATTTTCCCAAGTCATGAAATATTATTCTTTTGATTATTTTTCAACTATTTAAAAATGCAAAAATCACTCTAAGTTTGCAGGCCATACAGAAACAGGTGGTGGGCAGGATTTGGCCCACAGGCCATGGTTTGCTAACCCTGCTCTAGAATTAATGCTGCTCTGATCTGCCTTAAAGCCAAGACTGAAATAACTGCATCCTAGAACAAATCTCAACAATTTTTCCAAAAATATAAAAATATCTAGCACTGAACAAGGAAAAATTCCCAGTATCTGGCATCCAGATAAAACAATGCATGCAAAGACACAGGAAAACAAACTCAAATAAAAGACAGATCAGTCAGCTGAAAACAACCCAGACACAAAACATGACAGGATTAGACAAGAACATTAAAATGGTTACTATAGCTCTATTCCATATGTTCAAGAAGCTAGAGGCAAGACAGCATGTTAAGCAGAAATACAGAAGATATTAAAAAAAAAAAAAAAAAGAACCAAATCGAAATTCTAGAAAAGAAAAATACACTGTATGAGAAGACAAAGACACAGAATGAATTTGACAGCAGGTGGAAATTGCAGAAGAAAAGATTAGTGAACCTGGAAACACAGTAACAGATACTACCCAAAATGAAATACAGAAGGGGAAAAAATTTTTAAAAAAGAGAATCAGTGAGCTATGGGACCATTTCAAGTGGGCTTATATACATGTAATTGGAGTTCCTGAAGGGAGCAGGAACAAAAAAACATACTTTAAAAAATAATAGCTTTTTACCAAAGAGGACATTCAAATGGCCACCAAACACAGGAAACAAGGTGCAAAGTCATTAGCCATCAGAGAGATGCAAATCAAAACCACAATTAGATATCATTTCACTCCCACTAGGATGGCTAAGATGGGGGAAAAAAAAACCCAGAGAATGACTAATGCTGATGAAGATGTGGGGAAACTGGAACCCTTATCCACTGCTGATAAGAATGCAAAATGGTGCAGCCATCGTGGAAAACAGTGTGGTGGTTCCTCAAAACACTAAACATAGAACTACCGTATGAACATACTATTCTACTGTTAGGAATATACCCAAGGGATTTGAAAGCAGCAACATGAGCCAACATATATATCCCACTGTGCACTGCAGCACTATTCACAATAGCCAAAAGGTGAAAACAACGTAAATACCCATCAATGAATGAATAGGCAGACAAGACGTGGTACATATATACAATGGACTACTACTCAGCCAGGAAGAAAAACGAAGTCTTGATACAACATGGACGGAGCTTGACGACATTAAGCTGAGTGAAATAATCACAAAATGACAAATATTGTATGACCTCACTTATATAAAAAGACAAGAACAGACAAATGCACAGAGACCAAAGTTTATTAGTGGTTACCAGGAGCAGAAGGGATGGGGGAAGGGTAGTTATTGCTTACAGAGTTTCAGCATACGGTGATGGGAAAATCACACTGATTAAGGGTAACAGCTGTACAGCCAATTAATGTAATTGATGTCAATAAGTTGTACACCTGTAAAAAGTTG
This sequence comes from Dugong dugon, assembly GCA_030035585.1. Taxonomy (NCBI): domain Eukaryota; kingdom Metazoa; phylum Chordata; class Mammalia; order Sirenia; family Dugongidae; genus Dugong; species Dugong dugon. Next base: position 59,909,448 of record CM057470.1, read on the forward strand.
AATTGGTAAATGTTGTGTGACATATATTTTGACAAAAAAAAAAAGAGCAGCTACTGAGGCTTCTTATGTACAGTCAAACACCTCATGGGATTTGGTTCCTTGGTCTGGAGGTTTAGGGTAATGATTTCATGGGACATCCCAGTTAATTGGCCTAATATCGCATTCAGTGTTTCTCTTCTACCTCCTAGTTTCTTGCATAGTGCCTGGGGTCTTAAAAGCTAGCAAGTGGCCATCCAAAGCACAACAATTGGTTTCTATTCACCTGGAGCAACAGAGGAAGAAGGAGAGTCAGAAATAGGAGGAAGAAATGGAATGTGTGGTCAATTGCCACCATGAACAACTGCCTCCTTTGCCATGAGACCAGAAGAAATGGATGGTGCCAGCTACCATTACTGAATGTTTTGATCAAAGATTCTATGGAAGAATCATGATAAAAAGGAGGAAAATACAGAAAAGAATTTCAAATTCTCACGGAATACAAAATTTCTGGAGCCATGGAGGCTGGATGAACCCCAAAACTATTGTCCTGAGACAATCATTAAACCTTACACCAAAAATATCCCCTGAAATCTTCTTAAAACCAAATAATGGTTTAGCTTAACTGGTAAAGAATGTCTGCCTTGAGCACTGTGCTCTTTTAAAAACTATCTATATGGGACCAAACTGACAATGGTTAACTCAAAAAATTAGAAAGGTAACTTAGGGGGCAGTAAGTTCATGTTAATAGGGGAGGGACAATTCAGAAAAATAAAAATGGTTGCACAGCTTGAAGAATGTAATCAATGTCACTGAATTGTGCATGTAGAAATTGTTGAATTGGTATATGTCCTGCTGTGTATATTCTCAACAACAAAAAAATAAAATAATTTTTTTTAAAAAAGAAACAATGGCCAAAAATTTGCCAAACTTTGTGAAAACTACAAACCCAATGAAGAACCTCAATGAACCCCAAACACAAGAAACATGGGGGAAAAAAAAAAAACTACATCAAGGCACATCATAGTCGAATTGCTTGAAACCAGTGATAAATAAAAAATCTTAAAAGCAGAAAAGAAAAAAAGGCAAGAGGAAGGGAAAAAGCAATGACATATTTATTTCTTGTCAGAAACAACACAAAGCACGAGACACTGGAGCAACATCTTTAAAATACTGGCATTTTAAAAACAAACAATAAAACCTTTCAACCTGGAGCTCTATACCAAGCCAAAACATCTTTAAAAAATGCAGGCAAAATAAAGACTATTTCTGACCTACAAAAGGTGAAAGGATTCATCACCAGCAGACCTGCACTACAAGAAATGTTAAAAGACATTCCTTCAAGCAGAAGTAAAATGATGCTAGAAGGAAATCTAAATCTACACAAAGGAATAAAGAGCACCAAAAACTGATAACTATGTGGGTAAATATAAAAGAATTTTATCCTTAACATGTAAATATCTTTAAAAGATAAAAGACTGCCTGAAGCAAAAATAATAACATTGTACAGTGGAGTTTACAACATATATAGAAGGAAAACATATGATAACAATAGCACAAAGGCCAGGAGGAGAGAAACTGAAGTATACTATTGAAAGGTTCTTACACTATTCATGAAGTGGTCTGATACGACTTGAAGTTAGACTGTGATAAGGTAAAAATATATACTATAAAACCTTAAAAACAAAAAAAACTAAAATAATGCAACAAAGAGTTATACTAACAAGCCAAAAAAGGAAATAAAATGAAGTCATAAAAAATATTCTGAAGAGGAAAAAAACAATAAAGAACAGATGGGACAATAGAAAACAGAGCAAGATGGTAGATTTAAATTCAACTGCATCAACAATCATATTAAATGCAAGTATCAGGTCTAAACAGATTAAAAAGGCGAAGCATGTCAGACAGAATAAAAAAGTGAGACTCAATTATACACTGCCTACAAAACTACCACTTTAAATAGGTTAAAAGTGAAAAAAGAGGTATGCTAACACCAATCAAAAGTAAGTGGGAGTGGTTATATTAATATCAAAGTAGATTTCAGAGCAGAGACTATTAAGCAGGGATAAAGAGGATCATTTCATAATGACAAAGGGGTCAATGCATCAAGAGGACCAAACAACCCTGAATGTTTACTGTGAGGTGTGGAACCCCCTGCAGTAAACAATTTGTCCTCTGGTCCCAGTTCCTGACAGCCAGAACACACTGGAGGCCAATGAGTGGGGGCTGACCAGATGCAGACGGACCATCCAGGACGGATGCTAATTAAGCTTCAGGAGTCATGATGTAGTCAAAGTAAATCCCAAGCATACAGAAAAAAGAAAATAATAAAGATCAGAGCAAAAATAAGTAAAACGAAAAACAGAAAATAATAGGAAAAAAATCAGTCAAACTAAAAAGTAGTTATTTGAGGAGATCTGATAACTTCTAGCCTAAAAGATAGGGGGAAGGAACAGACACAAATTAATATCAGATTCTATAATTATTAAAATGGCAATAATAAAGTATTAATGATTTTATGCCAATAAATTTGACAATACTGGATGAAATGGACAAATTCCTTAAGAGACATAAACTACCAAACCTCACTCAAGAACTACAAAACTTGAATACCTCTATCTCTATTAAAGAAACTGAATTTGTAATTAAAAACTTCGTCACACACACAAAAAATACTCCAAAACCAGATGGCTTCACTGGTGAATTTTACCAAACATTTAGGAAAGAAATAATAGCAAATTCTTTCCAAAAACTGCAAAGGAAGGAATACTTCCCAACTCATTATATGAGGCCAGCATTACTCTGATACCAAAACCAGAAAAAGAAAAAAAAAAAAGATGCAAAAATTTGTAACAAAATTTCAGCAAATCAAATCCAACAATATTATTAAAAAGATAATACATCATGACTAAGTAGCATTTATATCAGGAATGAAAAGTTGGTTCACCATATGAAAACCTGTAAGTATAACTCATCATATTAAGAGACTTACAAAAGAAAAACCACACAATAGTCTCAATGTTGTTGCTGTTGTTAGGTGCCATCCAGTTGGCTCCAACTAATAACGACCCTAGAGGACAGAGCAGAACTGCCCCACAGGGTTTCCAATGAGCAGCTAGTAGATTTAACTGCTGACCTTTTGGTTAGCAGTCGAGCTCTTCAACACTATGTCCCCAGGGCTCCATTAGCCTCAACAGACACAGTAAAAGCATTTGACAAAATTTAACATCATTTCTGATAAAACTCTTAGCAAACTAGGAGTAGAAGGAATGTATTCAACCTGATATAAGAGCATCTACAATAAACCTACAGTTAGTATCATACTTAATGATAAAAGACTAAATGCTTCCCTCCTAAGATCAGGAATAAGGCAAAGATGTCTGCTCTCATTACTTCTATTCAACATTGTATTGGATTTTGTAGCCAGTGCAATAAGGTTAGAAAAAGAAATAAAAGGCATCCAGATTAGAAATAAAGAAGTAAAATTGTCTTCATTCGCAAACAACATGATCATTTACATAGAAAATCCTATAGAATATACAAAAAAGCTACCAGAACAAATTAGTGAGTTTAACAAGGTGGCAGGATACAAGATAAATGTACAAAAATCAATGTTTATATACTAGCAACAATGAGAAATTAAAAAATTTAATTGTCATTTACAATAAAATAAAAATATGAAATACTTAGGGATGAGTCTGATAAAATATGTTCAAGACATGTACGCTGAAAACTATAAAACATTTCTGAGAAAAATTAAAGAAGAACAAAATAAATGGAAAGATACACCATGTTCACAGACTGGAAGAATCAATATTATTAAGACGTCAATTGTCCCCAAATTAACCCACAGATTCAATATAACCCCGATCAAAATCCCAAGAGGCTTTTTTGTAGAATTTGAAAGCAAATTCTAAAATTCATAAGGAGATACAAAGTACTTAAAATAGCCAAAAATTTTTTGAAATAGAACAAAGTTGGAAAGCTTATACTACACCTGACTTAAAAGATTTATAAAGGTACAATAATCAAGACAGTGGGGTATCAGTATAAAGACAATTAGATTAATGGAACAGAACAAAATTCAAATCAAACCCAACACCATCGAGTTGATTCTGACTCATAGTGACCCTACAGGACAAGGCAGAACTGCTCCATAGGGTTTCTAAGGCTGTAAATCTTTATGGAAGCAGAACAGAACAAAAGTCCAGAAATAGATCCATACACATACGGTCAACTGATTTTAACAAAGGTAGAGAAATTCAGTACAGAAAAGATAATTGTTTCAAAAACGGCTCAGGAACAAATAAAAATCCACATTAAAAAAAAATAATGCTGGCAAGGTTGTAGGGAGGTTGGAACCTTACCTACTGCTGGTGGGATTGTAAAATGGTACAATCACTATGGAAAACAGTATGGCGCTTCCTTAAAAGCTAGAAAAAGAAATACCTTATGATCCAGCAATCCCACTCCTAGGTATACACCCAAGAGATGTAAGATCAGTGACACAAACAGACACATGCACACCTATGTTCACTGCAGCATAAAGATGGAAACAACCTCAGTGCCCATCAACGGATGAATGGATAAACAAAACTGGGGTACATGCATAAAATGGAATACCATGCAGCTATAAAGAATAATGATGAGTTCTCAAAACATCACGTGGACAGTATGCTGATAGTGAAATAAGTCAATCACAAAAGGACAAATATTGTAGAATCTCACTTTCATAAAAAGACAAGAATAGGTATACATACAGAAAGCAATGTTCTTTGGTGGCTACCAGGGATGGGAGAGGCAGGGAGTGGAATCACTTACTGGACTGGTAGTGACTAGAGGAACCCCCGAGACTGTCACTCTGAGATATCCTTTAAACTTGGAACTGAAACCACTCCCAAAGGTCTCCTTTCAGCTAAATAACAAATTGGCTCACAAAATAAACAATATCACCAGTGAGTACTGAGCTTTCTAAAAAAAATCAACTATATGAGACCAAACAGTCAACATTTACCCTAAAGCAAAGCTGAGAAGGTAAGGGGGGCGGGGAAGCTAGATTAATGAAAACAGAACAATCAGAATAGAAATAATGAGAATGTTGACACATTGTGAAAACTGTAACCAATGTCACTGAACAATACATATAGAAATTGTTAAATGGGAACCTAATTTGTTGTGTAAACTTTCACCAAAAACACAATAAAATACTGTAAAATTTAAAAAAAAAAAAAAAACCTTAAACTATAAAATTTCTAGGATAAAACCTCTGTGGCCTTAGGTTAGTCAAAGATTTCTTACATATATCCAAAAGCACAATCCATAAAAGAAAAAACTGATTAACTGGACTTCACTAAAATTAAGAACTTCTGCTCCTTCAAAGACATTAAGAGAATGAAAAAGATAAGACACAGAGTAGGTGACAATATCTCTAAAACACATTATCTGACAAAGGACTTGGACCTAGGATATATAAGAAATTTTTATAACTCAACAAAAAAAGACAAATAATCCAATTGAAAATAGGTAAACAATTTGAACAAACACTTTACCAAAGAAGACATACAGATAGTAAAAAAGCACATGCAAAGGAGAGTCATTAGTCATTAAACCAAAAACCAAACCCTTTGCCATCAAGTTGATTCCGACTCATAGCAACCCTATAGGACACAGTAAAACTGCCCTCATAGGGTTTCCAAGGAGCAGCTGGTGGATTCAAACTGCTGACCTTTCGGTTAGCAGCTGAGCTCTTACCCACTGCACCACCAGGGCTTCCATCAGTCACTAGGGAAATGTATATTAAAAACACGATGAAATACCGCTACATACCTATTAGAATGGCAAAAATTAAAAAGACTTACCACACCAAGTCTTGGTAAGGATGTGGTACAAATGGAGCATTTATATGATTCTGGTGGGTATGTAAAATGGTACAACTACTTGCAAAATTAGTTTGGCAGTTTTGTTAAAAGTTAAATATAGACCTACTACATAACTCAGTCATTCCACTCCTAGTATTTACCTAAGAAAAATGAAATCTTATGTACATACAAAGACTTGAACATGAATGCTCCTAACAGTTTTATTTGTAATAGCTAAAAACTACAATCCAAATGTCCATCAGCATGTGAATGGATACGCTGATTGTGGTAAATCTATACAATGGAATACTACCCAGTGATAAAAGACAATGAACTACTGATACACACAACTTGGATGAATCTAAAAATAATAAATGTTCAGTAAAAGAAGCCAGACCATATGATTCTCTATATAAAATTACAGAAAATAGAAACTAATTCATAGTAATAGAAAGTAGGTCAAAATTGCCTGGGAATGAGGAGAGGGAGGACTATAAAGGAATACGAAGAAAACTTTTGGGAGAAATAATTACGTTCGTTATTTTGATCATAGTGATGGTTTCACATATGTCAAAACTTACCAAAATCAGATACTTCCTAGACACATCAAAACACCTCCTGAGATTGATTTACTGGGTTTGAAGGCTCAGGACTATAATCTCCTGGGACAACTAGGTCAACTGGCATAACTTAGTTCATAAAGATAATGTTCTACATCCTAGTTTGGTGAGTAGCATCTGGGGTCTTAAAAGCTTGTAAGCAGCCATCTGAAATACGACTATTGGTCTCTTCCTGTCTGGAGCAAATGAGAGTGAAGGAAACCAAAGACTCAAGGAAGAAATTAGTCCCCTCTTCTAGCCTAAGACCAGAAGAACTAGATAGTGTCCGGCTACTACCGCCAACTGTTTGACCAGGAACACAATAGAGATCTTTGATAGAATGGGAAAAAAATGTAGAACAAAACTCAAATTCATAAAAAAGACCAGACTTACTGGACTGATAGAGACCAGAGTAACCCCCAAGACTATCACCTCTTTTAACCTGAAACTGAAGCCACCCCTGAGGTCACCTTTCATCCAAATTAATACATTGGCCTAAAAACTAAACAATAACACCTGTGAGGAATGTGCTCCTTCAAACAGTCAACTACACAAGACCAAAGGGTCAACATGTAACCACAAGCAAAGATGAGAAAGCAAGGAGGGGCAAGGAAACTGGATGGATGGAAATGGGGCAGGCAGGGTGGAAATGGTGAGAGTACTGGCACATTGTAGGGACAGTAACCACTGTCAGGGAACAATCTGTATATGAATGCCTGTACATAATGACATGAAAAAACGTCCGTGACACATATTAAGTAAAAAAATAAGCTGCAGAATAATATGTATATCATGACCCCATTTATATAAAATATATGTGTGTTTATACTGTATATATGTAAGCACATGTATAGAAAAAAATCCAGGGAAATACATATAAACCCATTTACAGTTGAATGAGAATCTAACATGCTGTGTAAACTTTCACCTAAAAGACAATAAAATATTAAAAAAAATAAAACATTATGCTGAGGGCTGCAGGGACCATGGTCTTGGGGAATATCTAGCTCAATTGGTATAACACAGTTTACAAAGAAAATGTTCTATATCCTACTTTGTTGAGCAGCACCTAGGGTCTTAAAAGCTTGTGAGCAGCCATCTAAGATACTCCACTGGTCTCATGCCATCAGGAGCAAGGGAGAATGAAGAAAACTAAAGATAGAAGGGAAAGGTTAGTCCAAAGGACTAATGGACCACAACCACCACAGCCTCCACCAGACTGAGTCCGGTACAACCAGATGGTGCCCGGCTACCACCACTGACTGCTCTGACAGGGTTCACAATACAGGGTCCCAGACAAAGCTGGAGAAAAATGTAGAACAAAATTCTAACTCACAAAAAGACCAGACTTACTGGTCTGACAGAGACTGGAGAAACCCTGAGTATGGTCCCCAGACACCTTTTTAGTTCAGTAATGAAGTCACTCCAGAGGTTCACCTTCAGCCAAAGATCAGACAGGCCTATAAAACAAAATGAGAATAAAGGGGCACAAAAGCCTAGGGACAAGGACTAGAAGGCAGGAGAGGACAGGAAAGCTGGTAATAGGAAACCCAAGGTCGAGAAAGGAGAGTGTTGACATGTTGTGGGGTTGTTAACCAATGTTATAAAACAATATGTGTACTAACTGTTTAATGAGAAACTACTTTGTTCTGTAAACCTTGATCTAAAGTACAACAAATAAATAATAATAATAATCAGTAGGTTTAACAGCTGTTAGACAAGATGAACTTAAAGGTAAAAACCAAATTGACTTATTTTTATACAAAAGAAAGATGGAGTCTTACATTCAGAGAATAACTCCCAACAGCAGAGAAAAGGAAGGGACACATACATCTGACTCCCCTAGATATATCAGACTCTGCACTGCTCTCTCTGCTCTCAGCCACTCAAAACCACTACCTCAGTGAGCTCCCCCAATGGATGACAGCAGCTGTCAATTCCCCAGGTATGCCAAAGGCACAAAAACATCAAGAGCTTTGAAAGACCAATAGCTTTCACTCCAATTTTCAACAGGGATAAGGAACACTCATGGCTCGAGTCAAAATCTGGCCAGGCTTCTGAGCCCACACTCCGAGGGTGTCAGTACCTTGGATAATTTTCTGCTGCTGTTGCCGGATTTCACCAAAGCCTAAGCCTCTCGTCTCCTCTGGCTCCTCAAGGAGCCATGGGTTGGATGCTCCTTGCTTAGCCCCTCCAGTCATCAGGCTGGACCTAAGAACAACATTAAAGGTGTTACAGATTGCAAAAGATATAGCTCAGTTGCAAATTAGTCCCACAAATGCAGAAGTGGCCAGCCTCATGGGCTTCAAAAATTCAATTCAACCACAATTTACTGCATTCTTTGTTTATGCCAGGAACTGTGTCAATGCTGGAAGAGATACAAGGATGGATAAGGCACAAGCGTGATCTCCTAGAGGACTCCAGCCTGTTAAGGAGTCTACGGCAGCATCTATAAACGCTTACTAATCCTTACAGATACATTTGAGTCAATCACTGTGGAAGAGGTTGGTAAATTAGGTTCTTAAATTTCAAAAACTTCCATTCAAAGCTGAATGGAAGTGACTTTTTTATTAGGATAAAGTTTGTCTCACAGGCCACGTGACACCAAAGGCAGCAATATTATTTCTCAAGCAGATACAATGTTGTGACTACAGATTCTAGCATAAGAAATGACCATGTAATTTTACGTTTCGCATTAAAGGGTATTTGGTTGCTCACAGGGTTTCAAATTCTATTTTATGAATATAATGTAGTATTCATAACATAATAAACAATTCTGAACTGTCAATCTTAATCTTTACTCCCTCTAGTAACCCACATGCCCCTTCTGTGCCAGACATACTGGTCTCCTTACTGTTCGAGGAAGAAGGAACACACGTTTTCTGCCTCGGTCTCCATGTTTATAGGAATCTTCGCATTTATACTCTCCTCTCCTTTCCCCCCTGCCTACTTTCCGTCCCAGCTGCGACGATCATCTTGTCCATTAAACCATCTCTGACTACTTCAACCCAGACGTGGGCACTTTAGATACTTTAGACATCTCATAGGATTCATAAAAATAACAGTGATGATAATGATACTGATACAGAGTAGAAACAGTAATGGTTAACACATTAAGCATTTATTAGGTACAGAAATAGTTCTAGGTGATTTACATGTACTTACTCATATTGCAGTTGCTTTTAATCCTTCCAGCCCTTTGACATCTTTTGTATTGTACAGAAATAACTGCTGCCTTCTTATTTAACCTTTTATACAGATGTGTTTCATGTCTACTAGATAGAAGCAGGAACTGAAAATTACCCTTCACACAACACGGAGTGAACAGCTAAGAGCATAAGCTTCACTCCTGACTCCACCACCAAGAGTAACATATGAAGAATAACATCTACCTGATAGGGTGGTTGTGAGGATTAAACAAAATAACTCATTTATTAGAAAAACATTTACTGAGCACCTACTATGTGGTAGGCATTGTTCTCATCAACAGGGATAAAGAAGAAACAGAATACAGATAAAAGAGATAAGATCCCCTGCCCTTACAGAGCACACATTCTTGTTACCAAACCCCAACCAAACGTGTTGTGGTTGAGTCGGTTCCAACTTAAACAGCGACCCTATACGACAGAGTAGAACTGCCCCATAGGGTTTCCAGGGAACAGCTGGTGGATTCGAACTGTGACTTTTTGGTTCGCAGTCGTGCTTTTAGCCACTGCACCACCAGGGTTCCACATGCTTGTTAAGGGTACTGCTTTCATACTGGTTGGGGGAATAATGTGTGAAATGTACGCAAAGTGCCTAATGTAATCAGTGCTAGGAAGATAATACTCTTAGATATAATAATAATCTTACAAGATAGTAATAAATGTTAACAATTTATCATTGTTCCAATTGTTGCAGTGTATATACAGGAAGCAATGAAAAATTATTTTTTGAATAAAGGAATATGTCCCAAAAGGACATATCAATTTCATTTTTAGTTTAGAACTATAAATCCCATAGAAGAATACCATATGTATTAAGAAACAAACTTAAGTAAAGCAGAAAGAAAATTTTTGATTCCTTAGACTAAAATTTTAAACACAGAGCTTGCCTCTCTACTCAAAAGTACTAACATGTCAAACACAAGTATGGCTTTTTTCTACTTTATCAAAAGGACAGATGTGTTTCTATAAGCCTTGCTGTACTTGGTTGACCTCAAGTATCCAAAATGTCAAGGTTTCAGGTTTATTCCCTCTAATAATCATTCAATTTTATCTAGCATTGAAGGCGGGGGCAGAAAGCAATGGGAAAAGAAAGGCAGGAAGGAAGTTTACAATCAAAGTATACCCCTAACTCTTATGCCATCCTGCGAGACCAGCTTTAGATCAAAAAGATCATGCGGGGTTGTGTGTACAGTTCACTGCAAAAGCCAGGGCTAAAAACCAGTACAATGGATCAGGGTATATAAAAACACCTCTAAAGTACATCAGTGACCAGCTATGAGCATCCATTTAAATGAGTGTATTGTATTCAAACCCATCCAGCAGAAGAAAGGACTGGTGATCTGCTTCCACTAAGATTACAGTGAAAAAAATTCTATGGAGCAGTTTTGCTCTGTAACACATGGGGTCACCATAAGTCAGAACTGACTCGACAGCAATGAGTTTGGTTTTTGATTTTTATCCCAGTTGACATTTCTCTTCTAAAGTTAAGGTTGGAATGTCCCACCGGCAGCTCCTGTCACACAAAAAAGCATTACTTTTTAAAATTTTCATGAAAAGAGAAAAAAACAAATGTAAGAATTTTTTAGCCATATCCAAACACAGCAGATTAGAACTACAGCCTTTAATTATATGCTTTTAAAAAACCACCAATTAGAGAAAAACAGTGACAATGGGCACAATTTAATATTGATATCAAACACACATATAAGAAAGCACCAGACATATAGGAAGAGTTTCCCAGGGCTGAATCAAGGTCTCCAAAATCCTAACCACTGAAAAAAATTATTTTGGCCCCACCCTCATGTAATTCAGTATCAAAGCAATACTAAACTGTAATGCACAAAAGTTACATGCTCTACAAAAATAAAAATGATTTCTTAGTGCTTTCTCTCTGGGTTATCCAATTCCAAATGTTTGGTTAAGTTCTGCAAGACTGAATCAATCAATCAATCAATCAATCTTTAGCTCTCTTTTTTGTTTGCTTGTTGTTTCTCCTTTACTGGTGCCCCAAACCTACTGGGAAATCCAGCCTTGAATACGCCTTTACTAAGAAGAACAGGTAAGATCACAGTTGCTACCGTATGAAGACTTCTTTTCATTAGGTTTTATGCTCAACTTAACATTTGAGGTGATGCCTATTATTACTTAGCGCTGTTCTAGGTACAAAGGAAAACTGGAAAGAATTTAAGACGTAATTCTTGCTATCAAGGGGTTTATGATCAAATTAAAAGGAGAGACTAACACACAGGACGCAATTACTAACTAAAATAAGAGAATAGCTCGCTTTGTATCATTGAGCTCTTCAGCCCTGGTTTTCTCACGTATAAAAGAAGGGATCTAAGCAGGTTAGTGGTTTTCAACCCTCTTTCTGGCCCAGAACATGAGGAATATGACACACTCATTAACAGCAGTGGGTCGACAAGGCACTGAAGGGGTTGGGGGTTGAGTGGAGAAGATTCATCATGTTGGTGGGGGGAGGCAAATATCTTTTTTTTCTTCTAAATTTTATTTATTTTCGTTGTTGAGGATATACACAGCAAAACACACACCAATTCATCACGCTCTACATGTGCAATTCAGTGACATGGATTACATTCATTGAGTTGTGCAACTATTCTCACCTTCCTTTTCTGAGCTGTTCCTCCCCCATTAACATAAACTCATTCCCCCCTGAGGTTCCTATGTAATCTTTAGAGTTGCTGTTGTCAATTTGATCCCATATAGATAATTCTTAAAAGAGCATAATGTGCAAGGCAGGCCTTTTTCACTAGTTAAACTAAACTATTGTTTGGTTTTAAGAAGACTTCAGGGGATATTTTTGGTTTAAGGTTTACAGATTATCTCACGGCAATAGTTTCAGGGGCTCATCCAGCCCCCATGGCTCCAGGAAGTCTGGAGTCCATGCAAATTTGAAATTCTGTTCTGTATTTTCTCCCTTTTGATCAGGATTCTTCTATGGAATCTCCAATCAAAATGTGCAGTAATGGTAGTCGGGCACCATCCAGTTCTGGTCTCAGGGCACAAGTATCTTTTTTCAGTCCTGCATATTATTTTCCACCTTTAACTAGATGATCTCTAAGATCCTTACAGCCTTAATTAAAATTTTCTCATTAGGTACTAAATTGTATAAATAAGATCAGCAAAAAAAGATCAATTTCCCCAAAAAACTGATTCCCTCTTCCCCGGTCTTCCCTATTCAGTAAAAATCTCCCACTGACCCGTTGGCTCAGCCAAAAACTGTGGAACCACTTTTAGTCCTCTCTTTCAGACTCCTTAACATCTAGTCCATTAGCAAATTCCATCAGCGATACCTTCAAAATGTCCAGAATCTGACCATCTCTTCTCTGGTCCTCTGTCACCATCCTAGAGCTCTGTCTCCAGCTTCAGCGCCTACCCTCTGCAGTCTATTCCCCACACACAGGCTAGAGTGGTCACTGTCAACATAAGCCTGGTCGGACAGGCAAATTCACAAAGACAGGAAGCACATCAGTGGCTGACAGGAGTAGAGTGGGGGAAGGGGAATAACTATTTAATAGGCATGAGGTTTCCTTTTGGGGTGATAAAACGTTCTGGAACTAGATAGTGGTGATGGTTGCACAATATTGCGAATGTTCTAAATGCCACTGAATGGCACACTTCAAAATAGTAACGTTTATGGTATGTGCATTTTACCACAACAAAAAGCAAAACATAAATAAATAAATAAAGGCATGTCCTTCCTCTGCTCAAAACCCTCCAGTTGCTTCCCATCACCCTTTAGCACAAAATACGACATCCTTAGGGTTACCTGTAAGTCACACTGGCCTCCCTGCTATTTCTAGAACGCACTGAGCACGTTCCTATCTCAGGGCCTTCGTGTATGCTGCCCCCCGCCCCGCACCCCCCACCCTGGACACTCTTCCCCTAGATGGCCACATGGCCATACTCCCTTACTTACTCAATCTCTGCTCAAATGTCATCTCCTCAGAGAGGTTCCCCTGACAACAGTATCTAAAATAGCACCCTTCCCTGTAACTCTTCAGCTTGCTCTACCCCCTTATCTCATCTTATTTTTCTTTCTAGTACTTAAACTACCAAATATTATATACTTGTTCATTTTCTGTCTCCAACACTAGAACAAATGCCCCACATAGACAGGGACTTACTTGTTCATCACTGCAACCTCCGTATCTGGCACAGCAGGCAGTGAAAAAAAATTAATGAATGAACTTATTCAGTAAAAATCATAAATGAATGAATGAAATCAATTTTTTAAAAAGTAGTCAGTAAATCACAGTATCACACACTGGTGCTGTGTTTTGAAATTTCAAAGGCATTTCACAAACATTATCTCATGTGAATCTTAAACAAGCCTGAGTGTAAGTCAGAGTAGGCATTATTGACAAGAAAACCAAGGCAAAGAGACATCAAGTGACTTTCTCTAGGTCATACACATAGTGGCAGAGCTAAGGGTTCAACCCACACCTTCTGACTCTTACTCCAATGCACTTCCTTTATACCAATACAGGAAAAGTTCCATAAAGGAAAGGAGACTCAAAACAGCTTTGAAGAATGGGTAAGGTTCAGGTATGTGAGGGAACAATGGCAACACTTTAAGAAAGGATAAAAGTATGAAGGATGTCTCCAGGGCAGAGAATGTGTGCCCACCTGTGCATGGGATAAAAGCAAAGAGTGGGCCAGATTATGGGGGCCTGGCTGCAAATGGTTAAGTGCTCAGCTACTAACCAAAAGATTAAAGGTTTGAATCCACCCAGAGACATCTTAGAAGAAAGGCCTGGCCATCTACTTCTGAAAGATCACAGTCATTGAAAACCCCATGGAGCACACAGTTCTACTCTGACACCATGAGTCAGAAGTGACTCAACACAAATGGTCTTTGTTTTTGTTTGGATCTAGTAGAGGAATTAACTCCAAGGTAGGAAGACTTAGTAAGCCTCTGTCCGTTCTTCTAATTCCTTTCATCCTCACACTCATCCAGAATCTTGTCATTTTAGCGTTCCACTAGTTCTCCCCTATCATATAAATCCTTAAGCAACTACTTTCTCTCCTATTCCCAGCCAAATTTCCTTAAGAAATAAATAGTCCAACAACGGATGAATAGATAAACAAAATGTGCTACATACATAAATGGAATACTATGCAGCCATAAAGAATAATGATGAGCCCTCGAAACATAACAGGGATGTATCTAAAGGACATTAATCACAGAAGGACAAATACTGTATGACTGCACTTTTATCAGAAGACAAGAACAGATACAGAGACCAATGCTCACAAGTGGTTACCAGGGATGGGGGGAGAGGAGGAAGCATACTTAACACAGCAGACACTTATTATTTTTGGTAGTGGAAAAGGCAGCATCGAACATGGGTGAAGTAAACACAGCTTGACCAAGGTAAATGATGTCACTAAGAACTGCACAAGAGAAAAGAACATTTTTGGTAAAGGATATGGCGAATATAATTTCGCAACAACACCAACTACCACCAGAAAATATGTGTGTGGTTACACGAATATGTATATAGGCATATATGTGTATCAGTATGAATATGTGGGTACATATGTGTGCAAAGGTAGATGTATCCATAGGTATATGTACATATAGGTGTGTGTGCATGCATGTATATTCATATATATATGTAACAAACCATACAGGGGACACAGTTATGGATAATTCTTAGACATAACCAAATACCTCATGAGATTGTTTTTCTGGGTTCGAAGACTTAGGACAACAGTCTCGGGGGGCAACTCAGTTAACTGGCATAACATAGTTCATAAAGTCGATGTTCTACACAGAGGCATCACTAGAGGGGATGCACGGGATGCAGACTGCACAGTGTGACACTGTCAGAGGGGGTGACACCAAAATGACTGCATAAAATTTTTGTGCAGTATTTCAATAGAAATTTATTATTTTTTACAAAAATATCCCTGTAGTTAGCTATAACAAAAAAAATATCTTTTGTAAGCCCAGCTTACATGTATCAATATACCTACAAGGCTAAAACTCTATGCTAATTTACTTGTTGAACCTCTAATATGCTCCAGTCGGAGCTATCATTATTACCCAACTACAAGGAAGAAGGAAATGGAAGACTAGGAAGAAGGACCTGGCAGTCTACTTCTGAAAATAATTAGCCAGTGAAAACCTTATGAACAGCAGTGGAACACTGCCTGATATAGTGCCGGAAGATGAGCCCCCCAGGTTGGAAGGCACTCAAATGATGATTTGGGAAGAGCTGCCTCCCCAAAGTCAACCTTAATGATGTGGATGAAGTCAAGCTTTTGGGACCTTCATTTGGTGACGTGATATGACTCAAAATGGGAAGAAACAGCTGCAAGCATCCATTAATAAACAGACTGTGGAAGGTACAAAGTATGACTCTAGGAAAATTGGAATTCGTCAAAAATGAAATGGAATGCATAAACATCGATATCCTAGGCATTAGTGAGCTGAAATGGACTGGTATTGGCCATTTTGAACTGGACAATCATATGGTCTACCATGACAGGAATGACAACTTGAAGAAGAATGGCGTTGCATTCATAGTCAAAAAGAACATTTCAAGAACTATCCTAAAGTACAACGCTGTCAGTGACAGGATAATATCCATATGCCTACAAGAAAGACCAGTTAATACGACTATTACTCAAATTTACGCACCAACCACTAAGGCCAAAGACGAAGAAACTGAAGATTTTTACCAGCTTCTGCAGTCTGAAATTGATCAAACATGCAATCAGGATGCGTTAATAATTACTGGTGATTGGAATGTGAAAGTTGGCAACAGAAGAAGGATCGGTGGTTGGAAAACATGGCTTTGGTGACAGAAACAATGCCAGAGATCGTATAATAGAATTTTGCAAGACCAACGACTTCTTCATTGCAAATACATTTTTTCACCAACATAAATAGCGACTATACACATGGACCTCACCAGATGGAATACACAGGAATCAAATTAACTACATCTGTGAAAAGAAACAATGGAAAAGCTCAGTATCGTCAGTCAGAACAAGGCCAGGGGCTGAATACAGAACAGACCATCCATTGCTCACATGCAAGTTCAAGTTGAAACTGAAGAAAATTAGACCAAGTCCATGAGAGCCAAAGTACAACCTTGAGTATATCCCACCTGAATTCAGAGACCATCTCAAGAACAAATTCGATGCATTGGACACTAATGACCAAAGACCAGAGGAGTTGTGGAATGACATCAAGAACATCATATATGAAGAAAGCAAGAGGTCATTAAAAAGACAGTTAAGAAAGAAAAGACCAAAATGGATGTCAGAAGAGACTCTGAAACTTGCTCTTGAATGTCGAGTAGCTAAAGCAAAAGGAAGAAATGATGCAGTAAAAGAACTGAACCAAAGATTTCAAAGGGCAGCTCGAGAAGACAAAGTAAAGTATTATAATGACATGTGCAAAAAGTTGGAGATAGAAAACCAAAAGGGAAGAACATGCTCGGCATGCCTCAAGGTGAAAGAACTGAAGAAAAAATTCAAGCCTCGAGTTGCAACAGTGAAGGATTCTATGGGGAAAATATTAAACGATGCAGGAAGCATCAAAAGAAGATGGAAGGAATACACAGTCATTATACCAAAAAGAATTGGTCGACGTTCAGCCATTTCAAGAGGTAGCATATGATCAGGAATCGATGGTACTGAAGGAAGAAGTCCAGGTGCACTGAAGGCACTGGCGAAAAACAAGGCTCCAGGAACTGACGGAATATCAACTGAGATGTTTCAACAAACGGATGCAGCACTGGAAGTGCTCACTTGTCTACGCCAAGAAATTTGGAAGACAGCTACCTGGCCAACTGACTGGAAGAGATCCTTATTTACGCCTATTCCCAAGAAAGGTAATCCAACCGAATGTGCAAATTATCGAACAATATCATTAATATCACATGCAAGTAAAATTTTGCTGAAGATCATTCAAAAGTGGCTGCAGCAGTATATCCACAGGGAACTGCCAGAAATTCAAGCCAGATTCAGAAGAGGATGTGGAACCAGGGATATCATTGCTAGTGTCAGATGGATTCTGGCTGAAAGCAGAGAATACCAGAAAAATGTTTACCTATGTTTTATTGACTATGCAAAGGCATTCGACTGTGTGGATCATAACAAATTATGGATAACATTGTAAAGAATGGGAATTCCAGAACACTTAATTGTGCTCATAAGAAACCTGTACATAGATCAAGAGGTAGTCGTTCGGACAGAAAAAGGGGATACTGCATGGTTTAAAGTCAGGAAAGGTGTGTGTCAGGGTTGTATGCTTTCACCATACCTATTCAATCTGTACGCTGAGCAAATAATCCAAGAAGCTGAACTATATGAAGAATGCGGTATCAGGACTGGAGGAAGACTCATTAACAACCTGTGTTATATAGATGACACAACCTTGCTTGCTGAAAGTGACGAGGACTTGAAGCACTTACTGATGAAGATCAAAGACCACAGCCTTCAGTATGGATTACACCTCCACAAAAAGAAAACAAAAATTCTTACAACTGGACCAATAAGCAACATCATGATAAATGGAGAAAAGATTGAAATTGTCAAGGATTTTATTTTACTTGGACCCACAATCAACACGTATGGAAGGAGCAGTCAGGAAATCAAAAGACGCATTGCACTGGACAAATTTGCTGCAAAAGACCTCTTTAAAGTGTTGAAAAGCAAAGATGTCACCTTGAAGACTAAGGTGCGCCTGACCCAAGCCATGGTGTTTTCAATTGCTTCATATGAATGCAAAAGCTGGATGATGAATAAGGAAGACCAAAGAAGAACTGACACCTCTGAATTGTGATGTTGGCAAAGAATACTGAATATACCATGGACTGCCAGAAGAACAAACAAATCTGCCTTGGAAGAAATATAGCTAGAATGCGTCTTAGAAGCAAGGACGGCGAGACCATGTTTCACATACTTTGGACATGTTGTCAGGAGGGATCAGTCGCTGGAGAAGGACATCACACTTAGTAAAGTACAGGACAGCAAAAACAGGAAGACCCTCAACGAGATGGACTGACACAGTGGCTGCAACAATGGGCTCATGCATAACAACAATTGTGAGCATGGTGCAGGACCGAGTAGTGTTTCATTTTGTAGTACAGAGGGTCACTATGAATCAGAACCAACTCAACAGCACCTAACGGCAACAATAACAATGATGCTTCGAATCACGTGGTTTCATCTGCATGCACTACAAGCACACGCTGTTGTTTTCATTGCAGCCGGTGTTTTTATAGTCACTGATTTTGTCAAATTTTCTGGTGTTTTAGCTACAATATTCTGGTAATTAGTATTTGTGAACCTGTATCAGTAACTTTTTTTAGAATGAAGCAGTAATCAAACGAAAAAGAGAAAAACCAAAAAAGGCTTCCACTCACTTACTAGTAATGTTGTAACTAATAATGTTTTAATCCAATGTAGATTTTGTTACTATTCATATAATCTAAGAAATACTACATTTAAGCAACTTACAACTGTATTTATCACAATTATTCTATGATTAACATTGATAATAAACATTACTAAGGATTCCGTATGGTCTGGTACGGGAGGAGGTCCGTGGGGGGGACGGGTGACACATGAGTTACTGTACTGGGTGACACCAACTCTAGCGACGCCACTAGTTCTACATCCCAATACGGTGAGTAGTGTCTGGGGTCTTAAAAGCTTGTGAACAGCCATCTAAGGTACAACTATTGGTCTCTACTCATCCAGAACAAAAAAGAAAGAAACCAAAGACTCAGAGAAGAAACTAGTCTACAGATCAGAAGAACCAGATGGTGCCTGGCTACCACTACTGACCGTTCTGATCAGGGCTATTACAGGCGGATCCTGATAAAATAGGAGAAAAATGTAGAACAGAACTCAAATTCTGAAAAAGTCTAGACTTACGAGACTGGTTGAGACTAGAGGACTCCTTAAGACACTTGCCCTGAGATAGTCTTTAAACCTTAAACCAAAAATATCCCTTTAGGTCACCTTTTAGGTAAATAACAGATTGGCTCATAAAATAAAGAATATCACTTGTAACTAATGAGCTTCTTTGAAAAATCATCTATAGGAAACCGAATGGTCAAAAATTACTCTAAAGCAAAGCTGAGAAGATAAGGGGGCAGGAAAACTAGAGTACTGGAAATGGTACAACTAGAACAGAATAAATGAGAATGAGGACACATTGTGAAAAAGGTAACCAATATCACCGAATAGTTTGTACAGAAATTATGAAATGGGAACCTGATTTGCTGTGTAAACTTTTACCTTAGACACAATAAAATATTATTTACAAAAAAAAAGAAAGAAAAGATGCTTACCAGTTCTACTTCCTGATCCCCCATTCACTCTTCAACCCACTGCACAATCCAACTTCTGCCCCATCACTCTACTGAAACTGCTCTCACCCATAACCTCCTTCCTGCCAGAACCTCTTCCCAGTGCTCACCCTGCCCCCTTCTAGGCCCCATTTATCATGGTTGACCTTCTTCCCTTATCCGTGAAACCTCTCCTCCCCTGGCTTCCTCCACACCACTCTCTCCTACTGACAGCTCCTTCTCTGTAATATGCAGGTAACTCTTCTCCATCTGCCCCTTTAATGTTGGTGTTCCTCAGGGATTCCATTTAGATCCACTCGCTGGTTTCAGGCTGTAAGAATAGATGCTAACAGTGCTTAAACGTTTTTAAGCCCCAACACAAATGAAATAGGACACATTTTTATGAGTCACTATGGTGGTGGATTCTCAACTGGGGGTGAGAGGGGAACACGCTAGGAGGGCAATATCAGAGGTCGAGGGAAGAATGGCATATAAAAGGTTAAAAAGAAATCCCATGTATCAAAATTCAGGAGAAGTATGTCCTCCCACCCTCCTCCTGATTGAAAATCACTATGCAAAGGGATTAAAAATTTGTCTCTACCCAAGATACTTTCCTACAGGCTCTACGTTTGCATTTATGGCTTTTCATTTGGCATCTCCAACTGGGTATTCCACATCCAAACTCAACATATCCAAAATCAAATAAAACACTTTCACCCCTTAAGCTGTTTCTTCTCCTACGCTCTTTTTTTTGGTTAGTACACTCCCAAGTCATCCAAGCCAATTTTTTTGGCCCTCTCTCCCACATGTCATCAATTACCAAGGCCCCCCTCAGAAATGGTTTTCAAATCCATGCCCTCATTTCCATCGCTGCTGGTACTGCACTGCTCAGACCCTCATCATCTCTCATGGAGAACATGGCAATAGTCTGCTGACTGGTTTCCTTGTCCCCTGGCACCATCATTCAAATCATCTTACATCTGCTGCCAGAATCATCTCTCTAAAGTGGAGATCTCACTACATCATTTCCCTACTCTAAAATAGGAATCTATTTTTCTTCACTAATCTTGAGAAGCTACAGATCAAGTTGAACCTTGATCAATACAATATGGCCCCAGAGTATCTCAGCTGCCTCAGATCCCAACATCCCTCTTCCACACCCTACTTTTTCCTCAGCCCCACAGACTGCTCACCATTACTTAGACAAAGGGACAAACTTTCACACTCTTATGTTTTTGTCTGAGTATGGAGGGTCCCTGCCCCCACCCCTCTGTCCATCTGGCAAAACTCTATTCATCCCCTAAGGCTCAACTCAAATGTCACTTGTGCTGTTTAGTCTTTCCTGATCCTCTCCCCGCCCCCCTTCCCTTGAATCAATCACTCCTTGCTGCTCCCATGGCACTCTGTTCACAACCTCCAATGTGGCATTTATCAAGCAGGACTGTAGTTAGTTATTTACTCATCTGTCTCCCTTACTGAGTTATGAGCTCTGCGAGGAAAGAGGCCGCAGGACAGTCGTGTTTATATCCCCAGCACCAAAAGACAGTGCCTCAGAGTATGCAAGAGAAGAAAGAATGCAGCAAATGTTGACAGAGCAGAACTAGGAAAACCACTGAGGTTTTTAAGCAGGAGAGAGACAAAATGAGAGCAGTATTTAGCACTTTTATCTTAAAAGATTTAAAAAAAAAAAGAACACAAAACACAAAACTTAATCAACTACTATCATTATTGTTAGGTGCTGTCGAGTCGATTTTTGACAGAGCAGAGCTGCCCCATAGGGTTTTCTAGGCTGCAATCTTTACATGAGTAGATTGCCAGGTTTTTCCTCCCGTGGAGCTGAGCCGCCAGGTGGGTTCAAACCTCCAGTCTTTCAGTTAGCAGCTGGGCACTTAACCATTTCATCACCAGGGCTCCGTAATCAACTACTGTTGTTGTTGAGTCCATTTTGACTTATAGCAGCCCCATATGACAAAGGAGAACTGCCCAATAGGGTTTTCTTGGCTATAATCTTTATGGGAACAGATCACCAAGTCTTTCTCCCACAGAGCCACTGGGTGGGTTCGAACCACCAATCTTTTGATTAGCAGCCAAGCGCTTAACCATTCCACCAGCAGGGCTGCTACCTGCCTTCAAAAGACATTAGCAGTAAAGACAGGAAGCAGTAAAGTTCAAGCAGATGGAGAAAATATTACCTGAAAGGGAATTCTATCAGTAAAAGCTCTTTGTAGCTCAACTTTACTTTTGGAATAAAAACTAAGGAGTGTTTCTTCTTCGAAACGTAAATGCTAAATATTATGTGTTTGAGCTTAGGATAGAATTTTAAAAGTATTTTAAATCAATAATTTTTATCCATATTCTTTTAAGATGGAACTTTTCTGATAAATGGAACTTATCAAAGAAACACCATACGAATAAATGGACTAAATATCTTACAGAGACTTTACCAAAAAGTTTCATGGTGACTTCTAAAGACATAAAAAGATCTAATTTTCATTCCAGTATGCAAATAATGAACATTACTAAAATATGATATTAAATATTTTGAGGAATAGATAATCCACATTTTCCTGCTGACAAAATGAAGCTGAAGTTTGGGTTCACAGGGAGGCAATCCTATCAACTGAATACAGAAATGAAGAAGCAGTGAATTCCAAGAAGTAGCTTTCTTTAGTTTTTCTCGGCATTTCAAAATGATTTCAAAGTGACTCTATAAAATGCTTGTCTTGTCTGAAAAACTATCAGTGTTTGAGGATTCACAGGCCACAGGGAGGTCTGCAGTTGGGACTAAGAAGGTATTTCTAGGGTGTCGGTGAATTGAGTGGAGTCTGCAAATCTCCTTACCTAGACTTGCCTCTAGATGTGAAAAAGCTACTCTGGGAGGAAAGAAGTAAGTCCTTTTTGAAAACTTTTTTTGTAGCTTCTTTCTGTGAATATAAAGATGAGCAGAGACTCAGATTTCAATCAGAAATAGATTCTTTGACATAAATTCTTTGGAGACAACGTCTGGCAGCAATATGCTGAACGGATTACACAGAGGAAAGGCTGCAGTCAGGGAAGGAGGCCAAAAGGCTGGTGCAGTAATTCAGGGGTGAGGTGATGGGGGCCTAGACAAGGGAAATAACAAGAGGCTAACAGGGCAAAAGGGACAATTAACACAGTGATTCAAAGGAAAACTCCACAGGTGTTGGTGAAAAGACCAGCAATGGGATAAAGATTCCAAACCTGGGTGATTTGGGGAACTGACATAACTTAGGGAGAGGGGAAATTTTCATTTCCTTTCAGAATTTTCTCAAGCTTCAACATAGCTCCTAATAACAACCCCAAAGTAAAATTGCTCCTTCAAGAATATGATATACGGCTGTGTGGATAATTGTAGCCATATTTACCAGACCATTAACTTCTTTAAGTCCCATCCTCTGTCTTATTCTTTTAGTTGCAACCCACCCATCCACCCACCCATCCATCCATCTTACAAACACTTACTGAGTACCTTCTTTGTGTTGGCCACTAACCTACGGGCTTGGAAATGAACAGAAGAGACAAGTAACTGACTTCATGGAGCTGATATTCGTTGTTGTTAGGTGCCATCAAGTCAGTTCTGACTCATAGGGACTCAATAGCAACCCTACATACAACAGAATGAAACACAGTCCTGTGCCATCCTCATAATTGTTGCTATGTTTGAGCCCACTGTTATAGCCACTGTGTCAATCCATCTTGTTGAGGGTCTTCCTCTTTTTCGCTGACCCTTTACTTTACCAAGCTTGATGTCCTTCTCTAAAGACTAGTCCTTCCTGATAACATGTTGAAAGTACATGAGAAGAAGTTTTGCCATCCTCACTTCCAAGGAGCATTCTGGCTGTACTTCTTCCAAGACAGATTTGTTTGTTCTCCTGGCAGTCTGTGGTATATTCAATATTTTTCACCACTATAATTCAAAGGCATCAATTCTTTTGTCTTCTTTATTCATTGTCCAGCTTTCACATGTAGACGAGGCAATTGAAAATACCATTGCTTGGGTCAGGAGCACCTTAGTCCTTAAAGTGACATCTTTGCAGCAGATTTGCCCAGTGCAGTGTGTCTTTTGATTTCCTGACTGCTGCTTCCATAGGTGTTGATTGTGGGTCCAAGTAAACTGAAATCCTTGACAATTTCAATCTTTTCTGCATTTATCATGTTGCTTACTGGTTCAGTTGTGAGGATTTTTTTTTTTTTTCTTTATGTTGAGGTGTATTTCATACTGAAGCTGTAGTCTTTGATTTTCATCAGTAAGTGCTTCAAGTCCCCTTCACTTTCAGCAAGCACGGTTGTGTCATCTGCATATTGCAGGTTATTAAGGAGTCTTTCTCCAATCCTGATGCCATATTCTTCTTCATATAGTACAGCTTCTTAGATTATTTGCTCAGTATATAGACTAAGTATGGTGAAAAGACACAACTCCAACGCACACCTTTTCTGATTTCAAACCACGCAATGTTACCTTATTCTGTTCGAACTGCCTCTTGGTCTATGCACACATTCCGCATGAGCACAGTGAGGTGTTCCGGAATACCCACTACTCCCAATGTTATCATGGGTTATGATTCACGTGTCTCTGCATAGTCAATAAAACACAAGTAAACATTTTTCTGGTATTCTCTGCTTTCAGACAAGATCCATCTGACATCAGCAATGATATCCTTCATTCCACATCCTCTTCTGAATCCGGCTTGACTTTCTGGCACTTCCTCGTTGATATGCTGCTACAACCATTTTTTAATTACCTTCAGCAAAATTTTACTTGTGTGTGTGTGATATTAATGATATTGTTCGATAATTTCCACATTCTGCTGGATCACCTTTCTTCGGAATCGGCACAAATATGGACCTCTTCCAGTCAGCTGGCCAGGTAGCTGTCTTCCAAATTTCTTGGCATAGACAAGTGAGCAATTTTAGTATTGCATCTGTTTCTTGAAACATCTCAATTGGTATTCCATCAATTCCTGGAGCCTTGTTTTTCACAGCACCTTCACTACAGCTTGGACTTCTTCCTTCAGTACCATCATTCTCGATCATAGGCCACCTCCTAAAATGGTTGAACGCCAACCAAGTCTTTTCTGATACAGTGACTCTGTGTATCCCTTTCATCTTCTTTTGATGCTTCCTGCATTGTTCAATATTTTGCTCATAGAATCCTTCAATATTGCAACTCAAGGCTTGAGTTTGTTCTTCAGTTCTGTCAGCTTGAGAAATGCCGAGCATGTTCTTCTCTTTTGGTTTTCTAACTCTGGGGTCTTTGCATATTTCATTCTAATACTTTACTTTGTCTTCTAGAGCTGCCCATCAAAATCTTCTGTTCAGCTCTTTTATTTCATCATTTCTTCCACTGGATTTAGCTACTCTATGTTCAAGTGCAAGTTTCAGAGTCTCTTCTGACATCCATTTTTGTCTTTTCTTTCTTTCCTGTCTTTTAAATGACCTTTTGCTCTCTTCATGTATGATGTTCTTGATGTCATTCCACAGCTCATCTGATCTTCGGTCATTAGCGTTCAGTGCCTCAAAACTACTCTTGAAATGGTCTCTAAATTCCGGTGGAATATACTCAAGGTCGTACTTTGGCTCTCGTGGACTTGTTCTAATTTTCTTCAGCTTCAACGTGAACTTGCATACGAACAGTTGGTGATCTGTTCCGCGGTTGGCCCCTGGCCTTGCTCTGACTGATGATATTGATCCTCTCCACCATCTCTTTCCACAGACGTAGTCAATCTGATTTCTGTGTATTCCATCTGGTGAGGTCCGCATGTACAGTCACGGTTTATGTTGCTGAAAAAAGGTATCTGCAATGAATAGGTCGTTGATCTTGCAAAATTCTATCATTCGATCTCCAGTATCACTTCTATTACCCAAGCCGTATTTTCCAACTACTGTTCCTTCTTATTTCCAACTTTTGCATTCCAACCACCAGTAATTATCAATGCATCCTGACTGCATGTTTGATCAACTTCAGACTGCAGAAGTTGGTAAAAATCTTCCATTTCTTCATCTTTGGCCTTAGTCTTCAGTGTGTAAAACTGAATAATATTTGTATTAATTGGTCATCCTTTTAAGTGTTATGAATTAAATTGTGTCCCCCAAAAATGTGTATCAACTTGGCCAGGCCATGATTCCTGGTACCGTGTGCTTGTCCACCAATTTGTGGTCCAGTGTGATTTTCCTGTGTGTTGTAAATCCTAACCTCTATGTTAATGAGGCAGGATTAGAGACAGTTACGTTAATGAGGCAAGACTCAATCTACAGGATTAGGTTGTATCTTGAGTCAATCTCTTCCGAGATATGAAAGAGAAAATCCAGAGAAAAGAGGGGACTTCATGCCACCAGGAATGAAGAACCAGGAGGGAAGTATGTCCTTTGGACCCAGGGTCCCCGTGCTGAGCTCCTAGACCAGGGGAAGATTAAGGACAAAGACCTTCCCCCAGAACTGACAGAGAGAGAAAGCATTCCTTGGAAGCTGGCACCCTGAATTTGGACTTCTAGCCTCCTAGACTGTGAAAGGATAAATTTCTCTTTGTTAAAGCCATCCACTTGTGGTATTTCTGTTATAGTAGCACTAGATGACTAAGACAGAATTTGGTACCCAAAGAGTGGGGTGCTGCTCTAACAGATATCTAAAATGTGGAAGCAGTTTTAAAACTGTGAATGGTTAGAAGCTGGAAGAGTTTTAAGGTACTTAATAGTAAAAGCCTATATTGCCTTGAAGAGACTACTGGTAGAATTATGGACATCAAAGACAATTCTGGTGAGGATTCAGAAGGAAATGAGGAAAGCTGTTACACTGGAGATGGCACACACAGCGAGAAGCTGGAGTAGAGAAACAGCAGCAGCAGAACCAGGAGACCAGTGTAAGACAACGCAGAGCTGACCCACGGAGACAGAGAGCTGAGTGTCTTTGTGCAGGAGGCTTCCTGATGGGGCGGGGTGGGTGCCTCCAGGCACTGATCAGTGGAGCTACAGAGCTTTGGAACCCTTGCCCCAGCAAGGCAGACAGGGGTGGCAAAACTCGAGGGACCAGGAAGCAGAAGCTGAAGAGACAAGGGACACAGGAAGCAGAGCTGTCTCAGTCTCAAAGAGCAGGGCCACGACCTCTGGGGTTTCAAAGGGTGGAGCCACGTAGGTTTCAAGAGTCAGATCTTCACCAAGTGTGAAGTGTGGGACTTCACAGTGCCAGCAGGATGGGGCTAGATCCGCTGCCCAAAGCTGAGGGGGCAGGGCTGCCATACCCAAGGGGCAAAAGAACAGGGCCTGCTGCAGTTGAGGGGGTGAAGTCACCACTCAGATGGACTAGGAGAATGGGGCTGCCCAAGTCCAAGAGAGCAGAGTTGCCATTCCAGTGGGCCTGGAAGATGGAGCTGAAGCTCAGGGCCGAAGGGCCTCCACCCAGAATCTGAAGAGTGTGGCCAACACCCAGACTCTGGAAGGCAGGGCCATTGCCTAAATGGTCTCAGAGAACAGAAGATTATTTTCAAGGCTTGAGAGCTAACCCAATGTGGTCTGCTGACTTGCTTGGTGCCCGTTATCCCTTCTTTACCTCCAATTTCTCCCGTTTGTAATGGAA
This sequence comes from Dugong dugon, assembly GCA_030035585.1. Taxonomy (NCBI): domain Eukaryota; kingdom Metazoa; phylum Chordata; class Mammalia; order Sirenia; family Dugongidae; genus Dugong; species Dugong dugon. The sequence goes on from CM057470.1 coordinate 59,937,012, forward strand.
ATGTCTAGCTTGTGCCTGTTCCTCTGTTGCACCTTGGAAGCACATAACTTGTATTCTAGATTTCACAGATGAAAAGGAATTTTGCCCCAGGATGGAATGTGGACTTGATTTAAGACTTCTGGGATGATATGATGGGGTGAATGTGTTTTACACGTGGCAAGGACATGAATTTTGGAGGGCCAAAGGATGAAATGTTACGGATTGAAATGTAGCCCCCAAAAATGAGTGCCAACTTGGCTAAAAGTCATCCACTTGTGGTATTTCTGTCATAGCAGCACTAAATAACTAAGAGATATGCATGTGAATATTATCCTGTAACTGACAGCACTGTACTTCAGGACAGATCTTGAAATGTTCTTTTTGACAATGAATGCGACACCATCCCTCTTCAATTTGTCATTCTCAGCATAGTAGATCATATGATTATCCAATTCAACATGGCCAATTGTAGTCAATTTCAGCTGATTAATGCCTAAGATATCTATCTTCAAGTGTTCTAATTCATTTTTGACAACTTCCAATTTTCCTAGATTCATACTTCACACATTCCATGTTCACGTTATTAATGAGTGTTTACAGCTGTTTCTTCTCATTTTGAGTCATGCCACACAGCAAATGAAGGCATCAAAAGCTTTACTCCATCCACATCACTAAGGTCAACTCTGAGGAGGCACCTCTTTCCTAGTCGCATTTTTTTAGTGCCTTCCAACCTGATGGGCTCATCTTCCGGCACTGTATCAGACAATGTTCTGTTGCTATTCATAAGGTTTTTTTCACTGGACAATTTTTTTTAGAAGTAGACCACCAAGTCCTTCTTCCTAGTCTATCTTTATCTAGAAGCTCTGCTGAAACCTATTCACCATGGGTGACTCCACTGGTATTCGAAATACTAGTACCATCACAGTAACACACTAGCTACCACAGTACAACAAACTGACAGACAAGTTGTGGGCTGATCCTCTATGGACAATAAATGCCTAACATTGTATAAATACCTTATACACTGTATAAATTTTTAAAATGAATAATCCTTTATTGAGTATTAATGCAGAATAAAGAAGAACTTAAATGTGGAAAATATCTTACTTACATATCCAAGGAAATTTCACCATACCCAAAAACCTAAACCAACTGTTGCTGTCAAGTTGATTCCAACTCATAACAACCCTACAGGACAGAGTAGAACTGCCCCACAGGGTTTCCAAGGAGCGCCTGGTGGATTCAAACTGCCAACCTTTTGGTTAGCAGCCTGAGCTCTTAATCACTGTGCATCTTTAAAATCTAGCACAATCAAATATTTTTCTACTTTAAACCAATCCCATTTTTCCCCACCCATTTGGGGCCAAATTTACCAATAAAAAGTTTTAATGTTAAAATGAAACCTTAACAAAACAGTTCACAGAAGAATAGAAATGCAGGGTGTAAAAGGCCATCAGAAGTCATTATGTTGAGCACCAACCTAGATTTCAGAAACCCTTGTTTACTGTTCCTGAGAGAGTCATCCAGGCACTATAACATCAAGCAAATAAACTCAAAAGGAACTATTCTTTCCCTTAAATGTTTGATTGTGAAAGTACCTTAAAAGTAGGAAGAGAGGATTTAAAACTTTTGTCCATGAACTTTAACAAAAAATTGAAAAGACAAGCTACTGGTTGGGACAATATCTTTGGAAACCATATATCTAATATGAAACTAACAACCAAAATATATACAAAACGTTGACAACTTAACAATAAAAAGACAAATAATCTAATCAAAAAAGGGTGAAGGACTTGAATAGACATTTCACCAAAGAGGACATTCAAACTGCATCAAATACATAAAAAGATGGTCAATGTCATTAGACATTTGAAAGATGCAAATCAAAACCACAATGAGGTATCATTTCACTCCCACAGAATGGTTAAGATTAAAAAAAAAATAGCAACAAATGTTGGGGATGATATGGGGAAATTGAAACCCTTACCCATTGCTGGTGGGAATGGAAAACAGTACAGCCATTGTCAAGAAACAGTCTGGCGGTTCCTCAAAATACTAAAAACAGAACTACCATATGATCCAGCAATTCCACTGTTAGGAAAATACCCAAGGGACTTGAAAGCAGTGACACGAACAGACATATATACACCAACGTTCGCTGTAGCACTATTCACAACAGACAAAAGGCATAAACAAACTAAATGCCCATCAATGGATAAATGGATAAACAAAATGTGGTACATACATAAAATGGAATACTACTCAGCCAGAAAGAAAAATGAAGTCTTGATACATGCTACAACAAAGATGGAGCTTGATGACATTAAGCTGAGTGAAGTAAGTCAATCACAAAAGGACAAGTATTATATGACCTCACTTATGTAAAAAGATAAGAAGAGGCAAATGTATAGTGACCAAAGTTTATCAGTGGTTACCAGAGGTGGGAGAAAGGGGGGAAGAGGGAGATATTGCTTATGTAGCATTGAGTTTCTGTTTATGGTGATGGAAAATTCAAATTGATTCTAAGGGCAGGGCTGCACAGCCAATCAATGCAATTGCTGTCAATAAGTTGTACACCTGTAAAAATTCAGTTGCCAAAAGTTTTGTGATAGATAAATTCACAACAACAACAAAGGGCAGCTTCTGAGGCTGCTTACATAAAACCAAACACCTCAGGGGATATGGTTTCTTGGTTTGGAGGTTAGGGTCATGATTTCCTGGGACATTCCAGTTAACTGGCCTAACATCGTGTTTAGTGCTTCTACCCCTTAGTTCCTTGCATAGTGCCTGGGCTCTTAAAAGCTTGCAAGCAGTCATCCAACGTACAACAATTGGTCGCTATTCACCTAGAGCAACAGAACATGAAGGAGAGTCAGGAATAGGAGGAAGAAATGGAACGTGTGGCTAATTGCCTCCATGAACAACTGCCTCCTCTGCCATGAAACCAGAAAAATTGATGGTACGTAGCTACCATTCATTACTGAACATTTTGATCAAAGTCTACAGAAGAATTCCAATCAAAAGGGAGAAAATACAGAATGGAATTTCAAATTCTCACGGAATCTAGACTTTATGGAGCCATGGAAGCTGGGTAAACCCCCAAAACTACTGCTCTGAGATAATCTTTAAATCTTAAACCAAAAACATCCCCTGAAGTCTTCTTAAAACCAGACAATAGTTTAGCTTAACCAGTAAAAAGGTCTGCTTTGAGCACTGTGGTCTTTTAAGAACTATCTATACGGGATCTAAATGACAACAGCAGCTCTGGAAAGATTAGATAGAAACCTTAGGGGGCAGTGAGTTTATGTTAATTGAGAGGAACAATTCGGAAAAGGAGGGTGTCAATGGTTGCACAACTCAAGGGATGTAATCAGTGTCAGTGAATTGTACGTGCAGAAAATGTTGAATTGGTATATCTTCTGCTGTGTAGATATATACATTCTCAGCAACAACAAAAGGAGAAAAAAAAAGTACAAGAGGGGCAGAAAGGGGTAATATACAAAAAGAACGCATGAATTTCAAGTGAGTGATGCGTTAACGAACTTCAAGGACTGCTCTGCCAAATTTATGGTGCCTGAGAGCCATCTGCTGGTCAGCAGTTAAAGCTCAACTACAAAATAAATGTTAAGCAATTCAATGATGAACACCAGTTGCCGCTTGAGTCCATTCCAATTCATGGAGACTCCATGTGTGTCAGAGTAGAACGGTGCTCCATAGGGTTTTCAATGGCTAATTTTTCAAAAGTAGACTGCCAAGCCTTTCTTCCAAGAAACCGCTAGGTTGACTGGAACCTCCAAACTTTCAGTTAGCAGCCAAGTACATTAAACGTTTGCACCACCCAACTCCCTGCTTTATTATACAGTGCATTCTTGAAAACATGCTCAGATACAGAATGAGCAAAAGTCAACAATATGCTCACACATTATGAGCTGCGCCTTTCTGACACAACCTTTGATAAAGTAGTTCCAACATCTCTACGTCTTCTTTCACTTTGTTCTTTACAGGCAAACAGTTAAATGACAAATCCAATGGGCATCCAATTGAGGCTAACAATTTGCTGCTTTGGGCATGCCTGACGACTTCCATCTTTGTCTTAGTTCTACTATTTCTTCCTTACTTAGCGTATTTGTTTCCATTTTCATTCATAAAAAAATAAAGATGAAATGCAGTAAAATATTCTATTACTTATGCAAATTAATACTGCTGTATGGACAAAGATGGCAAGCCTAGTGAAACTAAATTGTTGGCTGGCAGCAGTGCCACCAACAGTACTCAGGAATGCGTGTTTGTCAGCTGATGTACAAAAACCCAATTTGGCATTAAAAGACTGCTTAGGGGTAGCAATGAATAATAAGCATGCATTCAGGATGCACAAAAGCCAAGGACTGCCTATATAAGCATCATTTTCATCTCAATAAGTTTACTTTTTATTACACCAACTCATCTGATTCATACCTAACAACAGAAACTCATGCTTTAACTATGACATTCTTTCCCTCCAGGGGCAGGGCCTAGAAATCTGTATTTTAAGCTTCTCCAGCTGATTTCTATGCAACCAGCTGGACACCAATGGAAACTAATGGTCTAGAAAGGGTAGGATTAGAGAAAGCACACAAGTACAAGAGAGACAGTACAAGGTATACAAATTGTGCTCACTCTGCAAGGGCTAGCTCAAGTCTCATCACTTCCACCATCTTCTCGACCTCCTCTTCCTTACACCAGTCTCTCCCTTTTCTAACCTCCAAAGCCATTTATGGTCCACACCACACAATTTAGCACTTAATTACACACTACCATGTATTGTTCTCTAACTGTTCTGGGCAAAATAAAGCAGTCTCCCCAAATATCCTGCAGTCTCTGCATCTCCTCTGCTAAGATCAGTGGCAGCAAGCGCTCAGTATCAATGGTTAGAAAGCACTTTCCCTTCCAGAAGACAAAGTACCTTCATGTATATTTATCTCATTTGAATTTCACAGTATTTTGAGGAATCATTATTATCTTGATTTTCAGTCAAAATTCAAATCCAGGTGTTCTAACGCTAACTTCTTTGTTCCTTCCATTGAATTACACACGCAAAATTAACAATATGCTGCTTGAATGCAGGGTAGTGGATAACAATGTCCAAAGGACAAACTAATCAAAACCAGTGAAACAGACAAATGATGGCCCCCAAAAGGGAACCTCATCACAACCCTGTGTGACAGAACAGAACTGCCCCATGGGGTTTTCTAGGCTATAATCTTTATGCGCCAGGTCTTTCTCCCACAGGGTGGGTTCAGACTATCAACCTTTCCGTTAGCAACTGACCACTGAACGATTGCACCACCAGAGCTCCACTATGAGTCACTACCGACTCGATGGCACCGAACAACAAAAGGGAACCAGAGTGAGATACCAAAACCAAGAGAGTGAAGTTCTAGTCCTCTCTACTATTTACTCTCCGTGGACACAATGACCTTTCCGAGGAGCATCTGTAAACCAAAAAAAAAAAAAAAAAAAAACCCTTCTCTGATCATCTCTTAAAATTATTACGAATGTCTGTGACATGGTTACCACATGACCCAACAATTCCACTCCTAGGCATATACTCAAGAGACATAAAAACATACCTCTATAAAAAGCCTTGTACACGAATATTCACAGCAGCATTATTCATGATAGTCAAAAGGTGGAAACAACTCAAACGTCCATCAACTGATGAATGGATAATCACAATGGAGGATATCCATACAATGGAAGACTATTCTCCTATAACAAGGAATGAAGTACTGATACATGCTACAGTATGGATGAACCTTGAAAACAGTATGCTAAGTGAAAGAAGTCGATCACAAGAGACCACATAGTACATAATTCCACTCACATGAAATGTAGAGAACAAGGAAATCTACACAGACAGAAAGTAGATTAGCAGTTGCCTAGGGCTGGGGGAGGGGGCTGGGGATGGAGGGGAGTGCTAGCTAAAGGATACAGAGTTGCTTTTGAGGTGATAAAATGTTCTAAAATTTTCTAAAAATGATAAAAATGACTGTGGTGATAACTGATTGTATCTGTGGATATACTAAAAACCACTGAATTGTACACTTTAAATCAGTAATTCTATGGAATGTGAATTATATCTCAATAAAGCTATTTTTTAAAAAAGATTATTATGAATGTCAAATACAGTAATGTATATAAAAATTGGTACACAGAGAAGAAATAGAAAACTCTTTTTAACAAAACAAGAAAATAATTTTGTTAATTAAAAAGATGTATTTTATAAAAAGTACAAATTAGAAAGTATTAAACAGATTTTTTAATGAACATAACTAACTTAAAATATGGTTTTATAGGTAAGTCCTCTTTCTTCTTCATGCTAATTCATTGATGGGAATTTTCATCCTTTTTCCATTTCTGAGTGATTTTTACAATTTAGAATGAATACAAGTTGTTGGTGTTGCTGTTGTTAGTCACTATCAAGTCGACTCCAACTCATGGTGACCTCGTGTGTGCAAAGTAGAACTGTGTTCCATAGGGTTTTCAAAGCTGTGGCCTTTCAGAAGCAGACTGCCAGGCCAATCTTCCGAGGTGCTCCTGGGTGGGTTTGAATGGCCAACCTTTCAGCCAGTAGTCCAGCGCTTGACTGTTTGCACCACCAGGGGACCTACATATCGGGGTAGGGAACCTTTTTACCTTCCTGAACAAAAGTCACAACTATACCAATAGTTAAGGACCGCAATTCAAAACAAGATACCATTTGTCACCCATCAGATGAGCAAAACCCAACAAGCTCTGTAACATCTATAGGTAGGTCAGATGTAGGGAAATGGAGCCTCCAATATATTGCTGGTGGGAATGTAAAACACTGCGAATTTTAAGAAACAGATGTGACAATGGAGCCCTAGTGGTGAAGTGGTTTAAGAGCTTGGCTGCTAACCAAAAGGTCGGCAGTTTGAATTTATCAGCCGCTTCTTGGAAACCCTACAGGCAGCTCTACTCTGTCCTTTAAGGTCTCTATGAGTTGGAACTGACTTGAAGGCAGTGGGTTTTGTCTGTAGGGGCTATCCTACAGAAATCAAAACGACAGTCCTTAAGGATATTTACTAAAACATTGCTTTTAATGGCAAAAAAACCCCAACAAACAAACCCTAAACCCCAATATCCAGCAAATGGGGAGTAGGTGAAAAAACGACTAAATATTCATGTTGTGGAATTATGCAACTATTGAAAACAATTTGTTAGATCTACTGATTTGCAGAAATGATCAAATTTAAGTGAAAAAAGTAAGTTACTGAGCTATATGTATAATACAACTTTACTTTCATAAAAAAAAAGGAAAGGAAAACCCATATTTATGTAAATAAATTTGTAAATATTTGCACAAGCCCAGGTAAAGGTGGGGAAGAAAAACCTCCAGACCATGAATTCAGGTTACATCAAGAGAAGGGCAATGAGGAAGGAAAGGGAGAGTGTGAGCTTTTGGGTTAGACCTCAGAACAATGTGACTTGTTACAATGAGCAGGTATCATGTTGATAATTTGTTTTAAATCTAATGAAAGAAAGTTCATTTCCCCATAGGGGATGTGAAAGGAGTGGAGAAAGAGACGATAATAGGGGAACAAAGACCCATATAAGTAAAAGACAGCTTAGGAGGAGGCGATTAGAAAGAACTGAAAACATCTGTCTTCTTTTAAAACAGGAAACACCAACTAAAATCGAGAAATGCCCAAACCAAACACATTTCTAGGAGGAAAAAGCAAAGAAAGATATAAAAGGAAAACATAAGGAAGAAGTGAAATGAGAGAGAAACAGGAATAAACAAAGAAAGACTAGGGATGGGACAAAAACCTATAAAGATTCATTGAGGAGGAAGTAAAAAAATGACAACCAAGTGTGCAGCTACGCAGATGGAGAAGAAGAATAAAGAGAGAATTGAAAGATTTTTATAAAGGTGATATGATTCCTTTTATAAAGTTAGGAACTACAAATAATCTTATCATTCTCTGCTCACTCACGTGGGAGAAAAAATCCTAACTTCTCAAAATCTAAACATGGGAGGTAGTCTAAGTAAACGTTCTCCCCCTTCTATTGCACTACATCCCCATCTTGTGGTCTGTTCAGAGCATAACTCCTTGTATGTGTTTGAGTGTGTATAAGTGTGTGTGTGTATAAATATACAAATAAAATATTCCCTCTTCATGTCATACTCAGTCCACACACTAGATTAAGCTTTACATTCATACAGAACGTGGAGAAAAGATCAGAAGCTATGGCCTCCAGAAATGGAATTTAACAAGAATTAACAGAAAATGCAAGCAATCACCTGTCTGTAGAAGAAATCAACTCTAAGAAACTGTATATATGGATCACTGGTAACTGGGTTGTACTTCAAAGGTACTTAAACCTCATCAAGAGGACATGTGGTAAGTTTAACTATCCCAGTTTCTTTTAAACATGAGTTTAAGGTTGAAAATAACTATCTAGGTTCTACTTGGCCCAAATAAAACAACCCAAAACACCAGTAAGCTACCATTTCTCTGGGATTTCAGAAAAAGGAGAAGAAACTGTCCCAAGTGTGGCTGCCTAAAGGTGAGTGGAGATGAATGTATTATGGAGGTCGTAGAATCGAAGAACCTTGAGTCTCTGGTGTCAGAAGAAACTTCAGTATGAAGAGTTGCTGTTGCCAAGAAAGCTGCATGGAAGAGTTGATGCAGCCGCTAGTTTGCTACCCAACCTCCTTATGTTTCCTCCCCCTTATTATCAGAACCTCAATTTTGTTCAAGGCTCCACCACTCAGGGAACAGGACCCTATCCTCAGTTTCAGTTTTATCCTGAATAAACCACACCAATCTCAGCAACACCATTCCCCAAAGGTTTCTGGTTTAAGCACAGTCATTTGATGAAATCCTGAAAATCCAGAGAATCAACAGAAAACTACTAAAAACAACTAGAGAATTCATAAAGAGGGTACAATACTAATAAACAGACATCAACAGCTTTTACATAAATGATAACCAAAAAGTATGATGCAACACTAGAAAATCAATCAATGTAATTCACCACATAAATAAAACAAAGGAAAAGAATCACATGATCATCTCTATTGATGAAGAAAAGACATGTGATAAAATCCAACACCCTTTCCTGATAAAAACTCTCAGCAAAATAGGAATATAATAATTAAGGGCATATATGCAAAACCAACAGCCAAAACTATTCTCAAAGGAGGAAGACTAAGAGCTTTCCCTTTGAGAATGGAAATGAGACAAGGATGCCCACTATCACCACTCTTATTCAGTACTGTACTGGAAGTCCTAGCCAGAGTAATAAGGCAAGAAAAGGAAATAAAGAGTATCACAATTGGAAAGGAAGAAGAAAAACTATACTATTCACAGATGACATGATCTTAAACACAGAAAATCCCAGAGATTCCACAGAAAGCTACTGCATCTAACAGAAGGATTCAGCAAAGTGGCAGAGTACAAGACCAACACACAAAATTCAGCTGGGTTCCTTTATATTAACAAGTAGAATTATGAAAAGAAAATCAAGAGAACCATACCATTTACAATAGCCCTCAAAATGATAAAATACCTAGGAATAAACCTAACCAGGGATGTAAAAGACCTATACAATGAAAACTATAAAACACTACTGAGAGAAACTAAAAGAGGCCTACATGCTCATGGGTTGGAAGACTTAACTACCATTTCTGGTGATGGGAAAGGTAGTATTGAATAAGAGTGAAGTGCACACAGCTTGACCAAGGTAAATGATGTCACTAAGAAGTGCACAAGACGAAAGGGCATTTTTGGTAAAGATATGATGACAAATATAATTTTGCAACAACAATGAAAAAATGTGTGTGTAGCTACACAGATATGTCTATATGTATGGGTATGAATATGTGGCTACATGTGTGCAAAGAGAGACGTACCTATAGGCATATGTACATGCAGGTATGTGTGTGCATGCATGTACTGTATATTCATATGTACATAATAAACCACATAGGGGACACAGTTATAGATACTTCTCAGATGTAACCAAATACCTCACGATACTGGTTTTCTGGGTTTGAAGGCTTAAGACTGTAGTCTCATGGGACAATTCAGTTAACTGGCATATTAAAAAAAAAAACCGTTGCCATTGAGTTGATTCCGACTCACAGCGATCCTATCGGACAGAGCAGAACTGCCCCATAGGATTTCCAAGGAGCAGCTAGTGGATTCGAACTGCTGACCTTTTAGTTAGCAGCCAAGCTCTGAACCACTGTGCCACCAGGGATCCAACTGGCATAATATAGTTCATAAAGTCTATGTTCTACATTCTAATGCAGTGAGTAGTGTCTGGGGTCTTAGAAACTTGCGAGTGGCCACCTAAGATACAACTATTGGTCTCTACTCATCCAGAACAAAAGAGAAAGAAGGATGCCAAAGACTCAGAGAAGAAAGCAGTCTACAGAACTAAGAGCCTAAACAAACCACGGCCTCATCTACCCTGAGATCAGAAGAACTAGATGGTGCCCAGCTACTACCACCAACCATTCTGATCAGGGCTAGAACAGATGGATCCTGATAGAATGGAAGAAAAATGTGACACAGAACTAAAATTCTTTAAAAAGCCAGACTTAATGGACAGGTTGAGACTAGAGGACTCTCCAAGACTATCACCCTGAGATACTCTTTAAACCTTAAACTGAAATTATCCCTTAAGCTCACCTTCAATCTAAATAACAGACTGGCTCATAAAATAATGAATGTCACTTGTGAGTAATGAGCTCCTTTAAAAAATCATCTATAAGAGACCAAATGGTCAAAAATAACTCTAAAACAAAGATGAAAGGGTAAGGGGACAGGGACAGTAGAGTACTAGAAATGGCAGAACCAGAACGGAATGAATGAGATTGATTACACATTGTGAAAAATGCAACCAATATCAATTATTTGTGTAAATATTGTTAAATGAGAACCTAATTTTCACCTTAAACACAGTAAAAAAAATTTTTAAAAGCATGACAGAATAAAAAACAAATTTAAAAAGGCAACCAAAAAGATAAAAATACCCAGGAATAAATTTAGTCAAAAACGTATAAAACTTATTTGAAGAAAACATTACTGAAAGACCTGAAAACTGGCTATTCCTATTTTTTGAACACCGCATGGTGTTGGATAGGAAGGTTCAACATTATAAAAAATTTCAAGTTAAAATGTAATACCAATTTTTTTTTTAAATAAAGAGCTTTCCCCATTCTCAGAATTAGATTAGCTAACTGTAACGTTCAGTTAAAAAAATAAGCAAAATCCTTGAAAAGAAGTGCAATGACCAGGAAATGAACAGTCCTACCATGTATTAAACCTTATAGTAAAGCATCAGTAATTTTAAAAATGTGGTACTAGCTCATGAACAGACAGACACATCAATGGAACAGATTAGAAAGTCCAAAAACAGACCCAAATACGTATGGTATTGTATTATATGATGAAGGTGGCACCTCAACTATCTGAAGAGAAGATGGACTATTCAAAACAATGTATAGCCAATCAAAAAACAGGGTAATCAAATAGGAAAAAATATGGGAGCTATACCTTTCACCAAATTAAATTCCAAATGGATCAAATATTTGAACAGTTATAAAATAAAACCATGCAAGTACTAGAAAAAAATATAGAATTTCTTTATAACCTTGGGTACGCTATGATTATATATAATAACTATTGTTGTTGTGGTTGTTAATTGCCATTGAGTCGGCTCTGACTCATAGTGACCTTACGTATAACAGATTGAAACACTGCCCAGTCCTGCGCCATTCTCCCAACTGCGGTGTGTTTGAGCACGCTGTTGCAGCCACCAGATTAATCCATTTCATGGGGGGTTTCCCTCGTTTTCACTGACCTTGTACTTGACCAGACATGATGTCCTTTTCTGGCAATTGTTCCTTCCTGATGTTGTGTCCAAAGTAAGCAAGCTGCTCAAGAAATCAAACATTGTATTGTATTGGGAAATATAATAACCAAACCTGCGGCCACTGAGTCAATTCCAACTCACAGCAATCCTATTAGGACAAAATAGAACTGCCCTACAGGGTTTCCAAGGAGCAGCTGCTAGATTCAAACTGCTGACCTTTTGGTTAGCAGCCGAGCTCTTAACTACTGTGCCACCAGGGCTCCAGAAATATAATAACTGCATAAATTATGCCTTGGGGGAGTGGGGCCAAGATGGCAGAGTAGTCAGATGCTTCCTGGGGTCCCTCTTACAATAAAGACTAAAAACAACAAGTGAATCAATTGTATATGACAATCTAGGAGCCCTGAGCATCAAAGGAAAAGTTGATGAATCGGACTGAGTGGCAAGGGGAAGGGAGAAACAGTTTGGAAGCAGCGAAGAGTTGCCAGACATGAACTGTCAGGAGCCAGCACCCTTCAGGCCGGATAGGCTCGCGTGCATGGTGAGGCAAGCAGTGGCACTTGGGAGGCGTTTTCCACATCGGGAGAGGCCCAGAGGCAGACAGTCCACTTGGGTATCCAGAACCAGTGAAAAGCAGCCCTCTATTGGCTAAAGATAAGTACATGCATCTGGCCTACCACACGGATCAAAAAACACCCTGTTTGGGAAAAAACCTCTCTCCCGTTTACCTCCCCTCTCGCCGCTCTGCACTGGGTCCCAGGCCATCTTCAGCAACTGCTGCGTCCCCAGGGCCGGAAGTAGGACCCATCATGTGCCCTGAGCCATTCTCCTGGCCTTGGAGAGGGAGCAAATTAACAAACAGGGAAAAAATAATCTGCTGGCTCCCCTAAGCCAGGAACTCAGGGTAGGCACAGCTCCTTTGCCTGGGCACAGGCATAAGGAGTCCACAGACTTTGAATGCCTTTCCCCCTGCATAGACTTGTGTGGGCCCATTCCAACAGCGTAGGCTCTCATTACCACAGTACAACAGGGTATATACCTGAAGTCTAACCTCAGCTGTTTCAGCTGTGAAGTGGTAGGTTTGTGACATTTGACACTGCTCTGCCCATTAAGCAGGGGCCTGAGGACTGGTAGCTCCACCCACGCCACCTAGCCACCCGCAACAGGGGTCCAAGAATAAGTGGTGCCCCCCAGTCCTTACAGCCAACAGCACTGGGTGCTCAGAGTCTGGTTGCAAAACCCACCCACCCATGCACTCTAGGGAACAGGGACAAGCTTTCCTCCCAGACACTCAGGGGCAGCTCTCAGCCCCCTGCCTTGCTCAGCACATGACCCCCTACTACAGCCAGATACCTGTGCCCACATTAATCACCCACGCCTGTTTAGGACTGTAGGTGAGAGCCTGCACCACACACTTCATGACCAACTACCTGGACACCTGAGCTGAATCCATACAAGAAAAGTAAACAGATTCCAGGGCTCACATACTTAGTAACAGATCTAACCACCTGGTGACAGGGCATTAGAGCTTCAAAGGCGCCAATCATCAAACTACCTCACACAAGCAGCCTATTTGGGCATATCAAAACAAACAAAACAAGAATCTAGGACACAATAAGCTAACATAAAATAAATAAATATAATAACTTATTAACGGCTTGGAGACAACAGGAGTATCAAATCACATAAAGAGGCAGACCATGACGGTTTCAGCAAACTCCCAGAATAAAGAATCAATAGATTTTCCAGAGGAAGAGAATTTCTTGCAATTATCGGGGCAGAATACAAAAGATTAATATACAGAACTCTTCAAGATATCAGGAAGGAGATCATGCAAAATGCAGAACAAGCCAAAGAACGCACAGACAAAGCAACAGCGGAACTTAAAAAGGTTATTCAAGATCATAGTGACAAATTTAATAGGCTACAAGAATCCACAGAGAGATAGAAGATTAACAATAAAATTTCAGAATTAGACAACTCAACAGAAAATCATAGGTGCAGAATTGAGGCAGGAGAAGTCAGAATTAGTGAGACTGAAGATAAAGCACTCGACACCAACTTATCTGAGGAAACATCAAATAAAAGAATTTAAAAAAATGAAGACACTCTAAGAATTATGTGGGATTCTATCAAGAGAAATAACCTACAAGTGATTACAGTACCAGAACAGGGGGATAACAGAAAATACAGAGAGAATTGTGGAAGATTTGTTGGCAGAAAACTTCCCTGATATCATGAAAGATGAGAAGATATCTATCCAAGATGCCCCACATAAGGTAGATCCCGAAAGAAAGTCACCAAGACATATTATAATCAAACTTGTCAAAACCAAAGATAAAGAGAAAATTTTAAGAGCAGCTAGGGATAAATGAAAAATCATCTACTAAGGAGAGTCAATAAGACTAAGCTTGGACTACTCAGCAGAAACCACGCAGGCAAGAAGGCAATGGGATGACATATATAAAGCCCTGAAGGACAAAAACTGCCAGCCAAGAATTATATACCCAGCAAAACTCTCTCTCAAATATGATGGTGAAATTAGGGCATTTCCAGATAAATAGAAGTTTGGGGAATTTACAAAAACCAAACCAAAATTACAAGAAATACTAAAGGGAATCCTCTGCTTAGAAAACCAATAACATCAGATAACAACCCAAGACTAGAACACAGGACAGAGCAACCAGAATCAACCCAGATAGGGAAGTCACAAAAACAAAGTTAAAGCACTGAAAATAGGGAAATAGATGTCAATAGGTAAAAGATGACAACATTAAAACAAAAAAGAGGAACTAAAAAATGTAGTCATAGATTTTTCATACGGAGAGGAAGTCAAGGCAATATACAGAAATAAAAAAGTGGTTTAAACTGAGAAAAACGGGTAAATATTAAGGCAACCACAAAGGAAACTAACAATCCTACACATCAAAATAAAAAACTAGAAAAATAAAGACTCAGCAAATACACAATCAATGACAATGTAAAAGATGAAAAGAAAATACATAAATCACGCCTTGGAAGAAGTGCAGCCAGAATGCTTCCCAGAAGTGAGGATGGTTAAGACTTCATCTCACTTACTTTGGACATATTATCAGGAGGGACCAGTTCCTAGAGACAGACATTATGCTTGGCAAAGTAGAGGGTCAGTGAAAATGAGGAAGACCCTCAAGGAGATGGACTGACACACAGCAGCAGCAACAATGGGCTCAAGTGCAGGAACGACTAAAGATGAGACAGGACCAGGCAGTGTTTTGTTCTGTTGTACACAGGGTCGCTATGAATCGGAACTGACTCAATGGCAGCTAATAACACATAAATCATAAAATTTCTATAATATCAGAGAAAATCTAGGTGACCTTAGATACAACACCAAAAGCACAATTCATGAAAGAAAAAATTAAGTTGGACTTCATTAAAATTAAAAACTTCTGTTCTGCAAAAGATACTGTTAAGAGAATGAAAAGACAAGCCACAAACTGGGAAGAAATATTTGTTTAGGACATATCTGATAACAGACTTGTATCCAAAACATGGAAAGAACTCTTATAACTCAACAATAAGAAAACAAACAACTCAATTAAAAAATGGGCAAAATATCTGGACACCTCACCCAAGAAAATATACAGATAGCAAATAAACATATGAAAGATGCTCAAGGTCGTATGTCATTAGGAAACCGCAAATTAATACAACAATGAGATACCATGGCACACCTATTATAACAGCTACAATCCAAAAAATCGACAATATCATATGCAAGCAGGGATGCGGAACAAAAGCAAACGGTATAGTTTGGCAAGGTCTTACAAAACTAAACACACTCCTACTATATGATCTAGTAATAGTAGGTATTTACCTGAATGAGTTCAAAACTTATATCCACACAAAAACATACACATGAATGTTTTTAGCAGCTTTATTCATAATCACCAAAAACTGGAAACAACCAGTACGTCCTTCAAAAGGTAAATGGATAAACTGTGGTAACCCATGCAATGCAATATTATTCTGTGATAAAAAGAAATGAGCTATCAAGCCACGGAAAGACATGGAGGAATTTTAGTGCATACTGCTAAGTGAAAAAAGTCAGTCTGAAACTTAAAGGCTAAATACTGTATGATTCCAATTAAATAACATTTTGGAAAAGGCAAAACTCTCTAGAGAGAGTAAAAAGATCAGTACCACAGGTTTGGGTGGGGGAAAGGGGAAAGTAGGTAGAGCACAGGAGATTTTTTAGGGTCAAGAAACTCTTCTGCAGGATACTGTAATGGTGGACACATGACCTTATGCATTTGTCAAAACCCATAGGACTGTACAACACAAAGAGAGAACCCTAATGTAAACCGCGGACTTCAGTTAATAACAATGCATCAACGTTGCTTCATCAATTGTAGCAAATGTACCACACTAATGCAAGATGTTAATAATAGGAGAAACTGTAAGGGGCTAGATGGGAACCCCCTCTACCATCTGCTCAACTTTCTGTACACCTGAAACTGCTCCAAAAAATAATAAAGTCTATTAATTAAGGGAAAAAATACACTGGAGATTTCTTCACAGCCTTGGATACACTATAATTACATATAATAACTACATAAACCTCTAAGCTGTAACTATATAAAACAATATATATACAGCATTAAAACCCATTGCTGTCTAGTTGACTCTGACTCATAGTGACTCTACCAGACAAAGAAGAACTTCCCTATAGGGTTTCCAAGGAGCAGCTGGTAGATTCGAACTGCCGATCTTTTGGTTAGCAGCTGTAGCTCTCAACCACTGTGCCACCAGAGCATACACATACATACATACATACATATGTATATATATATATATATATATATATATATATATATATATATGAGAAATGTATACATAGAAATATATATATACATATATATACACACACACATATATATTTATTTATATATATATATATATATATATATATATATAAAATTAGGGTAAGATTCCAAAGTTTAATAGCACTCAATTTATGGAAGACTATATGGAAATAGGCACTCACATAAACTGCTAGCATAAGTATAAATTGGTTCTACCCCTCTGGAGGGCAATTTGCCAAATACTATCAAAATTACAACTGCATACAGGTCTCCCCCGATATCCAAAAGGAGAGTGTTCCTATGAAACATTTCATACGCTGAAATGTAGTAAAGAGAAGAAGCAATTACCATTAGTTTATATGGAAAACATTTTTGAGCGCTCCCAAACTCAAAAAATAACCTACCAAATAACACATAAAACCTAAAGTAACACTCCCAAGGCTCCGGTGGCTTTGTTGAGTGTAGTCCCCGGGGAAAGAGCCTGGCAAAGCTACTTGGAGGTGCAAGCTGCCTCTTTAACAGCTTGCTTCAAAACAAACGCTGAATGCTATTTCTGTTTTTTGCCTTTTTTCATAAAAGCAAAAATCCTTTTTGGATTTCTTTTGGTTAGCAAAAACAGGTGCTAATGCAGGTCTTTTGTAAAAGTGAAGTGGCTTAAGGTAAACTTTCAAAAACTGGGGGATACCTGTATACTCTTTGACCTAGCCATTCTACTTAGAACAACTTATCTAGAGGTATTCTTTCACATATTTGCAATCCCTCGTGTATGAGGTTATTCACTGCTGCAGTTTTTTAACAGAAAAAGATTAGGAACAATACACATCTATCAATAGGGGACTAGTTAAACAAAGTATGGTACATGCATACAATGAAATATTATAAGCAATAAAAACTAATGAAAAAACCTTAAGTGCTGACTTGGGAAGATCTCCAAGATATCTAACGAGGTGAAGAAAGAAAGCTGTAGAATAATATGCATAATATGCTACCACTGGTGTAAAAGATGGAGGAAAATATATTTGTATTCGCTGGTATATACTTAAGGATACACCAGAAATTATTAACCCTGATGACTTACGTTGGGGAGTGGGCCACATAGTGTGAGATAAGCCTTTCACTGACACTGTTAGACACTTTTAAGAACGTTTTAACCATGTGAATGTATTACTCATGCAAAACACAATGTCCTTCCTCTCCTCTTGGTATGTCTGGGTGTGTGGTGGGATCTGCTACAGCTATCCCGAGACCAGGAGAGGAGTTAGCCTGAAGACAAAGCCAATACTCTGAGGAAGGCACAATAAAGAGATAGCAAGAACCTAGATCCTTGAGGACACCACTGCCCTGCTGAATTAACCAGCCCCACCCCCCACTCCACCTCTCTAACTTCAAACTATTACATGAGATACTTTCCCTATTTAAGCCATTTTGAGTAGGGTTATCTGTTACGTGTGGCTGAGGCATCCGACTGCTATACTAGTGTCGTGAGCTAACCCCAGGCACCCACTTAGTAAACGTTGGTTTGGGCAGTAAGAATAATAAGCACCAACTCCTTCTTCAGACCTTTAGGGACTCTACCTAGTCCTCCTCCTCTGACTGCTGCAGAAACAACCTCCTCTTCTCAATCTTCATAGCACGTTATACATATCCGATATTTGCACTTATTTCACTGTGTTGTAATTTGTTTTTATGTTTCCCCTTCATGACTAAAAGGAGCCCTGGTGGCGCAATGGGTAAGCGTTAGGCTGCTAACCAAAAGGCTGGCAGTTTGAACCCACCTAGCTGCTCTGCAGGAGAAAGACCTGGCCATCTGCTTCTGTAAAGATTACAGCCTAGAAAACCCTATGGGGAAATTGTACTCTGTCACATGGAATCATTATGAGTCAAAATTGACTCAGTGGCATCTAACGACAATAACCTGATTGAAGTTTTCAAGAACTGGGCATTATAAATGATGAGCAAATACAAGGGTTATCTCTCAGTTCACCTCATTTGCTTCTATTAACTTCTGATTCTAATCTTACTAAGATTCTAACCTTACTAAGGAAGAAGTAGCAAGACTATGTACCAAAGTTACTTATCTTTCCATCAAACTATCCAAAATAATAAGTGAGGCCAAGACAAGGAGACATGCTTCACCACGTCCTGTTTCACTTTCCTCTTCTTGAGCAGAGAGCACTTTCCTTTTCTTGAGCAAAAAAGATAACATTTCCCAGCCTCCCTTGCAGCTAGACTGGAGTCATGTGATTAGTTATGGCCAACAGGCTGCATTATGCCACTTCCAGACCAAAGCATGTGAGGGATGTGACACACGTCTCTCTTCTCCTGTCGTGGTGAACATGGAGGCTTTGTGTCAAGACATCACAGCCCGTAGGTGGAAACACGTGAATTCCTGAGTCACTGTTTGACAGGAGCAGTCCTAGAGAATCACCAGATTTTACATGAGGTAGGTAAAACAGGTTTCATGTGTTAACCCCTAAGATCTCCAGGTTTGTTTAGTTGCAAGAGCCTACCCTCATACCATCTATCAACCAACAAAAATTTGCTAAGTGCCTACTATATACCCAATTCTGTGCTGGGTATTATCGTAGATACAGAAAAAACGTAAAGATAGTCAGCCATTGAGAAAATATTTAATAAGCACTGAGCTAGGCTTTGGTCCCTATCCTCAGGTATTTAAAATCTAGATGGAGAAACAAAATACACACTGCAAAGAAAAAAGAAATACAGTTAAGTATTAAACCATGTCGCCTCCCTAACTAAATCAGTTCCCCTTGATAGCCTCTCAAAGCACAATATACTTTTCTGCCGCATTTATTTTACTTACTTGCGTGGTTCTTTAATTCACATCTGTTTCTCTCACTGGAGTATACATAGCTCAAATGCAAAAAATCAGCTGTTCTTTGTTGTCTTGTTTTTTTGTCAGGACAGTCCCAGTACCAGTGCTTAGCACACAGTAGGCACTCAATACATATTTATTTAATGAAAGAAGGTTCCTCTTTATCACAATGGTTTTGCTTCCTTACCTATTTTTCATTAAATTAGCAGAGAATTTTCTTATTCTTGACTGTACTTAATACATTCTTGGTTCAGTGACCCTTGGGCTCACTTAAACAGAGAAAAGCAAAGCTCTGGTGATATTAGCACTTCTTTTATATGTTAGGAAAGCCAGGAAGTTAGTGTATTTCTGGGGCATAAATAAAAGGGAGAAATAATTAAGGCTTCTCCATTGTCTCACGTGAGCTGGCTAATGATTCATATGTATATTCCATAGAAGTCTCCTACTTCTAGAGGACTAGGTGGGTCATATGTTAATGACTTTAAGCAACATAAAGCATAAATCAATGATTCTTTACAAAATCTAAGTACTATCAGGTACAAATCATCCTTCTTATAAAATAGGCTTAAACTCAAGTAAAACATTCAATGATTTAAAATACTGGGAGGGGGTAGTATTAATGTAAGATTTAATGTAAATTTTTCTTTTATCCGTCTTGGCTTCCAATACAGTGATATGAAATATAAATTGGAAATAGAATGCTTTTTTCAGTAGCTCAAAGAAAAAGTAAATATCTGAAATTAAATTTAAAGTTTACACTCTAATTTGAGTATTTCATTATCACCTTCTGCTCTCTATTTTGCTTTTAGTTATTGGTTCTGCTTGTTAATATACCCCTCCTGACATATAACGACCATCTCAAACTCTGCATAACTTCCCATCTCCTATAATCCCCGACCTAGCTGGTGGTGTGAAGATTAAAGCTTAGCCAATTAGCCACCCACTATAGCCAAGTCAATCACATAACCTTTGAGATGGTCACAGAGCAGTGGAGTATGCAATGATTTTTTTTTTTCTCTTTACAGACAAAGATTTAACTAATTGTGAGACTGAGCAATGCTCTCAGATATAAAGGGCAATGGAGTTTTAAATCAGAAGCTGTGTCATTGCTTTCTAAGTTGAGGCTTATCTGCTTCTAAGAGACATTGTTGCACAGAGACTTCTTTAACAAGTTTCCAAATACCCTAAATTAGTCAACCATTGCTTATTTAGTCCAAGGCCTCACATCAAGGCTTACTGCTTTAGAATAATGATCAGCGATCCTTAAGGTAAAACTAAGATTCTGTCACATGACAGGTCAGCATTCAATGATGTGATTGCCACATTAATGTCTGCTTAAAGGAAATGCTAATCCAAACTGAAGTCTGACAATACTCTTCTTTCCTTAATAAGGCCACAGATGAGGATGAAGAGTAAAGAGGAGGAGAGGGAGGGGCAGAAGGACTCTTGGGAACGAGGGATGGGGAAGAAAGGCACAGGAGACGCAAGGGTTTAGGCAAGAGTGGCAGAGGTGAGAGGAAAGTCAGAGGAAGGAGGATTATACAAAGGAAACAGGAAGAAGAGAAACAGAGGGAGGGATTCTAGCAGGAGAGAGACGCTCAAGAGGTTCTCAGGGAGTTCTGGTAGGGTTGACTGATCTTGTGGCTGTCAGTAATCACGGGGCCTGGAAACACTGAGAGGCAGATCAGCCCCAGTTCTCCAACAGTAAATGTGCTGTGATAGTCTCGCATTGATGACAAAACGTGCCGTAGTGAGTATGTCTACAGCATTTTAAAGTTCTGACAAGGTTTTATGGTCAATGTATTTCTGTAGGTCATGACCTAAGGAAAAGATATGTGCCCAGCTCCCAAAGTTACAAAGCAACCCACACTGACATCCGTGAGATCAAGAATTACAGAAGCAAACAAAAATGTTGGAGGAGCCCAGAAGCAGGAATTAACAGTTGGGAGGACTGAGGAAACCCTTGTGAGTCAAGGAACACAGCAAAGAATCCAACTGGCAGAGAAGGAAATGAGGTTTCTCCAAAGACACAGCTGAAAGGTCTCTGCAGCTGGTGTTAGAAATGATGAGGCAACCTGACAATCAAGAGGCAAAAGGATAAAACTGAACTGTGAACTGAAACTGGTCATGTCTACAACTGAATTCAGATCCTCAGAAGACTAGGTCCAAGCAAAAGAATGATTATAGTATGAGAAGTTGAGGATGGAAAGGGAGGCCTCACGCTGGGAATCAGGGATAAAGAAGGCAAAAACAACACTCTGACATAGGCAGGTGAGTAACTCTGACTTCAAATTCAAGACAATCTACTTCCATCAACCTACTCTGACTTTAACATTCATTCCTTAACTCATCTTTACATGTATGCTTGCCTCTAGTCCGTCCACATTGGGGCTATCCTCCCTGACTAGTTACATCAGTACTATCCACGTGTCCATTTCCACAGTGCTGGAGCAAGTTTCCCCGGGATTTTTCTCCATAGTATTTGAGAATGATCTTATCTAGAACACATTTTCTTATTGACCAGATTCCCCTGGAATGTCAACAGGACTTCCACTTTCTGGACAGGTATATGTGGACACATTCCCATTAGGGTAGGTACAGCCAGTGCAATCCCAGCCCAACAAGGATTCACCAAAATGACTGAGGAATTCACCTCCCAAGTCATCCATGACTCTCCTTCTTCTTTTTATCTGCAATGACTTACTTCCTTCAAGGTGATCAACATCCAATTGCCACATTGGTTTCTTGCTCTTAGCCTAGACTCCATGTCATCTGGAGTGGATGATCACTGTCTGTTATGTCCATTTTTACCTTCTTCAAATTATTCCTCAGGAGTCATTTCTCCTCTATTTTTGTTAGGTGTCACTGAGTCAGTTCCAACTCATAGCCACCCCATGTACAATAGAACAAAATGCTAGAACAAAATGCTGCCTGGACCTGTGCCATCCTCATAATCATTGCTATGTTTGAGCCCATTGTTGCATCTCTATAGTACTTACATATTTTTAAACAGAATTCTTCTAGAAGCTTATTCTGAACTATTCTAGACTTCTATTCCTGAACAACAACAACAACAACAAAAAAAAAAACCCACAATATATATGTTGCCCTCATTTTCATCCTGAGGGCATGTCAATATGTCTGGTCAGTTACCTTGATGATTTCAAACCCTCAGGACTCTAGCTATGTTTGCTTCTCAGATTCTCCTCTGTCTGGTCTCCCTGTCCTCATGCCCCCTAACCATTCACCAAAAAGCAACACCTTTAGGTCTACCAGTTGGGCAGTCCTAGTGGGAGGACTTCACATGTCCTCAAAAGGCCTCCATCCAAAACACCTCTACCACTAACCTCCCAAATTCCCTAAAATTCTCCCATCAATTAATTCACTTAGGTTTAAGTCCCAGGGCTCACGGAGGCTTCAGAATATAAGTCACTGGCAGCCATTGGCTCCACTGCTAGAATTAATGTAAAACTGTTTTCTAATAAGACATCAAGCAGCAAGCCAAGCACTGACAAACAAATAAGATTTGAAAGGTGAGGATGGGAGGGTAGGGGACCAGATGCAGAACATGTAACAATATAGATCAAGGGACCAAGTCCCTCTGGAGCACTCAGAGGGTAGCCGAGGAGGGACAGGAGGTGTCTGGAAAGCAAGGAGACAGCACAAGCTCATTCCTAGTCTGACGATAACACAGCACCTCAATAATTACATCTTATATTTGGAAAGGAGTCCCTTTCCAAAAGGTTAACATGCTTGGCTGCTATGCAATACGTTGGAGGTTCAAGTCCAACCAGAGGTACCTCAGAAGAAAGGCCTGGTGATCTACTTCTGAAAAATGAGTCACTGAAAACACTATGGACCACAGTTATACTCTGACACACATGGGGTCACTATGAGTCAAAGCTGACTCAGTGGCAACTGTTTTTTAAATCCATAAAGGCTGAAGCATTTATAAAGCCCTTCCTCTACCTATCACCTCATCTGATGCTAACAACAATGAAAAACAGGCAGAACGTATATTCCCACTTTAAGGTCAATGATTTTGAAGCCCAGAAAGCAGCGTGATAGCAAGCAATAGAGCTGAGATCTTCTAACTGCTAGTCCAGCTCTTTTTACAGTACAGTGGTTAACAGTCTAGATCTGGAGGCATAGAGATCTAGAGGAAATTCAAGCCCTGAGACTTACTAGTTTTGCAATCTTCTGCAAATTACTTGACCTCTCCAAGCCTCAGTTTCTCTTCTGCAAAATGGGGGTATTAGTAGTACCTACCTCAAAAGGTCACTTACTGTAGAAGATTTCTGAACGAATGCACATGAAGAGCTAAGCACAGTGCCTGGCATACAGAGAACACACAGTAAACGTAAGCTATCCCTCCCTCACTGACTCCCACAGAAATGACTTAAGATTTCACTTAGCTTCCCAAATGTCATAGTTTCCTTCTGAAAATATTGGATCACCCATTCTTGAGAAGACTGGGACCAACAGAAAATACAGTTTCATCCTGTTAAGCTCGGCCAAGGGCAGTAGTTCACAATCCCGGCTGCGTATCAGAATCATCCGGGACCCCCTTTACCCAACCTCTAATCTGACTTAACTGGTCTGAGGTGGGGTTCAGTAATGTGTAGGCAGGGTCAAAACCACTCCCCTTGGGAAGCCATATTATTCCTAACTAGGAACGAGGCAGAAACAAGCTGCCTGTCTACAGATGAAAGCATCATCCCTCGTGGGGAAGAGGGCAAGAGGCCAGTTTCGATCCTAAGCTCATTTCCTTCTGTTATGGCTCCCACAATGAAGTTAAGGGAGTTTCTGGAAGCAGGGGGGAAACCAATTCTAAAGATGTAACAATTTATGTTTCATTAACCTCAGCCTTGGAAAGCTGGACCACTTCTCTGGGTCTTCCAACTGAGCTGAGCTCAGAGCAGATGTCAGCTGTATGGTGTGAATCACTCACTGGCAACGTGAACAGTGAGAATAATCCAACTGCAGCGCTCCTCGACCTCCATGAACCCTGGACTACAGTCTTACTTGACAGACATTTTTTCAACATGCCAATAAAAAACTCATTTTTCTCCACAGATAACTCAAGTAAATGACTTCAAGAGTTTCAAAGTCAGCTAACAGAGCAGAAAGCTCGACCAAAGAATGCAAAAGAAATTTTCCGATTTAGTCTCAAATTCTACCTAAGTATGATCCACCCAAGATGGGATCTAGCTGAAAATATCTGGTTTACTAAATCTAGAAAATGAATGAAAACTAAATTGAATAAAAATTATAGTCAAACACCATAAATGAAAAGAATATATTTTATTAGTTAAAGAAATTAAACCATTTAGGGAACAGCTATAATCTCTGCAAATAAATTTTCACCCACCAAGTAATCCCTGTAAGTGAAAACATCATACCTGATTAGATCTGGTTCTGCACCCTCATTCTTAAAGGATGTCAGAAGTAGTCTCTCTCGAGTTACAAGATCATCCAATAGGTTCTGTCTTCGATCCCCTTCAAGCTGGGTTCTGCAGATATCTTGTTAAGGTACAACAGCAGATGAATTAACTCATTTTACCTATTACATGATTAAGTTAACTCTCCAAGTCAGTGGTGACTTTAACAGACTCGAATCAACAATATCCAAAAGATATCTAAACCATTCTTCTTTTCCCACTCCAGCCTTCAACTTTACTGATCCTTCAAGCATAGGACCTTGACAGCACCATGGCAGAGAATTTACTTACAAACACTGACAGAGACCCACGACACAACTTCTTCCACTGAGAAATATACTAAATAAACATTCTCTTCCTCTCAGTGACGAAAATTGAAGTGATTATTCCAGTCAACAAGGCGATCTGGCTCTGTGATGCCTTAGATTTTAAGTTTTAAGTGTCAGTGCTCAAAGAGTGTTCTCCTGAACATTAATGCCCTAAGATGCTCTGTTTGGGCGGGGGAAAAAGGGTTCTCTATAATGCCCTTTCTTTCATATTCACACCGATTAACATACATGAAATACATTTTGTAAAATGCTATCTTACGCAGATTTGCTGTAAAATTGTTACCATCAGTTAACTAAATGTATGATCTTTAACTCTAAAGAAAATTGCTTTAAAAATCCTTTTTGTTATTCTAATATGTATACCAGACTAGGAGTCCAACGGGCAGAGTTTTAGTCCTATTTCAGCTACTATCTGTATGATCTCGGACAGGTTACTTCACCTTTTTGGATCTGTTTCCTTACATACAACGCCAAATAATCTCTGACATCTTTGCCAGCACCATCCATTAGTGAGTGATAAAAAAATAAATCACAACTAAATCTAAAGTCTTATATACTAGTTTTCTTGAATCAAGCTATACGAGTTCTTCTAGGGTAAATCGTGTGTGTGTGTGTGTGTGTGTGTGTGTGTGTGTGTGTGTGGGTGTGTGTGGGTGTGTGTGGGTGTGTGTGTGTGTGTGTGTGTGTGTGTGTTTTAAAGATCAAAATAAAGGAAATGCTAAGGGGGAAAACTTTGGCCATGAAGAGAACAAGGGGAGAAAGCTAATGACCGCTTTTGAATGGCCATATCTCACCCAGACATAAAAAGTGAGAGCACAAACAAGCCACCTTAACTCTTCGGGTTTTAGCTGTCTTTTACTCTTTTATTAAAGCTAAAACACTGATAATTCAAAATAGCCCCTGGCCACAACTTCCTAGTTCTAGTAATAGCAAGCCATTAATGAAATGGATACTTTAGATTTATAGATAATTTTCTTAGAAAACATTGCATTTAGGCCCAAAAAGTTTCTTAGAAGTTGGCAGACTCAAATAATAGCATCCCGATTTCCCTGGGCGGGAAAACCATGGCCCAGTGAATCTATAATTTCCACTGCTCATTTTGATTTAAAAAACAACAAACAAACAAAAAGCTGACTAGCTAGTACAACAGTAGGTGAACCTGGGTATAAGGTAATTAGAAAATCATAAATCCTCCAAACCAGTGCAGCTGAGCAGTCCTCCTGGCTTTAGATGAAAAAATAAAAAAGGATTCTCTCAACACTCCAGAATGCCATACTTTCCTGAGTCACATTAGTACTATTATTTTTCAGTCACCAAGTACATCATCTTGGAAACCTTGAAGTAGCAATTGTAATTAAGAAACAGTGAACTTAAGTACTTCCTCTGTATTAATAAAAGGGCCAAATATCACCCTGTTGATGAAGGCAGTATCAAGAATATATGTGCTTCAAATGCGTGGTAAAATATCAATAAAGTTTTCCTGCCATCTGAAAGAAGCTCCTCAAAAACAAAAAAATAACAGAAGCTGTGACTTGAATTATACAAGACAAAATGGAAATATTAAATTGTGGAAACTATTGATTACATCATAGTATTATGTTCAACCTACCTTTGCAACTTGTGCTTACCTACCCTTGCAACCTATGGTTCTGTTGGCATTTCAGTATCTGACCAACCAGGCAAACATATGCTGAACTGCAATCTAATATGAAAATAAGCACAGATTCAAAATGGCTCAGGGGTTTAAACATAAAAAATAATAGTGTAAAAGTATCATTAGAAGAAGACAGGAGAACTTTTTGATAATCCTGTAGGAAAAATCTCCCTAGGCAAGACTGAAAAACTAGTGGCCATGAAGAAAAAGATAAATCTAGCTATATAAAAATTTTATGTATTTGTAAAATAAAATTGCAAATGGCTTATTAACAGTAGCAAATTTAAAAAAGTACATAACAAAGCACAGGAAAAAAAGAAGCACTAATAATTACTCAAATGAGAACACTCACCTTCACGCTAGCAGAAGAAACGCAAACTCTAACGAGATACCACTTTCCACCTATCAGGTTAAGAAGCTGCAACAGGACAGTTTTGGGAAGATGAGGAACCAAGCGCTCTCATACATTCTTGGCGAGAATGTAAACAGGTTCAAACAATTGCCAGATTGTCTTCTAAATATCTATCAAAATTTAAAAGGCACTTTCTTTCAGCAGGACTTTCTCCTACAAATATATTCACACATCTGTACAAAAACTTAGGAAGAAGCTGTTTATTACAGCATTATTTATAATAACCAAAAACTGGAAACATCCTAAATGTCCATCAGTAAAGAACTAGAGCGTCTACACAATGGAATGCTGTACAGACTAAAAAAAGAATAAGAAAGTTCTTCATATACTGATGATAATGATAATTAATATTTTTAGCACTTACTAAGTGCCAAGCACTATGATAAGTGCTTACAGAAACTTTCTGATAAGGAGTAATCTCTAAAATAAGGAGCCCTGGTGGTGCAGTGGTTAAAGCGCTCGGCTGCCAACCAAAAGGTCAGCGATTCAAACCCACTAGCCACTCCGCAGGGGAAAGATGTGACAGTCCGCCTCCACACAGATTTACAGCTTTGGAAACCCTATGGGGCAGTTCTACTCTGTCCTATAGGATTGCTATGAGTCTGAATCGACTCAACGGCAGTGGGTTTGGTTTTTGGGAATCTCTAAAATGCAATGTTAAAAAGAAGAAAGAAGAGAGAAATAGGAGGAAAGCAAGGGAGAGAAGCAGCAGCAAGGAGCTAGAAAGTGAATATAGTATGCTCATACTTGTGTTTTAAAAAATATGTATGTTTCCATGTACAAAGAAAATTTCTGAAAGAATACACAAACAAGTGCCTCTAAGAAGGAAGACTGGGGAGCTGGGTGTGAGAGAGACTTACTTTTCACTGAACATTGTTTTGAATTGTTTGATTATCATATGCTAATTAATAAAAACACAAGTTTCAGAACCACACATATGGTATGGTCCCTTTGTAGCCAAAAGAATTTTATATTTACACATATACGTGTGTGTGTGTGTATTTGTTCATGTCTAGAAAAGTCTGGGATAATAGGTACAAAACCATCACCATTGGTTAACTATGAAGAATGAGATGGAACAGGATGGGGATGAGGAAGAAAGAGAGAAGATTCACTGGTAAACTAACAATAAGGAGTGCTTAAGGTAGAAAGTAGTTTTTATAATAAAAGCAGTAAAGTTTTAAAATTAAGCAGATACGAGTTACAGATTTAGATTAATGTTAAGAATCAACTAGCTTAATTAAAGAATATCCATTTCAAAAACAGTAAAATTTGATGATTATGTTTTGTCAATTAGTAACCAAAGAACAGAATCACAGACTTTTAAGGCTAGAAGAGCCCTTACACCAGTAACCAGTTGCTGTGGATTCGATTCCAACTCATGGGGCCCCCTGAGTGTCTGAGTTGAACTGTGCTCCAGAGGGTTTTCAGCGACTGCTAAGGGAAAGGACAGCAGTTCGCATCTACCAACCACCCTGAGGGAGAAAGACGGGGCAGTCTGCTTCTGTAAAGGTTTACAGCCTTGGAAACCCTATGGGGTAGTTCTACTATGTCCCATATGGTCACTAGGACACTAGGAGTCAGAATTGACTCGATGGCAGTGGGTCTGGTTTCTGGTTTTCTCAGGCACCAGTGAAAACTCTGTCATGGGCAGGCGCGCTGTCTTGAGAACCACTTCGCCTCCACTGGAGCCACAGGGTACCTCTAAAATCAATTTAATTGGCCTCTGTCCACACCAAGATTATTCTTTCTGTCCATCTATCTATCTACCTGCTTATCTAGCTAGCTATCTTTCTACCCCAAAATACCAAGCGGAGAAAACTCAGAGATTTTTTAAAAATCATTTCTACAGGCCTTCCCCCAAATCACCAAAATACCTTTTGATACTGAACCCCCTTGGAGATTTTTCACTCCCTTTGAAGCAGTAGAAGTGCTGCCTCTCAAAACCTGACAAAAAGACAAGTTTCACGTAAAGCCAGTTCTAAGACTAATGTGAGCCCTGCCTGACATTCACACGCAGCCTCCTGCAGTGCACACCTTTCCTCAACTGTCAAGGCGATTTGTATTACATCTCAAATAAACACTGCAAATACAGGCGCATGTTTTCCAGCGATTCTAAACTCTCTGGCTACAGGACTTTGGTTTGGGAATCGCAAGCTAACTCATTCAAAAGCACAGAACTTTCATTTTGAATTTCACATTTACTCTTGCCAGTAGAAAACTACTTTTTCAGGAAAGAGTAAGAACATTTATGCCTAAACTCCATGAATTTAATTGTGTAGAAGGCATTTTCATAGGACCTATGTTTCTGGCAACTCTTAGTGTTCTCTGGAAAACCTCACAGATGTAGGAAGGCACACATTTATTAAGTAAAGGGTCATAAATGCTCAATACCTGGCACAGGAGGGAAATGTGATATTCAAATACTCACATTAAAAAAGTTACCAACATTAACTATACCTCAAAAAAGGATTACAAAGTCACTATATTGATTATTTATAGACAAAATTTTTCCTAAGAATTAGAACATCCACAAAGTATATCTAATACACCCTGTTTAAACTGTCAACACCATTTAATCTTTCTGATGATTAAGAAGGTTCTTGAGGATTTGCATTATAAACAAGATTCGTCTTGGCTCTACAGCAACCTGCCCTTACAGTGATAGGGAATTCTAGTTGAGGGTGTGCCAGGTGACAGCTGACTATTATTTCTACTAAAGTAGAATTCGGCTCTTAAAAGACTTGCCTTGTGGTCAGATAGACCAGTGTTGGAATCCTGGCTCATCCATGGCCCAGTTGTGAGGTCCTGGATAAATTACTTAAGCCTCAAACATTCCTCTCCTCTGTGTAAAAAACTCCCCTGCTGGAGTGCTGGATTCTCTTTCCAACTCCATCTGTGACTTGAGGTGCAAAGTTGGACTCAGCCTCAACGCCTTCTTGGTAAAGAAGGGAAAGAACCACCAAGATAAAATAATACTATAAGGTTATTAGGAGGTCTGACAAGTGGCTATCTGATATATCTCAAATCAGGAATGATAATTCCCATAGAGTTATTAAAAATATTTGGGAAGAGGAAAAAGGTGAAGAGATGAAAAGGTAAGATGGGGGAATAAAACAATTAAAAAGCGGCCTTCATAATGTAGAAGCTACCTCCTCCTTTCTAGTCTATCAAAAGAAAAATGGTCTCCTTAAAAATTCAGAAGGCTTATGAGCACCCTCCTGTGGTGGATTATCCAAGTTCCATCCCCAAGTAGTGACTGCAGTTAGAGTAAAAAGGCCCAATTATTTAGTAAAGATGAAAAAATAAGTAGGATTTTAAGTAAAACTGTTATATTCCAGTTGAGTTTTTGATCTCTCCTAGGAAATTCTGAATTATCTACATCAAACTCCTTATTTTCTTAATGTGTTTAATAACTTCTGTTCAGTGTTTTTAATATTTAGTACATAATTCAGCAAATCTGGGGTGTAATTCTGAGATCCCCACAAAACCAAAGTCTGAGATTTCAAAAGATATCCAGACTATAAGCACTTAGGAGAACAAAGTGAGTTATAACTGTGGTACGCTTAAGATTGTCTACAATTAATAACCAGTAGAGATTATTAATAGCAAAAAGTAAAATTTAATTTTTATGTTTCTTGTCTGATAGGTTTATCATATAAATTTATACAATGAATACTAGTAAGTTTACTTTAATGGAAGACAGCAAATAAAAAATTATTAATATTATACTGTGAAACAATATTGAGGTACTTTTCCAGTACATGTGCTTTGGGTAACAATACAATGAGTTTGCACACCTTGACCCATGGATAGACTTCCCATACTTAGTACTGAACGTGGAGAAAACACCCCTGCCCATCTGAAACTACCTGAGGTCTACATATTAAGACTTGTTAACTTTGGTAAAATAAAAACTCTATATAATAGACTAACCGCAGTAACAAATGATACTGAGATGGAGTGGAAAGTCACAAACTAAATGTATCATAATACTCCAATTATGTTAAAAACTAAGACCTAAATTGTTTACTTTTATTTGAAACTTAGTAGATTGATAATTGAGTATCTGGAAAATCCTGCAACTAATCTAAATCAACTTCCCTGGTGACACAAAGGGCTTACACTTGGGGAAAAACACTTTTTTTTTAAACACCTCCTATCGTTTTACCTGGAGCCTTGGTTGCACAGTGGTTAAGAGCTTGGCTGCTAACCAAAAGGTCAGCAGTTCAAATCCACCAGCTGCTTCTTGGAAACCCTATGGGGCAGTTCTACTCTGTACTATAGGGTCACTATGAGTCAGAATTGACTTGATGGCAATGGTTTTTTTTCAGTTTATTGTTTTACCTAAAAACTTAAATTCCTACATTTTCCCATAGCTAAAACCAGGCAGTAACCATTTCCTGAGATACTAAAATTTGGGGGCTTTGGCACAGACGACAATTAATGCAATGATGAGAGAAGACCACTTTGAAGTCAGTTTCCAAACCAATATAAACTCAGGTTTAAAGATCAGTTTAGATAACAAGTCACAAGTACTTTTTCCTAAATTGACAAAATTATAAATTTCTAAAAAAACTCTTAATACTTGACAGCGTTGGTGGGAGGTTGAGATGACAGTACAACCTACTTCAAGCAAGTGCCCTCCCCCCAAATCCAGGAATAGAGTCTGTGTTTCTAGAATAACATGGCAAATGAGTCACATCCCAATAATCTATGTAAACAGAAAGACAAAAACAAAACAAAGATGTATGGTTTCAACTGGTATTGGCCTCACCAAGAAGAGAATGTACCATTAAAAACTCTGTAAACTTTAGAAGCAGAATCAGAGCTCAGGATTATAATGGAAGTTTTCCTGCTGGAGAGTAGCTAGCCATTTTCAAGACAGTCTAGACAGGTAACAGTGTAGGGCTCTGCATAAATACAGTACTGACAGAAAGCATTAGCTTCCTGCTCTGTAGAGGATACACCCAAATAAATTAATTTCTTCAGTAAGTCTTGCTTTGCCAGCATATTCACTGTAAAACATGTAACAGCCACTAAAAATAGAAATCAAGATTGTAGGCAATACTTTGGAAACCAGGTCTTCCTCAAGCTGTGGAAAAAATCTGGGTGGCCCAGATTCCTTCCCTTCTTAAAATAAAACTGCTTTTCCTCCCACTCTAGGAAAGAGGTAGAAATGTTTACATGGATACATCTGATGTGTTGACACAGCTCTTAGCAATAAGTCCTTCAAAAGGGCGATCTTTTCCTTCAGATTCTGCAACAAAGCTCTGATTGTCACGGTAAGCTGAAACGAAAAGAACACATCCTAAGTATTCTAGTTCAGAGGTGTACACTCTACCAAGTAATATCATGCATACTGTGCTTTCCATTCTATGATTCTACCAAGGACAGGTTGGAAGAGATGTTTAGTCTCCAGATGGCAGAAACTCAGGGTTGTAAGGAATCTTAATGGAGACTTGATCCAGCCACCCATCTAATACTTGTACCCATTCTACAGCCTGACCAAGTGGTAAACCAGCCCACCCATGAATTTCCACACTGACTCGCTATTTCCAAGGTGCCCTCTGTTGACTTGCCCTCAGAATAAGCTGAACTCTGTCTCCTGAGCTTCTACCTTCTGATCCTATTTCTCTACCTGGGAGCCATGCAGGAAAAATGTCATCCTCCTTCCACACAACAGGTGGTCAACTATTCTTGTATCAGCAATTATGTGCCCAAGTCTTCGCTCACCCACAGTTCCCTCAACCACGCTTCAAACAACAAGGCTCCAAGTCCCCTGCCTTTCCTGGCCATTACTCTCTAAATGCATGGTATATTTATAGCCCACTGAAAACTTCATAGCAATGCGGTTCTTCCACAAGAGGAATGTGAATCACACCTGACTTCTTTTTCCAGGAGTGTGTGAATTTTCTCCAATTATTCTACAAACACAGAGGAAATTGTTTTTTGTGACTCTAAGTGCTACATTAAAGGTTGTGGGGGGAAGCATCTCAGGAATTTGGAAATATGAAAAATAAAACTGCCTATTTAAATTAAAACATAGTGAGCCATGGATTAAATGGGAGAGATGTGGCATTACTTTAAAATGACAGAATAGCAAACGTTTAATTTGCTATTTTATTTAAAGTAGCAGTTACACAATTGCAATGGATGCAGGTGCTCCTCTGGAGACCAACAGTCCCATGAAGGAAAACCAGCAGAACACCAGGGGGTGGCCACGGTTGCACATATCTAGCAACCCGCCGAGGGGTCAGCAGGCAAGCGCAACCTTAACTATGCCAATACCTCTGGGAATCAGAAAAAGACCTAATTCAAGAAGTAAAGAATAAAACAAGCAAATACAAAAACACAACACACACAACAGGCTTATCAGAGTCTACAGAATTAGAGACCAAAAGTATTCAAGAAATGAAAGAGCGTACAGCCATTAAAAATCAGGACTCAAATCCAGATTTGTTAACACAGAAATATATCCATCATGATTTATTTTTAAAAAATCAAGTCATAAGATGAACTGTAGAGTATTAAGTATACCCACCTAGGGAAAAACTGCCCAGAAATTAAGTACACCAAAATGCCAAATATGGTTTTCTCTAAGTAGTTAGATTTATAAGAAAATGACTACTTTGATTATCAGGAAAAATTTTCTGTTACCATAATTAAACAGAAGGTTTCCAAAGCACAGGAAAAGATGGGAAGTCAAATTCATTTTGCAAGCTAACATAACTCTGATAATAAGCACTGACAGAGATAGCAGAAGAAAGGAAATCACATGCCAGTTGCACTTAAGGATTATAAACATAGTTTAAAGCAAAATCAGAATTATGTTAAAAAGGACAATATATCATAATGAAGTAGAATTTATTCTAGCAATTTAAGACTAGGCTGATATTAGAAAATCTAATAATAAAGCTCATAGCGCTAACAATTAAAAACAATAAATATGTGATTAATATCATATGGGTGAAATTGCTTTAAAATACATTATTAAACGAAAACAAAGGGGGAAAACTAAGAATTAAACACTACTTTCTTAACCGTAATTTTATTTATCAGTGCTCTAGAAATTTTAACCAATGCAATAAGACAGATTAAAGAAATACATAAGAAGGAAATGAAATAATCATTAATTGCAGATTGTTAACAGTTTACTTAGGAAACTTAAGAGAATCAACTGAAAGATTATTACACATTCCTCAACATGATACAGGACATCTATACAAAACCAACAGCCAGCATCATTCTCAGTGGAGAGAGGCTGAAAGCATTCCCCCTGAGAATGGGAACAAGATAAGGATGCCCTTTATCATCACTCTTATTTAACACTGTGCAAGAAGTCCTCACTAAAGCAATAAGGCAAGAAAAAGAACTGAAGGGCATCCAAATTAGAAAGGAAGAAGTAAAACCAAAACTATCCCTACTCACAGATGATATGATTCCATACATAAAGAATCCCAAAGATTCCACAAGAAAACTACTGGAAGAAATAAAGACTCAGCAGATTGGCAGGATACAAGATCAACATACAAAAATCAGTTGGATTCCTATACCCAATAACGAGAACTTCGAAAAGGAAATCAGGAAAACAATACCATTTATAATAGCCCCTAAAAAGAAAAAATACTTACAAATAAACCTAATCAGGGACATAAAAGACATATACAAAGAAAACCACTATTGCAAAACAAAACACTATTGCAAGAAACCAAAAGAAACCTACATAAATGGAAAAACATACCATGCTCATGAAAAGGAAGACTCAACATTGCGAAAATGTCAATTCTACCCAAAGTGATCTACAGTTATAATGCAATCCTAATCCAAATACCAACGGCATTCTTTAACAAGATGGAAAAACTAATCACCAACTTTATATGGAAAGGAAAAAGGCCCTAGATAAGCAAAGCATTACTGAAGAAAAAGAACAAAGTAGGAGGCCTCAAACTACCTGATTCTGAGTTCAGTAGTCACAGTAGTCAAAACAGCCTGGTACTAGTACAATGACGGACACACAGATCATCACGGAACAAAATTGAGACCCAGACATAAATCCATCCACCTATGGTCAGCTGATCTTTGACAAAGGACCAAAATCCATTTACTGGGGAAAAAACAGTCTTTTTAACAAATGGTGCTGGCAAAACTGTAAGCTTACCTGTAAAAAATGAAACACGACCTATAACTCACACCACACACAAAAACTAACTCAAAATGGATCAAAGATCTAAATATAAAACCTAAAATGATAAAGATCATGGAAGAAAACATAGAGACAATGCTAGGGGCCCTAATACATGGCATAAATTCAATATAAACCATAACTAACAATTCACAAATACCAGAAGATAAACTACATAACTGAAAGCTCCTAAAAATTAAATACTTACACTCATCAAAAGACTTCATCAAAAGAGTAAAAAGAGAAACTATAGATGGGGAAAAATATTTCTGCTAGCACATATCTGACAAGGGTCTAATTTCTAAAATCTATAGAATACTTCAATAACAAAAAGACACATAATCCAATTAAAAAATGGACAAAGGATATGAACAGACACTTCACCGAAGAAGACACTCAGGCAGCTAACAGACACATAAGGAAATGCTAGTGATCATTAGCCATTAAATCCCAAAAACCCAAACTCACTGCAATTGAGTCGATTCTGACTAATAGCGATCCTATAGGACAGAGTGGAACTGCCCCATAGGTTTCTAAGGAGCAGCTAGTGGATTCAAAGCACCAGCCTTTCAATTTGGCAGCCGAGGTCTTAACCACTGTGCCACCAGGGCTCCTCATTCGCCATTAGAGAAATGCAAATCAAAACTATAATGAGATACCATCTCACCCCAAGATTAGGCACTAAACAAAAAAACAGAAAATAAAGAATGTTGGAGAGGTTGCAGGAGATTAGAACTGCTATGCACTGCTGGAATGTAAAATGGTGCAACCACTATGGAAAACAATATGGTGCATCCTTAAAAATCTAGAAATAGAAATACTATACAATCAAGCAATTCCACTTCTAGGAATATATCCCAGAGAAACAAGAGCCATCACATGAATAGACATATGCACACCAACGTACATTGCAGCATTATTCACAATAGCAAAAAGATGGAAACAACCTAAGTGCCCATCAACGTATGAATGGATAAACAAATTATGGTACATACATACAATATTATGCAATGATAAAGGACAATGATGAATCCACGAAACATCTCACAATATGGATTAATCTGGAGGGCATTATGCTGAGTGAAATAAGTCAATCACGAAAAGACAAATATTGTATGAGACCACTATTATAAGAACTCAAGAAAAGATTTACACACAGAAAAAAACAATCTTTGATGGTTACGACAGAGGGAAGAGTGAGGAGGGGAACTCACTAACTAGGTAGTAGAAAAGTGTTAACTTTGGTGAAAGGAAGAACAACACACAATATAGGGGAAGTCAGCACAACTTGACCAAGGTAAAGCCAAAGAAGCTTCCTAGACACATCCAAACACCTTGAGGGACCGAGTTACTGGGGCTGAAGGCTGGGGACCATGGCCTCAAGGGACATCTAGGTCTACTGACATAACATAGTTCATAGTTTTACATCCTACTTTGGTGAGTAGTGTCTGGGCTCTTAAAAGCTTGCAAGCAGCCATCTAAAATACATCTATTGGTCCCGTCACGTTCGGAGCAAAGGAAAATGAAGAAAACCAAAGACAGAAGGAAAATATCAGTCCAAAGGGACTACTGGACCACGTGAAAGACAGCCTCCACCAGCCTGAATCCAGAAGACCTAGATGGTCCCTGGCTATGACCATCAACAGCTCTGACAAGGATCACAACAGACGGTTCCAAACAGAGAGGGAGAAAAATGTAGAACAAAATTCAAACTCACAAAAAAAAGACCAGCTTACTGGTCTGACAGAGACTGGAGGACTATCGCCACTGGATGCCCTGCTAACTAAGAACGGAAGCCACTCCAGAAGTCTACCTTTCAGCCAAAGATTAGACAGGCCTACAAAACAAACAGTAACACATTTGAGGAAAGTGCTTCTTAATTCAATCAAGTATATGTGGCCAAATGGGCAACACCTGCCCAAAAGCAAGAGAAGGCAGGAAGGGGGACAGGAAACCTGGACAAATGGACACAGGGAACCTGGGGTGTAAACGGAAGTGGGAGAGTGCTGACATATTGTGGAGATTGCAACCAATGTCACAAAACAATTTGTATATAAACTTTTTAATGAGAAACTAATCTGTGCTATAAACTTTCACCTAAAACACAACTTAAAAAAAAAAAAGAAAGATTATTAGAATTAATTAAAGACTTGAGTACAGTGATCAATTATAAAATGAAAAAAAAATCAAGGGCATTCCTAAAAGAAGATGAAATAATCATTATTTCCTGATTGATAATAGTCTACTTGGGAATCTGAAGAGAATAAACCGGAAGATTTTTAGAAACAATAAGAGAGTTCAGTATGGTGATCAATTATAAAGTGAAAAAAATCAAGGGTAATCCTAAATTTAAGTACTAACTAGTAAGAATTTTTTTAATTTTATTTTTTAAACTTCATTAATAATACAAAAAAATCTAAAAACTATCTAGTATAGTGCTTGGCACACAGTAACTGTACAGTAAATACTGCTGACAAAATAAGTGAAAGTAAACAATATTATGAAAATATAAATTCTTCTCAATTTAATCCATAAATATACTACATGTCTCTTCAATATCCCATTTGGAATTCTTTTATTAGGGACAGGGTGGTAATTGAGACTCAGTACAAAATTTTTCCAGCAAAGCTTTGTTAAATTACTCTAAAAGAAAGAAAAATGAAGGAGAATATGCAAAAGCCATGAAAATGAGTAATAAAGGAGGCATTCAACAGTCAGATATTAAGTCATTATTT
The DNA here is from genome assembly GCA_030035585.1 of Dugong dugon. Classification (NCBI taxonomy): domain Eukaryota; kingdom Metazoa; phylum Chordata; class Mammalia; order Sirenia; family Dugongidae; genus Dugong; species Dugong dugon. The sequence goes on from CM057470.1 coordinate 59,975,316, forward strand.
TTAAAAAAAAAACTACAAGAGTATGATGCTGGCAGTTTCAACAGCTTCACTTGTGAAACAGAAGGTCCAGAAATAGTGCAATATCGTACTTACCTAAACTAATACAAACAGACATAGAACAACTAAATAAACCCAAAACAAAAGAAGAGACTGAAAAGGTAATTTAAAAACTCCCAAGAAATGAAGCCCTAGCCCTGACAGTTTCACTGGAGAATTATATTAAACTTTCAGAGAAGAGTTAACACCACTACTACTAACGGTATTTCAGAGCTTTCAGAAGAAGATGGAATACTCCCAAACTCACTCTATGAAGCCAGCATAACCCTGATACCAAAACCAGGAAAAGACACCACAAAAAAAGAAAATTACACACAAATATTCCTCATGAACATAGATGCAAAAATCCTCAACAAAATTCTAGCCAGTAGAATTCAGCAACATATCAAGTGCAATTCATACCAGGTATGCAGGGACGGTTCAACATTAGAAAAACAATCAGTGTAATCCATCATATAAATAAAACAAAAGACAAGAACCACATGATCTTAATCAATGCAGAATAGGCATTTGACACAGTCCAACACTCATTCATAATAAAAACTCTCAAAAAAACAGGAATAGAAGGGAAATTCCTCAACATAATTAAGGGCATTTATACAAAGCCAACAGCCAACAGCATCCTCAATGGAGAGAGCTTGAAAGAATTCCCCTTCAGAACAGTAACCAGATAAGGATGACCTTTATCACCACTCTTACTCAACATTATGCTAGAGGTCCTAGCCACAGCAATTAGGTTAGAAAAAGAAATAAAGGGCATCCAATTTGGTAAGGAAGAAGTATCTCTATTTGCAGATGATATGATCTTGTACACAGAAATCCCAAAGAATCCACAAGAAAACTACTGGAACTAATAGAAGATTTTAGCAAAGTTTCAAGATACAAGATAAACATACAAAAATTAGTTGGATTCCTCTATACCAACAAAGAGAACCTAGAAGAGGGTATCACCAAATCAATACCATTTACAACAGCCCCCAAGAAGATAAAATACTTAGAAATAAATCTAACCAGAGACGTAAAGGACCTATACAACGAAACCTGCAAGACACTACTGCAAGAAACCAAAAGAGACCTGCATAAGTGGAAAAATATACCTTGCTCATGGATAAGAAGACTCAACACTGTGAAAATGTCAATTCTACCCAAAGCTATCTACAGATTCAATGAAATTCAGATCCAAATTCCAATGGCATTTTTTAGTGAGATGGAGAAACAAATCACCAATTTCATATGGAGAAGGAAGAGGCCCTGGATAAGTAAAGCATTACTCAAGAAGAAGAACAAAGTGGGAGGCCTCACACTACCTGATTTTAGAACCTATTATACCACCATGATCGTCAAAATAGCCTGGTACTGGTACAACAAAAGATACATAGACCAGTGGAACAGAATTGAGAATCTAGACATAAATTCATCTACCTATGAGCAGCTGATATTTGACAAAGGCCCGAAGTCCATTAAATGGGAAAAAGACAGTCTCTTTAACAAATGGTGCTGACAGAACCGGATATTCATCTGCAAAAAACTGAAACAACACCCATACCTCATGCCATGCACAAAAACTAACTCAAAATGGATCAAAGACCTAAATATAAAATCTAAAATGATAAAGATCATGGAAGAAAAAATAGAGACTACGCTAAGAGCCCTAATACATGGCATAAACAGAATACTAAACATAACTAACAATGCACAAATACCAGAAGAGAAACTAGATAACTGGGAGCTCCTAAAAATCAAACACTTATGCTCATCACTTATACTTCACCAAAAGAGTCAAAAGACAACCTACAGACTGGGAAAAAAATTTTGGCTATGACAAATCTAATCAGCGTTTAATCTCTAAAATCTACAAGATACTGCAAAACCTCAACGACAAAAAGACAAATAACTCCAAAGAAGACATTTAGGCAGCTAACAGATACATGAGGAAATGCTCACGATCATTAGCCACTACAGAAATGTAAATCAAAACTACAACAAGGTACCATCTCACCCCAACAAGGCTAGCATTAATCCAAAAATCACAAAATAATAAATGTTGGGGAGGTCGTGGAGAGAATGGAACACTTATGCACTGTTGGTAGGAATGTAAAACGGTACAACCACTTTGGAAATCAATTTGGCGCTTCCTTAAAAGCTAGAAATAGAAGTACCATATGATCTAGCAATCCCACTCCTCGGAATATATCCTAGAGAAATAAGAGCTGTCACATGAGTAGATGTATGCACACCCATGTTCACTGCAGCACTGTTCACGATAGCAAAAAGATGGAAACAACCTAGGTGCCCATCAACGGACAAATGGATAAACAAATTATGGTATATTTACACGATGGAATACTACACAATGATAAAGAACGATGAATGTGTGAAACATCTTAAAACATGGAGGAATCTGGAAGGCATTATTAGTCAGTCACAAAAGGACAAACACAGTATAAGACCACTATCATAAGAACTCAAGAAAAGGTTTAAACGCAGAAGAAAACATTCTTTGATGCTTATAAAGGTGGGGAGGGAGAGGGGTATTCACTAACTAAATAGTAGACAAGAATTATCTTAGGTGAAGGGAAGGACAACACAAACTACAGGGGAAGTCAGCACAACTGGTCTAAATCAAAAGCTAAGAAGTTTCCTGAATACAACCAAACATTTCATGGGACAGAGTAGCTGGGAAGGGAGTCTGGAGACCATGCTTTCAGGGGATATCTAGGTCAAGTGGCATAACAAAGTTTATTAAGAAAATGTTCTGCATCACACTTTGATGAGTGGCACCTGGGGTCTTAAAAGCTAGTGAGCAGCTATCTAAGATGCATCAATTGGTCCCAACCCACCTGGAGTAAAGGAGAATGAAGAACACAAAAGACACAGGGAAATATTAGCCCAAGAGACAGAAAGGGCCACATAAACCAGAGACCCCATCAGCCTGAGACCAGAAGAACTAGATGGTGCCTGGCTACCACCAATGACCACCCTGACAGGGAACACAACAGAGAGTCCCTGACGGAGCAGGAGAAAAGTGAGGAGCAGACCTCAAATTCTAATAAAAAGACCAGACTTAATGGTTTGAATTGACTGGAGGGACCCCAGAAGACATGGCCCCCCGAACTCCCTCTTGGCCCAGAGCCGAAACCATTTCCGAGGGCAACTCTTCAGACAAAGATTAGACTGGATTATAGGACATAAAGTGATACTCGTGAGGAGTGTGCTTCTTAGCTCAAGCAGATACATGAGACTAAATGGGCAACTTCTGTCCGGAGGTGAGATGAGAAGGCAGAGAGGGTCAGAAGCTGGCTGAATGGATACGGGAAATCCCAGGTGGAAAGGAGGAATGTGCTGTCACAGTATAGGGGGAGCAATTAGGGTCACACAGCAATGTGTGTATAAATTTTTATATGAAAAATTGATTTGTAAACTTTCACTTAAAGCACAATTAAAAAAAATATTACAGTAGTGTAAAAATCTAGTGAATGAAACAGAGAACATTTCATACTGGGAAGAGGGAAGGAATGAATAATTTAACAGATGGAAAAAATAAAGTTAGATGCCTACAACATACCAAAATAAACTTAAAATATTTTAAAGATTTACAGGTTAAGAAAGAAAAAAACTAAAAGAAAATTTAGAGAATTAGGTAAACTACTTATATAATCCCGGGGTATGAAAGGCCTTTCTAAGCATGATCTCCCCACTCCTACTCCCACAAGAATAGACCACAAATAAAAAGATTGATAAGTTTGGATACATTTTAAAAACACATACAAGTCAAAAAATGTCATTTACGACTTCCGGCAACATGGCGCTCTAGGAAGAAGCCCCACGCCGTCCCTCCACAGCAAAGATCTGAAAAAATAAGCCAAACAGAGAAAACACCAATCCTGAAACCCTAAAACATCAAATGAAGAAATAAAGAACTCATCCAAGCACCAAATGGAGTGAGAAACTGACAGAGAACAGAGAGCGAGGAGAGATTCATGCAGAGGTCACCTATTAGCTAAGGCAGCGCGGACCTGCCATCTTGGACTCCTATCGGAAACCAGCGAACAGAGGGTACGAGAAAGCAGCTTCACAGAGCTTCCAGCAGGAGACAGAACAACCGGTAAACAGCGACATACGCTTTCCCATCCCCCACCCTTCTTCACCCCCACTTGGCCTCCTTTGCTTCCCACAGCCACAGTCTCTTGGCTGGGAAGCACCGGCTGCTTGGATTCTACCCGCCAGCAATGGCCTACTCCCTGAGTGCCATTTGTTGACTGCTGGTGTTGCTTTTTTCCGCTGCTTTTGATTTCTTCCTTACCTCTCACCACCTCCCCCTCCTTTCACTCAAATACCTGGCTCCAGGCGCCATATTTGCTTCTTCCTAAGGAGCGGTGGAGATGCATTCAAGTGTGGAACTGCTTCCTGGTCCATGCTGCCACACTGGTGGGATCCCGGGGCTTTTGTTTGTTTGTTTGTCTTCAATTGTTTGTTTGTTTTCTTTTTCTTTTCTCGAGTTGGGAGCCCGTTCCAGCCGGGCAGTGCTGTGAGGCTAGGGACCTAACCCCTCAGCTTGCGCAGACACGCCGAGAGATCCCTGAGTGCATTTCTTTTCTTTTTTATTTTCTGTTTTTTTTGGGGGGGAGGGTTTCTTATTCCTTTTTTTTTTTTAATTTGTTTTATTTTCTTTTCCCTCTTTTTCCCTTTTTGTCTTTTTTCATTACTCAGTTTCTCATCTCTCTCTATACCTTCCTTCTCTTCCTGTCCCCTGGATACCTGGCGCTGAACACCTCTACGCCTCCTAGCCAAGCTGTACTTCAACACCTGGGAACAACTTCCCCATATCTCATAGCCATACCGGTGGGATCCCTCGGAGCTTTGCTGTACTCTTTTTTCTTTTAATTTTTATTTATTCATTCTTTACTTTTCTTTTCATTTTTTTCTTCTTCTTCCCCTTTTTGCTTTTCTCCATTTCATAGTCTCTCATCTCTCCACTCCAACGGCAAGCTCCCCTAGCATTCTTTTTTGTTTGTTTGTATGTTTTTGGCTCCTGTTCCTCTCTCCTCTCTCCCATATCCATCTTAGCTCCACACATAAAAATCTCCCCCCTCCATCCTGCCTACCTGCACCATGTGCTTAACATCACACTGCCAAGCAGCACAAGCACAGCCTACCGGAACCTGCCCTGCACTGATTACCGACCCACCCTGGTGGCTGTAGTAAGTGCCACAACAACCCATCCCAGCAACTCCTCTTCAGCTAGACCTGCCCTGCTGTACCATATCTGAGCGACTGACCCTGCTAATTGGAGAAGGAGGTGAAAAGTATCGTGCCCGCAGACAAGCAAACAACAAAGAACAAACAGCCCGCCTGCTCAGACATAGCCAAATTAAAAAAAAAAGGATGAAACAAACAAATCTACAAACAATAAATGAGAAAAATAACTACTGAATGCCCTGAAGACAGCAGACAATATCAAAACATTTACAAAAGCAGGACAGGATGGTTCCAGTAGGTGTCCGAAATAAAAACCAGATGATTTTCCAGTAGAAGAAAAGGCACTAGAACTACCTGATAGGGTCAAATCTTTAATACTCAGAATTATCCAAGAGTTGAAGCAAAAGGCAGACAAAAATGAGGAAAAAATAGATAAATTCATGGAAAAGGCAGACAAATTCATGGAAAATACAGACAAGAGAATGGAAGAATTCAGGAAAATAATGCAGGAACAAAATGCCAAAATAAATTCACAACTAGAAATTATAGAAAAACACCAATTAGAAATCCAAAAGATAAACAAAAAGATTTCAGAAATGGACAGCATCATAGAAGGGCTGAGGAGCAGACTTGAAATGGTGGAAGACAGAATCAGCGGAATTGAAGACAAACAGTTGGATACAACTCTGTTTGAGGAAAAATCAGAAAAAAGAACAAAGAAAAATGAAAGATCCTGAGAATTATGTGGGATACAATCAAAAGCAAAAATCTGTGAGTGATCGGAGTTCCAGAACAGGGAAAGAAAACAGAAAACACAGAGAGGATCATTGAAGAATTGCAGACAGAAAACTTCCCGAATATCATGAAAGATGAAAAGCTGGCCATCCAAGAAGCTCAACAAACCCCATATAGGATAGACCCTGAAAGAAAATCACCAAGGCATATCATAATCACACTCGCTAAAACCAAAGACAAACAAAGACTCCTGAGAGCAGCTCAAGAAAGACAAAAAGTCACATACAGAGGAGAAACAATAAGACTAAGCTCAGATTATTCAGCAGAAACCATGCAGGCAAGAAGGCAATGGGATGACATATATAAAACCTTGAAAGAAAAAAATTGCCAGCCAAGAATAATATATCCTGCAAAACTCTTGATTCAAATATGATGGTGAATTAGGTCATTTCCAGATAAACAGAAATTAAAGGACTATGTAAAAACCAAACAAACTTACGAGACTTATTAAAGGAAGCCCTTTGATCTGAGAACAAACAATATCAGACCATAGGCTGAATACAAGACACAGGATTGTACTAGCCAGATACCAACCTAAGAAATGAACTCTTAAGGACTATGCAAAACCAAAAGAATTACAAAAGGGAACCAGAGAGATTAATCTGTAAATGACAACAGCATCAGAACAATAAAAGAGGGAATAAATGGTATAGATATAGAACCTTCTAATGGAGAGGAAGTCAAGCAATACCAAGTAATAATAGAGTGGTTCAAATCTAGGAAGATAAGGGTAAATTTCACGGTAACCACAAAGAAAGTTAACAAACCTACTCATCAAAATAAAGAAAAAAAACAAAGTCACAGTAAAAACAAAATCTACAAAAACAAAAGAAATGAAAAAAAGTCCACAAACAAAAGGAACTCAGCACAGGAGAGTAAGAGCAACAAAACTGGAGGACATTATACTGAGTGAAATAAGTCAATCACAAAACGACAAATACTGTATGAGTCCTTTACTGTGTAACTCATGTAAAAGTTTACACACAAAAAGAAACACTCTTTGTTGGTTATGAGGGATGGGAGGAGTGGGGGGAAACTAAATAGATTAGTGGTAACTTTGGTGAAGGGTAAGACAGTACACATTACTGGGGAAGCCAGCACAACTTGTACAAAGAAAGGTCATGGAAGCTCCATAGACACTTCTAAACTCCCTGAGGGACTGAACTGCTGGGCAGAGGGCTGTGCGGACCATGGTCTCGGGGAACATCTAGCTCAACTGGCATAACACAGTTTATAAAGACAATGTTCTGCATTCTACCTTGGTGAGTAGCGTCTGGGGTCTTAAAAGCCTGTGAGCAGCCATCTAAGATACTCCACTGGTCTCACCCCTTCAGGAGCAAGGAGAATGAAGAGAACAAGATACAAGGAAAAGATTAGTCCAAAGGACTAATGGACCACAGCTACCAAGGCCTCCACCAGACTGAGTCTAGTACAGCTAGATGGTGCCCGGCTACCACCACTGACTGCTCTTACCAGGATCACAATAGAGGGTCCTGGACATAACTGGAAAAGGATGTAGTACAGAATTCTAACTAAAAAAAAAAAAAAAAGACCAGATTTACTGGCCTGACAGACTGGAGAAACCTCGAGAGTATAGCCCCCGGACACCCTTTTAGCTCAGTGGTGAAGCCCCTCCAGAAGTTCACCATTCAGCCAGGGATTGGACAGCCTCATAAAACAAAACAGGACTAATGAGGCACAGCAGTCCAGGGACAGGAACTAGAAGGCAGGAGGGGACAGGAAAGCTGGTGATAGGGAACCCAAGGTTGAGAAGGGACAGTGCTGACATGTTATGGGGTTGTTAACCATTGTCATAGGGCAATATGTGTACTAACTGTTTAATGAGAAACTATTTGTTTTGCAAACCTTTATCTAAGGTACAAAAAAAAAAAAAAAAAAGAATTATCTATGTGAGATCAAATTGACAACAACCACTCAAAAGGTCTGATGGGAAGCCTAGGGGTCAGTGAGTTGAAGATAATGGTGATAGAATAATTTGGAAAAGGATAGTGAGAATAGCAGCACAACTGGAAGAATGTAACTGATGTCACTGAATTGTACATGTAGAAACTTTCAAAATGGTGTAACTTTGGCTATGTATATTTTCACCAAAAAAAAAGTCCTCAAGGTTAAGAAGGGAGAGTGTTCACATGTCATGAGGTTGTTAACCAATGTCATAAAACAGTATGTGTGCTGACTGTTTAATGAGAAACTATTTGTCCTGTAAACCTTCATCTAAAGTACAATTAAAAAATTTTTTAAAAAAATGTAATCTACAAAATCAAAAGCCAAATTAGTAGGAAAAATATTTTAACAAAGATGCCATATCAAGGCTTAATTTAGCTAACATATATATAGAGTACTTTCAAATTAAGAAATAATAATATTAGGTTGAGGACATATACAGGCAATTCATAAAAGAAGAAATGCAAATATCCAACAACTACATGCCACTATTACTTAATGGTGTAAATAATAAGAAAAATGCATATTCCATTATTGTGACATAATACTTTTACCCATCAGAGTGACAAAGACCCCAGACAATCGGTATTGGTGCAGAAATGTAATTCTGCAATGTATGTGTTCAAAAGGCTTAAAATTTTACACAGCCTAAATCTAGAAATTTCACATATAGGAATTTATTCTAATGTGGGCAATAATTTGGCTACACTTAAAAATCGTTTATAATTAGAAATAACTGAACTGTCAACAGGAAGACACTGGTTAAATGGATCAGAGATCTAAATGTAAAAAGTGAAACCGTCTATTTACTAGAAGAAAACAGAAATAAATTCCTTCATAACTTGGAAATAGCTAAAACCTAGCTATGATGGAAAAAACTAACATTATAAAAGACTAAATACAGTAGACTGCATTAAAAAAAAATCTTTTACATGATGAAAAATACCATAAGCAAAGTTAAATGACAAATGATATTAAGAGGAGAAAACAACTATATTACAAAATGATACTCTCCCTAATATATAAAGATCTCTTAAAGATTAAAACTAAAAAGACCAACAATCCAACAGAAAAATGGGCAAAAGACAAGAAGCTAGTTCACTGGACAGCCCTTACACAATGGAAAACATACTCCACTTGACAGGTAATATGAGAAATGCAAATTCAAAACTACACTGAAATATCATTTCTCATTTATCAGATTGGCAAAAATTCAGAAGACTACCACTGTCCTCTGGTTGGCCAGGCAGTAAAGAAACAGACATTCTCACACGTTCCTGGTGGGGGTGGCAAATGTGACAACCTTCATGGAAGGGAATTTGCCAACAAATTACATATGCCTTTATAGGGTCGCTATGAGTCGGATGGCAATGGGTTTGGTTTTTGGTTTTTTTACCCTGTGACTCTGAAATCCAGGTTCTAAGAATTCACCCTTAAAAGATACCGCCACAGATTTTTTTTAAAAAGCACAAGGTTATTTATCGTAGCACTATACATAAGCGTAAATGATTGGAAATAACCTGAATACCCATCCGTAGGAGACTGGTTAAGGGAACTATGGTACACCCACACAACAGATTAGTATGCAGCCATAGAGAAGAGCAAAGAAGATCTCCAGGAATTAATACAGAGAGATTCCTAGGGCATATTATTAAGCGAACTGAGCAAGATACAAAAGTATATACAGTATGCCATCTTTTGTGTAAAAAAAGGAAAGGAGATAAGAATACACACATGAACAGATATACACGCACACACACATGCTTATTTCTGCAAAAAGTAACACAGAAAGAATAAACCAGAAATTAATAAAAATGGTTACTTATAAGCAGTAGATAAAGAAGGTGTAGAAAAGAGGGATGGAAACAAGACTTTGAGTGTACCTTTTTTATACAATTTTGATTTTTGAACAACGTTTTTTTACATTAAATCAAAAAGGCTGGGAGAAAAAAAACCAATCATAAAAATGAATATAAACAGAAACAAAAGATAGTATAAGGCACACAAAAAAGAATCAACTGTACTAACTTTTGAACAGAATAACCTGACTAAGCATTCTTAGTGGAATATCTTCTAAGCTCAAAAAGAAGAGACAAATCTTGAACTTAAAGAGTTTGTAGCAGTACTAGCGTAGTAATTCCGAAACTACTTTCTGTAAACTGTAAGACGACCAAACCCGTAAAAATACATTGGTGCTTTTGGAAACCAGCGCTCTCACTGCAAGAGAAGGAAAATCCAAGTATGGAACAGGAAAGATGAGGAAGAAACCTGTGGTGTTGGATTTGAATGAAGCTATCAGCATGAACTCATGATTTTCTAAAAAAATCTATTTCCCAGCCAAAATCTACTGCTGTTTTTAGATAGTCCAAGAGCTAAGGATGGTTTTTACTCTTTTAAATGTAAAAAAAACTATTATCCTTTCAGTGAGAAGAGTTGGTCAAAGGGCTGAGGATATCGCCTCTTGGTCTGCAAAGCCTAAAAGATTTACTATCTGGGGAAAGCTGACTAACCCCTGAACTAGACTATAAAACTGTTAGAAACTTTTAAGAGAAATAAAATGAATTTCATGCTTCTTCTCCGTGATTAAATAATTATTAACTGGTTGGTTTTCATGTCAATTCAACATATGCAAGCGTACAGGCCACTATATACACGTACATTCATATAATTCAAACCCAAATCCACTGCCGTGGAGTCGATTCTGACTCATAGCAACCCTACAGGGCAGAGTAGAACTGCCTCATAGGGTTTCCAAGGCGGTAAATCTTTACAGAGGCAGACTGCCATATCTTTCTACCACAGAGCAGCTGGTAAGTTCGAACTGCCCACCCACCCACCTTTCGGTTAGCACCCAAGCACTTAACCACTACGCCACCAGGGCTCCGTACACATTCATTAAAAAAAAAAAAAGCGTTGCCGTCGAATCAATTCTGACTCATAGCGACCCTACAGGACAGAGTAGAACTGCCCCATTGGGTTTCAAGGAGCAGCTGGTGGATTCAAACTGCCAAACCTTTCGGTTAGCAGCCGAGCTCTTAACCACTGCGCCACCAGGGCTCCTACCCTTCTACTTCTGAGCCTGTATGTCTATACTCAGGTGTGTATGTATGAGTGCATGTATTTTCAGACCTCAAAACTCAAGCACATCATTTTAAATACTAACCCTCTCCCAGCCTCACCTTGGTTGTATTTTCACCATTTCTTTCATACTGATTTCGTTGTTGAATTTTCTCTGCAATCTGTTGGGCAATTTGACAAGTAGAATCATATGTGGAGAACCTGCATCAAAGTCATAAAAGGAGAAAAACGTTTAAGGCTCTACACAAGAAATCTCTGTATTATCTAAGTTTGAGTTTTTAATTCTAGTCACAAATTCAATCTTTTGAGATGGATGACAGAAGTTTAAGAAGAGAGGATAGTAAGAGTAACAGCGTGTGTCGAATGGTACTTCCTCTGTCCAGGCACTATTGTGAATGCTTCATTTGTAATAACTCACTTAATTCACACGAAGAATGCTATGAGGTGGGCAGAAACGGAGGCCCAAAGAGGGTGAGTGACTTGGCTAAGTGGTACTGCCAGGTTCAAACCAAGGTTGTCTGATCCCAGAGCCTTCTAGTGCTCTTAACCACTTCACTCTTCTGCCTATGACAAAGCATTTGTATTCATTCATTCATGAAAAAGCCAACAAACATTTATGGGGGGCCGCCTCTGTACTGAGCACTATTCAAGGCCCTGAAGAAAACAGCAGTAAACAAAACAGAAAGTCTCTGCTTTCAGGGAGCTTACATCTTAGTGAAGGGTGATAGGCATAAAACAAACAAATGCACAGTGTGTCAGGTGCTGATATGCGCTAAGAAAAATAAAACTGGACAAAGGGACAGAGAGGGAAAGGGGAGGCGCTATTTAAGATCAGGTGAGGCAGTTAGTCACGTCAATAGCTGGGGGTGGGGGTGAGGGGATGGGTTTACAGTACAGGAATAGCAAGCACTGTTTATCCCAAAACAAGGACACACACCCATCTGACAGCAAGGCTTTCTAGAATTCCCTCAGAAAATTTACTGAGCTCCTCCTTGTTATTCACCAGTGCTGGGGCTTTCTTGGATTCACAATGAACTCCTGTAGCCTCTTGTTTTTCCTTCTATCATAGCATTTTAACTTTCTATCCTGTTTAGAGAAAAACACTAAAGTGTGTATATTCATTTACATCTCTCCTACCAGACCGTCCACTCCTAGAACAGGAAGTATGCTGTCCTAATTTTTACTTTTCAAAATCTTTTCAAATCTTTGAACTCCTACATATCACTTGTACATTGATGCTTCTTTGAATGAAGAAAAAACAATCTCCAGTCGACTAACAACTGAGCACCTGATCTGGGTCAGGTGCCACGCTGAGCTTTACATTTTAAACTTCATAAGGGTTCTGTGTTGTTGTTAGTTGCAGTCGAGTCGATCCCAACTCATGGCGACCCACGTGTGCAGAGTAGAACTGTTCCATAGGGTTTTCAAAGCTGTGACCTTTCAGAAACAGATCGCCAGGCTTGTTTTCCAAGTCGCCTCTGGGTGGGTTCGAACCACCAACCTTTCGGTTAGTAGTCAAGCGCTTAAACATTTGTGCCACCCAGGGACTCCCATGAAATAGGTTCTATTATTATCCTTCTTTCACATATGAGGTAAGTGAGGCTTTGTGAGTAGTCTTCTGTTTTAAAAGTTTTTCCAATTTTAAAGGCGTGAAGCCCATTTTAAACTCAGAGTCTGATTCCAGAGCCGTATCTTAACCACTATGCTCTTAAATAGCATCATTTGGATATTTATATACATCTTTAGCACTAGAAGGCCGTGGTTCCCAAACTTTGTTACACACTGGAAGCACCTGGGGAACCTTTTTTAAAAATAACAATGCCTGCCACCCGACCCTAGGCATTCTGACTTTGCTGGTATGAGACCCAGGCAAGTTTCAAAAGCTCCTCAGGCGATTCCAATCTGTAGCAAATTCTGGGAACCACTAGCTTAGAAGTAACAGGCACCACATCACAGTGTCAAGAACACAGGTGCCTACAGTACAACTTTAGGAAAATCCACCTGACCTCCGTTCACATAAATAGCTGAAAGTGACAGCATAATGACCAGACACCAGTTAGAGGATTTCTCCAGCTATTTAATTTCATAACTAGTTACTGAGTACTTGTATCTGCAAGGTATTGTGGAAAAGATAAAGGATATTTCTGCAAGGTATGGTAGAAACAGCATAGAAGAATTGTCAGAGATATTTAAAAGGAAAAAAGTCAGTGGAGCTTGGTGATTAATTTGATACGAGGACTGAAGAAAAGGTGAATGATTAGAAGACTTATACAATGGTAATTATAAAACACTGCTGAAAGAGATTAAAGAAGGCTTAAATAAATGGAAGGATGTCCTGTGTTCATGAATTGGAACACTTAATATTGTGAAGATGTCAATACTAACGAAAGCGATCTGTAAATTCAACACAATCCCAATAAAAGTTCCAACAGCCTCCTTCACAGAAATGGAAAAACCAATCCTTCACTTAATATAAAATGACAAGGGGCCTGGAATAGCCAAAGTAATGTCGAAAGAGAAAAACAAAGTAGGAGGACTAACACTTCCTGATATCAAAACAGATTATACAACTACAGTAATCAGCCTGGTATTGGTACAACAACAGATACACAGACCAATGGAACAGAATTGAGAGTCTAGAAATAAACCCGCACATCTATGGTCAACTGATTTTTGACAAGGGTACTAAGTTCATTCGATGGAGAAAGGAGAGTCTCTTCAATAAATGGTGATGGGAAAATTGGATTTCCACATGCAGAAAAATGAAACAGGAACCATGACACGGCACACACCACACACAAAAACAAATTCAAAATAGATTAAAGACCTAAATGTGAAAACGAAAGCCATAATATTCTTAGAAGAAAACACAAGGGCAATGCTGCTGGGCCTAGCTTTTAACAATGGATTATGAAATACAGTAACAAGAGCACACACAGCAAAAGACAAAACAAATAAATGGAACCTTATAAAAATTAAAAACTTTTGTTCATCAAAAGACTTTACCAAAAAAAGTGAAAAGACAAGCTACTGACTGAGAGAATATCTTTGGAAAACATATAGCTGACAAGAACCTAACAACCAATATATATATAAAATGTTGACAACAACAAAAAGACAAATAACCCAATCAAAATATGGGCAAAGGACTTGAATAGACACTTCACCAAAGAGGACATTCAAATGGCCACCAAACACATGAAAAGATGCTCAACATCATTAGCCATCAGAGAGATGCAAATCAAAACTATAATGATACCATTTCACTCCCACTAGTATGGCTAAGATTAAAAAAAGAAAGAAAGAAAATAACAAATGTTGGCGAGGATGTGGGGAAATCGGAACCCTTAACCACTGGTGGGACTGAAAAATGGTACAGCCATTGTGGAAGCCAGTGTGGCAGTTCCACAAAAAACTAAAAATAGAACTACCATATGACCCAGCAATTCCACTGTTAGGAAAACAACTTGAAAGTAGCAACACACACACCATATGTACACCAATGTTCACTGCAGCACTATTCACAATAGCCAAATGGTGGGAAAAACCTAAATGTCCATCAACAGATGAATGGATAAACAAACTGTGGTAAAATGATATACTTGTTGTTAGGTACCCTCTCTATGTATAACAGAATAAAACACTGCCCAGTCCTGCGCCATTCCCACAATCATTGCTATGTTTCAGCTCATTGTTGCAGCTACTGTGACACTCCATCTCATTGAGGGTCTTCCTCTTTTTCTCTGAGCCTGTACTTCACCAAGCATGATGCCCTTCTCCAGGGACTGGTCCCTCCTGATAACATGTCCAAAGTATGTGAGACAAAGTCTCACTTCTAAGGAGCATTCAAGCTGTACTTCTTCCAAGAAGATATGTTCGTTTTTCTGTCAGTCCGTGGTGTATTCAGTATTCTTCACCAACACCATAATTCAAAGGCATCAATTCTTCTTCAGTCTTTATTCACTGTCCAGCTTTTGCATACATATGAAGCGACTGACAATATCATGGCTTGGGTCAGATGCACCTTAGTCCCCAAAGTGGCATCTTTGCTTTTTAATGCTTTAAAGAGATTTTTTGCAGCAGATTTGCCTATTGCCTCAGGACACAATCCAGTCTTGTAGATCAGGTCTTCCCCTACTAACACAACTGCCACCCATCCTCCCTCGTTAACATCATAGAGGCAGGTTTACAACATACAGGAAAGTCTCACAGTACCAGGAATCATGGCCTAGCCAAACTGATACACACATTTTTGGGGGGACATAATGCAAACCATGACAGCGACTAAGAGGGTGTGGTCACGCCACTAACAGAGACAAAACCAAGCAAAACCCGCTGCCATGGAGTAGATTCGGACTCACAGTAACCCCAAAGAGTACAACTGCCCCATATGGTTTCCGAGGCTTTAAATCTTTGCAGAAGCAGAATGCCACATCTTTGTCCTGCGGAGCAGTCTTTCAGTTAGCAGCCGAGTGCTTTAACCACTGCTCCACAGAGACAGAGGAACTGGAAAGGGGTACTTGAAATAACTTTCCAGACTTTGAACTATGAAGTGCACCTCTGTTCTATCAGAAAAATACTGCATGCTAGTAGCACTTGGCTACTAACCAAAAGGTTGGCAGTGCAAATCCACCCAGAGGCACTTCGAAAAGTCAGTCCTGACGATTTGCTTCTGAATGGTCACAGCCTTGAACACCCTACGGAGCTGTTTTACTCTGCACACACGGTGTTGCCATGAGTTGGAATTAACTTAAAGGCAACTAACAACAATATACAGGACTTAGTTTAAAATACAGCAGCAAAAAGGGGAAAAAAAGGTGTGGAGGGCAAAGATGAAACAAGAATTGTAGAATATTGATAGTTACAGAAACCGGGTGATGAGAATAAAGAGGCTCATTATACTACTCTACTTGGTATATTTTTTAGCTTAATAACATAATAAAAAATTTATTTAAATAAAGACAAAAAAAGAACATGCTACTGACATCCAGTGTTCACTATAACTTTCCTTTGAAATGTTTATTTTCTGTACTAATGAAGGTTGCAAGGAAAAAAAAATGTCCAACCACAATATAAAATTATTGAGGTCTTACTGTTATTTTGTCAGAAATGATATGTCCTCAACAAATAAGTTGCCCTAGCAGTAAAGCTAATTAACTTTAGCAAAGAACCAGTTCAGAGACAGTATGGCACTCACTTACTACCACTGTTAAACAGTGAGCTTATCACTTGTTTTTTACATGCCATTAAAATAGTAACTAACCAGTTGTCATCAAGTTGATTCCAACTCATGGCATCCACATGTGTGTCAGACAAGAACTGGCTGCTTAGGGTTTTCAGTGGCTAGTTTTTTGAAATTGGATCACCAGACCTTTTTTCCAAGGCACATCTGGGTGGAATCGAATAGCCAACTTTTCAGTTAGCAGTTTAGGGACTCCAACCAGGGACTCCACCATTAAAACAGTAACACTATACCTATTCCATTTGTAAACAACAGAACAGGAGTCTCTGCGTGGTACACGAGGCTAATGTGCTTGGCTGCTGACAGAAAGGTTGGAGGTTCAAGTCCACCGAGAGGTGCCTTGGAAGAAAGTCCTGGCAATCTACTTCTGAAAAAATCAAAAAAGCCATTAAAAACCCTATGGAGCACAGTTCTGTTCTGAAATACACGGAGTCATCGTAAGTCGGAACTGACTTGATAGCAACTGGTAAACATTAGAACACTATTCAAGAGTGAGGCATCAGTGACCTCTGATTGCCAATAGCACATACGCAAAGCTGCAGTCAAATCTGTTTTTACAGGTTTTTCAAAGTCCTTTTCTGTACCCCCCTCTACCTCCTAATCAGCAACTTGGCAATCTACTTTCAAAAATGAGCAAATACTAGCAATGCAGAGGTCCCCTTACTGTGTCACTCCCAAAAGTCAAATGAGAAAGCCACTTACTCAAACTAGTTGATGATAACAGAAATAAATTATAAATGCTTTTCCAACATTAACAGTGGAAGAGGCCCAACTTCCAGTTACAGCTTCCCTCAATCTAAATGAATGACGTTGGGCCTGTCCCTTATCACTGGGCTTTACTTCCTACCTTCTGTGTAAACTGGGAGTCCCTTTGTAGAGTAAACAGTTAACATGCTCAGCTACTAACGAAAGGTTGGAGGTTCAAACTCACCCAGCCGTTGAAATCCCTATGGAGCACAACTCTACTCTGATGCACACGAGGTCTTTCCCAACACAATCCTATATATTCATCTCTTTCTTCTAGTTCTTTTATGTTTCTGTTTTCACATTTAACTCTGTAATACATTTTGGTGCAATGCATCTAGCTTTTTGTCCCTCCCAAATGTCAGCCACTGAAAATCCTACGGGACCAGTTCTACTCTGAAACACATGGGGTCACCATAAATCAGAATCAACTGACAGCAACTGGTTTTTAGTATTATGTGTAAACTGAAGGGGTTAGCTTCCAGGAGGTGGAGGCAACTTAGCAAAATCTATCAAGGGACTAAAAAACATTCATAGTCTTGGATCCAACAGTTCCACTTTTAGAAAGTGAGCTCAAGGAAATAACAGACGGAACAATGGGCCAGCTTTTGCAATGGTTTTTATTTTTTTTTTAATTAATTACTTACCTAATCTAACAAAGAGGGTAATAGTTAAATAAATTATAGTCATTCATATGACTATTATAACACCATAAAAATCTTGTTTTCAGAGAATATGTAATCACATGGAAAAATGCTCCCTGTTTTAAAATATACAATATACATAATACAAATTAAAGTAATAAATTCATTTTAAAAATCAATAGTGGCTATTTCCAAATGGTAAAGTTAAAGATGCTACTTATTTTCTTCTCTGCAAATTTTCACTATTTTCTAAATTTTCTACCCAGACTATATAGAACTGTTAAAATTAGTGTTATACCAATGAAGAAAGAGACTGACGCAAATGATCTAGATACTAGGCAGTTTTACCTTGCTCTTGGAATACATTCTCCTAACATCCAGACTGCCTGCAACTTAGACAATTTCAACCTGTATTTAAAATACCAACATAAAGCATATACTCCAACAAGAACTTTATAAGAATACGTTTTTAATTATTAAACAAAAAGTTCAAGTTCAATACGCCACAATGATAAAATTCTTTGGAATTAGAGCTTGTCTTTTACCATTCAGTCCTTGGGACTAAATGGCTCATCATTATTAAATAAATCACCCTTATCAGCTATTGTTTTACTGCAGAAGTTGCTGCTGAAATAATATTCTTCGAGATATTTACACAGAACAGGGTAAAATACCTTATATACCTTATATAAACAAGTGCATAATTTCCCTCCTAGATTCCTACAAATTTTCTGAAGGAAGAGATTTAGGTCCTACCACCAACTGGATGGGGACGATGGATTCTGAACCTTGGTTTCTCCATCGGTGAAATAAGGTTCACTAGATGGAGTGACATTCCACAAGATTACTTCTACTTCACTTTCACAGGAGTCCGGGGAAGCCTACACCGGCCAGCTCCACAGCCAGGATGGGCGGGAAATCCCCGCAGCAAGAGGCAGCCCAGAAGGGCGAGAGAAATATTCAGAGATTCGACAAGCGTCCTCAGATCCCCAGGGGTCCACCCGGTCTCCATCTCGGGCCACCGCCGCCGACAACCGAAAGTGGCGGGATGCAGCCGAGTTCTCCTCTGAAGAGGAAGGGTCCTCGCGGCCCTTCCCCTCATCCTGAGAGGCCTCCAGCCGCAAGGCCAAGCGATCGCCCGCTCCCTGGAAGCCCGGCCTCCCGAAAGGTTCCCGCACGGACTGTCACCCTCACCCGGCGCTCACCAGGGGTCCGGTGCCATCGTGCAGTCTCCACCAGAAGCCGGGATACTTCCTGCTCGCAGCAGCTGACTACGGCGGCCCGCGCGGCTCATACCTCGCGGTTCGGCCCGTGCGCGACTGGAGCCTGGAGTTTGCCAAGCGTATGAATAGACAGCACTAGGGCCTAGAAACTGCACTAAAAAAAAAAAAAGAAAGCGTTCCCTCGGGCAACAGTACGTTGCAGCAATCTGTGTCTATTGAGAAACGCAAACTTTTATGTGCAATTAAAATAAAATTGCAGTTGAACAAAATCGAAGCATTTTCCCAGGAAGGTAGGAGCACCTTAAGACCTTTCCGTGTTGTTGTGTGCCTTCGAGTCGGTTCTGACTCATGGCGACCCTACAGGACAGAGGACAACTGCCCCATAGGGTTTCCTAGGCCGTAATCTTTAAGAAATCAGAGCGTCACATCTTTTCTCCCGCAAAGCTGCTGATGAGTTTGAACCGCCGACCTTTCGGTTAGTATCTTAGCGCTTACCCACGTTATTTAAAATTTTATCCTGCTTTAAACAAGGGGTCGAACGAAGTATCAATTATGTACTATTTAATAGGACAGAGTAGAACGGCCCCATAGTTTCCAAGGAGCGGCTAGTGGATTCAAACTGCCAAACTTTTGGTTAGTAGCAGAGCTCTTAATCACTGTGCCACAGGGCTCCCTTCCCATCAGAGGCAATCCTCTAAACTGGATTATAAAGAAAAAAAAAATCCCACTAGGTGCTTGATTATATAGTTACCAAGAATGTCACAGGCTCTACACAGGGAGTGTCAGTTCTGTGCATTTAGTCCCTCCTAAAGTTCCAGAGAAAGAGAGGAAAAATTAGCCCTCCATTTGCAAGAAGGAAAATGAACAGAACCACCGCATACCAGGTTTCAAGAGCGTAGATCTGGTGCGCCTGCGCGCGGCCGTTACCATAACGACCAGAAGACGCTGCACTGGCTACAGGACTAAAACGAAAGTGAGCCGAGTCGTCCGGTGATGGAAACCCAAACTTCGCCGGAGGCTGAGGTGGCCGAGGTGGCCGAGCTGGAGCTTGAGGCGGTGATCGGCTTCAATGGTGAGGCCTCGAGTATCTCTGGGCTGGGTAGTTTAGGAACCCCCGGAACGTGTAGCGCAAACAGGGACTGTGAGACACTGGTTAGTACGTGGGGTGGGGATGGGGTGAGCGTCATTGGCAAAAGCCCTGGCCGGGGGCCCAGCCTAGCCTCTCCGGTGCGAAGACCTTGGAGAGTCACTCCCTCCCTCCGAGCTGGACACGCTCTACCACCTAAACCAAAACCAAACCAAGCCCACTGCCGTGGAGTCATTTCCGACTCATACCGACCCTATAGGACAAGAGTAGGTTTCCAAGGCTGTAAATCTTTATGGAAGCCACCTGCCACATCGTTCCCCCGCACAGCGGCTGCTGGGTTTAAACCACCTACCTTTCGCTTAGTAGCTGAGTTGTTTAATTCCTGCGCCACCAGGGCTCCTCCTCTAGCACCTAAAAGGGACTAAATGCCTCTTGAGGCTGGAAGGATGAGTAACGGGAGTGGGGGTTGGCTCTGCCCAAAGAGGTAATGAGGAGAGTTTTGTCTTTTAACTCTTCTCCCACTAGGTCAGCCCTCCCTGATTCTAAGTCCACGCAGCCCGCAGAGCACCGGCCTTCGGTAACCACCGAATGCTGTCCTCTGTGTCGGCCTCTAAGTTCCGGTCAGAAATCTAAAATCCCAGCTGATGTACTAATGAGAAAGGGCTGGGGAGCGAATGTGTGTTTGAGCAACCTCTTTAGAAGACGATCTTGGTCATCTAACCCAAGAGAAGGATTTCAGGCCGCCATTTGGAGCCCTGGTGATGAAGTGGTTAAGAGCTCAGGTTGGTAACCGAAAGGTCAGCAGTTCGAATCCACCAGTCCTTCTTTGGAAACCCTACGGAGCAGTTCTTCTCTGTCCTGTAGAGTCAGTATGAATCGGGATCGACTGGATGGCAAGGGGTTTGGATTTTTTGTTTTTGTATAGAAACGGAGGGGATCCACGGGAACTGGAGGGGAGAGATGTTTTGGTCAGAGGAAGCCTTGTCGCTTTGTTAAAATCTTATTTTTGATTATGACTGCCTATTTGTTTTGAACAAGGAACCCTGGTGGCACAGTGGTTAAGCACTCGGCTGCTAACGAAAGGTGGATTCGAACCTACCATCCCCGCTTTGTGGGGAGAAAGATTTGGCAGTCTGCTTCGGTAAAGATAAACCAAAAAAAAAAAAAAAAAAAGCGAACCCATTGCCGCGAAGTCATTAATAGCGACCCTATAGGACAGAGAAGAACTTCCCTATAGGGTTTCCTAAGGCTGTAAATCTTTGCAGAAGCCGATTGCCACATCTTTCTCCGGTGGAGCAGGCTGGTGGGTTCAAACCACGAACCTTTTGATTGGCAGCCAAGGGCTTAATCACCAGTCTTCTCTCTGTAAAGACCACAGCCTTGGAAACCCTATGAGGGCAGTTCTAATCTGTCCTGTAGGGTCACTATGAGTGGAATCGACTGGAGGGCAACAGTTTGGTTTTGGATTATTTTGAACGTAAATGAGTAGGGGGGATGGTGTGAGTTTTGTTATTGTTGTTGTTTGTTTTGGGGGGATGGGTTGAGGGGTTGAGGGATGAAAAAAGTAATGGATTACACTTTAGAGAAAGCAAAGGCGTTTTTTTTTTTTCAAAAGTACATCTTGATGCTTGAAAGCTTTAAAATTCTAATAATGTGGGCAGCAGAATAACCAATGCCTGTTTAAAGTTTTACCACAGTCTAGGACTTGACTTTTGACTCTCATCTTCATTTTACCTTGACAGTCTGATAAAAAGTGGGCACTTAGTATACACGAATTATCGCCCAACCTTAAAGCTGGTTACAATGTCATTTGTAAAGGTAGTGAGTGGCCAGCAGTGAGTGCTAAAGGCCCTAGTGAACCAGTGTAGCTCCTCACACAGACAGCTCTGCAGCTAAATTCAGGCTGCTTTGTGGTGCTCTAAGAGTAAACGTTTGATAATTTGTATCCCAATGTTTTTTATGGCCATTACTAATCATCTTTGCCTTTTAGAATGGCTTAAACTGATTGAATTGTTTTTTACCTTCTTGGTTCTGTGATTGTCGATATTCCTTCACATGGGTAAATATACATTTATTTAGAAATATTATATGCCAAATACTATGCTATGTGTGCCAATACAGGGGTAAATGCATAAACATACTTAGGAAGATGAGTTTAGAAAATTGGAAAAATACAGTGAAACAAAAAGAAAAACAATTATCATTACACTGCCCAAAGATAACTCTGTTAAACTTTTGATATGTTCTTTTCATCTCTACACTTAGGTATAAATATGTTTTTTAATAAAAGTAGACTCATGCTATATATATTGGCTTATAACCAGATTTTTTCCACTTAATAGTATGATGTGCACATTTTTCCTTAGCAACAAGTATACTCTATGCCATATTTTTAATATAATATTGTAATATAATATTCCATTGCATAGGCATGCTATAATGTATTGAAGCAATATCCTCTTGTTAAGAATGTAGCATAATGAGAAAGGGCTACAAAGAACATGCTACAAAGAACATCTGCAGAGCTAAATCTTTTGCCTTTGTAACTTTTTTCTGTAGGATAAATTCTGAGTATGTGTTAGACTTTTGATGTATCTTCAAAATGCTGTATCATATACACAACAGAAATATGTACATATATGCATCAAAAACATACAGGAATATTTATACTAGCATTATTTCTTATAGTCAAAAAACTATCGACAACCAAGATGCCCATCAAAAACAGAAAGGATCAATCAATTGGTATTTTCGTACAATGGATTTATACAGCTATGAGAAAGAATGAACTACTGCTCCATGTAACGACATGGATGAATCTCACGAACGTAATATTGAGTGAAAAAGCCAGACACCAAGGAGTACATGCTGTATAACTCCTTTCACATAAAGTTCCAAAACAAGGAAAATTTATCTATAGAAATAAAAGTTAGAACCTTGGTTACCTTTGGGGAGAGGAAAACAGAGAGAAGACGCAAGGGAGACCCCCAAGTTTTTGTATTCAGTGCAAGAAGCTTACTTAACGCTATTCTAAACCAGTTGCCGTTGAGTCAATTCTAACTCATGGCAGCCCTATGTGTGTCAGATTAGAACTGTGCTCTGTAGGGTTTTTGGTGACTAAGTTTTCAGAAGTAGATCAACAGGCCTTTCTTCTGAGGTGCCTCTGAGTGGACTTGAACCACTAGCCTTTTCGTTAGCAGTGCATGTGTTCACTGTTTGCACTACCAAGGGGTTCCAATGTTATTCTACCTCTCATAAAAGAGAATAGGCAAAGCTTTATATGAGAATTCGGGAGAAAGGTTCTATTTTAGGCTTGAGAGAAGTCAAGGAAGGGTTAATTTAAGCAATCTTTAAAATTGAGTAGGAATCAATGGGTAAAGATTGAGGGGCAGAACATTCTAGGTTGTAGGGATAGGGTGAGCAAAGGAGGAAGAGTGGAAAGTATGGTGGGACTGATGGAGAAATGGCAAATAACTCAGTGTGGCATCAGGGTTAGGGACTGGCAGGATAACACAGGAACATCAGCCTGGAGTTAGATTTTCTGTTGCCATTAAGTTGATTCCAACTCATGGAGACCCCATGTGTGTCAGATTAGGACTGTGCTCCAGAGGGTTTTCTTGGAGCAAATAACCAGGCCTTTCTTCTGTGGAGCCAGAGCCATTGGGTGGGTTTGGAGTGCCAACCTTTCTTTAAGTTAGTGTCAATTGCAAACCGTTTGCACCACCCAGGGGTGGAGTTAGATTGGGAGGCCTTAATTACCAGATCATTGGATTTGGATTCCACATGGAAACAAGAAGCAAAGCAAGGCCCTTTTTATCATTGTGACACTAGCATTCACTATAGTGTTATGTTATAGTTTATGAATGTTAACTCTGAAGGGTATAAATATGTTACTGCACTTGACTCTTCTAGATATTATATTTGTTATGGATTGAATTGTGTTCTCCCAAAATATGTGTTGGCCCCCGAGACTATGGCCTTAAGACACCCTGCTGACCTAGAACTGAAGTCATTCCCAGAGACGGCCTTTCAGCCAAACAATAGACAGCCCCATAAAATAAACAGTAACACCCTAGGGGAACGTGTTTCTTAGAAACCATACAAGAGCAAAAGGACAACATTTGCCCAAAAGCAAAGATGAGGAGACAGGAAGGGATAGAAAATTGGATGAAAGAAACAGGGAACCTAGGGCAGAAATGAGGAGATTGCTGACACATTGAGGGGAATGCAGTCAAGGTCATGTAACACTCTTTGTACAAACTATTGAATGGGAAACTAATTTGCCCTCTACAATTTCACGTAAAGCATAATAAAAAAGTTTTTAAAAAAATGTGTTGGAATACTAACCCCTAAACCTGTAGATGCAATCCTGTTTGGAAATACAGTAAGATTTTCTTTATTATGTTAGTGAAGCCACCGTAGTGTAGGGTGTGTCCTAAACCCAATCCCTTTGAGTTATAAAAAGGCAGATTAGACACAGAGGCATGCACCAAACCGAAAACCAAACCCATTGCCGTTTACCCAACTCTGACTCATAGCTATCTTATAGGACAGAGTACAACTGCCCCATAGGGTTCCCAAGGCTGTGATCTTTATGAAAGCAGACTGCCACATCTTTCTCCCAAGGAGCAGCTGGTGGGTTTGAACTGCTGACCTTTTGGTTAGCTGTGGAGCACTTAACCACCGTGCCACCGGGACTCCTCGACACGTGCACATGAGGGGGAAAATAGATGCCACGTGAGGATCAGCTACAAGTCAAGGATCACTAAAGAACCAAAGAATGCCTGAGGCTCCCGAGAAGGAAGGAATCCCTCATTTGGACTTTTAGCTGCCAGAACCATGAGAAAATAAATTTCTGTTCTTTAAAACCACTTGTGGTATTTGTGTTACAGCAGTACCGGGTAACTAAGACAGTATTTTTATAGGAAGTCATTATTTAAGCAAATCAAATATAGCTGTGTTGAATATGAAAACATTTTCTAAAACTGTAGTTATTAAGAGTTCGGTATTAACACAATGATATTCAGATTCATCAGTAAACGGAATAGATAATCCATAACTTGGCTATTATGCAAAGAGTTCTTACAACTTAAAAAGAACAACAACCAAATATATTAGGGGTCTGCAAACTACAGTTTGTGGGCCAAATCTGCCCATTACCTGTTTTTGTAAATAAAGTTTTATTGAAACACAGCCATGCCCATCTGTTTATTTATTGTTTATGGCTGCTTTCAAGCTACAGCAGCAATGTGGAGTACAGGTAGTCCCCAACTGGCAGTTTTTGTTTTTTGTTTTTTTTAATACATCTTCTCATTAGTAGCATGTACCCCATACAGTGTTGCAGTGTGTAATTTGCTGATGTTATTATTCTCAGATGTTCACTCTCAGATGTTCAGTGTTATGATTTACTGTTCAAAACACTGCCATATAGCAGGCTATGGCCTGGTCTATGGTGAAGACTGTGTTAGTGTCGGTGTAGGGAGTCATAACAGATAGAAAGTTGGGCAGACAATGCTAAACTCTAACGACATTGGATAACTGAACTGTGCACATACCTGGCAGCCGTTACAACTCCAACTTCATTGTTAGGACACTGACACGGACTTTATTGTAATATATTCCTCAGTGTATCTGGAACACTGCATCTTCCTGGGAGGAAGTTACAGGAAAATGCATTCAGGGGATTTGGAAAAAAATGCTGAGTTATGTGAACATGCTCCAAGCATTTGATCAGGATAATATGATGGAAGAAATTGGTGGAAAAATTGTCCATATGGCAAGAATGCTGAATTTAGAACTTGGTATCACTGATGTGGAACAGCTCATAGATCATGAAGAAGGGGAATTGACAGATCAGGACTTAATGGATTTTGCAGAAGAAAGAAATGCTGAAGAAGAAAGAAATAATGAGAAAGAAGAAGGAGAGAAGTTGCAAAAAAATTTTACGGTGAAAGATTCGCTGAAGTTTTTTCTAAACTAAATCAAGGGCTTCAGTTGCTTGAAAACATGGACCCAAACGCTGGTAACTTTGCTAAAGTCAATAGGCAGATTCCGGAAGCAGTGAGACGTTACTGTGTAATATATGAAGAAAAAAAGAAAAGGACCATACAGACAGCTCTCACTAATTTTCTGACGAGAAATGCTATTCCCATTCCCAGGGATAATCCAGATGATACAGAACCTTCCACAAGTGGAGTTATTACCGCAACTGACAAAATGCTAGTGTCATCCAACTCTTCTTCATCGTCAGAGTTAATTTTTATAATTCATGTATTTTGTTATGTATGTATTAAAATATATCTGAAGTGTATATGTAAGGTTTCCAACCCCTAAAGACAAATAAAGATCAGATTTATAAAGATACTGATACTAAAAGGCAGTAATAGTGAAAACTAAAAAAAAAGAGGCATTCAGCTTACATCAGAACCAACTTATGATGGAGTTGTCAGAATGGAACCCCATCGTAAGTCAGGGACGACTACCTATAGTTGCAACAGAGATGGCCCTTTGCTATCTGGCTCTTTACAGAAAAAGTTTGCCAACCCCTGAAATAGGTAATGGACAAATAAATAAGAAATAAAGAAATGTAAATTGTGTATTTGGTTGAATTCTGTCCCTAAAAAATTTCATGTCCACCCAGAGCCTGTGAATGTGGATTTATTTGGCAATAGAGTCTTTACAGATGTAATCAAGTTAAAATAAAGTCATACTGGATTAAGGTAGGCCCTAACCCAGTGACTGGCGTCCTGATAAGAAGAGGGAAGTTTAAACACCCAGGGAAGAAGGGAATGTGCAGAAGGAGGTAGAGATTGGAGTGATACATCTACAAGCCAAGAAATGCCAAGGATTGCTGTCAACCATCAGAAGCTACCAGAGGAAAGGAAGGATTCTTCCCTAGAGCCTTCAAGCAACATGGCCTTGCCAACACCTTGATTTCAGACTTGTAGCCTCCAGAACTTTGAGAGAATACATTTCTGTTGTTTTAAGCCACCTAGTTTATGGTAATTTGTTATGGTAGCTCTAGGAAATTAATACAAATGGCTACTAGCTCCAAATGCTAATTAAAACAGTGACATATATTTTACTTTTGAGATTGGCAAAGGATAAAAATATGAGTAATACAAAGTAAAATGAAAACGAGAAATGGTTCTCAGTTACTATAGCCAGAAGTAAAAATTTTACAACATTTTTGAAGGACAGTTTTCTAGTATCACAATTTTAATGAGGATAATCTTTGTCTTTTAAGAACTTTTTTCCAAGAAGTTTTTACAATGAGGTCACTCTAAAGTTTTGTGTATAATAGCCCATGTACTGAAGAAAACAACTGAAATGTCCACTGGGAGGAAACTGGTTTAAAAAAATTATAGTCCATTTGTACAATGAAATACTTCATAACTCTTAAGAAGGAGATCTATATGGAATAACAAGGAAAGATGGCAAAGATCTGTTAAGTGTAAAATGCAACTTATGAAATAATATATGTGACATGAGCCTATTATAGTTAAAAAAGCAAGTGTGTGTATATATAAATGTATCTATATATAGATAGCAGGAGCCCTGGTGGTGCAGTGGTTAAAGTGATCCGATGCTAATGGAAACGTTTGCAGTTTCGAACCCACCAGCTGCTCTGCGGGAGAAAAATGTGGTAGTCTGCTTCTCTAGAGATTTACAACTTTGGGATTTACAGGCTTGGAAACGCTATGGAGTCGCTATGCGTCGGAATCTACTTGACGGCAGTGGGTATATATAGATACGTAGAAAAACATGTATATCTATGGGCTTAAACATATCAAAGATCATTGAGATGGCACAGGACTGGGCAACATTTTGTCATACACACACACAAAGGGACAGTATGTGAATATGTGTATGGAGAAAAGAGGAAAGTATTCATTATAGTGAGCATGTGCCATTTTGGCTATCCAACATCTGAATATCCTTCTATTTGAGGAGAATCCCAAGACAGGTAAGGATTCTGTACCTTTGGATTTAAGAGGAGCACCTATTTCCTCTTCAAGTTCCTTGGCAGCCCATTCACGTGTAACATAATGGGCTCAGCCAATCATATGTTGCCACTCAGAACTTGGACGCTTAAAGGAAGCTACCGAGAAGCAGAGCATTGTGGGAGAGCGCAGGGGAGTCAGAGTGGAGCAGCGGGGCAGTGAGCTTTAATAACATGATTGTCATTTGGTTTTGCCTTCCCATTGGCCCTGCCCGTTTTTCAGGTGTGACTTTACACACTTCCTTTGGATTCTGGGAGCTATTTGTATTCCTTCCATAAAATTATTTTTCTGCTAATGTTAGCGGAAGTTGACCCCTCTTGATTGTTACCAGAAAACCAACCAAATTCACTGCCCTCAGTGGATTCTGACTTACAGCCACCCCATAGGGTTTCCAAGGCTGTAAATCTCTACGCAAGCCGACTGTCACATCTTTCTCCCGTGGAGCCGTGGTGATTTCAAAACGCTGACCTTTCGATTAGCAGCCAATCACTTTAATCACTGTGCCACCAGGGCTCCTTGATTGCAAGCAAGAACTCTGATTATTAAAAGCAAAGAAAAAACACGTGAAGAAATACACACCTGTTAACAATGGCTTTCTCTGGGGAGGGGGTTTTGCAGGACACTTTCACATTTGTTTACGTTTATCATAAATATTTCAAACCTGTAGGTAAATTAGAGAGAAAGCTATAATTCTGTATCTGCACATGGAATTAGCAAATGTTGATCTTTTTCCTTATTTAATTTTTTTAAAGAGAGTATACATTCCAAGTCCCCACTCTTAATCACACACTCCTTTCTCCCACGTTAGAGGCAACCACTATCCTGAAGTTGATGGGTACCCTTCCCAGCTATGTTTTCTAAATTTGACTACATTTATATATAACATTGAATGTACTATGCTATATATATTATATATACATAATTTATAGTATAAATTTCCATGTTTTAAAATTTTACATAAATAGTAGTATGCTGTGCGCATTTTGAAACCTGTATTTTTTCATCCAAAATTTTTTGTGAAGTCTACGTTGGCTCATGTTGATTTAAATCTTTTATTTTAACTCCACTACCGTGTTCCCTTGTACGAATGTACCATAAATAATGCTGTAGTGAACACCTTTGTACGTGGCCCATAGAAACAGTTGCAAGAATTTCTCTAGGTTACACACCTAAAAGTGGAATGGCTGGGTCTAGGGTACATGCATTTTCAACTCTTCTCAATGTGGACAAGTTGGTTTTCAAGGCAATTCTACCAACCTACCATCCCTAGGAGCCCTGGTTGAGAAGGGGTTAAGAGCTTGGCTGCTAACCAAAAGGTCAGCAGTGCGAATCCACCAACCTCTTCTTGGAAACCCTATGGGGCAGTTCTACTGTGTCCTATAGGGTCGGTATGAGTCGGAATCAATTCCATGGCAACATTTTTGTTTTTGTTTTTGTTTTTTTTTGCTCTGCATCATCACCAATACTTGGTATCATCAGCCTTTTTAAACTGTAGCCATTATGATGGAGGTGAAATGGTGTTGCATTTTGGATGTAATTTGCATTTCCCTGATTACTTGTGAAATTACACGTCTTTTTATATGTTTATTGGTTTTTACTTTTCCTTTATCATAAAATGCCAACCTGTGTGCTTTGCTCGTTTTTCTGTTAAACAGTTTGTGTTTTTCTTATTGATTTGTATGAATTCTTACTGGGACAAATTACCCAGTAAACAAGGTATACACAGGCTTACTTGTGCTTATTTCCTCAACGGTAGTGAACAATTTCACCACATCATTGACAGGATGAAAAACACGTGAAGCTGTTCACTACCGCTAGGTAAGCACAACTAAGCCCTGGTACCTTGCTCACTGGGTAATCTGGCCTTGCTAGGGATTGTAAAATTGAAAAGAGGCTTTGATTCTGTAGGAAGGTACTGTGGGATTGGGAGAGAGACAGATACCAGCCATACCTACAAGCAGAATCTTTGATGTGGTGAAAAAATGTGGAATTGTTCA
This sequence comes from Dugong dugon, assembly GCA_030035585.1. Lineage (NCBI taxonomy): Eukaryota > Metazoa > Chordata > Mammalia > Sirenia > Dugongidae > Dugong > Dugong dugon. The sequence goes on from CM057470.1 coordinate 60,005,350, forward strand.
CTACAGATGAGTAAGTAAGCACAAGTAAGCCTGTGCTTACCGCCCCGTCTGGATATAATCCTTTATCTATTATTAAAATCACGAATCTCTTCTCCTGGTTTTGGTTTTACTTTTCAGTCTGTCTTTTGTCATAAGAAGCTTTTAAACTGTAATGTATTTGGACAAATGGATCAGCCTTTCCTGTTATGATTCGTTCTTTCTGCCTCATGGTTGAGAAGTCATTTCCTACACCTGTGCAGATGATGAGTCTTCTTTTTCATAATTAGTTCTTTGATTTACCTGGAATGAATTGTTTGTGAATAGTGTGAAGCAGGGATCTAATTTTACTTTTTTCCAGATGGATAGTCATATGATTTCTTTATAAGGTGCCTACAATTATGAAAAGAGTTTAAATATATGTATTAACAGAAATAGATAGCCCCCAAAAGATGAACTTTAGTATTATAAGAACTTAGTGCCTAAAAAGAAACCATCATAATTAAAGTGAAATGAATAGGGTATGCAATAACCATATTCAACCATCTGAGAAAAAAAAATTCATTTAAATACTGGAACCACATCATGCAGCAAAATAAATTCCAGAGGGAGTTAAATATGAAAAAAAGAATTCATTTAAAAATAGAAGACAATATTAATAAATATTTTTCACTCTTTTGATGGGGAAGGAAATAGCAACAACAACAAAAAGATAGAAAATACCCAGTGTAAAAATGGCACGTGGAGGCATCTGGCCTCTTCTAACTTCACAAGGGGGAAGGAGAATCAAGGTCAACAGCCCAAGACTGATTCCGATGAGGTGGAGGTCAGACATGTGTCCAGTCTCCAACCTTCTTACCAATTCTGACACCAACCGTCCCTCCCACAGCACTGTCTACTCCTCTGCCAGGTTTGATAATTCATTGGAATGGCCACACACAACTCCTAGACCATACTCACAGTTATGGGGTTTATTAGAGAAGGAACAGGCTACAATTCAGAATCAGGAAGAACTCAGGATACAGTTCTTTGATCAGGACAGCCTCTTCTCAGCCATGCATGCAGGCAGGCCTCTCTTTGGCCCTTGGCACCTCAACCCTTTGGCCAGACCTCTGCCATGCTTGGACAAGTGTTACAAAGCCCTGTAGTTGTGCCAATAAGTGTCTGGGGGTACTCCACTCCCCAAAGAAGCCTTGGCCCAAAGGCACTCAGCTCTCTCAATCCACAGGTCAGCAAGCCTAGCTCCCCCGACACATGCCCAGGGCACCCCACTCCACCAGGAAGCCTCCTGCCCAAAGATACTCAGCTCTCTCACTCCACGAATCAGCACATCTACTGTAAATGCCTTGCTCTGTGGACCAGGAAGCCCACCATGACATCTGGTGGTGGTCTCCTGTTTCTGCTGCTGCCATTTCTCTGCCACTGCTTCCTACCATCTCTCTCCATCTCCGGTGTTACAGCTCTGTCTCTCTCTCTCTCTCTAGCTCCTGGGTCTAGGAGGTTCTCAGCGCAGGGATCCCAGATCCAAAGGACAAACTTTACTCCTAGTTTTTCTTTCTTTGTGGTAGTGAGAGCCCTCCCTGTCCACCTCTGGGATGGCTCATTTTAAGCCTACCAGAATGGCAAAACTGACCAATCCGCTCGTTAGGGTTCCATACACCTTATTTGCATGGTACCACCCCCACAAGGGTCCCAGGCACCTTATTTGCATTGAGTTGGAATCAACTAGATGGCAATGGAGTATGGGTACAATCACCTTGGTGGGCAACAAACACTGTGTTTGCATAGTCCCACCCAGTCATTTAGTGGGAGTTACAAGACCATGGCTAGAAAGGTCTTATAAAAGTGATCCATTGTACTGGACCCAGCAATAAACTTCATAAGAAATGTGTCAGATCTTTTTGAAGAAAAATTGAAAATGCTGCTGGGGGACATAAAATGAGACTTAATGGAAAAACATACTCCATTTTTGGGAAAGTGCCATATTGTATCCTTATAAAAATCATTTCTCTTTAAATTAATCTATGCATTTAATATCTTCCCAATAAAAATACAAACATAACTTTTTAACTAGGCAATCTGATGTTAAAGTTTATGTTGTAAAATAAATATGCAAGAATAACATAAAAATTCTGACCAAAGATGAATACAAATGGAGGACCTATGTCTACTTCATGTTAAAACTTATTACAAAGGTTTGTTTAAGTGTTAAGGTGGTTTTTGGCTAGCATCTAAAGGATGGGGCGATGTCAGAAGAATGGGGTCTCAGGGTGGGAGGTCCTGGGCTTCTTCAGAGTACCTGGTCTTACTTAGAAACCAAATTTTTATCTTTACCAAACTTTTGCCTAAGATAGTAGATTCACGTTCTACCTAAGCCTGTAACCTCACCCAGACAGGCTGCTGGGAATGTCAAAGGCATTGGTGCTTCTTAGAATGCCAAGAATTGGCCCCAGGGCCTTGCTGCCTGAAGTCTGATCCATGAATCAGCATCACATTACCTGGGAGCTTGTTAGAAATGCAGAATCTTAGGTCCCACTCCTGACCTGAAATGAGATTCTGCCTTTACAGTGATCCTCTAGGGATTTTGTTAATTTGTTGTTAATGAGTCTTCCTCCAATCCTGATGCCACGTTCTTCTTCATACAGTCCAGCTTCGGATTATTTGCTCAGCATACAGATTGAATAAGTATGGTAAAAGGATACAACCCTGACACACACCTTTCCTGATTTTAAACTACCTACCATCCCTTTGTTCTATTCCAACGACTGCCTCTTGGTCTATGTACGGGTGCCACATGAGCATAATGAAGTGTACTGGAATTCCTGTTCTTGGCAATGTTATCCATAATTATATGCAGATATGCAGATGACACAACCTCACTTGCTGAAAGTGAAAAGGACTTGAAGCACTTACTGACGAAGATCAAAGACTATAACTTTCAGGATGGATTACAACTCAACAGAAAGAAAACACAAATCTTCACAACTAGACCAATAAGCAACATCGTGATAAATGGAGAAAAGATTGAAGTTGTCAAGGATTTCATTTTACTTAGAACCACAATTAACGCCCATGGAAGCAGCAGGCAAGAAATCAAAGGATATAGTTCATTGGACAAATCTGATGCAAAAGATCTCTTTAAAGTGTTAAAAAGCAAAGATGTCACTCTGAGTACTAAGGTGCACCTGACCAGAGCCAAGACATTTTCAATCACTTCATATGCATGTGAAAGCTGGACAATGAATAAGGAAGACTGAAGAAGAATTGATGCCTTTGAATTATGGTGTTGACAAAGATATTGAATATACCATGGACTGCCAGAAGAACAAACAAATCTGTCTTGGAAGAAGTATAGCCAGATTGCTACTTAGAAGTGAGGATGGCAAAACTTCGTCTCAAGTACTTTGGACATGTTATCTGTCATGGATTGAATTGTGTCCCCCCGAAATGTGTGTCAACCTGGCTAGGCCATGATTCCCAGTGTAGTGTGACTGTCCATCATTCTGTCATCTGATGTGATTATCCTATGTGTTGTAAATCCTGCCTCTGTGATGTTAATGAGGCAGGATTAGAGGCAGTTCTGTTAATGAGGCAGGACTCAATCTACAAGATTAGACTGTGTCTTGAGTCAATCTCTCTTGTGATATAAAAGAGAGAAGAGAGCAGAGAGACATGGGGACCTCATACCACCAAGAAACAAGAGCCAGGAGAATGGCATGTTCTTTGAACCCAGGATTCCTGCACAAAGAAGCTCCTAAACCTGGGAAGATTGATGACAAGGACATTCCTCCAGAGCTGACAAAGAGAGAAAGCCTTTCCCTGGAGCTGCCACCCTGAATTTGGACTTCTAGCCTCCTAGACTGTGAGAGAATAAAATTCTATTTGTTAAAGCCATCACTTGTGGTATTTCTGTTATAGCAGAATTAGATAACTACGATGTCATCCAAAACACAATGTTATCCAAAGCTGACTTTGTCCAGAGGCAAGGTAAACTCCACTCTTAGAGAAGGCCACGCAGGAGGCATTGTTACTATGGCCATAGAAAGTGAAGTGGGACCAGTCCCTGGAGAAGGACATCATGATTGGTAAAGCAGAGGGTCAGTGAAAAGGAAGAAGACACTCAGTGAGATGGATTGACATATTGGTTGCAACAATGGGCTCAGATATCGAAATTATTGTGAGCATAGCTCAGGACCACTTCTGTTGTAAGTAGGATCGCCGCGAGTCAACCTACTCAATGGCACCTAACAACAACAACTAGGGATTTTATGACACTAAAGTTTGAGAAGCGCTGTATTAGACCAGTATATATAGGGGCATTCTTGGTTCAGTGTTAGAATATTCACCTTCCATGCAGAGACCCTGGTTTGATTCCTGGCCAATGCACCTTATGCTCAGCCATCACCCATCTTTCAGTGGAGGCTTTAGTGTTGCTATGATGCTAAACAAGTTTCAGTGGAACTTCCAAACTAAGAGGACTAGGAAGAAAGGCCTGGTGATGTACTTCTGAAAATTAGCCAGTGAAAACCCTAGGGATCACAACAGTCCAATCCCTAACCAATCATGAGGATGGCACAGGACTGGGCAGCATTTCATCCTATTGTGCGTGAATTAACAGGCATCTAACAATGACATACTGTACAAACCTTGCCAATGGAATAGAATTAACTGTTACCCCTCAGCTTCTTTTAGTTACGCTAAGGCTTATTGCAAAACCTTTCTTTTCTTTTTTTGTGCTTTAGGTGAAAGTTTACAGAGCAAATTAGTTCCTCATTCAACAGTTTATACACAAATTGTTTTGTGACATTGGTTGCAATCCCCACAACGTGTCAACACTCTCCCCTTCTCCACCCTGGGTTTCCCGTTTCCATTCTTCCCATTTTCCTGTCCCTTCCTGCCTTCTCGTCTTTGCCTTTGGAAAGATGATGCCCATTTGATCTCATTTACATGATTGACCTAAGAAGCACGTTCCTCGTGTGTTATTGTTTATTGTATAGACCTGTATAATCTTTAGCTGAAGGGTGAACTTCAGGAGTGACTTCAGGTCTGAGTTGAAAGGGTGTCTGGGGCCATAGTCTTGGAGTTCCTCCAGTCTCTGTCAGACCAGTAAGTCTGGTCATTTTTTGTGAATTTGAATTTTGTTTTACATTTTTCTCCCGCTCTGTCTAGTACCTTCCGTTGTGATCCCTGTCAGAACAGTCGGTGGTGGTAGCTGGGCACCATCTAGTTGTTTTGGGCTCAGACTGGTGGAGTCCGTGGTACTTGAGGTCTATTAGTCCTTTGGACTAACATTTTCCATGTGTCTGTGGTTTTCTTCATTCTCCTTTGCTCCAGATGGGATGGGACCAGTAGATCTTAGATGGCCATTTGCAAGCTTTTAAGACCCCAGATGCTACTCACCAAAGTCAGATGTAGAACATTTTCTTTTTAAACTATGTTATGGCAATTGACCTAGATGTCCCCCGAGACCATGGTCCCCAGCCCTCAGCCCAGTAACTTAGTTCCTCAGGGTGGTTGGATGTGTCTATGAAGTTTCCAAGACTTTGCCATGGTCATGTTGTGCTGACTTCCCCTATAATGTGTACTGTCTTACCCTTCACCAAAGTTACCACTTATCTATTATCTAGGTAGTGATTTTCCCTTCTCAAACCAAAAAAAAAAAAAAAAAGATAAAAAACCAAACCCACTGCTGTTGAGTCAATGCTGACTCATAACAACCCTACAGGACAGAGTAGAACTGCTTCACACGGTTTCCAAGGAGCAGCTGGTGGATTCAAACTGCCAGCCTTTTGGTTAGCAGCTGCAGTGCTTAACCAGTTTGCCACACCCCTCCCCAAACCTTTCTTTTTAGTGTTCAAGAAAGCAGTTACCAGCCACTTCTGTACCAGATTTTTTTTTTTTTTTTAATCTTCTCTGTCTTTCAGGACATGTACCCGGTGGTCTGAAATGCCATCCTGACCAGGAGCATCTGATTTACCCTCTGGGTTGCACAGTCCTCATTCAGTCTGTAAATACGAATGAGCAGAATTTCCTACATGGCCATGGTAACAATGTCTCCTGTGTGGCCATCTCCAAGAGTGGAATTTACCTTGCCTCCGGACAAGTCACCTTCATGGGCTTTAAGGTGAATAAACTGAAAATAACTCATTGTGAATTCATTTAGAGGTGCCTCCACAGAAAAACTGCCTGACTTCAGGCTGTTAACTCTACGTGGCCATGTGCTTTTCTTCTTCCTTCTTCATGCCCTTGGCTCTTCTTTCTACTCATTTCACTTTATCAGGCTGGGAGTGAAGGAATCTGATGTTTTTACACCAGATGTTGTGGCTTGTAGCGGATAATGCTCAGGAGCAAAAGCCACTGTTAAAAATGTTTCCCTTCTGTTGCTGTCGTGCGTGTCAAACACGATCCAATTTCTCGAGGAGTAACTATTACCGATTCCTTTTCACCAAAAGGGGTACCTAGTCTTCTCGGATCTTTTAAAAACCCGTCTATGTTTCTGACAGTGTATTCTTCCCCCAGGCAGATGTCATTTTGTGGGATTATAAGAAAAGGGAGCTGGTTGCTCGGCTGTCTCTTCACAAGGGCAAAATTGAAGCTCTGGCCTTTTCGCCAAATGATTTGTACTTGGTGTCTCTAGGAGGACCAGATGACGGAAGGTAATGAGCTAAACAAATCTATGCGTTTTCACCAGGTGTATTTCCACAGCTAAGCGTCAGGTACCCTTTCCCATCTAGCATTCTCTGTTGGCCAGTCTATTTTTGAGTGTGTGTTGTGTGAAAAACCTGTGAGAAAAATGCCACACAGCAGTGCTTCTCAAACCTAGCCATCCATCAAAATCAACAAGGAGCTTTAGGAAATTACTAATGCCTAGTTCCCACCTTCAGAGAGTCTGATTTAACTGATGTGGGATATGGTCTGGGCTTTAAGAGTACTAAAAGATTCCCAGGCAGCCAAATTCGAGAACCATTGCTGTCAAAGAAGGACATCATCATCATCATTGTCCTCTGTTGTCTTCACAGAGAACAGCTAATTTTTTTAAATTGAGCACTTACTATGTGACAGGTGTCTACTGAGCACTTTAACAGCATTATCTCATTTAAGCTTCGCAACAGCTCTACTAGTTGGGAGTTATTGATGCCATATGGCAGATGATTTTTTTCTTTATGCTAAGGTATAGAATCCATACTGAAGGCCATAGTCTTTGATTTTTATCAGTAAGTGCTTCATTCAAGTCCTCTTCACCTTCAGCAAGCAAAGTTGTATCATTTGAATATCGCAGGTTGTTAATGAGTCTTCCTCCAATCCTGATGCCTCGTTCTTCTTCATATAGTCCAGCTACTTGGATCTTTTGCTCAGCATACAGACTGAATAAGTATGGTGAAAGGATACAACCCTGACGCATGCCTTTCCTGATTTTCAACTACACAATATCTATCCCCTTGTTCTGTTCAAATGACTGCTTCTTGGCAACATCATGATAAAGAGAGAGAATGTCGAGGTTGTCAAGGATTTCATTCTACTTAGATCCACTATCAATGCCCATGGATGCAGCAGTCAAGAAATCAAAGTGCAAGTCTGCTGCAAAAGACCTCTTTAAAGTGTTTAAAAAAAAAAAAAAGCAAAGATGTCACTTTAAGAACTAAGGTACACCTGACCCAAGCCATGATATTTTTCAATTGCCTCATATGCATATATAAGCTGGACAATGAATAAGGAAGACTGAAGAAAAATTGATGCATTTGAATTATGCTGTTGGTGAAGAATATTGAATGGACCGCCAGAAGAGTGAACAAATCCGTCTTGGAAGAAGTACAGCCAGAATGCTCTTTAGAAGCGAGGATGCTTCGTCTCATGTACTTTGGACATGTTATCGGAAGGGACCAGGCCCTGGAGAGGGACATCATGCTTGGTAAAGTAAAGGGTCAGCAAAAAGGAGGAAGGCCCTCAGTGAGATGGACTGACACAGTGGCTACAAAAATGGGCTCAAACACAGCAACAATTGTGAGGATGGCACAGGACTGGGCAGTGTTTCGTTCTGTTGTACATAAGGCTGCTCTGAGTCAGAACCAAGTTGACAGCACCTCACGACAACAATGACAGATGAGAAACCAAAGTCACCAGCTAGTAAATAGCAGAGCTGAGATACGAACCCTACTAACAGGTGCTAACAGGTGCTAACGGGTGTCCAGAGGTGACCTTTTACATTTTCCTCACCAAGACATGACTTTTGCCCTCAAGCAACTCAAAGCCAAATTTGGAAGGAAGAGACCACGTATACATGAAATAGAAAAAAGTCACAGTGTATTTAAAAGCATTATATTAGGGAGAGCAATCAATGCAGTGCGTATCCCTGAGTCAATGCTAAAGGAACACAGTCTAAAGAAAAATAATAACCCTGAGGTTTGTGTAAGTTTTAATACTTTGATGCCTTTTACATATATTTTCTTCTTTGAGCTTCACAGGTTTATTAAGGAAATTTACATTTATACATACATTATATATCTACATTTATATTTCTATATATTGACAGTTCTCTTAATAAATAGTAAGACAACAAAATTTTTATAAGATTTCCTCCTTTAGTAGAGTGATACCCTCCGCATCTAAGTAGTCACACCTCCCCCGAGCCATCCCCATTTGACTATTTTGGATGAAAAATGTATCCAGAAATTGTCTAGTAACATTCTATTAACATACTTAGCTCAACTTAAAGCAGTTGTTTGCATCCCGGCTTGCACACTGTAGTCACCTGGGGAGCTTTGAAAACTACTGATGCCTGGGCCCTACCCCCGGAGATTCTTGGAGTTTAGCCATTGGCCCATCCCCACCCCTGTACCTTGCCGGAGAAATGCCAAGGCTAAGCCTTGGAGGAGAGAAATGGCCGCTTAACCAAGGTCAACCTACAAAACTGTTCATCTCCTCTGTAATTTTAAGCTTGATTTTAGGCTATCTAAAATTTGCTTGCAGAAAATTTGAGGAATGTTGAGAAGCCTAAAGAAATGCAATATACCCATCCCCGAATACTCACTGTGGTGAGGAGGATGCGCTTATGCTGAATGGTTTTGGACAATCAAGGGTCAACCCCGAATCTGTGGGAGGGGTCCATTCTCCCCCAACCATCTGGCCGCTGCACAGAGGAGGGGAACAGAAGGGACACTGGGAACAGTTTGCACGTGCATATATTTTTTAATATTTTATAACCTATTTATGTAACTTTTTTTGCCTTTATGTTATCATGCAATCCATGTTGTAATACAGCCTGCTTTTTAATTAACTGTGCACCAGGGACAGCTTCCATGTGTATACCTGTAGACCTATACCTCATTCTCTGCGATGACTGCATAGTATTCCATCGTATGGATTGGATATGCTGGAATTTATTTTACCAACTCTCTTTGTGGATGTCTTTATAAAGAAGCTGTATTGTCCTACTATGCAGAAGAATCCAAAATTCAGAAGTATAAGTGTACTAATGTCACCCCTCATATCGTCCCCCTAATCATGAAGACATCCACTCTCCATAGGCTCTTGAGGTTTTTTTTTTTTTTTAACAGCTTTATTGAGAAATATTTCACATCACATACCATAAAATTCACCCATTTAAGGTATACAGTTGAGTGATTTTTAATATATTGACAGAGTTGTGCAACTATCACCATGATCAATTTTACAACATTTTCAACACCCCAGAAAGAAACCCACTACCCATTTGTAGTCATTCCCCATTCCCGCTCACTCCCTCTCAACCCCACCCCAGCCCCAGGCAACCACTAGCATACTTTCTGTCTGTATGGATTTGCCTATTCTGAACATTTCATATAAATGGAATCCTGTAATATGTGGTCTTTTCGGTCTGGTTTCTTTCACTTTGCTTAATTTTTCAAGGTTCATCCATGTCGTAGCATGTATCAGTACTTCACTTCTTATGGCTGAATAAAATTCCATTGTATGGATACACCACATTTTGTTTAGCCATTCATCTGTTGGTGGACATTGGGTTGTTTCCATTTTTTGGCTATCATGAATAATGTTCCTATGAACATTCACATACAAAATTTTGTGTGAACATATGTCTTCATTTCTCTTAGGTATGAGGCACTTGATTTTCACAGTCTTTGTTTTTTAGTTTATCATATAACTATCATTATAACTTTTTAAGTGATTAATCTCTCAAATTTTCCAGTTCAGATGCTATCCATCAATTTCGCATGATAAAAAGAAGTATTTGTGGTTCTAATACCACCTCTTAACTCCCTACTCCTGATTATTTTTGGTTATGACTTGATTTTAGACAACCTTTGATAATGCATTCCACATGCAGAAAATTTGGGAAATATAGGATGTACGTGTTTTTACATTAATTAGTTTTGTAACGTTTGCATTCTTTTTCTTTAATGTTTTGCTTCCACTGTTGAACACAACACCCCCTTCCCAGCACTTTTGGTATTATTATCCAAACACTATTCACTTTAGGAGGTCCCTGGTGGCACAAACGGTTTGCCCTCAGCTAGTAACTGAAAGGTTAGCTGTTCGAATCCACCCAGTGGTGCTGTGGAAGACTGGTCTGGTGATCTGCTTCCATAAGAGTATAGCCAAGAAAATCCTGGAGAGCACAGTTCTAGTCTAAAGTGCATGGGGTCGCCATGAATCAGAATCTACTCCACAGCAGTGGGTTTACTTACTTTAGAACTAAGTTGTATGATTGCATCCAGGAAGGAGGAAAGGTAACCCTAATCAGTGCTTCTCAGTGTGTGATCCCCAGGTCCATAAGCATCAGCATCACCTGGGACTTACTAGAAAAACAGATTCATGGGCCCCAACCTAGACTTACTGAATCAGAAACTCTGGAGGTGGGCCCAGTAGTCTGTTTTAACAATCCCTCCAAGTGGGTCTGATGCACATTCAAGTTTGACAACACTGTCTTATGTTTTCCTCTTTATCGAATCACCTCCCATTTTTTTTCTTTTTCTTTCTCTTTGTTTTGCTATGATAACTTCCCCAAAGAAATCTTTTACATGGAATCAATGGGTGATAAACTTCAAGGCTTTGCATGTCTGAAAATGTCTTTATTTTATCACCAAACTTGATTGATGGGCTCCCTGGATTCTAGCCTCATAATTATTTCCCTTCAAAACTTTTTAAGTGTCACTCCATTTGTTTTCTAATATCCAGTGTTACGGAGATGTCTGGGGGGTGGGCAGATGGTCAGTGTAATTTGTTTTGTTCCTTTGTGTTTTTTCCTTTCTGGAACCACTAAAATAGTTGTTTCTTGTTTTGAAAGCCTGTTTTGTCTTCTTGTTTTGGCAGTGTGGTGGTGTGGAGCATAGCCAAGAGAGACGCCATCTGTGGCAGCCCTGCAGCCGGCCTTAATGTTGGCAATGCAACCACTGTGATCTTCTCACGCTGCCGGGATGAGATGTTCGTTACCGCTGGAAAGTGCGTGTTGGCGCTCTGCCTTTTCAGAACTCATAAATCACTATATTTGCTTGTATAGAAGACATTAGTTCATTACAATCTGGGGAAGCAGGTCTTTCATCCTGGACAGATACCTGCTACCATAACTTGCACCATTTTGTAGTCATTAGAAATCCTTTTTGCTGAAAATATTTTAAACATGGTTATCGAAAATCCTGTACTTCCTATGGAAAAAATTCTGCCTATCTGTGAAATGCCTTTCAGGTTCTTATTTGTTTGTTTTTTTACTGATAACACATTAATCTGCACAATTGCAAAGATTCACCTACTGGTTGACCTTTCTTACCGCTTGCTCTTGATTTCTCAGTTGCCGTGGAGTCGATTCCAACTCATAGTGACCCTATAGGACAGAGTAGAACTTCCCCACAGGGTTTGCAAAGAAGCTAACTGCCACATCTTTCTCCTGTGGAGTGGCTGGTAGGTTCGAACTCCAACTTTTTGGTTAACAGTCAAGTACTTAACCACTCATGAAATGATAGTTTGCGAGTGAACTGTGCCAGGAAGATTCATCTGGTTGGCTGTTAGCTACATGAGATCATTTCTGATAGGATCAGCTGGAACCAGCTAGTAGTGACCCAGCTGGAGGTCTGAACAGAGGCCAGCATCTGTCTAACAGAAGAAATTAATTTCCAAATCCACTCATCAGAGCCCTGTGTAGAGTTTGAAGTGAAGGATAAACATGTATAAAACCCATCCTTTTTTATGTCAGCCAGAAATGTAGCATTGAAGTATAGGTTGGGTAGAACCATCCTCTTTGACCCTTATAAAAATGTCATTGAGGTGTCGCATCGGTGAAAGGCACACATTGTTGTTCCTTTTCTTGTGAGAGTAAAGAATCTGTGCTGCTCTAGATCTACACTGTTTCTTGTCTGCGCCTTGTGATATGCAGCATGCATTTGTGCCATGGCAAGTTAAGAGGAAGCAAGAGACTGTGAAACTAACTGGCCGACATGAAATCCAGCCCTGTCGAGCAAGTCTTATTAGGACAGTGCTTTAATCCTAAAGCAGCTGACCATGTCCTTCCCTGTCTTCTGAGGCCACCCACCAGTGACCACAAAGCTCTTCAACTCTCTTCAAGTTTGCAGAGTGGTTTGACTAAGCCTTTGTTTTATGGGGTGTTTCTGCTCCTTAGCAGATACTTAAGCAGCAGGCACTGGCCCCTTCTGATGTCTATGGACAACATTTCTCCAGGAGTCAAATATTGATGTTTACACACACACAATCTGGTACAATCTATATTCTAGGTGACATCCCTGATTGGTGCAAACAGTTAATTTGCTCAGCTGATAACTGAAAGGTTAGAGGTTCGAGTCTACCCAGAGGCACTTCAGAAGAAAGGCTTGGTGATCTACTTCCGAAGAATCAGCCACTGAAAACCCTATGGAGGTAGGGTTGCACAGCTGATTATTGTAATCGCTTTCAAGAAGTTGTACACCTATAAAAAGTTGACTTAGCAAAAGTTGTGTGATAGGTATATTTACTAACAATGACAAAAAAAAAAAAAAAAAACAGTAGCTGCTGAGGCTGCTTATGTACAACCAATCACCTCATGGGATTTAGTTCCTTAATTAGGAGGTTTAGGGTCATAGTTTCATGGGACAACCCAGTTAACTGGCTTAATTACTTTTTTACTGCTTCTGTTCTACCTCCTCGCTTGTTGCGTAGTGCCTGGGGTTTTAAAAGCTTGCAATCGGCCATCTAAGGTACAACAATTGGTCTCTATTCACCTGGAGCAACAGAGGAAGAAGAGGCAGGAATTGGAGTAGGATATGAAATGTATGGTTAATTGCCTCCATGAACAACTGCCACCTTTGCCATGAGACCAGAGGAACTGGATGTTGCTGGCTACCATTACTGAACATTTTGATCAAGGATTCTATAGAGGAATCCTGATGAAAAGGGGGGAAGTGGAGAACAGAATTCCAAATTTTCATGGACTACAGACTTTCTGGAGCCATAAAAGCTGGATGAACCCCTGAAACTATTGTCCTGAGATAATCTTTAAACCTTAAACCAGAAATATCCCCTGAAGTCTTCTTAAAACCATACAATAGTCTAGCTTAACTAGTAATGGTCTGCCTTGAGCTTTATGGTCTTCTAAGAACTATCTATCTGGGATCAAACTGACAACAGCAACTCAAAAGATTAGGTAGGAATCTCAGGGGGACGTGAGTTTATGTTAATGCGGGAGAGACATCTCAGAAAAGGAGGGTGAGAATGGTTGCACAACTTGAAGAATGTAATCAATGCCACTGAATTGTACATGTAGTAACTGTTGAATTGGTGTATGTTTTGCTGTATAAATTCTCAACAACAACAATAAAAATAAAATTAAAAAGAAAAACAAACAAATAAACCCTGTGGGGCACAGTTCTACTCTGACATACATGATTTTACCATAAATCAGAGTTGACTCGATGGCAACTGGTTTTATATTCTAGGTCTGCCTCAATTTCATGTCACACTAATAACTGAGAAAAAGTTAACGCTGTAAATAGGATTTCTGTTATGGCACCCATATACCCTGGGTTCTCCACCACACTCCCAATTTCATGTATTCCATTACATTGTTCCCATGAGATGTGGTGCAAATCCTAACATTTCAGCATCCAAATGACGTCAGGAAGGCCATGGAAAAACAGATTTTTTTTTAAATTTGAGCACTTACGATGCTCATAACTTGGAGTAGGTCGGTGAGGGGAGGGGGGCGCAAAAGAAAAAAAAAGGAAAACTGAGCCTGATCAATATATTTTTTAATTAATCATTTCTGCCTTAGTATATTAGCTGAAATCGTTTGACTGTGAAATTGTTATACAACTATCAATTCAAATTAATTCAATATACAATGATTAACTACCAGCCAGACCCTGTATAGGTGCTGACTTTGTTTAACTTTTGAGTTGTTTAGTCTCTTTTTGCCTTCCTTGAAGACAGGAGTCTCCATATTAAAGTAAAAGCCAGTTGCAATGAAATGGATTCCAACTCAAGGGGACTCCGTGTGTGTCAGAAAAGAACTGTGCTCCATCGGGCTTTCAATGGCTGATTTGCAGATGTAGATCACCAGGCTTTTCTTCTGAGGTGCCTCTGGGTACCTGGGACTGAAACTACCAACCTCTCAGCAGATGAGCACTTAACTGTTTGAGCCACCCAGGAACTCCCCATACTAAAGTGCTCCTCTTTAAAAAATTTTCCTCAAAACTTAAAACCTTGCAAGAAACACTGGTTTGCTCTTTTTTTTGTTTACTTGCTTGTTTGTATGTCTGCTTGTTTTCAGTACAACGTATAGCACATGCACTTCAGCCTCAGAGAGTCCTTGCTGGACTGTGTATAAGCTAGGTGTAAAATCTACCTCACAGGATCACTGTGAGCATTCAGTAGTTGAGCGCTCAGGTGTAGCAAGGCCTCAGACACGTTTATTTCTCTTCCCTTCAGCTTCTCCGTCAAGAGAACACAGAACAGAGAGATGACACAGTTATCAAATATGTAGTCATTTGATTGTGAAATCTTTTTTTATAGTGGCACAATTCGAGTATGGGAATTGGATCTCCCAAATCGAAAAATCTGGCCAACGGAGTGCCAAACAGGACAGATGAAAAGAATAGTAATGAGTATTACAGTAAGCATTGCCTTCAGTGTTGTTTTGCGTAGCTCTTGGTGCAAGCTCTGTCGTTAACAGTGCTGACCAAGATGTGCATATGTGTGTGTGTGTGTTGGGGGGCGTCAGGGGGTAAATGTCTCCTCTTCTTCGTACTGATGGCACAGTAGCCGTGGATGGGGAGATGATGACCTGGGCGGACGGCAAGGGGCCATACTTTATGGACACAGAAAGATTAAAATAAAAAGTAGATACACACCCAGCTGGACATTACTAACAGAAAAAAAGGAAGGGAGAGAAGGAGGGAAGAAAAGAGAAAGGAAGAGAGCGTGCATGTTAACATCAGACAGACTTCAAGTGAAATGCACAGGCAAGTCGGGTCTAGTATTTTCCTTCAGATCTGCATTTGGCCCGGGTTCTGCTCCTCTCAGCGCTGCTCTACCCCACCACCTCTGAGTCTGAGGAAACAGAAGTAGCTGTGAGCACTCACGTAAGGTTTTCAGGGAAAGCTCATCCCACCACTGACCACGGGCGCTCACGGTGTATCACTCTCTTCTCCAGATGGCCGATGATGATAGCTTTTTCTACCTGGGCACCACAACTGGAGACATTCTCAAAATGAACCCCAGGACTAAACTCCTGACGGACACCGGCCCCTTGAAGAACAAATTTAGTCTGGTGAGTAGAGACTGTCGGGCACTGCTCTGCCCTGTTGTTTTCTAGCAGTTTCTTCCCTTCACAGAAAGCACAGACTTTGATTAAGAAACAGTCTGTGGAAAAATAAGCAAGAAGATGTCTGTGATATAACCACGGCCACACCTAAATTTGCAAAAGGTACACTGACTAGCTCTCTGAGCCCTCATGTCCAGTTTACACTAGGATAAAGGCATTCCTAGGTGTCTTTAGGGGTCCCTGGGTGGTGCAAAGGGTTAACGCACTTGGCTGCTAACTGAAAGGTTGGCAGTTTGAGTCCACCCAGAGGCATCTCAATAGAAAGGCCTGGTGATCTACTTCTGAAAAACCAGCCATTGAAAAAACCCTGTGGAGCACCGTTCTACTCTGACACACATGGGGTCGCCATAAGTTGGAATTGACTCAACAGCAATTGGTTTAGGTGTCCTCAATTTGGAAATCAGAGCACATCTTTTTTTCACATCTTCAAGGCACAGGGCTTGCAGCTTTGTGATTTGTGACCAACTGGCCCCAACACCGGGGCAGCCCAGTCGTCACAGGTAGAAGAAGCGTGCTCTTTGATCTACAAGACTATATATGTATGTTTTCCCTAATTTAATAACCCAGATCAGATTTTTGCCTCAGCTGACTTTGTAAGTAATGAGAAATACCTAGATATTGTCAATTGCTTATATTTGCAGAGTTTCTAACAATTCTGGTTAAAAGTCCAGTGAGAGACTTTGTATTTAAACCAAAATAAAAGACTACAATCAAAGGATAACTTTATATAGCAAGGGCTGTTATTTCCAGCACCTCAGAAAGTTCCAAGGGCTGTTTCTTCTAAACTTTGTGTTTGAAAGCTTATACTAGGTTCTGCACCTGTGTGTCTCATTTCTGATAACAGAGCAGAACTAAGCTTAGATACTTTTCCACTTAGCAGATATTTCCAAGAAGCTTTGAAATGTTGTGCCATGTACCTAAGAAAATGCCAGTTTTCTTAATCATGTAATCATTTAAATTTTAAGGAGATCTATAGGAATGGAAGGAGCCCCGCTGGTATAGTGATTAAGAGCTCAACTGCTAACCAAAAGGTCAGCAGTACAAATCCACCAGCCACTCCTTGGAAACCCTATGGGGCAGTTTTCCTGCATCCTCTAGGGTCACTATGAGTCGGAACTGACTTGACGACACCTAACAGCAACAACAACATAGGAATGGGAAGATGCACTAGTGGCGCAGTGGTGAAGTAGTCAGCTGCTAAATGAAAGGCCGGTGGTTTGAATTCACCAGCTTCTCCAAGGGAGAAAGATGTGACGGTCTGCTTCCATAAAGATTTATAGCCTTGGAAACTGTATGGGGGGCAGTTCTACTCTGTCCTATGGGGTTACTATGACTCGGAATTGACTTGATGGCAATGGGTTTTATAGGAGTGGGAGACAGCTATAGTGTATAGGTAGAGACTCCACAAGAGGTCAAGGTTCTTCCAATTATTTTTAGGAGACAGATTCCAACATATTAACAGAGAAAAGCAAAGCAGATCAGGTTAAAAGAGGGCAAGGCTCAGAGCCCTGCCAGCTCCAACTCTTGAGACACCTCCAAAACTAAACCAGTTGCCTTTGAGTCAATTCCAACTCATGGTGACCCCATGTGAGTCACAGTAGAACTGTGCTTCATAGAGTTTTCAATGGCTGACTTTTTTCAAAAGCAGATTTCCGGGCCTTACTTCCGAGGCAGCTCTGGGTGTACTCAAACCTCCAACCTTTTAGTTAGCAGCCGAGGGCTTAACTGTTTGTGCCACCCAGGGACTCCCAACACACCTCCAAAGGGCTCCATAAAATATTAGTTGAAAACTACTGATCTGGATATTTCTGATGCCTAGTACTTGGGACCAAATGCCTGTCCAGAAAATATGGCTGGCTGTTTTAGCATCCTCAGACGTTCAGCATTTATGTCTTTTACGTATGCTTTAATTCCTAACCATTCAGGTTAGATGGTAAATTCCACAAAGAAGGAGACGCCTCCTATACGGGTGGAAAGAAAATAAGTCTTATGGGATGAGGGGATGGGGCACCAACAAAGACTTTTGATTTGCATACCGAGTGATCTTGGACGGTTACCCATTTTGAAACTCTACTTAGATGTTTGCTCTGTGGTTAGAAAGGTAAAGAATTGCAATAGTTTGTTGTTGTTAGTTGCCGTCAAGTCACATCCTGACTCATGGTGACCCCATGTACAATGAGATGGGACTGTTGTGATCCATAGGTGTTTTATTGGCTGATTTTCAGAAGTAGGTCACCAGGCCTTTCTTCCTAGTCCATCTTAGTCTGGAAGTTCTGCTAAAACCTGTTCAGCATCATAACAACACACAAGCTCAGTGGTGGCTGAGCATGAGGTGCACTGGTGGTGAATCGAACCTGGGTGTCCTGGATACAAGGTGAGCATTGAACCACCACTGCCCTCTTGGAATAATTTAAAATGGACCTATCAGGCACAGAGATGATGATAATAATGGTGATGGTGACGGTGATAATGATGATAAATATTTAACACAGTACCTGCTTAATACATTCTGATTATAATGAGCCAGACACGGAGCGAAGCTCGTTTCTTGCGTTATCTCATTTAGTCCTCACAACAACCTGATGAGGTCCGGACCATTTTTACCCATCTTACAGAGGAGGAAACTGAGGCACCTGCCATTTAAGATGTTATGGCAAGCAAGTAACAGAGCCGTGATTTGAACCCAGGCAGGCTGGCCAGTGTGGTAACTCATGATGTCACCATCGGGGTGGGCGGAGCGGCCTGGCCCCGCCCCGCCCCGTTGTGGGCCTCATACCCAGCCTCGTGCCCCGCCCCTCCCACCACCTCCCTGCAGTTCCTCTCCTCTCAGATTGGCCAAGGTGGGGATGATCCTCTCAGCCCAATGGCAGATGCCTTGGCCCACCCACCCGCACCGTAACTGGCCGGTGTTGGGGGAGGGGAGGTGACTAGTTCCTGCACTAGATGATGGGTAACAGCAGCTCTAGTGACGCCACTGCCTTGGTGGCCCCTCCCCCAGCGGCCCCAGCTTGCTCTCCGCCGCCTTGGACCCTGCGGTCATTATGGTGTCACCCCCTCTGACAGTGTCACTCCCTCTGACAGTGTCACCGCCTCTGACAGTGTCACTCCCTCTGACAGTGTCAGAGAGTGCAGTTGGCACCCCTTCACCCCCTTAGGGACACCACTGACCGGCTCCAGAACCTGCACACTTAACCACTATCGTCTATAGTTTTTAAAAAGTTTATTTAGAAATTACACATACATAACTTAGAGGCTCTGTTTAACTCTTCATTTTCCTTGCTTCTTCAAACTTTATAGTCCTTGAACAAATGCTGAGAATGTTCACTCAAGGGTTTTTTTTTTTTTCTTTTAAATTGTGCTTTAGGTGAAAGTTTACAGAGTAAATTAGTGTCTTATTAAACAGTTAATGCACGCATTGTTTTGTGACGTTGGTTGCCAACCTCAAAATGTGTCAACACTCTCCCATTCTCCACCCTGGGTTCCCTGTTTCCATTTGTCCAGTTTTCCTGTCACTTCCTGCCTTCCCATCTTTGCTTTTGGGCTGATGTACCCATTAATCTCCTGTACATGACTGAACTAAAAAGCATGTTCCTCACATGTGTTATTGTTTGCTCTATAGACCTGTCTAATCTTTGGCTGAAGGATGAACCTTGGGAGGGACTTAAGTACTGAGTTAAAAGGGTGTCCAGGGGCAATACTCTGGGGCCTTCTCCAGTCTCTGTCAGACCAGCAAGCCTGGTCTTTTTGTGTGTGTGTGAATTTGCATTTTATTCTACATTTTTCTCCCACTCTATTCGAGACCCTCTACTGTGATCCCTGCCAGGGCAGTCGGTGGTGGTAACCAGGCACCATCTAGTTGTTCTAGGCTCAGTCTAGTGGAGGTTGTGTAGTTGTGGTCTATTAGTCCTTTGGACTAATCTTTCCCTTGTATCTTTGATTTTCTTCATTTTCCTTTGCTTCAGATAGGATGGGACCAGTAGATGTATCTTAGATGTCTGCTCGCAGGCTTTTAATACCACAGACACTAGTCACCCAGTCAGATGTAGAACTTTTTTTATAGACTGTGTTAATGCCAGTTGAGCTAGATGTCTCCTGAGACCATGATGCCCAGCTCTCAGCCCTAGTAGCTTGGTCCCTCAGGGAGTTTGGCTGTGTCTGTGAAGCTTCTATGGCTATGCCTTGGTCAAGTTGTACTGACTTCCCCAGTATTGTGTACTGTCTTACTCGTTACCAAAATTACCGCTTATCTACTATTTTAAACCAAAAAAATCAGACCCATTGCAATCTAGTTGATTCCGACTCACAGTGACCCTATCGAGCAGAGTAGAACTGCCCCATAGGGTTTCCAAGGAGCAACTGGCAGATTCAAACTGTAAACCTTTTGGTTAGCAGCCAAATGCTTAACCACGGTGCCACCAGGGCCCCATATATTAGTGTTTTTCCCTCCCCACCCCCTCCCTCGTAACCATCAAAGATTGTTTCTTTCTGTATAGAAACATTTTCACGTGTTTTTCTAATAGTGGTCTCGTACAGTATTTGTCCTTTTGTGATTGACTTATTTCACTTAGCATAATGCCCTCCAGATTCATCCATGTTGTGTGATGTTTTGCAGATTCATCATTGCTCTTTATTTTTGCGTAGTATTCCATTATGTACATGTACCATAGTTTGTTTATCCGTTCATCTGTTGATGGGCACCTAGGTTGTTTCCATCTTTTTGCTATTGTGAATAGTAATGCAGTGAACATGGGTGTGCATATGTCTATTTGTGTGATGGCTCTTATTTCTCTAGGATATATTCCTAGGAGTGGGATTGCTGGATAATATGGTATTTCTATTTCTGGCTTTTTAAAGAAGAGCAATATCGTTTTCCAAAATGGTTGTACCATTTTGCATTCCCACCAGCAGTGTGTAAGAGTTCCAATCTCCCTGCAGCCTCTCCAATGTTTGTTATTTTCTGTTTTTTTTGATTAGCGCCAGTAACATAGGGGTGAGATAGTATCTCACTGTAGTTTTGATTTGCATCTCTCTAATTGCTGATGATTGAGAGCATTTCTTTATATGTTTGTTTTCTGCCTGAATGTCTTCCTTGGTGAAGTGTCTGCTCATATCCTTTGTCCATTTTTTAGTTGGATTGTTTGTATTTTTATTGTTGAGGTGTTGAAGTTTTCTATAAGTTTTAGAGATTAGATCCTTGTTGGATACGTTGCAGCAAAAAATTTTTCCCAGTCTGTAGGTTCACTTTTTACTCTTTTTGAGAAGTCCTTTGTTGAGCATAAATATTTAAGTTTTAGGAGGTCCCATTTATCTAGTTCATCTTCTGCTGTGTGTGCATTTTTAGTTATGTTTGGTATTTTATTTATGCCATGTATTAGGGCCACTAGTGTTGTCCCTATTTTTTCCTCCATTATCTTTATAGTTACAGGTTTTACATTTAGGTCTCTGATCCATTTTGAGTTAGTTTTTGTGTATGGTGTGAGGTATGGATCTTGCTTCATTTTTTCTATATGTGGACATCCAGTTATGCCGGCACCATTTGTTAAAGAGGCTGTCTTTTCCCCATTTAACGGACTTTGGCCCTCTGTCAAAGACCAGCTGACCATAGGTGTGGATGGATTTCCATCTGGGTGCTTGATTCTGTTCCATTAATCTATGTGTCTCTCTGTTGTACCAGTACCAGGCTGTTTTGATTACCATAGCTTTTGTCTTAGTCATCTAGTGCTGCTATACAGAAATACCACAAGTGAAATACACAATACTGAGGAAGCCAGCACAACTTGTCCAAGGCAAGGTCATGGAAGCTCCATAGACACATCCAAACTCCCCGAGGGACTGAATTACTGGGCTGAGGGCTATGGGGACCATGGTCTCAAGGAACATCTAGCTTAATTGGCTTAACATAGTTTCTAAAGAAAATGTTCTACATTCTGCTTTGGTGAGTAGCATCTAGGGTCTTAAAACCTTGTGAGCATCCCTCTAAGATACTCCACTGGTCTCACCCCATCTGGAGCAAGAGAGAATAAAGAAAACCAAAGACACAAGGGAAAGATTAGTCCAAAGGACTAATAGACCGCAACTACAATAGCCTCCACCAGACTGACTCCAGCACAACTAGATGGTGCCTGGCTACCACCACTGACTGCTCTGACAGGGTTCACAATAGAGGGTCCTGGGCAGAGCTGGAGAAAAATGTAGAACAAAATTCTAATTCACAAAAAAGGACAAGACTTACTGGCCTGACAGAGACTGGAGAAACCCCGAGAGTATGGCTCCCGGACACCCTTTTAGCTCAGTAATGAAGTCACTCCTGAGGTTCATTCTTCAGCCAAAGATTAGACAGGCCCATAAAACAAAACAAGACAAAAGGGGCACACCAGCCCAGGGGCAAGGACGAGAAGGCAGGAGGGGACAGGAAAGCTGGTAATAGGGAATCCAAAGTTGAGAAGGGGAGAGCATTGGCATGTCGTGGGGTTGGTAACCAATGCCATAAAACAGTATGTAGACTAATTGTTTAATGAGAAGCTAGTTTGTTATGTAAACCTTCATCTGAAGTGCCAAAAGAAAAAACAAACCAAAAACCTAGTATGTGAAGCAAAAGCAGATTTGAGAATGTCCTGAACCCTAAAAGGTAGGTCCTTGTCTGGTGCGCTCAGACTTGCCAGTTATCTGGACACCAGTCTTTGAGAAAGTAACTTCA
This sequence comes from Dugong dugon, assembly GCA_030035585.1. NCBI lineage: Eukaryota > Metazoa > Chordata > Mammalia > Sirenia > Dugongidae > Dugong > Dugong dugon. The sequence continues at coordinate 60,027,825 of CM057470.1, forward strand.
CTGCAATGCACAGAGCAAGGAACCGGGAGGAAGTTCCTCAGATCCGGGCTCCTTGAGCCACGGGGAAGCAGGGCTTATATGTGATTTGGGCAGCATGCTGGCAGCTGTGCAGGTGTTCTGGGGAGGGAAAACTCTAGAAGGTGACCAGGAAACAGGAGGTGATGTTGTTCTTGTCAGACCTCTTGCTTCAAAATAGGGTCCGGGTGATGATTTTCCTTCTGATTTGTTCCTCCTGTTTCTGTGTCCTCTGTTGAGGTCAATTAGTGGTCACAGCTGGCCCTTCTGGGCATGCGGGGTGGGCCAAATCTGATTTGGGCTAGTTTAAGGACTAAAATAGAAATTTACTGGCATTGGTAAGGTCAGGTCACAAGAATATAACCCATCAAGAGACACCCATCTGAGACAAGCAAAGGCAGCATCAAAAAAATTATGGAGATGGTGAGAATGGTTGCAAGACTTGAAGAATGTAATCATTGTCACTGAAATGTATGTGTAGCAACTTGAATTGGTGTATGTTTTTTGCTGTGTATATTCTGAATGACAACAAAAATAATAAAATAAATTATAAAAAAAAAAAAAAGAAACAAATACCACAAGTGGATGATTTCAACAAACGGAAGTTTATTCTCTCACAGTCTAATAGGCTAGAAGTCCAAATTCAGTGCATCAGCTCCAGGGGAAGTCTTTCTCTCTCTGTTGGCTCTGGAGGAAGGTCCTTGTCATCAGTCTTCCCTTTGTCTAGGAGCTTCTCAGGTACAGGGACCCTGGGTCCAAAGGATGTGCTCTATTCCCAGCCTTGCTTTCTTGGCGGTATGACGTCCCCCTGTCTCTCTGCTTGCTTCCCTCTTTTATATCTCAAAAGAGACTGGCTTAAGACACAATCTAATCTTGTAGATTGAGTCCTGCCTCATTAACATAACTAGCACTAATCCATTTCATTAACATCATAGAGATAGGATTTATACCACATAGGAAAATCACATCAGATGACGAAATGTTGGACGATCACACAGTACTGGAAATCATTGCCTGGCCAAACTGATACACATATTTTGGGGGGGACACAATTCAATCTAAGGCAGCTGCGTAGTAGGATCTGGGATCAGGTAGTATGAGGCCTCCTACTTTGTTCTTCTTCAATAATGCTTTACTTATCCGGGACCTCTTTCTTTCCCATATATAGTTGGTGATAAGTTTTTCCAACTCATTAAAGAATTCTGTTGGTATTTGGATCAAGATAGCATCATATCTGTAGATCGCTTTGGGTAGTATTGACATATTCACAATGTTGAGTGTTCCTATCCATTAGCGTGGTATATTTTTGCATTTATGTAGGTCTCTTTTGGTTTCTTGCAGTAGTGTTTTATAGTTTTCTTTATATAGGCTTTTACATCCCTGGTTAGATTTATTCGTAAGTATTTTATCTTTTGGAGGGGTACTGTAAATGGTATCATTTTCCCGATTTCCTTTTCAAAATTCTCTTTGTTGGTGTAGAGGAATCCAACTGATTTTTGTATGCTGATCTAGTATCCTGCTACTTTGCTGAATCCTTCTATTAGTTCCAGTAGCTTTCTTGTGGAATCTTTGGGATTTTCTGTGTATAGGATCATATCATCTGTGAATAGGGATAGTTTTACTTCTTCCTTACCAATGTGGATGCCCTTTATTTCCTTTTCTTTCCTTATTGCTCTAGCTGCTCTAGCTAGGACTTCCAGTACAATGTTGAATAAGAATGGTGATAAAGGCCATTCTTGTCTGTTTCCCATTCTCCAGGGGAATTGCATAGACTCTTAATGATAAGACTCCTTGGCCTTTTTCTTAAAGGATATTTCTTCCCCCAGGGGGTGTCAGCTGTCAAGTGCCTGAAGACGGGGGGTCTGTTGTTGGGCTCTGGAGCTGGATTGCTGGTCTTCTGTAAAAGCCCCAGCTACAAAGTTATGAAGTAAGTTCTGGGTCCCACAGGGTTGTGATGGGGAGACACCCACCAGAGGGAGGTTTGCTTCAAGCCAGCAACTAAGTGATAGTAGCAAAGTGACATTTGGTAAAATAATGTCCTCTTGCTGTTAAAATGAGTAGTCAGAATCACAGTAAATTGATGGTTTCTTTGCCAATGAAAAGACAGTAGCTTATGTTGAATCAAGCCAAAGCCAAACCAAACTAAACCTGTTGCCGTTGAGTCGATTCGACCCATAGTGACCCTATAGGTCAGAGTAGAACTGCCTCATAGGGTTTCCAAGGAGCGGCTGGTGGATTCGAACTGCCGACCTTTTGGTTAGCAGTCAAGCTCTTAACCTACCCAAAGGGGATACTATCCTTTTAATAAATACATTATTATTATTTAGCTAATGCATTGAGCCAGTATAAAGGAAGTGTACTGTTATAAACGTATCCAACATATAACACCAAATTTCAAACTTTTCAAAATTGTTTTATTCAACAAATTTTATTGGGTACCTATTATGTGCCAGGAACTGTGCTAGTAGTTAATACATTTGAATACAAACTCTAATACAAGTAGCCAACATTTACCAGCAATTTCTATGTGCCAGATACTATGCTGTGCACCTTTCATGGTTTATCTAATTAAAATAAAATGAAGGAAACCCTTATACATTGTCATCAATAAATATTTATTGACTACTTCATCTGTCCAAACCATTGTGCTAGATAGTAAAACAGTAAAGAAAAATAAGATATGGTGTTTGCTCTCCTAGAACTTACAATATGGTTTGGGGATAAAGTATATACACATGAAACAGTCACTACAATATAAGATGGTGTATAAGCACAAACTTCATGGTCCAGATAAAGTAAAATATATCATGGATGTCAGAGAGAAGATCAGAGAAGGGAGTGATCACGCTGGGCTAGAGAAGTCAAGGAAGAGGCTTCACAGAGGAACAGAGGCAGAAGTTGAGCTCAGCTCTAACAAAAAGCCAGCCACTCGTAGACATGCTCCATGTGGCCTCTGCTAGCTCCTAGAAAGCATGTGCACTGTAGAAACAAGCATCCGTTGTCTTCACTCAAACAAATATGTGTAGAGCACTCACTATGTGCCAGGCGCTATTCTAGGTGCCTGGGATATATCGATGAATAACGCAAACCAAGAAGAAAAGAGCTCCCTGCCCTCATGGAGCTGACATTCTAGCAGAAGGGAAAAAATGATAATAAAATAAACAGGAAAAAGTACATGGTTTTAAAGGGTGATCAGTACCATGGGGATGAATGAAGTAGGGTAAGGGGGATCAGGGCCTAAACGGGAAGAGTAGGGGATCAGATTGCAATTTTACATTCTGCGGTCAGGGTAGGTCTTATTGAGAATATATTTTGACCAGTTTTCTGGTTGTTTGAGGAAGACTAAGGAGGGAGGGGACTGTAGAACAATGATGGACAGACTTTGGACACATGAAGTGAATATAATAAATCAGCTCTAATTTTTTCACCTCTTGTTTTTGATATGCAATTGCTCACGCTGTGATGAAGATAATAAGACTCAAAGCAATTATTATAAGTTTCTGCCTCCAGAAGACGTGATATTAATGTCTTCAAAACAACCCTGTGTGGCAGCTAGGCTCAGATTGGATGCAGGGATTTCTGCCTCCTTAGATTTTAGTAGACTGATAAGGCAGCTCACATGAAAAGTCATGGAGACTAGAAAAGGAAGAAGTGTGCTCCTAACAGACTGTTAAAGTCATGAGGTCTTTGGGCTTACCCTCCCTAGCTCTGGGGGATCCCTTACGACATAGCTCTGGACTTCCCCTTGTTCTCTCGGGATCTCTTACCCCACAGCAAGTGTTCCCTGGTTGTTCTGTATGAGCTCATGTGCTTTACCTGCATTGCCTCTGATCTTTACTACAACTCTGTAAGGCAGGAGATATATGTGGTTGAGTAAACTGAGGCAACTTGTCCAGAGTCACAGAGCTCAAGTTAGTGAAGAAGCTGGGATATGCCTTGGGGTCTATTTAATTAAAATCCTTGCTCTAAACATCCTTTCTTCATTAACTGTTCTGTGTGCCACCAACAAATTTAACCTTTCTAAAACACTGCATTTCCCAGTCTAGTTTCTTGTCCAAAACCCCCACTGAATGAATACTTATTGTCAAACTAAATTAGGAAGTTGTTGAATTGGTGTGTGTTTTGTTGTGTACATTTTCACCACACACACACACACACACAAATCCTCATGAGGGACAAATATGCACTGAATTTAGATAATTTGGACTATTATGCTCTTGTGTGGGAATTTTCAACAGAATAAAGATGCCATTTTCTCCTTAAAACAAAAACAGAAACAAACAAAAAACCCTAAATTAGTTGCAGAGCGAGGTTGTGTGCTTATGGCCTCATTTATTTATATATTCTGTAAACCAAACAAAACACTTCATGCTCATTAAACATTTGGGGAGGGGGCAGAGTCTAAAGTGTAGAAGAAGAAAAAATAATTCCTGCAAGTTCTGGTGAACACAACCCACTGTTAAGATTTTATTATTTTTTTCTTTGTTATTCATATAAATTTTAAATAATATAAAATTTTGCATCCTGATTTTTTACTTAATGCAAGCATCATAAGCATTTCAATATTACAAAGTAGCCTTTTAACCATCCTTTGAAAGGCTAGCCAAATATTCTATGAACTCTGTGCCTCATAGCTCTTTTAACCATTGTTACCATTGGATATTTTGATTGTTTCTAACATTTTCTCTTAAACAAGGTTATGATAACATCCTTTGACATAAAGTTGCTTTTTTTTTTAGTTGCTGATTTTAGGATTATTTCCCAGAAATGGAATTAATGGAGTGTTTAATTGCCATGGTCATTTGCACCCATATGCCTGCCTGGAATGTTCTCTCTGTCCAGATCCTACCGTGTTGCACAGTACATTTCAGATTGTATCTCACTGATGAAGCTTCCCTTACCATTTAACCTTTACTGACCATGGGGTGCGCCATATTCCTGCCTTTACAACTGTGTCATGTTTTGTATACTGTAATGTGCATGTTTTGTATACTGTAATGATTTAGATAAGGAGCCCTGATGGAGCAATAGTTAAGTGCTCAGCTGCTAATTGAAAACGGGACAGTTCGAACCCACCAGCGTCTCTGAAGGAGAAAAGACCTGGCGATCGGCTCCTGTAAAGATTACAGCCTAGAAAACCCTATGGGGGAGTTCTGCTCTGTCCTGTCCTGTAGGGTCGCTATGAGTTGGAATTGACTCCATGGCACACAACAATGATTTAGATGGTTAATAAATATTTGTTGATTGATTGAATGGATCTACTTTGCTTTTTCTTGTTTTTAAAGGAGAATTCAGTTACAGGGTGGCATCACTTCCATCACACTTCGAGGCGAAGGACACCAGTTTTTTGTAGGAACAGAAGAATCACACATTTATCGTGTCAACTTCACAGATTTCAAAGAGACTCTCATTGCTACTTGTCACTTTGAAGCTGTCCAGGATATTGTCTTTCCATTGTAAGTAGAACACAAAAATGTTTTCGTCCTAAAACATTGAGATTGTGGACATTTGATACCTTGTATAAGGGAATTTAATTTTATTAATTTATTTTCAACATCTATTAATATAATTATGATTTCTCTCCTGTAAAAAAGCACAGAGATGGTGTCTGACCTCCTCTCACTTCACAAGGGGTTAAAAATTAAGATCAACAGTCCAAGGCTGATTCCTATGAGGCGGAGGTCAGATATACCTCCTCTCTCCCCACCAATTCTGACACCAACCGTCCCTCCGACAGCACTCTCTACTTCACTGCTGGGTTCGATAATTCGTTGCAATGGTCAGGCAGGACTCACAGACAATACTCACGATTGTGGAGTTTATTAGGGGAGTAACAGGTTACAATTCAGGTTCAGGAATGCTCAGGATACAGTTCTTCCATCAGGACAGCCTCTTTTCAGCAGTACCCCCAGGCAGGTGTCTCCCTAGTCCTTGGCCCCTCTGCCCTTTGGCCTGGCCTCTGCCCTGCTGGGCAAGTGTTACAAAGCTCTTTTAGCTGTGCTGATAAGTGCACAGAGGCACCCGACTCCTCTAGTAAGCCCTGGCCTGAAGGCACTCAGCTCTAGCTCTGTGGGTCAGCAAACCCAGCTTCTACAAGTACCCAGAGGCATCCTACTCTGCCAGCAAGTCTCCTGCCTGAAGGTGGTCAGTTTTCTTGCTCTGGACCAGGAAGCCCACTGCGCCATCTCCTGCCAGTCTCCTGCTTTTTCCTGCCTCTGCTGCCGTCGTTTCTCTGCCACTGCTTTTCACCACCTTCAGTTTTCTAGCTCTCTCTCTCAGTCTCCTGGTTCCAGGAACTTCTCAGCATAGGGACCCTGGGTCCAAAGGACTCACTCCACTCCTTGCTCTTCTTTCTTGGTGGTGGTGAGATCCTTTCTTCCCGCCTCTGGGATGGCTCCTTTTAAGTCTAGCAGGATGGCAAAACTGACCAATCCCTTTGTTAGGGTTCCATATACCATCTTTGCATAGTTCCACTCAATCATTGTATGTGAGTCACAAAGACTATGGCTAAAACCAAAAAACCAAACCCATCGCCATCGAGTCGATTCCAACTCATAACAACCTTATAGGGCAGAGTAGAACTGCCCCATAGGGGTTCCAAGGAGTGCCTGGTGGATTTGAACTGCTGACCTCTTGGTTAGCAGCCATAGTGCTTAACTACTGCGTCACCAGGGTTTCCAGGCTATGGCTGGAAGGGCCATATTAAGTAACTCATTGCACTGCATCTCCTTAAAATTTTCTAATGGAAGGAGTTATTTTAATAGACTTTCTATTGCCTTCACCATGTAGTTATATTAATTTTCCCAACTCAGATTTGGGCTTCTTTAGAATTTTGACTTTTCTAATAAACCCATCATGTAAAGGATAAATAGACTAGCAAAACTTTCCTATTTTTCCCAATGCTGTCTGGAATAAGCTTAGTGGCACCTTCTGGCAAAACTCTTTCAAGTCATTTGTTTGTATACTTCGGTCTTCCAGATTTGGCAGACCTGATGGTGCTGGGCGTAAGAGGCCGTCTGAATCTAGCAGCTGTATTTCTTGGTAAATGCCGCACAGAACAAATGAAGCAAATAGCCATCTGTGATCGTTAAGGTTGTGTGTCAACTTGGCTGGGCATTATTGTCAATGGTTTGGCAATCATATAATGATGTGTTCACTTTCAAATCTAATGTGATCACTTCCATGATGGGATCTGCTGTCGGTAGCCAATCAGTTGAAAGGGAGTTTCCTTGGGGATGTGGCCTGTATCTAATACAGGCGGACTCTCTGGCAAGACTTGGGGGCTTTTGCTTGCTCTGCATCCTGCAACTGGCTCATGTTTATCTGACCTCTGGTTCTTTGGACTTGAGCTAGCAGCTTACCTGCCATCTTGCCTGCCGATACTGGGATCTGTTAATCTTCATAGCCTGTGAACAAGAGCCCTGCTGTCTGACCTGCTGATCTTGGGTTTGATAGCCCCTTGGCTACATGAATCAGGACAAGCCTCTATCCTGACCCACAGACTTGGAACTTGCCAGCCTCTACAATTGCATGAGCCATTTCTTTGATAAAAATCTCTCTATATTTGTTCTGTAAGCCTTCACCTGAAGTACAATAAAATATTAAAAAAATAAATAAATAAATAAAAATTCTAGGAGGCAAAAAAAAAAAATCTCTCTATATACATACTTGTATGCTTTACTGGTTTTGCTTCTCTAGAGAACTCAGCCTAAGACACCATCAAAAAGAACTTCCGTCATGGTTTGCCATTATTTGATTATGAAACACATTTTGTCATTGGTAAGATCCATTCCAGGAAGTTGGCCAGACAGTTTTTGCTCTGAACGGCCTCATTATTTAGCTTGAATTTACAAAACTCAAAGGCATTGTTGTATACATTAGTAAGACTCACTTTCAAAACTCAATCCTGAGATCATGAGATCAGGATTCCCTGAGTCCTTGCAATTAGGTTCTTACAAATATTTCTAATAGTGAACATGGCTGGTGTTTTCTCACTGTATGCATCTTTATTTGAAAATAAATGAATCATTTCCTTTGTGGCTCACTTTTATCTCCTTTCCTAAGGAACTCAGTGGAATGAATCTGTAAAATTGTTTGGTTCTGATGCCTTTTTTAAAGGTAGATTTTAAGCTATCTTTTCAGCTTCTTTTATGGTTATTGATCTATTTAGGCTTTGTACCTCTTCTTTTTATTTCTTTCTTTTTTTTTAAATACCTTTATTGAGATCTAATTTAAGGACTGTAAAGTTCACCCATTCAGAAGGTACAAGTGAAAGGTTTCTAGTATATTTACAGAGTTGTGCAACCATCATTGTAATCTAATTTTAGAATATTTTCATCATCCCCAAAAGAAATCCGTTGGCAGTTACCCCCATTCCCCCATGCTCTCTTCCTTCTCTCCCTTCCCCAGCCCACCACCATAGTCTATTTTCCGTCTCTGTGGATTTTCCTGTCCTGTTCATTTCATATAAATGGGATTATGCAATATGCGGTCCTCCGTGACTGGCTTCTTTCACTTAGCATAATTCTTTTTTAATTTGTTTTTTATTGTGGTAAGTATATATGTAACAAAACATTTACCATTTCAACAATCTTTGCAGGTACAGTTCAGTAACAATAATTATGTTCATCATGTTGTTCCACCATCACCCTATCCATTTAGCATAATATTTTCAGGTTCATGTTATAGCATTTATTGGTGCTTTATTCCTTTTTATTGATTAGTAATATTCTATGAATATAGCACTTTTTGTTTATCCATTCATCAGTTGATGGACATTTGGGTTGTTTGCATTTTTCCTGGACTTTAATCTCTCAGATCTTAAACTAAGAGCAATCTATAATTTGAAAGGCTTATTTTTGGACTAGGCTTGACTCCTGAGGAAGTGGACTGTCCATCAAGGGTAGGGAGAGTTTGGAAAGTTCTCTAGGGGCATTCATTTCATGCTATTTTATTTTTATGAGTAACTCATGTACCTCTTTAAGAGCTCACTTTCCATTATTTTTCTATTAATTCCAAAGTGAGTGGGTCTTAAAATAAAAGAGAAGGATTCTTTCTTTTTATGAATGTGCTTATTATGAAATGTAGAAATTACTTAAGAAATACTTAGATCTAAAAGTTAGCTTCAGTTTCCTGAGGGACTGTAGCTAGGAATGTATACTTAGAAAGAAGATGGTCTTTATTGTACCCCAGTATTACTCCTTTTACTTATCCAAGTTGGAATAATGTGTAATCATTTATTTTAACTGTGATAAAAATATACATAACAAAACATTTGCCAATTCAGTAATTTCTACATGTATAGTTCAGTAACATTGATTACATTGTTCATGTTGTACAACCATTTTCACTATTCTTTTCTGAATTATTCCATCACCATCAACATAAATTGTATAATTGTTTTACATATTGGTACTTTCCTATATTTGTCTTTAAAAAAAAAAAAAAAACAACTGACAGATAAATTTACTGGGATTTTCTTCCTTGCCCACATCTCATATTTCCTCATAACTTAGCAAAGAAGTGTTTGGGTTGTCTGCAAACATAAATCCTAGCATACTTGTCATTTTCTCCTTTGAAATTTTAATGAGATTGTCTACTTTACAGGGAAAGGTTTGTTGAGCCTCTTTTAATATAAATATTCCACAGATGTGAATCTGAAGAGATGTTACTTACCATTGTCTAGTCTACCAGAGCACTGAGAGACTTTTAAATTGACTTTTTCTTTTTGAGCAGCTTTACCCTACCCTTCCTAAAGGAAAAGGACTACAAAAAATTGACCACAGATGATTTGAGGGCATCAAATGCTATTTTACACAAGAAATTTGTAAGATTATCAAGCCTTCAGATAGTCAGTGACATCTAAAACGCACCCTTCCCTATATCCTTGTGAAACACATTTTACTGTCAAGTACGCGTCTGAGAAACACTGTGTGTCTTTTATGGCTGCATCTCTTAGTCTGTTTATGGCTTCTTTGCAGTGGCACTGCTGAGCTGTTTGCTACCTGTGCCAAGAGAGACATCAGAGTATGGCACACGTTGTCCAACAGGGAGCTGCTGCGGATCACCGTGCCCAACATGACCTGCCATGGCATTGATTTCATGAGAGATGGGAAGAGCATCATTTCAGGTAACATCTACCTGTCAAGATTCGGATTCAGGCTCCAGCCTTGGATTTGATTCTTGTCATTCTCTTTCTACAGTAGTCTCCATGTGGAAATCACCTGGAACAGCCTCCCACTGTCCACCCACCTCCTTTCTTGTAATCTAGCCTCTCTTTTGAGTTCCCCTCCCTCTGGGAGTGTTTCAGAGCTAGGAAGAACCAAATGGCAATTCCTTTTCTCCCAAATTGCTGCATAGCACCTATCCTTCTGTAGAGCAGAGAAATCTAGTAAATTCAATTACAAGGTAGATTTGAGGACTCACTTAGTACAGGGCCCCAAAAAATAAAACCTGTTGCCATCAAGTCAATTCCAACTCATAATGACCCTATAGAACAGAGTAGAACTGCCCCATAGAGTTTCCAAGGAGAGCCTGGTGGATTTGAACTGCCAACCTTCTGGTTAGCAGCTGAGCTCTTAACCACTATGCCACCAGGGCTCCACAGAAAATAAATGAGATAAAAATCCAAATTAAACTAAGTTATGCCCCCAAGGGAGTTTATTTATTTTTAATTCAATTTATTATTTTATGCCAAAGTATTTTAGCATACATTATAAACACCATGATATTCCACCTCTCAATACTTCAGTATGCATCTCTAAAAATATTATTTTCCTATGAAATAACAATTTCTTAATGTTTTCTTATGTCCAGCACATATGCAAATTTCTCAGTGGTCAAAAAGTAAATTTACTGGTTCACATCAATGAAAATTCAGGAGGCTGGATCTTTAGGTGCAGCTATTAACATAATGACATCAAGAACCCATCTCATTCCCTCTCTTCTTGGCTGTTTCTTCCATGTTGGCTTCTCTCTCAGGGGTGACTTCTCCACACAGTGGCCACCAGGAGCTGTTGGTGTACATTATACTTAGAGCTAACTAACCCTCAGGTCAAAAATCTTGGAGTCATCTTTCTCTTTTTCTCTTATACCCCACAACCACCCATTGCCATCAAGTCGATTCCAACTCATGACCACCCTATAGGACAGAGTAGAACTGCCCCATAGGGTTTCCAAGGAGCAGCTGGTGGATTTGAACTGCCGACCTTCTGCTGAGCAGTTGTAGCTCTTAACCACTGCGCCACCAGGGCTCTATACCCTACATTCACATGCCCTTAAAAGCTCTAACTTCAAAATGTATCCAGCATTCCATTACTTCTTATCATCTCCACCCTGGTCCTAGCCACCATCAGCTCTCTCCCACGTTACTCTAATGGCTTCCTACCTGGTCTCCTTGCATCTACCTTTGCCCATCACCCTCTTTCCCCAGTCTGTTCTCTTTTTAAATGTAAGGCAGGTTATGTCATTTCTAAGGCTCAAGAGACAAAGTCCCTGCAATGACCTATAAAACCCTACATGATCTTCTTTCTCTCTGCCATGTCCACCTTCTTACTTCTGATCTTTCTCTTACTATGCACCCCCTCCAGCCATCCTTGCTTCTTTGCTGTTCCTCAAATATACTGGGCACAGTGCCTTTGCTCTAGCTGCTCTGTCTGCCTGGAATATTCTTCCCCCAGATGCCCCCATGGCTCACTTTCTTCAAATCTTTGCTGAAATGAGATCTACCTTGAGCATCCTATTTAAAATTGGTCAAGAGGTGACACTAAAGCCAGCCATATGATGACCTGGTAAGAGTGTTCCAGACAGAGGGAATAGAAAGTGCAAAGGCCCTGAGGTGGGAAATCACTGAGCAGTATGTTGGGAGCTTGAGTGGTAGAAGGGGAGTGTCTTAGTAATCTAATGCTGCTATAACAGAAATACCACAAGTGGATGGCTTTAACAAACAGAAGTTTATTCTCTTATAGTCTAGTAGGCTAGAAGTCCAAATTCAGGGTGTCAGCTCCAGGGGAGGGCTTTCTCTCTCAGTCAGCTCTGGAGGAAGGTCCTTGTCATAAATCTTCCCCCGAACTAGGAGCTTCTCCAAGCAGGAACCCTGGGTCCCAAGGACACGCTCTGCTCCTGGTGCTGCTTTCTTGGTGGTATGAGGTCTCCCTGTCTTTCTGCTGGCTTCTCTCTTTTACATCTCAAAAGGGATTGACTCAAGACACAATCTAATCTTGCAGATTGAGTCCTGCCTCATTAACATAACTGCCACCTATCCCACCTCATTAACATCATAGAGGTAGGATTTACAACACATAGGAAAATCACATCAGATGACAAAACAGTAGACAATCACATAATACTGGGAATCATGGCCTAGACAAATTGGGAGAGACAATTCAGTCCATGACGCGGACATTGAAAAGGTAGGTAGAGTGTGAATACTAGTTACTGTGTAGGATAAAGAGATTTGGATGTTTATTCTGAGTACAGTAGGAAAACCTTTTCAAAGTTCTTGATCAGGGAGGTCACACGGTTTTAAAAGGTTCACTGTGGCTCCTGTGTAGATAACTGATTATAGGGGAGCAAGAATGGAAGCTGGAGGAGGAAGCTGTTACAATAATTCAAGACAGAAATGGTGGTAGTGGATTGGAGGAGGGTGGCTGCAGTGGAGGGATTGAGAAGTGATCATATTCTAGATGTTTTTTAAAGGTAAAGCTGATGGCACTCGTGGAAGGATTGAATATGTGTGTGTGGGTGGGGAGGAGGACTGTGGAATAGAGAGGAATCAAGGATGACCCTGAGATTCTTGGCTTGAGCAACTAGATGAATAATGGCAAATTTTATTGGATGGGGAAGATGGTGGTGCAAGGAGCAGCAGATTTAAGGATGTGGGCTGGAAAATCAGTGCTTTATCTGAAAATGTGAAATTATGCATTTCCGGATGATATCAACAATAGAGAGTTGTATGTACAAGTCTGCAGCTCATGGAGAGATGGGAGGTGGCCTCCTACTTCCTTCTCTTCCCACCCTCCCTTACCTGGAATGGGATATGCCTAGAGGCAGTTTCAACCAAGACAAAGAACTCTTTTTCCCTCAGCCAGGTGTTACCAGTTTGGGACATCAAGGGACGGGGGATGTGATTACTGGCTGTAGGTGGGGCCTTCCTCTTTCTTCTATCACCACCACTACTCCCAGTTCTGATGCCCATTGATGATATAAGAGAGCAGCACTCTGTGTGGAGAGAGGGTGAGTATACTGATCCCGCCTGCTTTTTGTTTCCTGTTCATACCAGCGTGGGATGATGGTAAAATCCGAGCCTTCGCCCCAGAGACAGGCCGGCTGATGTATGTCATTAACAGTGCTCACAGGATCGGAGTGACCGCCATCGCTACCACCAGTGACTGTAAAAGGGTCATCAGTGGCGGTGGGGAAGGAGAGGTACTGTTCTTGAAAGCAGACTCTTTCTAAATATAGCCCTTGATTTAGAGCAACTGCCTCACAGATGGCCATCATTTTGATATTTCAGTACACACCTGTACTAGGATTCAGGCAGAACCAAATGAAGATTTTGATTCCATTCTAAAATACATCATAAATTAAAATCCTAATCATATCAATATACATATAAATATATTTGTTCACAGAAAGGACAGGCATGAATTCAGATTCTATATGGAATTGAGCTGTGAATCCACAAACATTGAGTGTTGGCTCTTTGCCAGGTCCACACTGATAGCCTGTCACACGCGGGGCGGGGAGGGGGGACAAAGGGGTTGTTACTGTCACATGTTGGCATTTCATGACTTATTTTGCAAATCAAGCTTCGAAGGTGTTATTTTCTCTTCAAGAAAACTTCCATGACTTTCAGCAGTCTGTTAACCAGGCGGCAATAGGGCATTTGTTTATAATCTCAAAGTCTAAATTCCAAGGTTGTTTTGCCAGTTTTGGGATAACTGTTTCTTTTCCCCAAGAAGCATAGTTATATAAACTGTCTTTATCTTTTACGATAGGTGATATTTATAAAACTAACTCTTTAATACAACCAGATGTTTTGACCATTATTTTGTAATTAGACTCAGCCCTCTCTTCCATCACTTTGAGGAGCCTAAAAGGCCTTTCGCTCATATGTTTATCTGAGTGTTTCCCCCGGCTCATTTCCTATCCCCAAACCTCCCCTTTCTCTACCTAGGAATTCTGTCTGCCTGTCAGATTTTTCCTAGCTGCGTGCTTTCTTTCCCCTTCTCCACACTGCCGTAGGAAGAGCTTCACAGGGAGAAGAAATTCACAGCATCCTGATGCAGCCTTTAGTAGAGTTTAGACGATAAAGCTTAGTGGCTGAGAGTTTGCGTTGCCTGATATAATACGTTGTTTGATTTCTTGACTGCTGCTTCTGTGGACGTTGATTGTGGATCTAAGTAAAATGAAATCCCTGACAACTTTGTTTTCTCTGTTTATCATGATGTTGCTTATTGGTCCAGTTGTGAGGATTTTTGTTTTCTTAATGTTGAGGTGTGATCCATACTGAAGGCTGTAGTCTTTGATCTTCATCAGTTAAGTGCTTCAAGTCCTCTTCACTGTCAGCAAGCAAGGTTGTGTCATCTGCATATCGCAGTTTGTTAATGCGTCTTCCTCCAATCCTGATGCCACATTCTTCTTCATATAGTCCAGCTTCTTGGATTATTTGCTCAGCATACAGACTGAATAAGTTTGGTGAAAGGATACAACCCTGATGCACATCTTTCCTGATTTTAAACCATGCAGTATCCCTTTATTCCGTTCAAATGACTGCCTTTTGGTCTATGTACAGGTTCCACATGAGCACTATTAGGTGTTCTGGAATTCCCATTCTTCCCAATGTTATTATTGGTTATGATTCACACAGCCAAATGCCTTTGCATAGTCAATCAAACACAGGTAAACATCTTTCTGGTATTCTCTGCTTTCAGCCAAGATTCATCTAACAACAGCAGTGATATCCCTCGTTCCACATCCTCTTCTGAATCCAGCTTGAGTTTCTTCTAGTTCACTGTCGATGTACCCCTACAACCGTTTTTGAATCATCTTCAGCATAATTTTACTTGCGTGTGACATTAATGATATTATTCAATAATTTCTGCATTCTGTTGGATCACCTTTCTTTGGAATGAGCAAGTATACAGATCTCTTCCATTCTGTTGGCCAGGTCGCCGTCCTCCTAATTTCTTGGCATAGACAAGTGAGCACTTCCAGCACTGCATCCATTTGTTGAAACATTTCGTTTGGTATTCCGTCAATTCCTGGAGCTTTGTTTTTCGCCAGTGCCTTCAGTGAAGCTTGGACTTCTTCCTTCAGTACCATCAGTTCTTGATCATATGCTATGTCTTGAAATGGTTGAACGTCAACCAATTGTTTTTGGTACAGTGACTCTGTATTCCTTCCATCTTCTTTTGTTGTTTCCTGCATTGTTCAATATTTTGCCCATAATAACCAATCAAACCCATTGCCATTGAGTTGATTCCGACTCATAGCAACCCTATAGGACAGAGTAGAACTACCCATAGGGTTTCCAAGCAGTGAGTGGTGGATTCGAATTACTGACCTTTTGGTTAGCAGCCATAACTCTTAAGCACTGTACCACCAAGACTCCATTTTGCCCATAGAATCCTTCAATATTGCAACTCGAGGCTTGAATTTTTTCTTCAGTTCTTTCAGCTTGAGAAATGCTGAGCATGTTCTTCCTTTCGGTTTTGTACCTCCAGGTCTTTGCACATTTCATTATAATACTTTACTTTGTCTTCTCAAGCCACTCTTTGAAATCTTCTGTTCAGCTCTTTTACTTTATCATTTCTTCCTTTCTCTTTAGCTATTTACTCTATGTTCAAGAGCAAGTTTCAGATTCTCTACTGTCATCCATTTTGGACTTTTCTTTCTTTCCTGTCTTTTTAATGACCTTTTGCCTTCTTCATGGATGATATCCTTGATGTCGTCCTACAACTTGTCTGATCTTAAGTCATTAGTCAAATCTATTCTTGAGATGATCTCTAAATTCAGGTGGGATGTACTCAAGGTCATACTTTGGGTCTCGTGGGCTTGTTTTAATTTTCTTCAGCTTCAACTTGAACTTGCATATGAGCAATTGATGGTCTGTTCTCCAGTCAGCCCCTGGCCTTGTTCTATGTGGGCATGTTATTTATGTGGGTACGTTATTTGCAGAAGAATACAGTGGACAATTATTTCACTTGGTATAGCAGTGGCCCTTGCATTATTGGCTTTAGTAGTGGGTGTCTGATAAATTTCTCAGCCTGAAAGTAGAAACAGGTACGTGATAATTGGCTCCATGAAAGATGATTACATTTTGTGCATGAATATTCCTGCCCTTCAATTTAGCATTCCCGCCCCACACAACTGAGTTGAGAACAGGGAAGGAAAAAAAAAAAAAAAAAAAGGCGAGCACAGCAGAGGTTAAAGAGCTCTTGGGATCTTTATCTTTTCAAAAATACCAAGCTTGTATTGCGAGAATGTGCTTTGTGGTTTCAGGTGAGGGTGTGGCAGATAGGTTGCCAGACCCAGAAGTTGGAAGAGGCCCTGAAGGAACACAAGTCCTCTGTGTCCTGCATCAGAGTGAAGAAGAATAACGAGGAGTGTGTCACAGCCAGCACGGATGGGACTTGCATCATTTGGGATCTTGTGTAGGTTCCCGTGATGGGGAGGATGAAGTGACATTTACTAAGCACCAAAATCTAGTGTTACACAGGACAAAACCCAAGCAGTGCAGCGTCTTATTGAACTTGAGAGAAGACTCGAATGAAGAGTAGAAATCTCATTCAAGGCTACAGTAAAGGGGATCTTCATCAGAAGCCATTCTTCTCTACTACTGTTCCTTGACATTCAAGGTTTACAGATGCAGGTGGAAAGGGTATAGTTTCAGGGAGAACTGAATCTTAGAAGTTCCTGGATGAAGGGGGAAGAGATTTCTGGATATATACAGTGAAGCATGATTTGACTTACACAAACTCAAGTCAAGCTTTCTAAAGAAAAGAAAGTAAGGAAAATAAAGTAATGCAGGTGGCTCAGCTCCTCTTGTCCTTTGACCCAGTCAAGTCAAGCCCAGAATAGGCATGTGATGGGGTAGTAGTGGTGGCATAAATTCACCCTCCCCTTCAGCTGGCCGCTGGCGCAGTGGGTAAGGTCTGCAGTTCAAATCTACAAGCCGCTCCTTGGAAACCCTATGGGGCAGTTCTACTCTATCCTGTAGGGTCGCTATGAGTTACAATACACTCTATGGCAACAGGTTTTTTGTTTTTTTTTTCAGTTGGCCACATTTCCAGGGGCATCTTATAAAGTGAGCATATCGGTACCCCCATAGGGTGTTTAGGAGTCCTGGTGGTACACGTGGTTAATGTGCTTGACTGACAACTGACAGGTCGGGGGTCCACCCAGAGGAGCCTGGGAAGAAAGGCCTGACAAACTACTTGGGAGAAATCAGCCACTGAGAACCCTATGGAAAACAGTTTTACTCTGACACACATGGGGTCACCATGAGTTGGAATTGACTTGGCAGCAAATGGTTTTTATAGGATGCCTAAATCCAAGCCAACTAGACCAAAGCTCATAGACTTTATTGCAGGAGTAATTCAAAGGATTTTCAAGGGTAAATTTTGAGTTTTTGACTGTAAGCATTTTTGTGTGTGCGTTTATTTTAGAATCAGACCTTATTCCACCAACTCCTGCCCTGCACCCCTGTACCACTCCTAAGATGCACTGATGCTGTATAACTGCATAGGACACTTGAATAAGTACAGAGTTGGAAGGAAGGAGATACATACAGCAAAAGAATTTGAAATGTTCTTGATGGGAGACAAGAGAATGGGAAAGAAAGGCAAAGGCAGAGAGCTTTTCATTCAACACGTTAAAAAATAGAAACAAAAGCAAGCCTCTCTCTTCTAGCCTGGTATGCCTCCAACTTTACTATGCATACCAGTCACCCGGGGATCTTGTTAAAATGTAGATTTTGTTTCAGTAGGTTTGGCTTGGCACATGAGATTCTGCATTTCTAACAAGCCCCAAGTGCGGCCTGTGGTGCTGATCCAAGGACCACACTTACAGGAAGGTGTTAGCCTACACTTGAACTTCCCACTGGGAAAAAACATATAACTAGAAGGGCATGTCTACACTTATTTTCATGACTGGTTGTGACCATCTCAAATCCTTAAAACCTCCCTGTTGTTTAGCAGGAATCATTGGTGCCAAAATCTTTAAAAATGCTCAGCTCAGATATGATGTTTGAGCTCTTCCAGATTGAGAAGAAACTGTGCAGAAGATGCATTTTTAGCCAGTACAGCCTGGCCTGTGAGATGGCCACCGGGCAGTATTGTCTATGGAGAGAGAAGCGACGTCTATATATTTCTTGGTATAGTATCTAGAGCAATGGTTCTCAAATGACTGTGGACATAAGAATCAACTGAGAGGCTGGCTGGTTAAAATGCAGATCTGCGGGCCTCGTCCCAACCTACTGAATCTCGTGTGGGAGACAGCATGTTGGCTCTGAGGTCAGCCTCTCCTACTTCTTCTAGTCAGAACCTGGGTCTTTGCTGAAACCTGTTCAGCATCACAGCAGCATGCAAGCCTCCACTGACAGTGGTGGCTATGCATGAGGTACATTGGCCAGAAATTGAACCCAGGTCTCCCCCATGGAAGGGGAGAATTCTACCACTGAACCACCAATGACCTCATAGTCTGGGTTAGGGGAATCTGTGTTGAGTTCTGTGCTTTGTCTTTAGAAATCGGCCCCGCCCACTCTCTTCTGACAGCCACCCTTAAGTGCAATGCCAGGTCACATAAATGGAGTAGACAGAATAACCAGAACTCCATTTTGAGAAAATATAAACGCCATTGTGCGGAGCAGTGTTTGCTGTTTGGGATAGATAAACCAATCCAAGCTTGTACCAAATCTAGTTTGAATAGTCAGTTTTCTGGGGAAGAGAAAGTCAAGTTTCACAGCTTTTGAATCTATTTTTCAGGCGTCTTAGGAGGAACCAGATGATCCTGGCTAATACCTTATTTCAGTGTGTTTGTTATCACCCTGAAGAGTTCCAGATCATCACCAGTGGAACAGACAGAAAGGTACGTACTCCTAGCAAGACTCAAGATCTTTCTTGTACAAAAGCAAAGCAGTGAAGCACTGTGGCTGAGCGCCCAGCCACCCCAGTTCAAAGGACGGTTCTGCTGCTGAGCAGCTATGTCACTTTGGAAATGCTGTGTACCCTTTTAGAGTCCCTGAGTGGTGCAGCTGGTTAATGGGCTGCTAACTGAAAGGTTGGAGGTTCAAGTCCAGCCAGAGGTTCCTCAAAAGAAAGGCTTGGTGACCCACTTCCAAAAAATCAGCCATTGAAAACCCTATGGAGCACACACTGGGTCTCCATGAATTGGAATTGACTCAATGGCAACTTTTTTTTGGGGGGGTGGTTGTTGATGTACCATTTCAGTGCCTTAGCTTCCTCAGCTGTAAAATGGGTATGAGGATACCACTGACTTTGTAGAGTTGCTGTGTGGATTAAAGCCATACATACATATATATAATGTTGTAGCAGGGGACCTGGCACATAGTAGGTACTCAGTAAATATCAGCTTTTATTGTCAGACAATTTCTGAGGCTGAAACCAAATTGCTGTGCCTAAACCAGTTGTCACTCTTATTAAATTCAAACAGAAAGACAATAGACCTTCTCACCTTCTCTGATCTCTCTGATTCATCAATATATTGAAATCTCTTGAACTGAGAAGTCTGTGCCCTTGGATGAAGAAGGTTTCCCCTTGGACCAAGTGGAAAGCTTCAGGAGAGGGATAAGGATGCTAAGAGGTCATCCACCCTTCCAGGCGGATCAGATCAGCCAGATCTCAGCCTACCTGCACATCCAGTTAACGACTTTTGATTTGCCTAACTCAGACTATGAGGTCATTGGTGGTTCAATGATAGAATTCTCCCCTTCTATGTGGGAGACCTGAGTTCAATTCCTGGCCAATGTACCTCATGCACAGTCACCACCTTTCTGTCAGTGGAGGCTTGCGTGTTGCTGTGATACTGAACAGGTTTCAGCAGAACTTCCAGACTAAGATAGACTGAGAAGAAAGGCCTGGTGAACTATTTCTGAAAATCAGCCAATGAAAACCCTATGGATCATAACAGTCTGATTTGCAACCAATCATGGGATGGTGCAGGACTGGGCAGTGTTTCTGTTGTGCATGGGGCCACCATGGGTTGACTCAATGGCAGCTAACGACAACAACAATTTAGACTATGAAATGACTTTGAGATAAATGAAGAATAGTATCTTAATTACCTAGTGCTGCTATAACAGAAATACCACAAGTGGTTGGTTTTAACAAACAGAAATTTATTTTCTCACACTTAGGAGGCTAGAAGTCCGAAATTAGGGTGCCGGCTCTAGGGGAAGGCTTTTTCTCTCTGTGGGCTCTGGCGGAAGTTCTTTGTCTCTTTGAGCTTCTGCTCCTGGGCGATCATGTGGCTTGGCACCTTTCTTCCCCCATCTCTGCTCTGCTGGCTTGTTTATTAGTCTCTTTTATATTTCAAAAGATTGACTCGAGATACACCCTACACTAATCTTGCCTCATTAATGTAACAGAGACAACCCATTCCCAAATGGCATTAGAACCATCAGCATAGAGGTTAGGATTTACAAGACGTATTTTGGTGGTGGTGGCGGGCGCGGGAACTGGACGTAATTCAATCCACAGCAAATGGGCTGCATTTTTATCTTCTCATCAGCTATAGAGAAGGTTGATGATTTTAAAAGCATAAAAGGTACCTTCTGAACATAGATTCCTCCCTTTCTCACCATTACTACTCGGTTAGAATCTGGGGGTGGGACTTTTTCCTGCATAAGCATCTCAGGTGATTGCAATGCCAACCCAGATTGGGGAACTCGTCCAAAGAGACTTTGTCATCAAAACCTAAGAAATGCTGCCTGGACCAAGCCAGGATTTCCCTCCACTGATGATGGAAGGCTGTGGGAGGGCTGGGAGGTCTGCCGCATTTCTAGTCTCTAAAGATCCGCCATGTGAGTCTCTTTGTGTCTCATCAGCGCAGACTGACTTATAGCTGCCCACCCCTCAACCCCATGATTGACCTGTGGTCCAACAGGGCCCCTCTTGGAATGGGGGTGGAATGGGTATTAGGGAGTCAATCACAATGTCAGTATAAACGCTATGATGTATGTACGGTGCATCAAGCCTCTCAATTAGTGTGATGTTTGCCATATTCTAGGTTTCCGTTTATGAGACGTGAACTCCGTGAACAGTCTATTCTCTTCTTATTAGAATTTAGAACTTTCACCAAAACATTTCAATCTGTAATCTGTAATAAATCAGTAAACGTAACATTATTCTAAGTGCTGGGGATACAGTAATGTCCCTGTCCTCACGAAGCTTGCTTACTTTATTCATTTACTTATTTATTTTGGGTGGGAGGGGATGGATTTGGACAATACACATATAAGTGAATAAATGAATGAACAATGAGTAATAAATGATTAACATGATATGAAATGGTGAAAAGTCTAAAGAGGAAATACCAGTTGCTGTTGAGTCAGCTTGGACTCATGGTTCCTCCATGTGTGTCAGAGTAGAACTCTCCTCCATAGGGTTTTCAATGGATGATTTTTCGGGAGATCACCAGGCCTTTCTTCTGAGGTGCCTCTGGGTAGACTCAAACTTCCAACCTTTCGGTTAGCAGCCGAGTGCTTTAAGAGTTTGTATCACCCAGGAACTCCAGAAAGGAAATAGAACAAGTTATATGATACTGGCTGGGTGGAGGGAAGATCCTTTAGCTAGGATGGTCATGGTGAAAGCCTCCTTTAAGGAGGTGACATTTGAGCTGAGGACTGAGTGACAGAGGATCTAGCTAGCCATGCTTATATCCAAAGGAAGAGCATCCCAGGCAGAGGAAGCTGGAGAAAGACTGAGCCCCTGAAATAGATACCAAGGAAAGCGTGGCTTTGACTTCCTTGCCACAGAAGGCAGATAGTTGAGCACCAGCTACTTCTCTGGGTGTGACTCCTGAGAAACATGGATTTTGGCATGTTTTTATATACTTCTTTGTGCTTCCACCACAAAAACAGAACTTTTTATGAAGCAACTAAGCATGAGTATAAATTATAAAGCAAAAAATATTTTAAATGGGATACACAATTTCTAGCCAGGTTCAGAGGAATACAGTTTCTTAGCATAAAGACTGGAACACAGGACGTTCCCACCAACATGAAACCAAGAGAAGTGGGGGTAATGTGTGCCCAAGCACACACTCCTGATTCCTGGTCAACGAAAGGAATTTTATTTTTGAAGAGGTTGTACATTCACAAGGTTCAAAGTTCAACAACAGTATATTCAGAGAAAGATCTCCTTCCATTCAGCCCTTCTCCCAACCTCCCTATCCTAGTTTCCCTCCTGGGGAGGGGTCCAATGTTATTACTCTGTCTTTAAACCCCACCCTGTTGAATGCTTTATTGCTTTGAGGAAGAGGAAAAAGTTGAAATAAGGGCGGGGTGAGGAAGACGGAGGAGTTCCTGGGTGGTGTAAATGGTGAACATGCTTGGCTACTAACCCAAAGGTTGGCAGTTTGAGTCCGCCCAGAGGTGCCTCTGAAGAAAGGCCTGGCACTCTACTTCTGAAAAATCAGCCATTGGAAACTCTTTGGAGCACAGTTCTACTCTGACACACACGGGGTCACCATGAGTCAGAGAGTCTCGACGGCAACGGTGGTGGTGATGGAGGAAGAGGGAGGATCCAGCCACAATGGTAAGGTGACTTTGTAAGGCCCTTGCCTCCTGAAACTCTCCAGACCACTCATTCCCCAGTTAGAAGGAAGGAAATGCTTTGTCCTCCCACCACGCCTGAAGCTTGGTTCTGTTTCAGAACAAAAGCTGGAACTGTGTATGCATTGGCTGTTTTCTTCTTTCTTTTACCGCTTGCTTCAGACTCAGTCTGCTTAGTCTTATCAAAAGCACTTTCTGCCACGATCCAGGTTTATCAACACATCAACATCTCTTGAAATAGAATGCAAAATATTAAACAAATATGAAAATAGTGAAATGGCTTCTCCTCCTTCTACTTTCATCTATTTATAATTTCAGCCCATCTCACCCCTCAGTGTATTTTTACTCCCTTCTATATAAAGTAGAGTCATCTTTTTGGAGTCTGTGCATGGATGATCCCACTGAGCTGAATCCTTCCTAATGCTTCTGAATTCCAGATTGCTTACTGGGAAGTATTTGATGGGTCCGTCATCAGAGAGTTGGAAGGTTCCTTGTCTGGATCAATAAATGGTATGGATATCACAGTGGAAGGAGTGCATTTTGTTACAGGTTAGTCCTGGGATAAGAAAAGAACGCCAAGCTTGGCTTATTTAAATGGGAACATGGAATCCCATGTGGGAGGCAATTTGAAGAGGCCACAAAAAGGTCTAAAGGGCAACCTGGTTAGATTCAGGCTTGAACACTGCAGCCAACGTGGCTGGAAAAGAAAAATCCAGAAGTTACCTTTCAATGAGAGGAAATGTTTGCACAGGAACCTTAGGGACACACAAAAAGATAAGCCTTACATTGCAGGGCTTGCTTTTTTTGGTGGTCATTGATGCTAAAAATGGAACTGGCCCATCGAGATGCCTTCTTCTTTTATTTCCTACTGAAGTCTTAAATGTGAGCCTTTTTATTCACCTTTATTATGGAATGACATGATGCCCTCCACCAAAATAAATGAATATATCAGCATTTTAAGGGGGCATTTATCACAAAACATGCCTATTGGAACAATATCAACATTGTTTCTTGCCAGGTTCTTTGATCTTTCAATATATTAACAAATAAATGCTTCAAATGAATTAAAGCTTCACAAACATATTAAAGCAAGATATAAAACTAGACACAGTGTTGTTCCAATTAGATATACAGGAATACACGCATACCTGTGCACTTGTAGAAAGAAGCCCTGGTGGCACAATGGTTAAATGCTCAGCTGAAACCACAAGGTTGACAGTTCGAACTCACCAGGCTACGAGGGAGAAAAGACCTGGCAATCTGCTCTAGTAAAGATTACAACCTAGGAAACCCTATGGGGTAGTTCTACTCTGTCGTATAGGGTTGCTATGAGCTGCAATCGACTCAACAGCATACAACAACACTTAGAAAAAAAAAGACTGGAAAGAACTAAACCTAGATGTTATTAGTAGTTTTTCTGGGTGGTGGGATTAAGGGTGATTTCACCTCTTTGTATTTTTTCCCCCAAATTTACTACAACAGGCGTAGATTTTTATAATCAGGGGAAAGTTTAATGTAAACATCAATTTTTCTTTCTTTAAGTTGGCACACGAAGAATGTTTAGAAAACAATCCAGTTATTTGAAATCAGGGCTGTTTCTCTCTGTCCATTGTCACGTAACTGTCTTTTTCAGGTGGAAATGACCATCTGGTGAAAGTTTGGGATTATAATGAGGGAGAAGTGACTCACGTTGGGGTGGGACACAGCGGCAACATCACGCGCGTCCGGATAAGCCCAGGCAATCAGTACATTGTCAGCATAAGTGCCGACGGGGCCATCCTGAGATGGAAGTACCCCTATACCTTATGAAGCCACTTGGACCACCTGGAGCCACGCCGCACACAGTTGTGTCGAAGACTGAGCTTAGGTAACTCCAAGATTGGTTTAGATGTCTCACCCCAGTGTTTTTGTTCTTTAGCCAAACTATTTTCTGTATAATTTTCTCCTTCGTAGAATGCATTTTACAGTCTTAAATTTTATATTAAAATTGAAATGTGCTCAAGAACACTTTCTCCAGACTGTAATTAAAACTTTTTTTTATTGTGAATAAATTCTACTTATTTGTTTCCTGTCATAATCTCTTTTCTATGACTGCAAAAGCCACAGCCCATCCTTGTGATTTGTCTCTAGAGAGCATTGCTATTATCCACTAAAATTAAGGCAAGGTGAATTTACATGCTTAATCATCACTTCACTAGTCAAGCTGCCGGGGGCAAGACTTGGGTGTGAATCCACATCTTGGATAGGTTTCTTAACTCTCTGAGCCTCAGTTCCTCTTTTGTAAGGTGAGAATAAATTCTTGCTCAAAATGTTATTGTGAGAATTTAGTGATGTATTAAAGCCACCGCTTGTCTGTCAGTTTGTCATACTGTGATGTCGCTGTACTGCTGGAAGCTACGCCACCAGTATTTCAAATACCAGTTTGCGTGCCCTTGGTGGACAGGTTTCAGCAGAGCTCCCAGACTAAGATATAGGAAGAAAGGCCTAGAGATCTGCTTTGAAAAATTAGCCAATGAAAACCCTGCGGATCACAGAGTATTGTCTGAGACTTCAACTCAGTTACTTTGGACATGTCATCAGGAGGGATCGATCACTGGAGAAGGGCATCATGTTTGGTAAAGTGGAGGGTAAATGAAGGTGAGGGAAGCTCTCAATGAGATGGATTGACACATGGCTACAACAATGGACTCGAGGACGCCAGTGATCACAAGATTGTGCAGGACTGCGCAATGTTTCATTCTGTTATACATAAGGTCACTGTGAGTCAGGAGCCAACTCAATGGTAACTAACAATAACAGCAACGACAGTAATGTACTAAAGCATCCATAGAATTCCTGGCACAGAGTAGAGAGTTAAACATGAATTATGTTGCGCTGTCAAAGAAAATGTGTTTGTTAGTGTCTTAGTTTTCTAGTGCTGCTATAACAGAAATACCACAAGTGGATGGCTTTAACAAATTTATTTTCTTACTGTCTAGGAGCCGAGAAGTCTGAATTCAGGGCATCAGCTCCAGGGGAATGCTTTCTCTATCTGTCAGTTCTGGGGGAAAGTTCTTGTCATCAATCTTCTCCTGGTCTAGGAGCTTCTCAGCACAGAGACCTCAGGTCCAAAGGACACATCCTGCTCCAGACACTTCTTTCTTGGTGCTGTGAGGTCCCCAACTCACTGCTCACTTTTCTCTCCTGTAAGATAAAAAGTGATGCGGGCCACACCGCAGGGAAACTCCCCTTATATCAGATCAGCGCTGCTACCTGAGTAAGGGTGTTGCATCCCACCCTAATCCTCTTTAACATAACCTAATCTTGCCTCACTAACCACAGGCAGAGATTAGGATTTACAACATAGAGGACAATTCCATCAGGTTACAAAATGAAGGACAACCACATAATATGGGGAATCATGGCCTAGCCAAGGTGCCACATAATTTTTGTAGGACACAATTCAATCTATGACAGTTAGGAATCTCGGAGTGACTACCAAAGATGAAATTTCAGAGATGCTTTATCGGGGATGGGCATATCATAAAATCTGTGCTTACTACCAGAAGGGTGAAGGAAGGGACCTTGCATATTACTCATCTAAACTGATACCTTTTTGCAGATAGGGTAAATGAAGGCATTTTCCAGAAACACTTCAGGACTCCACTCACAGTCTTTTCTTCTAAGAATATTCTTTATCCTTTAAGTAGTGCTTCTTTTTAGCGTCAAGAAAACTGCTGATATCCTATTTGAAACTGGAAACACCAAGAAGGATATTTAATAAATGATGATCACTTATTAAATAACAAGTAACATTTCAGGGCATTGGTGTAATATGCATCCTGCTGATCTCTTGTTAAGCGAAAAAGTGATGAGAAATTCATTTTGCAAGACCTTGCTTGATTAATTATAAACCTGACAGAGGATGATGTGAGCAGAGGCCCCAGCGTTACCCAGGGAATCAAGGGCGGGGCAAGGCCAAACTCATTCTGATTGGGTGACGACTCAGCAAGGATCTTGTGTTAAGGAGTGAACCGAAGAGCGTGTAGGGGGCGCGCCTGAGAGCCGGAAAACTTCCTGGTAAGCAAATACTAAGGTTGTGGGAAGGGCCTGGGCTGGGCGGTTCGAAGTATGGGACTCGCGTTCTGCTTTCCTGCTCAACCAGGCGCTGAGCTCCCCGCAGGCTGCGTTAAACTTCTCTGAGCCCGTTTCTCCACCCATTAAAACGAGGACGATCAAGTCTCACTTGCAAGTTTTTGGAACAATGACTCTAGTCTACACTTCGAAAACAAACCACAACCACCCGGGTGTTTTTTCACTGGACAAGATGAGGTTCCCAGGTGTGATCCTAGGAGGGCGCGGCAGAGCGAAGGCTCTCCCTCTTCCAAGGGGCAGACTGCCCGCACACACCTGAGTCTGCGGAGTAACCAGCAGTGCACAAAAACGTTCCCCACCCTTCACAGCTCAGGCGCGCCTCTCTCACTATTCCTGAGGCTGCACTTTTAAGGCAACCTTCCCTTTTCCTTTTCTTCGTGTTCACCTGCACGTAATTTCAAGAAGCCTACAGAGAGGCCGGGCTTTGCGATTTACTAGGCGGTTTCAAGCTGATCATTCTCCAGCGGTGGGGAGGAGCCATGGGTGTGCAGTGGTAAGAGCTGGCTGCTAACAAAAAGGTTGGCAGTACCAACCGCTCCTTGGAAACCCTGTGGAGCAGTTGTACTCTGCCCTATAGGGTCTCAGTGAGTCAGAATCGACTCCACCGCAACAGGTTTGGTTTTTTTTTTTTCTTGGTTCATGGTGGAGAAACTGAGGCAGAGGTTAAATCCAGGTTCGTTGCCTTCTGAGAGGTACGGAAGGGTTGGGACCTCGACAGCAGCGATTCGCAGTGGGGTTGCCGGGCACAGCCCGGGGCTGGCCTCGCTGTCGGATTCCCCCGCGGGGCGGGGCGGCCCCTCCCTTAGCTCCACCCCCGCCCGCTCCGGCACACCTGGCCCGCAGGTAGCCGGCGCCCGGGCGCGTATCCGAGGCTGTAAGAGCCTGTTAGCCGCCGGTCCGCTTCGGGCTCGGGGGCTCCGCGCGGGAAGCCGCGCCAGCGGGAGCCATGGACCCGGGCCCGGGAGCGGAACTGGCTGGCCCGGGGGATGTGACCGCAGAGGGGCCGCCTGCGCCCCGGCCCCGCCGCCGCAGCTCCCTGCGCCGCCTGCTCAGCCGCTTCCTGCTGGCTCTGGGCAGCCGCGCCCGCCCCGGGGACTCGCCGCCACGGCCCCGGACCGGATCCTGCAATGGCGAAGGCGAAGGGGGCTTTGCCCACGCCCCAGTCCTGGCTCGATCGGCGCCCGGGAGCCCCAGCGAGGAGCGCCAGCCCAGACTCCAACCCCAGCTGCCCGCTGGCGACGGGGCGCGGCCCCCAGGCGCGCAGGGGCTGAAGAACCACGGCAACACCTGTTTCATGAACGCCGTGGTGCAGTGCCTCAGCAACACCGACCTGCTGGCGGAGTTTCTGGCGCTGGGACGCTACCGGGCAGGGCCGGGCCGATCAGAGGTCACCGAGCAGCTGGCGGCGCTAGTGCGCGCGCTCTGGACGCGTGAATACACGCCCCAACTTTCCGCCGAGTTCAAGGTAGGCAGCTCACTGCTAAGCCCCATTTCGGCCCTTCTGGTTTCGCTTTTTGAAAAGTACACATTCAGGAAAGGGTTTTTTTGGGGGGCCTTGTTCAGATGGCATTGACCAGCTCAGCCTCGCTTATCGCCTTCGTTTTGAATTAGTTTGATGTTTTATCGGTTGCATGTATTTTCTTTATGAATTAATTTCTCCAAGGTATTTTGAGAGGCGGCAGGGTGGTGAGGTCGGAGAGGGGGATCTGAGTTTATTCAGCAGATACATTTGTTGAAGTGTCGAAGGCCTATGGGCCAGACAGTGTTGCAATGCTAGTGATAGAGCTTCCAGTCTGGAGGGGTGGGGAGCGGGGACTCGGACATGGAAGGCCTCGGAGGAAGGAGGTGAGTTGAGACCCTAGTAATGAGAAGGACGCAGCCAGGCCAAGATCAAGGAGTCGTCCAGGAGAGGGAACAGCAAAGGTCAGGAAAGCTGAGTACTAGAAGCAGGAAAGAAAAATCGTGTCTCTAGAGCTAAGGAGGATACAGGAGGGAGATGAGGTTGGCCGGAGCAAGTACGGTCTTGGAGGCGAGGGTTAGGAGTTCGGATTTTATTCTAAGCCCAGTGGTAGCTGAGAACCCACTGTGGGCCAGGCACTGTGTTGAGTGCCCAAGAGAGGCAGTGGTGCGCCATTCTGGAGATGACATCCTTTGGCCTGATGCCCTAGTATGTGTTGGCAGGGGATTGCATCCAGTGACGCCAGGACCACGTCTACCTACTGGGGATGCTGCAGGGAGGAGGCTTTGTGAATTGTACCACGTCACTCAGGGTAACAGCACAGTGTTTGGGTCCGTTTGGAGTAGAGTTCCTGATAATGGATGCACATGGCTGGCTTCCTGCTGAAAAACCACAGCCTGGGCAGAGAGCGGAAGATCCCCACAGACCAGTGATTGTTGCTCTTTGGGGGAAGGGGGAACCTGTCAGTGTTCATTCCACAAGCATTAGGGCTCTTGAGTTTCAGCCTGAGAAAAAAACCCTTGTGACCCAGAAGGAGGTCAACCCCCACCTTCCTCTCTCCTATGTCTTTAGTGAAGCACTGTTCTGAGCAGTCAGTGGATCAAGTGAATGTCATTAATGTCTCTTTTGGATAACTTCTTTTTTTTTTTAGTATGAGAGACAGTGTGTATAGTAGTTGTAGTTGGAATCCTAGAGCCCTACTTATCTTTGTGATCTTGAGCAAGTTACTAAACTTGGCCTGGCCTCAACTTCCTCATCTGCAAAATGGGATCATAATGGTACCTACCTTATTAAGGGTTGTTGTCAAGATTGAATGAGTTGTATATGTATAGCATTTAGAACAGTGCCTGGCCCACAGGAAGTGTTTGTTATTGTCACTATTAATATACTTTCTCACCTGCAGAAACCTGGAGAAGGGAGGGAGGTATTCCTTGTATAGCTTTTCTCTTGCTAGATGCATTCCCATCCAGTTACTGCAGCGATGGGAGGGGCTGGAGTAGCTTCAAAAAAATGTTCCCCATTAATACCCTTGGTGACCCACCAGGGTTTCCTATCTTCTGCTCTCAAGTCCCTGAGGCCTGGGAGCTCCCTGAGAACCTTGGGGAATTAAGTGTAATTGAGTAGTTAACATGTTAATGAGGGTTACCTAATCTGGGGTTTCCTGAGGCTTTAGGTAGCCAGCCCTGGAGAATTCCAGAATCCAGGCTTTCGAAAACCTTTCCTATTGAAATCTAGGTGGGTTCTTAGTATTTTACAGATGAAGAAACATTAATTTCATTCAATAAATATTTATTGGGTGTCCAGACACTGTGCCAGGACCATGGCATATATGATGAGTGATAAGTAAAAACCAGGTCCTGGGGCTGCTCTCCAGGAATCAACAATGTAGTGGGAGAGAAATCACACCCAAAACCCATTGCCTTAGAGTCCATTCTGACTTATTATAGTGACCCTATAGGGCGAAGTAGAACTGCCCCATAGGTTTTCCCAGGCTGTAAATCCTTATGGAAGCAGACTGCCACATCTTTCTTCTGCAGGGTGGCTGGTGGGTTTGAACTTCCAACCTTTTGGTTAGCAGCCGAGTCCTTAACTGCTGTGCCACCAGGGCTCCTCAAGTGAGAGACGAATAATTAAATAATCACACAGGCACACGGTGACAATGCTGGAAAGAAAGGAAAAACACGTGGCGCTATGGCCAGAGGGGAGCCCTGGCGGCACAGTGGTTAAGAACTCGGCTGCTAACTGAAAGGTCGGCAGTTCAAATCCAACAGTGGCTCCTTGGAAACCCTGTGGGGCAGTTCTACTCTGTCCTATAGGGTCGCTATGAGTTGGAATCGACTCAGCGGCAACTGGTTATAGCTGGAGGGCCAGTGAGTTGAGTTTTAGAGGACGAGGGGTCAGCTAAGAACCTCTTAGGGAGGATGGGAGATGTGAATTCATGAAAGGCTATGGGGACCAGGTCATATAAGGTCTTATAGGCCATATTAAGGAGTAGGGTCTTTAAGATAGTTAGCTTCAGACAAAGGAAGGAAGGAAACTGAGAAGGGGCCAGCATCCCAGAGTAAGTTAAGAGATGGGTTTTCTGTGTTCTCTCTTCCTGAGTCACCTAGGACCACAATTTGTTTTAACAGCAAATGAATAAATACATAAACGATATCCTGTCCACGTTATTGTCTGTAGTGCTTGGCTTTCCCAATGATGTAATTAAATAAGTGTATTCTAAGAGTCGGAAAGTACGAAATGTGAGAAAAAGACCTGTGATTCCATCCCCTAGAGATAACCATTGTAAACATATTGATGTTAAAAGCATATGCAAACCATTGGAAATTCTAGGTTTTGCTCTGCCTTTTTCATTTAAGTAGTACCTTGAGACTTTTTCTTGGTCATTAAAAATACCCTATAACACTTAATATTTGTATAATACTTCACTAAATTATCAGAATTAACTGATTCGTTATGGTGACATTTACATACTGTACAATTTTCCAGTTCCCACACTGCATTCAGTATCCTCATATTTAGATCATTGTCCTCAGCGCTAAGTATTTTCATAAGCTTAATTCCTAGAAATAGAATTACATGGTCAAAGCAAAAATGTATGACTACTTTATTATTTTCTTTTTATTTATTAAATCAAATTGATCAAGGTATAAATTATAAACAGTAAAATGATCCCATTTTAATTGCAGAATTTGATGAGGTTTGAAAATATATATACCTGTATGTGTAATCACTACCCCAATTTTAAGTATTATTTTTACTTTTTGTATCATTTTATTGGATATAGTCATTTTTAATACTCATATTGATAAATATCTTTCCAAAAAATTATGTCAAGTTTCAGAATGATGTGTATCTTCCTGGGAATTGGATATTCTTCTCTTTTTATTAATTTGTCAAACAAAAAAAATGGCATTTTATTTCTTTGATTAGGAGAAAAGTGGAGGATTTGTTCATGTTCCTTTACTAGTTTGCTTAGAAAGTTTGCTCTTGGGTACTTTCTGTTCATGTCATTTGTCTGTACATTCTGCCTTGGTTGTAATGTTCTTTTTATTTATTTTTATAAGTTCTCAACCCTTGTCATATTTGCTGCAAATATTTTCTTCAAATTGTCTCTCTCCTCCCCCTACCCCAATATCAGAAGATTTGGATTTATTTATAGCAAACCTTTTGATAAATATTCTATTTTGTGTACTTCTAGTCTCTTTGTGTTTATATTAAGAATTTCAGCCATCTGGAGTTTATCTTGACTTACGTACAGTAGGGATCAATGTTAGACCGGAAGCCAGAAGTATGCCTCGAGTGATACTAGAAGCACTGCTTTTTTAAAAAACAATGATGCGTTCTTCATCACTCTTATGTTTTGGAAGTTCTGCCCAAAACAGTAAGACATGAAATGTACATGACCTAAAAAACATTGAACAGAAATAAAATTGCTAAATGGTTATAGAAATTCATATTTTATAATTATTGCTATCACTAACGGGGTTAGATACAAGATAAAATGTCAGAAGCAATAACCATTTAGAATCTATCCAAATTAGATTCGATTCATAAAAAAGTTCAGAAATATGAAATAATTAGGAATAAGAAATGTATTAAAAATTATCAGTCTTTGGGAGAGAAACTAACGCACGATAGAGCTATACCATGTTGCAGGGTAGAAATACCAAATATTGCTGGTCATCCCTCCCAAATTAGTATTTTGCTCTAATACAGTTCTAGTCACATTTCAATAGACTTTCTATGGAAATGTCTTCAGTAGGAATAAATAGGTTAAGTTATTAAAAAAAAAAAACCCTCGGAAATGGCTGCCAGATACTGTTATAACTGAAAAAAGACCAATAAAGAACAATGTTCACTCTAAAAAAAAAGAAAAAAATTGGAATGTACAAATGAAAACAGTCACCCATGATCCCATCCTATGATAACCATTTGCTAATATTTTGGCAGACATTTTCTGGCCTTTTATCTCTTTCTCTCTATAAATAGATATAAGACAATGCCAAATATGTATTTTTGTGTTCTTTTTATTTTTTTGACAGGTTCATTTGTTTTCTCAAGTCATCCATGTTTCTTCAAACATCATTTTTAAGGTCATCCAATACGAGTGTGCTGTTAAGTTTTCTCTCAGATAACTTTGATACATGGAGATGTAGACCACAGTCAGTTGCCATGGATTCAACTCTGATTCATGGTGACCTGGTGTGTGACAGAGTAGAACTGTGCTCCATAGGGATTTCAGTGGTTGATTTTTCAGAAGTAGATTACCATCAGGCCCTTTCTGTTAGCAGCTGACTGAATTAACCGTTTGCCACCCAGGGGCTATATGCATACATACATACACAAACATAGAAATACACACACACACATACAGTTGTGTGCCGTTGAGTGGATTCCAACTCATAGCTACCCTATATGACAGAGTAGAACTGCTTCATAGGGTTTCCTAGGAGCTCTGGTGGTGTAGTGCTTAAGAGCTTGGCTGCTAATCAAAAGGTCAGTTCGAATCCACCAGCCATTCCTTGGAAACCCTATGGGGAAGTTCTACTCTATCCTATAGGGTTGCTATGAGTCAGAATCGATTCAACAGCAACTGGTTAATCTTACAGGAGCAGACTGTCACATCTTTCTCCTGTGGAGTAGCTGGTGGTTTCAAACTAGGGCTTTGAACCTGTTCTGGCCGGTTCAGTCACGGCCAATGAAGCAAAACCCTAATGGACTCAAATTTTTAAAATGTGGGTGAACCACAGTGATACCTGAAACAGGAAAAATTACGGGTTAAAGCCCTGCTAAAAACTTAATCTCGCTCTTAGAAAGCAAGGGCAGCCTGCGCATTGCATAGCAACCAATTCTCTTGACCGGCAGAGTCAGAAACAGCAGTGCCTGGCTCAAAGGCAGTGGCTGACAGCATACTCTGAATGTGTGTTGCTCTCTACAGTTCTGGCAATAATCCAGTCTCCCACATCAGGCTCCTGAAAGGGCTCACTGAGCCTTTTCCGAATCTCGCATTCTAGGGCATCGGCCTGTAATTTTTTTTTTTACACCGTGACCGAGTGGAATTTATTCCAGGAATAAAAGAGTGGTTCAGTGTTAGAAAATGAATCAGTGTAATTTACCATATCAGTAGAATAAAGGAAAAGAACCACATGATCATTTCAATCAAGACAGAGAAGGCTTTTGACAAAACCCAACACCTTTTCGTGATAAAAACACTCAACAAATTCAGCTTTTTATAGTATACAATTCAGTGGCTTTTCATGTATTTGCAAAGTTGTACAACCTTCAATAGTAATTCCAAAACAATTTCATCACCCCAAAAAGAAACCCTATACCCATTGTCAATCACTCCCCCAACCCCTGGCTACCATTAATTTACTTTCCGTCTCTATAAATTTGCCTATTCATGACATTTTATATAAATGGAATAATGCAACAGGTTGTTGTTGTTGTTAGGTGCCGTTGAATTGATTTTCAACCCAAAGCAACCCCATACGACAGAGTAGAACCATAGGGTTTTCTAGGCTGTAATATTTACAGGAGCAGGTCACTTAGCATAATATTTTCAGGGTTCATCAATCCACGTTATAGCATGTATCAGTAAGTCATTCCTTCTTACGTTGGCCTATAATTTTTCCCATTCTGGTTATTGGTCCACTTCACTCAAATTTAAAAATTTTAGGTCTGTTCCGATTTCGCTTCATCAGCCATGACTGAACTGGTTCAAACTGGTTTGAAGCCCTGGTTCAAACCACCAACCTTTCAGTTAGCAGAGGAACACTTAACCATTGTGCTACCAGGGTTCCTTACATGTCTGTGTGTGTGTAAAACTTAGTGTTTTATATATATATAGCTAAAGTAAAAGAGCTGAACAGAAGATTTCAAAGGGTGACTTGAGAAGACAAAGTAAAGTATTATAGTGACATGTGCAAAGAGCTGGAGATAGAAAACCAAAAGAGAAGAACATGCTTGGCATTTTTCAAGCTGAAAGAACTGCCGAAAAAATTCAAGCAATATTGAAGGATTCTATGGGCAAAATACTGAACGACGCAGGAAGCATCCAAAGCCGATGGAAGGAATACACAGAGTCACTGTACCAAAAAGAATTGGTCGACGTTCAACCATTTCAGGAGGTAGCATATGATCAGGAACTGATGGTACTAGAGGAAGAAGTCCAAGCTGCACTGAAGGCACTGGTGAAAAACAAGGCTCCAGGACTTGACGGAACACCAATTGAGATGTTTCAACAAACAGATGCAGTGCTGGAAGTGCTCACTCATCTATGCCAAGAAATATGGAAGACAGCTACCTGGCCAACTGGCTGGAATAAGTCTACATTTAAGCCTATTCCAAAGAAAGGTGATCCAACAGAATGTGGAAATTATCGAACAATATCATTAATATCACAAGTAAAATTTTGTTGAAGATCATTCAAAAGCAGTTGCATCAGTACGCTGATGAAACTACAAGAAATTCAGGCTGGATTCAGAAGAGGACGTGGAACCAGGGATATCACTGCTGATATCAGATGGATCCTGGCTGAAAGCAGAGAATAGCAGAAAGATGTTTACCTGTGTTTTATTGACTGTGCAAAGGCATTCAACTGTGTGGATCATAACAAATTATGGATAACATTGTGAAGAATGGGAATTCCACAATACTTAATTGTGCTCATGTGGAACCTGTACATAGACCAAGCGGCAGTTGTTCGAACAGAACAAAGGGATACTGCATGGTTTAAAGTCAGGAAAGGTGTGCATCAGGGTTGTAGTCTATCACCATACTTATTTAGTCTGTATGCTGAGCAAATAATCCAAGAAGCTGGAGTATATGAAGAAGAATGTGGCATCAGGGTTGGAGGAGGACTCAGTAACAACCTGCATCATGCAGATGACACAACCTTGCTTGCTGAAAGTGAAGAGAACTTGAAGTACTTACTGATAAAGATTAAAGACTACAGCCTTCTGTATGGATTACACCTCAACATAAAGAAAACAAAAATCCTCACAACTGGACCAATAAGCAACTTCATGATAAATGGAGAAAAGATTGAAGTTGTCAAGGATTTCATTTTAATTGGATCCACAATCAACACCCATGGAAGCAGCAGTCTGGAAATCAAAGGATGTATTGCATTGGGCAAATCTGCTGCAAAAGACCTCTTTAAAGGATTAAAAAGCAAAGATGTCACTTTAAGGAGTAGGGTGTGCCTGACCCAAGCCATGATGTTTTCAATTGCCTCATATGCATGGGAAAGCTGAACCATGAATAAGGAGGACCAAAGAAGAATTGACGCCTTTGAATTATGGTGTTGGCAAAGAGTACTGAATATACCATGGACTGCCAGAAAAACAAACAGATCTGTCTTGGAAGAAGTACAACCAGAATTCTCCTTAGAAACAAGGATGGCGAGACTTTATCTTGCATACTTTGGACAAGTTATCAGGAAGAACCAGTCCCTGGAGAAGGACATCATGCTTGGTAAAGTAGAGGGTCAGTGAGAAAGAGGAAGACCCCTAAGGAGATGGACTGACACAGTGGCTGCAAGAACGGGCTCAAGCATAAAAACGATTATGATGGCGCAGGACTGGGCAGTGTTTCCTTCTGTTGTACATAGGGTCACTATGAGTCAGAACTAACTCGATGGCACCTAACAACACTATATATATATGCTTGTATCGTATATATATATGCCTGTATCTCTCATAACCTAAGGAAATACAAACATATGTATCTCTCATTTCCTTAGGTTAAATCCCCAAAAGTGGAATTACTGTGTTGATACAGAGGAGGGACATTTTTAAGGCCCTTCTTGATGTTGTCAAATTCTTTTTTGAAAGGATGGCCTTATAGCCAGGCTACAATTAAGAGCATGTCAGTCTTAAAGGATTGGTATGGCTAGCGGGAGGAGAAGGGATTTCACAGAGCAGGAAGAGCAAAAATAAAGGCAAAAATGCAGAAGTAGGAATCTGTGTTTGGGGCACCTGCATGGCCTGTTCATCTGGACCTTTGAAACACAAAGCAGAGTGGTAGAAGACACAGCCAGAACTGAGAAGAGTTTGGACTAGTAAGTGGTAAGTAGGAACGTATGGGAGTTTCTGGGTGGTGCAGTTAATGCACTCAGCTGCTAGCTGAAAGGTTGGCAGTTTGAGCCCACCCAGAAGTGCCTTGAAAGAAAGATCTGGCGATCTACTTCTGGAAAAAAAAAATCAGCCATTGAAAACCCTATGGAGCATAGTTCTACTCTGACACACATGGAGTCACCATGAGTTAGACTAGACTCAATGGCAGCTGGTAGGAGAGTATGGAAGGTTTTGGAGTAAGGGGGTGACATTATCCAGCTGGACTGTAGGAAAACTGATCTGTTCGACCATGAACGCAGTGGGGAGATTCTAGGGCCTGGCCTCCCCCTTAAGTCTGCATTGTCCTCCAGGTCAGCAGTGGTTAGGACCCAGCAGTGGGAATTGAACTGCACTGAAGGGTGGGGCAGAGACGCTTCCAGAAGCAGAATTTAGAATGCTTGACAGGGATGTGGGGGTGAGAGCAAAACAGCAAGATAACACTGACATTAAGAGAAAGAGCTGGTTTTAGAGATTCTGAGTTGGAGGTGCTGGCTGCCCACCTGGGAGGGCATGTTGTTACTAAGGATATAGATTTGAGGGTGGCTTGGTGGTAGGGTTCCAGATATAATATACAACACCCAGTTAGATTTGAATTGCAGATCAACAATGTGTAATTTCTTAGTGTATTTCCCATGAAGAATTTGGGACATTTATACTAAAAAGTCATTCTTTGTTTATCTGCAATTCAGATTTAACTGGGCACCCCGTAGTTTTATTTGCTGAATCTAGCAACCCTACTAGGGGACGAGGGCGAAGTGCAGAGTACCCAAGGGGATACCACCAAACTCTGATTTCCGTAGACCCTAACGTAGTGTGATTGGAATAAAAACTCAGAACCAGCATTTCAATTAATTTAATCTTGACTCTTGCTGCTTCTCATCCTAAAGTTTTCTATAAATCCCAAGGGAAGATTTATAAAAGAAAGAAAGAAGGAAGGAAGGAAGAAAGCCCTGGTCATTTGATTTGATTGGCAGCAGTGAGGGTCATTCTGGTCCTCAGCCTTGCTCAGACTGGTCCCTTCTGCAGGCTTGAGCTTGATTTAGCAGTCTAAAGGGAGGGACAGACAACTGTAATATATTTGTGTGCACATGGATATGCATGTGTGCACACAAACAAAGGAATATATTTACACTCTGTCTTAGTTACCTAGTGGTGCTGTAACAGAAATACCATAAGTGGGTGACTTTCAAGAACAGAAATTAATTTAGGAGGCTAGAAGTCAAATGCAGGGTTCTAGGGAGAGGTCCTTCTTTGTCTATTGCAGCTTCTAGTAGCTGGCAATCCTTGGGGTTCCTGGGCTTGTAAGTTAATCTGCCTTCGTCAGGTAGCACCTGTCTTCCCCCTGTGTGTGTGTGTCTGTGTCTGTGCTGCTCTTTATATGACTCAGAAATGTTTAGGTGTAGGACCCACTCTACACAACTATTTGATGGATTACATTACATTCAATTGCATTATGGAACGTGATTACATTACATAACGTTAGATGTAAAGTAGTTACGATATATAGGGACAGTGGTGGTGCAGTGGTAGAATTCTTATCTTCCATGTGGGAGACCTGGGTTTGATTCCCAGCCAATGCACCTCCGGCTCAGCTACCACCCACCTGTCGGAGGAGGCTTGTGTGTTGCTGTGGTGCTGAAGAGGTTTCAGCAGAGCTTCCAGACTAAGACGAACTAGGAAGAAAGGTCTAGTGATCGACTTCTGAAAATCAGTCAGTGAAAACCCTATGGATCACAATGGTCTGGTTTGCAACTGATCATGGGGATGGCACAGGACTGGGCAGCATTTCCTTCCTTTGTGTGTGGCGTTGCCGTGAGTGGACTTGATGGTAGCTACAGCACAGTACGTCACATCCACAGGTACAGGGGTTAGGATTCCAGCATATGTTTTGGGGGAAGACAGTTCAATCCATAACACACTGAGATACTTACCTGCATAAAAAGATCCCTGGAAAGATGTTATAGAAGCTGTAAGAGTAGCTGACCTCTGGGGAGGTGCTCTAAGGGATGGGACTGGTAGGAGTAAGACTTCATTACCATCCCTTTGTATATATTGAATTCTTTTTTTAAATGTGCACGTATTGACCTTTGAAATAAACTTTTCAAAAGCTGAAATAGACACAGAAAATGACAAAATTGTTATACAATTTAACAGAGGGACAGCACAGAGGGATCAGAGAATGGAAGTTCCATGAGGGCAGGGAGTCTTGTCTGGCCCCTAGAATAGAATAGCATGGTGGTGGTTGTTGTTAGTTGCTGTGAATTTGATTCCACCTCATGGGGACCCTGTGTGTGCAGAGTAGATCTGCTCCATAGAGTTTTCAAGGCTGAATTTTCAGAAGTAGATTGCCAGGCTTGTCTTCTGAGGACCCTCTGGATAGTTTCAAACTGCCACTCTTTTGGCTAGTAGTTGAGTGCTTAACTGTTTGCACCACCCAGGGACTCCTATAGCACGTGGTAGATACTCAATAACTATTTATTAAAGGAATGAAGGGCTGGCTCAATCATTTCATAATCTAACCACAGAAGGAGGAGTTTGTGTCTCTTAAATTTCACGCAAAGAGGGAGCTACATTCATAGTATTTAAGGAGGAAGAGTTTGTTAGACCCACGACTGAGGGTGCGTTGTTCACAAAAAAGAGAGAGTTGAAGGTGTGGGAGTGAGTGAAATCACTGAGGGAGAGAGCAGGGCAGGAAGCCTGGGGAACCCTTATCTGCGGGGCACAGACAACGTGGGAATGGACAGATGGAAGGATGGCGAGGGGGTGTGGTGCCCCAGAGATGAAAGGATGGGCACTTCAGGAAGGACAGGACCGTCAACAATGTCAACATACTCAACAGAGAACACACTGTGGGTTTTCAAAAGGACAGGACATACATTAGTAGGCTTTTTGGAAAAGAAGTTGCCTTCTCTTACACAGGCAGTCCTTGAGTGTGCAAATGGTTAATACACTTGGCTACTGGTCAAAAAGTTGGAGGTTCGAGTCCACCTAGAGGTGTCTTGGAAGAAAGGCCTGGTGATCAACTTCTGAAAAATCAGCCATTGAAAACTCTAGGAAGCACAGTTCTACTATGGCTCACAGGTGGAGTCTCTGAGTTAGAACTGACTCCATGGCAACTGGTTCTGGTTCCCCTGTTCAGGGAACCGTCGTACCATTTTGGGACACTGCCGCAGGCTTCAGCAGGAAAGAGCGTTCCTTACCCTACGTTTTTGTCTGTCGTCGTCCCAGGTTGGAGATGAATAAAGACCACTGCCAGACTTAGCGCTGCTAGGCTCCTTAGTCAGTTGTTTGATGGACTAAACTGAATGTCCGGTTGTTTTTCCTCCCAGAACGCTGTTTCCAAGTATGGTTCTCAGTTCCAAGGCAATTCCCAACACGACGCCCTGGAGTTCCTTCTCTGGCTGCTGGATCGTGTGCACGAGGACTTGGATGGCTCCTCCCAAAGCGGCGTGTCCGAGAAGGTCAGCTACTCTTTTCTTAAAATTTTTATTGTGGTAGAATACACATGTAACAAAAAAGTTTGTCACCTTAATCATTTTTAAGTGTACAATTCAGTGACATTAATTACATTCATCATGTTGCGCTACCGTCACCACTATCCATTTCCAAATGTTTTTCATCCCCGTAAACAGAAACTCGGAGCCCTGGTGGCGCAGTGGTTAAGAGCTTGGCTGCTAACCAAAAGGTCGGCAGTTCGAATCCACCAGCCACTCCTTGGAAACCCTATGGGGCAGTTCTGCTCTGTCCGGTAGGGTCGCTACGAGTCGGAATGGATTTGATAGCAATGGGTTTTTTTAAACAGAAACTTAGTGTTCCTTCAGCAATTACTGCCCTTCCCCCCCAACAAGCCTTCAGCCTGTGGTATCCGCTAATCAAATTTTGTTTCTATGTTTTTGTCTATGTGTTTTCATGTAAGTGGGATCATATAAAATTTGTGCTTTTGTGTCTGACTTATTTCACGTAACGTTTTCAAGCATCACTCTTGAAACAACAATTTGTGTTTGATTTAAAATTTTTCCTTGAGTATTTATTCAGTTCTTCACAACTGAATCTTGAAATTTAAATTCTTAGATTCCTGTATAGTCTGGTTACTTTATACGTGGGCTGTTCCCTGCTCTCTTCTCTGAGCTTTCTTTAGACAAGGCACTCCCTCCCATTGCAATATTTCTTGGAGCCCTGGTGGCACAGTGGTTGAAGCAACCAACCGCTAACCGCCAGTGGCTCCGTGGGAGAAAGATGTGGCAGTCTGCTTCCATAGAGATTTACAGCCTTGGAAACCCTGTAGGGTTGCTAAGAGTTAGAATCGACTTA
Source organism: Dugong dugon (assembly GCA_030035585.1). Classification (NCBI taxonomy): domain Eukaryota; kingdom Metazoa; phylum Chordata; class Mammalia; order Sirenia; family Dugongidae; genus Dugong; species Dugong dugon. The sequence goes on from CM057470.1 coordinate 60,069,160, forward strand.
ATGGCAGTGGGTTTAGTTTGGGTTTGAATCCCAGTGAGAAAGTAAATAACCAAACCAGTTGCCACCAAGTCAGCTTGGACTCATAGCGATACCATGTGTGTCAGAGCAGAACTGTGTTCTGTAGGGTTTCAGTGACTGATTTTTCTGCAGTAGATTGCCATGCCTTTCTTCTGAGGCACCTCTGGGTGGACTTGAACCTCTATCTGAGCTGTTAACCATTTGCACCACCCAGGGACTGATAAAATGAATAGGATTTCCTTTTGGCTTAACGTTTTAAAAACTTCCTTTTTGTCTATATTCTGTGCATTTGTGTGGTCATTTGGAGGCCATGAGTACCATTCTTTTTACTTTCAGATGGTACCATTCTCTACTCTACTGTTGTGCGTTCAGTTACTGTATGTTTACGCAAATACTGTGCACCTTCTACGTTTGTCAACTGCGCCCTCCCCCAGAGGTAGTTTTGTAAGCACGCTATGCTAATTTTTTAAACAGTAACATGTAAAAAAAAAAATTGGCATAGTGGTGCTTATTGAAATACCTTGCGGGGCATGGAGGGAGGAGGGCATGGTTGGCAAACAAATGTGGAAGGCGTGCATTATTTGTGTAAAAATATGGTATTTTTCCTACAGAGCAGCAATTCCCAGCCTTTTTTTTCAAGACACACGATGGATGATTTTCACGTGTGCACATTTAGCACTTCCAGTTTTTGATGAAACCCCAAACCTTCTTTAGGAAAAAGAGAGGACTATAATAATTTATAATAGCCATAGTTAATTGCTACATCAGCTATGTTCCCTATGGCCTTTGCTAAACAAAAATCGATGATGGGTTATGTTCTAATCCCCTCCTTTTATCTCCCACTCAAGAAAATAAAGATGAGTGAAGTTACTATAAGTTGAGTGAACAAAGTTATGACAACAATACCCATGAATAATCTGCCGTAATTAAAGATAGTGTTTCACAAACTTTGGTAATTCATCAGCAGCACAGTGCTTTTGATGTATCTTGCAAATGATCCAGACCCAGCCATGAGAATTCCTTTACCTGCTTATTTTTTGGTTCTGTTTGGTTTTAAATCTGGACACTTTATTTCCATCCCTCTCATGAATCCATTAAAAACCTCTTGGGACGTTTTTAGGCCTATCAGCCATTACCTTCCCATGTCTTCATTTGTTTGGAGCCCATCACTATGAATAAGAAGGAATGAGTGGCTCAGGAGGCTGAGTTTTTTTTTTTTTTAATTCTTTTCTTTCAACTTTATCCACATAGCCAAATGTCATCTTTGTTTCTTTCTCTTTCAAAATGACAACTTGCAACTTTAAGAAGAATATAACTATATGTCTCAAGTAAGAAGAGACCTATTTTTTTATTGTTATGCTCTAAGTGAAAGTTTACAATTCAAGTTAGTCTCTCATACAAAAACTTATACATATATTGTTATGTGACCCTAGTTGCTCTCTCTATACTGTGACAGCACACTCCTCCTTTCCACCCCGGATTTCCCGTGTCCATTCAACAAGCTCCTGACCCTCTCTGCCTTCTCATCTCGCCTGTGGACAGGAGCTGCCCATTCGTGTACCTACTTGAGCTAAGAAGCACACTCTTCAAGAGTATCATTTTATGTCCCATAGTCCAGTCTAATCTTTGTCTGGAGAGTTGGCCTCGGGAATGGTTTCAGTCCTGGGCAAACAGAGAGTCCGGGGACCATGTCTTCCAGGGTCCATCCAGTCTCAGTCAGACCATTAAGTCTGACCATTAAGGGACTCTTCTGTTGTGTTCCCTGTCAGTGCGGTCATTCTGGGAGCTGGGCACCATCGAGTTCTTCTGGTCTCAGGCTGATGGAGTCTCTGGTTTATATGGCCCCTTTTGAGAAGAGAGCTGTTTGTGTGTGTGCGTGCACGCGTGCGTGTGCTACCATCACTAGTATTTGCAAAACCTTGTCATCACCTTAAATAGAAACTTAGTGACGCTTAAGCAATAACTTTCTGTTCCCCCTCCTCCCAGGCCCTGGTAACCACTAATCAATCTACTTTCTGTCTTTGTGCATTTTCCTATTCTAGTTATTTCATATACATGGGATCATACAATGTTTGTCCTTTTGTGTCTGACTCATTTCACTCAGCATGATGTTTTCAAGGTTCGTCCGTGTTGTAGCATGTATCAGGACTTCATTTCTCTTTGTGACGAATAATGTTGCATTGTATGGATACACCACATTTTGTTTATCCATTCATCTGTTGATGGACATTTGGGTTGTTTTGAATGGCCCTATTTAAAACAACAATATAATGTTACTAAAGCTAATAGCTTTACATAACTTCAAAAACAGTTTTAATGCCTAAGACAGTATTAATGGGTTGCCAAAATGCATGGAACAAGGGAAGTAGTGATTGTACTGTACTCTGTACTCCGCAGATCACAAATTGGAGTATTATGTACACTATGAATAACCACTGTCGTTTATAGAGTGCTTCTAGGGTTATTATTCCCATTTTATATATAAGTAAGCCAAGAATCAGAGAGGTTGGGTAACCTTCCCTAAGCAACACAGCTAAAGAAGGGACAGTCAGGATTCAAGCATAAGGGCGTCTGACTTGAAAGTCTGTACTCTTACATTAGAAATAACTACCCCTATCATTGCTAGGGAAGAAAGGCCTGGTGATCTACTTCCAAAAATCAGCTGATGAAAAACCCTATGGATCACACTGACTCAGTCTGCAATTGATCATGGGGATGGTGCAGGGCTGGAAAGCATTTTATTTCATGGTGCATGGGGCTGCCGTGAGTCAGTGGTCGACTCAGTGGCAGCTAACACAACAATATTTTCCCTAGAGTGGGGGGCAGTGGTGGTTCAGTGGTAGAATTCTTCCCTTCCATGCGGAAGACCTGGATTTGATTTACCTCATGTGCAGCGAGCCACCACCCATCTGTCAGTGGAGGTGTGTGTGGCTATGATGCCGAACAGGTTTCAGCAGAGCTTCCAAACTAAGACAGACTAGGAAGAAAGGCCCAGTGATCTGCTTCTGAAAATCAGCCAGTAAAAACCTATGGATCACAACAGTCCAATCCGAAACCAATCATGAGGATGGCACAGGACCAGGCAGCATTTAGTTTTGTTGTGCATGGAGTTGCCGTGCCAACAACAACAACAAGATCACCCCTAAAACACACAAACAAAACAAAGCAAACAGTCACCACCGCAGCAAGACCTGGGAGTACCATACACCAAAAGTTTATGCGGGTTTCTCTTTGCTGTGGGATTATGGGTGGCTTTTCTTCTATTGACAGTGATTTTCTGTTTATATTATCTAGATCCTTCCAGTTGTGAGTGACAAAAATTTCGCTTGACTCAACTTAAGGAAAGGGAATTTCTTGGCTTTTATAACTAGGTAGACCAAGGGTTAGACCAGCTTCAGATAGGGTAGGATTCAAGGACTCAGACAATGCCATTGGTCTTTGATCTCTTTAGCTCTTCTGGCTTCTCAGTCCAGCTCTGCACATATGGTGGCAAGAGGGCCCCTGCAATCCTAATGCTATGTAGTCTCTGAAGGGTCTGATTGTCTCAGCTTGGTCTGCATGTCCATCCATGGACATGTGGCCAGCAGAAGGGAATAGTCTAATTGGGCATCCTGGGTTGCATACCTGTGGTAATGAAACTCCACCAAATTATGTGGGCCAAAGAGGGCTTTTCTAGAATTGGGACGGGTTGCTTCCCCAAAGAAAGGAATGCTGAGCAGATAAACATATGTCCACTACACTGTGTTCCAAAATTTTACAGTGAATGGCCTCCAGAGATACTAGATCCTAATCCCTGAAACCTCTAGATGTTACCTTATGTGGCAAAGACTTTGCAGATGTGATTAAGTTAAGGATTTTGAGATGGGGAGAATATCCCTGGTTACCCGTGTGAGTCCTAAATGCCATCACAAGTGTCCTAATAAAAGAGAGGAAGAGGGAAATTTGAGAAACATGGAGGAGAAGGGGATATGAAGACAGAGCAGAGAGATTTGAAGATGCTGGCCGTGAAGATTGTTGTAATGCTGTCACAAGCCCAGGAGTGCTGATAGCCACCAGATGCTGGCAAAGGCAAGGAACAGATTCTCCCCTAGAGCCTCTGGGGAGAGCTTGGCCTTGCGGACACCTTGATTTCTGCCCAGTGAAACTTCTGGCCTCCAGAACTGTGACAGAATAAATTTCTGTTGTTTTAAGCCACAAGTTTGCAGTAACTTGTTACAGCAGCCACAAGAACTAATACTCAAGGGAACGCACAGAAGGCCGCAACAGGACTGACGGTGCTAATGTGAAAACTGGCTCACTGGAAAATATGGACAGGAACAGGTTAGTGGGTGGAAGATGGGAAGATTTGGTATGGATGTATTGGAAGTGATGCCAGCCCACCCAAGTGGCGTCTAGACAGATGGGGCCAGCAGGATAAAGAACAGATGGAGATAAAGAACATCAACCCAGAAGAAATAGATGAAGAGGGGTGAGTATGAGTGAGCATTTGTCAACGTTTATCCTTCAGTTTTGCTCTTTCAACATTTTCTTTCTGCCTATCAGGGAATTTGGGAGGTCAGGTGATCAAAAGAGCATTGAGTTATGGTAAAGGCAGCATTGAAGGTACAAATTCGGTACAAGGCCTAGGCCCAGAAAGGGATGATGGGCCCAGCAGGAGGCGGTAGACTCAATGATTTGAAAGAGGTTGAGTGATTGAGGTACGTCTAATCTTCCTTCTTTTCCTCATTTTTTTGCAGCTTCAGCCTGAAGCCAGTAAAAACTCTGAGAACCTGTCACCAACTGCTCAGCTTCCTCTAGGTCAAAGCTTTGTGCAAAGCCACTTTCAAGCACAATATAGGTAAGAATGGGACGTCTTTAGATTTCCTCACCCAGGGCTCCATGTAATTATTTGCCAGATTTACCCTGAGATTAAAAAAAAACAACAAAACCCAGAAATATCCTTCTCGCTCTCATTTTAATTTCCATTTAACAACTTATTCCTATCTGACCTTTAGTAATTCTTCTTCTTCTTCTTCCAGCTTCTCCCCTTGGTGTGAATGTGGAGGCCAAGGTCTTACCAGTGAGCAATCACTGTCAAGTAGGGGAAGCCTATCCTGTTTTTTTTTTTTTTTAAGCCAGAGAGCCGAATACCAGCATTGTGGAGGTTATTAAAAAATATATAATTACATGGCTTTTGACTCAGAAAGTATGTATTCTTTTTGGACTTTTATATATGACAGTATCAGAGAATCACACAAGGCAGAACATTTTCAAGTACCACGCTTTAGTGAGAACACTAATTGTAGTGGGAGGTCAGAGGCAAAATCCCCCTGAGCTTCATGGAGGAGGTGTACCTTTTGATAGGCTTTGAAGGGTGAATAGGATTGAATGGGTGGGAACATATTCCACAAGAATGAACACGAGCTTAACGGTGAGATGTGCGCAGTGATCTGGACTTAGAGGAAGTCAGTTGTTACAGAGAACCTCCTCCAGCTGAGGTACTTGCCTGTATATGTTTTATTTAATCCTTAAAAGTGCCTCAGGACGTGAGTGTTAAAATCTGGAAGGTTGGGCTTTTCCCAAGGACACATGTAAGTGACAACCAGGATGTGTCCTCTGATCTGTCTCTGAAGCACAAGTTCTGCTTTTGTTTTCTTTGTAATTCTTCCTCTTCTTTTGCTTTTCTATCTCACCTGTTTTCTCTTACGATTTTCTCCTGTTACATCAGTTGCACAGAAAGTATGCCCTCTTGTTCTCTACCGTGAATACTAAAGAAAATTTTAATACATAGTTTTCTTCTGAATACTGCATTAAATCATTTTCAGAGGTGTACTTTTCTGAGTCTTCTGAATACCATTCCTTTTCTTGTGCTTTGCAGTTTTTCATAGGCCATTTTTCTTGTTTTTTTCATATTTTTTACTTTTCTTCAAATGATCATTCAGTCCTCTAGAATTCACTTATAACCATTTATTTCCATACTTCCTGTCCACTTATTTTGAAGATTTGTGTTCTTCGTGTTTGGAAAGGTGGTGACTTAAAATTGCCCAGAAACTGATGTAGGATTTATATTATATTCAGTAATTGCCAGTAAAATAAATAGGATATGATCACTGTCTTTGAGGGTGATTATTTATTTAGGAAGACCAGATAGTCTCTGAAACACTTGGGAAGAATGCCAAAGCTGCTTTTCACTGGAGCAGAAAATCCACAGCACTTGATATTCTCTTGTTCTTTACTCCACCAGACAGGGGGACCCTGAAGAAATAGCCAGAATGACCAGGGGACACCCAATTTCTGTCCTTGGTCACTTAGAATATTGAGTTATGAAAATTTCTTCTAAATGAGCACAAACTTCATCATTGTACATGAAGAAAGGCCCACTTATTTCCTGAGGGGTGTGGTAACAAACTATGAAGTATGAATAAAGGAAACCTAAATTTCACGTCTACTATGTTAGTTCCCATGGAGCCCTTGGTGGTGCAGTGGTTAAAAGCTTGGCTGCTAACCAAAAGGTCGGGAGTTTGAATCCACCAGCCGCTTCTTGGAAACCCTATGGGGCAGTTCTACTCTGTCCTGTAGGGTCCCTATAAGGCAGAATTGACGTGATGGCAACAGGTACGGGTAGTATTTCCCTAGGGCTGCCGTAATAAAGCACCACAAACTGGGTGGTTTAAAACAACAACAATTTATTCTCTTGAAGTTCTAGAGGCTAGAGGTCTGGAATCAAGGTGTTGACAGAGCCACACTCCCTCTGAAGGCTGCCTTCTTTCTTTGCCTTGTCCAGCTTCTGGTCACCCTAAGTGTTCCTCGACTTGTGGTAGGGTAGCCCCAATCTCTGCCTGTGTCTCCACACGGCCATCCTCTGTGTCTGTCTCTCTCTCTCTCCTGTTCTTAGAAGGACACCAGCTGTATGGGATTAGGGTCCATCCTCATCTTAATCACATCTGCAAAGACCCTATTTCCAAATAAGGTCACATTCATATGTACCAGGGGTTAGGACTTGAACATATCTTTTGGGGGGGACACTATTCAACCCGTAATAGCTATCAACCTTATTTAGCCATGAAAGCTACTCGTAGGGCATCGGTCTTGAGGTGCCGAAAGCAGAGGTTACTAGAAACAAAATTAAGGAAACAGAGGAAGAGAAAAATAGAGGAAGAGAAAGAAGACTGTCTAGAAAAAGGGAAAGGTGGACATAAGGGGGCATTCTAGAGAGTAGGGGGAGGTCACCAATAATTGCCACTGGGTAGAATTCACTGGTGGTGTTGTACAAGAAATTCACTCATTTCTCTGCTGACACTCTTTTCTCTGGCCTTTCCCCCGTTCGTCTGCACAAATCCTCTCCCCCTTTCCTTCTTCAAAATATTTAAGTGCCTGCTATTGTGCTTGGTACAGTGGTTACAGTGAGGGCAAAACTCCCTGTCCATGAGACAGAAATACCAATCAAATATGTATTCACTGATTGTGTAGATATTTAATTCATGCCTACTCCGTGCCAGGTAGAGTCCCTGGGTGGTACAAACAGTTGTGCTTGGCTGCTAACTGAAAGGTTGGAGGTTCAAGTCCTCCCCGAGGCACTACAGAAGAAAGTCCTGGCAGTCTACTTCTGAAAAATCAGCCATTGAAAACCCTATGGAGCACAATTGTACCCAGATGTACAGCAGTCACCATGAGTCAGCGTCGGCTCAGCGGCACGTGGTTTGGTTTATGTGCCAGCTACTTTTCTAGGTGCCGGGAGTTGAGCTGTGAACAAGACCCAGTCCCTGTTCTCAAGGAGCTCACATTCTGTTGGGGAAGGTGTTAGATAACACACAGGTAAACAAAACTTGTGACTGTGATAAGGGAAATGATAGGGAGTAACTTGGGAGGTGGGGGAGGTTGTCAGGGAAGGCTTCTTTTCAGAGGGGACATTTGAGCTGAATGACAAGGTGTCAACCATTCATTCAAGTAGTTGGGGACAGAGAATTCCAGGCAGAGGAAACAGCAAAGGTGAAGGCCCTAAGGTGGGAATACTCTTGGCGAGTTCAAGGATCAGAAAGGCCATTGTAGCTGCCAAGTAGTGAGTGGGTAGGAGATGAGGCTGACAGGTAGGCAGGACCTGGTGGTGCAGTCTTCAGTCCATGGGTAAGGAGTGCGGGCTTTAGTCTAACTGGCTGAAAGCCATTGGAAAGTTTAAAGCAGGGCGTTGTCTAGTTTTATCAGCTAGTTAGTTTGGTCGTTATGGCAAGAATAGAAGCAGGAGCAGTAGTTGAGATGCAGAAAGAGAATGATGAGGCAGTGGTGACTCAGTGGTAGAATTCTCACCCTCCGTGCAAGAGACCTGGGTTCGATTCTTGGCCAGTGCACCTCGTGCGCAGCCACCACCCATCCCTCAGTGGAGGCCTCTGCATTATGTTGCTAAACAGATTTCAGTGGAGCTTCCAGATTAAGACTAGGAAGAAAGACCTGGTGATCTACTTCTGAAAATTAGCCAGTGAAAACCCTCTGAATCACAGTGGTCCAGTTCCTAAGTGATCATGGGGATGCAGTGTTTTGTTCCATTCTGCATCGAGTCGGGGACCAACTCGATGGCGGCTAATAATGAGAAAGAAAATGATGGCAGCTGGGGCCCAGAGGCAGTGGTGGAGGTGGAGAGAAGTAGATAGATTGGAGATATGTTTTGGATGTAGATTCAACAGGGCTTATAGTGGGTTTAGGAGTGTGGGGTGGAGGGACTGAGGGAAGACCAGAACCTAGGATAATGTCTGGATTTTTAGATAATGATAAGTGGCGAGTTCTTTGAAGGAAAGCTTTATGTGCACATTACAGGTACATGACTCAGCATGGAGCGAATCAGGCAGGGGTAGGGGGTTCCCTGAGGAAGTGACATTTGAGCCGATCAGAGTCTAAGGACTACAAGTGCCCTTTGGGTAGATTTTTCCCCTGTAGGATGATGAATATGAGGTGAGATGTTCATGCTGTAAATGGACCAGTGACAGCTAAAGACACCTGCTTCATGCCAGGCAGTCTAGTAGAGAAAAAGGAAGTCGGGGCACCCATCTAGGTTGGGGTGCTTGCGGTCTGAGAAGTGACTTTCTGCAGCAGCCACTGGGGGCCAGCTCCAAGCTGATGCTCATGAGTGGCGGAACCTGCAGCTCTGGCTATTCTTTGGCTTCCTTGCCACTGGGGGGGCTTGATGGGAAGTTGCTCTGGTATCATGAAATTACGGCATTGAGAGATGGAAGTGCTATCATAGGCGAATTCAGTGGCTTCTGTTCATTGAGGTTGTCCCTCCTCCATCCCTTCTCCTCCCCTTTTTAGGGGGCTGGGTTTTTTTCTTTCTTTCTTTTTTTTTCTATTGTTATAAAATATATGTAATCCAACATTTGCCAGTTCAACATTTTTCAGGTACACAGTTTCATGATGTCAATCGCATTAATCATGTTTGGTGACCATCACCCACGGCGGGGGCTGCGTTTTTGATTTTGGTTGGAGAGAAGGAAGGATAGTGGTAGGGCGCTGGAGGTTGTAGACCATCGGGATAAATGTTAGTTATTCTGTATGGTTGTTACTTCAACCTGGAAACATCTGCGAGTTGAATCACCAAGGATGGTTGCTACGTTGGACTTATGGCTAGAGGAGGGAGTGTGTATGTGTGTATGTGTGTGTGTGTGTGTGTGTGTGTGCGTGTGTGCGCGTGTGCATGTGTGTGTGTGTGTGTGTGTGTGTCCAGGCAGTATTTTCTTTTAGGCAGAATCTATATATGTATATATTTTTATTGTACTTCAGGTGAAGGTTTACAGAACAACTAGCTTCTCATTAAACAGTCAGTACACATATTGTTTTATGACATTGGTTAACAACCCCACGACATGTCAACCCTCTCCCTTCTTAACCTTTTTTTTTTTTTTGGTGAAAATATACATATAGGCAGAATATATTTTTGATCAGTCACTAGAGAAGGACACCATGGTTGATGAAGTAGAGGGCCAACGAAAACAGAGGAAACCCTCCATGGGGTGGATTGACACAATAGCCGCAGCAATGGACTCAAACATACCAAGGATCGTGAAGATGGTGCAGGACCGGGCAACATTCTGTTCTGTTGTACGTGGGGTTGCCATGAGTCGGAGCTGACTCAATGGCAGCTAATAACAACAATATGTTTTTGAAGGCTTTCTTAGGACACATCATGGAGAGGGGAAACCTTGCTTCTGTGTTGTCATAATTGCTATCGTTTGCTTGGATATCTGCTCCACGGTCTGGTGATATAGGTAAAGTTGACCAGATTTGACGCGTAAGGTGTGCATTCAGCAGCCGTGGAAGGTCAGAATGGCAAAATGTGCAGCATCAAAACCTGGGACCCATTTCTGGGCATCTGCAGCTGGTGGCATGCAAATAACAGTTCTGGGTTTGGTAGCAGCTGACTAGGTTCGCTTTGTAACAGATAGAATTTGATAAGGAGAATACCTTGGAAAACTGGGCAAGTGCAGATTGAAGGGCAGTGGGGTGATTTTCTTTCCCAGTGAGAAGCTGGGGCAGGAGGGGCCCATACAATAGGACTGTCCATGCTCTGCAGGGCACGGTAAGGATGAGAGGGCCTCTCGGGCCACATTGGGCTATTGCTGTATCCTAATAACATCCGGCATTTTTTGTGTAAGTGAAGCTGCTTCTCCTTCTTCTTCCTAACCTGCTGATCACACTCACTCCAAGAAACAGGCATCTTTCACATTCTGCGTGGTTTATATTATGAAAACAATACATTCTCCTCATTCTCTAAACATAAAATTAGATCATTCTATGTTTTTTTTTTTCCAGAGTCCCTGAGTAGTGCAAATGGTTAGTGCACTCAGCTACTAACTGAAAGTTTGGAGGTTCAGATCCACCCAGAGGTGCCTCGGAAGAAAGGCCTGGCAATCTACTTGTGAAAAATCAGCCATTAAAAACCCTGCGGAGCACAGCTCTACTCTGACACACACGGGGTCACAAACCCATTGCTGTTGAGTCAGTTCTGACTCATAGTGACCTTATAGGACAGAGTAGAACTGTTCTGTAGGGTTTCTAAGGAGCAGCTGGTGGATTCAAACTGCCAGCCTTTAGGTTAGCAGCCAAGCTCTTAACCATTTTGCCACCAGGCCTCCAAGGGAATATAGAGAATATGAATAACTGTGTATATATCTACTCTGAAAAAGAAATGATGCCTCACTCCCTTATATAAAAGATTCTGCAGGAATGATAACGAGTATAGACTCTAGAGCCTGAACCTAGCTCTGTACTTAAAAGCTGTGTGTTCTTGGGCAAGTTACTTAACTTCTTTGTGCCTCAGTTTTCTCCTCTGTAAAATAGGGGTAATGTTAGTATGTACCCCCATAAGTGGTTGTTATGGGTAGTAAATAGGTTTATATATGTACAACGCTCAGAACAATGCCCAGTACTTAGTAAACACAGTTTAAAGGTTAACTATTAAGCAGTTGCCTTTGAGTCAATTCTAGCAACTACTATTAGCTGCTATTTTCTGAATTTGATTGTTTCTGCATCAGTGCAATAAGGAGGTTGAACTACTTCAGTGGTTCTCCACCTTGGCGGAATGCTAGAACCACCTGGGAGCTTTTAAAAATACTAACGTCTGGGCCCCAACATACCCCAGTTGAAACAGAATCTCTGGGAATAGGGCCTGGACATGTGCATTTTTACACAGCTTCCTATGTGATTCTGGGGCACGGTTGTGCTGTGAACCAGGGATAGATGGCCCTGAGATCCCTGGAAGCGTGAAAGTTGGCATGTATCCTTCTCTTTGGAGGGTGGAAGCTCCCTTCCCATTCTCAACGCACTGACGTTCTTGTTCGTTGCCATCAAGTTGGCTGCGACTTACAGCGTTGCCCTGTCCTGCGCCATGTTCGTGATTGTTGCTATGTTGGAGTCTATTGTTACGGCTATTGTGTCAGTCCATCTCACCGAAGGCCTCCCTCGTCTTTGCCACAACCCACCACTTTACCAACCATGATGTCCTTTTCCGGCGATTGGTCTTTCCTGATGCTGTGTCCAAAGTAAGCAAGTCGAAGTCTCCACATTTTCGCTTCTAAGGAACATTCTGGTTGTATTTCTGCTAAGACTGATTTGTTAGTTCTTCTGGCGGTCCAAGATATATCCAATATTCTTTGCCCACACCACGATGGAAATGCATCAATTCTTCTTTCTGTTTCATTGCCCATCTTTCACATGCCTATGAGGCAATTGAAAAGAACATGGCTTGGGTCAGGTGCACCTTAGTCCATCAAAGTGACATCTTTGCCTTTTAAAACTTTAGAGAGGTCTGCTGCAGCACTAGTAAGTGTGATTAAACTTTAATCTCTGTCTTTTCCCCCACAGATCTTCCTTGACCTGCCCCCACTGCCTGAAACAGAGCAACACCTTCGATCCTTTCCTGTGTGTGTCGCTACCCATCCCTTTACGCCAGACCAGGTATATGGGTGCCTCAGCACACCCAGAGAGCTCGGCTTCATGCACGCTCATCACTTCATGCATGCCTTGCAGCTGCAGTGTTCTCTCTTTTGCTTCTCAGCCAGCATTTCTCTAGAAATTTGTCTTGTAGCTGGGTAATGTTGAGTTGTCCTCAGCCAGCATTTCTCTAGAAATTTGTCTTGTAGCTGGGTAATGTTGAGTTGTCCTCAGCCAGCATTTCTCTAGAAATTTGTCTTGTAGCTGGGTAATGTTGAGTTGTCCTCAGCCAGCATTTCTCTAGAAATTTGTCTTGTAGCTGGGTAATGTTGAGTTGTCCTCAGCCAGCATTTCTCTAGAAATTTGTCTTGTAGCTGGGTAATGTTGAGTTGTCCTCAGCCAGCACTTCCCTAGAAATTTGTCTTGTAGCTGGGTAATGTTGTTGGAAATGACAATTAAAGTGAAAGGTTCCTGTGTCCCTTCGTTAGCTGAGAAACAAAATATAAACAGATTGGTTTTGTTTATCAGCACCATTGCCAGGCTTGCATCTTTGGCCCATTCAGAAATTGGCACTGGCCAATTAGGATCGCTTGGTCAGACAGGGGCAAACCAGAGAAAATCTGTCGCCACCTAATTTTCCCTGCTTTATTTTCAAATCTTTTTCTTCTTTGTGAAGGTATAGAAAACAGGCCTTTCCAGGGAGCAAAGAAAAAAGAAGAAAAGGGTTGTTGGGGGAGATAGGGTTGGGTAAGAGGTGTGGAGGCTTGGATCTCTAACAATAAGGAGGATGTAGAGGCCCAAGTCTTAGCAATGGCCATTGTGGTAACCGGCCAGTGTCAATGTCACAAAATTCTAGTGAGCTCCTACCCTGTATGAAGGACCTTCACTGGCATTAAGATGGAGCCATTTCTTCTTTCCACCACCCGTCTGTTAGTTTGTTGCACCGCAGTGGCTTGCCTGTTGCTGTGATGCTGGAAGCTACGCCACCAGTATTTCAAATACTAGCGGGGTCACCCATGGTAGACAGGTTTGAGTAGAGCTTCCAGACTAGGACAGACTAGGAAGAAAGGCCTGGTGATCTGAAAATTAGCCAATGAAAACCCTATGGATCAGAACAGAATATTGTCTGACTGGACTCCAATGTGCCAATGATCATGAAGATGGTGTAGGACCAGGCAGTGTTTTGTTCTGCTGCACACAGTGTCGCCGCGAGTCAGAGCCGACTTGATGGCCGCTCACAAGAGTGACAGCAATTACAACAACAATGACATTTCTTCTTTGAGTTAGGATGCAGAACCCAGAAGACGGTGGCTACTTTGCTTACTCCAGCCCCACTTCTCCCCTGCTCTCTCACCACTGTCTGCTGTGGTCAGACTGGTCACCTTCGCTTCTGTCCTATGTAGCTTGGTTTCCTGGTAACCTGCCTCATTGTCGAAGGTACTTCCCATCTCCATCACTACCATTTCTCTTGTCCTCTACCCACTGAAATCCTGCATTTTTAAGATGCAGCTGAGGACATGACCTCTTCATAAAGCCTTCCTTGGCAACTTAACCCTTTCTGCTCTGAAATCCTGTGCTACTGATTGTCTGCGCCACAACTGTAACACTGGCTCATACTCTCATCATCAAGGACACCATCAGATATTGTCGACTGATAGATGTGCCCTAAGATTCCCGGCCTGATGCAGAATAGCGCAGTGGTTAGGCTTACTGATGCTGGAGCCAGACAACCGGGGTTGAAATCCCAGGCCTACTAATGAGCTGTATGACTTGTATAATTTCTTAACCTCTCTGTGCCTCAGTTTGCTCGTCTGTAAATAAGGAGACGGATAGTACCTACTTCAGAGGGTTGGGGTGAGAATTGAATGAGTACATCTCCTGTGGAGAACAGGAGAAACAGTAGCTGGAGGAGTGAGTCTTGGGTGCTGGTGGGGGTAGTAGGAAGTGGAACTAGAGCAAGGGTCTAGAGAAATTGAGGGCAAAATGGCTATGTCCCAATGTTGTTGTTAGGTGCTGTTGAGTCAATTCCAACTCATAGTAACCCCATGCGTCTGAACACAACTGCCCCATAGAGTTTCCTAGGCTGTAATCTTTATGGAAGCTGATCACCAGGTCTTTCTCTGTTGGAGCCACTGGGTGGGTTCAAACTGCCAACCTTTCGGTTAGCAGCTGGGTGCTTAACCAGTGCGCCGCCGGGGCTCAATACCCAGGGAGAATTTCAGTAAGGAGAGCATCAATAGTGTTGAATTGTACTGGAAGAAGCAGCCTGACTGCTTTCAATTTCAAACTTCCTTTGCTTTTGCTCAAGATTATCAATTTATCAAATTGATCCTTCAGATTATAGATCTGTATGGTGATTCTTAATCAAATATCCGCCCCCCCGCCTTTTTTTTTTTTAACTCACTGGAAAAGCACTCTCAGCTGAGACCCTGGGAAATTTGGCTCTCCACTGCCACCTGGTGACAGTATACCTAGGGTGCGGGACACAACTGGGAAGCGGAGATTAGTCTAAGTGCTGAACTCGGCCCAGGTCAATGGCGTTAGTTTTGTGACAGTTCCTGTCGGTCCTTTAAGGATGTGGCCCTCTTCCTGTTTTCCAGATTCTTGAGCATCATCTTGGTCTTCCCATCTAAGAGCCAGCGGTTCGTGCGGGTTGGCCTGGCTGTGCCGATCCTCAGCACAGTGGCAGCTCTGAGGAAGATGGTTGCAGACGAAGGCAACATCCCTGCAGACGAGGTGTGGTGGAATTACACTTCCATGAGGGCTGGTCACCAGATGGTGGGGCGTTTACTTGGCCAGCCACCTAGGCTATTAGGCTAATGCATGATTCCAGGTGGCTCCAGTGTGACTCATGGGGCCTGTGATGACGGGGCCTTGGCCTCTCCCTGCATTACACAGAATGACCAGAAAAGGACACTTTTGTCTTCCAAGATGATGATGATTATGATCGTAATCATTCTAATAAGACCCAACCCTCCATAGGGCTCACTATGTGTTGTGCACTGTTCTTTGAACTTCATATTCCTAGGCAATTTAACTCTCACAGCCACCCTGTGAAATAGATGTTACAATTATTCCCATTTTACCAATGAGGGAAAAAGAGGCAGTGAGAAGTTAAGTGACTTGCCCAAGGTCACACAGCCAGTCAGTGGCTGAGGCAGGATTTGGATGTAGACGGTTTGATTTCAGAGCCTGAGCTACTCTTCTGTATTTTCACTCCTGAGAAAACAGACCAGGATTACTAAAGGGAGGATAAAAGGAATATGAGAACAACTGAGAGAACGGAGGGTGCTTAGCATGAGACAGGAGACTTGGGGGAAGCTGGGATGGCTCTCTTCTTTTTTTTTTTTTAGAGGGGTCTTGGTGACAGGATGGATTCACTATAACTTTAGGGCACAGAGCTCCTAGCAGGACCCCCCACTATGGGTAAGGGGAGGGCTTCTAATTGCCCTTCAGTCACCTGGGAGCTTTCTGACCTTGGACAAAGTAAGTGATCGAATCTCTGTTTCTTTAACTATAAAATGGAAATAGCCACTTCCCTGCCTAGCTCATGGGATATTTTTAAGTTAAAAAGAAATTTTTTTTTTTTGTTAAGGTATAAAACATACAATAAAGTGTAATATGTCTTAAAATTACACAGTATTGAATTTTCACAGATGTACACATCTGCGTAACTACCATGGGCATCAAACATTTCCGTCATCTCTGTAGGCTCCTTCCTGCCCCCACCCGGTCCATTCCTCTGACCTCTACCGTCACCTCCTAGAATCTTTATGAGGAGCAAATGGAAAAATATTTATGTATATTGCTTTGTAAACTCTACAGTACTCTACAGGGACCTGTTGAGAGAGAGAGAGTAGAACAGTGGGTGAGAGCGCTTGGGAAAAAATGGCAGTAATAAAAGATCAAAATGAGGACATCTGTGAGAGGTCAAGTTTAAATAATGGAGCAGAAGGACACTCAGGAGTTTGAGAGGTATGATGTATTTGTTGGAGTCCTTGGGTGGCGCAACTGGTTAAGCACTAAGCGCTTGACTACTAGCCAAAAGGTTGGCGGTTCAAACCCACCCAGAGGTGCCTTGGAAGACAGGGCTGGTGATCTGCTTCTGAAAGGTCACAGCCTTGAAAACCCTGTGGACCAGTTCTGCTCTGCACACATGGGATTGCCTTGAGTTAGAGTTGACTCATTCCAGGGCAACTAACAGCAACAACAACATGTGCTTGTTCAGGGAGATATTTGGCTGGAACTTAAAAGCTATTTTGATTTTTTTAACTGGCCAGGTCATTCCACTTATTACCTATGAGCCCTGGTGGCATAGTGGTTAAGATCTTGGCTGCTAACCAAAAAGGTTAGCAGTTCAAATCCACCAGTCACTCCTGGGAAACCCTCTGTCCTGTAGGATCACTGTGAGTTGGAAGTGACTCCATGACACCTAACAACAACTATGATCACACTTTCTTTTTCCTTCTCCCCCCAACGCTTTGATGATATTCTGTCGTTGCAGTTGACATGTCTTTGATCAATCTAATCGTTATACCTACTGTGTTTCCTTACTAAAAATAAGGAAGCACTTAGTCAAAAGGAAGGAAAGGGCAAAGAGGGCTGTCAGACTGTCAGTCACTTTCAGATTTCTTGTTTGCTAAGTTCTCTTTGAGAAAACAAGAAGGAAAATGATCCTCCTCATTCTAGGTGATCTTGGTGGAACTGCATCCCAGTGGACTCCATCGGTCCTTCTTTGATGAAGACGACTTGAATACCATTGCAGAGGGAGACAATGTGTATGCTTTTCACGCTCCTTCATCACCTGGCCAGGGGAAACCCTCAGGTACAATGGTGCTTTGCATCATTCTGTTGGGATATTTTGAGTTACAGGTTTGAGAGGGTACTCACTGAGGGCTAAGGTATAAGACATTTACCCTGGTCCCTCCCGCCCCCCCCCCCCCCCCCGCCCCGGCTCCCAATATTTGGTGTAGAGATGACTGTATTAAAACTTATTTAGCTAAAATACAGTACAAGGATTCTCAAACCTTGGAGAGTATCAGAATCAACTGGGTGGCTTGTTAAAGCCGATTGCTGGGCTCCACCCACAGAGTTTCTGATTTGGTGCATCTGGCATGGGATCCAAACGTCTGCATATTTAACAAGTTCCCAGGTAATGCGGATGCTGCTGGTCCTGGGGACCACACCGTAAGGCTCGCCATTCAGTGTAGATGCTGGGTAATGTCTATCTTCAGTGTTGTTATGGTCCCAGGTCTGTGCTTTGAATAAAACTTTTACAGATTTGATCAGTAGATACAAAAGTGGGAGTTAGTAACTTTTTGCTAACAGTTCACTTCCAAAAGCCTACTCTCCCTAAACTTTGGGTTAGCTAAAGTGGTCCATTTCTGACAGTCTTTCCTTGCTGATCAGCATACATTTTGGACCAATTAAACAGTCAAGAAGACCCATGTTTAAAGGCTTCTGTGACAATGTTATCAAATTCCCTGATGACTCCTATGCCCTGACCCCATACCCTCAGCCTGGAGGTCTTCAGGTGCTGCAAGTCTACAGGGTGATTCAGGGCATGGAAACTAACTAGACATGACTGACCCTGATTATGTTATAACTCATTTCACATTCTATCACAGGGGGCACATCTTTGCCTTGAAAGCCAAAGTTTCAGAACAGACGGGGAGTTGAGGGTAGTCCATCATTTGCCTTACTTCTTCAGTGGTGAAGATCCTCACCTTCTGTGTTCTTCTTATGTTGGCTTTCTAAGAGAGTGGCTGCTCTGGGGCTCTCTGATCAAGGCAAAAAAGCAACCAAAACCATTTTGGAGTATTTGTCAGATTGCCTTTGAAAGTGTTAATTAAATCCCTGCCCTTATTGGAAAAGGATTGACTGAACACAACTGCAGATTAACCGCCATGTGTGTGATTTCTGTATGCCAGGTGACCCAGGAGCCAGACCCTTCTTATATCCTTTCCTGAAGCCCTCTAGTGTTGTCCCACTGGTGGCTCATAGATGCTCAAAGGCAAACAGGGGTTAGAGAGACTAAGGTTCTGACCCAGGAACAGATCCTTGAAGAATGCAAACACAACCCTCTCTTCTTCCAGTTCAACCATCTGGTCTGCTGGTCTCCCCCCGCTTGGCAACCCATGAAGGCCAGCAAGAGAACAAGGTGCTAATCCTCTTCTGTAACTTGGTGGGGTCAGGGCAGCAGGCTAGCAGGTATGTGTAGCTCATCCTTTTTATTATTATTTTTTAAATGTGATATCTGAGATTTTTGACATGTACTTGGGATTCTGTCTAGAGTGATTCTGATTTGATAAAATGAAACATATTCCCAGGTGAGGGCAGTAGTGTTTCAGTGGTAGAATTCTAACCTTCCATGTGGGAGACCTGTGTTCAATTCCCGGCCAATGCACTTCACGCACAGCCACCACCCATCTGTCAGTGGAGGCTTGTGTGTTGCTATGATGCTGAACAGGTTTCAGCAGAACTTCCAGACTAACGATGGACTAGGAGGAATGGCCTGGTGATTTACTTCTGAAAATCAGCCAATAAAACCCTATGGATCACAGAGGTTTGATCTGCTTTTGGTCATGGGGATGGCACAGGGCAGCGTTTTGTTCCGTTGTTCATGGGGTTGCCATGAATTGGGGGCCTACTTATGGCCGCCCACCACAACGACGTATTCCCAAGTAATAAACCAGGAACTAGAGGTAAAGTACTTTCTGATCAGGAGGATCAAAAATATCTGCCTTAAGCAGATGGCTAATATCATCCTTAACAATTAAACATTGTAGGTTTTCCTGCTGATTGCAGAAGCAAGACTCCTGCTCTCACCATTAATATTTTATATTATGTTTATATTTATAATATAAATTTTATATTATGTCGCTTACAATATACTATAAGGGAGTACAACAAGACAAGGAAAACGGAGCTGGTTATAAGGAAGGAGGACCTCTGGTGGCACAGAGGTTAAGAGTTTGGTTGCCAACCAGAAGGCCTGTAGTTCAAATCCACCAGCCACTCTTTGGAAACCCTATGGGCAGTTCTACTGTGTCCTGTAGGGTTGCTATGAGTTGGAATCCACTCAGCAGCAACCGGTATAAAGGAAAGAGGAGATAAAATTATCAATATTTGTAGATTATATGATTGTCTAGAAAACCAAGGACTGGAAAGTGATCAGAACAAATGAAAGGGTTCAAGAAAGTGACTGATTACATAACAAATGTACAAACCCAAATAGCTTTCTTACATAGTTCAAATAAAGTTCAAAAGATAGAATTCCAATAAAAAGTTGTAGATTGATAAAATGTTTCTCAAATTTATCTGAAATAAATTGGTAAGAATACCCAGAAAATATGGCGGGGTGGGGTGGGAGAAGAGGGATTGTACTGTTAAACAGAATAAACTTTTAGTTAACATATTGCGATATGGTCCGAAGAATATACAATTAATCAAAGGAACAGAATAGGCCAAACTGTCTGTAAGTTTTTATCCTATAATGGAAAAGATGTTTCATACTACTAGGGAATGAATGAATTATTTAATAAGTGAGGCTGGGCTAATTGATGTTTTTCTTTTAAATAATCATTCTGTTACTCCCACCATAAATTCCCATATATAAATTCCAGGTTGGTTGGAGAGATAATTATAAAAAAGGAAAGCTTAAAATAACTTTCTGAAGACAATATAAGGGAGTATTTATGTCTTTGGGTAGGGGGCTATTTTAATACCTAAGGTAGGGAGCTATCAAGGAAAAAATTAAATGTATTTAAAATATCAAATTTGAAACTAGAGGCAAATTTGAAAGGCAGAGGACAAATGACAAAAAATATTTACACCATGTGACAGGTGAAGGCTTGTGACCTAACATAGAAAACCTAGCTCTCTCAAATTATTAAGAAAGGGACACGCACCCTTAGAAATATGAGTCACAAAGATTAACAACAGTTCACAGAAGAAATACAAGCATATTATATTAATATATTCAGCTTCATTAGTAGTAGAAGAAATTCTGTTTGCAATAGCAAGATACCATTCTTAACCCTTTAAAGAATTTTTGAAAATTGATGATACTGATTCTGGGGAAGAGGCCAGGGAATCTGGTACTGACCATACTGGTAAATTGGTATGACTTTTCTGGAGGACGATTAAAAATTTGGCCTTGCATTTCTACTTCTGGAAATTTATCCTAAAGAAACAATTGGTCAGGTGCACTGAAAGATGTAGGTACAAGAACATACGGAGCTCCTGAAATAAACAAGCATTGTTTAAATAAAAACCTTGAAGCCACCTGCATGCCTAGCAATAGAGCGTTAGTTAAATAAACTGATCTGTCCATATAACGAATGCCTAGTGCCCTTGCCCATACAGACATTCCACCTCGTGTTTGGACTGTGTTTTACCAAAGTTTACCCAACAGTTTCACATTCTTACCTCACTGGATCCTCACCACAACCTCGTGTGGTGTGGCCGGGGAGCAGTGAGTGGCTTGGTGATCCATCCAGAGGTGCCCGTGATAGAGCTAGGATTGACAGCCACATTCATATACAGTGTTCTTGGCACTGCAACCTCACTGCTGAATGCTTACGAATCTGCGATGTGGAAAATATGCTCAGTTATGAAAATATTCCTGAGACACAAAACTGACACTTGTGTCAGCTGGACTGGGTTCCCTTTGGGCTTATCTCTGCCTTGCTTTCCTCTCGTTCCATTGTTCTCTTACTCTTCGTCTCTACTGTAACCAGTTGCCCTTGAGTTGACTCCCAACTCATGATGGCCCCATGTTTGTCAGAGTAGAACTGTGCTCCATAGGGTTTTCAGTGGCTGATATTTTGGAGGTAGGTTGTCAGGTCTTCTGGAAGACCTCTAACGTTTCAGTTAGCAGCCCAGGCATTACGTTTGCACAACCCAGGGACTCTCTCTACTGTAGGGAAGAGAATTTATCAGCCAGTTGATCGTTTAGGAATGGTGTATTTACACTGCAATGTCTCCTTGGTTTTGTGTCTTTGGGCCTCTGTTTACATCCTAATGTCTCCATTTAGGAGACCGTGGGTGGCACAAATGCTTAAATGCTTGACTTCTAGCCAAAAAGTTGGGTGGTTCGAACCCATCAGAGGCACCTCAGAAGACAGGCCTGGTGATCTGCTTCGAAAAGTCACAGCCTTGAAAACCCTATGGAGCAGTTCTACTCTATACACATGGGGTCACCATGAGCCAGTTGACTCGATTGCAACTGGTCTCCATTTGTAATGAGGATTGTGTGACCCGGTTATATGGTTGGCAGTTATGCATTGAGCACCTCCTGTGTACAAAGCCTTGTATTTCATGCTTAATTCTTCCATCATCCAACTGAGAGGAGTCCAAACACTGATGATTGTTGGATATATTTTTTTTTTCCTTTACTGAAATTACCTGTTTTCCTTGGGATTTCAGGTTTGGGCCACCTTTCCTGGTGAGGGAAGACAGAGGCGTTTCCTGGCCCCAGCTCCAGCAGTGTATTCTGAGTAAAGTCCGCTATCTCATGAAGAGTGAGGCCCCCATGCAGGTCAGTGCGTGCGTGTGTGGTACGTTTGTGTGTGGTGTGTGTGTGTGTGCTGCGTGTGTGTGTAAGGAGTAGGGGGTGAGGATTCCAGGCATAGCTTATGAGAGGGAATTTGCTATCTATGAGAGTGCCCCCATTGGCTCATACAACAACTTTAATTTATGCTCCAGGAAGTAACCGTTTTATGACCTGTAGTATTTTACTCTTTGTGGCATTACAAAACACCATTCATGGGATGGCGCTTTTTCTTGTTACATCTTTCAAAACACTGTTGGGCTAATGAATGGGGTTTACATAGTTAACTCTCAGTTTTGTGTATTTATGGCTTTTCATAGTTTTTTTTTGAGGATAGTATATTGTAATAAATTGTAACTTATACATTTGGAACAAAAATTACAAGAGACTGAGATATAATTTTTGTGGAAAAATAAAATTGATGATTATACCCAAATATAAAAGTCTAGGTATTAAAATAACATTGTCCAGTTTTCGAAAAGCTGAACAAAAACTCAAGGGAAAACACCTTCTTTGCCTTGTTCATTTATTTATTCTTAGACTGATAGTTTCTAAATAATAATAAAAAAATACATTCTAAAATCATTACTTTTAGCCCATATAGTATCAGAAACTATTCTGATGCCTGCTTGACACAGAAGATGTTGAATTTTTCGGGAACAGTCCAATAAGATCTGAATTTTGTTTCCCCCAACTAGTAAGGTCCCTGGGGGGCACAAACGATTTGTGCTTGACTACTAACCTAAAGATTGGCCGTTCGAATCTACCCAGCGACACCATCGAAGAAAGTCCTGGCGATCTGCTTCTGTAACGTTTAGGGCCAAGAAAACTTTATGGAGCAGTTTTATTCTGTAACATGCGGGGTTGCCGTGAGTCAGGATCGATCAACAGCAATGGGTTCAGTTTTTTCTTTTTTTGGTATTCTCTTAGTAAGACCTTTGCATTTGGGGGATATATCAAACTTATTTCAGAGATTAATCCTCACAATAAGTTCCTTCCTGCTCAGGGAAAACCATGAGTTTGATTCAGGATTTATACCAAATATCACTTCGTTAAACACTTTCCCACCTTTATTGCTAAAGGGTTCTGCTGTATGTCCTGCACAGCGGATCTGTCAGAGTGCCAGAATTAGAAATTCTCACTTCTGCACAAGTAGGTCAGAGTACCTAGTAATAGCTTCTAGCCATCCTCCAGCCGTTGTGCTCCCTATTGTTGAAATCGAATAAAACCATTTTCATGTGAACATGCAGTTCAGCGGTCCTTGATCTTCACCTGCTGTAAAAATGGCATGGAGGCAGTGTCCTCGTCAGACCTCTTTGTTGAACTTCACAAGGGGGAAGAATCAAGGTCATCAGCCCATGGCTGATTCCTGTGAGGCAGAGGTCAGAAATGCCTCCTGTCTCCAACCTTGTTACCAATTCTGACACCAACTGTCCCTCCCACGGTACTCTCTACTTCTTCTCTGGGTTCAACAATTCATTGCAATGGCCACACAGAACTCACAGACCATACTCAGAGTTATGGGGTTTGTTCAGGAAGTAACAGGTTACAATTCAGGATCAGGAATGGCTCAGGATACAGTTCTTTGATCAGGATAGCTTCTCAGCCATGCCCACAGGCACAGCTCTCTCTGGCCCTTGGCCCCTCGGCTCCTCGACCCCTTGGCCCGGCTTCTGCCCTGCTCTGGCAAATGTTACAAAGCTCTTTAGCTCTACCAATAAGTGCCCAGAGGCACCTCACTCCACCAGTAAGCCTCGGCCCGAAGGCACTCAGCTCTCTCACTCTGTGGGTCAGTACACTCACTGTAACTGCCTTGCTCTGTGAACTGGGAAGCCCACTGTACTGTCTCATGCCAGTCTCCTGGTTCTGCTGCCACTGTTTCTCTGCTGCCGCTTCCCACCACCTTGCACTGTCTCTGACTCCTGGGTCTAGGAAGTTCTCAGTGCAGGGACCCTGGGTCCAAAGAACATACTCTGTTCCTGTCTCTTCTTGGTGGTAGTGAGGGCCCTCATTTCTGCTTCTGGGATGGCTCATTTTAAGCTTAGTAGGATGGCAAAACTGACCAATCTCCTCGCTCGGGTTCAGTACACCTTATTTGCATGGTCTCACCGCCCCCCCCCCCCAGGGTTCCACAAACCTTATTTGCATTATTAGCAAGCTATCCAATCCCCTTGGTGGGCTACAAACATCTTATTTGCATAGTCCCACACAATCATTGTGTAGGAGTCACAAAGACTATGGCTAGAAGGGCCATATTAATTAATTTACTGCACTACAGGCCACCCTCTGGCTCTTCTAGCCATTGGCCCTTTCGTACTTGAAGGATTAAGTTACCCCTCCCAATCATTTTACCAGTCAAAAACAGTCATTACCAATAAATAAGTCCTTCAGTAGGGCAAAGCGTTCGGGGTGAGGTTACTCAGGTACCCACCATTGAGGTCTGCTGGCGGTGTCCATGAGAGCTGGTCAGCTTCTCCAAGAGTCGTCTCAGCTTCATGCTTTGTGGCCTCTGATCAGATTTAACGGAGAGAAGATTATTCCGTTGGTCTGAGTCTCTCTCAAGGTATCAGCATAATGTTAGATTTCCCCCACTGCATAACCCATTTATTCATTCCTTTACCTTCGGCTATTATTTTGCCTTCCTTCCATTTGTCATTTATTTTTACCCAAATTTTTACACCTTAGGAAGGGACATCAGGTTCAGATGCTGTGCCAGTCCAGCTTTCTGGTAGCGAGACCAGTCTAGCAAGTGCTTCCCCCTCCATCCACTCCCATTCATGTTGGATAGGGTTACATAGGTACAATGTTAGTGGTTATACTAGTGCCTATCTCTACTACTAGGCAATATGGCAATATTCACTGTCAACCCCAATTTTGCCAGATGGTGTGAAGGTACATTCTATCCCATCAGGCCCTTAGGAATTCTGGCACACAGTTCAGGGATATAGTTACAGTCTCTTGCTTAGGGATCACCCCTTGTTCTGGCACCCACAGCTACATCCCTGGTCCTGGGACCACAGTATCTGGCAAGAAAAAAGCAATTTTAAGTCATGTGGGGAAGAACTATACAGTGGCACCAGCATCCTCCCCTACTCCCTCTTCCCCAGATCCCCCAAAGAAGCATAGGAATCTGTCTAGTGGTGATCCTTTGCCCCCTCATGTTGAGTGTGAGCACACACTCATGAAGGTGTGTGAGCCAGCCCTTCATACCTTTATCTCCCCTTATTTTAGATAACAAATGTTTCAACTGCCCATTCCAATTCTCTATCAAACCATCACTCTGAGGGTGGTATGCAATATGGTACATCATTTAATATGATGTTTCTTGGCCCACTGCTGCACCCTGTGGGCTGTAAAGTGTGTTCCTTGTTCTGATGAAATGACACTCAGTGGCCCAAATTGATACAGTATCTTATGTTCCAATCCCTTAACAGTGTTTTTGGCATTTACATCTGTCACGGGATATACAAAGCCCAGTCCGAAGTAAATATCTATTCCTGTGAGGACCCATTTGTAGTCACCGGGTGCCACTGGCATCATTGGTCCAATATAATCAACTTGCCAATATAATCAGCCATGTGCAGGGCCTTCCTCCTGGGGAATCTACCCCATTGCCATCTGCAACCTCTGTCTTTCTTGCTGGCAGACAGAGCAGTCCTTACTGGTATTTTGTGCCTCAACAGGTGCAACAGGGATGTGTCTAGATTCAGTCCAGCTCAGCATTGCTGCAGCACCCCCATGTATGCTCATTTCATGGACCCAGTTGGCTACCACAAGTGAGCAAACCAACAGGTCCACTTGCTGATTCCAGTCACCTTCCAGTCCAAGAAAGGGGTTCTTCTGATAGGCATCGACATGTCCTACTCTAATAAGTCCTCTAAATTCCCAGAATGCTTTCCATAGATCTATTCCCCACATGGGTGTCCCCTTAATAAGTCCAACTTTCCATCACTCATTTGCCTGACCATATAGCCAGTCCATTGGCCATTGCCCATGAATCAATAAAAATCCAAACACATGGGCTCTTACCATTGTCCAATTCTTCCATCATGGCTAGGAAGACAGCATGCAGTTCAGCACACTGAGCTGAACTGTTCTTACCTTCTTTAATTAGGGTCTTTCCATCTGCTGGTCTCAGTGCTGCAGCTTTCCACATTAAATGTTGTCGATGTACCCTGGAACTGCCATCCATGAACCAAGCAGCCTTCTGCTAGTCAGCAGAAAGTTGTTCATAGGGCACTTTCCATGTAGCAGTGGGCTCTGGCAGCTTCTCAGGCAGTTCCAGGGTAGGACCTATGGGAAAAGAGGCTACCTGCTTGTGGATATGGTGGGTCTCTCCCTGCATTCCCCTAGTAGCTTGTTCTTGTATGAACCATTTCCATTTTATTATGAAACTATTTTGTACACTGCCTTCCTTATTAGAGTGTTTCTCTGACATCACCCAAGACATGATGATTTTATGTCCTCCTGTCACTGAGGCAATCTCATTCAACACCCAAAAGCAGGCGAGTAATTACTTTTCAAATGGCATGTACTGTGATGCATCATCTGGAAGCTTTCTAGTCCAGAATCCCAGTGGTCGCCATAGGGCGGTGTTTTCAGGTTTTTGCCATAAGCTCCAGTCTGTATAAGCACATGTGGCAGACACCCCCCAAATCATGTCTGAACGTGGATCATAAGGGCCTAAAGGCAGGGAGAGTGAGACCGCTTTCTTTAGGGCATAGACATAAAACACAGTTTTCTTCTGAGTGGTTTTATGGATCAAAGCCAGCAGTATTCCCAGATGTGGAATATGCATTCTCCAAAATCCAAATAGACCAACCAAATGCTGGGCCTCTTGCTTAGTCTTGGGAGTAGGTAGCGCCAGCAACTTATTCTTGGTTGCCTGCAGAATGTCATAGTTGGCTCCTACCCAAGTTATTCCCAAGAATTTCACCATTTGGCAGGGCCCTGGATCTTTGCTGGATTTATTAACCAGCCTGTGTTGGTCATGTGGGCCACCACTGTATTTAAATAAGCCTAGCCTTTTCTTCAGTGTTTGATATTAACAGTATATCGTCAATATAATATATCATTACACTTGAGATCTGCACCAAGTCCAAGTCTCTTCTAACTAAACTATGATAGTAAGCTGGTGAATTCACGTAACTTTGTGGCAATACAATGAAAGTAAATTGGGATCCTTCCCATATAAAAGCAAACTGCAGCTGGCTCTTCTGAGATTGGGATTGAGAAAAAGGCATTTGCAAGCTCAGTTACTGAGTACCAGTCTCCTTTGGCCTGCTGTATTTTCTGCACCATTGATACCATGTCTGGAACAGCTGAAGCCACGAGTGGCACTACTTGATTCAGGCTTTGATAGTCTACTGTTATCCTCCATGAGCCATCTGCCTTTTTCATGGGCTATACAGGGGTTGTTGAACACAGAATTTGTTGGCACCAGCACTCCAGCATTAAGCATGTCTTTAATCAAAGCAGTAATTTCCTTTTGTCTACCTGGTATCCTTACTGTTTTAAATTAACAAAACCTGAGTGGGTTTGGGCAATTCTAATGGTTCTCCTTTAGCATGTCCAGTCAATACTGGCCTAAAGGCAGACTTACATGCCTTCAGTTTACAATATCAGATGGAGGGACTGTTCCCCAATTAGACATAATATTCATAGCAGTAATTCATTCAGGTAAGAGAGTTGCAACTACTTCATACAAGAGCTGTTTAAATCTTCCAATTCTCGTCCAAACTTTCACCTTAGTCCCATCAACCGTTGCATTCCCAAATCCCCCAGTCTTACCTTAGACCCCTTTAAGACTTTATTGACAGGGTTTGGGATTACAGTACATTGGGCTCCTGTGTCCAGGAGCCCCAAGAAGGTCTCTTCCCCACCCCTGGGCCATTTCACCCACACGTGCATATGGCGTTGGGTCCCCTGCTGGGAGCTGGACCGAAAGACCCCGGCCCCTCCTCAATCCTTATCTTGATCGACTAGCTGAGCCTGTGCTTTAAATGATCGCAGGTGGGACTTCCCATTATTAAATTCTTCCTGACTGGGGTGTATAGAATGGACTTGTTTAGGCCTCTTAGGCCTCTTTAACGTTGGAGGACCCAGTAGGAGTTTCTGCTGGGCCACCCAACCTCCTGTAGTGCTGCATTAGAACCTTTGTCTCAACTCCATCAGTATCCACTGTATTCACCCCATTTCCTGGTAACCATTTAAAAATCTCTGTCCTCCTGGGGTAAGTTGTTTCCCCATTGCCTCTTTCTATTCTCCTATGAATCACCCTCATGTTTCTTGCATCTGTAAGACCCATGCTGGGAAGCTGGGCCAACACATTCGACAAGGCTTCTTGGATTGTTGCTTTGTTTTGCAGTAGCAAGGTTTCATGGGGTGCCCATGTAGGAGGGGCTCCCTTGATTACCATATCTGCCATGACCTGTGTAAGGGGCATGCTCATTGGATGAATATCCTGATCACCATAAAGCCATTCCAGCATGGCTTGCATAAGCAGCACATCAGCTGCTTCTTCTGGAGTGCTCCATTGGATATTTAGAAGCGGAGAGGGGCAGTTTCCCTTCTTAGGGTAGACAAATCTCACTGCAGATTTTATCCAGTCCACCAGGATGGCTGTCCCCTCCAGGTTAACCTGCTGTGTAACTGGATCTTGCATCATCATTTGTGACTGTTCCATAGTTAGTTGTGTGTCACGAAACAAAATGTGTATAAATTGTTGAATGGGAAACTAATTTGCTCTGTCAACTTTCACCCAAACCACAATAAAATGTTTAAAGAAAAGAAAACTCTATGGAGCTCAGTTCTACTCTGTAATACATAGGTCACCATGAGTAGGAATCAACTCCACAGCAATGTTTTTTTTTTTTTTTAACAGTCCAGTCAGACATACGAACTCTTGCAACTTCACACTCGGGACTCTCTACAGCCTGGTTCTGATTTACCTTACCAACCTTGTGTCCCACTGCTCCCCTGCCTGCCTGACTGGCCACCACCAAAGGGCTCATAGCTCTCTGAATCTATTTTGGATCATTCTGTCTTCCTGGAATTACAGTGCTTTCTTCTTCTTCCCTTGTCTGAGTTCAACCTATCTTTCATTATTTATTTATTTATTTTTTAATAAGAATTTCTGCCTTTTACCTTTGTCGGATTTTGGAAGAAAATTTTATTTTTTCCAGTTGTAGCCAAGGACATCAGTGACAACTTTAGTATCTGTTCCAGTTAAACACTTGTTATTTAAATATACTGTGTTCATTTTTTTTTTTTTTTTGGGGGGGTGAGTTTCAGGTATTAAACACAGCATTAGATCACACATTAAAAGATGTAGTATGGATATTTTTAAAAACCAAAGCCTTTTATATGTCTTACTTTTTGAATACCAATTTTTTTTCTTTTTATTGTAGTTTAGATGAAGGTTTACAGAGCAGACTAGTTTCTTATTAAACAGTACACATATTGTTTTATGACACTGGTTAACAGCCCCATAACAAGTCAGCACTCTCCCTTCTCGACCTTGAGTTCCCTATTACCAGCTTTCCTGTCCTTTCCTGCCTTCTAGTCCTTGTTCCTGGGCTGGTGTGCCCCTTTAGTCATTTTTTTTATGGTCCTGTCTAATCTCTGGCTGAAGGGTGAACGTCGGGAGTGGCTTCATTACTGAGTTAAAAGGGTGTCTGGGGGCCATACTCTCGGGGTTTTTCCAGTCTACGTCAGACGAGCAAGTCTGGTCTTTGAATACCAGTTCTTAAGAGAATATTCAAAATAGACTATTGAAAAAAAAAGGATTACATGTTTGAGTAATTTATGTGCCACTTAGAGTCTTAATTTAAGGCAACATAGGCACTACAGGATGACCCCTTTCCTCTATTCCATCTTGGCAGAACCTGGGGACGCTGTTCTCCATCCGGGTCGTGGGGCATTCCCTGGCCTGCAGCTACTTATCCCCGCAGGACGGTCGGCCCCTCTATCACTGGGCAGTTGACAGGTAAGGGGTGCACCAGATTCAGTAAGAGAATGAAGGTAATTAAGGTATTCTTATTTGAGTATGAGGCTTTGAGGCTATGTATTAATAAATACGTCAACATGTAAAAATGTGTATGACTTTGAAGCGGTGTATCAATAAATACATAAATTAAGTATATACCTAACTTTGAGGCTGTGTGTTAATGAAACTGATTACAGTGTTGACTACTGTTGATCACTTGCCTCCGCGGTGATGGCCACCACATCATGTGCTTTTACACATTCTGTGTTTTTAACCCTTACGTCTAGACAGGCGCGTTTCGGAGATGTGCTGCACAGCTGGCTGGTGGGTGCTCCTTTAGCACCAGGTGGAGGGAGGCGAGCAGCTCAGTTTAGGCACTGCCAGCATTGGCTATTTGTGTAGGACGTTCAAATAGGTAGTTGGGGCTGCAACGGGAGATTTGATCTGTGTCCCTGCAGTAACCCAAATCTTCAGAGCCCAAAAGCTCCCAAAGGAGTGAGCAGAGAGGGCTGCGAGGCTGTTTTAGGACTAAGCCTTTGGCAGACTCAGCATCTACACAGACTTAGCCAGCACCGTATCTAAGAGACAGTTTTACTATATACATTAATTTTCTCCAGTTGCAGGCCTCCTTCCCTCTTCCATTGTGGAAACGGAGGATTTGGGATCCTAAAGAAAGAGGCTTATCTCTTTCTTTCGGTCAGGATACCTGATCTTGGCTTACAGTCCTTTTGTGTACTTCTGTTTGGAAGATCAGTCCTAGGGCTGGAGGCAGACCGTTGAGCCTGTAGAGCTGTGGGCAGGATGCTCTGTGTTTCCTGATGGCTTTGCTCTCTGCTTAGGGCTCTGCACCTTAGGAGGCTGGGCGGCCCCCCACATGTCAAGTTGGCCGTGGAATGGGATAGCTGTGCTAAGGAGCGGTGAGTTCAACTGAATTGCCTCCAGCAGAGGAAAGATAGGCTTTGCCTACACAAATAATCGTTCCTTGAACCCAGCATGAGTGTAAGGCAGTGTGTACATATTTCTGATGCAGTGCACGCCATTCCTCTGAGAAGCCCTAGGGAGAGTGAGGATGGCGGTGGTGGTGACAGCTATGGAGCACTTACCCTGTGCAGGCACTGCTCTGAGCACTTTTGTTGGTGGTGTTAGTGCTGTCAGGTTGGCCCCAACTCATGGCGACCCCATACACAACTGAATGAAATGCTGCCTGATTCTGTGCCATCCCCATGATCAGCTGCAGATGGGACTGTTGTGACCCATGGGGTTTTCACTGG
The DNA here is from genome assembly GCA_030035585.1 of Dugong dugon. Lineage (NCBI taxonomy): Eukaryota > Metazoa > Chordata > Mammalia > Sirenia > Dugongidae > Dugong > Dugong dugon. Next base: position 60,100,385 of record CM057470.1, read on the forward strand.
CTGATTTTCAGGAGTAGATTGCCAGGCCTTTCCTTCTCATCTGTCTTATTCTAGAGCCTCTGCTGAAACCTGTTCAGCATCAGAACATGCAAGTCTCCACTGACAGATGGGTGGTGGCTGCACATAAAGTGCACTGGCCAGGAATCAAACCCGGGTCTCCTGCATGGAAGGCAAGAGTTCTACCAATGAACCACCATTGCCCTCCTGAGCACTGTACATACGTGCAGTCTATTTCATTTTCGTTACATCTGATAAAGTAGACACTACTATAACCCACATTTTTCAGATACAGGTTCAGCAATTGCTTAGTCACACAGCTTGTACGTGGCAAAGCTGGCATTTGAACCCAGGCTGCCTGGCATGAGGCTGTGCTCTTAATCATCATACCTGGCTACCTCTGTAACAACGAGTGCCTCAGCCTTACTTTGCAAAAGTACCTTGTTCAGTCCAACAAGTACTTAGTGATCTCCTATGAGGTGCCAGGCCCTGTGTAGGGTGAGGAAGACAAAGGCGAATAAGCCAAGGACTTGGTCTCTCAAGGACCTGGTCAGGGAGACAGACAACTCCAGTAAAAGGGAGTGTGCGCTAAGTATGCATGAGGTGTCCCAGGAACCCTCTGGACGGGCACCTTAGCCTCCCTGGGGATGCCTTCCTCCCTGTTGCAGAGTCATAGATAAACCACCCTTGAGGGTGAGAAGCCCCCCATGCCCATCAGTTTTCTCTCCGTGCAGCCTGTTTGGGAGCCCCCAGGAGGAGCAGGTCCAGGATGCAGACAGCGTGTGGCAGCAGCAGCAAGCACACCAGCAGCCCAGCTGCACCCTGGATGAGTGTTTCCAGTTCTACACCAAGGAGGAGCAGGTCCCGCCCTGCACCCACACCCCGGTGGGAAGGGGGCTGGCAGCTTTGCGGTGGGTTGGCCGTCTGCCAGGGGGCTTCACAATCCTGGTGGCTTCCTTTCCAGCTGACCCAGGATGATGCGTGGAAGTGTCCCCATTGCAAAGTCCTCCAGCAAGGGACAGTGAAGCTGAGTCTGTGGACCCTGCCCGATATCCTCATCATCCACCTCAAAAGGTTCTGCCAAGTCGGGGAGAGAAGAAACAAGCTCTCCACGCTGGTGAAGTTTCCGCTCGCTGGCCTCAACATGGCCCCCCACGTGGCCCCAAGAAGCAGTGGCCCCCAACCCGGGCCAGGCCCCTGTCCTTCCTGGAAGCAGCCAGCCTGCCTGCCCAACGGCTACCCGCTGGACTTCCTGTACGACTTGTATGCTGTCTGCAACCACCACGGCAGTCTCCAAGGTGGGCATTACACAGGTGAGCCTGGTCTCGGCGCATGGCAGGGGTGATCATGTGTTGTGGCTGTGGGGCCAAGCACTGGGGTGCCGTGGGAAGAGCCCAGAATGCTGAGCTCACTCATGTACTCAGCGTGAGCAGAGTCCTCACTGCATACCCGGGCACATGTGAGAGGGAGGAGACCTGGCCCAAGCCACAGAACTAGGTTGGTGGTTGGAAGATAGAGTTAATTCCAGCCTGAATTTTAGATCATATCAAATACAGGATGGTAGTTGTTGGAGCTGAGAGAGTGACATTGACCTCCATCTGTGATTCAATGTAATGGGACTGGCATTTTTTATTTTTATTTTTATTCGGGTTTGGTATTTTTTATTCTATGTTGTTGTTGTTCGTTGTCATTGAGTTGGCTCTGACTCATGGTGACCTCATGTGCAATAGAAAAAGACACTGCTGGGTCCCCCCAGCATCCTCATGATCTTGGGCATGCTTGAGTCCATTGTTGCCTTCCAACTTAGGGGTCTCATCTTCCAGCACTATATTAGACAATATTCTGTTGTGATCCCCAGGGTTTTTTATTGGCTAATTTTTAGAAATAGATTCCTAGGCCTTTCTTCCTGGTCTATCTCAGTCTCGAAGCTCCACTGAAACCTGTCAACCTTGGATGACCCTGCTGGTATTGGAGATACTGGTAACAGAGTTTCCAGCATCATAGCTATACACAGGCCACCACAGTCTGACAAAACAACAGATGAGTGGTGGTTTATTCTGTTTATTCTGTGGGGTATGTTAATCCCTCTGGGGCACCTTAGAGCTGTAGACTAGTGGAAGGACAGAAACAAATAGTTGAGCAATGTTCTCAGTTGTGCCTAATTATCCTTTTAAGCACTGGAGATAGTGTCCATTTTTCTTAATTATGGTATTCCTTGTTTTTTTTCCACCCATGCCGTGAAATGGTAACAGGAAGGCTGCACAAGGGCTACCTGTAAACAGCAGCAGCAGCAGGAAGTAGTAACTGAGTGTAACTACTGTGTAGATCATAGTGGAGACAGATCCTTATGATTCGGAGAGCTTTGGACCTAGTCCCTGCCACTGGAGGGGAGTCCAGACACCGGTGGAGAGAGAAAGGACAATACACTGCCAGACAGAGACCACACAAGTGGAAAGAGGTGTTGGGAGGATGGAGAGATGCTGGACGGGCCTGGGCTGGTCAGGCCTAACATGATGGTATGACCAAAGCTGCTCCCGCTTCACAGGCAGCCAGTTCATGCTGCTGTGCTGCTGTCCAGTTCTTCTGCAGCTGCTGATTCTAGTCTTTTCTGCCCCCTCCTGGACCAGAAGTTGGGAACTCTGGGTTTTGTCTTTAGCCAGTGGTGGGACCTTCGGAAGACCAGAGCCTGTGTTGAAGGAGTGTGTATTCACCAGGAGAGGTGGGCTGCATGGAGCCTTCTTAAAACAATCAAGGCCATCAGAATTTATCCAATGCAGTCCAGGGTAAGAGACTGTGCAGATGTGAGTGTAGTAGGTGTGGATCTCAGGCATCAACCTCTAGGTTATAAGGAATGTAACTGAATTTTCTGTAACCCAAATGACTCTTTCATGTCTAGCAGCTCTCTCCACCACTTCCTCGGCCATGTAAGTACCAGGCAGTCATTCTGCAACATGGGCAGGATAGTACGTGGTTAAACCTAACCTTGTGTCAGTTGCTTCTCACACTGTAGCCCCACCGTATGTTTTACATAATTGCCACCATATCAGATATATTTTTGTTTTTAATGTTTCCTCCATTTAACATGTCATACATAAATTTGAAATATTTTAAGTGAAGTCAAATAATATGGTAAGTTACCACCTACCTAAATAAGTTGACTAAGTGACTAAATATTTGACTTACTGGGTTGTGCTGTGACCTAGTATGCACATCCATTCATATGTGTGTGTGTGTGTGAGTTTATGTATATATACATATATGTATACAGGGAGTCCTTAACTTACGATGGGATTCCATTCCAATGACTGTTCCCACGTAAGTTGTGTACCTCTTTTTAAGTTTTCATTATTATTGCCTTTTATCATCAGTGTCTTTATAAATCATAACATTGAACATCTGCAAACGAACATCTGAGAATGATAACATCAGCAAACTATGCTGCACCACTGTACGTGGTACATGCTACTAACGATAAGATGTACAAAACAAAACAAAAAACGGTCGTAAGCGCAGTTCATCGTAACTCGAATACATCATAAGGCGGAGACTACCTGTATACACATACATATATACATGCTAAACAAAAGTTTCAAGAGTAGTTACTACATTTGATGCACCCTGGTCTATTCTACTCTAGCATAACATAGACTATTCCACCTTTAAAAATACTTTAAAATATTTTCTTATAAGTGCACTGTGATCCACTTTAGTACATAATCAGAGATGTGCATTTGGAAGTTTCTCAGAAGAAATGGGGGGAGGGTTGATGTTATTTCTTTTTTAAAAAAAATTTTTTAATTTTATTGTGCTTTAGGTGAAAGTTTACAGCTCGTTAGTTTCTCATTTAAAAATTTATACACATATTGTTTTGTGACATTGGTTGCAAACCCCACAATTGATAGCACTCTCCCCCTTTATACCCCAGGTTCCCTGCATAGTATTCCATTAATCCAGTTCTTGTCCCTTCCTGCATTCTTATCTTGCTTTTGGGCAGGAGTTGCCCATTTGGTCTCATATATTTGATTGAACTAAGAAGCATGTTCCTCACATGTGCTATTTATTTTATAGGCCTGACTAATCTTTGTCTGAAAGGTGGACTTTGGGAGTGGCTTCAGTTCCTGATTTAGGAGACTGTCCGGGGGCCATAGTCTCAGGGGTTCCCCTAGTCTCTGTCAGAGCAGTGTTTTTTTGTAAGTTTTAATTTTGTTCTACATTTTTCTCCTGCTCTGTCCAAGATTCTCTGTTGTGATCCCTGTCAGAACAGTTGGTAGTGGTAGCCGGGTACCATTTAGTTGTTCTGGGCTCAGGCTGGTGGAGGCTGTGGTTCATGTGGTCCGTTAGTCCTTTGGGCTAAATTTTCCTTGTGCCTTTGGTTTTCTTCATTCTCCTTTGCTCCAGACGGAATGGAACCAATAGATGTATCTAAGATGGCAACTTACAAACTTTTAAGACCCCTGATTCAACTCACCGAAGTAGGGTGTAGAGCATTTTCTTTATGAACTATGTTATGCCATAGGACCTAGATGTCCCCCCAGTCTATGGTCCTCAACCCCATAAACTTGGTCCCTCAAGGTGTTTGGATGTGTCTAAGAAAATTCTGTGGCTTTGCCTTGGTCAAGTTGTGCTGACTTCCCCTATATTGTGTGTTGTCTCTCCCTTCACCAAAGTTGACACTTGTCTGCTATCTAGTTAGTGATTTCCTCCCCCCCTCCCCTCCACTCTGGTAACTATCAAAGAATGTTATTTTTTCTGTGTATAAACCTTTTCTTGGAGTTCTTATAATAGTGGTCTCATACAATATTTGCCCTTCTGTGAATGACTTATTTCACTCAGCATAATGCCCTCCAGGTTCATCCATGTTGTGAGATGTTCCTCAGATTTGTCATTGTTCTTGATTGGTGCGTAGTATTCCATTGTGTGTATGTTCCATAATTTGTTTATGCATTCATCTGTTGATGGGCACTTAGGTTGTTTCCCTCTTTTTGCTGTCTTGAATGATGCTGCAATGAACATGGATGTGCATATGTCTATTTGTGTGACAGCTCTTGTTTCTCTAGGGTATATTCCTGGGAGTAGGATTGCGGGATCATATGGTATTTCTATTTCTAGCTTTTTAAGGGGATGCCATATTGTTTTCCATAATGGTTATATCATTTTACATCCCCACCAGCAGTGCATAAGAGTTCTAATCTTCCCCACAACCTCGCCAACATTTGTTATTTTCTGTTTTTTTTTGATTAGTACCAGTGTTGTTGGAGTGAGATGGTATCTCATTGCAGTTTTGATTTGTGTTTGTCTAATGGCTAGTGGGAAACCCTGGTGGCACAGTGTTAGTGCTACGGGTGCTAACCAAAAGGTCAGCAGTTAGAATCTACCAGGCACTCCTTGGAAACTCTATGGGGGGCAGTTCTATTCTGTCCTATAGGGTTGCTGTAAGTCAGAATCAACCCGATGGTAATGGGTTTTTTTGGTTTTTAATGGCTAGTGATTGTGAGCATTTTCTTGTGTGTCTGTTCGCGCCTGAATGTCTACTTTGGTGAAGTGTCTGTTTTTTAATCGGGTTATTTGTCTTTTTGTTGCTGAGGTGTTGAAGTATTTTGTAGATTTTAGAGATTAAAACCTTATTAGACATGTTGTAGCTAAAATTTTTTTTTTCTGGTCTGATGGTTTTCTTCTTCTCTTTTGGTGCAGTCTTTTGATAAGTTTAAGTTTTTAATATCTAGGAGCTTTCAGTTGTCTAATTTCTCTTCTGCTATTTGTGTATTGTGAGTTATGGTTTGTATTCTGTGTATGCCATCTATTAGGGCCCCTAACATAGTCCCTATTTTTTCTTCCATGATCTTTATCCTTTTAGGTTTTATATTTAGGTCTTTGATCCATTTTGAGTTAGTTTTTGTATATTATGTAAGGTATGGATCTTGTTTTATTTTTTTTGCAGATGGACATCCAGTTATGCCAGCACCATTTGTTAAAGAGGCTGTCTTTTCCCCATTTACGGACTTCGGCCCTTTGCCGAATATTACCTGCTCGTAGATGGATGGATTTACGTCTGGGTTTCAATTCTCGTCCACTGGTCTGTGTGTCTGCTGTTGTAACAGTACTAGGTTGTTTTGACTACTGTGGCTGTGTAAAAGATTCTAAGATCAGGTAGTGTGAGGCCTCCCACTTTGTTCTTCTTCAATAATGCTTTACTTATCCGGGGCCTCTTCCCTTTCCATATAAAGTTGATGATTTATTTCTCCATCTTGTTAAAGAATGCTGTTGGAATTTGGATAGGGATTGCAATGTATCTGTAGATAACTTTGGGTAGAATTGACATTTTCACAACGTCGCGTCTTCCTGTCCATGAGCATGGCATGTTTTTCCATTTATGTAGATCTCTTTTGGTTTCTTGCAGTAGTGTTTTGTAGTTTTCTTTGTATAGGTCTTTTATGTCCCTGGTTAGATTTATTCCTAAGTATTTTACCTTCTTGGGGACTGTTGTAAATGGTATTGATTTGATGATTTCCTTTTTGAACTTCCCTTTTTGGCATAGAGGAATCCAACTGATTTTTTATGTTAATCTTGTATCCTACTACTTTTGCTGAAATCTTCTATTAGTTCCAGTAGCTTTCTTGTGGATTCTTTGGGGTTTTCTGTGTATAAGATCATATTATCTATGAATAGGGATAGTTTTACCTCTTCCTTATCAATTTGGATGCCCTTTATTCCTTTTTCTTGCCTTATTGCTCTAGCTAGGACTTCCATCATGAAGTTGAATAAGAGTGATGATCAAGGACATCCTTGTTTGGTTCTCATTCTCAAGGGGAATGCTTTCATGTCTCTGTTGAGAATGATGTTAGCTGTTGCTTTTGTATAAATACCCTTTATTTCCCATCTATTCCTATTTTGCTAAGAGTTTTTGTCAGGAATGGGTGTTGGTCTTCGTTAAATGACTTTTCTGTGTCAACTGAGATGATTGTGTGATTCTTTTGTTTTATTTATGTGGTGGAATATGTTGATTGATTTTCTAATGTTGAACCATCCTTGCGTACCTGGTATGAATCTCACTTGATCATGATATATCATTTTTTTTGATATGCCATTGAATTCTATTGGCTAGAATTTTGTTGAAAATTTTTGCGTCTGTATTCATGAGAAATATTGGTCTGTAGTTTTCTTCTTTTGTGGTGTCTTTGCCTGGCTTTGGTATCAGGGTTATACTGGCTTCATAGAATGAATTTGGGCATATTCCTTCCTTTTCTATGCTCTCATAGTCTGAGTAGTATTGGTGTGAGCCCTTCTCTGAAAGTTTGGTAGAATTCTCCACTGACGCTGTCTGGCCAGGGCTTCTTTTTGTTGGGAGTTTTTTTATTACCTCTTCAATCTCTTCTTTTGTTATGGGTCTGTTTAGTTTTTCTGCCTCAGTTTGTGTTATTTTAGATATGTATTGTGTTTCTAGAAATTTGTCCATTTCCTCTAGGTTTTCAAATTTATTGAAGTACAATTTTACTTAGTATTCTGTTATAATCCTTTTTACTTCAGTTGAATCTGTTGTGATATAACCCATCTCATTTCTTATTCGGGTTACTTCTTCTCCTGTTTTTCTTTTGTCAGTTTGGCCAATGGTTTCTTGGTTTTGTTGATCTTTTCAGAGAACCAACTTTTGGTCTTGTTGATTTTTTTTTTTGTTCTCTATTTCATTTATTTCTGCTCTGTTCTTTATTATTTCCTTTCTTCTGGTGCCTGTGGGCTTCTTTTGCTATGCTCTTTCTATTTGTTCAAGATGTAGGGTTAAAGTTTTTATTTGGGCCCTTTTTTCTTATTTTGATGTTTGCGTTTATTGCTGTAAATTGACCTCTAAGCACTGCTTTTGCTCTGTCCCAAAGGTTTTGGTAAGATGTGTTTTTTCATTCTCATTTGATTCTATACTTTTTTAAATTCCATCCTTATTTCTTCAAGGATGAAGTGATTGAAGTAAGTGATTGACTATTACCCAGTAGTTTTTAAGCAAGATGTTTCTCAGTTTCCATGTATTTGATTTTTTTCCCTTGCTATTTCTGTTATTGATTTCTACTTTTATGGCATTGTGATCAGAAAAGATGTTTTGTATTATTTCAATGTTTTGGATTTTGCTGAGGCTTGCTTTATGACCTAAAATGTGGTCTATTCTTGAGACTGTTCCATGTGCATTGGAAAAGAAATGAATACTTTGCTGCTGTTGGGTGGTGTGTTCTGTATATTTCTATGAGGTCAAGTTGGTTGATTGTGGCATTTAGATCTTCTATATCTTTATTGAGTTTCTCTCTAGATGTTCTGTCCTTTACTGAAAGTGGTATGTTGAAGTCTCCTACTATTATTGTGGAGCTATCTATTTCTCTTTTCAATGCTCTTAGAGTTTGTTTTACTCTGGAGCCCTGTCATTGTGTGCATATATATTTATTACGGTTATGTCCTCCAGCTGTATTGACCCTTTAATCATTATATAGTGTCTTTCCTTATCCTTTATGGTGGATTTTGCTTTAGAGTGTATTTTATCAGAGATTAATATTGCCACCCTAGCTCTTTTTTGGTTGTTGTTTGCTTCATGTATATTTTTTCCATCCTTTGAGTTTTAGTTTATTTATGTCTTTGTGTCTGAGGTGTGTCTCTTTTAGGCAGTGTATAGATGAATCGTGTTTTTTTTAATCCATTCTGCCACTGCCTGTCTCTTTATGGGTGCATTTAAGCTGTTTACATTCAGTGTAATTATCAAGAGGTATGAGTTTACTGCTGTCGTATATATATATATATATTTGTGGTGTTGACGGTTTCTTTGTTCCACTTAATTTTCTTTGCTAAGTTCTTTTTGTTTATGGGTTTTCTTTTCATTTTTTTCATCATTGTTGATTTTGTGTTTGCTGATTCTTTATGTTTTTCTTCTTTTTTATTTTGATGGGTAGGTTTGTTTGCTTCCTTTGTGGTTACCTTTAAATTTACCTTTATTTTCCTAAGTTTAAACCAGTCTTTTATTTCTTGATATCACCTTGACTTCTCCATGTGGAATTTCTATAACTACTGTGGAATTTTTATAACTACACCATTTATTCCCTCTTTTTTTGTTTTGATATTGTTGTCATTTATACATTGACATCTCTGGCTCCCTATTTTTAGTCCTTTAGCTTTGTTCTATTTTTGAGAATTTCCTATATAGGTTGGTATCCGGTTGATCTGTCCTGTGTCCTAGTCTTAGATTGTTGTCTGATGTTATTGGTTCTCTAACCGGAGGACTCCTTTTTATATTTCCTGAAAATTTGGCCTGGTTTTTTACATAGTCCCTTAATTTCTGTTAATCTGGAAATGTCCTAATTTTGCCATTGTATTTGTGAGACAATTTTTGCTGGATATATAATTCTTGGCTGGCAATTTTTTTCCTTCAAGGCTTTATATGTGTCATCCCATTTCCTTCTTGCCTGCATGGTTTCTGCTGAGTAGTCAGAGCTTAGTCTTATTGGTTGTCCTTTGTAGGTGACTTTTCATTTTCCCCCAGCTGCTCTCAGGATTCTTTCTATGTCTTTGATTTTGGAAAGTTTGATTATGATATGTCTTGGTGAATTTCTTTTGGAGTTTATCCTGTATGGCGTTCGTTGAGCTTCTTAGATGGATATCTTCCTGTCTTTCATGATATTAGGGAAGTTTTCTGCCAGCAAATGTTCACCGATTCTCTTTTTGTTTTCCATTATCCCTCCTGTTCTGGAACTCTGATCACACGTAGATTTTTCCTCTTGGTAGTGTCCCACATGATTCTTAGGCTTTCTTCATTTTCTTCACTCTTTTCTGATTTTTTCTCAAATTGTTGTCAAAGGATTTGTCTTCAGTCTCACTAATTCTGTCTTCCATTGTCTCAATTTTGCTCCTATGTCCTTCTATTGAGTTGTCTAATTCTGAACTTTTATTGTTAATCTTTTGGATTTCTAGTTGCTGTTTTTATATGGTTTCTAGTAACCATACTAGAAACCATACAACTGTCATTTTGTTCTTGTATCGTTTTCGTGAATTCTTCTATTGCTTTGTTTGTGTTTTTCTTGGTTTTGTCTGTGTTTTCCCTGATCTCTTTCTTGCTCTCTTGGCGAGCTCAGTATATTAGTCTTTCAGAATCTTCATCAGGTAGTTCTATTGCCTTATGTTCCGCTGGAAGGTTTTCTGGTTCTTTATTTTGGTTGCTTACTGGAGCCATCTTGATGTGATTTGATATTGACTATTGTCTCCAAGGCATCAAGAAGATATTATATTTATTTATTGTATGTTTGTTTACTGCATCCTGAATTTTTGTTTTGTTTTGATATATTGGGGTAAGCTGTGTGTGTGTGCTACTCTAGTCACTATTCTGGCCATGTTGAAGCTCTCACCTCCTGTCTCTGGGTGGGCGGAGCAGCTAGTAGGCGTGTGAGCATGGAACTGTTCACTGTTCTTGCAGGGCTGCTGAGGACGTAGGTGGCGTTTTTGTTGAGATGATGTATCTGTCCTATTGGTCACCTGGCGTGGGTGCGGGGGGTGTTTTCCTTGGTCATTGGGTTGTGTGTTGTGTGTGTGCTCTGCTACATGTTGGATGGTCGAGGTGAAGATGCCTGGGTCATCAGTCACCAGGTGTACAGTGTGGAGACTCTTACCTACAGTCCTGGGTGGGCAGGGCTGTGTGGGTGTGTTTGGAGAAGGCACAAGTCTCTGTCTGGTTGTAGTGGGGGGTGATGTGAGAGGAGAGGCAGGAAGCTGTTGACTGCCTGTGGGTGCATGGTTGGAGAGTGTGCCCTGTCCACTAGAGTGTGTCATGGGGGGGGTTGTGCAGCCTGTCCTCAGGCATCTAGTGCTGTTGGCTGGAGAGACTGGGGAGCACCACTGGTCCTCAGGCCCCTGTCGTGGGAGCTCGATGGAGTGGGCAATACTGTCAGCCCTCAGGCTCCCAGAGTGAGCGGTTGAACTCCTTTCTTAGGGGGTGCAGTGGTGGTGAATGTCACAGTCTACAGCTTCCACTTGACTGTTGTAGGTGAAGTGGCTTTCAGCTTGGAAACCTGCCCACCTTGTCCCAATATGGCCATGCTGTGCCATCTTGGCCAGCAAGGCACTGGTGCAGCTGATTGCAGGGGGTGGAGGGTGCTGCAAATGTGTGGACCCCCTGTGCCAGTGGGTGGGTGAAGGGTTGGGCACCTTGGCCTGGGCAGAGAGCTACTGGCTTATGGGGTCATCGGTGTTGAATGCCACACGTTTGCAGCTCTTGCCTGGCTGATATAAGTGGGCTTCAGCTGAGAACATTGCCCACCTTGTTCTAATGAGGACATGCTGTGCCGGCTCAGCCAGCAAGGTGCTGGTGTGGCTGATTGCAGGGGGTGGAGGGTGCTGCAAGTCTGTGGACTCCCTACACCAGTGGCTGGTCGAAGGGGCTGCTGCTTCCAGACTGGGGCTGTGGGTTCCTGGCTTAGGGGGCTTGGCAGTGTTGAATGCTGCCAGACTGATGTCAGAGTGGGGTGGGGGATGGGCGAGGGGGAGGAAGTGTTCCTCAGCTCATGGAGCTCTTGTGGGGGGTGCTGTGGTGCGCATGATGTGTCGGGTGCTTGCACTTAAATTTGCAGGTCAGGTATTGCTCCTATTTGACTTTGGAGGTACATGGAGAGTCACTCCTGCTTAGCTGTACCAGGTGGGGTGGGTTTCAGCTTGGGATGCTGCTGCTTGCTTTAATATGTCCACACTGTGCAGATTTGGCTAGCAGGACGCCAGTGATCCATAATTCTCCATTTCTGCTGTTTTGGAATTGTCTCTCCTACCTGTCAGTCAGTCTGATTCTTCAGCTTTGTCTTTGAAGCTTAGGGTTCCTAGATTGTCATATATACCTGATTCACTTGTTTTTTTGGGTTTTTGTTGTAAGAGGGACAACATGAAGCATCTGACTATTCTGCCATCTTGCCCCACCTCCTTGACATTATTTCTGGCTAAATAACTTGGGGCTCCCTTTTACTGGAGATTTTTGACTGAGCAAGAGCTTCAAAATAAGGATTCAATTTAAAACAACACTATACTTTATCAGTATATCAGTAAGAATCTGGGAGTGCAACTTATTGGTCATTTCTAATTCTACAAAATTCATTTATGGCTACAAATGGGCTGATTTTTCTTGTTCCATTACAAGTAGGTCCAGTTTTCATCTATGCCAGTGGGAAATGTCTTCCTGCCTTTTGGGGCTCCAATAATTGAGACTCGGGGTTTGGGCCTTTGCAGCTTACTGCCGGAACTCTCTGGATGGCCAGTGGTACAGTTATGACGACAGCACCGTGGAACCACTTCGAGAGGATGAGGTCAATACCCGAGGGGCTTACATTCTATTTTATCAGAAACAAAACAGCATCCCTCCCTGGTCGGCCAGCAGCTCCATGAGAGGTAGGTGCTGCTGCTTCTTCGAGGAGACAGGGCATTGGAAAGTCACATTAGGAACTGGGAAGATGCTCAATAAGACATGAAGAGGAGAGGTAGGGAAGGATCAGAAAGAAGAAGCCTGGTTGTTGCTATACTAGTGTCCTGTTGTAAGGATGTGGAGTGGACATACTGAAATCCAAAAAAAAGGGAAAAGAATACTTGTTCATATCTGGGGCAGGTGACCCTTTGCAGTGTGGAATTCTGTATTCCCAGTCTTACTCATATCAAGCCAGATTTAATTAAACTCATGCAGTATAAGCATAGGAGTCCCTGGGTTATACAAACATTTAACATGCTTGACTGCCAACCAAAAGGTTGGTGGTTTGAGTTCACTCAGAGGTGCCTTGGAAGAAAAGCCAGGCAATCTATTTCTGAAAAATCAGCCATTGAAAATTCTATGGAGCACAGTTCTACTCTGACACATGTGGGGTTGCCATGAGTCAGAGTCAACTCCAGAGCAACGATACCAAACCAAAACACTGCTGTGGAGTCAGTTCTAACTCATAGAGACCCTACAGAATAGAGTAGAACTGCCCCATAGGGTTTCCAAGGCTGTAAGTCTTTACAGAAGTAGACAGCCACATCTTTCTCCCATGGAGCAGCTGGTGGGTTCGAACCACCAACCTTTTGGTTAGCAGCTGAGTGCTTTAACCACTGTGCCACTAGGGCTCCTAGCAACTGGATAGGTAGATAATATAAACCTATGTTAGTCCTTCTTCTAGAAAGGGAGGGGCGGTTATAAGAGATGCAGGGCCTTTTCTAGGAAATGTAGCTGCTTAACCACATTCCAATGATACTGTTATAGGAAGATGATACTCAACCTTGCTCGGAAGTCTAGAGAAAACAAGTCAAATTTGACCTTATTATGTGACTTATTTCACTCTGCAAACCAGCCACCCTTACCTTGGGACAGGAGAGCATTTATTATTATTATTACTCAGATTTTCTCCCTAACAATTTTTGGAAAATAGAAAAATAACACCAAGAATCTCCAGCAAACCTAAATCAAACCTAATGCAAGGTCTGGCTTTCTTTTACAGAAGATAAATGTTGAAAGAAGAATAGAAAATATATCATATTTATTGTTGGTGACAAGTACTTTCGTGAAAAGCATGTCAGTACTCATCAACATACTTTCATTTCTGTGCCCAAACACCTTCCCTCAATTTTTAAGCTTAGCCACATGAGCAGTCAATCACAGATTATACCTGGTACTGTGGAGTCGACTCTGATTCATGGTGACCCCATGTGTGTCAGGGTAGAATTGTGCTCCATAGGGTTTTCAGTGGCTGATTTTTCAGAAGCGGATTGCCAGGCCTTTGTTCTGAGGCAACTCTGGGTGGACTTGAACCTCCAACCTTTTGGTTAGCAGCTGAGTGTATTACCCATTTGCACCACCCAGGGGTTTTGTTAATTATAGATTAGCCTGTTATTTATGGAACTCTGCTGTGGTTCTCTTTGTTCCAGGGCTCAGAGATGGGGGAGTGGGAAAGCGCATGGCCTTGAAAAGCTCCTCTAGGACAATGAAGCGATGGAGTCGGGGTCTAGCCTTGCCTGTCTGTGTTTTCTCTGCAGGTTCTGTAAGCTCCTCCCTATCTGATCACTGGCTCATGAGGCTTGGGAGCAACAATGGCAGCAAAAGGGGGAGCTTGCTCTCCTGGAGCTCTGCCCCCTGCCCCTCCCTGCCCCCCATGCCCGGCTCTCCTGTCTTCAATAACGGCCTCTTCCATCAGAAAAAGGGTATGTTTGACCATGTTTGTTGAAATTGCTGACTTTATTTTCATTTTCTGTCAAAGGCCATCATTTCTCATGTTTATGAAAGTGTTTGCATTTTATAACCTTGAGCATAAAGAATCAGTTGTTAGAAGAGGTTTATTCAACTCTCAAATAAGGTCTTCCCTGACCAAGCCTTTGCCTACCTCTCCTATCCCATCCACTCCTCTCCAGCCACAGGCGTGTTCTTCTGGGGTTTACAGTCTGATGGGGAAGATGAAATGGAAACCAGCAAACTAACAGAGCGATGTGACTGAACGCAGTACTCAGGGCTAAGTGGTAGATAATCAGAGGAAGAAGACATTGATCCCCAGGGATGGGGGAGAAGGGGTACAGAGGACCCTGTTAAATAGGGTGGGTAGGGAAGACCTTTCTGAAGAGGTGGCATTTGAGCAGAAACCTGAAGTGAAGGAGAGAATGAGTTGAGTTGAAGTCTGGAGAGTGTGTTCCACACAGACGAACTGTCAGTAGCGAAGGTTCTGAGGTGGGAGTAAGCTTGGGATATGTATGAGGAGCAGAAGAAAACCAGAATTGTGGCCAGAGCAGAATGAATGAGCAGGAGGGTGATAGGAGGTTGGCAGGGGCTACATCATGACGTACCTCTTGGATCATGGTACAAAGCATGGATTTTACCAGAAGTGCAGTGGGATAGCTATTGGAGGATTTTCATCAGGGAAGGATGAGATCTTATTTATATATTTTTTAAAACATATACTCTGGCTGCTGAGTGGAGAATATATCATAGAGGGGCAAGAGTGGAAGCAAGAGCACCAGTTAAGAGGGTGTTACAGTTATCTAGGTCAGAAAGTGGTGCCTTGGACTAATGTGTTAGGTAAGAGATGGTCAGATTATGGATATATTTTGAAGATAGAGCCAATAGCATTTGCTGATTTTGGGTTTGAGGGAAAGAGTAATTAAGGATGATTCTTTGTTTAGGGCCTAAATAACTAAGTCAATAGTAATGCATTTTATAAGATGGAAAAAATTGGGAAGGAGCAGAGTCAATCTTGGAGGGAAATCAAGAAATGTTTGACATGGTAGTTTTGAGATTCCTGTAAGACATCCAAGTCAAGATGATAATTAGGCAGTTATCTAAGACAAACCTAAGATCAGAGGAGCGCCCAGGGCTAGAGGTAAATATTTGGGAATTATCAGCACTTGGGTGGAATTTAAGACCATGGTGCTGGTTGAGCTCTCTCCTAGAGAAAGAGTAAAGATAGCAAAGAGTAAAAATGTAGGCTCAAACCCTAGAGCTCCCCAACATGTAGGGATTGAGCAGAGGTGAAGAGGCCAACAAACAGTGAGACAGGAAGAAAACCAGTCAAATATGATTTACAGATGCAAGAAGAGCATGGTTCCAGATGTGGTCAACTGTGAAATACCACCTAGGGACTGAGTTAGATGAGGACGGGAAGGTGACCATCGAGCTGACCAGGGGGAAGGTCCCCAGTGCTGGCCAAGCTCATCTGTAGTGTATGGGAGGGATTAGAAGCCTGGCTGCAGTAGATGGAGAAGAGACTGGGGTTGAGGAAGTGACTGGGTATAAATGCCACCAAATATGGTGATTAAAAGGTGGTAGCTACAGAGGAGTGCAGGCTGACAGCAGTTTTTGATTGTTTTTCTCTGCTAAATAGAAAATGATGGGGCACATTAGTGTTCAGATGATCCAGTCTAGAGGGAGATGAAAATGCAGGAGACTAAGGGGATAACCACAGAAACAGAGTCCCTGAGTAAGAATGCTGTGTGTGTATGTGGGGTGTGTGCATGTGTGTGGTGTGTGCATGTGTGTGGTGTGTGTGTGGTGTGTGTGATGTGTGTGTATGTGGGGTGTGTGCATGTGTGTGGTGTATGCGTGTGTGTGGTGTTAGGTGTGGTGTGTGTGAGTATGGTCTGTGTGGGGGGATGGGGTGTGTGGGGTGTGTGTATATGGGGTTTATGGGGTGTGTATTTGTGTGTGGTGTGTATATGTCTGTAGCGTATATGGTGTGTTTGTGTGGTGGTTATGTATGATATGCATACGTGTGTAGCGTGTGGTGTTTGTGTGTGCTGTATATGATATGTGTAGGGTTATGGGGCTTGTGGGATGTATGTATGTGTAATGTGTGTGATGTGTATGCGTATAGTGTGTGGTGTGTGTGATGTGTGTGGGGGTATAGGGTGTGTGGTGTGTGTGTGGGGGTGTGTGTATTGTGTGGGGTGTGTGTGTGTGGTCTGGTGTGTAAGCGTTGAAGGTGTGCATGGTGTGTGTGTCTTTAGCCTCTGTGCTCCTTCGATCAGAAGATGGTAGCACATTCTAATTACTCTTTTAATTTTCTTGATTCCTGTTAGCTCCTGTATTAGTTTTTTAAATAAACTTTTTTATTGAAGTATAGTGTATATACCGTAAGTGTACTAATCACAAGTGTACATCTGATGAATTATCATAAAGTAAATGTACCCATGTAACTATCACCCTGGTTAAGATAGAGAAAGTTCCAGAAATCTGCTCTTGCCCCAATCACTATTATTTCCCTTTTTCCCAGAGGTAGGCATTACTCTGACTTCTAACACTATAGATTAGTTTTGCCTGTTTCGGAACTTTATATAAAGGGAATCATACTATATGCATTTTTTTTGTTTAGCTTCTTTTGCTTGACATTGTATCTGTGAGACATATATATTTTGTCTGTAGCAATAATTCTTTCATTTTATGCCATTTGTCAAAGAGATAACTCAGAGACATACAATTTTCTGCACTGTATATTATATATATGAGAGAAAGTCATACTGTTGTCTTTTGACTGTTCACTATTGTCAGTAAAAAAGAAAACAAAACCAGAGATTTGTAAAAGAAAGAGCAAAGGGTCGGGGGAAACCACTTCTTTTTTTCTTTCTTCCAAGTTTTCTTTATCTTGTTGTTGAGAATATACACAGCAAAACATATACCAAGTCAACAGTTTCTACATGTACAATTTAGGGACACCGATTACATTTTTCGAGTTGTACAACCATTCTCACCAACCTTTTCTGAGTTGTTCCCCCGCATTTATATAAACTCACTGCCCCCTAAGGTTCCTATCTAATCTTTCAATTTTGGTACTTTGATCCCATATGCAAAACCCAAACCAAACCCATTGCCATTGAGTTGATTGCAACTCATAGCAACCCTATAGGACAGAGTAGAACTGACCCATAGGGTTTCCAAGAAGTGACTGATGGATTTGATCTGCTGATCTTGTGGTTAGGAGCCAAGCTCTTAACCACTGTGCCATATATGTGCCATAGTTCCTAAAAGAGCATAATGCTCAAGGCAGACCTTTTTTACTAGTTAAGTTAAGCTAAACTGTTGTTCTGCTTTAAGATGATTTCAGGGGATATTTTTGGTTTAAGGTTTAAAGATTATCTCAGAGCAGTAGTTTCAGGGGTTCAGCTACCCTCCATGGCTCCAGAAAGTCTAGAGTCCATGAGAATTTTAAATTCTGTTTTGCATTTTCTGCCTTTTGATCAGGATTCTTCTATGGAATCTTTGATCAAAATGTTCAGTAATGGTAGCCAGGCACCATCCAGTTCTTCTGGTCTCATGACAAAGGAGGCAGTTGTTCATGGAGGCAATTAGCCACACATTCCATATCCTCCTCCTATTCCTAACTCTCCTTCTTCCTCTATTGATCCAGGTTAATAGAGAGAGACCAGTTGTTGTGCCTTGGATGGCTGCTTGCAAGCTTTTAAGACCCCAGGCACTATGCAACAAACTAGGAGGTAGGACAGAAGCACTAAGCACATTATTAGGCCAATTAACTGGAATGTCCCATGAAACCATGACCCTAAACCTCCAAACCCAGGAACCAAATCCCATGAAGTATTTGGTTGTACATAAGCAGCCTCAGCAGCTACTCTTTTTTTTTGGACCTTGTTATAAATATATCTATCACACAACTTTTGTCAATTCAACTTTTTACAGGTGTACAACTTCTTGACAGCAATTACAATAATTGGCTGTGCAACCCTACCATTAATCATTGCGATTTTTCCATCACCATTAACCCCCCTTTTCCCCCTCTCTTCCGCCCTTGGTAACCACTAATAAACTTTGGTCTCTATACATTTGCCTTTTCTTATCTTTTTCTGTTAGTGAGGTCATACAATATTAGTCCTTTTGTGATTGGCTTATTTCAGTTCAGCATAATGTCTTCAAGCTCCATCCCTACTGTAGCCTGTATCAAGACTTCATTTCTCCTACTGGCTGAGTAGTATTCCGTTGTAAGTACGTACCACATTTTGTTTGTTCATTCATCTGTTAATGGGCATTTCGGTTGTTTCCACATTTTGGCTATTGTGAATAGTGCTGCAAAGAACATTGGTGTACAAGTCTCTGTTTGATTCTCTGCTTTCAAGTCTTTCGGATATATACATAGGAGTAGAATTTCTGGGTCATATAGTAGCTCTATTTTTAGTTTTTTTATGGAACTGCCACACTATTTTCCACAACGGCTATATCATTTTACATTCCCACCAGCAGTGGATAAGTGTTCCAATTTCCCCACATGCTTGCCAACATTTGTTTGTTTGTTGTTTTTAATCTTAGCCATCCTAGTAGGAGTGAAATGGTATCTCATTGTGGTTTTGAATTGCACTGTCTGATGGGTAATGACATTGAGCATTTTTCCATGTGTTTGGTGGCCATTTGAATGTTCTCTGGTGAAATGTCTGTTCAAGTCCTTTGCCCATTTTTTGACTGGGTTGTCTTTTTGTTGTTAAGTTGTCAAAGTTTTATGTATTTTCTTGGAGATACGGTTTCTGAAAATATTCTCCTAGTCAGTAGTTTGTCTTTTCACTTTTTGGGTAAAGTCTTTTGATGAACGAACATTTTTAATTTTTATGAGGTCCCATTTATTTATTTTGTCTTTTGCTGTTTGTGCTTTTGTTATTATGTTAGATAACCCGTTGTTGAAAGGTAGGCCTGACAGCATTGCCCCTGCTTGTTCTTCTAAGAATTTTATGGTTTTAGTTTGCGTATTTAGGTCCTTAATCCATTTTGAATTTGTTTTTATGTATGGTGTGAGACATGGATCCTGTTTCATTCTTCTGCATGTGGAAATCCAGTTTTCCCAGCACCATTTATTGAAGAGACTCTTTTTTCCCTCAATGAATGGTCTTAGCACCCTTATCAAAAATCAGTTGACTGTAAATGTGTTGGGTTATTTCTGGACTCTCAATTCCATTCTCTTGGTCTGAGTGTCTATTGTTATACCAGTACCAGGCTGTTTTGATTGCTGTAGCTGTGTAGTATGTTTTAAAATTGGGAAGTGGGAGTCCTCCTACTTTGTTCTTCTCTTTCAACGTTGTTTTAGCTATGCACAGCCTCTTGCCATTCTATATAAAGTTGAGGATTGGTTTTTCTATTTCCGTAAAGAAGGCTGTTGGAATTTTGATCTGGATTGCGTTGAATCTTTAGATTGCTTTAGGTAGTATTGACATCTTAACAATACTAAGTCTTCCAATCCATGAACATGGAACTTCTTTCGTTTATTTAAATCTTTTTTAAACTCTTTCAGCAGTGTTTTGTAGTTTTCATTGTGTAAGTCCTTCATGCCCTTGCTTAGATTTATTCCTAGGTATTTTATTATTTTAGAAGCTATTGTAAATGGAATTGTTTCTCTAATTTCCTTTTCAGATTTCTCATTGCTGGTGTATAGAAATCCAACTGATTTTTGTCTGTTGACCTAATACCCTGCAACTTTGCTATACTCCTGTATTAGCTCTAGCAGTTTTCTTGTGGACTCTTTGGGATTTTCTATATATAGGATTATATCATCTGTGAATAGAGATAAGTTTATTTCTTCTTTTCCAATCTTGAAACCTTTTATTTCTTTTTCCGTCTTATTGCTCTGGCTAGCACTTCTCATACAATATTGAATAGACAGCAGGTACTCTTGTCTTATTCCTGATTTCAAGGGGAAAGCTCTCAGTCTTTCTCCATTAAGTATAATGTTGGCTGTTGACTTTTCATATATGCCTTGAATCATATTGAAGAATTTCCCTTCTCTTCCAATCTTCTTTAGGATTTTCATCAAGAAAGGTGTTAGATCTTATCAAACACTTTTTCAGCATCCATAGAGATGATTATCTGCATGGCATCTGCATGGCCACCTCCTTCCTTTCTCAGGTTCATGGATGGGCTGGAATCTACCGCAGAGGTCACCCTGGGTGGTCTCACCTGGAAAAGTTTGACTTGACGAGCAGGGGAAACATCTTGAATTATTATGGATTCTTGAGTTATTTATGGATTCTCCAAAAATCCTTGCTGTGGAGCATACCCTACTGGTTCTCTCTGTGCAGTGTCTGCCTTCTGTGGCTCCTCCTTCCGTGGCACCTCCATGTTGGTGGATTGCACCATTTCCCTCATCAAAATTTTCCACATTGTAAGAACATTTCACATTTTGTTTGTTTATTCTATTGCGGTTTGATATTGGGGTTATTTCCAATTTGGCATTATCGAAAATTAGGGCTATGAACTTAATGGTTCATGTCTTTCATTGTATTTATGCTGCATTTCTGTTGAATGTATAACTAGGAGTGGAATGGCATCAGCTGCTTATTTTTTTATTACTTTATACTGCCATTGTATCAAAGCACTCAACACAGTTCCGGCACCTACCAGATTCTTATTACATATTTGTTAGTGAATAAATACGATTGTAAGAATGGTGTGGTGGAGGCATCAGACTCCTCTAACTTCACAAGGGGGGAAAGAGAATCAAGATCAACAGCCCAAGGCTGATTATTATGAGGCAGAAGTCAAATATAGTTCTACCCTTCAACCTTTTTTTTTTTTTTTTTTTTTTTAACCAATTCTGACACCAGTGGTCCCTCCCACAGTACTCTCTACTTCCCTGATGGGTTTGATAATTGATTGCGGTGGCCACACAGAACTCACAGACAATACTCAAGATGATGGGGTTTATTTAGGGAAGTAACAGATTACAATTCAGGATTAGAAATGATTCAGGATACAGTTCTTTGATCAGGAAATCCTGTTCTCAGCTGTGCCTGGAGGCAGGCCTCTCTCTGGACCTCGGCCCCTTGGGCCAGCCTCTTCCCTGCTTAGCAAGTGTTACAAAGCTCTTTAGCTCCACCAGTAAGTGCCCAGGGGCACCCCACTCCACCAGTAAACCTTGGCCCAAAGGTACTCAGCTCTCTCGTTCCATGGGTTGGTGAGGCCCACTGCAGCCATCTCGTGCTGGTTTCCTGGTTCCTGCCATCTCGAGCTGCTATTGCTTTTGCTACTGCCGTGCCACTGTCTCTTGCCATTTTCTATGTTATAGCACCTCTCTTTCTCTATCTCCTGGGTCTAGGAGGTTCTCAGCGCAGGGACCCCAGGTCTGAAGGATATGCTCTGCTCTCATCTCTTCTTGATGGTAGTGAGGTCCCTCCTTTCTGCCTCTGGGATGGCTCATTTTAAGCTTAGGGGGATGGTAAAACTGACCCTCATTAGGGTTCTATACACCTTATTTGCATGAGCCTACCCCCACAAGGGTGCCATGCACCTTATTTGCATTATTAGGAACCTATCCAATCCCCTTGGTGGGCCACAAGAACCTCATTTGCATAGTCCCACCCAGTCATTTGGTGGGAGTTCCAAGACCATGGCGAGAAAAGCCACACAAAAGCGATTCATCATCCTGAAAATGTAGAATGTTAAAGCTATAGTTTTAGATTATTTAATTCAACCTTCTGGTTTATAATGGTTTATGCATCACATTTTGATTAATTTATTCCTCAGTGTTTGGCACTGTGCCTCACAATATTTCACTGTTAGACAAAATGCATCTCTATGTGTGCATCTTGGATTTGTGTCTGATTTCCTTAGAATACACTTCTGTGCAGACACACTCTGTAATGCATTGTGGTCTGACTCCCCTTGTCTGGGCATTGCTTTTTCCCCTCATATTTTCATAACTGCACATTTAGGGTAGCATATGTAAAACAGTGGAACCCCTTGGTGGCACACATGGGTAAGCACTGGGCTACTAACCCGTAGGTTGGAAGTTCGAACCCACCCAGAGGCACCTTGAAAAAAGACCTGGTGATCTACTTCTGAAAAATCAGCCATTGAAAACCCTCTGGAACACAGTTCTACTCTGACACACGTGGGATTGCCATGAGTCAGAATTGACACGACAGCAACTTTTTTTTTATCTTTTATGTAAAACAGAAAAGACATTCCCAAGCTTGTTCATTCCCATCATCATTGCTAATGACAAGCTTGTAAATCCATTTCAGCTCAGTCTGATGGAGCAGTGCCTCAGGCCATTTCTCAAGACTCCCAGGGAGGGATGTGCTTGACACCCCCTTGAGGAGGCAACTTCAAAGGCTGGCCCAGTTTTTCACAAGGTACTCAGATAGGGGTCAGGCACAGCCACATGAAAACTCCCCATCTCTGCTGCTTGCGATAAAGAGGGGCAGCGTGGGAAGCAATGTTGGTTGAGGAATAACTTTCCACCAGATTCTTACAGGCATTTCGCTTACTTTATCTTAGTCCTTCAAAACCCAGGGAGAGGTGAAATTATAGTCATTTTTACAAAGGAGAAAATGGAACTCAGAAGTCACCAACCTTAAGCTCAGCTACTGGAAACGTTGTTAGCTTCTGTCAAGTTGGTCCCAACTCATGGTGACCCCATGCACAATGGAACAAAATGCCTGGTCCTGCATCATCCCCATGATTGGTTGTGGATCAGACAGTTGTGATGCATAGGGTTCACACTGGCTGATTTTTGGAGGTAGATCACCAAGCCTTTGTTCTTCCTCCTTCTTAGTCTGGAAGCTCTGCTGAAAGCTGTTCAGCATCACAGCAATACGGCATTCTCTGCTGACAGATGGGGTAGTGGCTGCACATGAGGTGCATAGGCTGGGAATCAAACCTGGGCTTCCCGGTGGTAGGCGAGGATTCTACCACTGAACCACCAGTGTGGCAAGGCTGAACATTGACCTCAGTTCCTTCTGGTTGTCAGTCCTGCCTCCGAGACTCTTAGACTTAAATTCCAACTTAGAGTTTCTTCCATTCCGACACTGCAATAGCCTGGCTTCTCAAGGGAGGTTTCCCTCTTGATAGATTTTGAAACCTGTTTGAGAGGCTATGAGATGGTTGAAAAATCCAGCCTTGTTTTCTTGTTATTACTAAACCTGGACAAGATCAAAAACTAGAATATTGGTTTTCAATAACAGTTGGTACTACCTCTTGCCCTCACCTCCATGGGTTTGGAAATATGTGGGAGGTGTTTTTGGCTGTCACAGTTACGGGGGGTTGGGGAAGAGAGGGAGACCACCGACGTTTGTTGTTAGTTGTCATCAAGCTGGCTCTGACTCTAGTGACTTTATGTATAACAGAATTAAATGTCACCCAGTCCTGCACTATTTTCACAACCATTTGTATGTTTAAGTTCATTACGATGGCTGTTGTGTCAATCCACATCTTTTAAGGGTTTCTCTCATTTTTGCTGACCTTCTACTTTACCAAATATGATGTCCTTTTCTAGCGATTGGTCTTTCCTGATGATGTGTTCAAAGTAAGTGAGCTGAAGTCTTGCCATCCTTGCTTCTAAGGAGCATTCTTGTTGTATACTGGTATTTAGTGTCCTGCAATGCCCAGAGGAGCCCTGGTGGCATGGTGTTTGAAGTGCTTGGCTGCTAACCAAAAGGTTGGCAGTTCAAACCGACCAGCCACTCCATGGGAGAAGATGTGGCAGTCTGCTTCCGTAAAGGTTTACAGCCTTGGAAACCCTATAGGGCGATTCTGCTCTGTCCTAAAGTGTCGCTATTAGTGGGAATTGACTTGATGGCAGTAGGTTTGGTTTTTTTTTTTTTTTTTTTGGAATGCCCCGGGATGGTCCCACTCAGTAAAGAATTGTCCCTACCAAAAGTGAGCAACCCTCTTTAGAGAAACACTGCTGAGCCTGAGACAGAGGTAGCGAGGGTAATAAGCCCCCTTCCCTCCTCAACGATGCTGGCAGGTGGTGGGGTTTGCCAGCCAGCCTCGTCTGGTGCCCCCTTGGACTTGTCCCTGGGGGCAAATGCCCCCTTATAGTCCCCCTCGCTACGCCTCTGGCCTGAGAACATCATCTTTCTGGTAGCTCTGGTTACAACAGGACATAGTAACAATGAAGACATCTTAAAGTAAAATGGGTGAGTCCAAGTTTTGTGGGTTATATCTAGTAAACCAGTTGCCATTAAGTTGACTCTGACTCTTGGAGACCCCCTGTGTGTCAAAGAGGAACTGCACTCCGCAGGGGTTTCAGTGGCTGATTTTTCTGAAGTAGATCCTCAGATCCTTCTTCCGAGGCACCTCTGGGTACACTTGAACCTCCAACCTTTCCATTAGCAACCGAGGGCATTAACTGTGTGCATCGCTCAGGGACTCTGTGGCTATAGCTTATAGACTTGGAAGTGGTGGGGGAGGGGGACTCTAAGGAAAAAAAATAAAAATACCTTATTGTGTAATTTTTATAAAAACATGCTCATGGATGCCTTCTGCGAGGCCCCTGTAAATACAGGGCCCCGAGACTTAAGCTTCATTAGCTTCTCAGTATAGTGGCCTCTGATTATAAAAATTTCCTCTATGGTTTCTATTATGCCTCAGAGGATGGTTTTCTCTTTTTCAGAGCTTTCCAGAGAGTACAGCATTTCAATTTCAATTTCCTCTTTGATCTAAAAGTTATCTGGGAGTATATTTCTTAGTTTCAATTATTTAAGATTTTTTTGGTCACCTTTTTATTCTTTATTTCTAATTTTGTGGCTTATGATTCAAGAATGCAGCTTACAAAATTATTCCTTTATTGATTTTAAGCTGCCTTGTGACCAAGTTAATGCTTATTATTTTGTAAATGTCCTGTGGCCATGTAAAATAAGGTATATTTTCTATTGAGGGGATGTGAGTTTTATATCGCAGCTATTAAATTTAGTCGATTGTTTTATTCCATTCTCCTATGCTTTTAAATCAGTCTTATCTAGGTCTGCCTAAATTTAGGAGGTATATTAAAATCTTCATCTTTCACTGTATTTTTATCAAGTAATCCCTGAATTTTAATACTTTTTGGGTTATATTGTAAGCTGCTTTGTTAATAGGTATTCACAAGTTTATGACTATTAGCTCTTCCTAAGTTGTGTCTTTTATCATTATAATGTTATTCTTTGTCCTGTTTAATATTTTTAACCTAAAGTTAGATTTTGTTCATGTTAATAATTCCACCTCTTCCTTTTTTGGTCTGCATTTGCCTGGTAGGTCTTTATCCATCTCCCTATTGCTTTATGAGCCTGCCTTTTTGAGTTAGTTTTAAATGATTTCTGGTAAACAGCATACTGCTGGTTTTTTTTTTTTTTTAAATAAGTAAAAAATTCAGTGTCTGTCTTGTAATGGGAGAATGCAGTCTATTCATATCTAATGTAACAACTGCCTAACTTGATTTCATTAGAAAATTTTTATTTCTTATTTTTCCTGGTTTGATCATGTTGTTCCTTTTTCTTTTTTCTTCCCCCTTGTTAATTTGGAAATTCCACTGTTGTTACTTTCTCTTTCCCAGTATTTATGCTCCAACACATTTTTCTACGATTATATGGAGGTAAGAGGCCACCTATTTCCCCCGCGGAGTTCTTGGGTGGTGCCAACAGTTAACGTGCTTGGCTGCTAATGGAAAGGTTGGAGGTTCGAGTCCACCCAGAGGCACCTCAGAAGAAAAGCCTGGCAATCTGTTTCTGAAAAATCATCCATTGAAGAGCCTGTGGAGCATAGTTCTACTCTGACACTCATAGGTTGCTGTGAGTCAGTCAACATAATGGCAACTGGTTATTTCCCCCGAGGCACCATATTTCACCACCAGCTCCTCTCCTTCTCTTGTAAGATGAGACCTAGACAATACTTCCTTGTCATCACTCTTTCCCTGCCTTTCACCTCTTCCCTCCGGCTGTTTTAGAACCCACCACGCCCAACTCTTAGCTTTTGCCGAGATGGATTACTACTCTCACTACTCTCGGTTCCAGGCTGTGATTCAAACGCCCTTTGCGGTACCCCCGTCCGAGCGCACTGACTCAGCCTGACGTTCCACACTGTCCGTCTGTCCTTGTCCCTGCAGGATGCTCGGCTATAGCTCATTGCTGCTGTTCTCCTCTTTGTCATCCCCTGTTGGAGGGCTTGGTTCTGATTCATTCCTATTTGGTCAGAGTTCTTTCTCAGGTATGTGGGTGATATGCTCTTTAAATGCTTGCACAGCCACAAATATTTTCTTTCACCTGTGAGTAAATGGCAGCTTGGCTGCCTGCAGGACTCTGGGGGACATCCTTTTCTCTCAGGCATCTACAGAGACTTTCCCACGGTCTACCAGGCCCCCGGGGTTGCAGGTAAGAAGCTTTTCACGTAAGAGTCACTTGTTCTTTTTGCCTGGAAGCTTTAGAGATTCTCTTTTTGACCTCGTAGTTAAGGAATTCTGTAGAATATGCCCAGGGATGTGTTTTTGTTCATCAACCCTGCCTGGAGCTTCCGGAGGCCTTTGTTCTATAAACTCAGGCCTTTTTTGCAGAGGAAATTTTCATTTATTTTTTAATTATTATCTCTCCAGAGTCCCTGCATGGAGCAAATACTTAACATATTTGGCTGCTAACATAGAGACTGGTAGTTTGAGTCCACCCAGAGGTACCTCGGAAGAAAGGCCTGGTGATCTGCTTCCAAAAAACCAGCCATTGAAAACCCTATGGAGCACAGTTGTACTCTGACATACATGGGGTTGCCATGAGTCACAAGGCAGTGGCAACTGGTTTTATTGTCTCTCCTACTTCCTAACTCCCTCTCATTTGTCTGTTGGGTCTTGTGGATCTCTAAGTACCCTCCCTTCTCCTTTCTCCCTTGGGTTGTGTATCTCCTTGTCATTTTATTCTGTGGTCTGAGATGTTCCTTTCACTTTATCTTTCAGGTCATTCATTTGAGTCTCACTAGTGACCAAGCCTGCAGTTCATTTTCTCAATTTTAAAACCTGGAAGTCATTTTCAGGCTATTTGGTTGTTCTACACTTGAATGTCCTTAGGAGTGTTTACTTTGTCTGTTCTCTCCAGTGGTTCTGTTTCACCTGTAGTTTGTTTTGATTGTTCTTTAATGCAGGTGTTTACAGCGATCAATTTCCCTCTGAGCACTGCTTTCGCTGGGTGTGTCCCAGAAGTTTTGATGTGTCATGTTTCTTTCTCATTCAACTAAATATTTTCTGATTTCTTCCTTGACCCATTGGTTTGTTCTGTTTGTTTTTATTCTCTGGCTGCAGAACACACCCCCGCCCCCACCCATATGTTGTTATTTTTCTGCTCAGTGGAGCTGTGCTCCACGCCGTCCT
Source organism: Dugong dugon (assembly GCA_030035585.1). NCBI lineage: Eukaryota > Metazoa > Chordata > Mammalia > Sirenia > Dugongidae > Dugong > Dugong dugon. The sequence goes on from CM057470.1 coordinate 60,127,927, forward strand.
GAGTGGCTGTGATTCTTGGGAGTGAAGGAAGACGCAGTGGTCTCGGCTCCCGATGGCCAGGGGTATGACCGAAACCAGCCAAACCCATTGCCATCGAGTCAATTCCAACTCTTAGCGACCCTATAGGACAGAGTAGAACTGCCCTGTAGGGTTTCCAAGGAGCGGCTGGTGAATTTGAACTGCCAACCTTTTGGTTAGCAGCCTGAGCTCTTAACCACTGCGCCACCTCCTTTTTATTTCACAGCCTCGTCCCACTGTCTCAGTCTCAGAGGTGGAGATGCCTGATTTCTTTAGCCAAAGATAGAAAGTCATATAGCAATCAAGGTGGCTACATGGACAGGAACAAGTGTGGCATTTTCCAGGACAGTATCCGCTGGTTCCAGAGTGCCTGGGTGGGTGGGGCTGTGGGTGGGGGCCATGCCCACCAGGTGCAGAGGCACCAGCTGTGCAAGGATGGCTTTTGCAGGACCTGAGAAGCTCATCCCGGGTACTCTGGGGCTTACATAACCTTCAGGAAGAACTTGGCTGTCCACATGCTTAATGTGAATGGTTCACAGGCTTTGGGCCCTTCTGGCTCAAGGGCATGAGCAAGGCCACAGACTCCTTGGAGTGGGGGTGGGAGAGTTGGGGTGGGGGCGCCTGAATAGTATACCTACCTCTAGTTCCCAACATCCCAGAGGTCCATTTCCCAAGGGGACAGCATCTGGACAAGAAGGGTGCTATTTGGTAGATACGGCAGAAAGCTCTGCCTTAAGGGCCTTAGAGAGCACAAACTATTTGCACCCGGCTGTTAACCGATAAGGTTGGTAATTCAAATCCACTCGATGGTGCCACAGGAAACGCCTGGCGTTCTACTGCCATAAAGATTACAGCCAAGAAAACCCTATGGAGCACAGTTCTACTCTGACACACATAGGGTCGCCATGAGTCAGAGCTGACTCGACAGCAACTGGAACTTGTTTCAAAGCTCTGCACTGGGGTGGCTGGGCTCCCATTTCCTTCTCTCCTTAGGCCGTTGATTTCTCAGCATATCCAAGGCTCTTTCTCAAATCGTATTATAGTCCAATAAATACAATGAAAGAAAAGAAAGTGCAGAGAGGGGCTTTTCAGCGCTGTCTTGAGAAAGAAGAGAAACGAGTTCCTCCAGCATCTGCGATGCCTGTGAAATGTAGCTCAAGTGCTGATGTCAGCTGCAGCCGCAGGGCCTTTCATACCGGGAAGAAAGGCAGGGCAGCTATTTAGGTCGGCTGCCAAGTCATCTAACCACCTGCCAGGGCTGCAGACGACGTGCTCTCATTTGGAAAGGCTAAAAGTCACAGCTTTGTCCTAACACAAAGCCTCCCTTTCTGGCCTTCCCGGGGCTGTGGGAGAGAACAAATCTCACGCACGTCCCAGACACCAGCACTTCTTTTTCTGAGGTATGGGAATTGAATGGCGGAGCAACACGGTCAATCCAAACGGAAATTGCAAGCATTTTGAGTGCAATTGCGTCTATTGCTGGTAACCCAAAAAAAAGGGAAGAGAAAAAAATACCAAAAAGGATCTGTGAAAACCCTGAAAGGCAAAATGCACAAGGCACCTCTGATGTGCTGTCAAACTCCTCCTGTGGCTAATGGGGCTGTACTTGCCCTTCAGTCTGTTCTTCCCGGGGCGCTTGGCTCACGTGGACCGCGCTTCCCCCGAGGTGCTCTCTGGGACCCCCGTCCGCGCTCCTGTATTCTCTCCAAGCTCTCCTCTGTGCATCGGGAAAGCTGGGGTCTTTCTCCTTAGAGCACCGCTCTCTCACTTTCCTAGTGCTGCCGAACACAGATACCAGGGGGTGGATTTAAAGAACAGAAGTTTATTTTCTCACAGCTCTGGTGGCGGAAAGTCCAAATCAGAGTCTTTGCTGTATGGATGCCTTCCCTCTCGGTAGCCTTGGGCACTCCTTGGTTCCTTGGCATTCCTTGGCTTGTAGATGATCCTCACGTGGCATCTGTCTTTCCCCTGTGTGTGTGTGTGTGTGTCTGTCTCTGTGTCTGTTCTGGTGTTTTGATAACTCAGAAGTGATAAGGTTTAGGATCTACCCTACACTGATATGATCTCAACTGATTGATTGATTACATCACATGAGATTATATTATGGCGGGTGAATACATTCCATTATATTAGATGTAATTACATTATATTACATGAGGTATTCCTGGTTCTAGGGTAGAATTCTCACTTTCCATGCAGGAGACCTGGGTGCCATTCCAGCCCATACACCTCATGCATAGCCACCACTCAGCTATCAGTGAAGGCTTGCATGTTGCCTTGATGCTGAAAAGGTTTTGGCAGAGCTTCCTAAGACAGACTTGGAAGAAAGGACTGGCAATCTCCTCCCAAAATCAGCCAGTGAAAACCCTATGGATCTACAACCAAACGCTGCACAGGACTGGGCAGCGTTTTTTCCTTTGTGCCTGGGGTCACTGTGTGTTGGGGACTGACTGAAGGGCAGCTAAGAACAAAACAACAACAACATTCAGTTACATTATGGAAGGTAATCTGCTCACTCAAGGCCAACTGATCTAGTCACGTGTAGCTACTCCATGACAGCAACTGGACTAGTATTTGGCCAAACAACTGGGAACTAAAGCCTAGTCAAGCTGACACATAAAATAAACTATCCCAACTCCTTTTTTTGTGGCAGTGGCCCTCGCTCATCTTTGGAGTTGTCCCATATTCCTTGGTGACACAGCATATTGGGAGTGGACAGCTATGGGTGAAAGGCTTGTGCTGTTGACCTAGAGGCTTCTCTCAATACAGGTGACTTCCCTTGCACCATGTGGACTGTGTGTTTCAGCTGAGGGTTTCTTAGTAATTGTAGGCATCCTGTAAATGAAGGCATTTTAATGGCACAATGACTAATGACTGAGTGTTTCTTAAAATTCAGCACACACTTTGGTTATGAGTATGTTCGCTTTAGGTTGCTGATATAGGAAAGAATTAAGAAGAAGGTAAGTCCTAATAGCACCCCGTGGCCCCCTGCACACCTTGTTGTTTTACTATTTATTTCTTCATATTTGTTTATATGTTTTCATATGTGTAATCCACATACATACACACATATGCATGTGTATATAATTATTTTTACAAGTGGGATTATGTTATTTTTTTCCCCAGACCCTATTTGTCACTTAACAGTATGTATCAAAAATTTCCAAGTATATACAGCTATTTCAAAGCAGATAAAGAGGAAGGCATATGTGGGAACTCTGATAAAATTAAACACACAGTTCCATTTTTAGCCCAGGATAGGACAGCTGAGATCCTTGGGTATGAAAGTCGCTATCACCTCATTTGACCTGAAAAGCAGGGACTTTTGCTGAGCAGTCTGTTTCATGGAAATAATTTAAGATGGATGAAAATGAGGTTAAATCTTGGAGTGAGATGCCCCTGAGACTGGACTTTATCAGGAATCTGAGATACTCTGGGCTGTAAGTACCTTCCAGCTTGCCCAGTGGTTTCAAATTGATGTAAATGGACTTCTGTAGAACAGTGGGTGAAAACACTGAAGCTCCATGAGGGCAGGAACCATATGGTATCCCCAATATCCAGCATCGCTGTTAGCTGCTGTCGAGTTGGCCCTTGACTCACAGTGACCCCATGAACAATGGAGTGAAATACTGCCCGATCCTGCACCATCCCTATGATTAGTTGCAGATGGGACCTTTGTGATCCATAGGGTTTTCACTGGCTGATTTTTGGAAGTAGACTGCCAGGCCTTTCTTCCTAGTTCGTCTTAGTTTGGAAACTGCTAAAACCTGTTTAACATCATAGCAACATGCAAGCCTCCACTGACAGATGGGTGGTGGCTGAGCATGAAGTGCATTGGCTGGGAATCAAACCACGAGAATTCTACCACAGAACCACCAGTAGCTCATGCCTAGAATACCAAAATAAAGAAACAAAAAACAAACCTGTTATCGTTGAGTTGATTCCCACTCACATTGACCCCATGTGTCACAAAGTAGAACTGCTCTATAGGGTTTTCTTGGCTATAGTCTTTATGGAGGACGATCACGGGGCCTTTCTTCCAAGGTGCCACTGGGTGGGTTTGAACTGCCAACCTTTAGGTTAGCAGCCCATCACAGCCACCCAGGGACCCCATGCCCAGAATTAAAAAAAAAACAGTTGCTATTGAGTTGATCCCGACTCTTAGCGACCAACAGGGCAGAGTAGAACTGCCCATAGGGTTTCCCAGGAGCGGCTGGTGAGTTTGAACTGCCAACCTTTTGGTTAGTAGCCGTATCACTTAACCACTACGCCACTTAGTGCCTGACATAGTAGAGGTGCTCTACAAATATTTGTCAGATGAACGGCAGTGCTGCACTTACCCTTCCTGTGGCTGGAGTATTCTCTGGGCACTAACGCTCTTGGCGTCTCTTTCAGCAGGGCTGGAGACCAGGCCATTGGCGCGGAGCGTCCGAGGCAGAAGCATCAGCATGAAGGTTCCCACCCCTTCCCGAGCCAAGCAGGGAGCCTTCAAGACCATACCCCTCCGGTGGTCTTTTGGACCCAAGGAGAAACCATCTGGTGCATCCGTGGAGTTGGTGGAGTACTTGGAGTCCAGACGGAGACCTCGACCCACAAGCCGGTCCATTGTGCCCCTGCTGACAGGCGCCGCAGATGGGGAAGAGAGGTCAGCCGGGCCGCGCTCAAACTCCGCCCTTTCCGCGCAAGATGAAGACAATGGGCGAGCCAGTGGGGGCGCATTGGCCGGGGTGCCCCACCCTTCAGCCCACCCCAACCACTGTCCGGTCCCTGGAAACTCAGATGGTCTAAGCGCCACAAGGAAACTACAGGAAAACATAAGTCCGGATATCAGGCTTCCCAAAAAGTTTGACCTGCCCCTCCCTGTGACGCCCTCAGCTGAGAGTGAGAAACCATCCCGACCCCAGGGCCAGAGGAGCGAGAACTGTAAGGCGAGCGGCCACCTGGGAAGCATTAGCAGTGCATCCTCCCCCAAGGAGATGCCAAACGCTGTGGAGTTGTCTAGAAATAGTAAGGACAATAGCCAGAATATGGTAGCCAAGGTAAGGGCCAATGTGGAAGAAAGGGACTCGGAGACAGACAGATTCCAGCAGGGGACACTAACCCTCCTGAGGTCTGTGTTTTGGAAAAAGGAGAACAAGAGGAAGAGCGACAGGGCAGAGGTTTCCCCCCAGGCATCCTCAGGCAGTCTGGTGCGTGGCAGGCTGAGCACGGCTTCTGATGCGCAGACTCGAGGACCGTCCCCTTTGCTGGGGATTAGAGAGAGCCTGGCCAGGGACCCGGCCAGCTACCTGGAGAGGGACGTCTGCTCCGCGCCCAGCTCTCTCCACCTCCCTCGCAAAGCCAGCAGGCCCACGAGGGGCAGCACTCTTAGCACTTCCCAAAGGAGCGTTCCGGGGGAACAGACTTCCTACAGCACCTTGCAGAGGGTGAAATACCACACTCTTTCCTTAGGCCGAAAGAAGACTTTGCCTGAATCCAGTTTTTGAAGGCGCATTCCAGTATTGTGTGAGACTGGCTGGCATTCTTGCAATTTTGCACTTAGGTGGGCGCACCAGTAGGTAGCCTGTGTTAAGAGTGGGCTTTTGTTAAGCCAGTTGTCTTGTAAAAAAATTTTTTTTTCATTCTCCACACTAGACTTCCAACATCTAATTTCCAAATACCCAATGTCCAAAAATCTTTCTGTATTGTTGAGTGCTTTTATACCGCCAGACCACTAGAGGGTGCCGTTGCGTCAGCATTACCGTTTCGGGGCAAGACCTGATCTTTTGTTTAAATAATTCCAGGACCTGAATAACCTGTCCTAAAGAGTGATTTGGATGTGGGTAAACATTTAAGCATAACTCTTTGGTTGAGCCTATTAATAAAAATCTTTATTATTTTTGTTATCATATCAAATATTGTCATTGGCAACTCCTTAAAAAAATTTTTTTAAAAAACATTAGTTGGGCTTAAAACCTTTTTTTTTTTTTTTTTTTTTGAAATGCTTCTCTGGGATAAAGCATTAAAGAGGTAAAAAAAAAAAAAAGAATAGGAATTTTAAGACAAAGTTCTAGGAGAGAGACATGGGAGAGAAATAATTGAGATTTCACAATATTTAATATATAACAAAGTATTTGTGTTAAAGTTTTTTCAAGGTGTTTTAAAAAGATAACTATTTTGGTACTAGGAAAAAAAGGAAGTTCTTTTTTTTTTAAAATTTAGTTATCTATGTATAATTTTAATAAAATCCATCATTGAAACATACAAATGGTTGTCTGAATTATTGACGTCTGTGATAAATGAGGAAACCCTGGTGGCGCAGTGGTTAAGAGCTCAGCTGCTAACCAAAAGGTCGGCAGTTTGAATCCACCAGGCACTCATGGGAAACCCTATAGGGCAGTTCTCCTCTGTCCTATAGGGTCGCTATGAGTCAGAATTGACTTGATGGCAACAGTTTGGTTTTTTTTTTGGTAATAAATGACCTTGTTTTGTTCCTCTTTGTAAGCTTGGCTCATTGCTACTGATACAGAAAGTAGTTACTTGAGTTCTGAAATTGGAAAGTGCTTTTAATTAAAATTACTTGCTTTTTTCCTAAAGAAATAGAGGTCTCATCAGGTCGCCCTTGTGACCCCTCTCTCTCTGGAGGACTTGTACTTGCTGGGTTTCAGAACTGCCTTGATGGACCATTAATTGACTGTCCCTGGGTGGAGCGAATGGTTAAACGTTCCACTACTAACTGAAAGGTTGGTGGTTCAAGCCCGCCCAGAGGCTAGGAAGAAAGGCTTGGTGATCTGCCTCTGAAAGGTCACAGCCCTGAAAACCCTATGGAGCACAGTTCTACTCAGCGTACATGGGGTCGTCATGAGTTAGAATTGATTTGATGGCAACTGGCTTGGCTTGGCGCCTGTTAACTAGAGCTGAGCAACAGAAGACAGAAGTAACTAAGGTAACAGAGAAAGCAGGAAGACCCTGTCCTAACTCAGAGGGCTACGTGTATACTAGTAGACCTGTGTGTTAGTGCAGTGAACTCCCTTTATATGGCCCTTCTAGCCATGGTCGTGTTACTCTTTCAAAATGTTTGGGTGTGACTATGCAAATAAGGTACTTATGGCCCACCAAGGGGATTGGACAGTCTGCTAATGCAAATAAGGTGCATAGAACCCTTGCAGGGGTGGGACTATGCAAATAATGTGCATGGAACGCTTGTAGGGGGTTGGTCAGTTTTGCCATCCCACTAGGCTTAAAGGGAGTCAATCCCAGAGGTTGAGGGGGGCCTCACTACCATCAAGAAGAAAAGCTGGGAATAGAGTGTGTCCTTTGGACACAGGGTCTCTGCCCTGAGAACCTCCTAGACCCAGGAGACAGAGCTGTAACACTGGAGATGGTGTGAGATGGCAAGAAGAGGCGGCAAGCATGGCAGAGTCCAGTGGCAGAGAAATGGCAGAAGCAGAACCAGGAGACCGGCAGGAGATGCACAGTGGGCCGCCTGGCTCATGGAGTGAGGCAGCTACAGTGGGCTTCCTGATCCATGGAGCAAGGGAGCTGAGTACCTTCGGGAAGGAGACTTGCTGGCAGAGCGGGGTGCCTTGGGCACTTGTTGGCAGAGCTAAAGAGCTTTGTGACACTTGGCTGAGGCTGGGATCAAGGGCCAAGGCCAAGAGTGAGGATTGAGAGTAATGGCCAGCAGTGGGCATGGCCTGGAGCGAGGCCTAGAGAAGGAAGTAAGAGGTTGGAAACTGTCTTGACTGACAAACTTTATCTTATCTCCTGAGTTGTTCCTGTTACTTCCAAGTTGATCCTGATCTAAACTGTAACCTGGTACTTTCCTAATAAATCCTGTAATTGTGAGTATGGTCTGTGAGTTCCATGTAGCCCCTGCAATGAAATATCGAACCCAGCAGAGAAATAGAGAGTGCTGTTGTAGGGACGGCTGGTGTCAGAAATGGTAAAAATGTTGGAGAGTGGAGCTATATCTGACTTCCACCACATAGGAATCATCTTTGGGCTGATGCTGGTCTTCATTTTCTCTCCTCTCCCTGAAGTTAGACAAGATCTGACACATCCATTTTACAGTAAACATTTCAAAAACAGTGTTCTCTTCAAGTCTTAAATCGATGTAATTTTAGCGAACGTGGAAGACGTGGTGGTCCATGCTCTCTTGGGTTATAGGGGAAATCTAGGAGTCTTCCTGCTCTATCTGGTTCTTTCTCCTCTGCTCATGCCCAGAACAATTCGTCATATTTAGTTTCCATGCTCTTCCTAAACTAAAGCTCACTTCCTTTGTTCTCCAAGGGGTTGAGCTGTGACTCAGACATGTACCCCCATGTCTGTCTCCTATAAGGATTCAACGTTTACAATGCTCTTGGACAGTTGGGATATCATGGGAAGATCCTGGTTGCTAGTGATGTTCTCTGTAAAGCACCACAAATTGGGCCAGTGACTCCAGGCTCCACACTCTGCAGGTTCAGAAAGAGGAAATCATGCTTGGACCCTGGTGCATCTGCCATCCCAGATCTCCAACAAGGTTGCTCTGTGTATCCCCCAACTGAGCTTGCTTCCCCCTCAAATAGAGGGCTCTGGTAGGGAAGCCTGTGAGCACAGAACATGAGAATTTCTGCCCAGACTGAAGAATATAAAACTGGTTCCAACTTGGCTGTGCATCTGACTGTAAGGCTATTGGCATCTAGTCAAGTGATGGTTAAGGAGGAAGCATGGCAGAACAATTTGGATGCTTTTTCCAGTCACAAAGATCCCCCTGAAAATTTGTAGATCGGGGTTAGGGAAAAGTTGAGAGCCATTGTGCCAGATAGGAGCATAACCAAAGATAGAATTAGCTCAGTGTGGCAGGAAGAGCCTCCATTTCCTCCTCTGGAAGCCCAAATGCTCTGCCTGGCTCTATTCCTGTGGCCTGAGGCATGATAACTGGTCTGATGGTGAGAGGCCATCCCTGACTCCTAAGGTGTCCCCAGGCCTGGGACCTTCTTCTTTTATCTTCCACTAATGGAAGGAAGGACTTTGAAGTCCAGAACCTTCGACTGGGAGGTCAGAAGCTCCAAGGAACTTCAGGGTCAGAGGAGGAAAATAAGACTAGAGGAGTGGAGAACATAATCCATAGGAGCTGTATACATGTAGTTCCGGGAACAAATGAAGATGTTTATTCTACTTTGGGCTCTCCAGGTTCTATCAGCAGGGTCTCACCTGTATCACCTGTAGCACTATGTCCTGAGAAATGGTGAGTTGATCAAGCACTCTGCTGACTTGATTACATCCTAGAGCTGCAGATATAGCTAACCATATATTTAGCACTTAAACTGTGTGCAAGACCTCTTCTAAGCACTTTACAATATTAATTCATGTAATTCATAATAATCCTTTGAGGTAGGTACTGTTATCTCTGTATTATAGATGAGGAAACTGAGGTACAGAGGGGTTAAGTAATTTGCCCAACATCACACAGCTAGTAAGTAGCAGAGCCAAAATTTGAACCCAGGTGTCATGGATTGAATTGTGTCCCCCAAAAATATGTGTATCAATTTGGCTAGGCCATGATTTCCAGTATTGTGTGATTGTCCACCATTTTGTCATCTGATATGATTTTCCAATGTGCTGTAAATCCTACCTCTGTGATGCTGATGAGATGGGATAGGCAGCAGTTATGTTAATGAGGGAGGACTCAATCAACAAGATTGGGGTGTGTCTTGAGCCAATCTCTTTTAAGATATAAAAGAGAGAAGTGAGCAGAGAGATGAGGAGACCTGATACCACCAAGAAAGCAGCACCGGGAGCAGAGTGTACCCTTTGGACCTGGGGTTCCTGCACAGAGAAGCTCCTAGTCCAGGGGAAGATTGATGAGAAGGACCTTCCTCCAGAGCTGACAGAAAAAGCCTTCCCCTGGAGCTGACACCCTGAATTTGGACTTCTAGCCTACTAGACTGTGAGAGAGTAAACTTCTGTTTGTTAAAGCCATCTGCTTGTGGTATTTCTGTTACAGCAGCACTAGATGACTAAGACACCAGGTAATCCTGGCTCTGGAGTCTGTGCTCTGAATCGCTAGGCTATACCACCTCTCTGAAGGTATACTGGTAACCCTGCCAATTAAAACCAAATTTTCTCTGCTAATCTTTATTCATCAAAATACAGAAAAATGCACTAGCTTATTCCCAAGTGCCAGGAGCTGTATTTATTTATTCCAGCAAGGAGATGGCAACTGGAAAAGCCCCTGCAAGTGAACTCACCACTTGATTAAGTCTGATAAATGCAATTATTCTCCAAGACCTATTAATCTTTTGCGGTAGTAAAATCGTGGAACTGAGTGGTGATGTGGTAGGAATCAGAATACTGCATGTTTTAAGTCTCAGTGGCATTAATTTCTGATTTTTCCAGGGATGTAGTTTTGCTTTTGATTAATTTTATTTGTTGGGATGGATTGCTCCAGTGACATCTGCCTGACCCTACCATAATTTACTTAATAAACATTTAAGGGTCCACTATGTACTAAGTTCAATTTCAGACTCTGGGAGTGACAGTAAAGAAGATAGACATGATTCTTGCCTTCAGGGGACTTATAGTTGGAAGAGACAAAAAACTAGTAAACGTAACTATGGTAATTGCCATCAATTACCTGGGATTGGCCACTTTGGGCTTCTCCCATTTCCACCAAGATCAAGGTCCTCATTTGAACAGCAGCCCTATCCATTCCTGTTTAACTCAAGGATAGCCATTAAGTGCTTTTTATAGACTTTGTTGCTTCCTTCATTGTTCTGTCACTCATGGCAAGATTGAAAGGCTTGGGCTCTGTTGGGAGACATGTGAAGATGAGAAGTGGTGTGTAGGCAGAACACAAAGGAGAGAGCCACACACACCTCTCTTCTTGGCTTCTGAAGTCTGTGAATTCCTTCCTTTTAATCAGAGCCTTTAGATTTCATTTCTTTTGCTGATGTTAACCAGACCAGCAAACTCTGAATTTACTGGTAAATATATTTATATCAGAGTCCCTGGGTGGTGCAAATGGTTAACACACTTGGCTGCTAACGGAAGGGTTAGAGGTTCAAGTCCCTCCAGAGCTACCTCGGAAGAAAGCTCTGACAATCTACTTCCGAAAATTCAGCCATTGAAAACCCTATGGAGCACAGTTCTACTCTGACACACATGGGGTCACGATGAGTCAGAGTCAGCAGCAACTGGTATGGTATATATGGTATGTTATATATACCAATACATTGCACAATATCCAAAATTATATTTCATCTGTCTTGACCACCTCAGAAATTCATCCTCTTAAAAACAAATCCCATTTTACAGAATTTCTGATGCTTCTAGATATCTGCCCCTCATTCCCCTACTCCCTACCATGCTATATTTCATTCGAAAGGCCCTATTGAATTCTGACTTTGGTTACTAGGGAAGCAGCAATGAAAGGCGGGGCATGAGGAAAATGATCAGCTCTTTCCCGAAAGGGAGGCATAATTTAATCAGAAGAGAAGGGCAGTGAAGATCATTTCAGAGGGGTCAAAGGGTTCACTACAGTCCAAGTATTTTGAATTCTCCTACATATCCCAATTCCAACTGTCACATTACACTCTTTATCAAGCAATGCCTTAACTTTAATAAGGAAACCTGGAAACATTGTGAATTCAACTGTCACTGTAATCCAGAAGCCTATGGAATTAACCTCTGAATTTATTTCTCATCAACCTGAGGTTTTTTTATGGTCAACTGTTTCTTTTTTTTTTTTTAATTGTACTGTAGATGAAGGTTTACAGAACAAACTATCTTCTCATTAAAGAGTTAGTACACGTACTGTTTTACGACATTGGTTATCAACCCCATGACATGTCAACACTCTCCCTTCTCGACCTTGGGTTCCCTATTACCAGCTTTCCTGTCCCTTCCTGCCTTCTCGTCCTTGCCCCTGGGCTGGTGTGCCCATTTAATCTCATTTTGTTTTATGGCCCTGTCTAATCTTTGGCTGAACGATGAACCTCAGGAATGATTTCATTACTGAGTTAAAAGAATGTCCGGTGGCCATACTCTCACGGTTTCTCCAGTCTCTGTTAGACCAGTAAGTCTGGTCTTTTTCTTGTGAGTTAGAATTTTGTTCTACTTTTCTCTCCAGCTCTGTCCGGAACCCTCTATTGTGATCCCTGTCAGAGCCATCAGTGGTGGTAGCCGGCCAACATCTAGTTGTGCTGGACTCAGACTGGTGCAGGCTGTGGTAGTTGTGGTCCATTAGTCCTTTGGACTTACCTTCCCCTTGTATCCTGTTCTCTTCATTCTCCCTTGCTCCCGAAGGGGTCAGACCAGTGGAGTATCTTAGATGGCTGCTCACAGGCTTTTAAGACCCCAGATGCTACTCACCCAAATAGAATGTAGAACATTTTATTTATAAACTGTGTTATGCCAATTGAGCTAGATGTTCCCTGAGATCATGGTCCCCACAGCCCTCAGCCCAGTAATTTGGTCCCTCAGGGAATTTGGATGTGTCTATGGAGCTTCCATAACCTGACTTGGACAAGCTGTGCTGGCTTCCCCAGTATTGTGTACTGTCTTGCCCTTCACCAAAGTTACCACTTACCTATTGTCTATTTAGTGTTTTTCCATCCTCACCCAACCTCTCCCTCGTAACCATCAAAGATTGTTTCTTTTTGTGTGTAAAACTTTTCATGAGTTTTTATAGTAGTGGTCTCGTACAATATTTGTCCTTTTCACCAACTTGAGTTTTGAGAGTTCTTTAATTATTCTGGATACAAGTCCTTTATCAGGTATGTTCTTTGAAATATGTTCTCCTAGTCTGTGACTTGGCTTTTTAGTCTTCTAACAGTGTCTTTTGAAGAGGCAAGTTTTTCACTTAAAATAAGTCTAATTTATCACTTTTTAAAATGGATTATGCCTTTGGTGTCGTAACTATTTTTTTTGCCTAGCCCAAGGTCACAATTTTTCTCTGATATTTTCATCTAGAAGTTTTATACTTTTAGATCTGTGATCCATTTTTAGTTCATTTTTGTATATAGTGTGAGATTCTGAAAATTATTTTTTAGTGTATGGGTATCCAATTGTGCCAGCACCATTTGTTGAAAACAATATATTTTCCCCATTGAATTATCTTTGCATATTTGCTGAAAATGTGTGGGTCTATTTCTAGACTCTCTAATCTGTTCCACTGACATTTTGTCTATCTTTGCATCAATACCACACTGTCTTAATTATTTTGCTTTATAAAAGTCTTGAAATCTGGTAGTGCTTTTATTTTATTGTTTCTTTTTCAAAGTTGTTTTGGCTATTTTAGCTCCTTGCTAAAGTTATTTGGCTATTTTAGGTTCTTTTGCATTTCCATATAAAATTTAGAGTCAACTTGTCAATTTTAACAAAAAAGGTCCTAGGATTTTACTGGGATTACCTTAAATCTATGGGAAAATTTTAGGAGAATTGACATCTTAACATTATTGAGACTTCCAATCCATGAACATAGCATCTCTCTCCATAAATTTAGGTCTTTTTAACTATCTTTTTATTGTTTTGTAGTTTCCAGTGTACAAGTTTTGCACATCTTTTGCCAAATTTATCACTTAAGTATTTCATATTTTTGATGCTATTGTAAATAGATAAACAATTTTTTCAATTTCTGAAATTTTATTGCTTATATATAGAAATACAATTGATTTTTATATATTGACCTTGTATCCTGTGACATTGCTAAATTCACTTATCTCTTCTAGTAGCTTTTGTGTGGACACTGTAGGATTTTCTACATAGATTATTATGTCATTTATGAATAAGTACAGTTTTACTTTTTCCTTCCAGTTTGCATGTCTTTTATTTCTTTTTCTTGCCATATTGCACTGGTTAGAATCTCTAGTATAATGTCAAATACTAGTAAGAGTGTCTATCTTTGCTTTTTTTCTGATTATAGAGGGAAAGCACTCAGTGTTTCACCATTAAATAATATATCAGTGTTGCACCCCACCAGACCAGCGGCAGAAATGGCTCTGAGGGACACAGGTCAGATTTCAGAAAAAAAGAGATGGAGAAAGCCAGGTTGATCAGATCTAGCTTTTATTAGGGAACTTACAGACAGATATTGGTGCCAAAATTCCCACAATGGATGTGACATGCTGAGTCACCTGCGTAGAGGTCCCTATGCAATAGTGAGGGGTGGGTAGTTATATACCTAGTGCTTACATCAAAGGATACACACAGGGGAGCCAGGAAAAATCATGTGTAATCTATGACGGCTGGGGTTGTTTTTGTAATAGTTAATGGATTCCAATTGATGTTACCATGAAGTCAGGTGTTTGGTGTGTTTTTTCCTGGCCAGGTTACTGCTCAAGTAAGGTATGCTGGTTATCTCCTACAGGATCCATCTTGTATTGTTTAGGGCCCTCTCGATCAGTTGCAGATTTTTTATGAATGTCCTGTATCAAGTTGAGAAAGTTTCCTTATATTCCCAGTTTGTTGCGAGTTTTTATTAGGAGTAAATGTTGGACTTTGTGCAATTTTTTTTTTCATCTGTTGAGATGATCATATGGTTTTTCTTTTTTAGTCAGTTAGTATGGTGGATTACATTAATTGGTTTTTGAATATTGAACCAGTCTTGCGTTCCTAGAATAACCCCTACCTGGTCACGGTATATGATCCTTTTTAATATTATATTTCATTTGCTAAAATTTTATTTAGAATTTTTGCATGTTCATGAGGATTATTGACTTGTTTCTTTCCCTGTAATATCTTTGTCTGGCTTTGGTATCAGAGTAACGCTAGTCTCATAGAGTGAGTAGGGCAATATTCCCTCCTCTTTGATTTTCTGGTAGAATTTGTGTAGAGTTGGTATTATTTCTGCCTTAAATGTTTGGCAGAATTCAGCAGTGAAGTCATCTCTGCTTGGAGTTTTCTTTGTGGGAAGGTTTGAACAAGTTTAATTTCTTTAAAAACATAAGTTATTCAGATATTCTAACTCTTCTTGAGTAAACTTTGGTAGTTTGTATCTTTCAAGGAATTTGTATATTTTATCTAAGTTGTTTAACTTATTGGAATAAAGTTGTTCGTAATAGTTCCTTATTATTCTTTGATTATCTGTTTAATTTGTAGTGATGCTATCTCTCTCATTACTGATTTTAGTAATTTGTAATTTGTGTCTTTTCTCTTTTTTCCTAATCGTTTTGGTTAGAGGCTTATCAATTTTGTTGATCTTCTCAAGAACCAGTTTTTGGTTTTACTGACTTTCTTTACTGCTTTTCTGATTTCCATTTCACTGATTTCTGCTTTATTATTTTCTTTCTCCTGCTTAATTTGCCTTTTTAAAAAATAATATTTTAGTGTGTTTTCAGTGAAGTAATTTGGCTTTAATTTGTTCTTCTTTTTCTACTTTTTAAAGTGGAAACTGAAGTCATCGATTGAAGGCTTTTTTTTTTCTAGTTTAGGCATTTAGTGCTGTAAATTTTCCTGAGTACTGCTTTGTGGCATCCTAAAAATTTGAATATTTTTATTTTCATTCACCTAAAGACGGTTGTACCTCTCCAAAATACTTTGTTTTCCCTTCTGGTTTCTTCTTTGACTTATGGATTATTCAGAAGTGTTATTTAGTCTTGGGGGGCCAGAAATAGTGACTCCTAGTTCCTCTCTGGTGTAAATATGAGGTTCTAAAACTGTATGTGACTGTGTTCCTACTGTGTGGAAAAGCTGGTCTGCACTGGGAGAGAATGAGGCAGATATATAGGGAGACTAGGTGGCAGACAGAGTCCCAGGGAAGTCCCTGGTTCCAGTGTTCACTGAGGCCCAGCTCCATCTACACTCATTCTTCAGAGACCAGCTTTCCCACATGGAGGGGGAAGCAGTGCCAACATCTTCACGCTCATCCCTTAGAACTGCACCCAGGCTGCTATCCAGATGCAATTTGAAACTTGATCTTTCCAGAGTGAATCTTAATGTTACTGTGTTTAGGAAATTTGTTTTCTTTTCTTCAAGCTTTATTTTTTTAATTTTATGACAAATATGGAAAATTTCAGAGAGAAATAGAGCTGCAGCACCTTCTTTTAGAAGCCATGATTGGTGTAAATTGGACAAGCTTTGAGGTATTTATGTATTTATTGGTTGGTTGCCACAAAATTTTTCAGTCCTCCAAACATGTCCTCCCCAAATTTCTACCTGAGTGTGCAATATAAGAAAAAGGTCTCTAATGAGAGCCCTACTCTAAATAAATTAAGAAGTTCTACTCTAAATAAATTAAGACCAGACTTGAATCAGATTGCCTGGGCTCAAAGCCATTGGTGTAACCACTGCATTAATGGTGGAAACAGATTACTCACTAGCAATCCTTGTCCCCATGTTGTAAAGAAGAGATTCTCTTTAGATTAACACCATCCTATGGCCAATTAAATTACAAATAAAATAGGCCAAAATAGACAGAGAAAATGTCGGATGTGAACAACACTAATCCTTCATGCCAGCTTTGCTTTAAACCTGAGCAAGGTGGAATTACAACAGATAATCCATAAGAATGATCCATTTTTGTTTTTTGATGTCTAAATCCTAAAATATGAATATATTTTATTATGCAATGGGTTCATTTTTGATGCACGAGACACTTGTGGTCCTCAGATGCCCTGAAGGCATCTTTGGTTAGCAAAACTGGTGTGACATCATGATGACCTATAGTCCCTGAAGATGTCTGTACCCACACATTTCCTGGGAAGGAAGACATTGGATTGGACACACACATATATGGTGTGGTCAAGAACCAAGATAGAGGCTCTGGGACTTCACAGGATGGAGGATGGAAATCAAGACTAATTATATGTCACAGATCAGGGTGTTTCAGTTGGAATTCTTGCTTGGAGAAAACAAAAACTTGGGAATATTGAAGAACTGGAAATGAGAAATAATTCTGATTGTGTAGGGATATGGCCTGAGCAGCTATACTCTGAAGACCCAGGCTGAGGCCTGTGAAGCTGAGGTTTCTGGGGCATGTTGGGGCAGGCCTAGATTGTGGCTGTGTGATAGATCTTCAGCTTCTTCTGTCTAATCTTTGGGTCTGAGGAGAAGGGTTTCTGAAGTCCTGGTTCGTGTAGCCTTTGGGGCCCTTCACACTTGACCTGATGGTACATACCTAACTTCCCTTGCCATAGGGAAGCACCTTGAACTGAGAGGCAAGAGAACTAAGTAGAGAGATTAACATAATATCTGTATGACTTTAGTCAAATTGCTGCATTTGTCTGGGCTTCCCTTTCTTCCTCTATAGGTTGATATCAGACATACACTCCATGAACTTCTTCCTGACCCTGAGAGTCTTTAGTTATTGGATTGTTGTTGTTGTTGTTAGTTGCCGTTGAGTTGGTCCCAACTCATGGTGACCCCATGTATAACATAACAAAATGTTGCCTGGTCCTCTGCCATCTTCATGGTCATTGGTATGTTTGAGTTCATTATAGTGGCTATTGTGTCAATCCATCTCACTGAGAGTTCCCCTTGTCTTTGCTGGCCCTCCGTTTCACCAAACATGATGTCCTTCTCCAGCAATCGATCTCTTGAGATGACATGTCTGAAGTAAATGAGTTGTAGTCTTAGAAAATATTCCGTGTTCCATAGGGTTTTCAGTAGATCTCCAGACCTTTCTTCCTAGTCTGTCTTAATCTGGAAGCTCCACTGAAACCTGTCCACCATGGGTGACCTACTGGTATTTAAAATACCGGTGGCTATAGCTTGCAGTACCATAGCAATACTCAGGCCACCACAGTACAATAAGCTACAACTATTGTGTAGCACAGTAGTTAAGAGACCAGACTTGAATCAGACCACCTGGGTTCAAAGCCTACTCTGCCACATTCTAGCTGTTTGACCTTGGACAGGTTACTTAAGCTCTTTGTGCTTCAATTTCCTCATCTGAGAAATGCGGGTAATAATAGGACCTGACTCATAGGGTTATTTTGGATATTAAATGAGTTGATCAGCAAACATTAGTTATTGTTACCAGAACTCTCTGACCTTCCAGTAGAGGATCCAAGTCAGTCATGTCATGAGAACGAAAAATTCTTTTAGTTCGTGGAACAAATTGGTTTGGGCCTTGAGGACACAGACAAAGTGACACAGGTTATGCCTTAGAGAGCTAGTGATATGCATTCACAGGTAGTTGGATAAATACTTTTATTGAAATATAATTGAAGCTGTAAGTTTAAAAACCTTCCATTCTACTACGTAGGAGAAATGGTTGTCAAGCATTCTGGACCATAGTTTACTCCATTTGTAGAGATCCTATAACTTCATCTGTCAGCTGTTCAGTCCATGTAACACTGTATGTATTCTTGTCCATGGCCTGACCCAAGAGTTGCCTACCCAGAATATGTTCTAGACTTATGTTTTGACAAGTCAACTGGAAATTATGTGAAAAATACTGAGTGGTGCTCATGAAGTAGTTTGGATGCTAACCTAAATCCTCATTTCTTTCAGGTGGGATCTACCCTGAGTGGGTGGTTTGCAGGGCTTCTGGGTCATGGGTCCCAGCCAAGCGACACTATTTATGTAGTTGACATGAATTATCTGAATACAACTTGAGTGGTTTCTGCAGTGGTGTAATGTGGCAGCCTCGACAGCTGCTCAGGGGACTGGTCTAGGGGTTTTCAAAAGCCCCCTCTATTACCCTGAGAGTCTGCCATTTCAGGATGAAGGAACAGAAGCTCTAAATCCCTAGAAGAGCTGCATTAGTCAGGATTTTTACATGCACATGGTGGACAAGTCAGACTGTTTGAGTCAAAAGTTAATTTATTGGCTCACAGATTGAAAAGTCTAGGAGGTACTATAACTCCACGAGCGAGTCTAGTGCTGCAAACAATGGTATCGGGATTCGGTTTTTTCCACTTCTTGGCTCTACTTTCCTTTTTGTTGGCTTGGTTTCCAGGCAGACTTTCTCTGTGAGGGTAAGAAGACCACCACAGTTCTACAGATGTTTGCTGCCAGCTTAGCCTCCTTGCCAATAGTTGTAGCCAAAGTCCCAGCATCCCCTCTGACTGGCTTTACATGGGTTAACATGCACATACCTGAACCAGCTCTAGGGCCAGATCTGTAAATATATATCCACCTTATTCTTTTCAAATGCTGTTTATAACTTGCTAATGCAAATGTATCGTGATTTAACCACCCCACATACTAAGGGGTGTTTGGATTGTTTATAAGTTTTTGCTATGAAAAACTAATGATGTCCTAAAAAATGATACCCTGAATATTATTCTTTATACATCTTGTAGGAGAAAAACTTCTGTTTACGTTGATTTATGTTCTGGTATGAAGGAATTTGCAAGTGTAAAGAGATTTCCTTTATGGAGAAAAGGAGTAGTTAGTGGTAGAATTTGAAGAGAGCAATATCATATCAAAACCCATTGTCATCAAGTTGATTCTGACTCGTAGCAACCCTATAGGACAGAGTAAAACTGCCCCATAGGGTTTCCAAGGATCGGCTGGTGGATTGGAATGTACTACCTTTTGGTTAGCAGCTGTAGCACTTAACTACTACACCACCAGGGCCCCAATATCATGATAAATGGAGAAAATATTGAAGTTGTCAAGGATTTCATTTTAGTTGGATCCACAATCCACACCCATGGAAGCATCAATCAAGATACCAAACGACTATTGTATTGGTCAAATCTGCTGTAAAAGACCTCTTGAAAGTGTTAAAAGGCAAAGCTGTCACTTTGAGGACTAAGGTGTGTCTGACCCAAGCTATGGTATTTTCAATTGCTTCATATGCATGTGAAAGCTGGGCAGTGAATAAGGAGGCCCGAAGAAGAATTGATGTCTTTGAATTACAGTGTGGTGAAGATTGCTGAATATGCAATGGACTGCCAGAAGAACGAACAAATCTATCTTAGAAGAAGTACAGCCAGAATGCTCCTTAGAAGTGAGGATGGTGAGACTTCCTCTCATGTACTTTGGACGTGTTATTAGGAGGGACCAGTCCCTGTAGAAGGACATCATGCTTGGTAAAGTAGAGGGTCAGAGGGAGACCCTCAATGAGACGAATTGACACAGTGGCTGCAACAACACGCTCAAGCATAACAATTGTGAGGATGGCGTAAGACTGGGCAGTGTTTCGTTCTGTTGTACTTAGGGTAGGTATAAGCCTGAACCAACTCGACTGCCCCTAACAACAACCAACAACACTTGGTGCAGAGAAAGTTCCCTGGGTGGTGCAAAGGGTTTGTGCTTGGCTGCTCATCTAAAGGTTGGCAGTTCGAACCCACCCAGCAGCACCATGGAAAAAAAGACTTGGTGATCTGCTTCCATAAAGTTTACAGTCAAGGAAACCTTATGGAGCAATTTTACTCTGTAACACATGGGATCGCCGTGAATTGGAATCAACTTGACCTTTTTTAAATTGTTGTTATTTTATTTTGGTGCAGAAGGATCTTTTTAGGGATGTGGCCAACTTTTTCTTAGACAATGACTGTTGAAATGTGTTACTAACCTTACAATTTTATAATTTTCCCATTAGCCTTACTAGTGGATTTTTGCCACTAGTAAATCACTCTAGCAGCATTGATCAGTGATAAGCTTTTCCAAATGGCATAAGTCAGCTTGGGTTTGACCCCCATTCTCTCACGCACTGTTCTGTCAGATTACTGTATTCTGTGAAGAGATTCTCCACAACAACCTCTCAAAGGTGACCTGTCATCTTTATTTTCTTTTCAGGGGCTGAGGACAATGGGCAAGACACCTCATATATAAGCTCTTACATTATCTTGTAAGTAGTCTCCTACACCATCTTATAAGAAATCTCCTGAAGAAACTTTCATTAAACAAATTAAGCATTAATTCAAGAGTCTTCTGAAGATAAAGGAATCTCAGAGTAGGAATTATTTTAGTTAAAGGGATGACTCCATGTGGGAAAAAGTAGCAGGGTTTAATGAGGGCACTGAGGGGATTAGGAGACAACTCCAGAGAGATTCAGCCAAAGCGATTTGAGTTTTAGTTTCAGTCACTCACTGGCTGCAGTGACTTTCAGCATGTTACCTCATCTCTCTAGGTCTTATTTTAATTATATGCACAACCCCACGTGTCTGTCAGTTTGTTGTACTGTGGTGGCTTACATGTTGCGGTAATGCTAGAAGCTATGCCACTGGTATTTCAAAGAGGGTCTCCCATGGTGGACAGGTTTCAGCTGAGCTTCCAGACTAAGACAGACGAGGAAGAAGGACCTGGCAGTCTACTTTGGAAAAAAACCAGCCAGTGAAAACCTTATGAATAGCAGCAGAACATTGTCTGATTTAGTGCCGGAAGGTGAGCCCCTCAGGTTGGAAGGCACTCAAAAGACAACTGGGAAAGAGCTGCCTCCTCAAAGTAGAGCCAATCTTAATGATGCAGATGGAGTCAAACTTCAGGAACTTCATTTGCTAATGTGGCATGACTCAAAATGAGAAGAAACAGCTGCAAACATCCATTAATAATCGGAAGGTGGAATGTATGAAGTATGAATCTAGGAAAACTGGAAATCATCAAAAATGAAATGGAACACATAAACATCAATATTCTAGGCATTAGTGAGCTGAAATGGACTGGTATTGACAGTTTTGAATTGGACAATCGTATGGTCTACTATGCTGGGAATGACAGCTTGAAGAGGAATGGCATCACATTCATCGTCAAAAAGAACATTTCAAGATCTATCCTGAAGTACAATGCTGTCAGTGATAGGATAATATCCATACGCCTACAAGGAAGACCAGTTAATATGTCTATTATTCAAATGTACGCACAAACCACTAATACCAAAGATGAAGAAATTGATGATTTTTACCAACTTCTGCAGTCTGAAATTGATCGAACATGCAATCAAGAAGAATTGTTAATTACTGGTGATTGAATGTGAAAGTTGGAAACAAAGAAGAAGGAACAGTAGTTGGAAAATATGGTCTTGGTGATAGAAATGATGCTGGAGATGGCAGGATTGAAATTTGCAAGACCGACTTCTGTCTCAGGCTGGGTTCTCTAGAGAAGCAAGACCAGTAAAGCATATAAATATACATATAGAAATATTTATATTAAAGAAATGGATCACGAGATTGTAGAAGCTGGAACGTCCCAAGTCCATGGATTAGGATAGAGGCTTCTCCCAATTCACGTAGCTGCAGGGGCTGGTGAACCCAAGATCGGCATGTTGGAGAGCAGGACTCCAGTCACAGGCTGTGAGGATCGACGATTCCCAAGATCAGCAGATAAGCTGATAGCTCAAGTCCCAAGAACCAGAGGTGAGATGAATAGGAGGCAGCCACAGGATCCAGAGCAAACAAAAAGCCAGAATGTCTGCTTATACCTGGATGCAGGCCACACCCCCCAGGAAACTCTCTTTCAACTGATTGGCTACTCACAGCAGATCTCTTCATGGGAGAGATCACATATAAACCCCAAGAATCATGACCCAGCCAAACTGACACACAATCTTAACCATCACATCTTCTTCATTGCAAATACCTTTTTTCAACAATGTAAACAGCAACTATACATGGGACCTCGCCAGATGGAATACACAGAAATCAGATTGACTACATCTGTAGAAAAAGATGATGGGAAAGCTCAATATCATCAGTCAGAACAAGGTCAGTGGCCGACTGCCTAACAGACCATTAATTGCTCATCTGCAAGTTCAAGCTGAAACTGGAGAAAATGAGGACAAGTCCACAAGAGCCTAAATATGACCTTGAGTATATCCCATCTGAATTTAGAGACCATCTCAAGAATAGACTTGATGCATTGAACACAAATGACCGAAGACCAGACGAGTTGTGGAATGATATCAAGGACATCATACATGAAGAAAGCAAGAGGTCATTAAAAAGACAGGAAAGAAAGAAAAGACCAAAACGGATGTCAGAAGAGACTCTGAAACTTACTCTTGAAAGTAGAGTAGCTTAAGTGAAAGGAAGAAATGATGAAGTAAAAGAGCTGAGCAGAACGTTTCAAAGGGTGGCTGGAGAAGACAAAGAATTATAATGAAATATGCAAAGACCTGGAGTTAGAAAATCAAAAGGGAAGAACATGCTCAGCATTTCTCAAGCGGAAATAACTGAAGAAAAAATTTAAGCCTGGAGTTGCAATATTGAAAGATTCTACTGGGAAAATATTAAATGACACAGGAAGCATCAAAAGAAGATGGAAGGAATACATAGAGTCACTGTACCAAAAAGAATTGGTCAATATTCAACCATTTCAGGAGGCAGCATATGATCAAGAACCAGTGGTACTGAAAGAAGAAGTTCAAGCTGTGCTGAAGGCATTGTCGAAAAACAAGTCTCCAGGAATTAATGGAATACCAATTGAGATGTTTCAACAAACGGATGCAGCGCTGGAAGTGTCTACTTGTCTCTGCCAAGAAATTTGAAAGACAGTCACCTGATCAACTGACTGGAAGAGGTCCATATTTGTTCCCACTGCAAAGAAAGGTGATCCAACAGAATGCAGAAATTATCGAATAATGTCATTAATATCACATGCAAGCAAAATTTTTCTGAAGATCATTCAAAAGCACTTGTAGCAGTACATCAACAGGGAACTGCCAGCAAGTTCAAGCCAGATTCAGAAGAGGATGTGGATTCATTACTGATGTCCGATGAATCTTGGCTGAAAGTAGAGAATACCAGAAAGATGTTTACCTGCGTTTTATTGACTATGCAAAGGCATTCGACTGTGTAGATCATAACAAATTGTGGATGACATTGCGAAGAATGGGAATTCCAAAACACTTAATTGTGCTCATGAGGAAACTGTACTTAGACCAAGAGGCAGTCATTTGAACAGAACAAGGGGATACTGCATGGTTGAAAATCAGGAAAGTGTGTGTCCGGGTTGTTTCCTTTCACCATATTTGTTCGATCTGTATGCTGAGCAAATAATCAGAGAAACTGGACTGTGTGAAGAAAAACATGACATTAGGTTTGGGGGACTGGACTGTGTGAAGAAAAACGTGACTTTAGGTTTGGGGGAAGACTCATTAACAATCTCCGATATGCAAACAACACAACCTTGCTTGCTGAAAGTGAAGAGGACTTGAAACACTCACTGAGGAAGGTCAAAGACTACAGCCTTCAGTATGGATTACACCTCAACATAAAGAAAACAAAAATCCTCACAATTTGACCAATAAGCAACATCATGATAAACGGAGAGAAGATTGAAGTTGTCAAGGATTTCATTTTACTTGGATCCACAATCAACACCCATGGAAGCAGCAGTCAAGAAATCAAATGATGCATTGCATTGGGCAAATCTGCTGCAAAAGACCTCTTTAGAGTGTTAAAAAGCAAGATGTCACTTTAAGGACTAAGGTGTGCCTGATCCAAGCCATGGTGTTTTCAATCACCTCATATGCATGTGAAGCTGGACAATGAATAAAGAAGACCAAAGAAGAATTAATGCCTTTTAACTGTGATGTTGTCGAAGAATATTGAATTGGACTGCCAGAAGAACGAACAAATCTGTCTTGGAAGAAGTACAGCCAGAATGCTCCTTAGAAACAAGGATGACGAAACTTCGTCTCACTTACTTTGGACATGTTATAAGGAGGGACCAGTCCCTGGAGAAGTATATCATGCTTGGTAAAGCAGAGGGTCAGCGAAAAAGAGGAAGACCCTCAATGAGATGGATTGACCCAGAGGCTGCAACAATGGGCTCAAGCATAATGATCCTGAGGGTGGCGCATGACCAGGCAATGTGAGTTGGAATTGACTGGACTGCACCTAATAACAACACAAAGGGAGAAAGATCGTTCCAGCTCAGATACTTTTGTTTTGTTTTGTTTTTAATTGCATTGGGAAGTAGTTAAGAATTTAGACTCTGGAGTTGGACTTCCTGGATTCAATTACCAGATCCAGTATTTAGTAGATGCATGTTGTTGTGGTTGTTGTTAGGTGCCGTCAAGTCAGTTCTGACTCATAGCAACCACATGTGACAGAGTATAACTGCCTCATAGGGTTTTCTTGGCTGTAATCTTTATGGAAGCAGATTGCCAGGACTTTCTTCTGTGGAGCTGCTGAGTGGGTTAGAACTGTCAACCTTTCGGTTAGCAGCCAAGTGCTTAACTGTTTGCACCACCAAGGCTCCTTAGTAGATGCATGATAAGGGTGAATTTATCATCTGTAAAATGAAAATGATAATAAAACCTACCTCACCGAACTATTATGAGGATTGGACTCGAAATATTCACAATAGTACCTGGCACATAATAATTGCTCAAGAAATGTTGTTTTTATCATGTCTGTTGTTGTTAGCTGCCCTCCAGTCAGGCACCCAATTCGTGGGGACCCACATGTTACAGAGTAGAACTGCTCCATAGGGCTTTCATGGCTGTAATCTTTATCGAAGCAGGTTACCAGGCCTTTCTTCCACAGAGATGCTAGTTGGGTTTGAACCACCAACATTTTGGTTAGCAGCCAATTAAAAACTGTTTGTGCCACCCAGGTTCCCTTTTATGATGTCTACTACCTTCTAATCAAGGAGAGCATTGTAAACTCCAAGAGAATATTAGGAAGAGCATAGAGCAAAGGCAAGTGTTTCAGCAGGGAAACAAGTCATTTGTGGAGGAAGTGCTCTTGTGGTGAGCAGGATTTAGGAAGTAGTTCATTTTCTCTTAAAAACGAAAGCTCTTCTATTCAGCTATGTTATATGTTTCCCATCAGGACACCAGCTCTCAAAGAAGAGGGAAAAAAGACCACCTCTCAACCTGCTCCTGTCTATCTGGGTGCTGCATCTTCTGCTGGCCCCAAAGTGACAGAGAAAAGGGTGGGAGCATTTCTTTCATATTATTTATCTCAGCTCCTGATCTTGTTGCAGTGTGCATCATTCAGGGTCCAATCAGGAGTCAGAAACCACACAATAATTTGAACTAGTTTAATACAAAGAACTATACCATATTAACTCTAATGTTATTGGCACATTGAGGGATAGGCTAGTAAGAAGTAAAGAGAACTCTAAAGAATATACGGGTAGCAGATATAAGAGCTGAAATGGACCATTCAAGGAAGAGCCTCTACCTTCTCTGGGGCTGAGAAGCAAATCTAAGTTCCAGTGTGGCTGTGGCCTCCTGAATGGCAGAGAAGTTGCTGTGGTGTTGCACTGGCAAAATTTGCAGGAAATCTGTCCTCTAGAGTGTTGAGGGAAAGCTGTTAATGGGGAGGTGTCTCACTGGAGGCACTCCAATACAAATCTACCTAAGGGGGATGCTGGGGAAGCTGCTGGCCATCGGGTGCTTCTGGCTGCCATGCCCTGCAGCAGGTGGGCACTGATGAAGCTGCCTGCACTAAAGGAGCCTGGTCCTGGAAAAGCTGCTGTGCTGCAGGAGCAGGGCACTAGGGAAGCTGCCAGAACCCACACAGAAAACCCCTTCTTCCTGCAATATCTTTTTAGTGCCCTCTACTGACGAAACTTAACATCATACCAGCTGGGAAAGGAAAATTACTTAAAGGGCCCAGATTCATTTTTTGCTGAGTGGAAAGTGAAGGGTGAACTATGAGGGTGAACTATTGATAAAATATATTGATAACTGGCACAGGTGAATTTTTACTACTCCCATTTCATGGGTGAATTGGACATTTATTCATGGGTCCCATCTATATGTAGGTAGCTCAACTTATATGCCCCCTCCTGCAACCTGCCAGAGGTATTAGACCTCCTTTAACCCTATAAGGCTTAAAACTTCAACCATTATTCAGTTTCAATACTTCTTTGAGCTGTTCAGCTTCTGCTTACTTTGATTTCATCTTTATTACTGGGGCCTGAGGAGATCCCTTTCTTAATTTTGTACTTTACTGGGAAGGGAGGAGGAGGACACAATTTAATCCATAACAGATGGAGTCACTGAGTCTACAAAATCATGATTTTGTTAGGAAGTTCACAGGGAAATGCCTGTTAGGCAGGTAAAGCAACAATGTCACCATAGTCCTGATATTCATATAAGACCAATAAACACATTGCAAACAAGAGAGAAAGAATCCTAAACTTGAACGAAAAAAAAAAAAACAAAAAAAAAAACAAAACAGGGTTGGATGGGCATCAGCAAAGATCCACATTTTGGACCCTACCCTGTTAGCCTCATCTACTGCCTCTTCTTCATAACCTGTGTTCTTCTCTTCAATTTTCAAACATGGGAGGACTTCTCTCACCACTCTAGGCTTTTGCTGATCTCTCTTCCTAGAATGTACTTACCTCTCGTACCTGGCAAATGTCCATGTGTCCTCAAACCTCAACTCAAAAGTCACCTCTCTGTAGACAATAATTATCTGAGGAAAAGGGAAGGACAACACACTATCCAGGGGAAGTCAGCACATCTGGACTAAACCAAAAGCTAAGAATTTTCCTGAACACAACCAAACACTTCAAGGGACAGAATAGCAGGGGCAGGGGTCTGGGGACCATGGTTTTGGGGGACATCTAGGTCAATTGGCATAATAAAGTTTATTAAGAAAATGTTCTGCATCATGCTTTGGTGAGTGGCGTCTGGGGTCTTAAAAGCTAGTGAGTGGCCATCTAAGATGCACCAGTTTGTCCCAACCACCTGGAGCCAAGGAGAATGAAGAACACAAAAGACACAAGGAAAATATTAGCCCAAGAGACAAAAGGGCCACATAAACCAGAGACTCCATCAGCCTGAGACCAGAAGAACTAGATGGCGCCTGGCTACCACCAAAGACCACCCTGACAGAGAACACAACAGAGAGTCCCTGACAGAACAGGAGAAAACTGGAGTGCAGAACCAAATTCAGGTAAAATGACCAGACTTAATTGTCTGACTGAGACTAGAGGAACCCTCGAAGATATGCTCCCTGGACTCTCTGTTAACCCAGAACTAAAACCATTCCGGAAGCCAACTCCTCAGACAAAGATTAGACTGGACTATAAAACATAAAATAATACTCGTGAACAGTGTGCTTCTTAGTTCAAGCAGATACATGAGACTAAATGGGCACCCCCTGTCTGGAGGCTGGATGAGAAGGCAGAAAGGGACAAGAGCTGGCTGGATAGACACAGGAAACCCAGAGTGGAAAGAGAGAGAGTGCTGTCACATCATAGGGATTGCAACTAGTGTCACATAACAACATGTGTATGAATTTTTGTATGAGAAATTAGCTTAAGCTGTAAGCTTTCACCTAAAGCACAATAAAAAAAGAAACTTGAAAAAAAATTTGTATAAATTTTTGTATGAGAAATTAACTTGAGCTGTAAATTTTCACCTAAAGCACAATTTAAAAAAAAAAAAGTAAAAAAGCAAAAAAACAAAAAAAAAAACCACCTAGCCAAGCTGTTCCGGAATTCATGACTCACAAATATTGTGAGATAATAAAAATTTATTGTTTAAGCAAAAAAAAAAAAAAAAAAAAAGTCACCTCTCCTGCAGATTCCCTGCTGGGAAGTGTAATCCCCTCATGTATACTTGTATTTCTGTAGAGCACTGCCCACATGGTCTGTCTTAGTTACCTAGTGCTGCTGTAACATAAATGCCACAGGTGGGTAGACGATCTTCACATGGGCTTTAAAGAACAGAAATGTATTTACTCATAGTTCAGGAAGCTAGAAGTCTGAGTTCAGGACGTGGCTGTAGTGGGAGGTCCTTCCTTCTCTCTCTTAGCTTCTAGTAGCTGCCAGCAATCTTGTAGATACCTCTGTCCTTGTCGTCTGTCTTCTTCTCCTCCCTGCATGTGTCTCTGTGTCCATTCTGCTCTTTTTATAACTCAGAAGTGATTAGATTTAGAGCCCGCCCTACTAGGTTATGACTAATTAACTTATGTTAAAGAAAATTCTGTTTACAAACAGGATCATATTTATAGGAATGTTGTTGTTAGTTGCCATCGAGTCAGCTCTGACTCATGATGGCCCCATGCACAACAGAATGAAACACTGCCCGGTCCTGTGCCATCTTCGCCATCATTGGTATGTTTGAGCCCACTGTTGCGGCTATTGCCTCAAAACATCTGTAAGGGCCAGGATTCCAATACCTGTTTTGGGGGGGATACAATTCAATTCCTAGCTGGGTCTATCTCCCATGAAACCCAAAGATTCTTGAGGATGAGAACTCTCTCCAGGGAATAACATAGTGCCCAATCAATCTTTACTGATTGAGTGAATTCATCTGGACTAGCCTCCTTGTGTTACAGAAAAGGAAAAGGAAAAAAAAAAAAGACCTAAACCCTTTTTTTCCCTGCCCTGTCCCCTTTCTCCATGAAAGTGGGAGTGACTCCTGCAGCAGCCGCCTGCTCTAGACCATCCTCCTCATTGGCTCCCTGGTCTCCCCTTTGACACTGTCTGGAACTTCTTCGCCCTGAGCTGTTTCTGAGTGGACACAGGTGGCCAGTGGGGGGATAGCAGATAGTGCGGGGCCTCGCCCTTCTGCCCCACAAAAGCCAGCAGGACCACGGCAGGGGGTTCAGGAAGCTGAGTTTGCTCTAACAGCCCTCATCACCAGCTCTCTTTGCTTTACAGGAACTGGGGATGACTTCACAGGAAGCCTGAGGACCAGATCAAGCTCAGGGCTGAGCTCTCAGCCACCTTCACCTGAACTGTAAGGAGGCACCCAGGTTGAGCTAATCTTTATTTATTTATTTATTTTTATTGTACTTTACAGAGCAAATTAGTTTATCACTAAAGAATTAATACACATATTGTTTTGTGACATTGGTTGCCAACCCCATGAGGTGTCAACACTCTCCCCTTCTCAACCTTGGGTTCTCCATTTCTATACGTCCAGCTTTCCTGTTCCCTCCTGCCTTCTCATTCTTGCCCCTGGGCTGGTGTGCCCATTTGGTCTCGTGTACATGGTTGAGCTTCTTTGGTTGTTGCTGTTAGGTGCCACCGAGTAGATTCTGACTCAGATTGACCCAATGCAATGTGACAGAGTAGAGCTGCTTCATGGGGTTTCCTAGGTTTTAATCTTTATGGGAGCAGATCGGTACCACTTGGGAATATCCAGAAGCTTGTTAAGTGCAATGGAAAAATCCAGAAGTGTGTTAAGGACGATGAAAACCTTTCTGTGATTTCTGACACCCCAAATGGAGCCAGTTTTAGCCTTTTTGTTACTGTTGTTAGCTGCCATGGACTTGACCCCTGACTCACAGTGACCTCATGCACAATGGGATCAGACTGTTGTAATCCACAGAGTTTTCACTGGAATTTTTGGAAGTAGATCTCCAGGCATTTCATCCTAGTCAGTCTTAGTCTAGAAGCACCACTGAAACCTGTTCAGCATCATAGCAACACACAAGCTTCCACTGACACACGTGTGGTGGCTGTGCTTACTGTGCATTGACTGGGAATTGAAGTGGGTCTCTGTGTGGAAGGCAAGAATTCTACCACTGAACCATCTCAGCCTTAAGTGTCTTTAAAAGGGCAGATGGTTTAGGGGTGGGCAGAGGGGTCGTCTCCTTATAGTGGGGAGAACTTAGAATAGTACGTTTATAATTAAGTGGTGGGAAAGGGCTACATAATTTGTGAAATCATATTTAATATTTTAAATTTATATTTGGAAAGTGTAAAAAAATGGAGTGCTTACCAGTTAGGAAAGGTATGTTGACTGTCACCCAGGGACACCTCCCCACAAACGCCTGGAGGCTGAATTCGAGTAAGAGAAAAGGGCAAGATTTTCATGTTTATATAGTGGGAATATTCAGAAGCTACAGAAAGGTATAAATATGGAACGATCATTCAGCTGTTCACTTTTTGGTGTATTTAAGGCCAGTTTTTATGGTATTCTTCCTAATGATTTATCAATTCTTTCAAAGTAATTCAAAGCTTTTGGCCATTTAGCCACAAAATTGTCACTTTAAAATTTCATCTTTATAGATCGATTGTTCTGAAAAACTCAACTGTGAGGTGGGGCCAAGATGGCATAGTAGTCAGATGCTTCCGGTGGTCCCTCTTACAACAAACACCCAAAAAAACAAGTGAATTGATTATACATGATAATCTAGGAGCCCTGAACATCAAAGGCAAAGTTGAGGAATCGGACTGAGTGGCAGGGGGAGGGAGAGATGGTTGGAAGCATTGAGGAGTTGCCTGACCTGACCCGGTGACAGCGTGAGCCCTTCAGGCTGGATCAGCTCATGTGCACGGTGAGGCAGGCAAACAGTGGCACTCGGAAGGCATTTTCCACACTGGGAGAGACCCAGCAGCAGAGAATCTACTTGGCCATCCAGAACCAGTGAGAAGCAGCCCTCGATCGGTGAAAGATAAGTACTCGCATCTGGCCTACCGAGCGGATCAAAAACACCCCACTTTGGGAAAAACCTCTCTCCCATTAACCTCCCCATTTCCAGCTCTGCACTGGGTCTGAGACCTGCTTCAGCAATTGCCAAGTCCCCTGGGCTAGAAGTAGGACCTGTCGCGTGCCCAGAACCATTCTCCTCGCCTTGTAGAGAGACAAATTAACAAACAGGGGAAATAATAATCTGCCAGCTCCCCTAAGCCAGCAATTCAGGGTAGGCACAGCTCCTTTGCCTAGGCACAGACATAAAGGGTCCATGGACTTTAAGTGCCTTTCCCCCTTGCGTGGGCCCATTTCAACAGCATAGGCCCTTATTACCACAGCACAACAGGGTATATACATGAAGTCTAACTTCAACTGTTTCAGCTGTGAAGTGGCAGGTTCCTGACATTTGACATTGCTCTGCCTATTAAGCAGGGTCTTCACCTACCCACATCCGTGGCCTGAGGACTGGTTGCTCCACCCATGTCACCTAGCCACCTGCAACAGGGGCCCAAGAATAAGTGGTGCCCCCCAGTCCTTACAGCCAACAGCATTGGGTGCTCATAGTCCAGCAGCAAAACCCATACACCTGAGTGCCCTAGGGAGTGGGAACACGCTTTCCTCCCAGACACTCGAGGGCAGCAGTCGGCCACCTGCCTTGCTCAGTGTGTGATCCCCTGCTGCAGCTGGATGCCTGTGCCTACACCAATCACCCATGCCTGTCTAGGACTGTAGGTGAGAGCCTGCACCATACACTTGGTGGCTGACTACCTGGACACCTGAGGTGAATCCATACAGGAGGAGTGGGCAGACGCCTGGGCTCCCACACTTAGTGGCAGGTCTGGCCACCTGGTGGCAGGACTTTGGAGCTTCAGGGGCACCAATGATCAGACTAGCTCACCAGAGCAGCCTATTTGGGCATATCAAAATAAAACTAAACAAGAAGCTAGGACACAGTAAGCAAACATAATATAAATAAATATAATAACTTATTGATGGCTTGGAGACAACAGTCAATATCAAATCACATAAAGAGGCAGACCATGATGGCTGCAACAAGCTCCCAAAATAAAGAATCAAGGAATTTTCCAGAGGAAGAGAATTTCCTGGAATTACCAGAGGCAGAATACAAAATATTAATATACAGAACTCTTCAAGAGATCAGGAAGGAGGTCCAGTAAAATTCAGACTTAGCAATAGAAGAACTTAAGATAAGAGAAGAACATAATGACAAATTTAACAGGCTGCAAGAATACATGGAGAGACAGCAGTCAGAAATCCAGATTAACAATAAAATTTCAGAATTAGACAACACAATAGAAAGTCATAGGAGCAGAATAGAGGCAATGGAAGTCAGAGTAGGTGTGACAGAGGATAAAGCACTTGACACCAACTTATTTGAGGAAAAATCAGACAAAAGAATTTAAAAAAAATGAAGAAACCCTAAGAATTATGTGGGATTCTATCAAGAGGAATAACCTATGAGTGACTGGAGTACCAGAATGGGGGGAATAGCAGAAAATACAGAGACAATTGTTGAAGATCTGTTGGCAGAAAACTTCCCTGATATCGTGAAAGATGACAAGGTATCTATCCAAGATGCTTATCAAACCCCACATAAGGTAGATCCCAAAAGAAAGTCACCAAGACATATTATAATCAAACTTGCCAAAACCAAAAATAGAGAGAATTTTAAGAGTGGCTAGAGATAAACAAAAAGTCATCTACGAAGGAGAGTCAATAAGAATCAGCTCGGACTACTCAGCAGAAACCATGCATGCAAGAAGCAATGGGAGGACATATATAAAGCCCTGAAGAAAAGAAATTGCCAGCCAAGAATTCTATATACAGCAAAACTCTCTCTCAAATATGATGGCGAAATTAGGACATTTCCAGAAGTTTAGGGAATTTGCAAAAACAAAAACAAAATTACAAGAAATACTAAAGGGAGTCCTTGGGTTAGAAAATCAATAACATCAGATAACAACCTAAGACTAGAACACAGGACAGAGCAACCAGACATCAACCCAGATAGGGAAGTCACAAAAATAAATCAAAGCTAAAACATCGAAAACAGGGAAACAGAGATGTCAATATGTAAAAGATGACAACATTAAAATAAAAAAGAGGGACTAAAAAATATAGTCACAGATTTTTCATATGGAGAGGAAGTCAAGGCAATATACAGAGATAAAAGAGTGGTTTAAATTTAGAAAAATAGGGGCAAATATTAAGGTAATCACAAAGGAAACTAACAATCCTACACAACAAAATAAAAAACAAGAAAAATATACTCAGCAAATACAAAATCACCAACAATGAAAAAGATGAAAAGAAAATGCATAAAGAAAAACTCAGCACAGAAAATTAAGTGGAACAACGAAACTGTCAATGACACACACAAAAAATCAAAATGGCAGCACTAAACTCATACCTATCAATAATTATGCTGAATGTAAATGGACTAAATGCACCAATAAAGAGACAGAGAGTGGCAGAATGGATAAATCAATTGTCCTTTCAATGAATTAATAAATGTTTCTTGCAATGAGATGGGTGATATCACAACAGACCCAACTGACATTAAAAGAATCATAACAGAATACTATGAAAAATTGTACTCTAACAAATTTGAAAGCCTAGAGGAAATGGACAAATTTCTAGAAACTCACTACCTACCTAAACTAACATAAACAGAGGTAGAACAACTAAATAAACCCATAATAAGAGGAGAGATTGAAAAGGTAATTAACAAACTCCCAACAACAACAATAAAAAGGCCCTGGCCTGGATGGCTTCACTGGAGAATTCTACCACACTTTCAGAGAAGGGTTAACACCACTACTCCTAAAGGTATTTCAGAGCATAGAAAAGGATGGAATACTCCCAAACTCATTCTATGAAGACAGCATAACCCTGATACCATAAACAGGTAAAGACACCACAAAAAAAGAAAATTACAGACCAATATCCCTCATGAACATTGACGCAAAAATCCTCAACAAAATTCTAGCCAATAGAATTCAGCAGCATATCAAAAAAATAATTCCCCATGATCAAGTGGGATTCATACCAACAATGCAGGGATGGTTCAACATTAGAAAAACAATCAATGTAATCCATCACATAAATAAAACAAAAGACAAGAGCCACATGATCTTATCAATCAATGCAGAAAAGGCATTTGACAAAGTCCAACACCCATTCATGATAAAAACTCTCAGCAAAATAGGAATAGAAGGGAAATTCCTCAGTATAATTAAGGGCATTTATATAAAGCCAACAATCAACATCATCCTAAACGGAGAGACTTCAAAACATTCCCCTTGAGAATGGGAACCAGACAAGGATGACCTTTATCACCATTCTTATTCAACATTGTGCTGGAGGTCCTAGCCAGAGCAATTAGGCTAGAAAAAGAAATAAAGGGCATCCAAATTGGTAGGGAAGAAGTCGAAGTATCTCTATTTGCACATGATATGATCTTATACACAGAGAACCCCAAAAAATCCACAAGAAAACTACTGGAACTAATAGAAGATTTCAGCAAAGTTTCAGGATACAAGATACACATACAAAAATCAGTTGGATTCCTTTACACCAACAAAGAGAACCTCTAAGAGGAAATCACCAAATCAATACCATTTACAATAGCCCCCAAGAAGATAAAATACTTAGGAATAAATCTAACTAGAGATGTAAAAGACCTATACAATGAAAACTACAAGACACTACTGCAAGAAACCAAAAGAGACCGGCATAAGTGGAAAAACATACCTTGCTCTTGGATAGGAAGACGCAACGTTGTGAAAATGTCAATTCTACCCAAAGTGATCTACAGATACAATGCAATCCCAATCCAAATTTCAATGGCATTTTTTAATGAGATAGAGAAACAAATCACCAACTTCATATGGAAAGGGAAGAGGCCCTGGATAAGTAAAGCATTACTCAAGAAGAGGAACAAAGTGGGAGGCCTCACACTACCTGATTTTAGAACCTATTATACCAACACAGTAGTCAAAACAGGCTGGTACTTGTACAACAACAAATACATAGACCAATGTAACAGAATTGAGAATCCAGACATAAATTCATCCACCTATGAGCAGCTAATATTTGACAAAGGCCCAAAGTCTTTAACTGGGGAAAAGACAGTCTCTTTAACAAACCATGCTGGCATAACTGGATATCCAGCTGCAAAAAACTGAAACAAGACCCAACCTCACACCATGCACAAAAACTAACTCAAAATGGATCAAAGACCTAAATATAAAATCAAAAACGATAAAGATCATGGAAGAAAAAATAGGGACAATGCTAGGAGCCCTAATACATGGCATAAACAGAATACAAACCATAAGTAATAATGCACAAGCACCAGAAGAGAGACTAGATAGCTGGGAGCTCCTAAAAATCAAACACTTATGCTCATCAAAAGACTTCACCAAGAGTCAAAAGACAACCTACAGACTGGGAAAAAATTTTTGGCTATGACAAATCCGATCAGTGTCTGATCTCTAAAATCTGCAAGATACTGTAAAACCTCAACAACAAAAAGACAAATAATCCAATTAAAAAATGGGCAAAGGATATGAACAGGCACTTCACCAAAGAAGATATTCAGGTGGCTAACAGACACATGAAGCAATGCTCACGATCATTAGCCATTAGGGAAATGCAGATCAAAACTACAATGAGAGATCATCTCACCTAAACAAGGCTAGCATTAATCCAAAAAACACGAAATAATAAAGGTTGGAGAGGTTGTGGAGAGACTGGAACACTTATATACTGTTGGTGGGAATGTAAAATGGTACAACCACTTTAGAAATCGATTTGGTGCTTCCTTAAAAAGCTAGAAATAGAAGTACCATACCATCCAGCTATCCCACTCCTTGGAATATACCCTAGAGAAATAAGAGCTATCAAAGAATAGATATATGCACACCCATGTTCAGTGCAGTACTGTTCACAATAGCAAAAAGATGGTAACAACCTAGGTGCCCATCAACAGATGAATGGATAAACAAATTATGGTATATCCATACAAAGGAATACTACACAACAATAAAGAACAACGATGAATCCGAGAAACATATCATGGAGGAATCTGGAGGGCATTATGCTGAGTGAATTTAGTCAGTCACAGAAGGACAAATATTGTATAGGACTACTATTATAAGAACTCAAGAAAAGCTTTAAACACAGAAGAAAACATTCTTTGATGGTTACAAAGGTGGGGAAGGAGAGTGAGGGTTATTTACTAACTAGATAGTAGATAGGAATTATTTTCGGTGAAGGGAAGGACAGCACACACTACAGGGAAAGTCAGCACAACTGGACTAAACCAAAGCTAAGAAGTTTCCTGAACACAATCAAACACTTTGAAGGACAGAGTAGCAGGGTAGGTGTCTGGGGACCATGCTTTCAGGGGACATCTAGGTTAATTGGCATAATGCAGCTTATTAAGAAAAATGTTCTGCATCCTACTTTGGTGAGTGGCATCTGGGGTCTTAAAAGCTTGCAAGCGGCCATCTAAGATGCATCAATTTGTCCCAACCACCTGGAGTAAAGGAGAATGAAGAACACCAAAGACACAAAGAAAGTATTAGCCCAAGAGACAGAAAGGGCTACATAAACCAGAGACTTCATCAGCTTGAGACCAGAAGAACTAGATGGTGTCTGGCTACCACCAAGGACCGCCCTGACAGGGAACACAACAGAGAATCCCGGATGGAGCAGGAGAAAGGTAGGGTGCAGAACTCAGATTCTAGTAAGAAGGCCAGACTTAATGGTCTGAATGAGACTGGAGGAACCCCGGAAAACATGGCCCCTGGATTCTCTATCAGCCCATAACTAAAACAATTTCCAAGGCCAACTCTTCAGACAGGGATTGGACTGGACTGTGGGGCATAAAATGATACTCGTGAGGAGCGTGCCTCTTAGCTCAAGTAGTTACAAGAGACTAAACGGGCAGCTTCCGTCCAGTGTGAGATGGGAAGGCAGAGAGGGTTAGAAGCTGGTTGAATGGACATGGGGATACATGGGTGGAAAGGAGAAGTGTGCTGTCACAGTATGGGGAGAGCAATTAGGGTCACATAACAATGTATGTATAAATTTTTGTATGGGAAACTAACTTGAACTTCATTTAAACTACAACAATAAACAAAATAAAAATAAAAAATAAATTTTTCTTGCTTGCTGTGTGCAAGGAGCCCGGGTATCACAGTGGTTAAGTAATTGGCTGCTAACCAAAAGGTCAACATTTGAACCCAACAGCCACTCTGTGGGAGAAAGATTAAAGATTTACAGCTTTGGAAACCCTGTGGGGCAGTTCTACTCTGTCCTATAGGGTCCCTATGAGTCAGAATCCACTGGAAGGTGTGAATTTGGTTTGGTTTAGGATACATACTGGGTACTAGAGTGGAACAAAGCTGGTAACTTTTGGCCAGACAGGTAATAGCTAAGTGCTAGGGTAAGACATTTGACCTTATTTGGCATCTAATGGGAAGCCTCTAATTCAAATAATTTCTGTAAATTTCTTCCCCTCCAGAATTATCAGGCAGAAAGGAAAGGCAAACAATAAAGAGAGGAAACGCAATGGAAAGAACAGATGCAAAAAGCTGACTGATGTGGGTCAAGACACAGATAACGCAGTCAAAGGGGTGGACAAGAAGCAGAAACTCAGGACTGTCAGAGCATGGAGGAGAAGACTCTGGTGCCAGAGGGTGATGCCCAGGAGTGGGGGTGCCCTGGATACCCTCAACCCTTGTTGAAGGAGACAGTGCTTCCCATCGAGCATCAGTGTGGAAACAGTAACTGTCACCCACGGTGAGTCTGCCATTTTTCTGCCCTTGTTCCCTTTTATCTGATTCATCTGTAGATACACGTTTTTCTTCACTGGCAGTCTTCCCATCTCCCATGCAGATTTAGACAGAATCTGCCCTTCAGTGGCTCTCATCTTGCTTTATCCAGCTAAACCACATCCCCTTCATTCACTCTACAGGTCATTTTTTTCTTTTTGGACCTTGAGTTGTTCATCTGTCAAATGTCATTGCCTTGTCTGTACATTCCCTTCCACTTCTACCATTCTGTATATCCTTCAAAGCTCCTATTCTGTGTATCCTTCAGAGCTCCATCCACCTTCTTCCAATGTCCAAAACAAGCTCTCTTCTGGCCACTTCCCCTTGTCTTGTTAAAGCCTACGTATTCTTACACATTTAGGTTTATATGTGCATTTGGTACATCCTACCACGCACAGTTAAACATATTGGTATATTTTCCTATCTTGTTTTAACTTTGTACTGTAAGCTCCTGAATGGGCTGAATCTTCACAGTACAATGAAAAACATGTTCATTTTATTTTTTATGGATACACTATATGTTATTTTGGGAGTAAATCCTAGGTTATAAATCAGAGCTCCTAGATGAACTACTTTCTGGTTATGTGATGTTTAACCTCTTTAGCTGGGATTGATATTTGACTTGTCTGCCTCACAGGGATGCTGTCAGAATCGAATAAGGATACAGGTCAACCTATCTTTTCAACTGCAAAGTTCTATATTAATGTGTGGCATGGTAATGAGCTTAAGAGGTTCATAATGATCACCATGTTCCAGTCCCAAGTACCACTGGGGAGTAAAGTGCAGTCAGAGTACACAGAAATGTTGTAACAGATCCACAGAATATCTAAAATCTGACCAATTTTCTCCATCTGCTCGACTATCTTGACTCTCTCCTGGGCACCTATGATAGCCTCCTAACTTCTCTGTCTCTCTCTCCACTGTTGCCTTCTTACAACCCCTTGTCCACAAAGCATCCAGGATGTGCTTTCACACTTGCAAATCAGGTCATGACTCTCTCTGCTTTATTTCCCAATGGTAAGGTCCAAATGAACAGGCTCTCCATCTTGTACCAACTCTCCCCTCTTTGGGCTCTAACCACACTGACCTTTGTTCCTCTGTCTGGAACACCTCTTCCCTTTATAGCTCTGAATTTTTCTCATCATTCAGAAAGGTCTCAACTCAAATAGCACACGTTCAGGCCAACCCCAAGCATCTTATCTTAAATAGCATTCCCTTTGTTTTGTTTGGAGTCCCTGAGTAGTGCAAATGGTTAATGTGCTTGACTGCCAATGGAAGGTTGGAGGTTCGAGTCCACCCAGAGGTGCCTCAGAAGAAAGGTCTGGTGATTGACTTCAAAAAAAAAAAAAAAAAAGTCAGCCATTGAAAGCCCTATGGAGCACAGTTCTACTTGGATGCACATGGGGTCACCATGAGGGGAATTGACTTGACAGCCACTGGTTTATAAATTAAATGCATGGAGGATGCAGTGCCAGTATAATAGAAGTAAAAACAAATTTAGTGTAACTCAAGTTTCCTGAGGCCTTTCCGACCTGCTGGTATAAATGGAACATCAATGAATATCACTCAGGGACAGATGCAAAAAGCTGACTGATGTGGGTCAAGATAAAGATAACTCCATCAAAGGAGTGGTCATGGAGTAGAAACTTAGGACAGTCAGAAAGTAGAGAAGAAGTCTCTGGTT
Source organism: Dugong dugon (assembly GCA_030035585.1). NCBI lineage: Eukaryota > Metazoa > Chordata > Mammalia > Sirenia > Dugongidae > Dugong > Dugong dugon. The sequence continues at coordinate 60,167,684 of CM057470.1, forward strand.
CCAGAGGGCGATGCCCAGAGAATGGGTGTGCTGGGTACCCCTGACCCTTATAGAAGGAGACAGTTCCTGCCTGCACTGTGGTTCTCACAATACTGCTAATTTCTATAAAGTGCTTTATTGATACTTATGGGAGTTCATAGAGAGGGACCTCACAGATGCTCATAAGCAAGTCCGCTCCTTTTGGTAGCGTTCACTGCCACACACTTCCACTGTGGACAAAGCTCCTGTGTGGGAGCCCCTCACCCTCTACCAAAATGATTTCAGGTGGGTCCCTACCATCACTTCTCCAGAAAAAGACATGTAGCTGGGATCACTGTGACAATAGGAACAGTAATTATTGAAAATATCAATCTTACTTGTACATTAATGTGATTTACCAAAACTTTCAATCTGATTATGTCAGGTAGTTATAAACGCTACGAAGAATAATTCAGCAGCGTGAGGGTACTGATACAGGTGAACATAATGACTATCCCATTAGACTATCAATGAGTCCAGTTGTTAATATGTTAAAAAGTGTAGTAAATACATTATTACCCCTGTATTTTCAGATTTGTGGACACTGTAGTGTCTGGTGGCTGAAGAAAAACATACTGAATATTTTATTTAAAAATACCACTGACATAGTGTTTAAAAGTGAGTTTATGCTAAGTTTTCTGACCTTTTGGATGTGCTTCAGAATGCTCAAATTTGAGGCATAATTCTGTCAGGTGAGTATTTATTTTTACTCTCCTCCTGGTACATATTCCCTCTTTCGGAGAGGACACAGGAATGAGTTTCTTTCCTTTTTTCTTTTTAATCTTCCAGTGGAGAGGGGATTCAGGTTTGACTCAGAGGAAAGGAATGGCCTCACAGTTACTTGGAGGTAAGGGTGGCTTCCTGATGGGGGTGGGGTTACTGGCTTGGTCAAAGGGCCCCTGGACAACATTGTCTCTTCCTGAAGCAGATGGATCTGTTTCCTTTCCCAACACACTTGCTTTATGGAATCACTCCTAGCTCCAGATCCCACACCCGACCCTCCACCACACCTAGAAAAGGCTCTTTCCCACTAGCTCAGGGAGGGTGCATTTTGGCAGAGTGAGAGCAAGGGGGAGTGGAGGGAGACAGGCCTTGCTCTTGGGATCCTGAGGAAAAATGAGTCCCGAGTTCACCAGGAGCTACTGTCCTCAATTCTTCCTCAATTCCTTGGGAAACAAGTTCTTCAAGGATCTTTTTTCTTTTAATTATTTAGACTGAACATACTTCCTGGCCCCAAGGGGAAGGTAAGGGGAAACACTCTGAACCAGTATCTGTTTTAGCATCCAGGACTCATTAGCCAGCAAATAGGCACTTTTACCTAAAGATATAGGATGGGATGATGAGAAAGGAGCTGGTATCTATCTGTCTGCCTGCCTGCCTATCATCTGTCTAATTTGTCCATTGGAGAATGGGTGGATGGGGGAAGGATGTTTTGTTTTAAACACTAATGCTACAGAAAAACGGTCAGGGTAAGATTAACCCAATCTTGAATTTACTGTAAGTTTCGAGATGTGAGAGTATATTGTTGTGGTATAATTTTTAAATCCTTGAGCTTCCAGGTCAATTCTAAAGAAGGTTTTTATTTCCTCACTAGATTTTTGCCTCAGCTGAGATCTTTAGTACAACAAGACCATGGGAGGCCTCACACAACAGCCCCACAGTCCTTCCAGTCAGGATACTGTAGGCACCCATATTGAAATGCAGGAAGAATTTAAGAAATTCTTACGCACACACAAAAACACACACATTTATTTTAACAAAGATAAATGAATTAAGTATATCTCTCATAAAAATCAACAAAGCAAAGGTTAAATGGTTACTGAGCTTTAAAAAAAATTTTTTTTATTTTGTTATTGTTGAGAATATATACAGCAAAACACACACCAGTTCAACCATTTCTACTTGTACAATTCAGTGACATTGATTGCATTCTTTGAGTTGTGCAACCATTCTCACCCTCCTTTTCTGAGTTGTTCCTCCTTCATTAACATAAACTCACTGCCCCCTAAGTTTTCTGTCTAATCTTTCCAGTTGCTGTTGTCAGTTTGATCCCATATAGATAATTGTTAAGAGTACAATGTTCAAGGCAGACATTTTTTACTAGTTAAGCTAAGCAATTGTTTGGTTGTAAGACTTTAGGGGATATTTTGGTTTAACGTTTAAAGATTATCTCAGGGCAATAGTTTCAGGGGTTCATCTGGCCCCCATGGCTCCAGAAATCCTGGATTCCATGAGAATCTAAAAATCTGTTCTGCATTTTCCACCTTTTGATTGAGATTCTTCTAAAGAATCTTTGATCAAAATGTTCAGTAATGGTAACTACACACTACCCAGTTCTTCCGGTCTCATGGCAAAGGAGGCAGTTGTTCATGGAGGCAATTAGCCACACATTCCATATCCTCCACCTATTCCTGACACTCCTTCTTCCTCTTTGCTCCTGGCGAATAGAGACCAATTGTTATGACTTGTATGGCCACTTGCAAGCTTTTAAGACCCCAGGCACTATGCAACAAACTAGGAGATAGAACAGAAGCACTAAACATGTTATTAGACCAATTAACTGGGATATCCCATGAAACCATGACCCTGAACCTCCAACTCAAGGAACCAAATCCCATGAGATGTTTGGTTGTACATAAGCAGCCTCAGCAGCTGCTCTTTTTTTTTTTTTTTTGTAAATATATCTATCACAAGACTTTTGCCCGTTCAACTTTTTACAGGTATACAACTTATTGACAGTAATTACAATAATCGGCTATGCAACCCTACCCTTAATCAATGTGATATTTTCATCACCATTAACTCTCCCTTTCTCCCTCCCTCTCACCCTGGTAACCACTAATAAACTTTAATCTCTATACATTTGCGTTTTCTTGTCTTTTTATATAAGTGAAAATCGTAAACTATTGCCGTTGAGTCGATTCTGAGTCATAGTGACCCTATAGGGCAGAGTAGAACTGCCCCACAGAGTTTCCAAGGAGTGACTGGTGGATTCGAACTGCTGACCTTTTGGTTAGCAGCCGTTCTCTTAACTACTGCACCACCAGGGCTTCTTATATAAGTGAGTTCCTACAGTACTAATCCTTTTGTGATTGATTTATTTCACTTAGCATAGTATGTTGAAGCTCCATCCATATTGTAGCATGTATCAAGACTTCATTTCTTCTACTGGCTGAATAGTATTTCATTGTATGTATGTGCCATGTTTTGTTTATCCATTCATCTGTTGATGGGCATTTAGGTTGATTCCACCTTTTGGCTATTGTGAGTAGTGCTGCAGTGAACATTGGCGTACAAGTCTCTGCGTTTCTGCTTTAAGTGAAATTGCTGGGTCATATGGTAGTTCTATTTTTTCTTTTTTTTTAGGAACCACCACACTGTTTTCCACAATGGCTGTGCCATTTTGCATTCCCACCAGCAATGGATAAGGTTTCCAATTTCCCCACATCTTTGCCAACATTTGTTATTTTCTGTTTTTTTAAAAAAAATCTTAGCCATCCTATTGGGAGTGAACTGCTATGTTACTAAGCTTCTTGATCAACAACCTAGCTTCAGTTGTCTTTGCTGGATGGTCCCCTCCCAGGGTACTCCACACCCAGGTTCTGCCCTCTCCAGTGCTCTCCTACAGCTTGTGCTCAGTGGACTTGTGGCGCTCTCTGTGCTATTAGTTACCTTCCAGCACATCTTGGCCTGCCAAGTCCAGGTGTGCACTAACTGATAATTTAATGAAAGCTTCTTTAGTGGATTGGCTAAGTCTTTCTCAAGATGTAAGAACTGTTGTAAACTAGTTACTTAAACTAGTTACATGATCTGGGAATTGTTTCTTATCTGTCATCCATCCATTCATCTTCCTCTTTGGTTTACAATGATCTCCAAACATGATTTTTTTAAAGACACAGTAAAAGTCAGACACATCACCTCTCTATAATAGAACAAGTTATTTTCCTTGATTATTCATGTCCCCATTCCCTGTGAAAAAGACTCTTCTTTGAGACAGGCTTTCAATTGGACATTATCTGTCTCCACAGCGCATGAACACAGTGTAAAGGTGGAAAATGCAATCATTTAACCGGTTGCTCGTTTTACATGAAGTAATTGGCTAGTTTAACTAGATATTTGGCACCCTGTAGAGTCAATTTGGTCATTCTTCAAAGCTTCATCCCAAACATCACCATTGTAGACCCTGACCTAGACTTAGGCAGTCCATTTGCTTTGGGGGATCCATACTTTCATTGCAGCAATTGTTACATTGGGTGGTTTTGGTTTATGTGTTTGTGTCTCAGCAGGTGTGATTTTCTTCAAACCACTAATGGTGGATATTGGTGAAGTGAAAGAAGAATACAGGGAAGCATAGCCCTATTAATACTCATGGGGAAACCGAGGCCCAGAGGGTGAAATGACTTAGGTCGGGAAGCTTGTTAGTGGCATAACTAGGATTAAGCCCATTGTTAATAAGTCAATTTGACTCATGGAAATACCATGTGTTACAGAGTAGAACTGAGCTTCAAAGGGTTTTCTTGGCTGAGATCTTTGCAAAAGCAGATTGCCTGGGCTTTTTTCTACAGCAATGCTGGGTGGGTTCAAACCACTATCCTTTAGGTTAGTAATCAAGTACAAATCATTTGTGCTACCCAGGGAGCTTAACTAGAACTCTTATTGCCGTCGAGTCAATTCTGACTCACAACGACCCTGTAGGACAGAGTAGGACTGCCACATAAGGTTTCCAATGCTGTAATCATTATGGAAGTAGACTGTCACATCTTTCTCCTGTGGAGTGGCTGGTGAATTTCAACTGCCAACCTTTTGGTTAGCAGATGAGTGCTTAACCACTGTACCAGGGCTCCCTAACTAGACTAGGGAACAAGAATTAAATGCTCTCCTATAGTCCCGTGAGCAATAGCTCAATAACCGTAACTTCAGGTTTTTTGACACCGAGTTCAGTGACCTTTCCACAAATGTGTGTGAAAATCTTTCCAAAAGTATGAGATTCTTTATCTTTATTTTTATCTTATTCTTTATCTTTGTAAGATATTATGGATAACTTTTGCTAAAATAATCTCTGAATTATATTTGTAACACAGAGTAATTGTCCCACAAATGATGTGGGGATTTTAATCCTACCTCTGGGAAGATGGGTTCCAAAGGACCCATTTTAAGGCTAAATGTGAGCTCCTCGCTCTGAATGACTACTTGGGAGACTATGTGATCTTTCAGTGTCCAAGGGCGGCCAAAGATGTGTATGCCATGAAGGACACCATAAATGAGCAAAGCAGTATGTATCCTTTTATTTAACTGAGTCAGACTCACAGAAGCAGTGAGTATTCCCGTTGCCCGTTTTCTTTTTCCAGAATCAGAATTGCGTTAATAGCCCCCCACCAGACCTTCCTCAGTCCACTAGCTGCTTTCACTCTTTGCTCATCTTTGGAGAGTACCTGAGACCATATTGGGTCTGTCTTTTTGTGATGCCCCATAGACGGAAGTTAAGAAGCCTCAGCAGAAATGGTGTAGAAGATTTTACCATCCAGTACAGTGTATATTGGAAGAAAGGGCCAATTAAACATTTGCAGGAATTCTTATTGCTTCTGTGGTGTGCCCCTTATAACTTCCTTTTTATGTCTTGTAATTCTTAGTCAGAAGCTTCCTTGCCTGTCTCCAACCTTGAAATACAGACATGCTTTTTTTACAGATGAATTGTTCTTCAGAGGAGTGCTAGATGGGTGGTAAGAAGACCACTTGGACAAATAATGGCTAAATAATGTCTTAATGTAATTTCTTCAAATTAATTCATCTTCAAAAGCATTCTGAGATACATTGGACAGCAAATAAGAACTCATATCAAAATAAGCATTTCTAAAAATTGAAATCATGAAAGCAATGAAAGAAAATATACGCACTATACCCGGGAAAGTCTTTCTAACAGAAAAAAGCAAAGGAAGAACTATAATAGGAAAAGACTGAAATATTTGATTGCATAAAAATTTTAAAATTTCTCTACTTCAGAATCAAGCTAAGAAAAAATGTTTGTGATATATATAAGTAACAAACACTTGAGATATAAAGTGTGGTTTTATAAAAAAATAAGCAAATGGAACTCAAAAGCTTTGATGGGAAGCCCAGGGACAGTGAGTCAAAGATAATGGTGATGGAATAATTTGGAAAAGGATAGTGAGAATGGCAGCACAACTGGATGAATGTAATCAATGTCCCTGAAATGTACATGTAGAAACTTTCAAAATGGTGTAACTTTGGCTATGTATATTTTCAACCCCCCCAAAACAAAAAGATCTTCCGAGGTTGAGAAGGGAGAGTGTTGACATGTCCTGGGGTTGTTAACCAACGTCATAAAACAATATGTCTACTGCCAAAAATAAAAATAGGCAAATAGTAAAATGAGCAAGGGCATGAACATAAAATTCATAAAATAAATATAACAGGCCAATAAATTTAAAAAAATTTAAACAGGTGATACACTGCCAGTTTTGGAAATGGCAAAGATTGAAAACATTGTTGGGAAGGTATGGGGCATAACCAGCATTTTTATACATTTACTGGTCAGAATGAAAATTGGTGAAACTTTCTATAAAATAAATTGTGTTATGTCACGAAAAGCTAAAAGATGTTCATGCCCCAGCATTACACTTCTAGGAATTTGTTCTAGATCAATTTGTTTAGAGATGGGCTAAAAATTCTTATGTAAGGGTACTCTTTGTTATGGATTAAGCTACGTTCCTCAACAGACATATTGAAGTCCTAACCCCCAGTACCTGTGAGTGTGAACTTGTTTGGAAATAAGGATCTTTGAAGAGGTTATTGGTTAGGTTAAAATGAGGTCATACTGGAGTAGGGTGAATCCTAATTCAATATGAGTGGTGTTCTCATAAAAGAGGAGAAACATAGGGAGACACAGAGGGAAGATGGCCATGTGAAGATGGAGGCAGAGATTGGAGTGATGCATCTATGAGTCAAGGAACATCAAGAATTGCTGGTCGTCACCAGAAGCTAGGAGAGAGGCATGGGACAGATTCTCTCTCAGAGCCCTCAAGAGGAGTCAATATGGCCAACACCCTGATTTGGACTTTGTGGTGGTTAAAGTTGTGTGTCAACTTAGCTGGGCCATGGTTATCAGTGGTTTGGCAATTGTGACATAGTTTGGCAGTTACATAATGTAATCACCTCCATGATGAGATCTACTACATGTAGCCAAAAATGTGAAAGGGAGTTCTCTTGGGGGTGTGGCCTGCATCCAATATATATGGACTTTCTGGCAAAGCTTGCTGGCTTTTGCTCACTCTGAATCCTGCATCCGGCTCGTCATCCAGTTCTTGGGACTTGAGCCAGTGGCTTGCCATATTGCCGGCTGATTTTGGGATTAATCGGCCTCTGCAGCCCGTGAGCCAGCAGCATGCCATCTGACCTGGATTTGTCAGCCCCTGCAGCTACATGAGTCAGGAGAAGCTTCCAGCCTGACGCCTGACCATCTGACCTGGATTCATCAGCCCCTGCAGCTACATGAGTCAGGAGAAGCTTCCAGCCTGACACCTGACCCATTGTCTTGGGACTTGCCAGCCTCTACAACCACATCAGCCATTTCCTTGGTATAAATCTCTCTTTCATTCTATATATACACTTCATTAGTTTTTCTTCTCTAGA